>JAGSMS010000028.1:4255997-5639495 GCA_029286595.1 Bhutanitis thaidina | reverse complement strand
TATGTTGTCTGAATTTCTGATCGTACAAATTAGGTGACGCTATCCTGATTTAGTACAACGTTTGCTTTAACATGTACATCTAAGAGAAAAACTAAAAACTTAGGACTAAAAGTAGTAAAAATATACATTTTAAGTTGGGATCTCAATCTAAAGATATTTATCAAGCAAGCGAATATACGTAATTTATTACAAATTTGTAGATATCAAAACCCGAAAACGGTAATTGAGAAATTCAAAATCATATCTTTCAAGTGTTCGTTATGGCTTGAAGTAGGGTGACTATAAGATACAAAGAACTGACTATACACTCCATAATAGTGTATAATATCTCCATAATAGTTACCAAGATAATTTAAGAGACATTTAGAAACCAACTTCATCTTGTTATTTTTAGATGTCAGTGTGCGCGCGCATCGCAATAATTTAAGAGACATTTAAAAACCAACTTCATCCTATTAAGTTTAGATGTCGGCGTGCACGCGCATCGTAAAAATTCACTCACATAAATTTTCCCAATCGCGCCAAAAGTATAACTTCAAAAAGTTAAAATGCTTTAATAATAAGAACTAAACGGTTTTATTTAAACAAACGTTATGTTTAGTATTAACATGTAAGTATGTCTCATTAGCATGGTCACCCTCCTTCACGATATAAAGAACAGATTGTTTGCAAGACATTTTTTGAATTTCTCCGTTAAGTAATAAATATCGGATTGGGTAGGGCTTTCGAATTCTGTAAATTTGTACTAAATCTACGTAAGTTCACACAGTTAGTTTGCACACATGATTCGCAAGGCTATTGAAATAAAAAACATCCTAATTTCAATAGAGAAGATGGCTGCGTGTTACCACCGGCTTCGTATCCGGTAATAAATAAAATTAAATTTTAAACTGTGAGCGCTAACTACTTGACTTGTTTTTTTTTTTGTTCTTAAAATATCAAATTAAAGCTAACATTGTACTAAATCTGGATTGAGTCACATGTACAATCAGAAATTCAGACTACGACAAATAAAATAATTTTTGATATCGATGTGTCTAGATTGAAGCACCATTTAATTATAATTGTAACATTGTTATTGGTTATCGTGTTATAAAGTAAATTGTTTAGGAACCGGATACTAATTCGTGGTAGCAGTAGACAGCTTGTACATATCTAAGTCTGTTTCGGAGAAACAGATGGTACCTTAGTCTAGAAATTTAGATTGAGGCACCATCTTTAACTTAATAATGCGTTCTAACTGTAAATTGTACCACAATTTGTACTAAATCATAGGGTAGGTCAATTTTGTAAATCCCGTTATGGTGCCTTACTACAAGTGCATGTCTATCTTCATTATTTAAAAATATTATTGCTTAATGCATAAGATCCTGCCTGGTTGAAAATAAAAAAGACTCGATTTAAAAAGTGCATTTGACAGGACCAACAGAAGTGACAAAATATTTTTGGAAATTTAGATTATCTTAGCTTATAAAAAGATTATTGGCGTAAGAAGTATTGGTTCTGATTTGGTATGAACCCTTAGAATATTTTTATACGCCATTATGGTGTTAACGAAAGAGGTGAATCTACCGTCGTGTAGCGACCTGACCGTACCCGAGGTGAACTTATCAACTGCAACGCTAATGAGCGCTGGCCCATACCTCGGCAAGGATTGTGAAGCCGTCAATAACGAGTTTATGTTATGTCGTTATGAATTAAAAGACCCTCGTGCTTGCGTTGATCTCGGTAAGAAAGTTACTTCGTGTACAATAAATTTTTTTAAAAAGGTGAAGAGCAACTGTTTGGAAGAGTTTAACCAATACACTAATTGCATAGACAAGAGTTCTGGAGAGTATTCGTTTAGATACTGTCGTACAACACAGGCAGTGTTCGATGGTTGCATGAATGATAAACTTCAAATGGAGAGGCCTGATTTTGGCCATTTTACTCGACCGCGTGTACACTGCAGTCCTAGTCCAGCGCCTTCTGCACCACCTTGTCCATGTTACCAAAAGTTTCGAGATCCCACACCTTCACTGCCTGATTGGAAACCCCGTCCGCCACCGCGATTTGGTAGCCGTTATTACTGGGTCACAGAGTAATGCCAATTTTGTATAATTTGTCAGAAAAATATAGGCAATAATAATAATACAAAGGGTAGCTTATTAATACATTTTAAATAAATATTATGCAACTCGATGAAATCTCTTTACTTTGTGAAACATTTATGAACGTCACCGATATTTAATATAAAACTGTGTCAATTATTGAACATCACCTGTAATTTCGCACTTAATTAGGTACCTAATTAAGCATTTATTACTTAGTAAGGATTGCAGAGTAATAAATATGTATAAAGTACATGTGTACGTATCTTAACAATTCACTTCTTACTTATAGTTATGAAACTAAAAGTTATAAGCAGGTATTATTTCTTGGTAATTGGGTGAACTCCGCTTATATTTATGCGGTCACGGATAAAATAATCCATACACATTACATTCACGTACGTCAATAGCTACTAGAATTCAAATAAATAAGCTAGTTTTATAAGCAATTCATATTTAATACATTTTATTTTGGACGTTGCTTCACTAACATGTTCTGCAATTGGCATAGGTAAGAATAATTACCTATTCAAATTTATGAGAAATGTTTTGAAACATTAGAAACATTTGAAATACAATTGCTTGTAAATTAATACAATGTATTTTGACGTTGCTGCGTTTATTTTGGTGAATCAGATACAGCACCAGAATTTACTACGAATATGAGATATTTTATCTTTGTCGTCAAGGAAATGAAATGTATGAATGAAAATTCTTTATTCTTCGACGTAAGAAAAATCATTTCGTTTGTCAAATGCCAAATCTTATTATTATTATTTACAATCTACCACCGCTTCGTAATTAGGCTCCTCTGACGGAGAAAAAACAGGCTGAAGAAACTCCGTAGGTATCCTTCGGGTATAGTAGTTATCGTTTAAGAATTTTTTTCGATAATTATAATGTACATCATAAAATAAAAGGTATGGTCCCATAGGCAACTGAAAGCATGCTACAAGAATACAGTGATCCACCAAATTAAAGCACAAGTGTACTGCAAACTCGAGCAGACCTGCCTCCACAAACATCACCTTTTCACAAGAATGACGCATGTGGCAGCCATCGCTTTCCTCAACCATATTAAAGGGGAAGTGGACGACCCGCCACACGTGGCTGCCACAAGTAGAAGCATATAAGCGACCATATCATACTGAAGTCTACAATACACATAGATAAAATAAATATACACACGCCTACAGTTTTTTATGAGACCATTTACAACGATTTGAATGTACATTAACAAAATAAAACGAATTACTAGTTACAAATAGCGGCGTCAAAGTTTGTATTAAACTGTAAGGTCACTATTCCATCCTTCCTTATCATTAAGATAATCATTAAGCTTATATAAGCACTTTTTATTAAGTTAACATTGTGTAGGCGTCACTTTCATTTAAAAAATTTTGATTACTATAATTTCATACATTACAAGTTTGTTAGGTGTCAAAAAACCTAGCTGACTTTTCTTGTTTTATATAAATTATCTCTTCAGGAGTCTTCTACCAATAGTAGAACATTTACAGACTTTTTGCTTGCTAGTTTAGAACAGATAACAACTTTTTAGCTAAAATATTTCAACGTAGACTAGCTGCGTTAAATTTTGATAAAGAAAGGAAATAAAATAGTTATAGCCGGATCTTTAAACGGACGACGACAAACACACATTGCAGTCTATTGAGTCGATTTCAGGATTATTGCAATGTCCATGGTAAGTTTTGGTGTGGTCGCAAGTAAGAGCGTCGTAAAATACTTATAATGTCTCTAAATTTACGAAGCATTATTTTATTTGGGTATTATTAATTGATTGCTGTTTGAAGCATCCTGAGTGTGTTTTTACTAACACTAACACATAATATTATAATCTACAAAATAATCAGTCATCACAAACCATGTTGTGATAGTCAAAAACTAACATTAAGGGTACTGGTCAATAACATTATATAAGTTGTTTAAAATTAAATTTATATCGGTTCTGGACTGCATGTTTCTTCACGATGTTTTCCTTTACCATCTAGCAAGTTCAAACAAGAGTACCCATGTAAAATTGCAACCAATAATTTAAGTGTCGCTGGTACCTCGGGTTGCTCACGTACTGTATGTAATTAACCCTTCTAGTATCATAAGTCGTAACATGACTTATAACAATAGAGTTTTAATTGTTTTAAAGTTATTATTAATAAATTTACTATTAATGTGTCAAATCCTCTTTTAACTGGAACACGGGTTTGTCGAACGTTGCTTAAGAACATTGTTCAGTATGTACATTCGGTTGCTACAGTAATCCTGTCAACGTCTATAAAAAGGGCGACTAAAATAACTTTTATAATTGGTGCAATGCAGCAGATTCCTGTTCTATTACTTCACGTCCACTGTTGAATATAACCCTCTCCAAGAAAGGATTTTTGAAGAATTTGCTGTAGTCTCAGCGCTTGACTAGAAAGCGATCGGAGTACCAGACGCCTCGAAACTTACGATGCTGCTCGATATCCGATAAAGTATACCGTTTTAAAGTCAGGCGTAAAATAGTATAGCCAGTCGAATAATTATAATATAGTAAAATGTTCAATATAATATTACATTTATGGCGGAATATCTCATCTCAAATATGCCTAACCTAAATTATCCAGACCAGCTACAGGCAACAGAGTCTATATTGAGAGGTGTATTTTTTATGAAAGGGTGCAAAGGAGCAACGCCTTGTAGGCGAATCACCTACATAGGGATTACAACAATGTCTCCTAATTTAGGAAAGGCCGGCTGAAGACTGTTTAGTTCAGAGGCATCTAAAGAAGCTTGGGATCATCCGGTAATGGGACAGCAGCGTCTAGGTCGGGAGGTGTCTCGGACGTGAAGATTATTGCAAATCCTCCCAAATTGAAAGAGGAGTCCTCATCCAGCTGTGGATTATTTATAGATTAATAATGATGATTATGAAACAAAAAGTACTTATTAGTCACCAATCCGTCACGAAATAGTTAATCAGTTGCTTTCCACCGATTAGTTAACTGGCCATTTGACAGTAGCTTGATTAGAAAATGTCTTAATCGACCTTTCAGATACTCAAAACTTTCAATGTTTCGTTGATTTGATCGCTATATCAAAGATCGTACTAATAATAAGGTATTTTTGAAGTAATCGTTCCTTCGGTAACCCCATTTGATTTAACATTTCTGTTAACTTAATAACTATCAGTTGATCGGGTTTTGATTAGCGCTCGAGAAACCGTTCTTAAGAGTTTTAAGCAGCCCTCTTGCAATGTATCTGGCTCGTATTAAAGCCAAGAAAAATAAGGAGGCCTTTGCCATGCAGAGGGTTATTTTTATTTTCTTTAATCTTATGTTTAAGAATATATATAAAATATAGAGCCAATATATAACATAGAGCCAAAATACCAAAAATTTTTTATTGTCATTAGTAGAATCAAGTTAAAATAAAAATAAAATAATGAATTTAAAAAAGAAAATTGTATTTTTTTGTAGAATTGTACTATCGGATATAATACTGATCGAAAGGTAGGTAATAATCTATAGCATGGCTCTATTGGCAATTTTTAATGGTTTCAAAATAGTTTTTGCTGCACACCCTAACACGAAATACAGTACAATGTAATGGAAACGCAGAGTGCAAAAT
This sequence comes from Bhutanitis thaidina, assembly GCA_029286595.1. Taxonomy (NCBI): domain Eukaryota; kingdom Metazoa; phylum Arthropoda; class Insecta; order Lepidoptera; family Papilionidae; genus Bhutanitis; species Bhutanitis thaidina. The sequence continues at coordinate 5,633,778 of JAGSMS010000028.1, read as the reverse complement.
ACACATTACGTGTAATAATTTGATCAGAAACGTGGCGAAGTGACTTGAAATGTAAATTGTTGTTAAATATTATTTTTCTGTCATACCATTGCACTTACATCCAGGGATTTAAAACTAAATTAAATTGCACATTTAAGTCTTATTAATAATAGACGAATTGTGTAGATATTTGGCAAAAGATATAGAGAGTGGTTGGCCGTCCGGCTGGCTGCACGAGCGAAGGTCAACATAAATGCACCGTTAAATGGGTAAGCAGCGCAAGCTAGTTTCGTAACAATATTTGTCTTATAATGGTTGTTATATTATAACAGATAATACTAATATTAATTGTACTATACATTTCTACAATTGTAGTATTATTGTACCTATAATAATAAGCTTCTATGACCATATATTCAAATTCGGCGGTGGTCAAAGAACTATCGTACATACTAACTGTCCGCATAGGAGATCGAATTCGACTCCTGATTCGGAAGCATTTCGGCTTATGTGTATGTTATGTACCTTTAATGTCTTGCGGAGATCAGTTTTCCAATTTGTCGACAGCGTCCAAAGGGCAGTCTATCCAAATATTTGGTTTTGTTACATACAACTTTTGTTTTTTTTATTGAAGATGGGGGGCAAACGAGCGTGCGGCTCACCTGATAGTAAGTGATCACCGACGCCCACGAACATCCACAACACTAGAGAAGCTACAAATGCGTTGCCGGCCTTTAAATTTGAGCATTTGGTTATGACAGGCTATACTTATTTATTTATTTATTCTTTATTTTTGACCTTAAGCTTAAGGTTACAATGGGCGGACATAATGCCAAGTGGCATTCTCTACCAGTCAACCGTTGTCATGGTGAACGGTAGCTAGCAGGTGCAAAACAAACAATTTAAAAACTATAGGTAGACCCCAAAAACAATTAATTATCATATAGACAACATATACACTATCTAATGAAACAATAAATAAATATTTATAATAAAAATTACATAAATTTGTAGACAAATATATAAAAAGAGATATTTTTAAAAATATTATAAAAATCGAAAATAGACAAGCCGAATATTGTCAATGATCTTTTAGGTAATCACGAACTAGTCTCTTACAAGATTTCCTATTAGGAGCTGTTTTAATCTTATCGGGCAGGGCGTTCCAGTAGAGTGTAGTGAACAGTAAAAGAAGAGGTAGAGGTATCCTGTATTATGTTTTGGAATGCGAATCTTAAGTTGGTTTATGGAACGAGGCTCTCTGTCATGAGCAGAATACAGAATACAATAGACACAGAATTCTAGAGCTACGCCTTTAACAAATAGAAAGCCAGTTAAGATTGTTACGATAAGAAGAGACGTGATCATATTTATGTAAACCAAAGATAAATCGAATGGACTTGTTAAAAAGGCGCTCCAACTTGTCGAGACGTGATTGCGATAGGTCCGGGTAACATAGTATCTGTATATTCGATAATGGGTAAAATTAAGGATTGAGTGAGCAATAGCTTAGTTTTAAAGGGCAGGAAATTTTTCGGACGATATAGAGAACGTAAGGTGGCAATGACTTTCTGGCCAATTTCAGTAACCTAAGTTTCCTAACACAATGATTGGTCCAGATGCAAGCCAAGATTTTTTAGAGTTAGAGAAAGGAATGAATGTTCCATTGCAATAAACTGTAATTACTTTTTAAGTGCCCCACACATAGAAGAGAAACGGAATAAGACACTCTGCATGGTGAGTAAGTATTCCATGCATGGCCAATTTTTGTAGACGCTTTTACAGATACTCCTATATCCAGCAGTGGACGGGCTGGAAGGGTATGTAATTTTCGTGTGATAATTACGGTTAGAAAAATCTTGTGGCCTCCGACTGATGACGCAACAACCATCTAAATTGTACCAAAGCTTCAGACTTAAAGAGATTCAGATCAAGCGTCAAAGGCATGTAGTAATTACAAATCCTCTCAATACATAATAAAAATATAATAAACTAGCTGGCCCGGCAGGCGTTGTTCTGCTTTTTCCGGTAGGTGGCGCGATGAGTATTGATGAACGGGATAGAAGTTGAATATTCCCCGTGTTCAAATACCTATGTATACTAATTTTCAAGGCGAATGGTTGAACTGCATTTAATCACTATCCAGTTCAACCGTTCGCAGTGGAACAGAAGTTCCATCTACTGGCTAGTTATAACAAAGTTACGGTTACGGTGTTGGTGTTTATCAATGTGATATATACCAACATCCACTTTTGTATATATTAATAATTAAATAAATATATTATCCTAAGATTATGTTTTTTAGAAATCCTAAGCTTAGGTTTTTTTACATTATTATAAAAAGAAACTTGAAAAACGCCGTGATTTTTAACATAGTAAATTACGAGTAGTAAGTACCAATCACGTTACAATTTTCGTGGAATAGAGTTATATAACGGTTATGACAAATGTATACTCTTAATCGAACTCAATCTTTTCTATAAGTAATAATTTGAATGAATTGCAACGGAACGTCTTGTTAAATAAAATACTAAGTGAAAGATCAAGCAAGTTCCTGCCTTATGACCCCATTCACTTACTGGCCGTGAAGTATCTTTTATACATTAACATTTTAATTAACAATCAACATAATATTTAAACGCTTTTTCCGTAATTACGAATTGTTTATTAGGTAAGTACCATTACATAATTAGATTCGATTGTCTTATCCAGGTGTCGTACAAGTCGACTACGTGGAAAGGATTCCAAAAAATCTCTAGATCTTCAACAATTCGTGGAGTAACCATCTCATGAATTTCAAACCTAAATAACCTAGATCAGGCAAATCCTGCCATTGAGAGAGGCGTATGTTTGTCTGTACTGTATGACTGTCTAGACTAGACTAAGGAAAAATTCGTTCTGTTGTTAACTCTTATTATAAATGCTATTTCTGAACTGAGATATGATAACTGACACTGATGAGATATTCCTTGATCTGCTAATTTTAACACAGAGAGAGTTTATTTTTCATTATTTGCTTATGTCAAAAACAATCGATTGAGGTTATATAACCAGTTACATATTAGGACCTTGATCTCTCTATAGTTAAGGCGTGTATATCTTTATAGTTTGACCAAGCTAGTCTTGCACAATACATACTTGTTCTGGCAAACGTATTGTGTAAAAGCAATTACCTTTTGCTACTGGCTGTACCTACACTTAAAGTTTGAAATAAGTACAAACGCTGATTTTTCATAACAATTCCACAGAAATATTTAGATAAGTATTCGAAGCATTAATCGAAAAACAAATTATAAAAAACCTGAAGGACTATAATATACATATATCATAGATACAATGTTTTCTTTTATCGCACGTAGTAAACTAGCATGAAAATTGCCATAAAGATTTTTTTTGGGACCGGGACCGGGAATTGAACTCTATTTCGAACTGCAAAACATAAGCCGAGCGCCCTTCCATTGATTTATCACGGATATTATAAAATGAATAACAACATTGATATTGTAAAAAAAATTAACCGATCAAAGATTGCTTTCACTAGTCCTCCAAAAAAGTTCCGCAATAAGAAGCATATCTGATTATTTAAGTTATATACATTAAATAACAGATTTCTTTTATAACCGAACCGATTTGAAAGGACGAGTCTTGCATCCATTCAAGGGAGCACGGTATAGCTAATAACCCCTTGGGATAAGACAAATGATGGAGAAGAAAAAATATTTCTTTTTAAGTTAGTCGGTTTGCTTATGTTACGCTAAATCTACTGAACGGATTTAAATCAGGTTTTAAAAAAAACTGCGAACCTTTTAATCCTGAATAATTGAGATTCATCAGAACTGTCTTTCTTTCCATGCGCTTAAAACGATGTACGTTTAAGCGACGTAGTACCAGTCATTAATAACTCTTGTTCTGGACATTTCGAGACGGCCTAGATTATCTACTCTGTCATCATTTCTGTAAGTAGACAAAAATGCTGCTTCATTATTTGAATGTATCTGGCCTTCTCCGCGCATCAGTTAGGCCTAAAAGTTACTTCATGCTAAATATAGTGTTAACATAAAATGCAGATATCGGGTAAATTATACGAAGCGAGTACGTAGGTGATTATTACGTCTCGAACTGTTTCAGTTGTAAGAGGTTGTATTAAAACTTATTTAATCCGCACCTAGCCTTGTGCTCAATCTTGTAACAATGAGTTAAGTATTAATGTACATTTTTGTAACTAATAATTTTTTTACGAAATTAAGGTGAGATTTCGCCTGGTGACCTACGCCCAAGGTTATTTTTGACGAAAATTATTTTAATTTTCACCAATATTAATTTTTCTAACACTTAGTATTTAATAGAAACACCACACTCGACAATCCCAGCACGCCCACAGATATTTTGAGCATGTCATGAATATGTTACTTACTCGTAAGAACGATAATGTGCCATTACAATAAATAAAGATCTAGTCGGTACTTTTGTCAGTTCGGCATTACATGTCATAAACTTATGAAGCAATCATTTACTTACTTGATTGAATTTAAGTTCTGGACATTACCAAATCTAGCATTATAAAGTCTTCGACAGTTAGAACAGCGACAAGTTAAAATAATAACAATTTATATCATATTTTATCTATTATATATATGTATACCAGTTCCAACCAGACGAGAATTCTATATAAATATTTGATACAAATATATTACTTTACTTCGGACTTATGTACATCCAATGCTAATGTAGGTAAAAAATCTTAAAGCCTGTGTGAAACTATAAATGTTCGTTAGTTAAGTAAATCTTAAATATCCGAAAGTTCTTCACCAATGCTTTAAAATCTTGACACAACATTACACAACGAATACACGCGTGTTTTTATAGAGGTTAAACTATAGATGAAAATTAATGATTCTTTGTTTGTTTTTCCCTTATAGATCTGCAAACCACTGGAACGATTGAGCTTGAATTTATGGGTTTAATTTAAAGGGTTACGAGGATGGTTGAAAAAAAAAAAAAAAAAATCTTTCGGTACTTCCGTTGGAACTCTCACTCATCATTGTCGCGGCCCTTTTTTCAGTATAGTATAAAAGATCCTCGGTATAGTACACGAGCCTCGGAAAACCTTTAAGACGCTACACAAGAGTCGAAGCCCTATCACCACTCTGAACGCATTATTATATATCTCTAAATAGTAGGAAACAAACATTTAAGTGAACTTTTTTTTCCTAACTTCTAAGTGAATTTCAATGCGGTTTTCACTATCATTTACAATATTTCATAAGGAAGGTTTATATGCATAACACATTCACATTTATTCTATATATTACAGATCTGTCTGTGGGAAGCCGAAGGGGACAGTGTCAGTCTCTGAGATGCAGTAGAAAAAAAAATTATCTATAAACCCAAAAAAATATTGCAAGAAATCAAGGCAAGTATATTGGCTATAACAGCATTCACTATCAAAGTTACACCATATTCAAGTTATTATTATTATTAATCGATATAAAAGATGTTAAAACTTTTCTTTTGTGTGTTAACTGTATATTGTAATTCTATAATTATATTATTTCTATTCGATTCTAAGTAAACACCGGTTGAAAATAGAAGTAAATAGTATAGGAGTGAAAGTAAATTTATAGTAACCAATAAAAACAATAATTTGCAACGTGTTAGTAGTAGTAGTAGTAGTAGTGTAGTTATTCTTCCTCTGTGGCCCCAAGGTAAGCAAAGGAAAACAGAAGTTTATCGATTTAAAACTTTGGTAAGTGAATTACCCATAACAAGGTGGTAGATGTTTAGTAACAAATTATATCTAAGTACAATTTATTTAGAAAGTAAAAGTTTTAATATACATCAGCAATAACTTCAAATGCTACTTTGCCGAATGCTTGCTTATTAGCAAGCTCGAGTGCTACTTTCCTTTTCTTCCGTCATCTAACTTAGTAACTTTGTAACTATTGAAATTCTATTGGCTCATATAATAATCATAACATAGTCCTAAGTATTGCATGTTAAATAAACATTAAACACAAGAAACAAATATCGCACCATCGAAAAGTGTATTGCTTGTTGATGTCATTCGTGTGGATGTAGGGCGTAATGTGTAGGGCACTGTGATTAATTAATCTTTACGTTTTTTTTACTAGATTTACGTTTAATAATATAAATTCTACACTAACAATCTAGTGGAAGCAGTCCCCTACCCTTACCTACCTTATCTAACTACAATGTAGACAGATTTTAGCAAAATTATTGATAGGTATTATGCACTTTAAGTACTTCAAGGCGTGACGTTGAAGACGGAATTTCTGCATTACAAAACTATGTCGGTTGTATAGAAGATTTTGAGCGTAATTGATGTTGATTACTTTGTTAACGTTGAATTGAGCATAGCACTCTATACAAATAAATTATATCATCACTACAAGTTAACTTTGGCCTAACTTTAAAATTAGGCGCGTAATCTTTATAAATGAAGTAAATTAAGTAATCTTTGACTTTTTTTTTTAGTTTATCGAGGGGGAAAGGTGCTCGCACCTACCCGTCACCGTCTCCGGTGACTGGTTATGTCGGGATCAGCATTGAAGATGCCGGACCGACTAAAACCCCCACGGTAGATCTGCTGTTGGCCTAGTGGCCTTTACAACTACATCGGTAGAGATCTTTGAAACTGCAACTGATACTACTGATAACTAATAGTAAGTATTCGATGAAGTTATTGCTGTTAGCCGTTTTGGCTTTTACAGCTTCATAGGTTTGCGCCTGCGTCCTTGAGGCCGCAGGCGTTTATGCTTTAAGTAGATGTGCAAGAGTACATCTACTGCCTACCTTTATGACAAGCAATCTAAGGACCGTCCGAGGGAGGTTCGGGCCTCGTCTCGGACGGTCGTGGTGTTTCGATAGTAGTGGGCGGTAAGGAACGCCCTGAATCCCGGGTGTACGGTGTGTACGCGGGTGTTCTGTTTGCACTATAACTAATATTTTAGTGGGGCCCTTTTTATACGTGGCAACATACCTTATCCATACCTGCCCTCGCGGGGACAAGGACGAGCTATGTTGGGCTTGCACTCTGGCACTGGGGTCAGAAAAGCGAGCATTTGGAAGCACTAGCTCCCCTTATCCCAGATGGCAGATCTGATCCTTGGTTCCACCGCTGAACACACGTCAGCTGCAGTGGGTCGAGCAAGGTTGCAAGTGGGCAACAGAATTGGATAGTATAAAATTATTTCCAAATTTTATTTTTCCATTAAACGTCGAAAGCGTTTCCTTGTGTTATAATATCTTTCAAAATATGCTTTATCCAAAATGTCACATTATGCAATAAATATGGGTGTTGTTCAATATATTCGTAAAAAAACAAATCTGACGCAGTACTGTTTACGCAAATTATGTCGGTTACGTATTTAAAATCCGGTTCATTGCATTCATTTCTCTTCAGAAGTCGATGGTAATAGTTGCTGGAATATGTATGTTGAAAACAAAAACTGTAATGATACGGTGTCTGGCACAAATACCTGTAGTTCAAGTAAACGGAATATTACTCGAAAGTCTCTCGCATCTCAGTTCACCGTTCGCGTGCTAGACCAATAAAATTTGAATTTTTTTTAACACACTGTGATAGTGCTGCATATAATAAATATATGAAGATGTGGCAATGCATATAATTGTACACCTACTGTACTGTTCATTACTTTTACCGAATGACTAGAAGGCACATGGGTGTATAATCAATAATCATATTAGAAAAAAATGAGAATTCTTCAGCCTTAGAGATATTTTTGGTATGCATTAATATAGCCAAAAATAAAACATAGTGAGATATAAGAAATGTAAGTTAGGTTTTTCCTTATAATAAGATTTAATGCCAGCGGCCTGATTACCGCACTCATTTATGTAACACCAATTATGCATTCTGATAGGTAGCCGTAGACGCGAATGTTTAAACGAAGTCAAGTCAATTTTAGGTTGACTTACAGATATTAGCCAAATATATTACATTAGTTTAAAACGATCCTCTTTAATAATTTTATCGTTGTTTGTAGAATAGTAACGCCATAACCACAAGTGTGTCTTTTTAAAAAATAAACGTATGGTTATACTATAGATAATATAAATAATAGTTTTATTTCAAATAAGTAGTATGCGCGTAAATACACCAAATCCAAGACATTACTTTAAAAAAGGAATAAGTTAAACAAAATAATTAACTATATATTGATTGGTCATATCGTGTTTCTTTCAATATCAAACATGATATGACCAAACATAATTCAAAACACGTAATATCAATATTTAACAAGTTTTTACTAAATTTATGTAACAATAATCTGTAAATGAAAATATTAAGGCCATATTAAACCTTTATCTATTTTACTTATGTGGTGAAATGTGGATATGGAAATATGGAAATATAACGGAAATATAATGGAAAAATAAGTACAGTTCGTACTTTTATCAGTGGCCTTTAGCATGAATGGAGCCTCGGGAAGTGGGTACAAATGCAGACCTCACCTGCACTTGGTACACCCTGCTAGCTCACAAAAGTCTGCCAGATGTAGCCGAATTTTGCGATTATTATTGCAAGGGGAGGAGCAACAAGATGCTTTGAGAGGTAGGTATATCACTAACAATAATTAACGTTTTGTAACCAAAAATGTAACACAGAAAATAGAGTGGGACAGGTACAGGGATAACTGACTCTGTCCTATTCTGTCTTCGCCCTACCTTATCGCTTTGTCAGTGACTGCTTTCTGTTCCTTTTTGCGACTTTTCTTATAGAATTGAAGTACTTATTTGTTTCTAAGGGTCGATGATTAAACATGCTTAACGTGTAAACTACAATACATAGAGATATCCGCGTATTGTAGTTCATGTTCAACGACAATAACTACTTGCTGTCAAATTTCATTAAAATCCATACATAATGTGAGTATTGGTAGGAAGTAGGATAACAAGGATACAGCAGAATTTTAAAGTTCTGATGCTTTAATAAGCTATCCTGAGTGTTGTGTACATCTATACCACCGCCTAATCAGGCAATCTCAAAAACTACAAAACCTATAATCTTGGAATTTGCCTGATAGGTTTCTGACAGGGTGTAGGAATCCTACGGGTGACGATACTACCAAAGGGGTGAAGTGAAGTTAAGAAGGCGGTATGAAAGTTCCATGTTTTAGAAAGGTAAAAACATTAAAATCGATTTTAGTTTTACATCGATAAGTCGAGATCTTCACTCGTCGAATTTTTGATAATAGTTTTATACAAAGAAATGGTTTACCCGGAGAAGAAAGTTTTTATGGGTAAACTTTATTGTTACTCTTCAAAATATATTAAAATTGAAATAATATAAAAATATAGTAAGAATTAATTTTCGCATATAATAAAAAAAAATTACATGTTACGAAGTTGCGAGTAACAGCTAGAATTTTAAAGAAAGTAATTTTTATTAATTTTTGATCACAGATCATTCACGTCACGATATGTTAGTGGTTAGGGTCTCTACCTGCAAACCAGAAGACACGAGTTCGATCCCCTTTGTGGATGGCTTGTCACCAATGGGGCATTCGAAACTTTTGTACGATTGTAGCGTTGACCTGAACACTAAGACGGCGACAGTTCACCCCTTGTCACTGTGTTTCGACAACATTACATATTATGTAAACTATAATAATTATATAAACTCCCGATTATTTGGTAATCAGTCGTTGGCGCTTATTTTTTAATAAATGTCGTTTCGAACTGTAGCCCCACGTTTGAGAAGGATCTTACCTTAAGTTTATTTGACAGGTAAGTTTATTTGACAGGTTTGGTTTAATTTGTTTTCATACCGGTTTTATTCATGGTTCCAGTTACGAGTATACCAAGAGCTTTATATTTAGGGCTCATATTGGCGCTTTAGTTTATATTTTATTTTATCGTATTTATTTTTATCATTCCTTATATGTATTTATATACTCCAAACAGGCGAATATAAAAAAGAAATATCCCCAAAAATATCAATAATCATTTATTAGACTAGCATATCCAGTCCCAAACTTCGATTTACGTCTTGAAACAGGACAGCGATGGACAAATTTTCGTATTCATGTATATATTTAAATAGACATCCATGACTATATGATTTAAATTTAAGACAAAGATTAAATGTATCGGAAGTATTTATTTATGATTACCTATGGAAACTTTTCATTCGATCTTATTATAGGGTACTAGATAAAAAGTATCTTACCCGTATTCAGCCACCCGATAATTAAAACAAGCAACGATAATAAGTTTTGGTAATACATGTTCTGATAAATCACTAACTAAACGTACATATATCACATAAGATCACTATAATGACACTCGTTACTCCCGCGCTGGTTTGTTGAGAGTTAAATACTTCGTAACTGTGAGTGCGGTGCGGTGCCCACCGGAGTCTGCGTTAACGAATGGTGTTGGGGACCAGTCGGTTGCATAAGTACCAAGCGGCTGTTGATACAGATTATCATTTGGCGGACACCCAACACTTTCGCTGCACTTTACTGCTTCAGTGTGTTTGAGTTAAGTTGCCCTCTTACGGAGCCAGTCGCGAACGGTAAACGTAACGCGGCATGCTCATTGCTTGTATTACTTTTGTCATATTTGAGAAGACAAGCTGATATAACTAACATTGATTTGTTTTACTTGGAAGTACATTAATATACCTGTAATATCTAAATCGAGACCTAAAAAGCGGACGACATTTTTTTGTCCAGTATTCCGCCTTGAAGATCCCCGTTTTATATGCATTGTATGGAGAGCTTAAGCTGAACTTGCAACTTTAGATCAGCTTAACCGATTAAAATTGAGTTGTGATTAAAGTGAGATTAAAAGCTGACGTGTGATATCGGCGTAAGAGCGTAAGAGGCGACTAAGGGAAAAGCCTTGAAAATCGCACGGGCTACCGACATATGGCAAAAGACAGATAACCGAAAGATCTGAAAAAATACCGATTATAAACAGACCGGTGATGGGCAGCATCATCTAAGGCGCAAGGTGTCTGGTCACAGTACCAGATGAAGTTGATGATGACTTTATATTAGTTTATAGGAATGCATTTTATTTTGTTGAGATTTTAAATTCATGAGAAGGGATTGCCTCGAAAATTAAAAAAAAAAACTGCAACAAATAAATTTGTTGCGTTGTTGGCAAATAAAAGTCATCTCCATCCTGGATATCGCGAAATTGCTTGCTCTATGCCCTTAGAGGCCTTTTTCAATACCCAGAATCAAGCCTTTTTCCAAGTGAATTGAGAAGGTGATTACGTTGGAAAATAAATACAATTTAGAAATAATTTTCGCGAAGTTTCATTGCGTTTACAAAAACTTATTGATCAACGTAGAATGTATTATTTAATTATGTTACATAAGTGTGTTTATATTACTATGATGTATTGTATAAGTGTTATTCTTTATTTTTAATATTATGTAATTTTGTAGATATCCTTGTAAAAAAATAGGTACCTACGGAGATTATTATTAATGTTAAAATCCAATTAAACGTACCTACGTTTAAAATATGATATGGGTTGGACTGGCTGTGCAAATTGCATAGGGAATGGCTTGGAATACCGGCTCTCTGGAAAAAACTTATTTACGTATAAATAACTATCATACCTATATGAATATGAATTCATATCATAACGTAATAATGCGGCCCTGATCGGTCGTGATAATTTCTCTTAATAAGTTTTTGTACGAACACGTCTATGAACCGCTGGAAAAACCGCCTGCAAAGCGTTTCAGAACCTGAATGCCATATAGGGAAATTCGTAGAGACTAATGGAGTGATAATGGCTGTTTTACAGATATCATCCTAGATTTCAGATAATTACAGATAAATACCGGTATTTCTTGATAGCTCTTTACCAGATCTATGGTGCTAAATGCAGTGTAACCTGCAATGCTCTGGTTGTAATATTCGCATGGGGTTCCTATTGGGTATCGTACACGCGTTAAGAGCACGGTAATGGCCACAGGGACGACGCACTAAGATTCTGCTCATTAATAAAGAAACCCACCTCTAGTTGGTGGTCAGTCGACCGTCGTCATTACCGACTGTTCCAACTGTTCTGATTCCATCCAGGAGCAACGACTGTGCCTTTAACTGGTACATTTTATAGTATAAGGATACCTTGTCGTCCATAGAGATTGTGTTTGGGGTGCTGCGGTCTTCGTTTCAAACGCAAGTACCAATGCGCTTAATGCATGAGAGCTGGAAGTCTTTACATTTAATGTAGGTCGAACGGAGGTCGTTGGGGATACTTTCAATATTTTATCGGCCAGGTTAGCAACTTTTTCAAGAGGTATATCAGATTGTGCAGTTCGGGTGACCTGTAAATATACAGGTAACTTGCGCATCCAAGAAAAATGTCAATGAGGCCTTGTCCAGCAAGAGACTTTTAAGTAATGAAGAAATTAAGGCGGTTGTTTATCTCCAAGTGGCTCATCCTTTTTTTTATTGCCTCAATTGAGATCCTTCTTATAAGCTACGATTTGAGATGTATATCTTAGTGTCATCCAGGTATTCAAGTTGGCAATGACGTTGGTTTGATCAGATATTATTACAGTAATAGAAAATTGGGCTGCGACGTGAGAAAACCAAATCGCGAGACGTTTGGCCCAAAAGGGAGGAAATTTTGTTACGAACTCATAAACCTCGCGAGAAGTAGTGATCGGAGGAGCACTGATATTAACTGAAAATGCTTAGCGAGTATACGAAGCGGAGTTATCAAGGTAGCATTCTACTCATGTAGTGCCCTAATACGCGCATTTAACTCCTCTTCCATAGTTGGTCTCCGTCACTCGCCCAAAGTGACCGACGTGCAACAGAGACCCGCCGCACGCTCGCGCGAGCGCTATGTTTATATGTTTATGCTCGCGTAATTGTTAAAATAAATATAAGATAAAATCAATGCCCTATTGCCGAAAAAACGTAATGTTGACGAAACCACACTGTACAGTAATTTCAAGACAGACTAATCGTCGTTTTATGGTGGACTGAAAGACTCACTAGAAACCTTTATTAATTACATCGAATACTTTTAAAAAGCATTCTTAAGTAATTTTGATAATGCCAAAATGAATCGGCTGGTAAGTTATTGCTTTTAATATTTTAAATATAGTTGATTAACCTCCATTTTATGCCTGTTTGTACCATGACTATTTACTTAATTTGTCTATATAATTCAAAATTTAAGTATGAAGTACATTAACACAGAGTTCAGAGAAGGAAAAATTAGGGCACATATTATCCAAAAATTATCTATCATAAAAATATTTTATTATTCTTTTGAACCTCAGCTCATTATAACGGCCGCGCGGTAGGCAAGGCAATCCCTCTACCCTCTCGACACGCGTACATAAGGTACGTTCCTCCTCGTAACAAACGCCGCGTATTTTTATCAGATTTTTTTTTTTATGGAAGAGACGTCAAACGAGCATGCGGTTCACCTGATGGTAAGTGTTAACCGTCGCCCACATACATCTCATTAAGGTTCTCTGACGTCAGCGGAAACTAAAATATTCCGTGATCAAACAATTATTTTTAATAATGTAATTACATTTATTAAATAGTTTATTATACTAATCTTATCAATATTTTCCTATAAAAATACCTAATATTAATAAATATTTTTACACCATGTGTATGAGCTTAAACTTCATTCCAAATATTTTGTTTAAATTATATATATAATATGGGCTACTAATAGGAACCTATTAACGTTTGAACAAATAAAACCAATTGTACAGATCATTTTCCATATTAATAAATATTAAAGGGTGGAATTGATAATAGAAGAATATTATCCTAATTCTTCACCTCCGCTCAAGTAATTATATTGTTGTAATTCGGATTCAAAATTGTTTTCAGAATTGCTTAACGAGATCTAATAAGAGGCGGTATATTCGGTAAGCGCAGGGAGCGACCCATACTGGCTTCAGTAGTACCTATTTTAAGGACCGGCACGTCGTCGTGTTCATTATTTTTAATCATTTGAATTTGAAATTGTCAATTTATTTATTGAAGTATATAGTATTATCATATAACTTATAATAAATATTCAATATGGTACACACCTTGTGATTCGATTACTTGAGGTACCAATATGCTCGGTCACATCTCACATGTAGTTGGTTTGAAATTTATAATGTTTAGTGTCAAAACTGACCTCTGCAACTGTAGTTGATACCTAATGATTCTCAATCTGTGCTTTCAAGCTAAGTCTTGGACTGTCAACTGAACGTCAAGAACGGTTTTACGTGTTTTTGGTTTTTAATTAATAATATTCAGTTTTTCTCTAATCTTCTGATTATATTCCTTATTTACTGTAGTATTTATTATAGATTTAGTTGTATATTCATATTATCAGTTTTTTTTTTCATAGTTAAACTTCGTGTTAGACGCCATGTCTGAACCACCAATTCCGCCTAAACCTCCTGATCCGTATTACTCTGATCCTAATATTAACTTTCTTCCCTCTCCAGCTGCATACATTGAAGTCCATAACGATTTAGAAGGTTCTTTTAAAAAAACCATGGCAGTCGTCGATATCGCAAGAAATATACGATGATAATTTTAAAATTATTTCTAATAAAAAGAAACGGAAACATAAAACAAAAGAACGGAAGAAAGAGGAGCATGCTAATCGAGTTGATTTACATAGAAAAATTTCAGTTTGCTCCACCAATTCCTCATTCTCAGAGTCGGACTGCAATACTGGTAATATTTTAACATCTAAAATTAAAATAACGGATTCAAATTCTATGAAAGGTATTTTATCAGGTCAAAGTGTTTATGAATCTCCCATGTCTTTATCGTCAAAAATTGCCTGTGCTCAAACATCCGAAATTCCTCTTTCACAATCATCTGACATACCTCTATCACAAACGCTAAATTCTAACAATAGTCAACTTCCTTCTACATCTCTTTGTATGCAAATAAATAATAATAATATAAAAGTAGATTCTCAAAGATTTCAATCTCTTCGTCCATATAATTCTACAGATACAGGTCCCTTTATAGTCCATGTTCAAATAAAAGAAGATATTCCTAATTCAGGTAAAACTTTAAACGCTATTTCATTTGGTCACTTTTTGAAAAAATTTAATGTTCAAAACATTGTTAATGGAGGACTAAAACGTATTGGTAGAAACAGAATAACTATTGAATTTTCTAAATTTATTGATGCAAACCTATTTTTAGAAAATCCATACCTAAATGATAAATATAAAACGTTTATTCCATCCTTCCAAGTATCACGTATGGGAGTAATAAAAGGTGTACCAAAAGATTGGACGCCGGAAGAGATTATATCTGAACTATCTGCCTATCCAAACGCCATCCCTATCTTAAAAGCAAGAAGATTAAACTATCGAGTACGTAATGAAGAGAAAACTAGATATGAAAGCTCCGAAAGTGTAGTTATCACATTTGATGGCCAAATTCTTCCCTCTAGGGTTTATTTAAGTTATTCATCTATTCCCGTTGAAATTTATAAACTCCCAACGATTCAATGTTTTCAGTGCTGCAGATTTGGACACACTAAAGATTTATGTCGTTCAAAACCAAGATGTTCTAAATGTGGCGATAATCATTCTTCTTCTTCTTGTGACAGAGATGATGAATCCTTCATTGTTTATTCTGTTCTGGAAACCACAAAGCCACCGATTCTAGATGTCCTGAACGCACGAGACAAAATAATATCAAAACGAAATGGCACAAAATTCAATATCATACCTAGAGGCATCAAAAAATATCCTCCTGTTTCTACAAAATCTTATGCTGATGTTCTAATCTCAAAAGTTCTGCAAATCATTTTTCTTCTTCTAACCCTGCAATGGATCATTCTCCTCCTCAATCAGCTAAATCTCAAAATACTTCTTATAAAAACCTTCTTTATTCCTAAAACACTTCGACAACATGAACAATCAGGTTATGACAGAAAAGTCACCAAAAGTGATTGAAGAATTTTCAATACCGCAACCAGAGAATGGTTGTGCTCTTCAAGTTTTACAAGATTTTTCGCAGGAAAATTTTAATTCTTTAGAAAGTATTATAAATTTTCTTATAAACATAATCATATCTTCGTATTCTTCACAGTTACCGTCCCACGTTGCTCGCTTACTAAATTCTATCCCCAAATTGTACATAACATTCTTTCCCACAAGGATCCTACAATGGAATTGTAGAAGCATGTTAGATAAACGAACTGAAATTATTTATTTAATAAAAAATGCAATGTCTCTGTTCTTGCTATTTCAGAAACATGGCTGAAACCGGATTGCAACATTAGAATTCCTGGCTTTTGTTGTGTTCGAAATGACAGGTCAGATGGTTACGCTGGATGTGCTTTACTTATAAAAACAATGTAGCTTATTCCTGTATAGATGTTTCCGATGAAATATTTGACTACAATGTTGTAGCAGTGAAAATTCAAAATATTACTTTCGTTTCTATATATGTTCCTCCCCGTCTATACATACGTTTCGCAGAATAAAATATTTGTTTGCCTCTCTCCCCAAACCTTTTTTAATTCTTGGTGATTTCAACTGTCATCATCCTTTATGGGGCGATAAATCAGACAGGTGTGGTAGTTTATTAGTTGAGATTCTCGATGAATTTAACATTTGTGTCCTTAACACTGGTAAAATTACAAAACGATCGCGTCCTACTGAATCTAGAAGTGCTGTAGATTTAACTATTTGTACTCCAGACTTAACCTCCCTTTTAAATTGGACAGTTTTGGATAGTTCTCACGGCAGTGATCATTTTCCAATTTTGATTTCTCATCCAACCAAAGAAACGTCTGTTATTAATAAAAAACCATGCATTAAATATAAATTAGATAAGGCAGACTGGACCTTGTATAATGTATTTCTTCACAATGAAATTTTAAAAATCGCACCTATTTCCGATAATAATTTAACTTCAATTGTAGAAGCATTTACCAACGCAATTATAAATGCTGCAGATCAAACGATACCTATTAAATCACAAAGCATTAACAATAGGCTCTCCCCTCCATGGTGGGACACCGAATGTACGGAGGCCATCCGAAAAAGAAAAAATGCTGAAAAAAGGTATAAATTAGAAATGACTTCTGAAAATTTTTCATTCCTTTTACGTATTCAAGAAGAAAGCAAAATACCCTTCGGTTAAAAAAACAGTCAGGTTGGCATTCCTTTTGTTCTTCAATAGCACCATTTATTCCTTCATCAGTCGTTTGGCGCAATATAAAAAAGTTTCGCTGTAGTTTTTCAACTAGTACTTACCGAGGTGCCATTCCCCCACAATCAATAAATAATTTTCTGGATAAACTTGCCCCGTCTTACGTTCCTTCGAGAGAGGAGTTACCTGAAATTACTCCACATGAGTCTTTCTGTGATCCCTTAGAATGTCCATTTTCTACAAGAATTAAAATTTGTTCTTTCACATGTTCATGATTCATCTCCAAGTCTAGACGGAATTCCATACTCATTACTTGTCAAATGTAATGATCAAATTTTAACCTATTATTTAAATATCATTAACGCTTTGTTTGATAAAGGTTTGGTTCCTGATTCTTGGAGGACTCAAGTGATTATCCCTATCTTGAAACCCGACAAAACCCCAATGACGGATATTCATATCGACCGATCGCTCTATCCTCAACGTTAATAAAACCTTTGAACACATGATCAAAAATCGGCTAAAATGGTATGTGGAAAGTCATGGATTATTATCTAATACTCAATACGGATTCAGAAAAGGTAAAAGCACCTATGATAGTCTATCAATTTTCACTACGGATATTAGATTAGCATTTTCGAGAAATGAATCGGTCCTTGCAGCTTTCCTTGACATTACTTCTGCTTACGATAATGTTAGGCTTAATATTCTTAAAGAAAAAAAGTATAAGCTTAATATATCCAAAAAACTTTCAAATTTTATAATCAATTTATTTCTAGACCGCTTTATTCATCTTAAAATTATTGATGATATAAAATTAACTCGAAAGGTGTTCAAAGGCCTTCCGCAAGGCTCTGTTTTAAGCCCTTTATTATACAATATTTATACATCAGATTTAGACCAGCACATTTCAAAGTGCAGGATTTTACAATATGCAGACGATATTTTAGTTTATGTAAATGATAAATGTATAGAATACTGTGTTAATGCAATAGAACATGATCTTCTGTCTATGACAACGTGGTTAGATGAGCATCAACTAGAAATTTCCCCAAATAAAAGCAATACTATTCTTTTTTCTCGCAAAAGAGTTGTACCACAAGTACAGGTACATTTTATTAATTATCCGCTTGAAAATATTAAGCAAGTGAAATTTCTCGGTTTAATTATAGATAACAAATTATGCGGCATGCCCCATGTCATTTATACTAAAAAAATGTGAAAAAAATATTAACATATTAAGAGCTTTATTATTTATAATAAATTATCATCCATATTCCTTAAAATTAATCTATAATGCAATAATAAGAAGTCGTTTAGATTATGCCTCATTTCTTCTTGAACCTTCTAATAAAAGAGGATTAAAATGTTAGACGTCATTCAACACAAGTCTCTAAGAATAATCTTAGGTGCTATGAATTCGTCGCCTATAAACGCCTTGCAGATTGAGTGCGGAGATCCACCTCTCTATATTAGACGGCAATATTTATCGGATGCCTTTTTTTATAGGGCACTTCAATTTTCCAACCATCCATTAATCCCTAAGATTCGTTTACTTTCACAATACATTTTAATGAATTCAGGAAAGTACTGGCATACCAAAGCAACTCCCAATTTAGTAAAAAGTTATGAACATTATAATGCTTTGCTAGATCCTATTCATCGGTCTGCTACTCTACCTCTTTTCTCCAATTCATTTGACGTAGTCCTTTACAGTCCAACAGTTATCTTAGATTTTGGACTAAATAAATCTTCCATTGAATCAAATAAAGAATTTCTTTTTGCAGTAGATAAACATTTCCCAGACCATCATCGTATTTTTACTGATGCTTCCAAACTCGACGAAAAAGGTTGTACTGGTTATGCGATATATCACCAAAATTGGAAAATAATCCAGAAAATAAAAAGTCTTCCAGAATCTTCTGTTTTTACAGGTGAAATGCTAGCCATTTTACAAGCAATAAAATATTGCTATCTTTTTAAATTTAAAACTAGCGTTATATTTACCGATTCTCTGAGTTCTTTACAAGCATTAGTTCACAACCCTTTCTATGGTATCTCACGCAATCCTTTGGTATTTGAAATAAAGAAATTTTTATTCCTATTCAAATTTCAAAATGTTAACATTTCCTTTGTTTGGATTCCGAGTCATGTTGGTATATCTGGTAATGAATATGCTGATAAACTTGCTAAACAAGCTATAGTCTGTGGGGATACTTTTCTTTTTAAAAATTATTGCCCTGACCTTATAACGACAACGAAATCGTTATGTAGAGATAGGTGGACTAAGTATTGGAACCAAACCAAAATGACGAAAGGCTTTCACTATGCCAAAATTCAACCCAATATTCCTAGTAAGCCTTGGTTTTATAAATTAACCTTTTGTAAGAAATATACATCAATGATATGTAGAATGCGCTTGGGTCACTGCTGTAATTCGGTTCATCTTGCTAGGCTTCATATAAAAGATTCTTCAATATGTGAATGTGGATTAGACATTGGCAACCTTAATCATATTTTCTTCTCGTGTCCTTTATATGATCATTCCTCACTATATAACTCTTTAATAAAACTTAAAATACCCCTTCCTATAGAAATATGCTCTCTTTTATTTGTTTCCGAAGATAGTAAAAATATTTTGTAGAATATTTAGATACAAATAACATTAAGTTATGATATTTAGTTCATTGTCTGTAGTATGACCTGGTACTATCCAATATTTTTAATAGAGTAGGTAGATCTTTTTTTTTTTTCTCTTTATTTATTTTAATATATTTTGCATTTTTAGTACAATTAGTTTCACATCAATTCATTAGATCATTGTTATTATAATTTCGGCTTATAATCAGAATAACAGATTTTTTCGTTAATTATTTTAATGACTGGACGTTGGCAGTAATCATTAGGTTGCCATTAACGAAAAAAAAAAAACCTAAGTCTTTCGCGAATTACACAAAACGACACTACTGCAAACTCTGAAGTACTGAACTAAGCTTATAAACTAAATATGCCGAAGCTTGAAGAAAAACCAAGAATTTTCTTGGAAGAATATCGATTGAAGGTTATATTGATCTGTTTATACATTATGATCTTTAAAAAAAACATTGCTTGCAAGCTGAATAGTAACTAGGTTATAAAAACTATTGTATTGGTTTTATTTTAATATCTTATCCACTAGTATTGCATTAGCATTTACCCACTTCCAATGTATATATATATATACATATATCCTGCTTGTAGATGTAATTTAAATCAATTTTATTTTATAGTTTTTTTGTGTGTTAACATCCATCTCAAACTTTACAGAATGCAGCAAACGATTACGGAATGTCTGACGAAAAGTGGAGTTTTAAAAAGTTTGCCAAAAACTTCCGCATTGTCATTGTAAGGCTAGATAATTTTGAAATCGAATTTGACTTGATTGGAATTCAACCTGCATTTGCAAATGCTTTTCGAAGACTGATGTTGAGTGAAGTTCCCAGTATGGCTATAGAAAAGGTTATGATAAAAAATAACACATCTATTATACAAGATGAAGTATTAGCTCACAGGTTAGGGTTGATTCCTCTCAAAGCTGATCCAAGATTATTTGAATATCGTCCTGAAGGTAAAAAATATTTCTGCTTTTTAATTCATAACCTAATATTTATAATATTTTATTATTTTTTAGATTCTACGGAAGGAACTGAATTTGATACTTTGGAGTTTTCTCTGAAAGTCAAATGTACTGCAAACAAATCTCAACCTAAGGACTCTTACAGAACAGAGGATTTATATGAAAATCACAGTGGTAAGTTTGATTTAAATTTTAAGAAATTTCTAACTTTATTTTATAGAATAGACAAACCAGCTTTAGACAGTCATTTAAATAACTTGCACTCACAGTGTTCAGTCTTAAATTCACTGATACATTTTATTTACACTTGTGGGATCCTTAAAGAGCAATGCACCCAGCCGAAGAGGCATGCGCTACCACTGCACAGATTGCCTGCTTCATAATATATATTAAATCTACCTCGACTGGAGGCCTGAGCTATTGTTTGTATTTTGCCTACATCTGGCATTGCACAATAATTATGTGCCCCCTCTGTGTTTTATTCAATATGTCATACAGTACTAAATACTTCATATAAAAATTAAATTTTGAGTATCGAAAAATAAACACATTTAAATTTTTTAGATGATATTGCCAATTTTCTTTCTTATTAGTACAGATTGTGTTTGGATTATTATGCTTTTAGTTTCTTTTTACTTTGATATTATGATTAATTCAGTTATTTCTTTGATAATGTCATCCCTGCCAATTGTGACAAAGGCCATCTCTTCCAACTGCAATTACAGGATTTAGATTTTGTTTAATTATCATTTTGATGAAGGGTTTATACAAAGTTTTCATAGTGTTAGCCTTAGGTTGATGGTGTCTGACATACATGGTTTTGAATAGACCTATTAGAACACAGCATGCCTGCTCAATGTTTGCAATATTTCAACACCTTTGTTTAAAGTAACAAAAAAACTCATACATTCAGTGTTATAAAAAAGGATTTCTCTTCTAGGTAAGATTAGCAAAATGTAGTTTTTAATATAATCAATGAAATTTTATTGCCTTGTGTTAAAGCTTAATTATTCCATGTTATTTGTGTGTCCAAGTGCAACCAAATTCAATAATTAACTTCAAAATATAAATTCTGAGTTACCGTTTTTTGCAGTATTTTAAAATACGCGAATATAAACAACGCATTTTTACTTTTATTCCAACCAATATATTTTCATAACAACCAATCTTTTTAAAAACAATTTTTGATTAACTTGTAATACTTGTTCACTTTACTTAATTTTCAGTTTACTCATCACAAATTAAATGGCACCCCATTGGCAACCAAGCATCAGTTCATAAGGAGACAGATATGGGACCAGTGCATGGTGACATCCTTATATCTAAAATGAGACCTGGGCATGAACTAGATCTTCAACTTGTTGCTGTGAAGGGTATTGGAAAAGATCATGCAAAGTTTTCACCAGTTGGTTTGTATACTATTATATTTCTTCATTATAATTACACCCTGTAAGTACATCAATGGAGGTATGCCATTGACGTCCCGCAATACTGTGTAGGTAGTAACTCCATCTTGTAGGCGCACCTACCTACATTGTGTTTGCCAGTACAAGGTTGTCACTCGAGAACCTATCTTCCTTAGTGATTATCAGTTCCGTGAGTTCTGTGGCCGGCTCATTGCCTCTTCAACTTGCTAGTAGGCTACCATGGTTCTGCTGAGGATATCAGTGTTGCTAAGAACCACCGAGGATAGCCCTTTTGCCTGCAGGAAAAAACCATGTCTTTATGATAAAAAAGAAGGCAAAAAAGTTAACTACTAAATAATTTCATTTGTTATAACCATGCAACATATTAAGAATTATTTGAAATCTCTACTATATAAATTAAAAACCAACTCACAACTCACCTTCAGATTGTGATAAAAGCTATGAGTAGTTTACGGTTACTAGGTGCTCTCGCTATTACTGTCATGTAAAAGGTGACAAGTTAGAACAGGAGTCATCAGACACGAAGTTTCTCTTTCGGGCGCGCCTTGCCCAGGCAAGAGGGAGAAGTCAAGTGTTTTCCCGAGAAGGTGTTGCCTTCATCAGCTGGCGCTAGTTGGGTCGCGGATGAGCGATTTTCAACCCACTCTTCAATAGAGCTTGTTTCCAAGCCAACAATGTAGATTCTGATCTGTTCATGTATATGTAATATTATTGGCAAATTTTAGGATCTATTAGTTCTTTATTACCTCTGGTGATATATAATGCATATTTGCGAAAATAAATATTTTCGTGGCCTATTTAACCTTTAATATCTTGACTTGAGTTGTACAATGTTCAAAAGTTATGTTGTAATGCTTATTTTCAGACATTATTGACACATGGCTTTTTATTATTTACAGCTACAGCTTCGTATCGTTTATTACCTGAGATAATATTGACGCGTGAAGTCCGAGGAGGTCAGGCCTCCATACTACAAAGCTGTTTTTCTCCAGGAGTAATGGGAATTGATTCAGAAGGCAAAGCATTTGTAAAAGATGCTCGCTATGATACTTGTAGCAGAAACATATACAGATATGATGACATTAAGGATGCTGTCATTCTTAGCAGAATACGGGACCATTTCATTTGTATGTATTTTGAGTGGACTATCACTTCTAGGAATTGTTTGTTTTAAGCAGATGTCTTGCAAATAAAAATTCGCATAATATTATTTATTTTTCAGTCAACGTGGAATCTGTGGGAGCCATGTTACCGAATGTTATATTTGTTGAAGCTGTTAAAATATTAAGAGACAAATGTAAATCACTTTTGGATGAATTAAATAACTTTTGAATATACATAATTGGTATACTTTGAGAATATTGTTGTTGTTGTTCTGTTATTGTCAATACATATATAGAATAATCTATGTATAAATATATTTCACGAATTTTGATGAAACTATCACATCGAAACATTCTTCTTATTGGTATCTTTCAATCTTTGTTTGTGTTTTAATTTTCCTTTAGGTTCTTTTCATTATTTATACTAATTTGTTTTAATTACTTTATTTCTTTCTGAAAACGATCTGCGTCCGCTTGAACCAAATTTCCTGTAATGGCTTAGAATCAGCTGTTTAGGTTCAGTAAGAAACTAAAGTGCTTTAGGTATATAACTTTTTGTGAATATGTAGAGACCTGGGTTTGATCCCCGGTGCCGGCACCACTAAAATTGTCAATAGCAATTTTAAGTACTCTATTTACTACGTGCTCGCCGGTGAAAAAAACATCGAGGGGAAACCTGGATATCTGAGAAATAATAAAAAAAGATATTATTTCGAGGAAATGTTGCCGTTACATGCTCGAGTTTTATTCACGCCCGACAAAAGACTGTTTAACACATGTCAGGCGTGCAAAAAACAAGTAGCGAATCGATTCACGCCAGTCTCATCAATGTATTTTTAAATTCATTGCCATGGTGATTTGAGAAAACGACACGTACAGTACACTTTTTCTTCCAGTTCTTTTTAAAATTATTCTGCTTTAGCCAATTGCGAAAGTAATGGGATGCCATAAGGAACCGTCATTAGGTACCACTTCTACCAGTTGCACATGTACAACATAAGGACATGTACGAAATATGACGACCCCATAGCTTAGTCGAAAGTGTCCCTGCCTTCGAAGCTGTGGATTGCGGGTTCGAATCCCGGTAGGGGAAAACATTTTTATGATGAACATAAATGTTTGTACTCAAATCATGTTTGTTTATATATGTATATATGATTATTTACCTATGTGTGAAGATGTACATAAGAAATAATAAGTTGTAAGGGTTTGCAGTAGAAAGTAGTTATCGCTGTTTTAAAAAAAAATTACGTGACTAGAGTATTAACAATTTTACAAAATACTGAAATAAAAAACGCATTGCACCCTGAATCAAAGGTCGATCAACTCTGCATTGTGGTGACCAAACCAAGAGTAAAGAGTTCCTCCCGTTAATGTGGAAACACAGACCTAAATTATCCAGACTGGTTACGGCAGCAAGTACTGTGATGGCCAGTCTCCTGCGAAACACGGCGATTATGGAAAATCCTTCCATTAGGAAAGGCCAAATGTTGGTCAAATTAAAAAGTTATTCTGAAGCTATTTCCAAGGTCGAAATCGGCCATGAATTCATTGTCAAATAGGCATCATGCTATATGATGATGATGGCGGCTTAAAAGTTGATACTGGTATGCTCCAAGGCGGTATACTTTCTCCGATAATGTTTTGTTATTTATTAACTCTTATCACCTCAGTTGTCAACTATTCGTATCATCGGTATGCAGACGATCTTCAGCTTTATGTACAATCAGACATTACCATCAGTTGAGCTGTTTGCATATAAAAAAAATTCTTCGTACAAACTTTCATAGGAATTGATTAAAAAAATAAAATATCTAGAAAGATCGGCTATTGTGGAAATGAAAACTCGCTCTTTTCTATGATTCCATTTTATATATAAGCGACTAACTTTCTAGGGGTTAATTTTTCTTTAAATGCCAGCTTTGCATAAAATGTGATAGAGATTAAAAAAAAGCAGCAAAGCATTTCCAATATGAAGTATTCTGTACAATCGCCAGTGTAGTATATGAGCTGCGTGAATCGCGTCCTTGTATTAGAGGTCAATGATCAGTTACAGATGACCTTACCATACCTTATATGAACTAAATAATTTAGTACATTCCTTTACCTCATATAGGACATATACTCTTTGACCGTATTAATGAGTAGCTCAGATTTAGTGGTCCTGAAGGAAAAGTAGTGTCGGGTACCTACATATTATTATTCTGTGCCGATGTGCTATGTTGTTGACTAGTCGTGTTCACAACGGCTACTGTCAAAGAACGCATATGAACCTGATGCTATATTTGATGCGAAAACATTTTGCAACAAAATATAGCATTTCAGTTTTACGTGCGACACAGAAAATACCTACTACTATTTAACGAGACATTACCGTGACACTCGACAATTTTCCAAGATCCATAATAAATTATAGTCGAGCTAGCGCAGTTATAATTAGTAGCAGGCCAATTATGCTATATTTTTTTATGCTCTTTTAGCTGTAACATAACAAGCACCTTTAGTGTTGACCAAAGAGTAAGGTATATTCTGTTGGTTAACTGACTTGACTGTTGATGCTAATCACGGGTGTTGTGTTGATGTTATGAGTTAAATTGATACATCATAATCAATTAATCTTGAAAGTTAGTAAACGCAAGTAGGTATATCAATTAATTTTAGTATCTTAAAGACGGACACTGTTTTAATTTAAATAAAGATGGGTAGTTTGGACAGAGGTGTTTTAACGGGATTTATTTGTCGCCTGTGTTCTGAAATGCACCGTGTAGTTTTACATATCTACGGTCAAGAAGGTATTCGTTTATGTATATCTGAGAAAATCAATAGGTATCTTTCTATAAACGTAAGTAATAATATAACTTCATAATAAATCATGAAATTAAGTCAGATAATGTCAATTCAATTAAAATTTTAGGTGTCTCCTTCCGACCCATTACCTAAAACTATTTGTAATAATTGCTTGGAACGACTTGAAAATCAACACAGATTGGTGATGCGGATTGAACAAGCTGCTAATATGCTCAAAGGACATCGAAGGCATAGTGTTGGTCACGGTTGTCATATCAGCCTATGTGTGCCTTGTAATGTGTATCAAAATAAATAGATCAGCAGGGATTTGCAGAAATTGTCAGATTAGTATATTGCAGTATCAGTCATTCTGTCTAACTACTATGTGACCATATTAACATCAGTCTAGAGAGGAATGTGGAGGGTACATTCCTCTCGCCTGCTGTTTTGTCCATGTCTCAATCACTTACACTGCTCTATTAACAGGGTAAGTGCAGAAACACTTTGTGCACATATAGGTGCACAGGTGTCTTATAGTTCTTTATCAGTCACCATTATCAGTAGGGATCATACTATTTTTGATACTTTGAAATGATTAAATAATCATAATATTTTGTGATTGGGTAAAAACATCTTACTTCATATTTTAATTACAGTATGCACACTCATCCATGTTAGTAAATTCACTGGAGATAGCTGTTTCTGATATCCGATTAAAATAGAGATCTTGTTATTAATGTGGAGTTATTTTATTCACACTAACTATATTACTAGAACTAGTAATAATGGGATGGGTAACATAAGACAGAAATTGGGCCCTGGCTTCTTTTATTTACAGTTTCATAATCTTGTACAACTGTGTCAAAATTTTTGAACTTTTTGCTAACTATTGTTTGCACTTTGCATCACTGATTGCAATGAATAGGTAGTTATTGTGTATAGTGTTTTGACCATGGGTAGGCAGCAAGTATTAAAGGCAAAGTATTTATGTCACAATTACCATGGTTTCCCTTTCTTAAGAAATTAACTAGGGTCTGCACAGCCTTTTTGCCTAAATGCTATGCACTATGTAGGCAGTAGAGACTGAAGTTAAATTGGTTACATTGTATTTGATTATTTTGCAACATTGAAGTTATGTAACAGAATTTTTGACACTCTCTTTCATTCTTGAAGACCATTTTTAAAACAAACAAGTTTAGTATTTTTATTCAGGTGGCATTTATAATTGTGCTGATATACAATATATTTTACTGAATATAATTATATATAATAATAACAATCTAACCCAAGAAGTATTGTTGGACTTAAAAATTCAACTATTTTAGTAAATTAGTAGATGTATTATAAAAATTGTGTGTAACTAACTATATTTAGTAAGTATGAGTTATTGATAATGTTAAATCATTATTAAAGCAACTCTAAAAAATAAAATGTGTTTCTGAAAATGTTCATATTTTTAGTGGTTGAGTTATTTATATTAAGTTACTTTAGGTTGTATAAATTTTAGTTAAACCTTAATTTTTTTTTTTTAGTTATTTATCATGTGCATCTTGGATAATCAATAACATCTTTATTATTATGTAGGATGTGTTTTAAGAAAAACATTTGATAAAATCAATTTTTCTTGGCTAGAAAGGATAATTGAAAGCCTTATATATATTCATGTGATTCTTTTTTTATATTAATTGTTGAATTATTATTTTCTTAATTTGAATTGATTGGTTACACAGTTATCATAACCTTTATAGTAAGATTTCTTTCTTTGTTCTATTTGCTATCCTAAATTAAAAAAAAATATGAAAATATTACAAAACCAATTGTTGTGTATATTTTTCTAGCATCAATGTTATTGTTACCTACTATTAGAGTTCGATGTATATTTAGTATATATTTCTCAGTTCTCTTTAAACTTCTAGTTCTCAAGTTCTTTTTCTAAACATGTTTTTGTTGTAAATAGTAATTTATATATTCTAGCATTACATTTTTGGTTACAAAATTTCTTTAATAATAGTTATATTTATTGCAAAATA
Source organism: Bhutanitis thaidina (assembly GCA_029286595.1). NCBI lineage: Eukaryota > Metazoa > Arthropoda > Insecta > Lepidoptera > Papilionidae > Bhutanitis > Bhutanitis thaidina. The sequence goes on along the minus strand of JAGSMS010000028.1, from coordinate 5,605,661 downwards.
ACACTAAATCTAATTTATGAAACTTTATTGTTGTTTTCTCAGAACAGTAAATTTTTTGATTATAGTTGATGAATTTAATTAGGTAGGTCTGAAAGGACTTAATTTTTTTTTAGAAAAGATTTACTCCTTTTACAAATTGGCCATTTAGAAAACAAAATTATTTTGTTAAGTATATGGTATCTGTAATAAACTAACTGTACCCAGGACTTTGTCCACTGTAACTTTAAAATTCTTAACAATAGTTAATTTTGTGTAATTTAAAAATAGAATTATGGAATAGAAAATATGAATGCCTGCAAAAATTTTCATTTTGGTATGTACTTATATTTATTACAAGTTCACTTATGATGACCATTACAGGATTCATCTCATATGAAAGTGAAGCTAAACATTGGTAACCTAAAGTAATAATAACAATAAATATTATAATAAGCTCTCACAACAGTATACCCAGTACTGGCATGGTTAGTAGTCTAGACATTTTTAGACCATTCAACACACTTTCCACCAGAGCTTATTTGGGACAATGTGACAGGTGAAGACCTTCTCGCCGTTTTAGTGTCCAATTCAATTGTATCATTGAATTGGACACTAAAACGGCGACAGATTTAATTTTTCATTATATGAGTCCTTGCGCACTGCCGTTTGTATAGATTTTTGAATACTACTACAGTTGTGAGCATTGACTAGCTGCAAATAATTTGTGCACCGAGAACTAGTTTTTGAAAATAGCAATCACAGCTAACTATGAAGTACATTGCTGAAGATAGGACTCTCCAAGAAAGCACCAGAAAATGCCGGCGCTTACCAACGCTGGAAAGCTGTTAGTGAGCGCAATGTCGCGCAACTCTCGGACGGATTAGTGATGCCACTCCCGATCACTATATTAGTTTGTTATTAGGGTTCGGCAAAATCTGATGGATATTAGACCATCGTTCTGTCACCAGAGCTTCATTTGTTGGCTAGCTTTATATAGAGTGCACCAAGTGCAGAAGTTGTCTTTTGCGAAAGAGATAGAATACTCCCTCTTAAAAACGACTTTATTAAATATGTGTACGATATTAAATTCTAAACGTAAGTAATTAACATATAATATATGAGGTCTAGTAAATAGACCCCCTACAGGACACCTGCCGCTTACAGTCACATATAAAACAAAACATAAAAATGACTCAAACTGAGAAAAGTGGCTAAAAAAGTACGAATTTTGGTGCCTTTGTTAACATTATTGAGCACTATGACTACAAATTGAATAATAACCAATATTTTTGAACTATTGCAAATTTGTTTTTTTAAGTCCAAAAAACGAAAATGTATAATAATGTTTTTACTGACAAAGTGACCATTACTTTTGTGGAAAAAACTTAACACAACTCACACTTAATTAAATTACTGTGTTGTAACTATTGACATGAGTGGATTTTTTTTTACTCAAACGAAATATAATAATAAACGAATATACTTATATAACACTTAATATTACTTTTTAAATTATTACGTTTTCGTTATTTAATGATAAAGATCTCTTATTGGACTAAACACGTGAGTTAAAAAAATAATTATACTTATTAGTATGTGATAAAAAAAATTAAAACACCAATTTCGTCATCAAAGCTTTTATTACATACAATTGTTTGCCTCGTGCTTAGTAGTAGGTGTACTAAAAGTTCCTTTGAACAACCTCATATACCTTTGCTGTTCTATCTCTTATGTCGCTGAAACTTGATGACCCAGTCTCCTCCCTCCTCCGATTCTTGCATTTGCTTTATTGTCGGTAGAGCTTTTTTTTAGGCAGCCCCAGTAAAAGAAATTTAGAGAGTTAAGCTTAGACGACCGCAGTCGTACAAAGTAATACAAAGGCAGTCACAAAAAAAATCGCATACGTCCATCTGTTGGGATATTTTTAACCAGGTATCTTTTGCCGTAGCGTAATGTGCAGACACCCATCCTGCAACAGCATTCTTCGTCGGATCGAAAAGGTCCTTCCAATAATCGAGTTAAAAATGATTATAAATTTTTCCTGGTCCATGTAAGTTACCTGGGTTAATTCGAATGGGATTTTTCCATTCAAGAGCCACCCGAGTAGCACCAACCGACAGAATTAAATCGTAATGTACAAAACAATAAGGCCAATGGTTAAAAAAGTGCATCTGTCATAATTTATAATATTTGTAACATTTAACAATTTGTAATGTAAATGAAACGGTATAACTTAGTGGTTATTGGCTATAGGGGCACGACATCTCTCGTGTCAACTCACAGGTTTAGCACGGAGTACAGATCTCCGAAAAGTTGTATTTTTTTGAAAGGTAGCATTTTGAATTAATCACATTTTTAATATTAATTCTTAACCATTGCAGATGTAGTTTCAGGTATTAAGGTATAAATCTAGAAATTTTATTAAAATCTTTTGTAAAAGACCACTACTTAATCCATATACAGATTTTTTCCCAGAAGACCCTAATAGGAAATTTTATTGAAATCGCAAAGTTACTGCGTACATTTCTTATACATATTGTTTATGTATTAGAATGAATATAATATAAATATATTTTAAACAAGTTAGAGCCAAGCGGCGGTTTTTAATGTCGCTCGAATGGGCCGGCTCGACCGGGTTGTTACCACGGCCTCGCAGAATACCGGCGTGAAGTAGAGGAATCTTATGCTTCTGCGTTTCGTTCAGCGAGTGAGGTTACCGGAGGCCCACTTCCCCTACCCACCCCCCTCCACATCCTCCCTTCCATCTCCCAAATACCCTTAGAGGCCGACAACGCACCTCTGGTGTTGCAGATGTACGTGGGCGACGGTTATCATTTACCGTAAGGAAGCGCTTGCTCGTTTGCCGTCTTTCCCGTAAAAACAAAAAAAAAACAAACGCATTTGTATATCTACACACAACTTAACGTAGTAACGTAAAGAGGACTTGGTAGCTGGTAGATATTTTTTGCTAACTGGATAAGGTTTGAGCTCCAGTGCGGGTTGGCGAGCAGGTTTGAGTGTTAGTTATAATTAAGTTAATATTGTATACTTTATGCAGTATAGTTCGTGATTTGCTATAGAACACACCAAAATGGCTGTCTGTGTTATGACTCATTCCAGTCGACACGCAGCAGGAGTTATCTACGTCTCGAATCGGGGCACAGGCGAGGCGACACATCCCCGCCCAGTCCATTACGCAACGCAATCGCGTGAACATGAAGAAATAGAGTCCCATGAGTGCAGGTAGCATCTCTACCGCCTGCTGCCACAAATCTTGGTCTATATATTCGGAATTCGCAGTAGTTCAGGGACTTTGACTAGTTTTCCAATACTGAAAACTGGGATTTGCGTTAAAAATTTTACATACCGAACGTGGTAAACCTTTATTTAGGTAGGGAGTGACTAATACAAAGAACTCGCGTTCTTTCATTGTTCACCAATAAACAATTAGATTACATAGAATAATTTCTCTCTGCTTTGAGTAACAAAGCGCGACATTTACAGCAACATTGCGGGGCTATGAACGTATAACGTAAATATGTTAGACTCTGTATGCTTATAAGTAGATAGGCGGGCGAGTAATATAAGGTAACTAAATAATTAGTTTCTTCGCTTTTCCTTTAGAGCAAGCAGGGCGTAATCATTTTTATGATTGTGACTGTGGGTTTTAAGGTTTCTATTAGGAAATAATTTAATTTGTAAAAATGTTTACAGACTTTTTTCCTTCTACTACTTTCACATTGTATGCAGCTGATTCATACAATGTGACTAGGACGTGTATTCAGTTACCGTTAGATTGAGCAAGGTTCTAGAAGAAGTTATGATCAGTTTTCAAGTTACCTATAACATAGGAAATCCAAAAATATTACTTAAAATTAAAACTGCGAAAACAGAATGAAATTGAAACCATGTTTTTAACAGAAAAATCAATGTCAAGCTGGAATATGGTGACATATAAAGCTAAAATTGAGATTTTCAAATATCTACGAGTATGTACTATATGTAAAAATTGACACGCAATAAGGATTATTCTGTTAGAAAAACCTAATTATATGACTTTGACGGGGCCATGTGGCTAGAAAATGGCCTCATATAGCTTCAAATAATAAAAAACGGTGTTCATTTAATTAATGCGAGTCTGGCACGAAGGACCAAAAAAGGTGATGTGTGCCGCATTGGGACATCACGCGGAGGCAATCAATTGTTGCGGAATACAAAATGATAATTCAGGCCCCCGGTAGAGGCTGGTTTAGATTAATTTCGACGGACCAGCGGAAATACACTGATATAGTATTCAGAAAAATTATAAAAAAATATAAGCTTAGAATCAATATTTTTTGTATCTCAGAACTTTCCTAGTCAAGCTTATATCGACGACCGACATTATTCATTTCTAGTTTGAATCCGATCTGAACACAACATTTGTGCATTATTGGTTTTCGAGTCGGGTTATAGTACTCCCCACAACTAAGGAATCGGATACTACTAATATAGCTTTATCTGCTGTCAATGGCGTTTCGCAATGTAATAATAACGAGCGGAACGATTTTTAATTATAGACCACATTAGTTAAATTATAAAATATTCAGCTTCATTTTGCCAACAATTATTGTCAATGACCCTAGTCACTCACTAGACCTTGGCGAATCCTAACTACCTACACACCTGCCAGCGTGGATTTAATAATAGGCCTGACTAATTTCGGAATTTATTAAGATCCCTAAGGATTAAATTATGTGATGGTAAGCCGATGCTTTATATAACTAAACAAGGTTGGCAAGTTACCGGACTTACTAATTACAGCTTTGTATCGACTCTGTCTCACAATATTAAATGTAATTTTACGTCGTTTAAACCAAGTAATTAGAAGCCTTTAAATCATGTTACCTTGTAGTTTTAAAGTAATATTGGCTATTAATTTTTGTTTTGTCAACGTTAAACTGCTAACCCCCTTCATGACATCTTTAGGAGTTAGATTTTAAAAATCTCTCCTTGCCGAGTGACTCCTCTATATTATAGACCAAATTTCATATTTATAGCTTCAGCTGTTTCGGCTCGGCGATAACGCAGTCACGTATCACTTTTAATGCCTAGATTTCAAGTTATAAAATTACAATAAATAAATATCTCCAATTGTTTTTTATTGCACATTCTTACTTGATAGGAGTTTTTCGATTCTATAATAATTATTAAATACTACAATCCTAAGATCGTTAATTTTGTCATGTTTCTCCTCCATGTCTGCGTCTAGTTGCTTTATTTTTGCTTGAAGTGGTTGCAAAGATTCCATATTGCCTCTTAAAAAACAAAACAAAGGAAATTTAACTACGCTATGTAAACTACGATTATTAGTGCAATGTTACGAATGTTTGAAAGAACTTACACTTTTTGTTTTGACAGTTCTTTAGATGTATCTTCATATTTTCTCGTCCATTCTTGAAGTTCCTGGCGCATCACTTCTACATCTTCTTGAATGTGATCTATCAATTTTCCCAAGGGATTACTGATACGCGATAGAGCTTGGACATTAAATCGAATTTGTTCAATTTCTTGGTTCATCACATCCCTAGCCTTTTGCGCACCAAATTGCCATTCCTACACGAAAACATATCAGAATTACCAAAAAATTGCAAAGAATGTTTAATTCGAAAAGTTTGTCAGTTAAGTACTAATGTACATATCGAATACATAACATTTGGACCAAGTTGATGTAAATGTGTTGTTGTCATCGCAGTGTCGCTCCCAAGCCCAAATAGCTAAGTCACTTTTAATTTTATTTGATGATGACGACTATGATTTTGATCCCCACACTAGTAGTTACTATTCCAGATATATCCAATACAGAAGCATTCCTACAACAGTTACAGAAGCATTCCTTCCAGAATTTTTTCAGATTCCAGAAACTTCATCAGACCCTCCCGTGTCTGATCCGATGCGGTGATAAAATCGGAGTTAGATGAAGTGTCAGAAATAAGGACAACACAATACAACCCGACTCGAAAACCAATAATGCACAAATATTGTGTTCAGATGGGATTTACAACTAGAAATTAATAATGTCGCTCGTCGATATAAGCTTGACTGGAAAGTGTTGAGATACAAAAAAAAATTATTCTAAGCTTATATTTTTGTAATTTTTCGGAATACTATATCAGTCACAGCAATTAATTTGTCTAAAACTAAGAATTAAAGTCCTGGCAGCGGTCTTTACAGGCCCTAAAAAATTGAGTAAACATGAGTAAATTCTGAAGCTATTTCTTTGACAAACAAATATAAAAACACACCTAAAGTATAACTTCAAGCTTGTTTATTGCCTCTGATGTCCCATACAATTATTACATCAAAACAGGACTGTAACTAAAGTTATGCATATTAAACAATGTCAAAAGCCTCCAAGGCTTGGAGCCTAGTTGCCACTGAAAAACTTACAATTTCCGTTTTCCCTGATATCTGAGAAAACTCTTTTTGCGAATCTAATATCTGTTGTACTAAATGACCATGTTGATTTGTAGTTAATGGCATTTGTTCTTCATTCTGTGATATTGACAATAAAGCTGCTTGGTTACCCACAATTATTATACTACTTTCTTCTTCCTGAATGGTAAAGAAACACATTTATATTTGGTGTATGTGTAAATAAGAGTTATTAAGAGAAAGTTTTGTAATAAAAAAACAAACCTCTTCTGGTACAGTATTTTCAGTTATGATGTTCACTTTGTGCACTATAGGATTAACAGATCCTATTAAGGCAGAATCATATTTATCTTTCACTCTAGGAGCACCTGGTCTAGATGATGAGGGTCTTACACTTTGTGGTCTTTTTTCACCTATGTTAACTGAATTTGGATTAGAAGAAATGGTACTTGGAACACTCTCAATCTTCAACTCATAATTTTTCTCATTTTTACTATCACTTACTGTTTTGATTTCTTTCATTTTATTTTCTTCATCTGGTTCAGATTTACATGAGATGGACTCATGTGTTTTTTGATTATCTCCATAATCATTTTGCTTACTTTTTTCTTCCTTTACTGAATATTTTAATTCTGTCTTTGTGGATGATGTACAGTTTTTATCAATAATATCTATTTCATCTTCTTCGTTTTGTGGCAATGAGTGTTCTACCATATTTTTTATTACTGAAACAATATTTTCATTTGATACCAAATCAATTGCCTTTTCATTTTTTTCAGTACTATTTACTAAATCATTATTTTCATTTAAATAACTTATTTTAATCTGATTGGTTTTATCACTTGATTCAGAACTCTTTTTTTCTTGAGGGCTTTTAATAATTTTTTTTTTAACATTAGTTGTACTAGGGACCTTCTTTGGCAGAGACTCCTTTTTATTTGTAATTACATTTTGCTGTAACTTAGAAACTGTTTTAGAATCTTTTTCATTACTCTGAATCTTTTCAGTGTCTTGAGATGAACCTCTAAATTTCTTTGTATGTTTTACAGAGCCTTTATTCTTTTTATCAATTATAGCTGGAGTTTTTAAGGTTTCCTGATATTTCTTTACTGCTTCAGCTGATGACAATTTTTTTTCTAAAGCTAGACCAAGACATTGCAATAATTCATTGGTTTTGGATGGTTCTTGTCCAGAAACTACCTTGGAAGGTTTAACTGTTAATGTTTTTTCTGTAGTGAGACCTGTAATGCAATAATGTTATTTAATAATATTACTTTAAGCATTTGTATCTATATTTTTTCTTACAATAATTTTTGTGTTTTATTTCTATATTTCCTTGGCCTACATTATAATAGCATGTTTATTTCTACCATACTATTATAATGTATGACTAAATTGATTGTAATTTCCATTTTCAACAGATAAAACATTCAAAGTATCTCTGTTTTACATAAATAGAACTAAAATAAATAAATAAATGTAAGTTGTTACATTACAATACACTATATGAGTTCTACAATGTCACTCACATAAAACTGTGATGACCTTATTCAGAAACTGTATTTTACTTTCTCTGTCTTTCACATTTTCAGATATCAATTCTTCTTCTGCAAAAAGACCTTCGAAAAATCCAGTGGTTTTCATCACCTGCAAAAATTGCTAATTACAAGACTAATTACAGAATATATAATTACTGAAAAACAATATGTAAAATACATGCCGTTATGATGATATCGTGTAAAAATCTAAACGGAGGTTTTTTTAATAGTTTCTCTGTTAGTGGAGGCCGTTTCACAAATTTTCCTAACAATGATTGCGTTGCCTTTATTAAGTCTGGATCCAATTCTTCTTCCATGGCACATTCTCCAGAAACTTATATTTTAAATATAATTAATTCATTAAAATGTTTTTCAAAAAAACTATTGTTTCATTAAATATGGTTTCACTATATGTCATATAAAGTTAGCTCCTTCACTACAATTCAATACTTACTACTTCAACACTAAATTGCAAGTTATTTGAAGATTTATAATGTAATTTTATTTATAATTTTAGTATGTGCTATCGCTATAGCAACCTAAGTCAAAACAAAACCGCTAAAGTATTTTAAACCATTCATAAGAGAAGCAAATGTCTCAAGACTATACAGTCACTTCATTTTCAATTCAAAACCATAGACGTTATTCTCTACTACTAAAGTAGCTCAATGAACCAGGTACAGACGTCGACCATATTTGGTAATTGAAAAATAAAGGTAATTTATGTATATTTTATGTTATGCTGTTTTAAGCGGTCTGATCATGCGTACAAAACAGACTGGCCACTTATTTTTTATTAGATTAGAGAAAAGTTACTTATATTATCAATATAGATTATATATGTAGATATTTATTTTGAAATGGTTATTATTTTGTGGGATATCTATAAATTCTCATTTGGTGCGGTTGTTAAGATACATAAAAACTACAAGTAATAAACTAATTTAATGTTAAACAAAATAAATAAAAGAGTAGATATAATCTAACCAGACGGAAGACCAGACAGCGGAGAGTTAGCAGTAAAGAGAAAGAAACAGGTGGACGATGCAGTAGGTATCGAGGAGCACCGCCTTCTGAATTTCAGCTTGGAGCGGTCCGTCACGTCACGAGTATTAGTCGCCTCAGATGTTCGGAGAGGTTGACTGGGATTAACACATTCGCAGAGACAACTATCGGAATAATTTCGGTCGGCCTACCTCACATATTAATTACCTTGTCGTGAGTCAATTTGAATTGTTTTAGCTTCCCGATGCTCTCGTCATATGGAATGGTAATGTCGACCATAAATATCCTCGATTGTGCCCGGTCCATCAGCACTATATCAGGCTTGTTTGCAAGATCGTCCTTTTTGGGTTCTTGTAATATGGCACCCTTCGATCCACGAGACCATATTTCAGAGCTAGCTCATGATGTATAATCCTACCTTTCAGGTTATATCTTAGCAAATACTCAAAGTTAGAAAATGCCTGACAATCCTCGATCTTTTATTGCCCGACTTGAAGCTTATCAACCTGCCTTTGCTTTTCCGATACGGTTCTCAATTCTTAGTCTCAACTCTGGAAGGAGCGCACCTTGGCTAGTGGCGCGACTAAGCCAGCATACAGCCAATGCAACGCCAAAAGAATTGAGCCAGTATCGTAAGGGTCCCGATTTCCAAAATGGTTGCCAGCATCAGTAAAAGGTCTCACGAAGGGCCAATTATTCTTACTAAATGGTATGCGAGGGATTAGTGGTCGATTTTTGATAGGTGTTTCGCGAGTTTCTAGAATCGCCACATGCAATCACCAGTATAATTAATAAGTCATTTGATACAAGTAGATACCCGGAAGTTTGGCAACACGCACTGATAAAACCCATTACCAAAAAACAAACCCTGACTGTCTAAAACCATAGAGAAACTTGTATGTATCCAATTATGTGAATATTAGGAGCTCAATAACATATTACCTCTACAGCTAGCCGGTTTCAGAAAGCAGCATAGCACGACTACTGCTTTAATATATATCATCGACAGCGTATTAGATGCACAGAACGACGGAGAGGGTACTATTCTGCCGCTTGATTCTATTTACTTGAAAACAACATTCATTATAACAACAACAAAAATACAAACATGTAAAATACCTAATGAAAATCCCATAGTTATTTTAAATGGTTAGTTAGCCTATTCAGCGGATTACTGAAGTTAAAAATCTTCGTTTTGAGACACACATCATTATCACTTCACGGAATTGCTTCTACAGATTGAGAGTATTGTACCGAATTCATGATTACTTGAGCACAGAGTTGCGTATTGCTAGTTGCATTGTGAATTGCTAGTTTTGTCAAAAAAAAGTTTATCTACGCAGATGCTTTTATAGGACCACGACCTGCAATGAAACATCAACACAAGAATCATACAGAGGGTTCAAAATGCCTATGCCAGATTTTGTATCGTAGAATAAGTTTTTTTTCTCGTTCTATAATCAGTACTGTGTTATACTTGTATAACTATACGTAAATAAATTGTTATTCTGCCTTTCTTTCAATATGCTCCTCATCTGCTCTGTTTCTTGGGAGACTATTCCATCATCGTCAGAAATTCCATCGTCTACCACAATTGGCAGGCTTACTGCGATATCCTCCTCTGCATTTTTATCTGATGACGAAATAGCCTCACATCTTAGTAGCTTAAGTTCGGCGTGATCAAATATTTTCGTACGGATGATGTACCGAACTCGAGCCAGGCTCTGCCAGGTTTTGCTGAGGCTCAATCAGCGAACGAAACCTAGAAGCAGCCTCTAATTCATGCCGCTATTCTGCAATGCCGTGCCCTTTCTACTACCCGGCCCTTTCCAGCAGAACAAAAGCTGCCGCTTACCACCGCTCTATTGGCTACTACCAATTGCTTATTGCGTAGTGTACATCCATCTGAAGAGAAAAAACTCTTAAAAATATTGAAATAAAATCGTTTTTCATCTCGCATTTTTAAATTTGGACCGATAATCGTTGTTAAATATTGATGATGATGAACCAGTGTTTAATAGTATTTATAAAAGAAAAAAAAGAGATTTAAATTGACTTTTATTTATAAATAAATTTTGACTTATTTTGAAAAAAGCTAAAATACATGATAACTCAAAAATGGTTAACTTATGCATAATGCATATGGGGGTTAAAATTATTGCAAATAGTCACCCCTATCACCTCCTAACGGTAATACGTCGAATTACCGATAACCCTGTTTATCCAAATGTCACTACTGCAACTACGACTCGCGTCTGTTCTTATATTAATAAGATGCACGACGTGAATTGTGAAATAATACTTAGCATTTCGTGACGTGACAAAAAGATAATTGTGAAGAGACCATAATTGCGCGTGATAAAAAGTGATTGTGACGAGACAAATAAAAGAGAGCATAGGAAGAGGTATTTTAAGTTTTATTAACGAGTTATATACTGGTATGATCATATAAAGGACACGAAAAGAAAATATGATTAAGGTTGCCAATGTCTAATCCACATTCACATATTGAAGAATCTTTAATATGAAGCCTAGCAAGATGAACCGAATTACAGCAGTGACCCAAGCGCATTCTACATATCATTGATGTATATTTCTTACAAAAGGTTAATTTATAAAACCAAGGCTTATTAGAAATATGTGGTTGAATTTTGGCATACTGGCCTTTTGTTATTTTGGTTTGATTCCATGTTTAGTCCACCTATCTGCACATAACGATTTCGTTGTCGTTATAAAGTCATAGCAATCATTTTTAAAAAGAAAACTATCACCACAGACTATAGCTTGTTTAGCAAGGTTTTCAGCATATTCATTACCTAGATGTACCATGATTCGGAATCCAAACAGAAAAAAATACGCTCGATTTGCTCTCTTTGAGCGCGCGTAGTCGTCGCTGCGCTAATCATAGATTTAGTATATTCTATTTCAGTATTTACTAAATCGACTAAATCTAAATCTAATGGTTTTAACCAAACCAACTATCTATTTGATTTATAAAAAAAAAATTATTTTAGTTGCTAATAATTATAATCTTAACTTATTTCTCTGAGGTTAAACGAAATTCAATTAGTTACGTGTTACCTAAAATGTACTTTAAGCTCCCGAAGCCATGTTTAAACTGTCGCGAGACGTCAATGTCTGTGCATCAGTCCAAAAAATCGTCACTAAAAAGATTATCAATTTACTGTCGATATTTTCCCTAGATTTTAAGAAGTTAATGGTAATAATAAACGAAATAAATCTGGAAGTTTACAAATTTATACTTTCTTTTGGCTGAAAGTGTTGTAGTCAAGGCCACAACATGAATAATTCCATTTTATTTATTTTTTGTATTTACTATAACTTTATATATAATTAATAATATTTAATTACTGGACTATCGGGAATCTCAAAATCCAAATTTGTTTTATGATATTATTATGAATTAATATAGTTTATAACAATTCAAAACTTCATTATCAAAGTGGTAGTGTAGTGACTTAGATCTTTATGAAATCTATTGCTTGCTACGTGGCAGAACCAGAACGTGTTGTTATAACAGCATAAATTATTGTGGTTTATGGCTGTTAATCAAGCGATTCACGGTTCTATTCGTAAAGAATTTAAAGATGGATATACAGAAGAAGGATGATTATTATGGATAAACTTGTATTTAGTAGCTAAAAACAAAGCTATACTAAACAAGCTGACGTACTGTTTGTTGCGTCAAACAAGCGCCTGAGTGAAAGTAATATCAAAGTTTAAATGAGTTAACTTGTTTATAATGTCAATCTAAGGAGTATTTAAGTTCTCGATTGTTTCTATGTTTCAGAATGCCTCCTAAGCGTAAGAAAGTTGGACGGCCTCCTGGTTCCAAAAACAAAAAAACACTTGGAGTTAAACATGGGAAAAGTGTTACAAAAAACTCCTGCGTGCTATGTAAAAAGAAGTTTGATACGAAAAGAGATCTAAATCAGCACAGTGCAATATGCAAAAGACTATTAATGAAATCTGATAGTGTAATAAAGGTAAAACTTTCAGCGTAGTAAATATCCACAGAATAACAAAGTTAAATCCAAGTAAAAGATAACTAATAACTTTTAACTATTATCAAAATACTTGGAACATGAAATTCTCAAGAATTATTTTGAAGGTGTAGACCTTTATTGTCATTTTTATAACAATATTTTCTCTCTTTATTCCATTGCTATTGTATTTTTTATTAGTTATAAGATTACTGATGACTTGGCACCATAAACTTGCATAAATTTTATAGTCATGCTAGAAAGATAAAATGAATTTTGTATGCAGCTGGGAATATTCCAAGACATTAACAAAACAATGTTCATATCCATAAACAAGGCATACTAGTCCGGGTAACGTAAGTAAAAGTAAATTTTTCAAATGAATCATGTTTAACTATATCTTGTTATGACGGCCTGGTTTCTGCAACTCCACAACTGTGTGCATAGTTACCTGTGGTGTGTTTAACTATATCTTATTATCTTTTGCGTTATTGGTGATATTGTTGACACATAAAGAACTTTATTTCTTTTTTATTTTAAGGCTGCCTATGGTTGTAAAGAATGTAAAAAGAAGTTTAGGTTTGAGGAAAGTTACAAGGCTCATATTGAAAATGAACATTCCAAAGCACCAGGCAGTATCTCATGTAAACTCTGTCCTGTAACTTGTCCAGATCAAGAAACTTTAATAAAACATGTAGATAACTATCATGAGAGGGATACATATGTGTGTCCACATTGCAAGAAAGAATTTACCAGACGTTCCCATGTTTTAAGACATATGACACAAAGGGGATGCGGTGGAAAAATTTCCTGTACATGTGTGAAGTATGTATAATTAGACATTAAAAATAAAAATAAAATATTTAAAATCTCATTTAATCAGATATAAAAAGTGTGAATTTTATTTACAGATCTGTGACTCTTCATTCACAAGAAAAGATAACTTAATGGTACATTTACGATTGCAACACATTGCTAGAGATGATTTTACATGCAAACACTGTACATACCATACTAAAAATTTTTCTAAATTAATAATTCATGTGCAAAACAAACATTCAGGTACTATACTCCTTATATTTTTTGAGTCTCAATGATTTTCTTTAATAAAATCTGAAAATGCCAATGAAAATATATAAATAAAATTTAGAAAATGTAGTATAGACTGGTGACAAGGGCAGCATTGTCATTAATATCAATTTATCCAAAATAATAGCAATACAAAATCATATTTAATTGCTACTTCATTTATTTTATGTACTGTGTTTTTGTGACAGAGAAACCACTCCAGTTTGAATGTGACCACTGTGGAAAAGTAACAAGTTCTAGAGCAGCAATTGCAAAACATTTAGAAATTCATGGACAGAAAAAGTTTTGCTGTGATGTGGTAAATATGTTTATAGTACAATATTACCTCATTAAGAATAATTAACTTCACTTTTACTTGTATTTGTTTGAATTTTTCATTAAAGTAATTTAAAGGTAAAACAGTTGTTTCAAAATGTTAGTACACCACATTTTTATTCTTAATTGCATAAATCATATGCTCTGGAGTGTATGTTTCTTCTGAAGGGATTTTCGGTTAACCCTTTTTGTGTTAGAAACAAACATTTTTGTCTTACATATAACCATTATAATGTTTTAGATGCATTTATATAAATTTCAATTTCAAACTAATCAATTCAATCGGAAAAATGTATTTGAATATCAATATTTATTATTTATGTATTTCTCTGTTAATGCTATCAATGGAATGAAAAAGCGGTAAGTAGGTTTGGTTGGTGCATTAACATAACCAATGAATTAATTGTGCACCCACATTTGAACACAGCTCATAGTTTTGGTCATATTTTAAATTAATTCTGACAAAATACAAAGGTCAGTCTCATACAAAGGAATTTTCTTATGGTAATAATTATTATACTGCAATGTAGGAAGCAAAACAGTAAACACAGACCTTAACATTATTAAGGCTATAATGTTAGAAAAATGTAAGTTTCTTATTTGTTTATAGTGTGGCTATGCGACTTTCACGCTAGAGGTGTTGCGCCGTCACATATTAACACATGTGGAGGATAAGCCGCACAAATGCAACATTTGCGAGCGTTCGTACATTCAGCGTGTGCAGCTGCAACGACACATGGAGCGCCACAACGGCAACATGTGTGTAGACTGTGGCAAAACGTTCCCGTCCAAGGCTGGGTAAAGATGTTTCTAAAATTTCTTAAGGAATCAAGAATAATGCACACCGACATAAATATTGAGCATTTTTGAACACTTTGAGGAGGGAAGACACTCATCTGAAAGGATATTGTTATTGAAAACTTTAACTTTAAAAAACACATAACCTTTGAGTTTTTTTTTTTTTATGGGAAAGGCGGCAAACGAGCAATAGGTTCACCTGATGGTAAGTGATTACCGTCGCCCACATACATCTGTAACACCAGAGGAGCTACAGGTGCGTTGCCGGCCTTTAAGGGTATTTGGGAGATGGGAGGGAGGATAAGGAGTGTAATGGGGAAGGGGAGTGGGCCTCCGGTTACCTCACTCACCCAACGAAACGCAGAAGCACAAGATGCCTCTACTTCACGCCGGTATTCTGCGAGGTCGTGGTATTAATCCGGTCGAGCCGGCCCATTCGAGCAGCAGCTAAAGCCGCCGCTTGGCTCTACCACGTTAGAGTTCTCTACCACCTTTGAGTGTTTTTAGTATAATTTGCTCATAGATTTCCCGATAAAGCTGAAGAGTATCCAAAAAGTATTTAATGTATAAAAAGCTTATGTAAGTGTTGTTACAGGTTAATTATTCACAAGAGGGAACACATGGGTCTCAAAAAACTATTTTGTCCATTTGAGTCCTGTTCATATGCAAAGAAAGAATTTATTAATGAAATCAGTCTTCAAAATCATGTTAAAGTGCATTTGGAAGAAAAACGTAAGTTAAATTATAAAGTGATTATAATATACATAAAATTAAGTAAAACATTGTAACAGGTAAAAATAATAGAATTACTTTTTTTTTTCATTACCAAAAACATATCTTTCAATGTTGAAATGACATTG
Organism: Bhutanitis thaidina; assembly: GCA_029286595.1. Lineage (NCBI taxonomy): Eukaryota > Metazoa > Arthropoda > Insecta > Lepidoptera > Papilionidae > Bhutanitis > Bhutanitis thaidina. Next base: position 5,589,659 of record JAGSMS010000028.1, on the reverse strand, counting down.
TCTGTAATTACAGGGCTCATAAATCTTATCCCTAATGTATTGTAATTAACCACATAATAATTATACTTCCACATAATATATGGTATATACTTAGGAGGGTGGTCTGAAAAGTTTACGACCTAACAAAGATGCATGATATTTTTTCTGTAAATTTATTTTTGTTTTTCTACTTAGTCTCCTTGATAGTCTACACCAGGGTTTTACACTTTACATTCCCAAAGTGGTTGATATAGGTTTCCCAGGGGTCGACATAAACGACATAAGGTCTATCAATCGACTGCTATAATTTAACACAAGTTCTTATTTAAAACTTAGAAGATACTGCATAAGTTATGTTATGTGTACGGACTTGTTATAAGAATGACTAATAATTTAGTATGAAGTATCATTGTTGTACTTTAAGTCGATAAGCATGCACAAGTTCGTACAAGATGGAAAAAAACTGGGCAAGTCAATAAGCGTGGATAAGTTCATGCAAGATAAAGTGTTCGGGCATACAAATCTTTCAGGCACGGTTTGACTTGCTCTGTATTTGACGCATATACGCGATTTAACACGAACGAAATCATGATCTAGTTAAAGTCGAAACATGCTCCTGTTATTTTACTATATAACAAGCTTGCACTTAGGTTGAAACTTCATTTGCTTTTTGAAATTCGTTGGAAAACTCCCAACAGTGGGAATGATAATACACTCATCAACAAATTTATTTCAAGATATTACAAAGTTAGTTTAAATTGTTTATAATTATTATTACATAGCTAAATAAAGTGAATTAAAATAAAGTAATTGAAAAAGAAGTTACAAAATGCTTAGTTACCTACGCGCGTTAATAGCGTAAGCATACATTTCTGCAGTTTATGAAAAGGGTATAAAGGTAAGTAAGGGTAAGTACCAAAAAACGTTTTAATATTTTTTTGTTATGTATTTTTTGAAATGACTTTAGAAAAGTTGTTACCTGAAATTATAAATGTTCAGTTTTCTTTGTCGTCGTTTTTTACGCTGATTGGTACCTAATACAAATTTTCTATACTACAGTGACTATATCCAAGTTTATCAATAATTCGTGAGCATACCTAAAAAACATCCAGTACCTTCTACAGTACTATTGTTCATTTATAGTTTCTTAAACATATTTTTTTTACTGTGAGTTTTATGATGGCAGACACGGAAAAAAATGCAGATAATACAGTTTGGACTACTTGAAGTTTAGATTTATTTCATCTCCATCAAATGAACACATGCCGATGTGTCTCATATGTGAAAAAGTATTCAGTAACGATGCCTTCAAAAATGGAGGACCACTTATCAAGAGTACATGCTGACCAAAATAGTAAGCCTTTGTCATACTTTCAAGCACTTAATAGAAAACTAGAGAAAAGGCCATTCATAAGATCAATGTGAGGGTCATCATCTATGCAAGACGTTGTTGGTTTACGAGCGTCCTACAATATATCTTTTCTAAAAGCGTAGTCGGACAATTGGAGAGCACCTTATTTTTACCAGCCATTGTGGAGGTCCTTTCCTTTGAGCAATAACACCGTTCAAAGACGAATAGAAGAGATTGGTTACGACGTGGAAAACATTTTATGCAATTTCTTACAGACCAACAGATTCTCTCTCCAGTTGGCCGAGTCTACATTACCCGGCAATGAAGCTCTGCTGTTAGAATATGTTTGATATATTAAAGATGAAAATATGTGCCAAGCTTGTGCTTCTTTTTGCTACATAGTTAGAGATGGATACCAGACGAGAAGCGATTGTTCAGGCTGTAGAACGTTTTTTTTATCGACGAAGCTATCCCATGGAAGAAAAATTTTTCTGTTGCGACTGATGGTGCACCATCTATTGGTGGTCGTCATCGTGGTTTTATAGCTCACTTAAAGCGACAACTACCTGGGGTCATTTACTACGTGATTCACAGACAGCATTTAGTAGCAAAAAAAAGATTGCATCAGTCTTTACAATATCAATATCTTTGAAGTATTTGCTCAGCTATGTGAGGAAAACGACTAAATTTTCACTCAGTTACTTCTGCTCGCTGAAGTTCGCTGGCTATCAAGAGGCTCTTGCTTAGCAAGATTTACAGCCATTTTTGAATCTGTTGTCTGTGGAGTTTTTTTTGGCAAGAAAAAGAATATTTACAGTTTTCGCATTTGTCTAAATTACCAGAAATGCTTCAAGACGATGTTATTTTATCATATGTCACTCACTTGGACGTATTACACAAGGATTTTACAAAGAGGTTTGGGGATCTCTTAAATTTACAAATTCGTCAATGAATAAGAAATCCGTACAATATCACAGCCATGGAAGAAGTCAATGTGATAATGCAAGAAGAGCTAATTACCATCAGCACAAACGAAGAGCTTAAGCAGATGTTTAATTAAGGCTATCAGAAGTTGCAACGCAACATTGAAACACAGTATCCTGCATTGTGGAACACTGCTGTAAAATACCTTATCGCTTTAGTGGGTGTCGTGTGGTTACAAACATTTTGACAAAACAAAGAAACCGTTTGAAAATTAACGAACGCGGAGATTTAAAGCTGCAACTCACCTCACCACTTACACACTGGATATTTACTAAATTTTATGTCTATTTATTTTATTAAATTTTGATGAGAGAATGATGTCAAGTATAGTCACTTAACCAATCGCAAAGTTTTTAAATTGGTAAGTATTTCGTATCAATAGGAAAAAAAGTAGAGATATGCTTTTTAAAGTAAAAGCTATGGGAGGTCAGAGCTATCAGTTCATTTTGGAAAATAGGTCTCCGTCCCGTCCCGTCCACATACTCTTTCTATACAAAATAATTGTTTACGAAGGTGATGGCCTCCTCATTTGACGAAAATCTCTGTCCTCCGAGCATAATTTTTAGGCAACAAAAAAAAGTCAGTCAGAGTAAGGAGGATGACCAAGCAGTTAAAACCGTAATTCGAGGATTTTCGATTTTTGTGAGATCTTAGATGAAAAAGATTTTTTTTCCTGCAAACGGCCACATTTCCGCAAATTTCACCATAAGCTTGTCAAGTAATGATGTGTAGTATGCTCCTGTAATGGTTATTCCTGTTTGAAGATAATCGAATATGATAACTCTGCGACTATCCCAAAAACGTCGCCATCGCTTACCCAGCCGAAAAACCATTTAAAGCTTTTTTTGGCGCCGATTCCCACTGCGCAGTGCATTGTTTTGCCTGTATTTAGGTTTCCAGCGTGTAAGGTGTATCTAAGTTTCATCTACAGTAATTAATCGGCGCCAAAAGTCTGATTTGCGCCTGTTTTGGTCTTTCGTGAGCAAATGTGGCACCCAACGCGCGGACCGCTTTCTCATGCCTAAATCTTGATTCAATCTATGTGACAAACACGTTCTTTGGACATATTCATAGTTTCTGCTATCTCTCTCACTTTAATTCAACGATCGTTTAGCACCATTTGGTGAACTTTAGCGACGTTATCATCAGAGATTGCAGTTTTTGGCCGTCCCGAACGTTCATCGTCTCCCAAGCTGGTACGGCCTCCTATGAATTCAACTACAAATGCAGAGTCCCCGTACACAGTGTCCAACTCATCTTTGATTTGCGTAGGCATATTGCAATTCAAAAACCAATCCATTTTCACAAAAAACACTCGCACTGGCTCACGCAAACGATTGTCAAACTAGCTAGCTAAAATTAGCAAACTTAACTAGCTTTTATTAACGAGTGCTGCCATCTTCACGTTAAGTTCAGAAACTTTTCAGACCATCCAGGGTGTGTTATATTCATCGTCTATCTTCACAGATATGGGGTGTAAGGGGGAATATACCATCTGTTTCTCCAATTGCCAAATTCTCATGCATATAGTGCAGCTTATAAGCCAACGTCTCAGGCGGTCGAATCATGACGGAATATCCATCAAAATTTTCCGAACCCAAAACCCACAGATTAGTGATGGGGTACCGACACTCTCCAACCCGTTTTGCCAGCTTGGTAATTATGAGCAAACCATCTTAGAAATGTATGTTGACTTTTGCTGACGCTTTCTTAGAGATCTAAGGTTCAGCAGTGGACGGCTATAGATATAGTATGATTATAAGTTCTTCTTCTTTGGGCAGCATATACATGCGAAGTGTGCTCGAAACGGTTTCACAATGAGACATATATGAGGAAGCACGTTCTGACGCACACGTTGGAACGGCCGCGACGCTGTATGTACTGCGTGGCGGCGCGTGCCTACGTGCGCGGTGAGCAGCTGCTGCGGCACGTGCGCACGCAACATCCCACGATCTTTCGCGACCATCTCACTCATGTGCGCCAAGTGCTGGTGAGTGCGACCACATACAATATTGTTATCATAGTGAGTATCTGCTGCCACACGTGCGCACGCAGCTTCCTGCCATCTTTAGCGAGAATCTCACGCACTTGAGCCAAGTGCTGGTGAGTGCGACCACATGCAATGTTGTTATCATAGTGAGTATCTGCTGCCACACGTGCGCACGCAGCTCCCCGCCATCTTTAGCGACCATCTCATGAATTTGCATCAAGTGCTGGTGAGTGCGACCATGTACAACATTGCTATCCTAATGCTACGTCGATTATTCATTATATTTGTGTTCTTCAGGGTACAAATATAGGAACAGAGAGAGTCTCAAAATCAGAACTGGAATCAATTCTCAATGTACTAGATGCAGAATCGGAACGTATTTTAGAAGGTTATGGAACAGGCGTCCTGTATGGTGGTATGATGGAGCAAGACGAGTCCATCGCAAATGAAAATTCCAGCAAGTTAAAGGTTTGTAAATATTCTTGCTTTTCTATAGAGAAAATCTAACATTAATTTTGTTTATTTGTTCGCTAATTCATTTAAAGACGGAATTATTAGTAATTTTTCTGTACTGTGAAGAGCACAATTTATAATTGTAAAAGTGACACTACATTTATATAACAGCACAGGGCAGGCAGAAACAACGGATTTCCATTTGTAGCGATTGTTTATATATGCCGTAGTAAAAAGATACTTTGTGACTCACCATAATATTGGATTTAACTATAATTTGTATTAAAAGAATGTATGTTACATGCACTAAAACTTGACATTGACTTATCATCTTCCAGAGCGAAAGTAATCCTTTAATGTCGGAAGAAGAGCTTGCAGAGAGCCTTAAGAAGTTACTTGTTCAGCTTATTGAAAAAGAGACATTGGATATCTTTGGCTGGCCCGATGAATCTGTGGACACGGTACATTGTCTTATGTGTATTTTACAATTATATTACAAATTCTGGCGTAAAGCAAATGATTATTTTCATCACTGTTACATGCCATAATAAAAATTATTCTCTGTGCCCACCGATAGCCATTGCCTTGTGGTATCGGCGTAAGAACCTGACCTCCCTTCCTTCCCGCTATTTTCACTCGCTTCATAGCTTTGAAAATCAGAATGACTACTGACAGACGGGATAACCATCTGGAAAATACCTGTCCAAAAATAAACAATGAAGACGGGCAGCAATGACTAAGCTGCAAGGTATCTGCTACTGCTATCGCCAATGCGCTTGCAGTGCGTGGCGATTATGGCAAATCCTCCTTATGGGAGAGGCTTATGTCCTACATTGTACTCTTTACAGGCTGCTAAGGAATAAGGTTAAGGATAGATGAGGTTCCTCCACCTTTGGGATCCCTTGTGTGTTGATGAGACGTATTACCACGTTTTGAATTTGAAAGGACCTCATCAGAACATATAATCCCTAACTCGATATTTCTACTAGTAACAACATAATGATTAGTGTTACTGAATCTTGAGCTATTGGGTCCTGGCTTCGAGTCCCAACTGTAATCAATATTTGGTTTTGTATTTCGAGTCTAATATTGTTGGGTTCCTTACATAGTGACACTGCATCGAAGATAAAGTAAGGGCTATATAAAATATACTGCTTGGTTGAAAAATGACGATTGTATTCGGAAGACTAACTACTAACTAACATGCACTGCATCCACTGTTGAATTCCGGTTTCATGAATTTTTTCGGTGAGGTATCCCATCTTAGTCCTCAGGGATGACAACGCATCCTTAACCTCCTTCTATTGAAGTTGTCCATGTGCTTCAGTAGCCACTTACCATCAGGTGAACTCTTAGTTTATTGGTCGCCCCTCTAACCCAATAAAAAAAGAGCTCGACGCCATGTCTAAAATCGGCCAGCAGGACAATCATATGACGAGTTCCAATACCCACCTCTTTCATCTTCTTTGTTGTATTTTCAATAGACTTCACAATTGCATACATTTGCAGTTTTAAATGCATTTACATTTCGATGCGTCAGTTAGAAGTGGGGTGAAATTGATTTTTAACATTTCTTTACAAATATCGATGAAGCTATTTTGAGAATATTCATCATTAAGTCGAATAAAAATTTAGGATTTAATTGAAAATAGGGTACAATGAATTAACTCTCATTTGTCTTTAACGTGATCGTGCAGGTTTTAGAGAAAGTAATAGAACATTGCGGCGCCCGCGCAGCTGATCGCGCTAAATGGACCAGAGTGCAGCGCCTACGAGAAAACACGAAGCATTTATTCGTGTATGTGATTGAGGACAAGAACATCACTCGTATGCTCGACACGCACACAATCGATCAAATCGTAAAACATATTTTAGCACAAGTTGACACTTTTGGCAATGGTTCCATAAATTAGTGTAACGCTCATTGTACATGGGTCATTGATATTGATGGGATTTTAATATGTCACATTTACACTGCAAATATTTTGTCTTGCACTTAGCATGTTAACGGCCCTAGTTATCCATACTTAATATTATAAATGAAAGATCTGTCTGTTACGTATGAACGCTTAGAGTGCTGAACAGATTTTAAAGAAATTTTGTATGATACTTAAAGACCTAGCGAAGGACATTGTGTAGTTTTATGCCTAAAAATACGCCAAAACTCCATGCGGTCATAGCCGCGGATTTATCTTAAAAAAGTAGACACTTTTCTTCAAAGAAATGTTTCGAGAAAAATTTCTTTGAAGAAACAGGCATTTTACATGTTACAGGCAGAATTCTATAAACAAAACAAGAAGAAATTGTTGATTTCACAAGTGTCAAAACAATCTATGTTTGTAACTTCACTAGGAATTTTGGAATTAACAGAGGTATATTCGATACATTACGGATCAATGGGTTTTTGACAATTTCAGTAAATGAGCATCACCGTTCGATTGTGAAACGGTCACCGATTGGTCCGCTTTTAATGTCACGCTACACAGTGGCCATTTTTGTAAGTACTGAATTAATTTTGTTCTAAACCTTTCTAGTAATGAGACGAGCTTTGCGGGCATAAACATACGTCAGCTGAATCCCTGCAACAACATCCATGTGTTGCTACTATTGATAATTTACCTAGGGTTATTAAAGGTTAATCATAATATCATTGATAGTGGCAGATGAAATAACAACGTTGCTAAAATTAGCCCGTGATATTTTATGAAATTCAGACGATGACAAAAGTCTGCGCAATTATAATGTCACTAGTGAAATTATAATATCACAGCTAATGAAATATCAGAGCTATGACAATAACCCTGCGACGTATAGACTTAAAAATGAGTACGTATTAAAAAACAGTTTTAGGAGGAAGGAAAAAGCAATAGTAGTTGCTTGCTACTACTTTCGACATGGTACTGAACTAACAAGTAATCTTAGTTTCATACCATCGAGTTATTCAATATCTTCAGTTTTACTCTTAAGAAACATATACGTAACAGATCTATATAATTATTCATATCAATGTATTCCATGTAGGTTTAAAGGTAATAGTTATTATTATACATTTAGCGTTGTAAGTGAAGGTCCATTGTATGTTTTATAAATATATGTAAATATTCTACCAGTTTATTGCATCTTAGATATATTTCATTTTAATAATTTTTAGTATTGTAATCGATTATGAATTTTAATTTTCAATATTTGTAATCATAATCATGGTGATACAATGTTAAATTTTGTGCCTAGAATGTTAATTAAGTGCCTTATTTTTGTTAAACTGTTACAGGATGTGTTTTAAATGTTTATATAAGATAAGATAGATTTTATAATAAAAGGCAATATTTTTAACTTTTCAAGAGTATTTTTAATTATTTCACCAAACTAATTAAAATATGCATTTACTATAGTAATTAGAATTTGGTTGATGATGGTTGAAATTGGTACTTACTACTTATTTTAAACATTTGCTTAACCAGTTTGGGGTATAGTACGGAGCCCTATTACTAGGCCTACGTCATCTGTCGGTCTTACCTTAAATTCATTTCAACTTGCCTTAACCGGTAATTGGTCTTTTACCTATTAGGCTACGCGTTAGGGAAAATTTTGATTTTGCTTTATCGTATATATTATAATATTAAACTATAATAGATTATTGTAGACTGATCAAGAAGTCGGAATTTCTTAGTAATGTTCGCACATAATTTTTGAATGTAAGTTAGTTTGACCTTCACCAGTTCAACTAATGTTCCTCAATATATGGATAAAAACTTTACTGCTTTGATATTATTTATAGATATTCGAATACACATCAGGTAACGTAAACAAATGTAACTCAATTTTTTCTTTCTCATAGACATTTCTTTGTAAACAACTTTACTTTTTTTTAATTACTCTCAAATAAGATTATTATCGACAGTTGTCACCTGCTTAGGAGATATAATGCCCAAAGGTAATAGTTATTATTATACATTTAGCGTTGTAAGTGAAGGTCCATTGTATGTTTTATAAATATATGTAAATATTCTACCAGTTTATTGCATCTTAGATATATTTCATTTTAATAATTTTTAGTATTGTAATCGATTATGAATTTTAATTTTCAATATTTGTAATCATAATCATGGTGATAGAATGTTAAATTTTGTGCCTAGAATGTTAATTAAGTGCCTTATTTTTGTTAAACTGTTACAGGATGTGTTTTAAATGTTTATATAAGATAAGATAGATTTTATAATAAAAGGCAATATTTTTAACTTTTCAAGAGTATTTTTAATTATTTCACCAAACTAATTAAAATATGCATTTACTATAGTAATTAGGAATTTGGTTGATGATGGTTGAAATTGGTACTTACTACTTATTTTAAACATTTGCTTAACCAGTTTGGGGTATAGTACGGAGCCCTATTACTAGGCCTACGTCATCTGTCGGTCTTACCTTAAATTCATTTCAACTTGCCTTAACCGGTAATTGGTCTTTTACCTTAGGCTACGCGTTAGGGAAAATTTTGATTTTGCTTTATCGTATATATTATAATATTAAACTATAATAGATTATTGTAGACTGATCAAGAAGTCGGAATTTCTTAGTAATGTTTGCACATAATTTTTGAATGTAAGTTAGTTTGACCTTCACCAGTTCAACTAATGTTCCTCAATATATGGATAAAAACTTTACTGCTTTGATATTATTTATAGATATTCGAATACACATCAGGTAACGTAAACAAATGTAACTCAATTTTTTCTTTCTCATAGACATTTCTTTGTAAACAACTTTACTTTTTTTTAATTACTCTCAAATAAGATTATTATCGACAGTTGTCACCTGCTTAGGAGATATAATGCCCAAAGTGTACGCTCAAACACTTAACTGTCCCGTACTACACAGTCCTTACTTTCCCATATGCGATGTACATGGCGATAAGGTCGGAGGAACAGTCTAATCAGAGTCACTGGACACAACATAACTCAACCAGACCCAAAAACCAACAAGGGGTTTTTAAACACAGATATTGACTTCGGCCGGGGTTCGAACCCATTACAAGGGCAGTCATGTACGCTAACCACGCGGACGGCAGTGGTTCATAAAGAAAAAAAAAATGTATATAAATATAAAATGTCGTAAATATTGGCTACACTAATAAAATTACAAGATGCAAAATCAAAAATTACTGGATTACCACCGACATTGTGGAACATGAAAATTACATCAATTCAGACCCTTAAAAATTTCCTATAACTCCTTCATATAAACTCAGCGTCAAAAAAATCGCACCTTTTGGTATTTTTACTTCAAGCAACTATAAACCCTATTTCATCTAAGGTAAGGTATAAGTGTGGGGCCTCATTTTAAAGGTTATTGAATCCTTTAAATAATAAAACTGTGATAGTGATTACTAAGCATATAAAAACATTTTTCATGAAAAAAGGAAAAACATTTAATCATGCCAAAATTACTTAATTTAATTAATCTAAAAAACATAACAAAATTAAAAAATACAGTAAAACAAATTCTTAAAACTAAACTTAGAACCTAGTGTTACCTCCCTTAGCCCTAATTACAGCCTCCATGCGATCCTTCATTGACCTCACCAACGTCACGATGCGTTCTTGAGGAATGTCACTCCACTCCTCGACGAAGGTGTCCCGAAGCTGTTCCAAGGGTGGCACGGGCAGTATCACGAGACCGCACCCGGCGTTTCAGATCATCCCAAAGGTGCTCTATGGGATTCAGGTCAGGACTTCTCGCTGGCCACTGCATCACGGGGATCCCAACCTGATTCAGGTAGTCCCGAACAATGATTGCCGTATGGGAGTGGGCGTTGTTCGGCATGAATGTGAATTCAGGCCCGAAAAACCAGCATACGGGACCACATGGTCCTCCAGTATCTCTGTGATGTACCGATGAGCAGTCTTCAACAGGGACCCCTGGCCACGTGCACCTCCAGTGCAGGAGACGCACACATGGTCGGTTTTTCCTTGGATTGAAATTCCGCCCCAGAACATGCAGGATCCTCCTCTGTAGCTGACGGTTTCTTCAAACCAGGCCTGTGAGTACCGTTCCCCCTGCCTCCTGTACACTCTTCTACGCCTATCATTGCAGAAAAGGCATACCCTAGTCTCGTCGGAGAAGAGGACAGACTTCCATTGGTCGAACGTCCAATCCACGTGGTCTCGGGCAAACTGAAGTCTAACTCGCCTATGCTCTGCTGTCAATTTGGATTTTCTTCTCTCGCAGCCTTCTTCTTATTGTGGAGACGCTCACCGACGTCCTCCGAGCTGTTGCAGCTCAACAGCGTTGGAGAATCGGTTACGCAAAGACGTCGACACAATATAGCGGTCGTCTCTGTCGGAAGTGCAACGTCGTCTTCCGGATCCATGCGTCCTGATGTAGCCTCCAGTCTCCTGGAACCGCTGGGATACTCGTTTCACCCGGAAACGGCTTATGTTGAGTTGTCGAGCAATATCAACTTGGCGTAGTCCTGATTGCAGTAGTGCTACCACTTGAGCTGCTTTTTCTGCCGTGGTATCCATTTTTCAGGGTTTTTTTCTTACTGGAGCTGTTCAGGTGTGACTTCTATGATGTCTGGATAGCTAATGATCCATAATTAATTTTTACCCCCCCTTTTATTCGTGTCCAAGGGGGCACATGTAGTGAGTCCTCTAATGAGCTTTTCAGCACTTTTTTTAAAGACCCTAACGTTTCGTGATTATTGTTTTTATAGAAAAGAACGATACGCGTTTTTAAAGTGTATTAATTGTGCTTTCAAATGATATTAATTTTGGTAGGGTACAATAAATAAGTTAAGAGTATTATTCGCTTGAAGTCAAAATTTCAAAAGGTGCGATTTTTTTGACGCCGAGTGTAGTTCTTCATCTGCCATTGTTAAATTCAATACCTACATTGACTTAAAACACTTATACTTTATAGTGAAGTTTCTCATGCGCTAATTGTATCAGTGAACTGAAAAGATAGATACATAAATTTTTGATCAAAGATACATATCACTATTTTCTGTCTGCAGTTCAGTTGGTAGCTATGCAGTTGACAACTGTCTATCATTTTTTTAGTTTAACGTGGGGGAAATGTTTTCGCACCTACCCGTCACCGTCTCCGGTGGCTGGTTATGCCGGACCGACTAAAACCTCTAAAAGATCTGCTGTTGGCCTAGTTGCCTTTACAGCTACATCGGTAGAAAACTGTCTATCACTAAGTGTTCACGTATTTATATAATTGGTAGTAGTCGTAGTGCAATTGATAAAAAAATACCAAATGTCATGTCATCGTTTATGTTTCTTCAACTTATTTATTTCTGTTTGTTTTTCGAAGTGTTCTTTCTAATAAAGAACTAGTAACTCATTGTTTTTTAGAAAAAAAAATAGTTTTTAATTAAGTGACAATTATTATATGGTTATAACAATATATGAGGTACGCTTAGGGAGGAGCGGGTGAACTAGAGATAGATCAATTAATACTGGACTATTTAATTTTTATCGTTCGTTCGTAAGCTACCCATGTCTTGTGAAGATCAGTTCCATTCCATTCATCAGTTCATGTCAGTTGCGATCGATTGGAAATTGGAATTCAAAGAGAATGTAATCACTATTAGAATTGTCCAAGTCATTTCTACTTTCTATTAATATTGTTTATTATTAAGGTTTAAATAGTGACAAAATGTCGACAACTGTCCCACTTATTGTCAGATTATTAGCTTCGTCAGTGTCAGTGGCAAGCAGGGCTGGAAGAATAGTCAGAGATGTTATGAGCAAAGGAGAACTTGGCATTGTTGAAAAAGTTTGTTCTTTTATCTATTTTAGAGTCATCTAATGCCTAAAATGCATAAACCATCTTTATAATTACAACGACTCAAATTGTTATTCATTAGAGAGTACAATTATTTTGATGTATCTACATAAATTTTCAGGGAAAGGATGACTTTCAGACAGAAGCTGATAGATCCGCCCAGCGATGTATAATTGCATCACTGGCTGCACAATATCCCAAAATGAATATTATTGGTGAAGAAGATAATACTGATACTGAGGTAAACTTTGTTAAGCAATTATTGTTATTAGTATTGTAACCCCAACAAAAAATTAATATCACTATACATAATAATACTCCAAATATAAATATGAGTTCAGTCTTTGATTTGAACAAGTCTCAATGTCGATCAATATTCGAAGTTCAAGATCGATTTGAAATAAAATCTTTTCTTATCAAATGTTAAATAGCTAACTTAACTATATGATAATATAGTTAAAAATAAACGCATGACTTTGTTAATATAGTTAACAAGTATATATTATTGTTATTGTATAATATATTATTTTAAAGCTAAATATCAAATATTTATTATTTAACTTTAAAAATATATTATGGTTTTAATCTAAATAGTAGTTGTTGGAGACTAAATACTGCATTTTAAGTTTGAAAGGTCTACTGTTACAAGAAGATAGTGAATACCATAAAATACAAAGCTAACACAGCTTATGGTGCAAAATAAAATTATGCACAATTATTGTACATATTGTTTATAAAACAATGTCAAGTTTTCTTGAACTGTTTAATGTATTGATGGTGTCACTACTATACTTAATACTTGTGTTGAATTTTAAGGGAAATAATGTTACATTTTTTTAACCATAAATGATAGAACGCAATAGCGTAAGCCTAAATATATACATATATATCTACATAAATATATACAGTGGTGGTTGTATAATTAGAAACACTACCAACGGTCCTTGACATTATTTAACATACTTCACCTCAATGGTTTTTATTTTGAAATTAAATAATATATAGGACAACAATATGTTCAACAATTTATCATTTATTAGAAAAACTATATAAATCCCTTTACACAAGTGCAGTTTCAATATTATCATTATGTTATATCATTATGGACAAACATTTAAATGAGTTTTAAGATATGAACAATAATGATCAACTAATTAGAAACAACAACAAAAAGTATAAAAATCAATATTTTTTTAAGTATTAGTAATTAGTATTGTTATTTACGAAATAGCTACTTTCCACAGCCTAGCAATAGTTATAATTAATATTTAGTGGCGTATCCCTTAATTTCAATAACAGCAGTGCAATGACATGGCATTGGTTCAATCAATTTCATGAGGATTGAATTCCATGCTTCAAGAAATGCTTCATATAGTTAATTTTGACTGGTGTTACTTTTGTTTGAGACTTTCTTTTTAACAATATACCAGAGATTTTGTATCGGGTTTAAATCCGGACTATTTGCTGGCCAGTCTAAAACGGATATACGGTGTTCACTAAGGAAACATTTGACACTTTTGGCCGTGTGTTTAGGGTCATTGTCATGCTGAAATATCCAGGTTCCAGGCAAATGATCGTCGGAGTAGGGGATCATTGTGTGCTCTAAGATATTATTGTACTGCGATTGATCCGTTGTACCTTCAATCTTCCTAACCTGTCCAACTCCACATCCGGAAAAACACCCCCAAACTTTAATGTTACCGCCACCGTGCTTGACTATACTCCTTGTGTATTTATAATTAAAAGCATTCTTTACAGGACGTCTAACAGTGCTTTCCATCGGAATTTACCATATTTATTTTTTGTTTCATCTGAAAATAACACTTTTTTCCATTCACGTACAGTTTAATTAACATATTTTTTAGCGAATAATAATCGCTTCTCTCGGTGTTGCTTGGTAAGAAGCGGTACCTCGAGAGATTCTTCCAAACAATTTAGGTTCCACTAATCTTCGGCGTATCAGACTTGATGAGATGTTTCTCGGGTCATCAGGCGAAAAAACTTCATTTTTAATCTGGTTGGAGCCTTTACTTGGGTCTATTTTAGCAACAAGAACGATTAGCGTATCTTCTCTGGAAGAGGTTTTTCTTGGCTGAGCCTTTCTAAGAACATTTTCAACAGTTCCATATGTTTTATAATGATCATTGCATTAAAAACTTTTTTAACAGAACAATTTAAATGCTCAGCTATTCTTCTGTACGCCCACTTATGATCTATATGTAAATTAACAATTATTTGCCTAGTTGACGCGTCACAACTTTTATTTTTGCCCATTTTGAACAAAATAAAATTCAGATTAAATTTTGAATATCCGCCAAAATAATAGAAAAAGCCGAGAAAGAAATGTTATTCTCCAATTTCAAAAAAAGTACGAGCTATGGATGCTTTTATAAATTGTTTCTAATTAGGCGTCCAAGCGGCCAGTAACAGAAAATAAACTCCTAGATGTGTAAGACTCTGTAGATTATGTAGAGATAGGTGGACTAAGTATTGGAACCAAACCAAAATGACGAAAGGCTTTCACTATGCCAAAATTCAACCCAATATTCCTAATAAGCCTTGGTTTTATAAATTAACCTTTTGTAAGAAATATACATCAATGATATGTAGAATGCGCTTGGGTCACTGGTGTAATTCGGTTCATCTTGCTAGGCTTCATATTAAAGATTCTTCAATATGTGAATGTGGATTAGACATTGGCAAACTTGGTCATATTTTCTTCTCGTGTCCTTTATATGATCATACCTCACTATATAACTCTTTAATAAAACTTAAAATACCTCTTCGTATAGAAATATGCTCTCTTTTATTTGTTTCCGAAGATAGTAAAAATATTTTTAACTGTCTTGTAGAATATTTAGATACAAATAACATTTAACGAGTTTTGTATTTGAGTGGCTATATTATTGGATGATTATTAATTATTGAATGTGTATATTTTTTACGAACATTTGTACGTTGAAGTTATACTTTCTTTATTCATAAGAAGTGTTTCTAATTATATGACCACCACTGTATATCTTTTTAAATATATATCTATATATATACATTTAGGCTTATATATTATTTATACAGAGGCCTCCCCCAAAGATTGCCATAAATCACGATTGTGAGCCTCCAGCTTCCATCGATTTTCTGCAACACTGTACAGGTTGTCACACTATCTTGTGGGGGTTGACAATACTGCATTTGACTGTACATGGTTGCCAGTCAAGAAAATTATTTCCCCAATGGTAGGCACTCCTGCTAGCTATGTGCTTTGTACGTCGGTTATCCTAGTTCGGCTGCGGATATAATCATTGCAGATTTTATCGCACAGAGAAACACCGAGCATTGCCCTCTCCATGGCATTCACTTCAGAGTCTGTCTGGCACCTGTGAAGAGACTATAGCACCGCCCAAATTTCGACTGAATCGAAGGCATTCTCATAGTCCACATACGCCAGACATGTTATATTGTACTCCACGTTCTTCTGTATAATCTGGCGAAGAGTATGTATGTAGTCTATGGTGAAGCCGGCTTGTCTGGGAGGCTGGAACTACTGGAACTTTTACTAGAGGATTTGTGATGACTCGAAAACATGCGCTAAGAAGAGCGATATCGGTCTTCAATAGACATCGCCTTTTTAAAAAAAATATATTTATTATTTAAAAATATTTACCCATTGTCTATACATTTCTGCCATTATGCCTTTGCGATATAACTTTGAGATCTGGACTGTTAAGGTTCCAGACAAAGTCTATTAAGGCATTTTGTACTGCTACCTGAGAACAAAATTTTTTTTCTTTCAGGAATTCATTCAAATTGCAAAAAAATGGTAATCGGTTTGGGCTACGTCTGGCGAGTACGGAGAATGACGTATGGTTTCTAACTGCAAGTTTTGTAATGTTAAAACTGTTTATCGAGCAGAGTTAGGTCTTGCTTTATCAGGGAACAGTAATGGCAAAGATCGATTGACATGTCGGGGTTATTTCTCTGAGAGTTAAGCCATCATTGTTCGAATTTCTTCACAATAGATATTCGCTGTTATTGATACACCGGATCTCAAAATAGTGACCGAAGTGACCACCAAACTCACTTTTCTATGGGTGATCTAAAGAAACCTCGTTTCATCACACGTCAGATCTGTCTAAAATCCCTTGATTATTCTGTACTTAGTCATCGAGGCCAATCTCAACGCGTGATTCTTTATGCACATTTATGAATTTAGGCGTAAATATTGTGGGTAAACTATCGTCAAGCTATGACACGAATTTCTTGGTTATTTGATAAGGATCGGCTTCCACCATTACTTTTAAGTCATCGTTATTTACCTTAGTGTATGGTCATCCTCGTGTTTCATTCTTCAAGACGAATATTTCACAGGGAATTCGATTACCAAAAACGCACAGTGCGGTCGGTCGCAAGTCGTATCCTCTCCAAACGGAGGATTATTAACATTGCATTCTGTCTACTGCGTTAGAACCAAGTCGAGACTCGTGTTTAAAAATTACTCCAATTTTGAGGTCTTTAAGACGTTTAACTGGAATGTGTGGATTTTAGAATGTTGTAGTTTTTTATGTGAAAAAATATTAGTCTCGAATTTAGGACCAAATTGTGACCACTCTGTTAAAACAGAAAATCATACTTTAACCCCTTATACACTTTTAATAAATAATAGTGTAAGTAGAGTTCCACATAAAAGTAGGACTTACTTATAATTGACTATATTTGATTGATTGTTAAAGATATTATTTGAAATACTTTTGTGTTACAGGGCGAGATTCCCAGTGATTGGATAGTTGTTGACACCGATAAGGATGTAATGGCTCTAGAATGTCCTTCAAGTCTTCAAGGTGTGAAGGAGGAGGATATAGTTGTGTGGGTAGACCCACTAGATGGAACATCAGAATATACTCAAGGTATTTTATTACATATTTATGTCAAAGTCTAATAACATTAATAACAATTTTAAAAGTAGCAGAATTTGGTACGGTGATTTATTGACCCTGCAGTAAAATAAAAAATAAAAGATGTAGTTACATTATATTATTACGTTACGTTACATAGACTCCGATGGAGTGCAATGAGCGTGTTTGAAGTCGCCGCTGCTTCGAAAAAGAAATCCTGTAAGGTGGTCGCTTATGCCTTGGTTCTATTATTTATGAACTAGGATTTGTGTCACAAAAGTGATCTTACGATACTGTTTACTTTACAAAACATTCTTCAAGTTACTTACAACTATTCTAGGTTCCCTAATGTTGAAGAGAGATCCTTGGGAAAGGTGGAAAATGTACTTAACACATCCATTTATTAGTATCAAATGGTACTTAAGTTTACTGCACTCAAATTATGGTAAATGGAACATTTGAAAATACTAGGTAGTAAACTTTTATGTATAATATTACGGGTTAAAGTATGAAATTACCGTTTTAATTGAAAAATTCAGACAACTTTTTTACTAAGAAAAAATATTTTTATTTAATCGTAGTTTTTGCCCTCATTATGTATACATTTCTGCGAAGTGCACTAGGAATCTCAGCTCTACAAAGTACCCCCTGAGAATAATATTCTTCCTGAGAAAAATGGTAATCGGTTAGGGCTACGTCCAGTACGGAGGGTGATGGATGGTTTTTAACTTATTGTAATGTTAAAACGGTTTGTCGAGCGGTGTGAGGTCTAGCGTTTTCATGGAGCAATAGTGAAGAAGATAGATTGAGGAGACGGGGTAGTTTCTCTGAGTTTCGCCGTCATTCTTCATAGTTTTTACAAAATATCTGCTGTTATGGATACATCGGATATCAAAATGCTGTAGTGAATTGCACTATAAAATGACCACCAAACAGTTACCATTACTTCTCTATGGGTGAACTTCGCTTTAGGGCATTATTCCGGCATTAGACCTGGGTTCAGCTATTGCGTTTTTCGCTTGCGATTGTCATAGAGAATCCATGTTTCATCTCACGTCACAATTTTGGTCTTCCTCGTGGTTCTTTCTTCAAAAACGCATACACAGTGCGTTCGTTAGTCTTATCCTCTTCAAACCCAGCATTGATATTGCGATCTCTCTACTGCGTTAGAACCACAGCAGAAGTCGTGTTCAAAAATTACTCTAATTTTTGGGATCTCCGTGTTCAACTCAAATACTGAATGTATAAATAATTCAAAGTCAAACAATAGAATGACATAAAACTTTTGAATTTAGAATGTTATAGCTTTTGTGTAAAAATGTTTATCTTGAATCTTGGACCATGCCAGTTTAATTTTTATTCAAAGTGGCTACGCTATTAAAACGGCAACTTCATACTTTAACCCCTATTATCATAGTTCCTTTAAGAGGCTCGTCGTCATTGAATACAGTCAAGATACAGTTTTTTTTAAATAATCAGATTAATTGATTTGTATTTGCAAAGCCATCAACCTAACACCACTAATAACTAATGCTAAGGTGGTCTGAAGAGTTTCCGACCTTAACATGAAGATGGCAGCACTCGTCAATATCGCGCATCGTTTGACAGGTACTCAGCCAAAATTTCAGCCAATGTTCTTTGTCAATCGTTTGAGTGAGTCAATGAGAGTGTTTTTTTCATGGTCATTAAATATTTGTTTTTGAAACGCAATACGCCTACGCAAATCAAATATGAGTTAGACGCTGTGTACGGGGCCTCTGCACCATAATTTACCACCATGAATGATTTTGGGCAGCTGAATTTAAACGAGGACCAAAAACTGCCACTACTGACGATAACGTCGCTAAAGTTCACCAAATGGTGCTAAACAATGAATTAAAGTGAGAGAGACAGCAGAGGCTATGAATATGTCCTAAAATTGTGTTTGTCACATATTAAATCAAGATTTAGGACATGAGAAAGCTGGCTTCTTTGGGAGCCGCGTTTGCTCACGTTAGACCAAAAACGTGTTCAAATTAACATGGCCAACGCTCTGTTAGCGCAGTTTAGGCGCAATAAATCAGAGTTTTGGCGCCGATTAATTACTGTAGATGAAACTTGCATACACCATTATACGCCCGAAACAAAATCCAGTCATAACAGTGGACTGTGAAGAAGGAATCGGCTCCAAAAAAAGCAAAAATTGTTTTTTGGCTGAAGGATTGATAGCGACTGTTCTTTGGGATAGTTGCGGAGTTATCTTAAGAAACAGGATAAAGCATTACAGGAGCATGCTACGCATCATTACTTGATAAGCTTAAGGCAGAATTTGCGAAAAACCATTTGCAGAAAAAAAATCTGTTTTACCTCAGCTGTTGCCATGGCGGAAATCCAAGAATTACGGTTTGAACATGCTGGTCACCTTCCTTACTCACCAGGTCGCCCCAAACAACTTTTTTAGTTGCCTAATCTAAAAATTACCCTCGGAGGACTGAAATTTTTGTCAATTGAGGAAGGGTTTTCGAAGGTGATTCGTAAACAATTATTTTGCAAAGACTCCGAGTGCCACTTGGACGGGTTAAAGAATTGGGAGCGTCGGTGGGAGAAGTGTGTAGTCTACACGAGACTAGGTAGAAAAATAAAAATTAATTTATAGATAAAATGTCATGTATTTTTGTTAGGCGGAAACTTTTCAGACCACCCACGTATTTCACTGAACTTATCAATGACCTTGTCTTACATGGGCTTATCTAGAATAATAATAATTAAATAACACGATAAGTATAACTACCACTTAGATGTCTACTACAGAACTAAAAACCTTCCTGACCCCTGCTCATTGCATGTCGCATGTTGAACTTGATGTAGACATTAAGAAATATAAAAAATCATAACATAACCCTTTGTTGCAGGTTTTCTAGAACATGTGACTGTTCTGATTGGTATATCTGTTAATGAAAAGCCAGTGGCAGGAGTCATCCACCAACCGTATTATAAATCTCTGAACGGTGGAGAAAAAAAAATGGGCAGAACCATTTGGGGCTTACGAGAAGTAGGAGTCGGTGGATTTACACCAGCACCTCCGCCTGACGCTTTAGTTATTACCACAACTCGCAGCCACTCTAATCCAATAGTGGAGAAAGCATTGCAAGTTATGAATGCATCTCAAATATTGAGAGTCGGTGGCGCTGGCTACAAGGTGAACGCATGTTTTAGATTTTATTTCATTACACCTACTCTAGCATAAATGCAATAAATACTTGTATATTTTGTAAACAAAAGCTTATAAATGTGTAAAATAAAACAATGTTGCTGGTAACGTCTTATTGTGCTATATATTAATAACATATTGTATAATAAAACAACGATTGATAAGCTTGTCACTTATCACTAATAATGACATGTACAATTTCCGCTTCGTACACAGTACATTATAGATAAAGTAATAAATGTAGGCATGCCAGCAGCAGCGTGATAGTATAACACTTGTTGATATAAACAAAGAAATGACAAATGCTCAACTGCAAGATGAAGCAAAACATTACATCCAATTTTTTGTTTATAATTACAATTATTAAACGATATTTGCTAGGTGGCACCAGAATTTTGGGTCATTTTATTACATTTTGTATCACATTCATCAAGATTTCAGGCGTTATCTGCGACTTGTTTACGTAAGACGGGACGATCTCGCTGTCCAAAAAAAACCCCAAATCAAGAAATCAAACGGAGTGTTCCCCAAAATCTCCATGGGACCACAAATCCTCCAAGTGATCTAGTTTAGGTATCAAGAACTAGTCCAACACGGTACAAATAACTATGGCCTATTCGCATGTTCTGATTACACAGCATTACGGTCACTGTTTGTGGATGGAGTGGTGTCTGATGAAACACCACGGGAACACAGGATTGACAGTTACCCAAAACCGGGTATTTTGTTTGTTTACATGTCCAGAAAGGTAGAAATGCGCCACAATTTGTCGAAAAAAAATAGGCATTTCGTTATAAGGCTGCAACAACCACTGACTGTTCGCCACACGGGTTTGATGATCGGCTGGCAGCAGCTGTTTACCATCGGAGTTTTGTACGGAAGCGTCTTCAAATCTTTAGTCAATATTCTTATTATCTTAAGCAAGCTTATTAATTATTAACGTGACCAGCTTGTTCGAGGCCGTCCCGGTGATTTCTGATCTCGGGCTAACCCAGTCTCTTCAAGTCGAGCCGCTGGACGTCAAATTGTTTGAGCAGTAGACGCCACACGGTGCGGATATTTTTTCCGATATTCGCGTTGAGTTACTAAATGTAAAAAACCGTTTAATGAAAAAATATTAGCGTCTTCCAAAAGGTGATACTTTTTGCGCCACTTTGTAGTATTTTTTAATATTCCATAGCAATATTAATAAAAATGAGTATCTACTACTACATCAGCCTATTTCAGTCCATTACTGTATAATATATAGGCCTCCCCTAGAAAGCGATAGCAAAAGCCCGCTTCTATTTCTTGGAGGTTTGCTCATACTCTCCACGCTGGGCAGTCGGGTCGGTGAGAGCGGTGCCGGTACTCTCGAACTAGTGATGCTGCTCCCCATAACTAGCTTGTGGTATTGGGTTTCGGCAAATTTGGATGGATATTCCGTCGTCAATCGGTCGCCAGATCCTCGATTCGAGAAAGAGATGGTATATACCTTAAGGAGTAATGTAAGCCTCTCACCTCATACATACCATGCAATTTTACAGGTGTTACAATTATTGGAAGGGGTCGCCTCAGTTTACGTATTTGCGAGTAGCGGGTGTAAGAAATGGGACACGTGTGCGCCAGAAGCTATCCTGTCATCTGCAGGAGGAAAGTTAACTGATATTCTTGGCAACTTCTACAAATATGGCGCTTCAGAATCACGACCCAACAAGACTGGAGTGCTCGCTGCTGTGAACAATAATCTGCATGATTATGCACTGAGCAGAATACCTCAAGAACTCAAAGATACACTATCTAAAACGTAAATAATTGTTTATGGTTTTGTAAATATGAATATTTTTATAAAGGGCAATATATAAAAAATGACAAACAATTTTTCTATTTATATTTACATCATTAACATAAATAAACATCAAATATTGCAGGGATAACCTATTCTTAAAAAGCTAAGTTTTTTTTTTAAATAATCCTCTTAATACAAAACTGATGGCATGAAATATTAAAACGTCGTGTTCTGTAAAATAATATTGCAAGATATTGTACTCAAATAAATGTTAATTGGTCTGCTTGTGACTAGCAATTAATCAGGTAGAGTTGAAAGTTTAAATGCTTTATTATAGCTTGCTCTTGGCGATTTTATTTAGTAGCATTGCCTTTAGTTCTCGGCGCAATATCTTTCCAGAAGCATTCTTTGGTATTTCATCGGCGAATATAACACCGCCACGTAAACGCTTTGCAGGCGAGACCTGGAAACAGATAAATTTGAAATTTAAGATTCAGAAATTTTTGAGATTAATACTTAAATATAGACTATTTATACTTTTAACTTTTGCCTAAGGCATTTATTTTCTATTGCAAACAAAATAGATGTTACTATAATGTGCAAAATAACTTGCCGAGTACGAGAAGGTAAAAGAATATCTCTTTGTTTGAGCTAATACCTTTTATTATATATGGCACTTTAATTTATGCTACTTAGTCTCGACTATTTGTGGTTGTTTACCATATTGGCTTTGTGTCAATCGTTGGAGAAGACTTATGTTCAGTGTGTTTATTTTGGTGGTTGTAATGATAATAAATCAGATCACGTCGAGGTCAAAATTGACCAATAGGTCATCATCAATTGAGTATAATTATGAGGAAACAAATGAACCGTGGTAACCCAGTGGTTAGGGCGCTCGCTTTAATTTGACCTGGTTTTGATCCCCTGTGCCCGGTTCGATCCCCGGATCCCGGCAACGCTAAAATTGTTAATAGCAATTTTAAGTGCTGAATTAACCACGTGCTTGCCAAAAAAACAATGTGAGAAAACATGTGCCTGAGAAATAATACGAAAATATATTGCCCAGCACTGCGAATTTACGGGCATTTTTTTTATGGAAAAGGCGGCAAACGAACAAGCGGTTCACCTAATGGTAAGTGATTACCGTCGCCCACGTCCATCTGCAACACCAGAGGTGCAGCAGGTGCGTTACCGGCCTTCAAGGGAATTTGGGAGATGGGAAGGAGGATGAGGAGGGGGAGTGGGCCTCCGGTTACCTCACTCACCGAACGAAATGCAGAAGTACAAGTCGCCTCTACTTCACGCCGGTATCTGCGAGGGCGTGGTACCAATCCGGTCGAGCCGGCCCATTCGAGGAGCAGCAAAAGCTGCCGTTTGGCTCTACCACGGCTGCTACTTTAAATACATAACACGAATTTATCAACCTTGCTGGCAATGTATTGGACGATATCAGTCTCCGTGATGTTGGCGTTAGTTTGGCGCACCACAAACGCCGTGGGTAACTCTCCAGCGATTTCATCGGGTTTTCCGATTACACCGCAATCAGCCACACCTGGGTGTTGCAGTAGAAGAGCTTCTAATTCTGCCGGTGCCACCTGTAACATCAGATCGACACTCAGATACATTTGAAATAAACAATTATTTACGGATTTTATCGCGTTTAATTTTGTTTGTTCCATTTCAAATATGTAGTGTCCGCTTATATACGAGTACAAGAGATCGTTATTCAGATACGTGGCCATGTCGCCCCGGTGAGTCAGGCCGGCCACGGCTACTAAGACCTACAGCCAGTACAAGACAGAAGAACGTTCGAGGTGGTAACTACTTTATCTAGTAACAAATTAATAATTAATTTACAATTATTGTACTACGTTATAGACCATACGAATTTAAACGAATAATTAAATTCTCATTTCAATATTTTACTCACTTGAAATCCTTTGTATTTTATAAGTTCTTTGAGCCGATCAACAACATAAAAATAACCATCTTCATCATAATAACCAATGTCCCCGGTTCTGACATAGCCATCGGCATCAATCAAAGCGTCACTGGATTCGCGATCGCCCATGTAGCCTTTCATACGCAAGGGAGATTTAATCCAAAGTTCTCCTCTGAATCCTGCAGGTAGCACTTCTTCATTGTCAATATCCATCACCTAATTAAACAAAATAGTAATGATAATCTTTATACAAATATAAAAATCTTTGTGTTCTACTAGGAATGTAGATATTTAAATATTTATCACTTTTTAACTGAAACTATCCCTCTTCAGGAATTACTCCGCACATACACAGACCCAGACTATGGTTAAGTATCTATTTTTCTAATGAGGAGTATTTGTTTTTTTGTAAATAATAGTATCGAGTATACATATAGCGTTATTGTGTAAATATAAAAAATTTGCAACATTTCATAACACACAAAATATTTAATATTGAAAAATTATTAAATATCAGTTACTTGTAATAATTTAATAACAGAACACTCAAGTACGAATTATGCGCATTATATGAACGGAATACTATATCGTCCAGATGTCCCGGCGAATGCACTCCTTAGCGTAAATGTGTCAATTTACCATCACATGTCGCAGCACGTCATGGGTTCTCTGTTGCTCCCCATGACCAGTCTGTGGGATTTGATAGAGACAGATAGAGCGAACTTCACAGTCGCGTTACCTTTCACCTCGCCAGTCTGTACCAGTCGCTTCGATACTCTCCGAGGGACTAGTGCTTGTGTTAATTGAATTTCGATATTATTTAGGCAGTGAAAAATGTTCTGTGTCTCGCCCGATGTGCGCCGGTCAAATGAAACGCAGGCTCCATTCGTGATGAACAGTATACTGCCCTCGGCAACAGATCAGTTATTTTTTGTCAGCTCCTCGTGTAAATCTTAATACATTTGTATTTTCAATAAATTAAAGAAAGCGGTTACGTATGACCTTTTATCGATAACGTGTCTGGCGTAGGACTACAACTAAACAGACTCCTATTTAGCACGAAACATAACCAAACGAGCTTCCGTAAAGCACTTGTCGCCACTCCGGGAGATGGGCGAGTGGCAAGCCCAGTCTCCACAAATTCTTTAGGCTTAATTCATTACGATAATTTTTGTCATTTTCCATTACAATATATAAACACTACCTTAATTTTCATTCCAGGTGCAGGCGTGCCACATGAGCCGATTTTTTCACCACTTGTTAAATCAACACAGCATGCCATAGTGACCTCTGTAAGCCCATAACCTTGTTTAATGAAGTCTATTCCAGTCCTGCAAATATTACTGTATGTTGCATTTTCTTATAGTTTAAAAAATACATGTTTAAAAGATTTTTGTATTTTATATACTACCTCTGAGATACCATTCTCTGTATTTCACTAGAGAGAGGAGCAGCTCCACACCAGATCTCATTAAGTGAACTTAAATCATACTTTGAAACAAGTGGATGTTTTGCAAGAAATACTGCTAGAGGTGGGACAATAGTTGTCATGTTTACCTGTAATTTTCTTATTATTAGAGATTTTTCTCACTGACATTGAAATATCTTCATCTTCTTAATCCACCTGTGAACACTTTTTTAACTAACAACTTTCTTCAATTATTTTTGCTCTTCGCCACCCTAGTGCTTGAATTGCCAACCGACCATTTTTTGACAAATTTGTTTTTTGTAACCGTGTAAAATGTAATGGAGATAGTTGATGATACAATATTATTTTTAATATCATTTAGCAAAAATTAAATATCCAATTTCAGATTCAAAAATTGTGTTTGATCAAACACTCACTGTTTGTTTCCAACGAAAACATCTAAACACCAAACTCCGTTCTTGTATGTCCAATATCCATCAGCCGATCAATCACAGCTAGTCATTCGAAAGAGACGTGACACCATGTTATTTTCTTTTTATTTGCTATGATTGGAATTTAACGGTGCTTTTGCTAATAATTATATGTTTTAAATAATAATAGTATTCAATAAGGTCAGTACTAAAGAAAACAGGATAACATTTACGGCGAGACTTGAATTTACGTAAGCGCAACGTACGTTACGTAGTTTTGCATTTTGATGAAATTTTTGAGTTGTATCATTTGAATCGAAAGTGCGTAACAGATATATGCTGTATATTTTAATTAAATTTATTGTGTTTGAGATATCAACATAAAAACTATGCGTATTTATTGCACTAAATACTGGAAATTTTCAAAATCGCTTAGTACTATTGTAAACTAACTGTATATATTCACGCCTTGTTCCCAACGGGGTAAGCAGAGACAATCTTCTTCCACTTCCTACGGTCCTGACATACGTCTTTCGCTTCTCGCTGCATCAATCTTCGCATGCATGCTCGTTGGTTTAGAGTACTCTTGACCTGGCCTTTTTTCAGAACGTCTCCGATTTGATCGTGAAATGTTCGCGTAGGTGATCCTCCCCCGACTCTACCATTTACACTCGCCTCATATATTTGTTTCGTCAACCTACTTACATTCATCCTCTTCACATGCCCAAACCAGCTCGGCATCCCTTTCTCAATTCGTGCCACTACATCGTCTTTCACGCCACAGCGCTCTCTGATCACATTATTTCGAACCCTGTCCGTTATCTTCACATCAATCATACTTCTTAACTCCGTACTTACCGTACGGAAGAAACTTGCCCGCAGTGAAAATTTTAAAAGAGAATATGCGAATTACGTATGAAGAGATTCTACACATATTGCAGATCGGAAAGTGATCGGAAAGCGTTTACGAGATATTTTACGAACACCTTCGCGTGGGGAGGATAGTTTTGAGTTGGGTGTTGCGCCGGACAACTTCACCGATGCTCAGAAGTGGAACTGTCCCGTGATGTGATTACTAAATTTGAAGCAGGCTCGTCTCGGTCTCGGGCGGCGTGTTTATGATATTATTAGAGGTGACGAATATTTGATTTATCAATAGATCCAGAAACGAAGGGCTATTCGACGACTTGGCCGTTTCAAAATGACCAATTGGTCAATTCCTTTACGAAATTGAAGTAGCATCAATGCCAAATGGAATACTATCAAATGCTTGCTAGGAATGTTCACAATGGTGTGAGCAACAAGCGACCGAAATCGGAGATTCACGGGTTACTGCTTTACCATGACAAAACGAGGGACTTCCTGGACAGTATACCAGTTAAGCTTTTGGGTCAACCTCCTTACAGACCCGGATTTGGCATCATGTGACTTCGTTTTATTACCTAAAAGAAAAAATCAGTTGAAAGGGGTACAGTTTTCATTGGTTGGAAGTTGGAAGATGCGCAAACAGCGTTCGAGCAGGCGTAGAAGAGGTGTTTGAGGAGGACTGGAGAAAGTGTTTCGAAAATTTTCTTGTATTCGCATGAAACTATATACAGAAGCTGGCGGAGAGTTTGAAAATATTTAATATTAAAAACTTTAACCTTAGAACTTTTTTTTTAGTTTCGGGAAACATCTGAGTGTCCCACGTAGTGCCACAAGTGTACGCACAAACATACTTGTTTTCATCTATGTGACGCTTATGTGCTAAGGTCGGAGGAAGAGTCAGATGCTGTGAAAGAGACATAGGACATAACACAATACAACCATATCTGAAAACTTACAATCTGTGCTCTCACAAATATTTCCTTTGGTAAAATAAACAATAAGCAGTAAGGGGCATACTCAACTGAACATAGGTCTCCTCCAAAGATTGTCAGAAAGCATAGTCCATATGTTGATATAACAACACAGATTAATAATACTACTGATAAAATCCATACTATGAAAACTAAAACATGCAATAGTAACATATGAAATGATCTATGAAAGGTTGTGAACACAAGTAAAATTAAATTAAACCTTATAGTTCTGGATTGTTTCTAAAAATTGTTGTTCATCAAAGCGTATAAGAAATACCACTTCAATATGCATACACATCACTGCCATTGTTGTTATAAACCCATAGGCATGAAACCATGGTATAAGTGACAAGCCAGATTCTACTTTGTGCTTTCTTCTTTCTTGAGATACTGTTAAGTAATACCTTGAATAAAATAACAAATAATATACATAAATGTGCCTCTCAAAAAATAAAAATATTAGCTTAAACTTACTTCATATGAGAAGATAATGTTAGGAAATTAACATGCGTTAGCATTACACCTTTGGGCAAACCAGTGGTGCCTGACGAACACATCACTGCTACAGCATCTTCTGCACCATTTACATCAACTAATGTAAAAACATCGATATTTATGTGTTTCTTGACAAGATCATTATAAAAGAGAGAAGGTACAACATCATATTCTCCAAATAATATTAATTTTTTTACAAAAGGCAAATCTTTGCTGCAGTCATATATATTTTGAGCAATGATAGGGGATGAGAATATAAACTTAGGTTTGGTTATTTGTAATATGTGTGACAATTCGCCTGTAAATAATAAAATAATAAAAATATAGGGCCACTCTAATAAAGTCAAAGTAAGTAGAGAGACCTAGATATTTATTGTATACCTAGAGAATATGTGACATTAAGTGTTGATAGTATGGCTCCACAGTAAATTATAGCATGGGATGCTATAGTAAACTCAAACCGGTTTTCACTGCTTAGTGCAACTACATCCCCCTTCTTTAAACCAAGATCTCTGAGAGATGCCGCAAGATTAACACTTTTTTGCAGAATGTGCTTGTAAGTTACAGTCTCCCCAGTCTCTGCGCTTATCTACAAAATGAAATTCAAAGTTATTTAAAATTATGTTTAAGCACTAGAATAAATATTCTGTTTGTAATTAGCTGTACATACAACTGCATCCACACTGACTATACAATTCAGTAATTAAGCTAATTTTGTGTTACATTGGAAAAACAAATTATAGTGAAAATACCATCTTTTGCCTTGTTTGCAGCATGCAACAGAGATTTAAGTCATATGGAATGTATTCCAAGTCAAGTTAGATCATCATTTCACCCTATCACAAGTCCACTGCTGAAGGTAGGCCTCCCCCAAAGATTGCCACAAAGCTTGTTCCTGAGCCACCTACATCCACTGACTTCCCACAACACTCCGCAGGTTGTCACTCCATTTTGTGGGGAGTCGTCCTAAACTACGTTTGTCAGTTCTGTGAGCTATGTGTCTGGCCCATTGCCACTTCAGCTAGCCGATCCTTACAGCTATGTCGGTTACCTTGGTTCTGCTGCGGATATCATCATTGCAGACTCTATCACGCAGAGAAACACAGAGCATAGCCCTTTCCATAGCATGCTGAGCAACTTTGAGCTTCCTCATATGACCTGCTGCAAGTTAGATGTCTTGCACCTATTGATACTTTTAGTATTGTGACCACAAAATTGAAAACAATTGATAAAATACAAGATACCAATTTGTGAGTTGCATGATAACCAGACTATGAACTAAATGAAAAAGCTTGCTTTTCTGAATTCTGAATCACAAAGTAATAAATAATAATTTATGTTAGTTATTGATAATTGAGACATAAATTGAGACATATAAAATATTAACAATGAACTATACTATAAACCAGACTGATAATCATCATGTCAGAGGTTAAACAAATTGTTCCATACTGGTATAACATAGATGTAAACCAATAACTCGGTTAAGGCCAGGTTGGAAAGTAGACCATAATATCTGGTCAGAGCCATATTTAAGGCGATTGCGCCACAGTAGGCCTTTTCGGATATTTTGCACTTCAGTGTAGATGTTTTAATAAATAACTTGTTGATCACTGATTACAAATCTAAATTGGGATCTGTTGACCATTAGTGACATTTGCTATTTCTTCTTTCATAAGGTCACATACACTACTACTAATACATCGCTTGTGCCACTAACTAGTTTTGAAATTAAAATTTAACAGCCTTTCGTGAATTGACTATCGTAAGAGGCGACTAAGGCACATGTCTTGAAAATCGCAATGGTTATTGGCAGATGGCGGGATAATAATTTCGAACAATATCGAACCAAAATTAAGCAGACCTAAGACGGGCAGCAGTATTTAAGGTGCGATTTGTCTGTTACTGCGATTGGCAATCCGCATGCCGTGCGTGGTGATTACGGCAAATCCTCCTGGTGGCAGTGGACTATTTACATACTATTAAGTAGGTAGATAGCCTCAAAATATTACCGCCATAAAATCGGACCTTGCAGTGAAGAAATATTTATTCAGGTAAGCTGCTCAAAGTACTTACCAAGGCAATTTTATCCCCACCCTGTTTAAATTTATCATATACAAATTGTCCATATGATAAATGAGCTGGGATAAGTTCTTCCTCAGGACCATGAACAATATTATTGTGGATAGTAGCCGGCATTCTTATGTTTTACCAATATATAATATTAATTTACTGTTATCACTATTCAACTACTCTTTGGTTGCAAGTAGATTAAAGTTAATATTTAGTCTAAGTAACGATTTATAATAATATTATTAGCAACCTGCAGGAATTGATATTATCTGATAACTTAGAGATTAGTTTATCAAAGGGCACAGTTTATCATATCAACAGCAATGATGTACTTAATGTACTCTGTGTGATGTACACAGTGAAGCAACAAGTAAACAATATCACAAATATAGAGTTTTGACTTCTATTTTCTTTCGACAAATATTAAACACTTTTTAATGAGTAACGCAAAGGTTCTGGATCTCTGTTATTGTCTCAGTAAGGTCTTAGTTAGATAGAATTCATGGAATTTATAAATGATAGATTAAATTAGATCATGAACTAATGTACTTTGTGGGCGATTCTGATGTTTAACCCGTGGAAAAATTGTAATCGAGTTCGGGTCGCCTTGACTCGCACTCAAAATCAACAATTAAACCTCGGCTTAAACATAGACTAGTTAATAGATAGAGTAATAATAAGGAGTAAAGAAATAATGAAAAGTTAATAGTTTTCGATTATTCATGTAGGTAGATAACCTGTAAATAAAGCTTAATACTTAATCTGTGGCTGAAGTGTATTTTAATCCGACATTTTAATGTATTGTCTCTAGTTTTTATCAGTGATAACAAAAAGTCATACTATTTGTAATATTATTTTATTTGGTATATTATTTGTAAGGTAAGATTTAATAAGTAATGTTCCTTATAATATCACTAAAATCAAAGAGTACTATATATATAGTAACAACGAGCCCAGAAACACTGTAGTATATACTACAGTGTTTTTGGGCTTAACTTTGGATAGTTTTTTTTTTCTTTGGATAAATTGTGTCATCCAATAAACTTGAAAATTTTGTGTACATTCTACACAGAATTGAAAACTGCTCTCCTTGCTAACCATGGTTTAGTTTCGTCACTTTTATGTTATTGTGCTATGGGGAAATTTCGCAAACATAACTCATAAAAGATATGTAAAGTCCATGCGTGGTGGAAGCTAGTTGTGTAAGCTTTTATTTAAAGTCGTAAAGAATCACTTATTAACCATACCAAGTCTGTCCATTCACGAATTTGTGTTTGTACAAAATTATGTGACTAATATATTTAAAAACCCATCCTCTCCGTCATACCTCAGGAACCTATTTTCCTTCGTTCACCCTCAAGATGTGCCATGCAGATCGCATGTCAGGACACTCCTTAATTATCCTATCCATAATTCCAGTTTTTATTCCTATTCCTTTCCTATTCCTTTGCAGTCCATGCAGTTAGGTTGTGGAACTCACTACCACCTACCATAAGAGATTCCGGAACTATACTTTCATTTAAGAAACGTGTAAAGGACCACTACTTAGCTTCGTGTCAATAGAATATATATTGTATATTTACGACTATCTATGCATGTATGTATGTATTTATATATATGTATATAAATATATATATATATATATATATATATATATATATATATATATATATATATATTTAAATATATCTATGTATATTATTTAATTATATGTAATCCTATTTATTTAATTGTATACATATTATTTATGTATTTATAATATATTACATATTATGAAATGTACGCACTAAGTTTGCCATTTCAATAAAATTTCCTGTTAGGGTCTGCTGGAAGAAATTTCAATGTATGGAATAAGTAGTACCCTTGTACTAACACTATGTTTTATTGTTTTTCATGCCTTTTTGTGTGTACATAAATAAATAAATAAAAAAAAAAAAAAAATTAACGAAATTAATCACAGGGAAAAAGAGATAAAAACATATTATGTATGCTACCAAGAAGACCAGAGCTTAGAATTAAGAAGAGAGAATACAATTATTACAAAATATCCTTATCAAACAGTAGACATTATAAAAAAGTCTGAACCAACGTCCATGTTTTCATAGATTTCATTGTAACACATTTAGAGTCATCTGTGTAAAGTTTATGCCAATTACAATATTTGAAATTTAATACCGCTGTTATTTCAAAATAAAGCGGATTTTTCGGTCCCCGGTTCGCCATGCTTATGACCCTCAGAGTCACGCACGGTGTGCGCGGGGGTTGCTGTTGGTGTGTTCGTGCGCGGTATTGGGCGCGGTATGCCGGTGGTGGAGGAGGTTTACGCAGTATGAGTGCTAGCATCCCTATCGCCCCTTTTGGCCCTAGTGGCTCTCAGAGGGAGGACACGTGACCTCGCAGGGTCGAAAAGGTCCCGATCCATTAACGGGCGGTCTATGACCGCGACGTGACGGACAGACGAAGGTGGCAGTCGTGAGGAAGTGGTGGAGGGGGGGGGGGGCGGATGGTTTCCCCCTTATCCAGCATGATGTCGGTGTCGACCTGGCGGAATTTACTATGCCGCTTGATCGCTCGCCCTCGCCCCTCGGCGCGGGTAACTGTACCGGGTGAGTCCGTAAGGAGGCCAGGCACCCTGCGAGCGGGGAGAGAGATCATTGGCGATGAGCTTGTGAAGACGCTCCGTTGAGCCGAACGACCTGTGCCCTTACCAACGAAAGGGATAGTGTGTCCTGCGAGACCGCTTCCTTGCCACCCGAAACAAACACCACTGTGTCGGTGATAAGCAACCAGTACCTATGTGGCCGACCAAAAGTCCTCGATGCTTCAAGGAGCGAACTCAACCTATCCGACTTTGTCGACGGGTGTCGGGGAACTAGACTCGACCGGAAGCCTGTCCGTAGTTCGCCTTTACACCGTTACACATCCGTAGATGGAACCAAGGTGCGTGCGTGCGTGCGTGGGTCATCTTTAGGAGGGTGTATGAACCCTTGCATGATGCGGGTTTCGAGGCATTGCTTCCTTTCCCGAGCGTCTTCGGAGGGGAAGGGGCTGCTGCCCTGGTCTTGTTGTTAGTTCTCGGCCCCCCTCTGGCCGAGCGGCAATTTTAAAAGATCCCGAGGAAGTGGTCGATGCTCAGGTGGTCGAGCATGAAGAGGAAGGGTTCCGTCAAGGGAAGCCTTAGGTGTTCATGTGGCCCGTTGTCAGCGCGGTTGTACATGCTCCGCACTGATCGGGTCACGAAGCTCTGGATTGTTTCCACTTTATGGTCCTCCTCAATTCTGTCATTTTTGACGTAGCGATCAGCTCCCACAATGGCACGAAGTACCCTATTCTGCTGGACCTGCAGTCGCTTGCGCTGTGTTTTTGATGTGAGCGCGAACCACGCGGGTGCCGCCTAAGTTATTCGTGAGCGGATGTAGGTTTTATATAAACCTATCTTGGTCTTTAATGGCATCTTGGATGCCTGTACTGGATATATAACCGCTCGCGCTGCTCTCGAAGTGCTCTGGAAAAAAAATAAACGTTACTTTCCGCTGTAGGAATTCCTCCTGTGTCGCGGATGCAGTTTATATACATGAATTGCACACGGACATACACCCAGACCGGGAACTATTATTTGTAGTCCATACAAATACTAGCCCCGTGTGGGAATCGAACCCGCGACCCAAAGCGCCGCAGCTAAACGCTTAGCCACTACGCCTCTGAGCCGCCTAAAGTTTTTTTTTTTTTTTTTTTTTCCCTGGATGGAAAATGCTGTTACGCATACCCTGTTGCTGGCCTACCGGCCAGCAACTGGGTTACGTCGGACTCAATCCCCTGAAGGAGGACCATACCGACTAAAAACCATCCACACGCTGTTAGCCCGGAGGCTTTCACAGCCTCATCTGAATTGACTCGCGAGCAGATTGGCCCGCGAGTTTGGCGGGATGACGATTTACTTTAATGGCGCGCGGATTTATACGCGGAAGGATAAGACAAAAATAGTGGTGCGGAGACCGGTGAACCCTGACAAACCGACGCGACAGACCCCGATCGTGAGACACTCAGGCAAAGTGTATATGGCTGCTTCTAACCCTAGGGGCGAGCACACGTAAGCTGAGCGAAGTCGCAAACGGGACTGCTGCGCAGCGTGCGCGAGACACGGCCGACACTCACTACTTAATAGCTCGCGAATATGCGCGGGAAGATGGAGGCGCGGCGACCAACGGCCCTGACTAACCGACACGACAGAACCCGCTTGTGAGACGCTTAGCACAGTGACCCCATATGCGGAGCGAAGTCGCAACGGGATTGCTGCGCAGCGTGCGCGGGATTAGGACGGCTCTCACTAAATAATAACTCGCGAATACGCGGGAAGATTGAGGCGCGGAGACCGACGACCCTGACATGATCTACGCGACAAATACTGAGTACGAGACACTCCGGCACAGTGTCATGGCTGCTCAAACCGAGGGGCGAGCACACGTATGCGCGGGGCGAAATCGCAAACAGTACCGCCGTGCAGTATGCGCGGGCGACGGGCGGCACTCACTTTAATAACACGCGGAAAGACAATAGGCCGAGTAGGCACCGCAGGTGCGGGGCCACTAACGACCCATTGCGAACTAATGACTCATCCCGCTGCGAAACACTCCGACACAGTGTTTATGGCTGCTCGAACCGGAGGCGAGCACACGTGTGCACGGAGCGACGGCGCAAGCGGGACTGGGCCGCCTAAAGTGTGTCACCAGTGTTCCTTATATAACCCCGACTTTTTATTTTCGATTATTCCAGAATATTCCCGAAACGTTATTTAATTTTTGTTGAAGAAAATAGGTTTATATTTCAACCAGTGTACAGCTACCGTTATTTACCTATCAAAGAGTTTTCTTATCATCGACTGATAAGTGATAATTTATAAAACATTATTTCTTTTGACTTGTAAATCATCAGAATATCGATTTTTTTATAGAAGAAGGGGGCAAACGAGCGTGCGGCTCACCTGATGGTAAGTGATCACCGACGCCCACGAGCATCCACAACACCAGAGGAGCTACAGATGCGCTGCCGGCCTTTAAGGAAGGAATAGGCTCTTTTCTTGAAGGTCGCTAAGTCGTAACTATTCGGAAATACTGCTGGCGACAGCTGATTCCACAAAGTCGAAGTGCGTGACAGAAAACTTCGATTAAAACGCACTGTGGTGGAATGCCAACCATCTAGGTGGTATCGATGGAACTTCGAATTCAGTCGCGATGTACGATGGTGAAACTCAGCAGCTGGGATCAATCCGAACAGTTCCTCAGAACATTCCCCGTGGAAAATTTTGTAAAAAATGCAAAGAGAAGCAACATCTCTTCGCAAGGCCAAAGGATCAAGCCGATCAGAGAGAGCTTGGTCGCCGACAATTCGAGCCGCTCGACGTTGGATGCGGTCAAATGGAAGGAGTTGGTACTGGGGTGCCCTGCCCAGAGATGAGAACAGTATTCCATGGGGCCGAACTTGCGCCTTATAAAGTTGCAAACGGTGGACCGGCATGAAATACTGTCCTGCCTCTACAGAGCACACCAAGCTTTTTGAGGCCAATTTGGCCTTTCCCTCCAAGTGACCACGGAACTGAACGTCGCTCGATATGTCAACGCCAAGGATTCTGATACTGGCTGAGGCAATAAGGGAATGTTCTCAAAAGAGGAGAAACGACAAAGGGATTCTTTTTAGCGGTGAACGCGCAAACCTGTGTCTTTTGGGGTTGAATAGGACCAAATTACGTCGACCCCAATCCGAGACTTTGAATAACAAGGTCTCGACTTCAGACACAAGTTTGTTCCGGCACTCGTCGACGTGTTCCCGAGAAGTATTCGCACGGCCTGTATATAGGGCATCACCTGTGTTGTCGTCTGCATAGCAATGAATGCTACTGATTTGTAGCATGTCGTTGATATGCAGAAGGAACAGAGTGGGAGATAGCACACAGCCTTGTGGAACACCAGCATTCACGGGTTTGGGGTCCGAGCATGCACCGTCGACAACAACCTTGATGTCTGATCCGTGAGGAAGCTGGTGACCCAGTTGCACAATCTCTCAGGAACCCCGTAAGATGAAAGCTTTGAAAGAAGCGCTTTATGCCAAACCCTATCAAATGCTTTAGCTACGTCCAGACTAACCGCCAAAGCCTCCCCTTAGACTCAACTGCTTCTGCCCATCGGTGAGTCAGGTAAACTAGAAGATCACCAGCCGATCGTCCGCGACGGAAACCGTACTGTCGGTCACTGATCAGCTGGTGTTCCTCCAGGTACCTCAGGAGCTGGGTGTTGATGAGTGACTCCATTATTTTAGATAACAAGGGGTGATGGCAATAGGCCTGTAGTTGGACGGATCAGAGCGGTCGCCTTTTTCGGTATTGATGCACAAATGCTGTCTTCCAAGATTCCGGACGACGCCTGAAGAGTAGGAGTGCCGGAAAAGACGCGTGAGAACCGGTGCCAACTCAGGGCACACATCCTCAGCACAATTGAGGGATTCCGTCCGGCCCACTCGACTTATGAATGTCCAGGAGCGGAGTGCCTTTCGCACTGAGCTCTGCAGAAACTGAATTTCCGGCATGGAGCACTTACACCACGGGATGGTAGGTGGAGAGTTTCCCGGTCATCAAGAGTCGAGTTGATGCAAAAGAGAGCCCAAGAGATCGGCTTTCTTTGCAGTATGGGCCAGCGAATCATCCTCCTTGTGTAGAGATGGGAGAGATGGCTGACAGAAATTCCCTGGACAGCCTTGGCGAGAGACCAGAATGCGCGGGATCCCGATGGAGGCGAACTAGTCTTCGCCAATTCTGCCAATGTGCTTTAACTTTGCCGCAGCGATAACTCTTTGAAGGACCTGGAGGCAGAGTTGTACTCGTTTTTAAGAGCACTGGTTTTGCATCCCGAGACGCCGATGCATCGGCCCAGGCCTGCAGCACTTCCGCTTTCGGCGTGACGCTATTTTGCAGGTGCGACCAAACCAAGGCTGGATTTACCTCCGACAGGCACCGCAGAGAACGGAATAAAAGTTCCATTCCCAGAAGTACCACATCGGTGACAGAATCTGCAACGACGTTGGGATCATCCAGCGAGAAGCAAACCTGCCCCCATGGGTAGGAAGCAAAGAAAGACCGCATTCCATCCCAATCTGCCGACCTATAGTGCCACACACGGCGGAACCCCGCAGATCGCGTTCGGGATCGGCGCGCGATAGGCACTACACTCCGGATCAGACAGTGGTCCGACGAGCCAAGAGGGCATCGACTGAGACCAAATATCCGTCCGGGTGTGAGGTCAGCAAAAGGTCCAACAGGGAGGTGTATGACCTTCCACGTCTGGGATCCGCGTCGGCGAGGTTACCAGTTGTGTCAGGCCATATGCTAATGCAAAGTCGTGAACAGATCTCCGCATGATCGGTTATGCGAGGCCGAGCCAATTGGTGTGTTCGTGCGCGGTATTGGGCGCGGTATGCCGGTGGTGGAGGAGGTTTGCGCAGTATGAGTGCTAGCATCCCTATCGCCCCTTTGGCCCTAGTGGCTCTCAGAGGAGGACACGTGACCTCGCAGGGTCGAAAAGGTCCCTATCCATTAACGGGCGGTCTATGACCGCGACGTGACGGACAGACGAAGGTGGCAGTCGTGAGGAAGTGGTGGAGGGGGCGGATGGTTTCCTTATCCAGCATGATGTCGGTGTCGACCTGGCGGAATTTACTATGCCGCTTGATCGCTCGCCCTCGCCCCTCGGCGCGGGTAACTGTACCGGGTGAGTCCGTAAGG
This sequence comes from Bhutanitis thaidina, assembly GCA_029286595.1. Taxonomy (NCBI): domain Eukaryota; kingdom Metazoa; phylum Arthropoda; class Insecta; order Lepidoptera; family Papilionidae; genus Bhutanitis; species Bhutanitis thaidina. Next base: position 5,551,303 of record JAGSMS010000028.1, on the reverse strand, counting down.
AGGCCAGGCACCCTGCGAGCGGGGAGAGAGATCATTGGCGATGAGCTTGTGAAGACGCTCCGTTGAGCCGAACGACCTGTGCCCTTACCAACGAAAGGGATAGTGTGTCCTGCGAGACCGCTTCCTTGCCACCCGAAACAAACACCACTGTGTCGGTGATAAGCAACCAGTACCTATGTGGCCGACCAAAAGTCCTCGATGCTTCAAGGGAGCGAACTCAACCTATCCGACTTTTGTCGACGGGTGTCGTGGGGGAACTAGACTCGACCGGAAGCCTGTCCGTAGTTCGCCTTTACACCGTTACACATCCGTAGATGGAACCAAGGTGCGTGCGTGCGTGCGTGGGTCATCTTCAGGAGGGTGTATGAACCCTTGCATGATGCGGGTTTCGAGGCATTGCTTCCTTTCCCGAGCGTCTTCTCGGAGGGGAAGGGGGCTGCTGCTCCCCTGGTCTTGTTGTTAGTTCTCGGCCCCCCTCTGGCCGAGCGGCAATTTTAAAAGATCCCGAGGAAGTGGTCGATGCTCAGGTGGTCGAGCATGAAGAGGAAGGGTTCCGTCAAGGGAAGCCTTAGGTGTTCATGTGGCCCGTTGTCAGCGCGGTTGTACATGCTCCGCACTGATCGGGTCACGAAGCTCTGGATTGTTTCCACTATATGGTCCTCCTCAATTCTGTCATTTTTGACGTAGCGACCAGCTCCCACAATGGCACGAAGTACCCTATTCTGCTGGACCTGCAGTCGCTTGCGCTGTGTTTTTGATGTGAGCGCGTACCACGCGGGTGCCGCATAAGTTATTCGTGAGCGGATGTAGGTTTTATATAAACCTATCTTGGTCTTTAATGGCATCTTGGATGCCTGTACTGGATATATAACCGCTCGCGCTGCTCTCGAACTGCTCTGGAAAAAAAATAAACGTTACCTACCTCCTGTGTCGCGGATGCAGTTTATATACATGAATTGCACACGGACATACACCCAGACCGGGAACTATTATTTGTAGTCCATACAAATACTAGCCCCGTGTGGGAATCGAACCCGCGACCCAAAGCGCCGCAGCTAAACGCTTAGCCACTACGCCTCTGAGCCGCCTAAAGTGTGTCACCAGTGTTCCTTATATAACCCCGACTTTTTATTTTCGATTATTCCAGAATATTCCCGAAACGTTATTTAATTTTTGTTGAAGAAAATAGGTTTATATTTCAACCAGTGTACAGCTACCGTTATTTACCTATCAAAGAGTTTTCTTATCATCGACTGATAAGTGATAATTTATAAAACATTATTTCTTTTGACTTGTAAATCATCAGAATATCGACTTAGATAAATATTTAGTATAATACTTGTATGAAGAAGTATTTTACGTGACACTATATTAAATAATAAAAGAAGAAATTAGGTCACATTGCGCTAATAGGGGATTAGCGCAATGTCCGTCCGTCTGGAAATGCCAATTCCAATTCCAATTTCTAAGTTGAGAAAAACAATTTTACATTTTATTAGGTTAATATTATAATTATATAATTTATGTACATAATTTCAAATATATATATTTATATATACAATAGTGTAGTGTAATTATAACAAATTATGTACATAATTTTATCGTAGTTAACAGTTTGTACATATAGGTGAAAAGAGATTATTTATATTTAAATCATCATTTATATAGAAATTTATCAAAAAGAACATTTTTAACCATTATATCAGTTAAGCGAATTAGTAAGAAATAATAATCTACTCATTACTTATAAACAGACGCCGATCAAGGTCTTCTTCAAGGCAATATTTAAAAATTATTCTTATCTTTCTGAAATTATTTATTAATTACTTTCCCTAGCTAGTTATCCATTCGATTTTGCCGAACCCAAATTCCACAGACTAATAATGGGAGTAGCATCACTGGTGCCGGTACCGGTAGCACGGCACTCACCGAGGCACTTGGCTAGCATCTAGCGATTAAGGGCAAACCTGCCAAGAAATATATGGCGGCTTTTGCTGACGCTGTCTGCTTTAGCCTTTGCTGATTCATGTATAATTGGTTGGATAACTATCATCATCACTCATCAACCCATTGTCCGCTGCAAGATAGGCTTCTCTCAAATTCCCCTAGGTTATATAAGCCCCGCTCTTGGCAGATAATCCCAGATTTCTCGCGCTTTTGATGATGTACTTCGTTATCATTTCACCATTTGTCGGGCTTCGACTTTCTCTAGGGTAATAACCGTACTCATATTTTGCGACAATTATTTGTTCAAAAGATACCGATCTTTTGAACTGTAATAGGTAGCTGGTTGAAATTTTCACAGAATATGATTTATTATGGCGAATATCGTAACAAATAATAAAAAAGAGCGCGTGTTACTCAGTAAACGTGACAGTGGTACTCAGTACACGTAACAAAAGTGAAACTTCTACGTACTTGGAAATAACTGTTTAGTATTCAAACATATATTAATTAATCAATTAATATTAATTAACAATAAATATTGCGTATGTAATAATACACTCAAATTCGACTTAGAAATTTTACTTCCATCGCGCCAAAAAAAAGTTTATCTTCTAAAACAAACGTTAAAGATGGGAACCCCCATTTATGGGATTTCTTTTAAGAATGGTGTTATTTTTGTTTTCGTTTTATCGTAAAAACGGTAATACATACCTACAAGCGTCAAACTACACTTAACAATAAATAATAAAAACCGATCAGGTGTGAGTCGGGCTTGTGCTAAGGACCCCGAACTGAAGTAAAGAAAACAATTTTTTTGATAAATGTTGTTGTATGGGACCCGCATCGAGCGAGTCCGACTCGCACTTGATCGGTTTTTTAACTTAAAGTAGAGCTATTTATTATTATACTATCGACAAAGTTTAAATGTTTGAGACATAAATTGAGACATAAATTGAGACATAAATTGAGACATAAATTGAGACATAAATTGAGACATAAATTGAGACATATAAAATATTAACAATGAACTATACTATAAACCAGACTGATAATCATCATGTCAGAGGTTAAACAAATTGTTCCATACTGGTATAACATAGATGTAAACCAATAACCTGTTAAGGCCAGGTTGGAAAGTAGACCATAATATCTGGTCAGAGCCATATTTAAGGCGATTGCGCCACAGTAGGCCTTTTCGGATATTTTGCACTTCAGTGTAGATGTTTTAATAAATAACTTGTTGATCACTGATTACAAATCTAAATTGGGATCTGTTGACCATTAGTGACATTTGCTATTTCTTCTTTCATAAGGTCACATACACTACTACTAATACATCGCTTGTGCCACTAACTAGTTTTGAAATTAAAATTTAACAGCTCGCGAATATGCGCGGAAGATGGAGGCGCGGCGACCAACGGCCCTGACTAACCGACACGACAGAACCCGCCAGAGACGCTTAGCACAGTGACCCTATATGCGGAGCGAAGTCGCAACGGGATTGCTGCGCAGCGTGCGCGAGACACGGCCGACACTCACTACTTAATAGCTCGCGAATATGCGCGGAAGATGGAGGCGCGGCGACCAACGGCCCTGACTAACCGACACGACAGAACCCGCCAGAGACGCTTAGCACAGTGACCCTATATGCGGAGCGAAGTCGCAACGGGACCGCTGCGCAGCGTGCGCGGGATTAGACGGCTCACTAACAATAACTCGCGAATACGCGGAAGATTGAGGCGCGGAGACCGACGACCCTGACATGATCTACGCGACAAATACTGAGTACGAGACACCCGGCACAGTGTCATGGCTGCTCAAACCGAGGGCGAGCACACGTGCACGGAGCGACGGCGCAAGCGGGACTGGGCTGCCTAAAGTGTGTCACCAGTGTTCCTTATATAACCCCGACTTTTATTTTCGATTATTCCAGAATATTCTGAAACGTTATTTAATTTTGTTGAAGAAAATAGGTTTATATTTCAACCAGTGTACAGCTACCGTTATTTACCTATCAAAGAGTTTTCTTATCATCGACTGATAAGTGATAATTTATAAAACATTATTTCTTTTGACTTGTAAATCATCAGAATATCGATTTTTTATAGGTAATCATCATCACATTAATACCTATTAGAGGCGTTGAGGTTTTCTCGGCATTCCCTTTCAGATCCCCGGTTAGGTTTACAATGAACCACATGCTCACTGTTGAAGGAAATTACCTTTCTCGGCTCCAAAAAATTCAAAAATGTGCCTAGATGTCTTAGTTTTATGAAAGTTTAAATTACTAAGTTATTTATACGTAATTTATCGATTGTATATTATATTGAAGGTTCACGGAGACATAGATCAGGTAACAACATTTAAGGAAATTCTTCAACATGTGGTAAATGTTGCCAGAGGTTTAAAGAAATTAGGCGTGAGACGTGGTGATATATTAGCGCTCTGCAGTGAGAACCAATTAGAGTTTATTGTAGCGGCTTTGGCTGCTATTTGTTGTGGTGCTACTATCACAACACTTAACACACAATACACAAAAGGTTAGTTGTAATACTATGTGTCTAATGTTATTTTTAAATAAAATTACTTTGCAGTATTCAGCAGATTTTATTAAATATTGGTTATATATGTTACCTAGTGTCGAGTGTAATGCTTTTGTGTGATAGTGTGCGGCTCTTCTTCCCAACGGACTGGGTCATAGCTGCCATTTTATTGCTTTTTTCGTGTGGAATAGTTCAATGTATTTTTTCCAACATCCTTAAAATGATGTATTTTCACAAAATAACGCCTGATTCTAGTTCCTATGTAAATTTTTGTAAAAGAGTTAAATGTATTACGGAAGATGGAGGCGCGGCGACCAACGGCCCTGACTAACCGACACGACAGAACCCGCCAGAGACGCTTAGCACAGTGACCCTATATGCGGAGCGAAGTCGCAACGGGATTGCTGCGCAGCGTGCGCGAGACACGGCCGACACTCACTACTTAATAGCTCGCGAATATGCGCGGAAGATGGAGGCGCGGCGACCAACGGCCCTGACTAACCGACACGACAGAACCCGCCAGAGACGCTTAGCACAGTGACCCTATATGCGGAGCGAAGTCGCAACGGGATTGCTGCGCAGCGTGCGCGGGATTAGACGGCTCACTAACAATAACTCGCGAATACGCGGAAGATTGAGGCGCGGAGACCGACGACCCTGACATGATCTACGCGACAAATACTGAGTACGAGACACCCGGCACAGTGTCATGGCTGCTCAAACCGAGGGCGAGCACACGTATGCGCGGGGCGAAATCGCAAACAGTACCGCCGTGCAGTATGCGCGGGGCGAAATCGCAAACAGTACCGCCGTGCAGTATGCGCGGGCGACGGGCGGCACTCACTTTAATAACACGCGGAAAGACAATAGGGCCGAGTAGGCACCCGCAGGTGCGGGGCCACTAACGACCCATTGCGAACTAATGACTCATCCTGCTGCGAAACACCTGACACAGTGTTTATGGCTGCTCGAACCGGAGGCGAGCACACGTGTGCACGGAGCGACGGCGCAAGCGGGACTGGGCCGCCTAAAGTGTGTCACCAGTGTTCCTTATATAACCCCGACTTTTTATTTTCGATTATTCCAGAATATTCCCGAAACGTTATTTAATTTTGTTGAAGAAAATAGGTTTATATTTCAACCAGTGTACAGCTACCGTTATTTACCTATCAAAGAGTTTTCTTATCATCGACTGATAAGTGATAATTTATAAAACATTATTTCTTTTGACTTGTAAATCATCAGAATATCGATTTTTTTATAGAAGAAGGGGGCAAACGAGCGTGCGGCTCACCTGATGGTAAGTGATCACCGACGCCCACGAGCATCCACAACACCAGAGGAGCTACAGATGCGCTGCCGGCCTTTAAGGAAGGAATAGGCTCTTTCTTGAAGGTCGCTAAGTCGTAACTATTCGGAAATACTGCTGGCGACAGCTGATTCCACAAAGTCGAAGTGCGTGACAGAAAACTTCGATTAAAACGCACTGTGGTGGAATGCCAACCATCTAGGTGGTATCGATGGAACTGAATTCAGTCGCGATGTACGATGGTGAAACTCAGCAGCTGGGATCAATCCGAACAGTTCCTCAGAACATTCCCCGTGGAAAATTTTGTAAAAATGCAAAGAGAAGCAACATCTCTTCGCAAGGCCAAAGGATCAAGCCGATCAGAGAGCTTGGTCGCCGACAATTCGAGCCGCCTGACGTTGGATGCGGTCAAATGGAAGGAGTTGGTACTGGGGTGCCCTGCTCAGATGAGAACAGTATTCCATGGGGCCGAACTTGCGCCTTATAAAGTTGCAAACGGTGGACCGGCATGAAATACTGTCCCGCTCTACAGAGCACACCAAGCTTTTGGAGGCCAATTTGGCCTTTCCTCCAAGTGACCACGGAACTGAACGTCGCTCGATATGTCAACGCCAAGGATTCTGATACTGGCTGAGGCAATAAGGGAATGTTCTCAAAAAGAGGAGAAACGACAAAGGGATTCTTTTTAGCGGTGAACGCGCAAACCTGTGTCTTTTGGGGTTGAATAGGACCAAATTACGTCGACCCCAATCCGAGACTTTGAATAACAAGGTCTCGACTTCAGACACAAGTTTGTTCCGGCACTCGTCGACGTGTTCCCGAGAAGTATTCGCACGGCCTGTATATAGGGCATCACCTGTGTTGTCGTCTGCATAGCAATGAATGCTACTGATTTGTAGCATGTCGTTGATATGCAGAAGGAACAGAGTGGGAGATAGCACACAGCCTTGTGGAACACCAGCATTCACGGGTTTGGGGTCCGAGCATGCACCGTCGACAACAACCTTGATGCTCCGATCCGTGAGGAAGCTGGTGACCCAGTTGCACAATCTCTCAGGAACCCCGTAAGATGAAAGCTTTGAAAGAAGCGCTTTATGCCAAACCCTATCAAATGCTTTAGCTACGTCCAGACTAACCGCCAAAGCCTCCCCCTTAGACTCAACTGCTTCTGCCCATCGGTGAGTCAGGTAAACTAGAAGATCACCAGCTGATCGTCCGCGACGGAAACCGTACTGTCGGTCACTGATCAGCTGGTGTTCCTCCAGGTACCTCAGGAGCTGGGTGTTGATGAGTGACTCCATTATTTTAGATAACAAGGGGGTGATGGCAATAGGCCTGTAGTTGGACGGATCAGAGCGGTCGCCTTTTTTCGGTATTGATGCACAAATGCTGTCTTCCAAGATTCCGGGACGACGCCTGAAGAGTAGGAGTGCCGGAAAAGACGCGTGAGAACCGGTGCCAACTCAGGGCACACATCCTCAGCACAATTGAGGGATTCCGTCCGGCCCACTGACTTATGAATGTCCAGGAGCGGAGTGCTCGCACTGAGCTCTGCAGAAACTGAATTTCCGGCATGGAGCACTTACACCACGGGATGGTAGGTGGAGAGTTTCCCGGTCATCAAGAGTCGAGTTGGATGCAAAAAGAGAGCCCAAGAGATCGGCTTTCTTTTGCAGTATGGGCCAGCGAATCATCCTCCTTGTGTAGAGATGGGAGAGATGGCTGACAGAAATTTCTGACAGCCTTGGCGAGAGACCAGAATGCGCGGGATCCCGATGGAGGCGAACTAGTCTCTCGCCAATTCTGCCAATGTGCTTTAACTTTGCCGCAGCGATAACTCTTTGAAGGACCTGGAGGCAGAGTTGTACTCGTTTTTAAGAGCACTGGTTTTGCATCCCGAGACGCCGATGCATCGGCCCAGGCCTGGTAGCACTTCCGCTTTCGGCGTGACGCTATTTTGCAGGTGCGACCAAACCAAGGCTGGGATTTACCTCCGACAGGCACCGCAGAGAACGGAATAAAAGTTCCATTCCCAGAAGTACCACATCGGTGACAGAATCTGCAACGACGTTGGGATCATCCAGCGAGAAGCAAACCTGCCCCCATGGGTAGGAAGCAAAGAAAGACCGCATTCCATCCCAATCTGCCGACCCATAGTGCCACACACGGCGGAACCCCGCAGATCGCGTTCGGGATCGGCGCGCGATAGGCACTACACCCGGATCAGACAGTGGTCCGACGAGCCAAGAGGGCATCGACTGAGACCAAATATCCGTCCGGGTGTGAGGTCAGCAAAGGTCCAACAGGGAAGGTGTATGACCTTCCACGTCTGGGATCCGCGTCGGCGAGGTTACCAGTTGTGTCAGGCCATATGCTAATGCAAAGTCGTGAACAGATCTCCCGCATGATCGGTTATGCGAGAACCGAGCCAATCGGTGTGGTGGGCATTAAAATCGCCGAGAATCACGATCTCTGCGGATGGGATCTGTTGTAGCACGGAATCTGTAGCCATTTGGATGTGGTCGATGAGTCGGTCAGTTTCGGTATTACCGCTATGGGACCTGTAAAGGCACGCATAGACGCGCGGATGGTCGTCGCTGTCGATGCGCAGCCAAAGGGTAGAAAGGTCCAAACCTTCAAGACTACCGAGGCGTCGAGAACAGATATCATCTCTGTGCAAACTCCGGCACGGGGCACAAAGGAGTGTTCCAGTTTGTACCCCGGGTAATGGAGATAAGAGGTATCAGCCGGAGACGATATCTGAGTCTCTGTAAGAAAAGCAGGCTGGCTTCGCTGTTTCAAGATGGTAATGAATGGCGCTAAGGTTCGAGTGGAGTCCCCTGATATTGCAGAAATCCACGGCGAGCGCGGTAGGGGATGCCATAGTTTCTTTGCTGCGTTTGCCTCGAGTAGGAAAGAAAGAGAGCGGAATATTGCCCCCAGAATACGTGCAGACTGAGCATCCACGATTGGGTAGCGTAGGAAAGCCTGAACGTGGATGCTCAGTGAGGATTCTCCAGAACTGTAGGTACTGGTACCCTCCTGGGTAGCTCAAAATTATATACCGCTACCATATTTGGGGAGGGGGAGAGGGCCTGGTTACCTCACTACCGCACGAAACGCAGAAGCACAAGATGCCTCTACTTCACGCCGGTATTCTGCGAGGCCGTGGTACTTATCCGGACGAGCCGGCCCATTCCTGCGACAGCAAAAGCCGCCGCTTGGCTCTACCACGCTTGATATTTATGTAAATAATTTAAAATATATATATTTATATATACAATAGTGTAGTGTAATTATAACAAATTATGTACATAATTTTATCGTAGTTAACAGTTTGTACATATAGGTGAAAAGAGATTATTTATATTTAAATCATCATTTATATAGAAATTTATCAAAAAGAACATTTTTAACCATTATATCAGTTAAGCGAATTAGTAAGAAATAATAATCTACTCATTACTTATAAACAGACGCCGATCAAGGTCTTCTTCAAGGCAATATTTAAAAATTATTCTTATCTTTCTGAAATTATTTATTAATTACTTTCCCTAGCTAGTTATCCATTCGATTTTGCCGAACCCAAATTCCACAGACTAATAATGGGAGTAGCATCACTGGTGCCGGTACCGGTAGCACGGCACTCACCGAGGCACTTGGCTAGCATCTAGCGATTAAGGGCAAACCTGCCAAGAAATATATGGCGGCTTTTGCTGACGCTGTCTGCTTTAGCCTTTGCTGATTCATGTATAATTGGTTGGATAACTATCATCATCACTCATCAACCCATTGTCCGCTGCAAGATAGGCTTCTCTCAAATTCCCCTAGGTTATATAAGCCCCGCTCTTGGCAGATAATCCCAGATTTCTCGCGCTTTTGATGATGTACTTCGTTATCATTTCACCATTTGTCGGGCTTCGACTTTCTCTAGGGGTAATAACCGTACTCATATTTTGCGACAATTATTTGTTCAAAAGATACCGATCTTTTGAACTGTAATAGGTAGCTGGTTGAAATTTTCACAGAATATGATTTATTATGGCGAATATTGTAACAAATAATAAAAAAGAGCGCGTGTTACTCAGTAAACGTGACAGTGGTACTCAGTACACGTAACAAAAGTGAAACTTCTACGTACTTGGAAATAACTGTTTAGTATTCAAACATATATTAATTAATCAATTAATATTAATTAACTATAAATATTGCGTATGTAATAATACACTCAAATTCGACTTAGAAATTTTACTTCCATCGCGCCTAAAAAAGTTTATCTTCTAAAACAAACGTTAAAGATGGGAACCCCCATTTATGGGATTTCTTTTAAGAATGGTGTTGTTTTTTGTTTTCGTTTTATCGTAAAAACGGTAATACATACCTACAAGCGTCAAACTACACTTAACAATAAATAATAAAAACCGATCAGGTGTGAGTCGGGCTTGTGCTAAGGACCCCGAACTGAAGTAAAGAAAACAATTTTTTTGAAAAATGTTGTTGTATGGGACCCGCACCGAGCGAGTCCGACTCGCACTTGATCGGTATTTTAACTTAAAGTAGAGCTATTTATTATTATACTATCGACAAAGTTTAAATGTTTGTCACTTAATCCTGCCTAAAGAACTAACGAATTTAAATACATTTTTGTAAGGATTACGTCTAGAAGAAGCATTGGAATGAAATATGTATCTTGTTCTCTTAGGACTAAGGAACTAGAGGCAGTCGCTAGATGTTAACTTAATCTGCACATTTTTTTTCAGATTAGCGATTTTAATAGTTATTAAAAGAGATAGAAATGGTTATAAAAAATAACGTAGTATATGGTGGACCGACATTGAATATTCCTGCGCATCTTTCTTTTGGACAATATATTATTGACAAACTAAGAGAACACAGCGCTGATGAAAATAAAGTTGCTTTGGTAAGAGATATTTTTTTATAGGGTAATCATCATCACATTAATACCTATTAGAGGCGTTGAGGTTTTCTCGGCATTCCCTTTCAGATCCCCGGTTAGGTTTACAATGAACCACATGCTCACTGTTGAAGGAAATTATCTTTCTCGGCTCCAAAAAATTCAAAAATGTGCCTAGAAGTCTTAGTTTTATGAAAGTTTAAATTACTAAGTTATTTATACGTAATTTATCGATTGTATATTATATTGAAGGTTCACGGAGACATAGATCAGGTAACAACATTTAAGGAAATTCTTCAACATGTGGTAAATGTTGCCAGAGGTTTAAAGAAATTAGGCGTGAGACGTGGTGATATATTAGCGCTCTGCAGTGAGAACCAATTAGAGTTTATTGTAGCGGCTTTGGCTGCTATTTGTTGTGGTGCTACTATCACAACACTTAACACACAATACACAAAAGGTTAGTTGTAATACTATGTCTAATGTTATTTTTAAATAAAATTACTTTGCAGAATTCAGCAGATTTTATTAAATATTGGTAATATATGTTACCTAGTGTCGAGTGTAATGCTTTTGTGTGATAGTGTGCGGCTCTTCTTCCCTGCGGACTGGGTCATAGCTGCCATTTTATTGCTTTTTTCGTGTGGAATAGTTCAATGTATTTTTTCCAACATCCTTAAAATGATGTATTTTCGCAAAATAACGCCTGATTCTAGTTCCTATGTAAATTTTTTGTAAAAGAGTTAAATGTATTAGTATAATACTATTAAAATTAGTAATTTATTCCTCTTATCCTCTGTTATTAAACATATAAGCTTGTGTTTCGGCATGGATGAAGAATAAAATCGAACAGTACACTCGACATAACGACGTAACTTCTGCTACCGACCGGCGCATACCGGTACAAGGTGAAACGATTAACATAGGATACTTACTTTAATAGCATCAAATATTTGTATATTACATCAAATAACTTTTAGAACACTTATTTTGACACAACTGAAGTTCTAAATTCTAGCAATTTCGAGCAAATAACCAAGAACGGATCTTCAATAGGGATGTGTAAAGAAATTACGTGGCTTCGTAAATGTAAGGTTGTTGTTGTTTGTACACCTAGAACTTATGAAGCAACGCATGTACTCTTACAGCATGTACATTTGGAGGATTGTTAAATGATTGGTCTAAGGCAGATATAACGAAGGCTAGTCATTTATTGTTGTGTTACGCTGATATTTTCTCAACCTATGAAGGGGGCAATTGGAAGAACATGCGTAGTAAAACATAATATCAATTCCAACGGAAGCGAACCTGTTCGACATCGGCCTCGTCAGAAGCCTTTAGCTCGCGAGAGAGAAGTAGTAATGTTTTCACATATGAGATAGAGAAAAATAATATTATAGAAGGTCCTTGGCATTCTACATTTGTTTTATTTATACAATTTATGATAAGAAGAAATAGAAGGACAGCTCAACTAGATTTTGCATTAATTATAGTCGTTTCAATAATGTTTTTGGATGACCTGTGTCATGAACTGGTTTTCTACACTGTCTACAAAGTGGATGTAGCATAAAATAGCAGTGCAGGTGAGAGGTTGACGTTGGGAGAAAAGGCGGTTTTTTCTCATTTAGATAACTGTCCACACTATACTATTTTAGGTATTGGTTTTTTCTTTCAGATGAGTGTAAGCATGCCTTAAACATATCAAAACCCACCTTACTATTAGCATCAGAAGCCGTGTTAAAACAAAACTTCCGTGTGTACAAAGAGGTAGAATGTATTAAGAAATTTATCCAAATGAATGGACAACCCATAAACAATGGAATTATCCCATTCAAAAACGTTTATGTTCAAGTGGACCCCTCTGAATTTGAACCAGAATACGTGCAGGGTGCCACTGACACTATATTTTTACTGTATTCTTCTGGTACTACTGGTCTTCCCAAAGGTGTTATGTTAACGCACCTGAACGCGTTATATGCTGCAGTCAATTTGATGTAAGTAAAGTAAATCTTTTGCTCCTGCTCGAATGGGCCGGCTCGACTGAGGTTGTACCACGACCTCGCAGAATACCGACGTGAATGAAGAAGCATCTTATTTTCTGTGTTGCGTTGGGTGTGCTCTTTCCCTTCCCTCTTCCCCTCCCCTGCCCCTTTTCCCATCCCCCATTCCTCCTCTCTTAATTTTCCTTTAAGGTCGGCAACGCACCTGCAATTCCTCTGGTGTTGCAGATGTACGTGAGCGTCGGTAATCACTGACCATCAAGTAACCTGCTTGCGCCTTTGTTCCCGCGATAGGGAAAAAATAGCCTGTCGCCGGATTAGTCGACGTATTAGCATGTAAGATACATTATTTCGTGACCTTTCAAATTTTAATTTCCCGACCATAAAAATTTACCGTAATTTCTATACATCTAGGAAAAAGTTTCTACGTATTTTATAAGTAAAAAGTTGCAGTAAAATCTTCTCTCAGGTTGTATCTGGCTGGTTTTGATATAAATAGATGATATTTGAAAAACAGAAAAACAAAAAGTAAAAATGGTTTCGCGCCAATTTCCAATTGTTCTTCTGTCCGCCAAAATGAGTGAACGCAGTAAAGAGAACAAGATGAAGCTCGCTCTGCTCGAGTCGATTGAAAGCCTTTTTTGAGAAAGTGGAGCAAGATCGGCAGATTAGTAGTTACGACATAGCTGAAAAGCTAGGGGTTGACCACATTCGAAGGTTGTCCCCGTGCTCGAAATCGGACAGGAGGATATCATCACCATCATTGTTTTGCGCATTGCGTAGTAGCAAATATGCATAGTATTTGGTGCTTGTAGCTGTGGCGGATATTTGCCAGAATGATATTATACAAAACTAAGCGTATTTAGTATTAATCAACTTCTACGACGCCCCGGTCATATCGTGAAGAAATACTTTAATTCCGCCAGTCACTCTTGGCGGTTTTATGGGACATTACGAGGCTACTTAAAAATGTTGTATATATTAAGTTGATTGATAGATAGGAATCCGTAGTGTACGACACATTACTTTTTGTTTTGTTTAATTTTCATATTTCAAAAATCTTCCTTCCTCTATAGCAGTGTATAAGCAGTCTACTACTGAATATTTATCCTAATTTGCATTCTGGTTGGATATCGCACTACCAGGCCCGTCGCACTTTAAACGCTGCTTCCCATCACTAGACAAGAAAATTTATTTATGATATATTTTATATGAGACGACGATTATAATTCCGAAGGTCATTAGACGATACTCACGGAATGACGGAGTGTCAGATTATATTACGCCACCATGCAGCGAAACTTTCTTTTACGTTGTAAACGATGAGTTTTTAGAGAGGCCAATAACATTAAATTGCCAAACTCCATTCAACGTGAGCGAAGCCGCGCGAAGAAGCTAGTTGTCGATGAAAAAACTTTTTATTTCAGAAGTGATTCTACGGAAAGTGAGTCACGTTTATGTTATTTGACTGTAGTGCCATGGTACCACGCCTATGGCCTGATGACAACGATTAACAATTTAACCATCGGCAAGATGCTGGTGTACTTTCCGGGATTTTACCCTGAAAAGTATCTAAATGCGATAGAAAAGTATAAGGTATAATTTAAAAAATATTTGTTGAAAGACTGATTTAAAGTGTGTGGGGTAAGAACAATGTTATCACAACATCAAATGGCTTCATTTTCCTAAAATCTGAACCAACAATGTAACTCCATAAGTTGAAGGTTAAACCACACGGGTTTTAGTCGCAAACGCAGAGGCACTTACTCGTCTTTATATGTTACAGTATCCGATGTAACGTCTATGCTTTGTAGCACATTATAGCATGTGAGGAATGTTCAGATTCCGTGACAGAGAGACAGGATGCAACCAGACCCGAAAACCAATCATTTATGTTTTGCACAGATATGGGTTTCGACAAAGATTCGAACGTAGGACCCATGGCTTAGTAGCCACGTGGTGGTCTATGCTAGTAAGGAGAAACCGATCATATTGATAACAAATTCATTTTAATAACAATAAAAATAATGATCTCCCCTGCCGAGGGCTTCTGGCTGGTAGAGTTCCATTTACTTATTTAAATATACACTAAACGCTTTATGGCATTGTTGTAAAATCCTGTTTATTTTTAAATTAAATAGAAATCATAATTATTATTGGTGAAAGGACTGTAATATTTGTAATGCTACTTAGGAATATAGTTAAGACTAGACGGTATTACAGCGTTAGAGATTTGAATTAATATCATTAAAACATTTTTTTTTGTTTTACGACAATGTAAAATAGTATAATGGTAAGATCAAATAAATTTCTGCGTAGGTAAATGTCCTGTTAACGGTCCCGCCTATGATCATATTTTTAACAAAGTCTCCTATGGTGGAAAAATACGACGTATCCTCAGTTATATTAGTATGGTGCGCCGCAGCGCCTCTCTCCGCCGACACCATCAAAGGTGTTATGAAACGGTAACTAATGTGTCTCTATGTATACTTATAAAGTTCTATTCTTTTTAACTTGCATTCCCGTAAAGCAGTAAAATTCCACATACATTGTATTGCTTTTGTTTAACTCAGATTGCCTAATTGCAAAGCTGTATTACAAGCGTACGGGATGACAGAGACGTCGACAGCGGCAACCAGAGATCCTGTAGATGATACCACAAAGTACAAGCCGGGAAGTGGGGGTCTGCCCTGCCTGGCGTGCGGGTGAAGGTATGATCCCCGCACCGCTTGTTATACTTGTTTAGGTAAAATTACACGCGAGCGACACGTACGTTTCGATACTTCTTGAAACGGAAGTCTGAGACCTTAGGCGATGGGTACGTGGTGCAACGAAGAGACGACCGAAACGGCTATTTGCGACTATGGTAGTGAGCGAGTGTCCATGGTAGGGCGCCGTGCGCTTGCGATGTTCGACGCTCTTGTGTAACTTGTTTTGCAAACCTTTCAGGAAATGCACGCTGTCTTTTGTTTCCGTTTTCTTCTTTCTCGGGTACAACAGCTAGTATTAAATAATTTGAATAGGTACTTACAGTATCAATATTACTACTAAGCAACTGCAGAATATAACTGTGTGATGGTTTGTACAAAAGTATGCTCTAGTTTGTTTTTTGAATAGTCACTTACGACAACCACGGGGCCATGGCGATGTTAGGCTATGTTATTATTACATTTTCTTCATTAGTTCTCCATTATAGGGGGATTTCCACTTCGCAGGTAGCTTGGCGACCGCTTAGGTAGGTAGGTTAGTATCATAAGTATAACGTGGTACCAATAAAAATCATAGGTAATTTTTAAATGTTATTATGTTATATTGAAGCTGTGTACTACTACATTTTTTGTACCAGGTGGTTGACGTCGAAGCACGTAAAAGACTAGGGCCGTTTGAAACCGGAGAAATTTGTATCAAAGGGCCTGTAGTAATGAAGGGATACATTGGCGATGAAGCAGCTAATCGTGATATTATCGATGAAGAAGGATTTCTTAAGACTGGAGACGTCGGTTACTACGACAATGACGGCTATTTCTTCGTTGTGGAGAGGATTAAAGAATTAATCAAGTATAAAGGACATCAGGTTAAATAGGTTTTATATTACTTTCAAATATTCGGATCGGCTTGATTCTTTAGCCTTGCGAAGAGATATTGCTTCGTGTTTTTACCGAATTTACCACAGAGAATGTTCTGAGGAACTGTTCGGAATGATCCCTGAGTTTCACCATCGTGCATCGCGACAAAAGTCCCAAGTCCACCAACAGAGACAACAAGATCTAGGCGGTTGGCATTTCAGCGCAGTGCGTTTCGTCCGAAATTTTCTGCCACGCACTTCGGCTTTGTGGAATTTACTGCCGCTAGCGGTATTTCCGATCAGTTACGACTTAGGGGTGTTCAAGAAAAGAGCCTATTCCTTCCTTAAAGACAGGCAGCACACCTGCAGCTCCTCTGGTGTTGCGGATTTTCGTGGGCGGTGAACCTTATCCCCGCATTATCTTAAAAAAATCCTCATATTGGTAGGATATATAATTCTGGATTTTTGTGGGTATAGGTGCCGCCCGCAGCGGTAGAAAGTGTAATTCTGAAGCACACCAGTGTAGCGGAGTGTGGCGTGGCGGGCGCGCCCGACGAACTGGCGGGCGAGCTCCCGACTGCCTTCGTTGTTATTAAACCTGGCCACCGACTGACAGAGCACGATCTCCTCGACTTTACTGCTAGCCGGGCAAGTATTCTACTGATCTTTTATTTTTTCAACGGGGTAAACTTAATAAAATATTACCTGGACTAATAATTAATTAGTGTGAACAATTTCCGGTATAATATCATTTATAATCAAATTTATGTATCGTGCAATCTGACTTGTTACTTAGTAAGTATATCTAAATCTTTATACGAGAAGCCGTACTAACAGTAGAGGTCTTCGTTTCCGTAATTATGTTATGGATAAGGTCCTATGTCTTTACTTTCCATCGAAGTAGATAGGAAAACTAAATACAAGAAAATTAAACTAAGGTCGTAATGAACTCCGAGAGGCAAAAATGTCAACAATCTTCTCATGATTTTGGTAATAAATTTATTTTTTATTTTCAGTCGCAGCATAAGTATAAAAAAACAATACTAGATATTTTGAACCTTATGTCGCAGCGTGTTAAATTGTATTGATATACAGGCTGAATGCCTCGTTACGACATTAAATTTTATCTCATATTTTATAGGTGAGGTAGTTTTCTTCGCGGGCAACAGCCTAATGTAGAAAAAAGTATCTGTTATTTATGTTTTGCAGCTTTCTCCCCCCAATCGTCTTCATGGCGGCGTTATATTTGTGAAAGAGATTCCCAAGAATCCTTCTGGCAAGATTTTACGTCGAATCCTCAAGCAAAGACTTCAAGAAAGTCGAAAAAGTAAACTGTAAACCACGTTGTTTATTTTTCCACGTTATTATTTTTGATTATTTCAATGTTATACCAATGTGGCAATTGTAACAAATTATACATTTATAATTAATAAGAATAAATATATTTAGATAGATGTTTGTTGCTTATATTTACTAACCTATCTACTGCTACCCGTCAGGTTCTATGACATGTTTCCTTGAGATGTGTAAAATGGGTGGCGGAAGCCCGTTCGGCTAATATTGTAAAATAAATGGTATCATAATTTCAGTACTTTTTACGTGATACTCGGATCAATTATCTATTGATAAAGCGTCGGTACCAGTTTGTGGGTTTATGGGATTATATTATGGTGAGTTTTGGGTTCGAATCCCAGTCGAAGGCAATATCTCCGCAATACACATATTATTGTATTACAATCAATACGTCTAAGTAGCAAAACGTCGCATATAGCATAACGTTCAGAGTAAATCTTCTAAATTTTTTTTTATTCAGTCGTAAACATTTTTTTATCTACGACTAAAATAACTATGTAATCCAAAAAAAATTTTAGAAATTTTTGTATAAATTGGTTGAAATATTGAGAAAATATTATTATATTAAGTAGAGCACTTTTCTTTGTAAACGTTTGTTTCCTTCTCCGAATAAAAGTTACAACATTTTTTCCTGTAAAATACAATAAGACATTTTGATTTCATCAGATTTTTCAGTTTTCTTTATTTTTTCCTATTCATCGTTAGCATATCTACCCGAATCTCCAATAAGTCACGGGGGCAGTAAATTAAGTATTCTCAAGCATAAGTATAGTATATAATAAGTACTATACAAAGTTCTTATGGTTTACGATATTACGATACTTCGTAAAGTTTACAAGGCTTAGATACTCAATAAACAGTAGTTTAATGTCGTTTATTCGAACTTCTCATATACCTAACATACAAGCGACTTGATCGCCGTTTGCCGGTTTACCAACATGATTGATTGAAACACGAGGTAAAAATAACTCAGTAACTTGGTAGGTACCCGATCACTTTACTACTAACATATTGCGGACGCTAATCCAATTATCTGTAATGGATGAACATCGAACTCCCAGTAGAGCTCCAGAGTGGGTGGGACTAAAACAAATTTGGAAATTAATAAGCAGTGGCGCATATATCTAAGACTATTGGTATTCTTACTAAGGTCAAATTCTCTCTCCGCATATTATCTGTGGTACAAAAATGTTCGAGTGTGTATCCGCGCCCCTACGGTTATTTGTGTCATATAATATTTTCATAGTTAGGTAATTTATCCCAAAATCGTTTTTTACTTAATCACCTGAGTTGAATACTGCATTGCAGACTATTTATATTAGTATATTTATTTGGGATAACAAATAGTGTAATGTGTTATATATATGTACTATGTATATAGTTAGCCTACTTTCGGTAGGGCGTTATCGCCTTTGTTGAAGAACAGGACAACCATGCTTTTACTTTTCGCTTTCGGCGAAATACCGCCGTGAATGACTGAATTAAAGAGCTAGTAAAGGATGTCATCGGAATAGTTTCGGATGTGCTTGGGTCATGCCGTGGAATGATGAAATATTACAATACTAATTTTACGGAAAACTGAATGAATGAAAAAGTCACGTTCAGCGAAAATAACTGTGCCGCTTTCGGTCTTCAACTAGTTGGCTCTTTGAAATAAACTAATTTTTGGCGAACACTGGGTTCCAATATGGGCTTAAAATATTGAATTTGGGTTTGTCTCGCCTCATAGATTTGGAGATCTGTATATTCAGTTGCCGATATGCTGACGCATCTTTAGTAGATCAGTTAGCTTCATATTCCGCCTGCTTTTCCATTCGTTTCAGAGGGCGATTGGAGTTCTTTTTGATCGATTACTTGAATTTAATAGTTTTGAATCATTACTTTCTTGGGGGGCCAAAAAAATTTTTTGATGAATATAACTATTTCTAATCGAGTCATGGATGTTTATATATGTATATATGATTATTTATCTGTGTACGTATTTTATCACCATTCAGTTATCAAGACAGGGAATCCTAGCTTAGGACTGAATGATGAGTGAGATTGTTCAATATATTAAAAAATACGTGAATCATAACATAGTAGTTACAAAGAATATAACAGTTATTTTAGAATAGCTTACTTTATATTAAATAGCTACCATCACTTTCTCTATTGTACAATAACCCCAACCTTTATACTGCACGTGATGCACCTTGCTAGCAAACAAATGAGACTCTGGCGACCGAATAATAAGGGAATATCCATTCGAACTTGTCGAACCCAAAACCCACAACCAAGTGATGGAGAGCAGCGTCACCAGTTCGAGGGTGCCGACACTGTGCTCACCAACTCGATTGCACAGCGTGGTGGTTATGTGCAAATCTTCCAAGAAATATATGCTGGCTTTTGCTCCTGCTTTCTAGGCGAGGCCTATGTCACAGTATAAAAATATATCCCGATTTCGTTCGACTCCTTTGTAGAATACAATGCATGATGCCACTACGTACATTTACTCGAGTGACCGGGTTGTCACAAATATTAAAAAAACAATAATAATGCACATATCAAACTGGTTTGTAGATATGGCTTCAGCATATCATAGCAGTACTTACATAATATGTATTTTATGAATTTACTATGTGTATCGATTTTTGACATCACAGGACATGTCGTTTAACAAAGTCTGCCTAAACGTTACGTTTCCATGGTACAAATGACTAAAATGTAGCATTACTATTTACGGATTTTATCGCGTTTAATTTTGTTTTTATATTCCCGAAGTTACGATTGCTTTACAGCAGCCGTGGTCATGGGGGGACTGCGATATTAGATGTCCAAAATGTCATAGTCAACTCGGGCTACCTTCAGCTTTTATTTAGTAATTTTGGTCCGATCTATGCAGAATGTGCTCACCGTATCTTGAGGTCGTGCAGTGATATGCTTGGTTCTAGATTTAATTTTATTTATTACTGGATCCCAAGCCGTGGTAGGTTTTATTTTAATAGCCTCGCGACACATCGGTGTTCTTTTTGGATTTGTGGTCTATCAAATCTGAAGTTATGATTGGAGCGATCAAGGATATGATCACAGAATGCAGCCTAGAGTAGTTCCTAGAGCGTCGGTGTTTCCCGTTAGCTATGTGTTCTTTTACGCGGGTCCTTACAGATCTTTTAGTTTGCCCTATGTGAGAGAGACCACATTCACAATTAAGCTTGTACACTCCTGGATCTTGTAGAGGCAAGTGCAACATACTTGCCAGATGGTAAAACTTGACTTATCTTTTTTGCAGGCTACAAAACGTTTTTATAGAAGCCCTCTTCAAGATATAGCCAATCTCGTCAGCAACGCCTCTGAGTTTAATTAACTTTTGGCCTAGTGAGAACGGTAATGACATTTGATCATAAAATATATGTTCGGGGCTTCTTTAATTTGTAAATAACATTTCAAAATCCTTTTCAATGGTAACGTATTTAATTTAATTCATGTAATTTCGTTAGTAGATTACAAATGTAATCCAAGCCTTACGTTGGTACTTTATTGAGCGGTATAATGTGCTCGGAAGTTTAGTTCTTCAGGAAAAAGCAATATCAGCGAGCTTCGTTTTACCTCTAGGTATGGCAGCAACAGTATCGCTTAATTCCTTAATCCTTCGAAGAGTAACCTCATTCAAGTTAATACTTGATAGAATTAGGTTACCTACTTATAAATAATCTAAGGTTAGGTAAGTTTTCTACTCAAATTAGAAAGCTACTAACAGACCCTAAATATACTTTATTGTATATTTAGGGTCTTTCGTGTGGTGGCTGCGTAAGAAAATCTGCCTCTCACCGTCTCATTCCGTGGGTGTTGTAATAGTCGACTAGAGGAAGTCCTGAAAAATCTCAAAAAATACCAGAGCACGGCGACAACTTGCCAATACTACTGTCGATAGTAACATAATGACGACGCTTGTCGATAGTATTGGCAACATAGGGGTAATTGCTCATCTTTTGTCGCTTCCCGTATCTGATGTAAAAGGGCCAGTCGCGTGTCAGAGTGTGATGCTACACAATACCACCAGATCCTTAATGTAATAATTTTTGTATTAGAGCACAAATTCTTGCTCCTACTTAGAGACACGGCTCAGCAGTCAACTACGCTAACCACTTAGTCGTATTGTTTTTTGGTGTATTTTTCGAGACGGGTGTTCAGCGGTTTACAGGTATTTCCCCAGTTTTTTTTCTTGTATAAGGACGCCAGAACCTTCGCCTCCTAATCCCAAGCACGACAATCTGCTAACACACACGCCGCCTCGTAGGAGATGGTGGTGACGATACCCACGTATGACCCCGACGGCCATCGCCCTCTGAGGCCTTCTCAGAAGAGCAACGGTTCTCTCCAATAGGGTCTCAGCCCAGATGGGCGCCCGTACAGCGTCATGGAATGAACCACTCCCATGTAAAGGCAGCGGCTACTCGCATCAGGTCCCCCGAGGGTGCCACCGCCATAAGGCGCGGAGCTAAGCGAGTAAAGTGCTCGAGGAAGTTCCACCGGCTATCAAGGATAAGTACAAGGTACCTCATGTTGGACTTAACCTCGATACGGACATCCAAAATGTACCTGGGGTAGTCTTCCACAATTCGCCTAAGATAGAAAGGGACTTTATGGAACTTCAGTGCCTCCCTGATACACGTCCAGGGTAGGGTATTAAAACTGTTGGCGATGTCAAGAGACGAGTGGACCTTGAGATACTTAATAGTATCGATTGTCGATCGACCGACTCGAATGCCGAACTGTCAGTCCGACAGGTCAGGTCCAAGGTGCCTGGTAAGGCGATCAGAGATGACTCGTTCAAAGAGCTTGTCTAACTCATCGGGCAACACTATTGCGCGGTAAGCGGAGGGAGAATCCGCCGGGCGCCCACTCAAGCAGGCATCGAACAGCCTTAGAAGTCGGTCTCCTAACGCGTCTATTGCCATGACCCAAGCAGGGCCTGAGATGCCATCAGACCCGGAGCTTTGTTTATCACGCGAAGACTCAGATCCGACTGGAACTCTCTGGGCACCTCAGCATCATTAAGCGTGGTAGAGCCAAGCGGCGGCTTTAGCTGCTACTCCAATGGGCCGGCTCGACCGGATTGATACCACGGCCTCGCAGAATACCGGCGTGAAGTAGAGGCATCTTGTGCTTCTGCGTTTCGTTCGGTGAGTGAGGTAACCGGAGGCCCACATACCCTCCATATTCCTGTCCTCTTCCTGTCCTCTTCCTCTCATCTCCCAAATATCCTTAAGGACCGGCAACGCACGTAAGCACTTACCATCAGGTGAACCGCTAGCTCGTTTGCGTCTTTTTCATAAAAAAAAAATCCTCACTTTGCACCTCGGGAATAGACCACATCCTCTAGCAATCTGGGCTGAAACCTGGCAGTAAGCGGAGGCGCCCAGTGGCGAATTTTCCCCCTGGCCATCTTATATGGGCGCCTCCATGGGACCCTGCTCAAAGTCTACAGTAGCTCATCTCTATACCGGGTCTTGGCCTTACTGACGGACAGTTGGAGGGCTTTTACGTTCCTATGGCCTACTTTTACTATTGGCTAAAATTATATATTATAAATAAGGTCTGGAAAAAAGATATTTTTGGTCATAGTTTATTTACATTTGATTATAATATATATGTGCCATTTTGTTAGATAACTTGTTGCCATTTCGTAGGTATAGGTCTACCAGGATCTGTTGACAAAAAAAAGTTTAAAAAATAGCGATTTTCATATGGCAACAAAAAAATGTCTTCTGTCGACTGAAATTTCGAGGAATTGTTTTTTGGTTTGGCTTCAAATTTCCTTTAAAAAGTGGTGAAAATGTCGAAGAAACCTCTTCCATCGCAAGCAAGAAATATTGTTTTCAATGTTTATCAAAGAATACTTGATGAACAAGGTGTAGAACAAACACAATCATCGATATTGAGCCATGTGCAAGCGTTGACTGGTTAGTAGGAATGACACGTCTTGATGGTTTATTGCATTTTTCGTGTGTATTATATTATGTATACTAAACTTTGGTTTATTTCAGGGGTTTCTAATACTACTATAAGACGAATTGTAACTGAAGGCAGATCTAACAGAGGCGTATTTAGTACGCCCGGTAAAAAGAGGAAAGGTGGCAAAAAAATAACTTGGATAGTTTTGATTTAAAATTGATCAGAAACAAGATAAATGATGATACACTGTACGAAAAGAAATACCCACTGTCATGAAATTGCTACAAATTCTTCGGGAGGAAATCAATTTCAATTGAGGAAGAGAATCATTAAGGTAACAAAAATGAATTTCATTTTCTTTCAGTTTGAATATAATCTAAAAACATAGTAATCTAAAAATAACAATCATATTTTGTCTTCTGACTTATTTTGAAAGACATCGGATTCGAATTCGTGAAGTGTCAATCAAAAAGGACTATTTTAATGGAGCGACATAAAGATACACAGATTCAAGTATTTGGAGCGTATGCAAAAGAATCGAGAAGCCGATGATAAGCTAGATGTGGTTTATTTAGATGAAACCTAAATATGTTCAGTGAACAAATGCTGGCAAAATAAAGATAGTGCAGGCCCATCTAAAAGTATTTCGGCAGGGCCTAGATGGATCAAGAAAATGGTTTTGTGCCAAACTGGTGTTTGGTGTATAGGTCGAAGAGTACATCTGCTGACTACCACCATGATATGAATAAAGATAACTTTAAAAAATGGGCTACGGAGAAGTTGATTCCCAACCTTACAAAACCTTCTCTAATTGTCATGGACAACGCCAAGTACCATTCTGTACAATTAAACAAACCGTCGTTCGAAATTAAAAGAATGGCTTCAATGAAACAATATCCCTTACGACGATAATTGGCGTAAATGTAAATTACTGGAAGCAGTGAAAAATCATAAGTCTGAACCTAAATATCAGATAGATGAGATTTTAAAATCACACGGCGACGAAGTCTTGAGGCTCCCACCATATCATTGTACGTTAAACCCCATAGAATTAATCTGGGGAATAATGAAACAAAAAGTTGCGGGTAAAAACGTCAATAGACCTGCAAGTGATATAAAATCTTTAACAGAAGAAGCTTTCTCCCAAATAGGGATCGATGAATGGCGAAAATCTTGTGAACATGTAATAAAAATTGAAAATCAGTTCATAGAACAATATCTGTTAATTGAGATGCAGGAGGAAAGGTTTATCATAAATACTGCGTCTTCCTCGTTTTCCTCTTCCGATGAAGACTTTTTTATGGATGTGCAGTATTTGGAACCATTTTCAAGTTCTGATAGCCTATAATTAATTAATAAACTCATGAACAGAGTAATTGGAGTTTTCATCTAAATTTCGAACCCCACATTCGCCACAGTAAGATTTTCAAAAATTATTCTTGATCATTGAATAAATTTTTATATTTGCATGTATCACAGCACACAGAATCAGCCGCTATAAGGAAAAAAAAGTATCAAACAATTTACTCCAATTTCCCCAGTATTGCTAGCGTCAATTTCTTTTTTCCCTTTTTGCCATCAGATCCTGGTAGACCTATAGTAGTCCCTAAGTAGTAACCTAACACTACCTAAAAATATCTAAAGAGTCTGAAACAGGTAAAAATCTGAGGATCTGCAAGGTCAAGGTTATATTGTGCCATTTTTTATTATGGTGCATTAACACTTCCCAACCATTCTTTCTCAATATTTGCTGTGGCTAAAGATGTGTGTCTGATGTTGTCTGTTGATTAATTCCGGCCATTTTTTCTCTTTATCTTGCTTAAGACTCATCAACTGTTGTCAATAGAGATTCGCATCGATGGTTTTGCCCGGCGGTAAAAGCTCATAATGAACGATGCCCTTCCAATCCCACCATACACACAGCATCACCTTCTTGCGAGTCTGTGGAGCTTGACTGCCCTTTGACCACGATCTTTTTCGAACGTTCTTGTCACAGGTAATCCACTTTTTATCAATCTTTTCAAAAACTGATCGGTTTCATTACGTTTCAATAGAGAATCGCTAATGACCACACGCTTCATAAGGTTTCTTTCAGTGAGCTTGTGTGGCACCCAAATAGTGAGCTCTCAAAACTGTTTTGTGGTTATCCCTTGACTCTTCGGCTATGTCGAAACTACTAATATGCCAATATTGCCTCACTTTTTTAAAAATAGCATCGATTTTATCCGTAAAAAGTCGACCAGAGCGAGATTTATCTTTGACATCAAAATTCCCGGATTGAAAACGCTTGGACCAATTTTGTGCTACTATTACTGACACTGCGTTAAGTCTATAAACGTCGAAAATTTAGTTAGTGTGTAATTTTAATGTTTTTAAATTTATCATTTAATTGATCACTTCAAAATCCTCTTGAAGCTTTCGCGTTTGTTTTTCCCTTGTTTGTAATAAAACTTCAAAATGGATCGAAGTTCTTCGATAGATTCTCTCATTTCGACGGAAAGAAAAACAATAGAAAAATGGCGGGAAACCGTTTCTACTTTTTATTTTTCTGTTTTTAAAATGTCATCTATTTTATGGTATCAAAAGCAGCCAGATACAAAAAGTACATCGAAAGAGATTTTACTGCAACTTTTTACTTATAAAATACGAAAAATCATTTCCCCATAAATCTACCAGACTGGTTCTAAATTTTATTTTAAATTTGTATTGTTTGTTTTATTTACATTGGGAATTGTTTTTAATACATTTTTGGAAATTTTAAAGAACGACTTTAAGTCTAGTACGAATACGAATTTCCGCCTGCTTCCTTAGAGATAATTTTTTTTTTCAGTTTCTTTGAATAAGTTCCTAGTTGTTATGCATTCTCTGAGAGCTAAGAAAACGGTTATGTTTTTAAAATAATATCGATTTTTGTCTTGGATTTTTAAATTTGGACCGAGAATTGTTGTTTAATATTAATAATTAACCAGTGTTTAATCGTTTTAATGAATCAGATGAAAAAATGAGATTTAATTTTTTTAAATAAACTGTTGATGTTGCTATTTTGACTTATTAAGCTAAAAAACATGATAACTCAAAAATGTTTCACTTTTGCATAATGCATATGGGGGTTAAAATTATCGCAAATAGTCATCCCTATCACCTCCTAACGGGAATACGTCGAATTACCAATAACCCTGTATACAAAAATAATTATATGTCTATGATAATATGCTGTAAAATAATAATATTATACACTATTTTAAAAACATCTTGAAGTATTATTCAAAATTCTTAAATATTCTTTAAAAGTATCAGTTATAAATTTACTAATCGTAAAACATTTAACCAGACATCGTGATGCTGTTTTAACAAAATAAATATAGCCTTCAAGCAAGCAGCGTGCCATAGAAGCATGAAAATAACAACTGGAATACTTTTCTTAAAACAAATTCAGAAACATTTAAACAACATTTTATAATAAAGTAAACAAAATGAACATCAATTTCGTGCAATCAATTTGAAATAGGTATGAAGTTGAAGTATATACATGCGTCGTAAACTAGATCTATTTAAACTAATTCCGTGTTATGAATGAATTTTTAAATGGACCGAGAGTAGGTTATCTTTAGTAGAGTATAAAATTTAATATGTCTTGTAGCATTCGTAAGTCCATGACGTATGTAGTTAATCGGTTTAGCGCGGGAGCAGTGCGCGCACCGGACGATGGGAAAGGCGGCTTGACGGCCGCACTCGCTCGTCCCATCCGCGAATCGGCACACGCCGGCAATTGATATTGGCTATAATTTTAATCGTCGACTCGGTTAGGGAAGTGGTAGACGGGACCATGTACGGGTAAGATGTCGGGAAGCGGTCAGAATGAGCAGGAGAGTAGGAAGGAGGATGGCGGCGAGGCTGGACGCGACGATATGTACCGGCCGAAGCATGTCAGTACCGTTGTGCGCGTACTGACCGTGTTGGCCTACCTCTTGTCGGTGTCGTTGGCGGCTATTCTGCTTTCTGTGTACTACATTTGCGTGTGGAAGTCGCCCGAACTGCCACCAATCGGACAGGCCAGGATAGGTTTTGAAGCCCGCCGCGGGGAGGACCATGAGTACCATCAGAACTATACCAACGACAGTCTACGTTTCACTTATTCGGGTATGTTATTATGACATCAATTTCTTAATAATTTAATAATTATTTTGATTGATTTTATTATGGAGTGACTAAAGTGTGTTTCCTATAAATAAAAAAAGTTTTAATAATAATAATCAAACGTTAAAAAATGGTTTATTATTTTGGATTTAGAGCTGCAGATGTTTGTTACTGTACTTTAAAAAATAATCAAACAGCTGTTATATTATATAAAAAAAATATGATGAATACTCACCCATCAATCACTAAATATATTTCCTGCTGAAAAAGAAGCAATTACATGCTCTGCTTTTCAACATCGTACGTTAGATATACTGAAAGACACTTTGTTTAAAAAATTTAGGATTATAAAGAATATGATATAATATGAAGCGGCAACGTTTATTACAGCTTTTAGCAATTATAAGTTTGTTGTATAATTAGGACGTCATGTAATCTATACCTACTAATTTATAATGTTCTTTGTGTGTATGTATGTGGTTAAATGGATTTCACTTAAAAGCAATTTCACGGATTTGATTTCCCACGATAAAATCATACGGTGGTATTTTTCACACCCAATTCCGTTCATTGGCAACTTCACCTAAAGTCTCGGATAAACGAAACCGCGTTAAAAACTGTATGATTTTAAAGGAAAATGAAGTGACACGGAATTTTTGTGAAATTATTTGTGACTAGCGGATAAGGCCGCTAGCTATGTTTTACCTACTTAATAATACAGATGTGTAAGTTTATATGTTTATCGTTTAATCACACTTGAAAGACTCAACGAATTAGACGACATTTGGCAGATAAGTAGATTATGCTATGGAATAAGAAAGAATAGGATACTTTATATTTCAATATAAAATTGTGTCCATGCAGTCATGGCCGCGGGCAGCCATATATAAGTAAAGTACCGGTAAGTAATAATATATAAATAAGATTGAAGTTTTAGTAGTTTCATAATTGCCTCGATTCCATAACCCAAAAACCTGTTTTAAAAATTTTTGTCTTCCTGTCTTATTATCCGGGGTATTGTTAAAAACGGCGTAACCGATTTTAACGAGAAATTACGCGAAAGCTTCAAGAGGATTTTTTAGTGATCAATTCTATTATCCCGTCGTATAAATTTAAAAACATTAAATTTAACTTCGACACTGACGAAATTGTGTAACAGCTAGCTAGTTTATAATTTATAAAACGAAAACTTAAAACCAGTTGAAACTAACGTTCTTAATAAACATAACTATTGGGTTTATGTCGTTAATTAAATATGTACTCTTTAATTATTCTACGAGTACTTACTAGTCATTAAACAAATGAGCTGCGCAATATTGTATTGTTTTTAATTAGGTTGTAGGACGAACCGTCTACACTCATAATATCTATAGCTAATTGGAACGGGCAAATTGATTAAATGGTGCGAATGTCTAACAGGTATCGCTACAGAGTACTACGTTTGAGTATATTATACCAAAGGCTGCCGCAACTTCGCCCGCTGTGTTTAAAATGTTTTACCTAGAGAACTCTTAATTAATATAAAAAGTGTCCTATTCCTTGACATAATTTATATCTCTGCCAATTTTCGTTTATATTTTTAATTACCCAGACCAGTGACGAACAGCGTCTATGGTGCAAGGCGAAGCAAACCCGCTCGCCAAGCTCGGCGATTATGGGAAATAATCCGTATGGGTCAGGCCTATGTCCGGCAGTTGTTTAAATACTGGCTATTAAAGAAGAAGAATAAACTAAATTAAACGCCCATCTCTTGTTTGGTTTAATATCTATTTGGAAAACATTTTGAAATACAAAAGGTTGGATAACAGGTTGGATACGTTTTACTTAAATTTGCATGCCATTTTTCAGATATTAAGTATTAGTGAACCGAGGCTCAGATTGCTCTATTTAAACTTAATTTGAATATATTATAAACCTTCCTGATGAACTTCTTCGTCTAAATGATAGTGAAAACCGCATTGAAATCCACTTGGAAGTTGAGAAGTTATAAGCGAATATACATCCCATCGTGATTTAAGACTTTATTTCAAATTAAAGATTTTTTGTTTTCAGATTCAACATAATTTAAATTTAACATGGCATAACATATATTTAATAAAAAATATTTTATCTTTCGTGTCGTGTTGAACTATTGTTTCGTTATTTAAAAGATATTAGGTTTTAAAGTAGGTAGTTAGGTGTGAAGGATTAAGGTTGCTATGTAGCAACCGTAATCCTGGTATTCAGGGTATATACCCTTTATACTAAATGTCAACCTCACCTGTACAGTCAAATGCACTGAACCGCGTATTGTGGCCTAAAGGCTATCCAAGACAATTTCTGTCAGCCAGAGATAGGAGATCTCCGCATGTTTAGGACCGACTCGCTGATCCACGTTGCAATAGAGAAATCTGACTTTTTCGGCGGCTCTTTTTGCATTCAATTTGACTCTTGATGACTGGGAGAACTCTCAGCCGATCATTCCGTGGTATTAGAGTTCCATGACGGACATCAACAAGTCGAGAGGGCCTGACGGAATCCCTCCAATTTTGCTGAGAACGTGTACCCCAGATTTGGGTCACACACGTCTTTTTCGGCACTCCTACTTTTCAAGCGATGTCCCGAACTTTTGAAAGACAGCTTTAGTGCACCCGTTTCCTAAAAATGGCGACCTCTCAGATTCGTCCAACTAGGGGCCTTTGCCAACACCTCGTCGTCACAAATAATAATTGAGTTTATTATTTTACATACCAGCCAGCTCCTGACGTACCTAGAGGAGCACCAGCTGCTTTGTAACTGCCAATACTGTTTCCGTCGGGGCACACTACTTGTGAAATCGACTGTCGCCAGCGTTTTTCCGATCAGTTATGACTTACTATAGCTATTTCCAAGAAAATAGCCTATTCCTTACTCAAAAGTTACTGAATTGATTCGCGAGGTTATTAAAATAAAACGGATCATCCTAATTTCAATAGAGAAGTTGGCTGGGTACTACCACCGGCTTACCGCCAGTAATAAATAAAATTAAATGTAAAACCAACCATACCACTGCACAACATCAATATACTGTGAGCACATTCTGCGTAAATCGGACCAAAATTAATAAATAAAAGCTGAAGGTAGCCCGAGTTGACTATGACATCTGGAAGTCTAACTCAGTACCCCTGTGATCACGGCTTCTGAAATCACTCAAAACGTCGGGAATATAACAACAAAATTAAACGCGATAAAGTCCTTAAATAATAGTTTCACTTCAAACACATACTCGTATGTATTATGTGTTACATATTTAATATTATTATGTCTTTAGTATTTTTTTCCGTAGAATCGAGTGCCTTAATTAGTTTCGACAAGTTTTTAGTTTCTCAGGGCTGCAATAGGCGGACATAATGCCTTGTGGCATTGTCTGCATACAAAAAATATTGGCAAGTGCAATGGGAAAATAACAAAAAAATTATAGCAAAGAGAGAAATGTAAACATAAACACATACATGATAATCAAAATAAATAAATATAATACGTAGATAAATACATACACATGGACTTAAATACACTTATTATTTATAATATTACATAGATATTTACATATACATAAGCATCATTGCTGAAAATCCATCCGAAACATGTGGAACCATAATTTCACAGACTGAAGATGCGGAGGAGCATCACAAGTGCCGTTGTGTGTCACCAACCGCAGGGTGGGTAAACTCTCCAGGAAATATGTACTAGTTTGCTGTCGATTTCTTGATGATTTTCTGTTTGGACGGTACTTAAATACGGCAGAAGAAACCGAAAAAGAAGGGGGGAATTGAAAAAACAAGGCGGTGGTGGTGGAAATAGAAAAAATATCTCTTATCTTCTCTTATTTTGTTTGATTTAAAGTAAAAGGTTGCCTTAGTTTTAAAACATTGGTAGGAAAAGATTTTGAAATATCAGTCCGTACATTTTTTTATATCACCGCAAAGAGTACTAGATATTCAAACCTTGAAGTTGATTTGCGATTAAGATGTTAATTTCTTTCCAATCTTTTGATAAACAAATACAAGAAGAAAACAGAGATTAAAGAGAGAAGACTAATATTTTGAATCTGGTCCAGAATTCAAAAGTACATTGTAGTAAACTGTTCAGTGAAACTTGGATTGGAAACTCCGTTATTATGAAATTTATTATATGATACAATTTATTGATTATAGATACCAACCGATTTCGCCCTACTACTATTAAATAATTATTGATGCTCGGTAAAGGCGTCCACTCAATATTAGGGTTTTGTAGTGACGCTGCTCCAGTTCGGGTTGGTGGATTTTTCAAGTCCTCAAAATAAGATTTTTTTATTTCTTAGACGTGCATGTTTTCTTACGATGTTTCCCTTCACCGCCTAACACTTGCACTTGGTAACTTTAGCACTTAAAATTGCTATTAACAATTTTAGTGATACCACAGAAATTAAACCGTGAGCCTTAATCACTAGGCTACCACGGCTCACTAAATATAAAATTATATATGTTTATTTATTAGAATTTAGGACCACTCCTAAACCTCTCTCAAATATTATTATTAATGAAGAGTAATTGTCAATTGTCATAGTTACCATGCGTGAAAACGCAGTTTATAAGTTAACAAGAAATACCTAATTCTAGTGTGTGTTTTGTTTATTTACAATTAGATTTTAGATAATCTACTAGCAGCAATACAATACGAAGGTATCGCCTGTAGAATAATTCGTGTGTATGCACATTGTAACAGTATATAAGTCATTGCCAGCAAAGTAAGCCGTTAAATATTATCATATTAAGGCCGAAGCCCACAATGTGAGCATGGCCAGAACTACATATACCTATCTAATATTATATTGAACGTTGCATTATGGCTATAAAGTCCCTACTGCCCTACTTAAACTGCTTCAATGCAAATATGGAACAGCTTAAATAAGTCTTGTTACAATTTTAAATACCTTCAGGGATTTAATCGTCTTACAGGTCATTCAACACACCTGTTAAATAAAACCGGCCAGCGTAAAATTAAACATTTTATATTTTAGTATATATATGATAGGTAATCACTTACTTAATAATTTTTCAAGGAAAACTGTTTATATTTGCAGATTTTATTCCTCTCATTTTGAATTCTTAAATGAAGAATTAATGATTTTTAAACACAATTAGTATCATGTTCTCTCTACCTAGTTTCCGATAAATTTGTTGATAATAATGGTTTTTTCTAAAATATATGTATACCCGATAGACTTTTTTTAAATGATCCTAAATACTCTCGCAAAATTTGTTCGCGAATATTGATCAGCGGCGGGCGTGGAGCGGCCCGCGCGGCTGCGCCGGCCGGCGCCGCGATGCCGTCGCCTTGCCGTTGTTCGGGCACCCTGTCACCCGTAATAGCTGTCCTGTCACCACCAACGTGCCTCCTCCGAATTAACTTTGTTTGCGTATTGTTACGTTCGCACATCATACAACACGAATAACACCTGTCATCGATGTGACAACTCTCTCGAAACTCGTACCTACATTAGGAAACACACGCGGCAAGTACATATTAACGAGGCATGTTAAAGTGATATCTTGAGTGAAAATTAAACGTTATTCTTTTGCAACATTAATGTGTAAACCAATAGAACAATGAAGCAGCAATGAGGATTCATGACAGACGTATCGCGATCGGGCGACTACGTCAGTAACTGGAATAGATTCACATATTAGCGAGCGTGAAATTAAAGGATAAACAAATGAAGTCCGCAGCGGCCGGCATAATAATGGAACAACAGTCGGCGTCAGGAGGTGTCAAGCGGCAGACACCGGCGGCGTGACCCTTCGGAGCGGGCCGGCCACGGCGCATCGGCCTAACTGGGGCATATCGATAAGCGCGCCCTACTTACCCGATTTCGTGGCAACTGCGGCGAAGGCGGCGGTGCATTTCGGGCGAGGGCTTCACGGCGATGTCGGGCAAGTCGTGCGCTTCGGGCAGCGTGCGCTCGTGTGCGGGCTCCGTGCGGCTGGGCACTGCTAGCGGCCACGAGGTGGTGCTCGACACCCTCTACGAGCGGAAGCGCGACAAGAAAAGCGTCCGCGTGCTCACTGTCATCATTTACGTGTTCTGCGTGTCGCTCGCAGCGATCATGCTCTCTCTGTACTACGTGTTCTTCTGGGAGCCCAAGGACGCGCAGTACGCGCAACGCAAGGTGTCTCACACTGTCACGCAGCAAACCAGCACCACACCAATGCCCACATGCTTAATGCCCGACACTGGTAGGTCACACCACAGACACGCTTCTGCTCTGTCCTCCCTATACAGTTATTTAATAGTCCAATAACAGTTCTAAAGAGTCAATCTTACAAAGTTTTTGGTTGTTACTTCGCTTACTAACAATTAACTCTTCCTAACACACTTGCACGCATTGTATTACTATTGGCCAGTTACAATATATAAATGAAAAATGCAAGAAATCACGGATATCTTATACACTGGGAAACGAAACACTGTAGATGAGTCTCACAATATTTTATATTGAAAATAAATCTTGCTTCCACTGTTTTTTAAGCTTATCTTGCACTACAGTAGGTATGTATCACCACGGCTCTAATCCTTAGAGGCGCAATGAGAGTACCGCACTTTGTATAACGCATCTATGATTAAACATAGCTAATCCTTTATTAGCTTTATGAGATATTTAACATACATAACTAAATTCGAGCAAATACAAAATGCGGCATATCTTAGTAAATTAAGTATTTTCAGTGACTAGATTTGCTTAAACGAAATCAAAACGCTCTTTAAAGAACGTTGAGTACAGTATTATGTACATATATTATTACGTAAGGTGAGATTTAGTCGCGTATTAGATGAGAGTGTAAGGAGGAATAAATAAACGATAATTTAAAAAAAAAACTTTTGCTACAGTTGATAACCTCACCAGCATGTGTTGCACCTGGCCATTAAACATACGTGGACGCTGGAAATTAAATGATGACGGAGAAACCATTCAAATTTTCCGAACCCAAATTCTACAGATGAGGCCTTTATTTGTTAGTGGAAATTAATAGGCCGTTGAATAATATAATTATTATTGAGTACTTTCTGAAGAGCTGGAAGCTCAGGCACCGGACGCTCGGTTTAAGTCTACTAGTACACGATCCATTTCCGAGGCCAGCTGAACCGATAGCCTAGTTGGTAGTTCTACACGTGGTAGAGCGAAGCGACGACTTTTGCTGTTGCTCGAAAGGGTCGGCTAGGCCGGGTTAGTACCTCGGTCTCGCAGGATACCGATGTGACGTATATTATAAGATATAAGACATCATATATATCATATACATATATGTAAGACATCTTGTGCTTCGGCGTTTCATTCGATGTGTGAGGTAACCGGAAGCCACTCCCCCTCCCCATCCCCCTCCTCATCCTCCTCCCATCTCCGAAATACCTTTAAACGCCGGAAACACACCTTCAGCAGCTCTGGTGTTGCAGTTGTACGTGGGTGACGGTAATCACTTACTAGTATCCTGCCTTCAAAGTCAAGGGTTGCGGGTTTGATTCCCGCACCTGATAAGAATTGCATGGACTACAAATAATTGTTCTGGGTCTGGGTGTTTGTCCATGTGCAATTTATGTATGTAAACCGCCTCCTAAACACAGAAATAATTTCATTTCATGCCATTCAGAGTGCTGAGTTTACTACGTGCTTATCGGTGAAAGAAAACTTATCGAGGAAACCTATTTAAGAAAAAATAAAAGATATTTCAAGGAAGTTGTAAAGTTGACCTATTGAAGCTTGTCCCCGTCTATTTCGTATTCCAAAATGCTCTCAATAATGTGAGGAGGTTTTTACCCAGCAGAGTGGTATTTATTGGCATTTCTGAAAAAAACTATGATTTATTATTTATTTTAAGGAAAATTGATTGTAGATTTATTGCCAAACATTTGAAGCTTTTCTTACAAACGATTATATTTCTGATAAAAATTCAGTAAAGACATTAACGAGTTCACTGTTTTAACATTTACAAAACATTAATCAAACTAGCATCGGCTTATTAGTTTATTAATCCTAAACCATACGGGTCACGAAAACAATGCAAATTTCTGTGTTATGCACCTACTTATAAAACAGAAAGATCAAGAAAAAGACAGTAAGATGGTGACAGGCTCCCCTTATACCTGTCACATTGTTGTTCAAAGTACGAGTAAGCTATGGTGAAAATGTCGAGAACTATAACGACCCAGTTTTTTTTATAAATGTTTAACGGCTGAGGGTTGAACCTACGTCTTTTTAACAGTACAGGTAACGTTTATGTGATAATCGTTACATAAGCCCCACATCGTGCTAATAAATACCTTATTATCTATAATATAATCCCTGTGTCAAAAATCAGTTATTGAACTGATTTTCACGTTTCATATAACAGTAGTGAAGTATTATATTATTTGGGGCGTCTGAACGATTGTTGAAGAATTACCTATGCAACAACATTAGATATATGGTTTATATGCGCACAATATATTCAAAAATTTTAAACGATTCATCGTTGATAGATTTTCAAAACAGCAAGCAATTTATCACCTAGTCTTTGTTCGTTTGTGCCCTTTACGATGAGAAGGCAGTCCGTATTCACGCCCTAGCATTTTACGTTAGTAGAAGTACTGATTTGTAATTTATCTACATCCAAATTCATTATCAATGATCAGCTTTTGTTCATATTAGACGAAATTGGCACGCTTGCCAGGCAGATTGCACGTCGCATTATCAGAAAACTTTCAAATCTCAATCTTTTGAGTTTTGAGATTTGTATTCAGTGATTTGTAGGAAAAAGAACACATCATTTTGATCAACACATATTTTTGATTATTTTATTACACACATTATTTATACACATATTACGTAAAATATGAACAAAACAAAACGTAAAATAGGTTATGACTTTTGAACCTATACTGGACTGTTGTTTTTATATAAGAAATTTCGGCGTTGCATTAAGGGATAAATGATGCCTACTCGCAGAACTGGCAGCATCACCTGCGTTGTTTTTTCTTATTTCTTTATTGGTTGCTAATAATGTCAGACATAGAAGCGATAATAATTAAGTAACCTTTAATCCTATAAAATAAGGTAGAGAAATAATTTTTTTCTTTCAGAAGTATGCATATAACGTGGTATTATATGTAATCACGATAAATACAACCGCGGAAATTCAATCAACTTTTAACGCCAACTATCAAACAATTTTAACGCCTGCACGCATAAAATTTACGACAAAATAATAATCGTAATTATAAAGACATTACACGATAGTAAAACTAGAAACTTTGCGAGTTCATTGAAAATTCAACGGCATTTAAACGTTTATTGCAGTTTTATATTAACCTATTTTTACACTTCAAAAGGCTTATGTTTGTCACGATGTTTGAACTTTGAAGAATACATAAACAATATGAACGTAGAACGAATATGTTATTTATCTAAAATAATAAAGGTTCTATGAGAAATAATAAAAGGAGCTCTTTAAATTTACTTGTACGCGAACATGTCTTGCTCGCATATTGTAGCCGGCAACTGAAAAATAAGCATTTGAAGTTTAAATGCATTTATCTTGAGTATTGGGTTGAACGGATACTAGTAAAGACTTCTGAATGCCCGATTTAGTCGTTCGTCGTTACCGAGCACTGGAACGGTTAATATTATTTTATTAATCATTTATTTTTAGCATATATATTATATATCCACACAGTACATAGAACTTAGAATATTGTAGTAATCTATAGAAGATATTTTACTTTTCTTTTGCATTACGAGTATATGTTAGGAAAAGATGTTAAACGTATAATATACGTATACTCAATATAATAATAAAATTAGATTCCCAAATTCTTTGTTATACCTCAAACCATGCCCCACAGCATATCGGTCACTTACACAAAACTATTTCCTATAGCAACGAATCGAAGGGCTCAGGAATACCATATCATTAGATAGATAACGTTCTCAAGACCCACATCATCTACATGACACGCATGTTGCGGAGTTCCACAATCAGCTGATTGACGATTTTTAGCCGAAGAGAACGAACTTGTTCGTAGCGATTAGCTATGTAAGCATTGGGCGATCACATCAAAGTCAAAGTCAACAAAGTACATAAAGCTTAGGTTCCTGTAACAAACCTTTTAACAAAATTAGTTAAGTTAGTTATTAAAATTGATTAGTTGTAAAAGTATTTTAATTTAAATAAAGTTTTACTCCATAAATAATTTGGTTCTGCAAGAGGTCGCTATACAAACGATAATGATGTAGAACTGGTTAAACATATATTTGAGGCCTGGGAGAATTCACGGAATGCCTTGGCAGTCTTTTGTGAACTGTCAATTGCCTTTCATTATGTGCACCATAAATACTTATCAGGAGACTACATCATTATGGTATAAGAAGTACATTGCTTCAATTTATTATTATGTGCGGTTATTTAGATATATACTCGCCTGGTTGGGTGATATATATACATAAAATACAATAAAATAAATAAATTGTCTTTAAATATATTGTAATTTCAATTTATTATTTATTATTAGAGTAAGAAATGGGTCAACCATATCAATAGGCGTTCCGCAGGGCTTATTTCGCAGTTCAACTTAATGTAAAACATTTAGATAACAATGTACCTGTAAATGGGGAAGAGTTAGCATTGTGGGTACCACTGTTTTTCTACACTGTTTGTCATACTTCATATCTAAGCCAAGTCTCGTCACAATTATACAATTACTAACTGTTGCCAGGGTTAGCCAGGGTTAAAAAAAGAGAAAATAATAAAAATAAATAGCTGATGGCTGGTACCTTTATCGGCTAGCAATTGCGTTTTTATTAATTTAAATTGAAAATAATTTCATTTATTTGTGTTATAACGTATTTTCTCAAGGATGACACCAATCTAGATAAACTTGAAATGTAAAACATTATCTTAATACAAATTTTCATCCAAATCGTTAACCGTTCAGAAATCTATTACATATATTATATATAAAAGAATTGCATTAAAGTATAGGATATAGATTGCGAAAGAAAGAATGTAATTGATCCGCATTATAAAGAAAGAAATATTCCGCATTGTACTATCTTGAGTTACTGTATAATTTATATCGTTGACTTGAATTCCACGCAAGCAAGACCTCGGACAAAAACTTTTCTTTTGTCTGAATGCTATTGACAGTAGCCAACTAGTTGTTTAACTTCCTTTAACGGATGGGGTTAACACTTTATGCTATAAGATCGGAGGAAGGTACAGATGTAGTGTCTCTGACACGGGATGCTACAGAATTAAACCCAAACACCAATGTGTGTATTGCACAAACATCGGCTCCGATCGGGATTCGAACCTCAGATCCGCGGCTCAGAAGTCAGTTACTCTAGCTTCTAAGCCAAGATGTACGGAACCCTCCCCATCACTAGTTGATGGTAGCTAAGTTTAAAAGGGTTGGATATTAAAACTTACTTATGTTTGTGATTCAATGGTATTAAAAATTATGAAGCAACGTTGATATAGCAGCTTTTTGTGATGCAACCGGATTAGTTAACTACGTCTCGACACGGAAAGTATATGTTTGTATGTGTAAGCGTCTGTTCCACTTATAGATTTGTGATACATTTTATTTATGATAATCATCTTCTTTTTTTAC
Source organism: Bhutanitis thaidina (assembly GCA_029286595.1). Classification (NCBI taxonomy): domain Eukaryota; kingdom Metazoa; phylum Arthropoda; class Insecta; order Lepidoptera; family Papilionidae; genus Bhutanitis; species Bhutanitis thaidina. Next base: position 5,511,954 of record JAGSMS010000028.1, on the reverse strand, counting down.
ATTTCCATCAAAGCCCCAAAAACAGCTGGAGTGCCATGCATGGAAGATTTGCCCATTCTCACCACGCATAAAAACACGTATAAAGAATACAAGAATATCTTGATAAAGAAAGATATACACGGTGAATTGTGTCTGATGGAAATCTGTAATCTTTGTCTACCCCTATGAGAGTAATGCGCGTGTACTTATATTATAACGAGGTTAGTCCGTGTTTGCGTTTAAGTTTCCTAGCAGAAATGTGTCGATAGATGTTTGACAGCCGGTCTCTCGCGTCTTTCTCTAGCGATCTGTTTTACACTTATTTACTACAAAATTTTAATTTTTATTAAACTATACTATTACGGTCTGTAAAATGAGGGGAAGTCAAATTTTATTGGTTTCGGAAAAATGTCTCGCACCCGCATATTAAATTCTTATGGGTTTCAATAACCTTTTACATTAACATTGAATAAAATACCAACGAATGTTTGCTCCGTGCAGTGTCGTAAAAATAAATACTATTACTATTTTCTTCTTGGGATTATGGACGGAAATGAACGTAGTGAAGCCCTAAAGAACAATTTACAATTTAAGGCACCTGTACAAACACCTATCTTACCGTAGATTCATTACCCGTAGCCTGACCGAATTGCAGGTGACTATGATGGCTAGAATTAATTTTAGAAGCTATTGGCACCACTACGGATATACTATTATGCCACCTGTTAACAAGCCAAACGAATGAAATTTGCAATTTTATGAGCTTAATTAACTATGTGCTCGGTTGTTAAGAAAACATAATGATTTTGTATATTGGGGAAACAATAAAAAGAAAATTTAGAAGTTCGCCATCATTCGAATTTAGGAGTATGCAATAACAGCGGCAATAAAGCGATTTGTACCATGGAAATTTCCTATTCTTTTAAAACATAAAACGCAGCGGCTTCTAAGATGTTCGAGGAGTCTAGTTCTAATGTATCGACATGCAAAGCGTGGTGGCCACAGACAATCCGATGTCCAGTAGCGAATGTAGGCTGATAATAATACCTATTCATTATGAAGCCTTTAATATAATTAGGAATTTTACTATATTAGTAAATTATTAGGCTCTTTTTGTGAACGCTTGATATTAATATTTTTCGTTACTAAAGCATAAATACATATTTGCCTAACTTGAAAAAAAAATATTAACTTGATGTAGCGAAACGCTTATGCTTCGTAAGTGGAAATTCACATAGAATTCAGACGGCAGAACTAAAACACTGTGGATTTAATTATATAATTGACGTTAACGTTGAGTTAGAATCTTTCCTTTCCAGTGTGGTTAGAATCTTTCCTTTTGTGGTCACAGTTTTTTTTTTATTGATATCGAATTATTAAACCTTATACATGTAAAGCTCCGCGTGAAGGTGTTAACACAATGATACAGACTTATTCTATGATTATGCAACGTGTTTATAAAAAAAGATACCGTGCAAGTGCGCCATTGTTTCCTGAAATGAGGCTTCACTTTCGCAAGTAAGAAGGTCTTATTCATAAGACCAACACGCGAATGGTGTTATAATATTCTTAACAATCTTAGGAATCATAGATAATCCCTTTAAAATGTTTTCACTCCAAAACGACTACTTTTTTTTGTCCAAGTAGAGACACAGCTGGTTCGATCGGTATAGTGCCACAGTCACGCAGAGTAACGGCGTGAAGTAGAGGCATCTTGCGCTTCAGCGTTTTGTTCGGTGAGTGAGGTAACCGGTGGCCCTCCCCTCCCCCTCTCCCCTTTCCCCTCCACAAATATCCTTAAAGGCTGTAATTCATATTATTTTAAATATTTAGAGCATATGTCATATAATATATCAGTAGCATAGAAATGGAGATCAGCAAAAGCTCCAGATAATAACTAACAGATACCGGTTAGCTATATTGTTGGTATTGCGTAATAAATGTTTCGTCTTTAAAAGTTTTAAAAAGTCTTAGGGATTTTTAAAGAGTACCTACCTAATAATACATAGGAGGCGTGCAAGAGTATAGTCGGGCGATCCCGTGCAAGCAGCAGCAGCAATAACTCTAAATATAGCTGTAGGTAGTTACAATAACCAGCACTCGGCAATTCACTGATCATGTTTATAAGATATAAATCACGCAGTGATTTCGGTTGAATTGCCCAAAATAGCACGCTTGCCTGTACTTACAGACACCGCTGCTAAAAACCGACCACTAACTATCGGAAACTTGAGTTAACTAGATACATTGCGAGTACGGCAGGTAGACAACATTCTTTTTTCCTCCTGTATGGTATTTGGATTAAGAGGAAATCTTGATAGAATATTACATTTTAGAATTTATTCTCTTTCATGTTAAACAAAACATGGCATAATAGTTAGTACCTCCTCACAGTTATTTAGTGTTATGTGATTAGTGGTTACAACACTTCTCTCTTATCACTCTTTGTCCTTTATTCTTAACTATTATATCCAATTATTAAATTTCTTGAACATTTAGAAAAGTAACAACTATACTTTACAATACTTAAGCCAATTTTTTCTTTGAATCAATATTATTTTTATGGAATATATATGTTATAGAATGCAATAAGTAATAATATAGAAACTGGACATTGCGAAGGCACTATTTCAAATATACAAGTACGTATACCAAACTAGCAGGTCGGATATAATAAGACAAGTCTTGAACATCTCTCTTGTAATGTATAATGTTAATATGTACCTATATGTCTGCTCATCTCATCTTTTCAGAAAAAGATTGAAACCCGATGAACTGTAGTGTTTTAAGTGCTCATTGTACGATGTCGAATACGCAATAGTTATTAATATTACCCACTTAATAATACACTTAGTATTTTTTTATAAAAAAAGAAGGGGGCAAACGAGCATGTGGCTCGACTGATGCTAAGTGATCACCGATGCCCACGAACATCTGCAACCACCAGACAACCAGAGGAGCTACAGATGCGCTGCCGGCCTTTAAGGAAGGAATAGGCTCTTTTCTTGAAGGTCCTTAAGTCGTAACTGTTCAGAAATACCGCTGGCGACGGCTGATTCCACAAAGTCGAAGTGCGTGGCAGAAAACTCTGCGAATAACGCACTGTGGTGGAATGCCAACCATTTAGGTGGTATTGGTGAAACTTGGAATTCCATCGCGATGTACGATGGTGAAACTCAGTGGCTGGGATCATTCCGATCACTTCCTCAGAAGATTCCCCGTGGTAAATTTTGTAAAAAATGCAAAGAGAAGCAACATCTTTTCGCAAGGCCAAAAGATCAAGACGATGAGAAAGAGCTTGGTCGCCGACAATTCAAGCAGGTCTACGTTGGATGCGATCAAATAGAAGGAGTTGCTATTGGGGTGCCCCTGCCCAGAGATGAGAGCAGTATTCCATGTGGGCCCGAACTTGCGCCTTATAAAGTTGCAATCGGTGGCCCGGCATGAAATACTGTCCCGCTCTGCAGAGCACATCAAGCTTTTTGGGGGCCAATTTGGCCTTTCCCTCCGAGTGACCACGAAACTGAACGTCACTCGATCGACGCCAAGGATTCTGATACTTGCTGAGATGATATAAGGGGAATGTTCTCAAAAAGGCGAAACGACAAAGGGATTATTTTTAGTGGTAAACGCCCAAACCTGTGTCTTTTTAAGGTTGAATAAGACCAAATTACGTCGACCCTAATCCGAGACTTTGTTTAACTTCGGCACTCTTCGACGTGTTCCCGAGAAATATTCGCACGGCCTGTGTATAGGATATCACCCGTGCTGTCGTCTGCATAGTAAAGCATGCTAGTAATTTGTAGCATGTCGTTGATATGCAGAAGAAACAGGATGGGAGATAACATATAGCCTTGCGGAACACCAGCATTCACTGGTTTGGAATCCGAACACGCACCGTCGACAACAACCTTGATACTTCGGTCCGCGAGGAAGCTGCTGACCTAGTTGCACAATTTCTCGGGAACCCCGTAAGAGAAATGCTTTGAAAGAAGCGCTTTATGCAAAATCCTATCAAAGGCCTTCGCTACGTCCAAACTAACCGCCAAAGGGGGAGTCCCTCAACTTGCTTCTGTACATCGATGATTTAGGTAAACTGAAGATCGATCAGCTAGTGATCTTCTAGTTTAGGTTAAGTTAGTTCCTTCTACTGATCAGCTGATGTTCCTCCAGGTACCTCAGGTGCTGGGTGTTAATAAGTGACTCCATTTTTGTATCCCGGGACTCCCCTCCCGGGATTTACCTCCGACAGGCACTGCAGAGAATGGAATAAAAAGTTCCATTCCCTGAAGTACCACATCGGTGACAGAATCAGCAACGGCGTTGGGATCATCCAACCCAATCTGCCGACCGACACACAGCGGAAACCCGCAGATCTTGTTCGGGATCGGCACGCGATAGTTAGTGAAAGTGATCCCTGACATCCTAGTTTGGTATATTCTTAATCAGAGTTCGAAAGCATCAGAACAGAACACTCCTTTTATCCGCGTAATTAAGCTATCAGTACGTGGGTGACCGAGCTTCGCATGGCGTCTTTCGTGTTTGACGGTGGAATGTGATAATTTCCTATAGAAAAAGTACCTAACTGTGGAAATGTATTTTCTTTTTCTAATAATAGTGCCATCTGTTGTTAAGTATCTAACGTATTGGTACGTCAATATTGTATTAGAAAGCGATAGAAATAATGTTTATTTGTATACAATAAAAAAATTGTCACGTTCATACATGAGACCTATGAACGTTCATAGATGAACATTATAAGTATCATATTATAAAATTTCGTCCAAATCGTTAGAGCCGTTTAACGAATTACTTATACTCGCTTAATGGATTAGGATACTCAGAACAATGCCACAAAGCTGTATTATTTCCCACGTTAACATATTTATATAGTATATCTCTAGACAAAGTTGAGTATAACAAGGTAACAGAAGAGGCAATTTTGAAAACAAACAAATGTTTTTAAACATTCATCGCTCAATATAGTACCCTAGCCGGTTTGGTGAATTTATGATCGAGTATTTACAAATAAGAAATGATTGTCTACGTTTATTGCGTAGGTATTACACATACAGAGTTTATGCGGCTTTTTGAGTGTAAGAAAAGTTGCTATGTTTTATTGTACTCTGTGTATTTAATAAATAATTTAATATAGTTGGTTGAATGATAAAATTTCTTCGTGTATTTCATATATTGAACATTTGATATGAAGTTAATACACGTTACAGCAAAGAGTGGTCTTTCGCTTCTCCGGGAGATACGACGGGTGCCTTGACGCCGGGTTTATTCCTTGAGAAAAAATTATTAAACAATGTTTTATTCAATAACTATTAATATTTCGTAAATAAAGTAGATGCTCATAATGATTTTAGCTGCCTAATAGAAAGATAAATAAAACAATTTTTTTTTCGTTTACAGGAGGAAGCAATATCACAGTGAACTCTACTGAACAATTACCAATAAATCTTCAAGAATCAACGTACGATAGCACAAGAGAACCTTCGGGACCTGATTGGTCTGCTAACTTAACGATTGAAACTACTTCCACACAAACAACGCACGATAACGCAACGCCCCCCGACGTTAGCACCTACGACACAAATAACATCACATGACGCTATGAAACAAAGCATCCACTGTAACGAACGGGCTGTAATTTAAAAAAAATATCTATAATTATTAAGAGTGGATCAATTGCATGACGTTCTTAAATTAAGCGAAGTGTGTAAAGTGTAAAATTTTCCATGTGATGTTATATTGAAAATAAAATGTAACGACGTGTACAATTAAAAAAACCCGGAAGTGTGTAAAGTAAAGAAGATAAATAATAATTACTTCTGAAATTAGACGCGAATTAGATGTAATGAAATTATAGCGCTCTTGTTTTATGTTCGTACTTACACTTTGTGGTTTCCTTATAATCGATTTCCTAAGAAATAGGATAATTCTAATCGAATACACTACAAAGCCGTGTCTGTGTTCAGAATAGCCTAGTTAACAATCGAAATTTTTTGCTTGTAGTGAGCTTCTATAAAATCGTGTGTTAACTGTTGTTATTTATTTTTTTGGTTATTTTGTCTATACAGCTGCTTTTCTATTTATAATACATATATATAAGAAACAATACTTCTTTAAACTCTATAACAGTGAAGGTACCTTATATTAGTGAATCTGCCTTTTCATGGGAACTTTCAACTGGAAGAAAAAGCTCTCAACTAATTTTTGAAGTTTTAAAAAAATAATAGAGAAATATAAAAAATCATGAAAAATGCATTGAAACTAATAAGACATTTTATTTGGTTACGTGATGGCCTTATAGCACAACGTAAGTTTACGTACAGCTCATGGACGACGACGATAAATTAAAGTTTAGCTAAAGAATGTTACTCATACTAATAGAATTTAATAGTATCTACTATTTCATTCTGTTATTGGGATCATTTAAACTGGTTCTGATCTCAGTTATTATATTAATAAGTAATATTATATTTGTTCAATACGACAAATATAGAATTGTATTCTAAAATAGTTAAGAAATAATAAAAAAAATATTGTTAATTATAGTAAAGTATATGTAAAATGCTAACTAAGTATTTAAAACATGATTAAGCTTTTTTAATGAGTTTTATTGAAAATATATGGTTTTATTGAGTAGAAGAAGCAATTAATTTGATTAAAATTTATTAAAAAAAACGGACGTTATTTATAACAGGGCAGATAGTCGTATTTACTTTTGTGATTTAAAATTAATAACCGAAATTTACCACAAAAATTTTCAAAAACCTAAAATCGCAAGATGTAAATTGTTTTAAGGACGCGTTATACAACGAAAAATAAGACTATTGTATAATATAAAACTAAAAGTCGTCAAAATGCTACGACGATAATAGTTTATTAAAACAGAATAATAAAACAGTTAAGAATGAGCTACGGATTTGGAAAACGTGCTCGGTGAACTTACCAGTGTGCAATGTCATTGAGCATTACGTGAAGTCATGCTCACGTTGCATTACTTAGGTCTCTATATTAGGTACTTGCAAAAATGGCTTCTGATTATGAAACGACTTAAATTTCCTATAATTTGATAACATTTGATATATATTTTTAAGTAATTTTAACGATTATTGCATTACAATCGTATTTTATATAATTAAAAAATGGAACTTGAAAAAATTATATTTATTCTTGAAAACGGTTTGAACAGCCTTACTGTATTTAGCGTGGATAAGCAAAATGCGATCAAGAGTTAAGGCTATATAATGGGAACTTTTTCTGGATATTGCTTCTGCATCTGAAAAAGTACTTCTTCCACTTCTCAGGCACAATTGCGATATCTGAGTAAATGACAAGAAGTACTAAACGTTTGGAAATTACATTAGACAGATAAATTTATCAGCAGGTGGACTTCACTTCTCCTAGCTAAATATGGAAAGGCCTCCTACGTGATCCATTGATGGACAATTTCCAAAGAATAGTATGAGTTTACGAACGACATAACAATTCCACGTATTTAAATTTTCTTTAAATATTCTTTGAGTATAAATTATTAAATAAATACGCGGGTGGTTTTAAGTCTAATTAGCCCTAGACATAAATTAGAATTTCTTACTATAATAAAGTTATTCCGGTCGGCTGCAACAGACTACAAAACAGCAATATCCTTTATATTTTTATTTTGTATATGTATTTTCTATACAATTTATGTGAAAAAACCATATAAAGCCCAAAACCATTAACATCTAGTAACTGATTTCAAAGTTCAATTAAATTTAGCCAGGAAATGAGAAACAATCGAAGGTATATTTCCATCGCTGTAGACGCCTTTTGGTACCTAATTCAACTCAACATTTGAGATAAACGGTACGACAAGAGACTAATGTACAATGGGTATATATTTTATGACACAAGGTTCCTGTGGAAAACACAGGCTGAATGTTTCTAAATGACTTTTAAGCATTAGGCTTAAAAGTCATTTAGAAATAAACTTTATTCTGAAAATACTATAAGGATGCGCAATCTCTCTTGCTGCTTTTCGTATCTTATAGATAGTAGTAAAAGAGGCAGTACTAAGATGTGTACTGCTTCGTGGATTTATAATTTTCTACAACACAAAAATGTAATATTTAATAATTATTACATTTAGAATATTTTCTAAGTTTTGGCGAAATATAATATACCTACACTCTAAATTTTCATTTAATAATTATGTTCGTATTTGTATTTATTTAAAATATTGGTCGTTTTATAAAATTATGTCCTAAAGCTAATAAAGCCCACAATCTACTGTAAATATACTACATACATATTGATGTTGCATTCTAATTTGGATAGATATATTATTTCAAACTTACAGATTTGATAGAAATGCTTCGCACGCTGGTCAACAGGTCAGACGTAAGACTCCGTGGAGCCAATTTATACACTAACTTATGCTACAAAATTTGAACAGACTTATCGTCCAGATTTCATTGACATCTTGGAAACAATTGTTTCTAACAGAACCCAGACATGCTGATATATAATATAATTAGCATAAACAAGAAGAAAATGTAACATTATATTAGGATTTACACTACTTAAAAAAAATGTTCGGTCCTTATACATATACATATGTTTGCCCACGAAAATGGTTTAAAATAGTAAAATATAAAATATTTTTAACCAATTTTCACTTTTTACAAAAATATTACATTTTTATAGACTTGGTAAAGTGATAAATTTCTGATGGTACTGATGAAAAAAAAATCATACGTTTATCGCCGAAAATATGATGACATGGAGTGTAAAGGGAAATATAACATCTAGTATACACCATGTTGTAATAGTTACAAAGGAGCCTACTATTATCTTGTATGACTTGTATGTTTTTTGGCCAGTGTTGTTTTATTAATAAAAGTCTGTTATTTGTATATGTATATTGAGTTGGAAATTTAATAAATAAAATTACCAAGAATGCCTTAAAACGACAGCTATGGTTAATGACTTACCTATCTTTATTTATAAAACACGACCACCTCTATGATAGTTATAATACGTCATTCAGAAGAAGCTCTGGATCTGAAACACTACACTTTTGGCTAATTCCTGAGTTTAATGCAACTGCTAGGAAAATTAGACCTTGTGATGATGGAGCACCACCTTCGTTGTATTTTTAGTAAAGTTTCATTGCTATGTTAGAAAACTCATTCAACACGAGTAAAGCGGCATGCTTAGAAATGAAGTACGAAATAAATTTTTGATCATTTTATTCTTCCTTGATCAGCCACTGCTGGACATAGGGCATTTCCATGGCAAAAAAGCAGGCATGCCTTGCTTGGAAGATTTGCCCACGCTGGCCAGGGGGATTGGTGAGCTTCTTCGTCATATTGGATTACACTTCTGAGATTACCCACGTCAAACAATTATTATCAACATTACACTTTTTTGCCACTAATGAAGACAAGTCCAAGTACGTGAGTGTTTCGCTTACAAACCGGTAATTGACTCTTGGGGAGCTGGACTCACAGGCCTCTTTCTTGTGCAAGTTAGATTTGGATATGAACGACTGAGTTAAAAAATTAGTCAGCGTGCTTAATGTTTTATTATAATTTGATTAACGTTTTAGCAACAACCGCTTTTAATTTGAATTTTAACACAAAACTTAAATTTTTGTTATTGTAAAGGGGCCGATAGTCGTATTTACGTATGTAATTTAAATGGAAAGGCTATAAAATCATATTTAATTACTAGCTATATACTTTTTAGTAATGAGTCAAACATAATCTGTAAATTTGATTTCAGACGACCGATTGCTTTTCGAGTATTGTATGCATAAACATTTCAGCAGGTTGAATATTTATATATAAAGATTATAAAAAATTGCAATGAGAAAAAACTCATTCGAATCAATTATTATTCCTTAGGCGGTGGGCTCATATGGGTCGCCGAACAGCAGTGTAAGAACTGATGTGTTCCGGCTTGAAAGGTATAGAGATGCCGTATAGAGAGTACGGGCTGTGAGGCATTCCATCTTAGTCCTCGAGGATCACAATGCATCTCTAACCTTCGATCCTGTAATAATTGTTCTTCAGACTCAGTACAGTAGTGTAGAATACGCATTTCATGTGTGTCTGAGTCTCGTTTTAAAATTGCCTCTGATACTGCATCTGGACACTATAGTTAAATATTCCATATAAAGCTTGGCGACTATGGGAATTCCACTCAGTAGTAGATCGGTTTCCAAGAGCGAACTGGATTTAGAGGCTAATAAAGAATAAAAGAAAGTCTTGATGACAAATAACATTTATTATTCGCCCGTGACAAACATGTGTACAGGTTTATCAGAAGCAGCTATACGTGCGAAACGAGCGGCGCCGAGCACAGCAGCCACACGCTGAGAATCATATTTACAATGAAGTGTTGTTACTGTCATGTTGCATTCACTACCGCCATATTTGTTTTGATTGCTTTCCTGTAATCAATTGCCAATGTTAAATCAACTATAGTCTTATTATAAATGTAGCATGTTAGTTTGTCCTTCAATCACGCATTAACAGCTGAACCGATTGTGATGAAATTTGGTATGAAGATACCGTGAAGCCTGGAGAAGGTAATTCCTGCTTTTTTTATTTTCCACAGGAAAACCGCAGGAAGATTCGCCACGCAACCGCGTTAAAAGGGTAACGTATCGTGGCAGGAGGGAGCTTGCTTTCAAATCTCAGCGGAAAGCAGGTTTTGCACAACAAACAAATAATTGCCTCTGATACTGCATCCGGACATATATCTGCCACAGCGAATCTAACCTTTCCTACAATTCAAAAGCATTAAAGTGCGGTATGAAACAATTTCGTACGACACATAATTGTCTATCCCTGTCGCTCACGCAAAAAGTTATCTGCCAGTGTCAAATTAATATTAAAACAATATTTTTATATATTTTAGATATTTGTCTGTGCGATTACAGGATCAGGCTGACGAAGTCATGTGTATTGTTTTCTAAAGAAATCAATCGACTTTCAAAACGTCATTAAATGTGCATTAGCTTGGAAGATAACGTTTCGAAATAAATATCATTTACATTTACTCCACTTTATCCCCTCCCAACGAGTTCGTAAGCGTCGCTAGGCGAAATTACGAAGTAAGAAATTGTTGGTTGAAATGTCACAGTATAGGTAATGAAACACCATAAGCACCTGCATTAGGTTGCACATTTCAGCATAAAAGTGTGGATAAGTCGGCGGTTGGTAAAAAATTATATGACGTATGCCCTTTATTCGGAACCTCCTGAAGAAGTGTACTCTCTCCGAATACAACAGAAAATGTGCTTCACTGTGGAAGAACATGTCTCTTGCTCGCGCTATTTTGGCATCCTGAAAAAAAATTAATTTCAAATATTAGATCGCACCGCCCATTTGACGTGGGCTTGTTGGGTTGTGGCGTGTAATCGCTACTACCACCATTTCTGAAATGGTCATTCAACCATGATTGTTTCATTTCAATCATTGTCGCATTGTTATGAAAGACTGAATGAAGTCTTACAAACTTATGTCCATAGTGCAAGGATAATTATTGTCTAAAGTTGGAAAATTTCAGTTAAACACAAAAATAAATTATTAAAAATAAATAAACATGGAGTGAGATTAATGGTTAAGATGGTTAATGATTACAAGGTGATAAAAAATAAACGAGTACTATGAAGACAAGATTTTTTTAGCGAAAGCTCGGTGACCATAAAATAATAATACTAAGACTACGTTAGAGAAACGATATTATTCCTTAAATCCCAGATTAGAGAAACATTTTTTTTAACAAGGTGGAGAGGTGGCAGGAGGCATTACATTTATATATAAATACAAATATAATTTAAAAATGTTTTCTACGTAAGAAGTAGGCTAGTTTTTTTTTCATCCATGTTTCTGTGGGCGATACGATTAATTATGCATTATGTAAACAAACCTTAGAATATTCGCACATTTGTACAAAACCAATATCTTCCTTCTTAAAATAATTTCTAATTCGAACAAAATCAAAGTAGCTGGGCACGTAAATAAGCGTGTGACTCATCAAAGGGTCGCGCTGTTTCGACAGGATCTCCCTTGTAAAATATTCGAACCTACTCTCTACCGACCCTAGTGGAGTCTTGGCGTTAAATCTGAAAAAGAAATGTATTGAATACAAATATTTGTATGTTGTTTGGCTAAACAAAAGGCGCACTTATCTTTTGTATCGTTTACTTTTTCTTAACGTAGCGTAGCCATTCTGGTGTAGTTAAACATCGGATTAGTATCTAAGACATAAATTATTTCATCCAACTTAAACACGCAACAAAGTCAAGCTAAAACGACGATATTTATTTCAACTAGACCCGGATGGCAATTACAAATAACATAAATAGATTGCCAATTAAAGTTTCGGTCAAGTATGTCAAAGTACATATAAAAATACACATACGGGTGACTGGCATGGCGGGAAGTGTCTGGTACTGCGATTGTCAATTTTTTTGCTAAGCGATTATGGCAAATCCTCCCACTGGAGAAGTATAGGCTGGATATAGATCCAGCAGTGGATTATCAGCAGGCTGACGAAGTCATGTGTATTGTTTTCTAAAGAAATCAATCGACTTTCAAAACGTCATTAAATGTGCATTAGCTTGGAAGATAACGTTTCGAAATAAATATCATTTACATTTACTCCACTTTATCCTCCCAACGAGTTCGTAAGCGTCGCTAGGCGAAATTACGAAGTAAGAAATTGTTGGTTGAAATGTCACAGTATAGGTAATGAAACACCATAAGCACCTGCATTAGGTTGCACATTTCAGCATAAAAGTGTGGATAAGTCGGCGGTTGGTAAAATTATATGACGTATGCCCTTTATTCGGAACCTCCTGAAGAAGTGTACTCTCTCCGAATACAACAGAAAATGTGCTTCACTGTGGAAGAACATGTCTCTTGCTCGCGCTATTTTGGCATCCTGAAAAAAAAATAATTTCAAATATTAGATCGCACCGCCCATTTGACGTGGGCTTGTTGGGTTGTGGCGTGTAATCGCTACTACCACCATTTCTGAAATGGTCATTCAACCATGATTGTTTCATTTCAATCATTGTCGCATTGTTATGAATGACTGAATGAAGTCTTACAAACTTATGTCCATAGTGCAAGGATAATTATTGTCTAAAGTTGGAAAATTTCAGTTAAACACAAAAATAAATTATTAAAAATAAATAAACATGGAGTGAGATTAATGGTTAAGATGGTTAATGATTACAAGGTGATAAAAAATAAACGAGTACTATGAAGACAAGAATTTTTTAGCGAAAGCTCGGTGACCATAAAATAATAATACTAAGACTACGTTAGAGAAACGATATTATTCCTTAAATCCCAGATTAGAGAAACATTTTTTTTAACAAGGTGGAGAGGTGGCAGGAGGCATTACATTTATATATAAATACAAATATAATTTAAAAATGTTTTCTACGTAAGAAGTAGGCTAGTTTTTTTTTCATCCATGTTTCTGTGGGCGATACGATTAATTATGCATTATGTAAACAAACCTTAGAATATTCGCACATTTGTACAAAACCAATATCTTCCTTCTTAAAATAATTTCTAATTCGAACAAAATCAAAGTAGCTGGGCACGTAAATAAGCGTGTGACTCATCAAAGGGTCGCGCTGTTTCGACAGGATCTCCCTTGTAAAATATTCGAACCTACTCTCTACCGACCCTAGTGGAGTCTTGGCGTTAAATCTGAAAAAGAAATGTATTGAATACAAATATTTGTATGTTGTTTGGCTAAACAAAAGGCACACTTATCTTTTGTATCGTTTACTTTTTCTTAACGTAGCGTAGCCATTCTGGTGTAGTTAAACATCGGATTAGTATCTAAGACATAAATTATTTCATCCAACTTAAACACGCAACAAAGTCAAGCTAAAACGACGATATTTATTTCAACTAGACCCGGATGGCAATTACAAATAACATAAATAGATTGCCAATTAAAGTTTCGGTCAAGTATGTCAAAGTACATATAAAAATACACATACGGGTGACTGGCATGGCGGGAAGTGTCTGGTACTGCGATTGTCAATTTTTTTGCTAAGCGATTATGGCAAATCCTCCCACTGGAGAAGTATAGGCTGGATATAGATCCAGCAGTGGATTATCAGCAGGCTGACGAAGAAGGCATAGGCTCCCTTTATCAGGGAGATACGTAATAGCAACGAATGATTAGTTACCAAGCCCCGGAATCATGTCAGCAGTCTATGTCTTTGTGGTATAAAATATTTGAAAGGCATTTTCTTGATTTTGAACCTCGAACATGCGAACGAAGACGAGGGTGCGGGTAGCGTCTTAGTAATATATCACAATATCCATACACATTTGGGTGTACGACTGATTTGTTTGTTAAATAAACGCGAAACAGTAGCCTCCAACCTCTCATCTATTTATGTCGCAGAACAAGTGTAACAACTGGTGAGTTCCGGTTTCAATGGTTTAGAGAACCAGCACAATTACGTGCTGTGAGGCATTGCATCTTAGCCCACAGGGGAGACTACGTATTTGTAACCTACTTCGGTTGAAGTAACAACTTGTAGGTGTGGGTGTGTAAGGGCTGCAGTAGTCACTTACCATCAGGTGGACTGTAAGCTCGCTTTTCATCCCAGTACAAAAAAATATATATATTATCGTGAGCTTGGACGTTCGAGGCCTCCGGCGCGACAGTTTTGCTTATATACTATTCTCTATTATTACTTATTCTTATGCTAGAAAGTCACTTTCACCAAAGCGGACATGAGCTTTAATTACACCACTAAAATTTATATAAGTGCTGACTTACCATCCTATGGGCAGTAAAAAAAATTCTTCAAGACCATCTCAAAAAAGAGAGAAAGCTTAATTCAGTAATGAGATGCTGATAATAAACTGATATTTCACTTACCGGTGAAACAGCTGCGGTACTTGGAGTACTACTTGCTGAATACTTCCAATTTCTACAGGATTTGCCAGAAACACTTTTCCGGCGTAATTTTGACATTTTCTGTTCATTACAGATTTTATTTCCGGCAACGAAACCGATGAGAAAATTAACGTTTGCCTGAAAAGAGGGGTAAACATTGTTTAGGTAACAAAATATGCCAATAAATTAAATACGTACTAAATTGTTAGTTAATGACAGTGTGGAGTGATTATTAGCTGAAGTATAATTATGGGCTGCGAGCTATTACAAGGGAAACCACTCATCTGTGACCTTCTTCGGATGAGGTTGTCAGGTGTGCATGGGCTGCCAGTAGCCACTTACCATCAGGTGGACTGTAAGCTCGCTTTTCATCCCAGTACAAAAAATATATATATTATCGTGAGCTTGGACGTTCGAGGCCTCCGGCGCGACAGTTTTGCTTATATACTATTCTCTATTATTACTTATTCTTATGCTAGAAAGTCACTTTCACCAAAGCGGACATGAGCTTTAATTACACCACTAAAATTTATATAAGTGCTGACTTACCATCCTATGGGCAGTAAAAAAAATTCTTCAAGACCATCTCAAAAAAGAGAGAAAGCTTAATTCAGTAATGAGATGCTGATAATAAACTGATATTTCACTTACCGGTGAAACAGCTGCGGTACTTGGAGTACTACTTGCTGAATACTTCCAATTTCTACAGGATTTGCCAGAAACACTTTTCCGGCGTAATTTTGACATTTTCTGTTCATTACAGATTTTATTTCCGGCAACGAAACCGATGAGAAAATTAACGTTTGCCTGAAAAGAGGGGTAAACATTGTTTAAGTAACAAAATATGCCAATAAATTAAATACGTACTAAATTGTTAGTTAATGACAGTGTGGAGTGATTATTAGCTGAAGTATAATTATGGGCTGCGAGCTATTACAAGGGAAACCACTCATCTGTGACCTTCTTCGGATGAGGTTGTCAGGTGTGCATGGGCTGCCAGTAGCTACTTACCATCAGGTGGGCTGTTAATAAGTTCCCAGTCCCAGAAATTCTTTCTTATTAATTTTTGATCAGTCTGGATAAGTCCACTCTGTTTGACAGTGATAGTCCTTACAATGAAGGCGCCGATATAATAGCATGCCATAAATTTAAGATATGCCCAGACTCACCACACTGTGCAGGTCAGCGCAGTACCGGTACCACTAATCTTTGGAATTTGGACTTGACATATTCCGATAGATTTTTCTCCAACAGTCAGTCGCAAGAGCCTCGTTTGCCAGTGTAAGTCTTACTCGCGCTTTTTTGTAAATACATAAAACTTGGATTCACGCCAAGAATGATGAGGCCTTTTGCACCCCGCACCGAACCTTCAGTCGATCCCACAGTGTATGGCGGTCCGAATCGGCCTGTCGTTGCCGCCATTCCAACATGTCAAGAGATACGAACCGCATGGGTGTGTGCAGCCGCTGTGGTTTTATTCAGATTTTTCTATATCTGCCACCACGCGTCATGGTCGCGTCATTTTTGTTTTTATCTAGGGGCCATTCAAAACGCTTCCTCATTTTCGTAAAGATTACTAACTTGAATATTAGTTCGTTCGCCCAATCCATTGCGTGCTCGCTTGTATGCAGACAGGCCTCAACAAGCTCCCTTGCGCCACGCCGCGCCTTTGAACTTACCTCCTCGCAATGGATCGCGCAGCTGAAGGCGTCAGGTCAGTAACGGGCGCGACTGTTCCAATGGCCTGGCGCAGTCTGGCGTAGATACCAGACCAGGGGACCCTAACTTTCCACAGATAAATTGCGGTTGTACGGAACTCTCGATACGCGAGTCCTTCTCGCACTTGTCCGTATTTTTCTCTTTCATTTTTTTTCTCTTTGCTGCTGTACCAGCTTTGTATGTTTGCCAACTGACATTTATGTTCTTTATGTCGATGAATAAATGATACGATTTGATTTTAATTAAATTATCAGATGAACTAGGGCACTCGCACGGTGAAACACGCTATATTTATATTGTTTTGTTGCGAAACTGCAAAGACGATTCGCAGTTCGATTTTGATTTTTTTTATTATTCTTATAGTAGAGGCTAATAGTCATAATAAATGTATAATAACAACATACCTATAGTATTTCGACCAGCCATTGACTGCCCACGATCTAACCCTAGAAAAATCTGTATCATGAGTTTTTTTCGGCTGCAGATGGAAATGATCCAACACATGCAATAAGTGGTCCCAATTCTGCATAAGAAATACATCGGCTTGATCTATAATTAAGATTTCTATTGAAGCCAAAAAGTCATAGTCCCGATCTTCCTCGCCTTCAGCTCCTACTATCATTCGAAGGCCCAGTGGAGAAGCAATTAAAATATCGGATGAATAAAAGTCTGTGTACAGCTGGAAAATTTCATGAAAGTTTTTAAGTACTGTTTAAAAACAATTGTTTAAGTACGACTCTTTTAGCACATAATACTCAAAACAACAAAAACAAATAGCATATCAAAAACTGTCTTTCCACGGGCTTGGAAATGCCATGGGCGCCATATGACAAGAGTTTACAGTTACGGGTGCAAAGCATGTAGGTGGTGTTGACATGTGGAGGAAAACTTTGTGCATTTCCATTACAATCCTTTCATTATAATAAAAAAAATGGTTTAAGTTTCAAGAAATCCATTTTAAATACATCACGGTCATCAAAGAAAGCCGTGGTACCCCTAATGCTCGCTTTAATTTCAAGTAATTTCCCCAGAAGAACAAATGCAAAAGAAGGTAGAGATCAGGATTGGTAACTGTTAGAAAAAATATAGGTAAAAAAGGGCTAACGTGTTTAATGGGTTAATGCGCATAGGCTCTAACAGAAAACGAAAACCACTAGATGTCTCTAAACACAAAGTGGACAGAATTATAACACATGACAAGGACGAGGGAAAAAAATATTGCTTACATAATGAAACAAATTAAATAGATGTATAGGACCTCTCTCACAGAATTCCAGAGTAAAACAGCAGCACATGCTACTATTCATATAGGAGTGATTGAATAAGAAACCCATTTACTGGTACTTTGTCAAATGTTGTGACAACGCATCTTGATGCTTAAACGAGGATAAATAAAGGTATCTGTAGGTGGTGCATTCTCTCTTCACAGTTGTTGAAAGTTAAAACAAAATGTTTGCATGCATGTGAGGTCAATGTTTGGGTTTTTGATATTTTTCCCTTACAAATGGATCAACTTCCATAGAAACAATTTTTATTATCATCACATTTTATTATAATACAGAATAAAAAAATTAACAACCAAATCAAAACCCTTACCTTAAGTGTTTTCTTGGTTAAAGTCATCCCCAATCTAAATGTATCATCCGTGTTCCCCCTAAATAACATTTCATAGTCTTCAGGTTTAGGGTTTTTAGTAGGCATCAGAAGTTCTCCGCCAGTGAAATCTCCTTGAAATCTTTTTTTATTTACCACTTGACCAGATTCTTTTGGTACTAATATATCTATTAATGTATTTACAACCCTATAAGCGGCGTCTTTAAATGGTACCATTATTAAAATCTGGAACAAATTATTCAGTATTCATTCACATAAATAAGCAGAAACGCCTATTACGGCAACGAAACCGATGAGAAAACCGAAAACCGTGAAATCCGTTTTATGTTCAATTTCCAATTGTCACTATTAAGCACAGTCAAACGGACTTCTGTAATCCACTTTTCGCATCCCCGGAAAATAGAATGTGACGGGTGCCGAATCTCTTCACCGGCTTGGTCACGAAAATGGTAGTAATTTCTTAGCCGGTATAACATGGCATACCTCCTACCCAGTTTACCCATGTTTAATGATTTAAGTATAATGCATTTTTTAGTAATACAATCATAAAGAGGCACCTTTTAAAGACAAATTTGATATATTTAGCTTATTTTTGTTTTTAATAAATATAATCAAGTTCTGTGCAATTTTATGATATGTGAGAGACGATAGAATTCTGACAGTAGGAAGCTGACTTGTTGAATACAATATGCTGGTGGGGAATGCATAAGATTTAGACTTTTAAAGTATGCATTGTGGTCTTTCCAATCAATGTGAGATGATTCCAGGCTACTGAGCAATACTGTTGCAGTAAGAACTACTACAGTATTACTGTACTAAACAAGAGGTATAATATACTGACTTTAAAACAGGCATGTTTAGCTAGCTTAGTAGTAGCTAGCATGCCCATGACACTGTCCACAACTCTTTTATATAAGACCTATTTACACTACTTACTACATCACTAGATCACTAATTCCTACAACTACATAGTATAAAACAAAGTCCCTAGCCGCCACAGGGTTTTCAATTGTTTCAAGAAAGTATAGGGGTAAAGGCAAAGGTAAAGGGGGAAAGTAAAGCAGACAGCGGACACGAATTTTCGCAAGACTGCGTATATAGTTAGCAATTGAAAATTATGTATGACAACATTGTCTTCTTTAGAGATCAATGTTGGTTTGTTTTGAACGTATTACAGAGATGAAAACTGACTTCAAATCGTACCAATTGGACAAGTTTTTTAGATTTTACATGGGTATTTCTGAACACATTGTCATCAAACTGAACCGCAGTGTATTAAGCGATACCTACATCAAATAAAATTAACTCATTTATTCATCAATAAGAATATTAAATTCCAAAGTGTCAAATAATTTCAAAAATGTATAATAACCCTTTTTACAAAGTAATACATCATGTAATACATTTTTAAGCCTATTCATAGGAATACTCCATACTTATAGGGATTAAGTTGTAGAAACATTATTTTTTTTTTGGGAAAGGGAAAACAAGCACTCGGTCAACTGACATGGACATAGTCGCAGGCAAAAGCTAGTCATATATGTATGTTAAGCAGATAATGATAATATATGTTACTAGAGATAGTAAATTATTACTTAATGCTTTAAATTACTTTTCTACAACAGCCTGTCAGTAGTCCAACACTGAACACAAGCATCTCTCAATGGGAGAATTTGCCATAATCAGCATACTTGACAAGTAGATTCATTGCAGTACCAGACAAAGGTGCAAGCATTTTACACTTCCGCCCACCATTTGGCCTACGTTTCTAATCTAATTAGTAATTTTTTAGATGTTTTATCCCTCTTCTCCCTCAAACTCAAAAAATTACTAACTTTGTGCAAATTTTTACAGTGAAAAATGTTTGTGATAACAAAATAAAATATTTCAAAACGTACCTTTGGTCTTACTAAACCCTGGTCCCGAAATTCATCAGACATGTTGGGCTTCCTGGAAAGCTTTGCATTATGGTGTAGAATTTTCAAGCGAGTCTTCAGCATGTGATTAACTATATGTAAACAGTATGTATAACAAATTTCATCTGCATTACTAAATGTTCTTTCAGGATAATAAAGATCTTGATAGTTATTTAGAATAGCAAATAATTCCTTTTGTAATGGAGTAAATATTTCAGTTAAATCTGAATCATGTTTTATAAGGTTTGTTTTATTTGCTGATACAACATTGCCTTGGATTTGTGACTTTATATACAGATTGTTATAATCTATATTAATAATATTATGCGGTAGAGTACCTATAGGCGCGTACATTTTTTCTTCCAGAATTGTAATCTTGGATTTCACTTCTTTTGTGGATGTTTCTACTGGCTTAGGTATACTTATAATTAAATTACCAAATACTGGCCAGACTTTTGTTACATTTTCCACAGTAGGAGTTGTATTAGAAAGAGAAACCAGTAATTCGTCACTAAGGTCATACTGAAAGTGTTTATTGAATGGGTCATCTGCAATTTCAATATCGGGCTCCATAACAAATTCATCATTTGCCTGAAAAATTATATTTCACAATTAAAACAAAGTAAATGATTACAGAAACTTCCTATTCTATGTTGACACTTAAAGTAGGCTTAAAACACAGAGGGATTCTATGGCTCTAGAGGCAAACTGAGGCAGAGGCTTCTCCTTGGAAAATTGTCCAACCAATGTTCAAATTTCATATAAAAAAACTCAAACAACAAAATTCATCAAAATTAGTCTCAATATATCACACAAAACCAATATTGTTCTTCGTTATAAGTCCGATGTCCAATCAAGAACAATATTGTTGATACCAGGAACCTTCTACTTATTCTTATCTTTTTCTATTACCCATTTTATTCTTCTTATGAGGAGAGCTAGTGTCCATAGACTAGCCCTCAGGGAAGTCAAGCCCCTCCTGTTAGTACCTTCATCACTATAAACGCCACAGCATTCTAAACCTTTAGCCTATTAATAATATAACGTTTACCTACCAACAACATTTGTTCATTTTCATTTAACTGTTTACTAATGCTGTCAACCATGAGTGCATCATCATCAACCTGCTCTTTTTCTGAGTCCGAATCATCAGTTTCAATACTTTCTGAAGTTTGGTCACTGTCAAAAACAGGCTTCTTACTTGGATTGGTGAAGCACGAAACTAGTTGACTAAAAGTATTTTCTTCTTCCTCGCTCTCAGAGTTATGTTTACATATAAATTTTTGTTCTATTCGTTTTTTTTTCGCCAATTCTTCTTCAATCTTTTGTTTATTTTTATATCGATTGAAAATAGCTATTTTATTAACAATTTCAGTTTCTTTAGATGACTTTTTACTTCTACTATCAACAGATTTGCCGAAACTTTTCCGTTTTTTAACTAAGCTTTTTTTTCCCTTTCCCATTTTATTAAATTATAGATTTTTTTATATTCAAACAGCCAGCGCAAAATATTTAACCTTAAATTAGTGATGATCGATGTTAAAGACTATTAGGAGTCAAATATCAAAAATCTCTAACAAACAATGAAAGTCGCGTCATCGATATAAACTCATGATTTAAGAAATTATATTCGTCGTCTATGACCGTATTCCGATTTATCAAGTTCTGGATTCTTGACGTTTGCATAACATTAAAAATACATCGCTGTGTAAAGTATGTTTAAACATTTATTAATTGTATTGTAACAACAAAGACCTCCTACGAAGGCAAAGAAGTCTGAGTGTAAGTGTTTAATTCATTACAAAGTTTTTTTTATAAGCATTGTTTAAGTAATTAAAAGTAAAAACATGGCCAAAGTGAAGAGACGTCTTCTAGGTAAACGTGTACCATCCTAAGCCTCATTTTCGCCTTCCATCAAGCAAGATTGAGGTCAAACGTATGCCTTATTTTATATTTAAAAAAAGTAAAATAACGGCTTGTAAGTGCCCACTGCTGGGCAAAGGCCTCCTTCTCAAATATTGGAGGCTTCAAAAATAGTATAAACCAGCTCCAAAACAGGGTTTGCTTCAGTGCGGGTTGGCGTGTTTCACATATCCTCTAAATAATCTTTTTTTATTATTTCTTAGACATGCAGGTTTCCTCACGATCTTTAAACATATAGTTGTATGAGTCTTATTTTTTTAAGGGATAATACACTGTAGCGACACAAGCTTCTTTGTAATTCATAACTTTTAAGCGTTAGGACGATTTAGCAAAGGCGGCGACGGCAGTCAGTGACAGCGTAACACTCGATTCATGTGCATACGTCTTCCGAAATTAACTCCAATTAATTATATAACATCTTTTATTTAAGTTTAAGTTAATCCAAGGGATATACCTCTAAACATCTATTTTAATATATTTTAGCCTAGGCCTCTCAACATATATATACAGTGGTGGTTATATAATAAAAAACACTTCTTATGAATAAAAAAAGTATAACTTCAACGTACAAATGTTCGTAAAAAATATACACATTCAGGAATTAATAATCATGCAATAATATAGCCACTCAAATAAAAACTCATTAAATGCATAAAATATAAAACATATCTTTCTTTTAATTACAAAATGAGTCTTACACATGTAGGAGTTTATTTTCTGTTACTGGCCGCTTGGACGCTTAATTAAAAACATTTTAAAAAAGCATCCATAGCTCGTTTTTTTTTGAAATTGGAGAATAACATTTCTTTCTTGGCTTTTTCTATTATTTTGGCGGCAATTCAAAATTTTATCTGAATTTTAGTTTGTTCAAAATGGGCAAAAATAAAAGTTGTGACGCGTCAACTAGGCAAATAATTGTTAATTTACATATAGATCATAAGTCGCCCATTTATGATATATATAACAGTTATGATACAGAAGAATAGCTGAGCATTTAAATTGTTCTGTTAAGAAAGTTTTTAATTCAATTGATCATTATAAAACACATGGAACTGTTGAAAATGTTCTTAGAAAGGCTCGGCCAAGAAAAAACTCTCCCAGAGAAGATAGGCTAATTGTTCTTGTTGCTAAAAAAAGACCCAAGTAAAGGCTCCAACCAGATTAAAAATGAAGTTTTTTCGCCTGATGACCCAAGAAACATCTCGTCAAGACACATACGCCGAAGATTAGTGGAAGCTAAATTGTTTGGAAGAATCTCTCGAAAGGTACCGCTTCTTACCAAGACATTGACATTACCAAGACTTGACATCAAAGAGACAGTAACTCGTTCATATGGCAAACTTCCCAGTGTGTTGTCTTCCTATCAATAAGATTAAATTAAAAAAAAATACATGGGCGATAATAACCCCTGGGAATGAGTTTAACGCTACCAAGCTGTTTCTAAAAGAAGCCTTTAAAAAGAGGATACCTACGGAGTTTCTTTCGCCAATTTCTTATCCGTCAGAGGAACCTCTTTACTTAACGACATGTAATTTATGACATTTGACAAGAGAAATTTATGTTCGTAAGTCGAAGAATAAAGTTTTTATTTGGAGTTCATTATTATAGGGTACAATAATTAAAGCAAGTAAAATCAAGTTTTCAATATCGGCTTATCCGGCCGAAAATCGGCCCTTTTCACCAAGTTTCGGCCATTTTTTAACTCGCTAGCTAGCAGCACTACTTGTCATTGTCATGCATTTCTTTACTTTAGTCAGTTCAGTAATATTTTTATATTTTGTATATTAATCATAGCGGAGAGTACGTAATAACTAATAACATACAATTAAATCTAATATAATGATACAATTACGAAATTTACAATCGTAGGGTACTATTCATTGATGTAATGAAAAGAGTAATACCAGTAATGAACTTCAAGTTAGAAAAAAATATATAAGAAATGGAAAACTACATTAGACTTTTTAGTGATGTTGCAGCAGAAATTTTTAATGATGAAAATATTATTACAAACACATCTTCAGATCAGGTAATTCAATGGTACAAGTTTAGTATCCTGAAGCATTAATATAAAGATGATAGAGTACAAGCTAGTTCTTTTGCGTTAAAACACAAACTTATTTTTTTGTAGACGACCAAAATTATAAGATCCCTAATATCAACAATTTCAAATTTGGTTTCAGTGGTTTTAAATACTACGACATAATAATAATTACTTGTATTGCTTATATGTTAATTAAATATTGCTTGTTCAAGTTTGTACTTGATTTACTCACTCATTGTGGTCACTGTTCTTACCTAACCAGTTGTGTGGCAGAGCCAAGTGGCAGCTTTTGTTATTGCTCAAAAGGGCCGGCTCTACTGGAGTAATAACAAAGCCTTGCTAAATATGCAAAGTAGAGGCATCTTGTGCCACTTGCAAGAGTTTGTTTGATGAGTTTTTGTCTTTATCTTTTCTTAAAAAAAGTTACCTTCCACTTTAGGAATTTCTCCTGTGTTGTAGAGGCAGCTTACATACATAAATTACATATGGACAAACAGGCAGACCTGGAACAATTATTTGTAATCTATACTAATACTAGATATATACTAGTCCCGTGCAAGAATTGAACCTGTGACCCATAGCGCTGCAGCTAAACGCTTAGCTACTATGCAACATTAAATACACTCTACTGAGGTGTAAAAGAAATTTAATTTATTACAAAAAATAACTGGGCTGTATAAACTAATCTCATCTCAGTTTATACCTAAAGGCAAACAATCTTAATAACATTATTTTTCTTAAAACTGTAAAGGACTTCAACAAGGAGTTTTGTATACATTCTATACATAACATACATAAATAATTGCTTTATGATAAGTGTTTGGGTGTAAACCACAGATTAATAGTATGTTGGTGTAATTATTACAGTAACATGTTCTCCCTGTGGGGGTGGCAACAATAGAAACAGTGTAATGCAAAACATTATTAACACATTCTCTGCCAACACGGTCAGTACTGACCGTCAGTGAAGTTTCCATTTAGGCCTATTAAAATTTTAAATCCGTATAAAATTACTAAATTGTTTTTTTTGCTTATATGCTTTTATCTTTTACTCAAATGTTACTTAGTAATAACAAAAGTCAATTTGAGCCATTATTTATGGAAATAATTAACGTCAGGCAGCATTGTATGGTAATTGTTGTTTTTCTTTCAAAGTTCTTAAATTTTTGAAAAACCAACTTGATATGGAGAAACTAGTGGGCCACGCGGGTCAATTAATATGCGATTTAGTTTGAGAGCACTGGCCAACGGCCTGTAAGAACGTAAAATGCGGTCATCACTGACTGACGCGGGTTGAACTGAAAGTCTATATGTCAACCATCACTGACCGACATGGCCCGGACAGGAAACTGCGATTTTTTTCTCGGCATAGAATGTGTTAATACTAGAGATATCTACAAACATCATGCCTCACAATACAGAACTTTAGATTATAACACTTATTCTTCAATTACAGATTGATGTTGAAACTGTGATATTGAAAATATTTAAACAATTTGAAATAAAAGCTGCTATTAATCCTAACTTGCCCAAACTCAACAGGAATGCACACATCAAATTATTGAAAAATTGGTTGTTAAGTTTGCCTAAAAGTTACAGATGTCTGGAAGCTAGTAGACCATGGCTAGTTTATTGGATTTTACATGCCTTATGGATGTTAGATGATCTACCAGATGCAAAGATTTTATCAAATGTAGTCCAGTTCCTCTCTCACTGCCAGCACGAAGATGGTGGATATGGAGGTGGACCTAGTCAATTTGCTCATCTGGGCACAACATATGCAGCTATTAATGCTCTTTGTATTATTGGTACAGATGAAGCTTATGCATCAATCGACAGAAATTTGTTGAAAAATTTCTTATGGGCAGTTAGAGATACTGATGGATCCTTTGCACTCCATAAAGGTGGTGAAAAAGACATAAGAGGCGCTTATTGTGCAATTAATGTGGCAAAATTAACTAATGTATACACTGATGCCCTGTTTGATAAAACTGCAGAGTGGATTGTCAGCTGTCAAACTTATGAAGGTGGATTTGCTGGATGTCCTGGAATGGAAGCACATGGAGGATATGCATTTTGTGGTGTTGCTGCACTAGCTTTTTTAAATAGGACCCAATTGTGTGATGTAGATGCTCTACTTAGGTGGTCTGTAAATAGGCAAATGCGTGTTGAGGGAGGCTTTCAAGGTAGAACTAATAAATTAGTTGATGGCTGCTATTCTTTTTGGCAAGGAGCTATTTTTCCTATAATTAGTGCAATTTTCTCTCAAGGTTGGTAAGTTTACTCTTTTAACAGAATAAAGTTGAAAGTTGTGGTTGAAAAGTTTGTAAAAAATCAAAATTAAACCTTTTTCAGAAAACAAAGAACTTGTTGAGTCAGTTTTATTTAACCAAGGTGCCTTGCAAGAGTATATACTAATATGTTGCCAATCACCAGACGGAGGGCTTATTGATAAACCTGGCAAGTAAGTGAATATTAGATGTAAAGATTTCTTTAATTAATTGAACTACAATCAATATTTTAATTAAATATTTCAATGTTTTTTCATTTCAGACCTAGAGATATTTACCATACTTGCTATACGCTAAGTGGATTATCAGTGGCTCAGCATGGAACTAATGTTGAGAATACCTTTATTGTGGGTTCCCCTCGCAATGAACTCAAAAGTATACACCCTTTGCACAACATTGCACCACATCTTGCTTACAATGCTATGAATTTTTTTCAAAGTTAAAAATAATGTATTTCACATTTGGTGTGCATTATGTGTAAGTTTATTGACGGAATAAAGCAATTTTATGTTTTTTCTAAATTTCCATATGGTATTATTTTTTATTTATTTATTTAATCGTAATTGTCATTCTGTTATACCGAAGGACACAAAAGGAGTACTAAATTAATATTTATATGTTAAAGAGTAGATGTCAAATGAAAGAATATGTTATAGATTAGAGGGTATAACATTTATCATGATGATGAGATTAACTTTAAATGTAGTTGCTTTAGTTAATTTTCTAAGTAAATTCAAATTTATTTAATTTGCATAGCTTCTCTGTAAAAATAACAAATTAAAACTAATCATGGCAGCCAATATACTTCAATGGAATTGTAGGAATCTTGGACATAGAAGTCGGATATATATTTTTTTTTTATAAATATGATCCTGTAGTTGAGGCCTAGTTCCATTTTAAGGATCCCACAATTCTCAAATCTGTAACAAGTGTGATGGATGGGCAGACTGTGCCCTCTTTATCAAAAGAACAGTTTCTTTGACCAAACTCTATTTTCCCTCTCACGCTTCGAAATTTGATATTGTTGCTTCCGCATTCCAATGCCCACATTATATTAAATTTAAGCTCTGTCCTTTCTTCTCTTTTAGGACTAGGCGATTTTAATTGTAGGCACACTTCATAGGGCTCCTCCATTTGTTATAAAACATCTTATTACATCATTGACTTGCTTGACAGACTAAATCAGTGTATCTTTGCTATCGACTTATGCTCAACTGTCCATATTGTCTATATTGCTTTCAATATGCTCTACTGATCTGGCATCTTCACTTTACTGGACTGTACTGGTAAACTACCATGGAAGTCACTTTCCCATCATATTAAACCTAGATGAAGTTGCTGCCTCAAAAGTCAATCATAAAATCAGGAACATTAAATCAAGAACCGGTTAGATTGGGTTCTGAAAAATAGGCTATCTAAAAATCAAATCGGTTTTTGGGTTTTAGGTATAGGTAAAATTTATAGTTTAGTTATCTTAGTATCAGCCTAGCTTTGGAGTTTTTTTTTGGATATTGCATCTGCATATGATTTCATTTCATTCTGCATATTGATTGTCCAGATTCCAATACTCAGGCAGTAAAAGCTACAACTGAGTATCTCCGAGAGACTGGTTAATTTAATCATATCCGTTCTATTTCTGTTTATGTACATGGTTCCATTCATCCAAATAGATTACTATGGAAGGGAGTGTACAATCTTTTTTATACACTTCTTATAAGTAAAATTTACAATGTGCTGACATAGCTCTGTATTCCATTTCGTCTTCATTCACAAATTATAAAATTAATTCTGCAATGTCATACTTAAATGAATGGCTTGACTGTTGATAAGTATAAGTTTTATAAAAACGTCATATTCTTTACATAAATTTGGTTATTGGTTACTATATTGAAAAATAAACTTTTTGGGTATACACTCAAAATTATCAGGTATACACCAGTTAAATCGCAGACTTCAATAAATAAATCAGTTGTGTTGTAAATGGATAACGTGTTTGAAATGGTCCCCCACACTACAACATGGTGTCAGGTGTGGCCATGCTCGACACAGTATCAGTTCGATTAATTCTTTGGGTGTGATTAAGATAAGATATGTATTTTTGAAAAGTGTACAACAAGTGAAGCACGACGGGAGTGTCCACGCAACCGCCGCGATTTAGCAACCAGCGGGCATGCAGGCAGAAGGCAATATGGCAGCTAAATGTAGAGAAGTTAAAATGTCTTTGAGTATTTTCTCGGGAACGGATGAGGTTTCATCGAAAGAACAATGTGCGTTGTTCATACAATGTATCGGTAAGACCAGGCGGGAGATTTTAGAAGAATTAGACACAGATGGCGTTGATAAACAAAGCTACGAAACGCTGCTGTCGAAATTTAATGAATATTGTGATCCAAAGAAAACTATAAATTACGAGCGTTGTTTTTTTTTTATTGAAAGGACGGCAAACGAGCAAGCGGTTCACCTGATGATAAGTGATTACCGTCGCCCACATACATCTGCAACACCATAGATATTTGGGAGATCCGAGGGAAGAGGACGGGAATAGGGAGGGGGAGTGGGTCTCCCGTTACCTCACTCACCGAACGAAACATATCAAAAAGATTAATGTTTTAATAGGTTTTAAGTTACAGACTAGAATCTGTGAATTCGGAAGTCTTACAATTAACTTGAGTTATAAGGGGATTAAAAGACAGTACGATTTAAGAACGGTTACTGTTTAAATATAGCCTATCGTTGGATGAAGCTATAGTGTGGTGTCGATCTGCAGAACGAGCAAGTGATTAGGCGGCGAGGTGCTCGGCCCGCTGTCATAGTGAAATTAGTATGTAGTGTATAGGGCAAGAGCAATTCGAACGAGTGCAGCGCGCATTCGCTGGCCGCGGCAACGACGGAAGAGCTGCGCGAGTGGCGGAAAATAGGCAACGGTGCCAAAACATCAGCGTAACAGTGTCGTACCAATTTGTGTCAAAGATTTAAATATTTATATAGGGAAAACAAGAGCCACTCCAGCTGCCGGACAGCATCTTACCGTTGTGATCGGATAGGTAATTTTGCGAAGTGTTGCCAAGCGAACTTCGCCCGGGAGCTGGAGGAGCCAGGCTACGTGTACGCGCCTCCCCACGCCGCACAACCAGGGTGAGGATGTGTACGTCGAGAACGGCAAGCACATCGGACAGAGCAGCAGTGGTGTGCGAGAGATTAGTAAAAATGTGTTGCCCATAGCAGGATATTTTTATGTAGTTCTACAATATGAGAAAAAAAAATTTAATTAAAAGGTAATCGTAATAGCTTACTTGATTTATCAGCATGTGTTAACTAAAAATTTATGTATTTAAATAAGTCAAAAGTCTATATGATTAATAATATTTTAAAGGATGAGTCAATATTTGAAGGGATCGGGTGCTTGCCGACCGAACGTAAAATTTTAATTGATAAGACGGTCACGCCGGTAGTTCATGCTACGCGAAAAATTCCAATTAAACTAGCTCCAAGGTTAAAAGATGAACTGGATGCACTGGTAAAACTAAACATTATATGTAAAGAGCAAGGACCAACGGATTGAGTATCCAGTATTGTTATTGTTTAGAAACCGAATAAAAAAACTACGTGTATGCTTAGATCCATAGAATCTTAACCGCGCAGTCAAACGTAGTAATTTTCAGCTACCTATACTCGATGAAATCGCTTGTAATCTTGCAGGTACCAAGTTCTTTTCTAAATGCGATGCCAAATCTGGGTTTTGGATGTTGAAGTTTGGAAGATGAAGCCAGTTCAAAGCTCTGCACGTTCTCTCCACCATACGGACGGTATATATTTTTGCGCACCAGATATTTTTCATAACGATAACAAACGCGACTGTTCACCACCGACGTTACCGAACCCGGTGTCCTCGCCGCTACACCATTGCCATCGGTGCAGCGGAAGGCTCACCGGAGACCGCTCACACACAGAGGCAGAATCGTGCGAGCACTGGAACGATTTGTTAATTTATAAAAGTTTAGTATAAAACATTAATTTTTGTTAGTTTTATTTAAAATCATACTATCCACGGTTTTCGTTCAACAACGAGAGACGCATAACACAGCCATAGTTTTGCCACCTACTAAATAGTATTTTTAAATTTTTTATATTTTAAATATCTATTTTTTTTTAATTTTGTGTTATATAAAATTGATAAAAAATATAAAATTGTAAGTTTTATAATTAGGTTTGCTACCTTATACGAAAGGTATATATTTAGTGTATTTCAGTGCTTTAACAAATATCACATACAAACTAATTTGCCTTACCTATATCCATTAACGGATTTCCATTTAAATTTTGTAGCTTAAAAAAATTATATAAAATGTTTTAAGAGGGGGGAGATGTAGTGATATATATATAATTTAAAGTATTAATAAATATTTTATGTACGGGTAAGAACATAAGATGCTTGTCGACAGACTTCAATAAATAAATCGGTTGTTATACATAATATAATAAATGTATTTTTTACATTTATTATCTTTTTTATTGGATTGGGGTGAAAAACTAGCTAACAGCCCACCTGGTCCCGGTGGTAAGTGGTTACTGCAGCCTAGACACCTGCAAACAACTTCAATCGAAGAAGGTTATAGATTTGCTGTCTCCCTAGAAGACACACCCCATAACTATACTGGCTATCTATATCTTTCAAACAAGAACACAACAGTAATTGCACTGCTGTTTGATAGTGTTAAGGACACAAGTACAACACATTGCTTATCATAGAAAGAGAAAAAGAAATAAATACAACACTTAACAAAAATTAAAATTTAAACTAAGCAAAGAGAAGAAAACAAAAAAATGCTATTATATTTGAATGCTCTTTGCCACGATTTATCTGCGCTGCAACGTTGCCGTGAATAGGACCTCACCCAGCTATGGCCGCGGCTGTAATAGCCTTGGCGCTGATTTTCAGTGAGACCAGTAGTGGACAAAGTATCTCGGTTCAGCTCCAATATATAAACCATAGAAAAAAAAAGGAAAAATTTGCCCGGTTTCTTCTGGATGTATTGTTTTTGCGAGAACAAGGCGACTGATAATCACTTATATTTTTAACCAACAGAACATGGATAAATGGGCAGATATGGGGCATTATCAAATATCATATAGATGCTAGAGTTAGTTGTGTCGTGCCATGGTCAAAAATTATTATCATTTTTATCTTTTAGTAAGTAAGTCCTACAGTTTTTATTAAAATCGATTACAGGTTGCGTACTGGTGGTGGCATGTTGTTCCAGCATTTAGTGGCTGCATACTTATAGCTTCCACGAAATGCGGCTGTGCATTTTGGAGGGTATATGGGTATATATATAGGTTTTTAAGGGTGGTAGAGCCAAGCGGCGGTTTTAGCTGTTGCTCCAACGGGCCGGCTCGACCGGATTGGTACCACGGCCTCGCAGAATACCGGCATGAAGTAGAGGCATCTTGTGCTTCTGCGTTTCGTTCGGTGAGTGAGGTAACCGGAGGCCCACACCCCCTCCCTATTCCCTCCCATCTCCCAAATATCCTTAAAGACCGGCAACGCAACTGCAGCATCTATGGTGTTGCAGATGTATGTGGGCGACGGTAATCACTTACCATCAGGTGAACCGCATGCTAGTTTGCCGTCTCTTCCATAAAAAAAAAGCAATTTAAAAGCAGACGATCTGGTGCCATGTTACCCACCTTTATCGTACAAATACTTAGGAATTTTGTGTTTGATTACTATAAACCAGCAATGTTGCAAAATGTAACTGCCTACGATAGGCCATCTTTAAAATACTTGCCTTATTTATGAATGGAGTGATGTGTGTACGTGGTGGTCATAGATTACGCGCTTCAGTAACTCGCTGATTCGGCTCATCATTTTATTTTTATTTTATGGAAAAGGCGGCAAACGAGGAAGCGGTTCACCTGATGGTAAGTGATTACCGTCGCCCACGTTCATCTGCAACAACAGAGGTGCCGGCCTTTAAGGGTATTTAGGAAATGGAAGAGAGGATTAGGGGGATGGGAATTTTGTTCCTATTATGATGAATTTTGTTTTACTGGGATTTAAAACTAATGTGTTTCGTTGAGACCATTGGGATATTCCTACGAAGTCCGTAAATCCTACGAAGTGCCAAGCAATACTTATAGGCAGCTCAAGAATGCTAGCTAAAATTAATTTCGTAAGTTTACCTTCCGTCCATTATAATGATACTATGATACCGTTTTCTAGTTCGGTGAAAAACTTGGGGCTGTACATCGATAATACTTTGAGCTGGGAAAAACAGGTCTTAGAAGTCAGTCGTAAGGTTTCAGCTTCATTGCAGGTTCTTTATCGCTTAAAAAATTTTCTTCCTTTCAAGTCAAAAATTATGCTTATTCAAACACTGATATTACCTATAATTGATTATCCTGATGTGTGTTACTCAGACCTGAACAAAGGTTTTCATTGCAAGCTAGAGCGCCTACTTAACAACTGCATCAGATACATCTTTGGTCTGCGAAAGTATGACCACATCTCTCACTATCGTTCTCGCCTTAAATGGCTCACTATCCAGCAGAGGCGGGATTCTAGAATTCTTTTTGCACTCTTTTCCATCTTGTATGATCCTTCTACCCCTTCTTACCTTAAGAATAAATTTCAGTATCTCTCTTCTACCCATGATAGGGTCCTTCGTTCCTCTGCTAATCATTTGATAAGTATCCCGCAACATTTTACCCATTTTGTTGGTGGTTCCTTCACCGTTCAGGCTACACTTCTCTGGAACTCCTTGCCCGAAGACATTAGAAAAGCCCCATATAAAATTTCTTTCAAAAGATTGGTACGCGAACACTTTTTAAAACAATCTGATACTTGTTAGTATTTATTCTGATCTATTATATATGTATGTATTAATGTGTTTGTATGTATGTATATATCTGTGTTGTTATTTCTGTATATATTATAGTATGTATTTGTGTATCTATGTGGATGTGTATATATGTATGCCTATACATTTTTATATGTTTTAATTATGTAGTATATTCCTCAACTAGCCTTTCATATTTATATTATTTTAAACTTGATGCACCTATCACCACATTTATTCACGCCCTGGGTTGACTGTTAGAGAATGCCAAAAGGCATTAAGTCCGCCTTTTGTAATCCTTTTTGTGTAGACAACAAAGCATAAATAAATAAATAAATATTCTAGCTAGATCTGTGTTCAGTCTATCAACAGCTTCTTCTGTATCACATGATTTAAAGGAAATATACAGCTGCAAGTCGTCAGCTTACATATGGTACTTGCAGTGCTGTATATTACTGATAACAATGATGTACAGCACAAACAGCAAAGGGTCCAAGATTGAGCCTTGAGGAACACCCTTACCATTTAGAGATTTTTTAAGAGATTTGTAGCTGACCGATCTACCCAAGGAGGGTAGATCGGTCAGCTGTTAATGGTAGTAAGCTGAAATGGGTAAGTGTGGTAACCTACCCAGACAAGGACTTTGCCACCTGTTAAATAGTTTACAAAATATCTGCAATAAAATGATGCATTTTCTAAGAATGTAGGCTACAATACCAAACCACAATATCATATTTTCAGATTAAAACTAATTTTTCAGCTATGAACAGAAGTTAGAATATATTTTGTAAGACACCATAAAAAAATGTATTTTTGAAATTTTGCTCTTCTTTTTCTACTTTCCATATAATGAAAACTAAAAAGGAAAATACTTCGTACATTAAATTTTGTTATACTTAATGAGTTTACAGTATGTTTTAAAAGCAGCCAGAAAATAAATAAGCTGACTACACCTATTATTCTTGTTCTTCTTATTTTTGCCAATTTTTAAAGCACTTATCAAGGTACATAAGACAAAACATTAAATAAATTTATACTGAATAAATGAATTTTATCACCAACCAATAATCATTTCTGAACATAATGGTTAAGTACTTACATTATTTTAATGATTTATGAATATTCAGAATGTGTATGTATTATTCAATATGTACAGAAATAATTGAATTAAACTGTGTTATGATTAAGTAAATTACAATATCTGCTTGTCAATAGAATAACTTATTTAGTACATAAAATTGTTCTATCGTGTCTGAAGAATTTATTTCATAATATGTATAATACGATTGATCTTTGGCATTACGGAACCACAGTTGCAACAGTTTTATCTATAGAAAGTAATACTTTAAAAGCCATATAAGGTACACTTTATTCAGGCTAAATGACAGTAAACTTAACTACTCCTTATGAGAAGGTAAGGGTATGTATCTTGCTTATTAGCATTTTTAGATATTTCATATATCCAATAAATACTTGGTACTTCCATTAAATAGTATTTAGCCAAACTTGACAATTAAATAAATAAATAACTATGCATATTGTTACAATACTTTTTACAATTTGTGTTTTAATAATCAACAGTATGTTATAATCCATTTAGCAGCTCTTTTAAATTAATAAAGAAATACATTTAATTGAAAGTACTTTTGTAGCATTCATCTAATTATATCATATTTGTTTGGAATTAGTTATAATCACACAAGAACAAATTCTTCCAATTCTAAATCAGTATCACTATCTTGCACTGCTGCAGTGGTCCAATTTGGCTCTGATTCATATATAGAGTACCTTATTTGAGGTGGATTCATAATTGTGGTACGAGATCCATGATGTATTGTAAAGATAGGGTATTCATTGCTTGAAGACATTCCCTGAGGGACTAGAAACGATTTAATAACATTGACAAATGTTTCAAAGTCATGCTGTGTTGCGAAGTAAAAACCAATACAACATGATGGATCCATTTTGCTTATAGGCATCTTTCGTGGTGAGCGACAGTGAAATGACTGCAATGAAAAGTTAGGTTGCCACACATCAACCATTTCCTGACAATAGTGTGGGTCTAAATGAATCAGTCTATCATCTTGGTATCCAACAAAGTACAATGAATGCTTAGGCCGACCTCCAATTATTCCTATACAAAAATCCAAAGTGAGAAGTGATGTCAAACAAGGGCCATAAATAGGATTTAATTTATCAGTACCAAGTTTTACTGGTACTAATAGGATAAGGGATTTCCATGCATTGTTAGGTAGATGACAAATTGAGTATACATCTTGAACATACACTGTAGATTCTTGAGCAACATATACTTCTAAATTATCAAACTCATAATTCTCTTTAGAAGCTGCAGCCATAACAGCCTTCAAACAATGTGCAACAGATGCAGGCCCATACCAGTCTCCAGGCTTCTTGCCTAAAGCTTCTCCTAAATTTACCATTTGATGAATAGATAGAGGGCTATTTACAGAAGATTTGTCTCCAAACCATTTTATTATCATACGATGGAGACAATCTTCTTGGAATTCTCTAGCATTCTGTATACTTCGATCTGGTAACCATCGCCAAGAGCGCCCCAAAAAATGGCATACCAAAGCTTGAGCAAGTAACATTTGTCCACTTCGTAGCATACAGCCCCAACCACAGTCTGTAGTAAAACTGGACCCAGACATAATAGGAAACTCTCTTCTATATGTCATCCATATTCTGCTTATAAAATCTGACTTAAACCCTTCTATACCCTCTCCATATATTTGCTCAATAGGATCATGAGCTGTTGCTTCAGTTCCAATTTCTGTCGATGATTCAAGTGATCCACTTGGGCTTAATTTTCTATGATAACAACGACCTAAGAGCCATACAGGAGATTCTTTTGAAAATGTGGTTTTCAATTTTACTGTCCAACCAAATTTTACATTATTCCACATTGACAATAACCTTGATTCTACTTTGCCCTTGAGATCAAGGAGATCTTCGGAACTGTCACGGGTATTTTCCTTAGATCTGGCCCGACTTATATTTTCCACCTTCATTGTCGATGGACTCGGGGTAACGCCGGAATCAGAAGTAATTATAATTGAACTCTGTGAGTCAACGCTGCTAGTGCCGTTCATCATAGTAAGTACAGCATGCTAGCAAATTGCTACACATTATGCATGTAAATTGTCAACATCAACGCCCAAACCGTAAAATTTTAACATAAGCAACATTTTGACATTTATTTTGTTTATTACTTCTACGCAAAGAGAATGTAACCACTACGTTATAATTCTACGATTTACACATACACTTGTTAAAATCCTATAGATAAAAATATGATAAACACTTGCCTACCTAGAAGCAAAATAGTATTTATTTTACTGTCGACGTTACGTTTATAATCAAAAACTACATAAGAGCTAGTTTTAATTATTTGGTCCTTACATATGAAATTAGTATATTATACGGAAAAAGGTGAAAAGATTTTATTATGAAATTATATATTTAATCCATCGAAGTATGTATTTTATTTCATAGGTCATCTAATTTTTTTTCTGTATTTATTTTTAATATATTTTACATTATTGGTATTTAATTATTTTAGTAATTACTTTCATATTAATTCATTACATCGTAATTATTATGATTTCGGTTCATAATCAGAATCAGATTTTTTTAAATTTAATTTTGAATGACGTCGACAATAGTCATTAGGTTGCCATTTAAAATAAACCACAGTGTATCACTTGTTCTAAATGCTTAGAATGGGGCAATTTGACGTCAACTGACAGTTGTCACCAAAGCTGTTGAGTATATTGTTTGGTTATTTATTTTTGCATTGTGTTTATGGTACTTTATGAACCAAATAATAAGATTAACATTAAACAATTTATTTTCGTCCAAAATTGATATATGTATGAATATTTACGAATTATGAAATATTTTCAATAAACTTAACCTCTGACCTACATTAGATATCTTGTATTTACAATATTTCTAACAAATAAATTTACAAACCCAATCACTGATTCACCCCAGTTTTTCCAACACTACATGTAATCTCTGCCGCGTAATGTAGTTCCTAAAGGTCGTGTCCTAATCGCATTTGGAAAGATTAATAATTTTACTTTATTTATGTTATCTTCTACCAACAGAATATTTCCTTGCAATCTTCAAAAATGACTGATGAATGTGTTAACATTTCTGCTAGAACATGGATACGCACCGTCGACCCTATAAATAAGGTAGGTACAAAATAATATATAAGTAGCCAATAAGTAATTCAAAAAGAGTTTTGTTTCAAACAACAGATATTTTAGCATTGTTAGGGTAACAAAATCATGATTCCTTTCAAACTCTAGCGTTAGGTTTCTAACCACCTCTTAACTATTATCTTAATTTTTTCAATATTATACATTATTTGACTAGTACCTGACCTTCAAATCTGGGAAATCTTTTGCAAGGATTTGTGATCCAACAAAATATGTAAAGGTGCGATTTAGAAAAATGTTTACAGTCTGCAGACTTGTTAGTTATATATTTCACATCAGCTATTCTATACATAGTTCTTTGGTCATGTATATCCTATTTAAATAAGAGCACATCCACAACCAAGTTGGCATCATCTTGTATCTTGTAGAGGGGTTATAGCTATTGGCTTGGTTTCATTTAATTTTTAAATTGATCTGCTCCAATCCTGTGAAATATGTAGTATGTTGCATTTGCAATTTTGTCTTTCATGTGTCAACATGAAAGATATTACTACCAGCTGAATTTATAACTCCCTTATTTAACTAATACTATTTAATGTAAGTACTTTTAACATGTCATTTATCTTAAATCCTTTTATAACACAAACCTTTTTTTTTAGGTTGGATACTCTGATGGGATCTCCAATGGTCAGGCTGCTACATATCAGACTAGTTTTGATACAGGATATGAACAAGGATTGAACTTTGGTTTTAACTTAGGAATTATGGATGCTAAGTAATATGAATTCATTCTCATAATAATAAATACCTCTATGAGCACTATGCTAACAATTTATTAGGCAGATTCATCACTGTAAATCCTTAAATTTCTATTTTAGAACACAGGCTGGGCAATCAAAGGAAAATAGATTAAGTGACCCAAGAAGGATTAATTGTCAAATCTGCCAAAATAATAATCACTTAGAAGAAAATACAGTTAATTTATTCAACTTACAAAAGGAAATGAATGATGATTATCTAGAGTGCAATGGGTTGTAACTATAATAAATAAAAAAAAATATCATTATATAATTATATAAGTTTAAAAAACTTACATACTAAACATACTAAATAAAAATGTTTAACTCAATTTAACTTTTATTTTAATAATTTCCTGGGGTTAGCCTTTAAACCTTATCAAAAATAAGAGGAGGCCTTTGCCCAGATGTTGGACACCCAAGTAATGATGTCAAGGAGAATTAAGTTCTGTTTTTCTTGCCTGGAGAATCCTGAACACACCCAGTGATGAGAAGTAAAGAAAATCTACGTTCCATGCATCCGGCCGTCTATGACGCGACATGTATAACATCGGCGTTTAATGTAAGGGGGTCTCAAGGTGCCGGCAAAGAAACGCTTTTTTCGTGTTTAGTAATACAATAATGAATTAAAAATGGCGCTTGCGTTTCATTTGGATCTTTAGATTAACTTAAGTTGATAGTAAAAATTATTTGATTTAGTTAATTATATTTTTTGTATATTTCCAAATAATTATGGGCATGAAAATATGGTAAGTAATAATAAAATTATTACCAACCATATTTTCATTAAATCTCAGCATAGTCTGCCGTCACATCCATTCTGTATAACAGAATTGATACAATCACAAGTACTGTACTGTATATTAACATTTACATGCATAAAACTTGAAAATCACTAATATAATTATATAAGCTCTCAACCACACTTCTCGCCAGACCTTACTTAGGAGAAGTGGTGAGTCTGTCGCCGTCTTAGACACACTACTATATATTTTGTAACATTTTCAAGCAACCATATATTTTGTTAAGGATCTTAAGCCGATTATAAATTTCTTGGTTTCTTTTCAGGAGGAGGTTTCATATTTTCTTGTTTGATTTCTGTTTTAATATCAATATGTCCTTGCAAAGAGCCATTTGTCATGTCTGTGCTAATGGTGTCTACAGGTTCCTGTTTAATAGTTATGTTGTTTACACTGTTACTTTCCAATGGTTTGTCCTTTTCATTTGTATTCTCTGTCTTCACTGTAACACCATTTGCCTGAAAGTGTGGCATTTGTTTAAATTAATTACAAACTGGTTGAGTAACAAAAGAATTTTCATATTATTTATATTAAATATGAATGAATGAATGAAATATATTACACTTAACAACAAAAAGTATTTAGATAAACAAAAAAAAATTACAATGGGCGGCCTTATCGCTGAGAATGAGCTGATAAATGTCGTCACAATCTAACTACATAAAAACTTGAGGTTAATGTATAATGAAGCAACATAGAAAACTTTGTGTAGCAGTGGATTGTGTAATTTCACATTTTACCTCTTTTTCTGACAATAAAAAGTTAATGATAATTAGTTAGTAGACACTGCCAATGGTAAATTACATAATTGTGTAATGTGGTAGTCTAAGTGGTAAATAGCTGAAGATATTTATTTTTATTTAATACATAAAATGCCCGTTACATATTTTATTAGTATGAATATAATCATATTTATTATAAATATTTGGAAAAATTTTAAAACTAAAGATATACTATATGATTTTACCATTTTAAATTTATAGAAGAAGAAGGGGGCAAACGAGCGTGCTGCTCACCTGATGGTAAGTGATCACCGACGCCCACGTACATCCACAACACCAGAGGAGCTACAGATGCTAACAATATGATAATAATTTTAGATACTTAATATACTATCACCTGGCTGGATGTAGTTGGTGTAACAGGTAGTGGAAACTGCCTTACTAATTCAGCAAGCAACATATCTACTCTTTGACGCTGAAAGAGTGTTGAATGTTCTTCTTTGGGTGTACTAGTAACTTCTTTAGGGGCCGACTGACCAGCATTAAATGGGCTTGAACCTGGTAATTTATTTACATTAGAAAAATTCAAAATGAATTGGACTAATTTCTGTGTGGTATATGTGACGTAAGAATCTGCCACAACTTATCACTTGAGTGTCATTAGAGGCGACTAAAGATCAAACATTGAAAACCGCAATGAGACAAAAGGGGGATTTGCCATAATCTCGTCGCTCGATTGTCGCTTGCAGTACCAGACACCTTAGACGCCGCTTCCCATCATCAGTCTGCGGAATTTGGGAACTCGCATTTATCGGATGATTTTCTGTCACCAGTTGGTCGCGTCCGTAAGACAAAATGATGACATGAATGAAAATGGTTAACATTTTAAGATACTCCTCACATGTAACAGCTTATAATTGATAAGGATAATTTATAGAAATTAAATAGAACAGCCTGATATCCTAGTGCCAGGAGATTCATAACACAGGAAATTCTGATCCTGCTTGTCCTGTCCTGTGAATATAAGTAATTGTTCTGAATCTCTGTTTGTTGTTAATGTATCTTAACTTCAGAAAACTTAAATGTAATATACATTTTACAATTAAATTGATCTTTTTACAATTGATTGATTGATTGAATTGATGAAAACAATGATCATCGAACGGTAAGAAGCACTTTGAACCTTACCATTTACCACCATTCGATTGAACCATACCATTGGATTCAAGCAGTCTCGTCTGATGACGTCAACGATCTCTGCACCTCGTGACTTTATCCAAAATCCCGAGAGCTTTAATCAATGTCTGCTGCTTTATTATTAAAGCTCTAATTGCGTAATCACTTTCAGTGCCTAGATGATTGCGATATAATGGACCATACGAATAATAGACTAGTGGAAACAGTCCATGAACGCCGCACAAAAAGCCTCTAAAGCTCTCCGATCAGACTCTAAAACTCATGAACGCTATACGTAAACACAGGCCTTCTTTTACGGATGAGTCAGGATACTAACTAAATAAACAAATCTATAACACAAACGCAAATTCAACTCTGCTAATATTAAAAAAGTAATAGTGTCTAATGTCTGTCTGTCGGTAAAAGTAAACTGCGGCACAGTAATTTTAGATGGAGATGAGATTTTGACTGTGATCAAGATATCGTTGTGCTCATCCGACAGCTCTACTTTTTACAGAATATAAACATTATATTACATAACATATCCAGAAGCAATTATAGATAGCAGAAAAATTAATGGAGCTTCAATTAAAATCAATTATCGTGTGATAATAATTATTTCTACTGATTTTCACAGTACTTGCGAATGAAAAGTGCTGCAGCATATCACGTATTGAGCTTAAAAGATAACGCTCGCAATAAAGGTAACAGGTAGACAGATTCATTATGGATAGACGAACTTAACATTAGCCAAGTTGAAGTTGAAATATACGAATCTTTCTTAAATCGTATACATATAAAATTATGTAGCAAGTTATTAAAATAAATTGTATTCTTTGATGATAGTAATTTAATATGTGTTGGAGACCGAATTCAAAAAAAGCTTGAGTTTAGTTTCGATAAACGGCTTGCTATATTATTACATTGCTAGTATTATTTAAAGAATTTTCGGGCATTGCATGCCGGGTCCGCAGCCTTTGCTTACGCTGTGGCTGTGTGGTGGCTCATCAGCGGTTGTAAACTTGCAAAAAAAAGTCGTACATGCTTGCATGAAGTGTGTCCGAATTCGTGCAAATCCAAATTGCTCTGGGAACGACTAATACCAGGTTAGCCTTTTTTCGATAAGGTGTTTATGCTGGGTCAATGTTTGTACCGAATCGTGAAGGTAGGGGTAGCTAGGTAATATAAATTATACATTCGTTTGCTTTTCGCGCGCTATATATCTTAAGCTTGTCAGCGACTTTTCACGACGAAACTTCGACGATCTATCAAAGATTTGCACAATGTTTAAAATATTGTTCTGATGACACGCAAAAAGTAAATTTTAAAATGACCTCATCTAACGGTAGACAGATGCTGCTGAGGCTGTTGAGGGCTTGTGTGAGGCGGGTGTGTAGTAGGTAGCAAAAGCACAGTATTAACGTAAGTTGAAGCTGTCCTCAACTCCAGACCCATGAGCGCTATGTCAACAGATCCACATGATTTTCTCCCACTCACTCCAGCTCATTTCCTGGTTCGCCGTCCGCTGACTGCAGCTTTATCCACTGACCTTTTAGATATTCTAGATGATTTGGTAGATATCAGAGGGTGGAGCAATTACGCCAGCACTGATAGAGCCGTTGGGCAAAATACATGTATGAGATCCAAACCAAAAGTAAGTGGTATCAGGACAAAAGAACATGATGGTCCTCATTAAGGAAGACAATCTAACGCCATTGAGAAAGAAATTAGTACGAATAGGAATAATAGTCAAGGACGTCATGTCACGAGTAGCCGACATACGAAAAGCCATGGACATACGAAAGGCCAGTCGTTAGCAGGGAGTTTTAAATATTTATCTGCTTTCTTTACATTACTAGTGTTTGAGGACGTATGATAGTTGCTGCCAGGAGCCACCTCAAGTCCTTTTTAGGTTTGTAACCTGAGACTTCTAAGGCCAGGAGCATGTTGGTGTGTTCTACACTTTACCATGTCAGATAAAACAGCGGCGATTGGTGTTGATCAGCAGTGGATTGTCGATGACATGATATCGGAAGGCACCAATGGGAGAGGAGGCAGAATATTGAGGAGACCTTAACATAAAATAAATAAAAACCCATAATATAATATAACCCATAGTTGAAATCCACCATGCTAAAGTATGAACAAACCAGGATTGACAATCCCAATTAGAGGCCAACCAACAGGTCTGTTTATATTAAACTCCAGAGATGATGATAAAACACATATATCTTAATCCTATCCAGTGTAGCCAAATAGTCTTCCGCAATCCACTTTATTTACTCCCGGAGATAAAACGTGCTGAGTGGTGAGCCTCATTACAGTGAATCATTTTTACATTATTTACCTGTTTTGTTTGCTTTAAAATCCCACCAGTAACCTTTGCTTGGATGATATTTAGAATACATCATGGTTTCTTCAAATGAACACTGTAAGTGATGCACAGCTGATAACTGTAAAAGGAATAATAAAGTTAAAATTGATAACAGATTAAAAATATAAATGTTTAACTCCATCAATGTTCTATTCTGGCTTTATTAAATTACCTACAAATATTTACCTTCAGAGATTTAAAAGATCTTTTATAGTAAACAAGTTATACTATGTAGTATTTAATATAGAAAATCTTAAGTCTGCAGATAATCGTATTTTATTTGAAGACATCCTAAATCTTGTTGTAGATGTTTTAACCATTTGTGATCCGAGA
This sequence comes from Bhutanitis thaidina, assembly GCA_029286595.1. Taxonomy (NCBI): domain Eukaryota; kingdom Metazoa; phylum Arthropoda; class Insecta; order Lepidoptera; family Papilionidae; genus Bhutanitis; species Bhutanitis thaidina. The sequence continues at coordinate 5,468,291 of JAGSMS010000028.1, read as the reverse complement.
AATAAAAATATTTGTTTATTCTCATAAATGTGAAAGTTGTGCAGTTACTTAAATAACAGTGGACCCTTTCGAACTGTTACAAAATAGCATGAAAGTGAATTTAATAAACTGGCCATGTTTGTGTATTGAGAAAGAACTTCAAGTAGTTTTACTGATACAAAAAAGGTTAAGTAGATTTGGTAAATAAATTAATAAAAAATGTTACTTGATTAGGTATTATCATTGCAACCAATTTTTATATACAATTGAATTTCGTGGTCAAACAATCTTCCCTCTCTTTATTAGAGAAAAGTGCATAGTGAATGGCAAAGGAGCATGCAGTTCCACTGATGGTAAGTTATTACAGTCGCCTACATAGCTAATAATATAATATTCTATCAAAAGGTAAGTTCATACTTTTTTTTTCAATTTAGGCTTCTTTAAAGATCTTGTGAACATCGAAATTTTCACCAGTTTGCAAAACAATACTTTCTTAGTAAAGAATGGGCAAGAAATTTTAAAGTTTACTTTTTCATGGCTAAGTTACACAGTCTTTAACAACTATGATAGAACATTATCTGGATTTGTATTTTGTGAATTAATTACAGTATTCTGTGACACAACTTTAATAGTGTGAACTACTAATAGCACTTCATAACCCTTTGCATGATTTAACACTAGATTTTCTATTATTTCAATATGTCAAGAATTAAGCATAGGTGTTTATGAAACTTACAATTACAAAATAATACACTTATACTAACTAGTGAAATAACAATTTCTTCAAACTCGACTATTTAAACCTAACTTTTTAATTTTATTTTACTACTTGAAAAATAGTTACTGCACAGCATCTTGTGCCCAACTTCACAGCTACCATAAAGTTTGCATCTGGCTTTGTAACTACAAAATTTTGGTTCAAACCTGTTAAAAAGCTTATTCATTATGTCCGAACAAATTAACAGAGATAAAAATTTTATGATTTGTTGATTAGGCCTCTATTGCACTTCTTAGGAGAAAATTCATTAATATTTTAAAAATCTATATTATGTATAGAATCAGATCTGTTTTATTGTAATTAGTATGAATAGATTATTATATCCCTTATAGCAGTGGGATACTCAATTCTTGCCAAATAATTGGATCATACTCACCAATCTGGAATTCAAAACACTAGCTAAATCAGGTGCTTGATAAACAATTCCAGCAATAACATAGTAATCAGCAAGAGGAATTACATGATTTGGACTATGTCTTTGTTGCTTCCTTATTACATATAAAATAGGATCTTGCACATGTAATAAAATATATTCCAAGCCAGTCATATTTCTGTAAAAATAATTTCCACTATGTAAATAACCTAACCTTTATTTAAAATTCTTATTTATAATGTAAACACAAAACAATATTAAAAATTACCAATACTGCATGAAACTGTTTAGATTATTAAATAAAAGAAGAATTAGGGATTGACTTACTGTAGTTGATCCATGCTTAATCGTTGCATTTTGACAACCTCATTGTTACAAGTGCGATCAAAGAATGGATTTGATTTTTCAGAGAAGTAATCCATAATGTTTGAGGGACTTAATAAAGGAATCCAAGCTGAATCATGCCATGAAAGCCCTAAAGGATTTTCATTTGATAAATGCATACCGCCAATCCTTCCTGGCATCATTTTTATTACGTTAAATGTTGACTTCGTATAAACTATAAGTGTATAAACAAAAACAAATCATAACAATGCTAAGCGCATACTTCTATGAATATATGAACACTAAAAAAAAAAAATGCTTGTCGTGTTAAAACAATAGAAATTCTATTGTTATGAAAGGTTCAGGTATAAATAATAATATTTTATTCTTACTACTACGCACTGTTTATGTTTTCAAGATCATAATGAGCAAAAGTATAATATATAATCAATACAAGCACAGATAACAATCTACAACAGGACTAACGACTAGAATACCGGGTTTACGGTTAATCGTTTTTGTTAAAACCTTTACGTTTGGTTAATCAAAATGGTTCATGGTTACCCTTATAGAATACGGATTAACCGTTTTAACAATTATTCTGATTAAATACTTAGTAATGCTATTAGATGCAGCACTCGCGTAACCACTATAGTACAGTGCCTCTTACTTTACAACTCATAGTAACTAATAAATCCGTGCTCCTATCGGTTAAGGAGATTGAACCTTTAATTATGTTATTATAAAAGTAGTATTAATAATTACTTAATAAAACTCCTAATACTTTAATTTCTAATCATTATTTTAGGTTCATTGAATAGTTGGGTATACTCTCAAACAACATTAGAGTAAATCTTGTGAAAGCTTTGAATCTGGGACCACGCGTTCACAGACGAATGCGGTAAGGAAGAGTTATACGTGATACGCGATTTGTATGTGTGTTGTGAAATGTGTACGAGGGACGTGACCTCTAAGACTTCGAGGGTGTTATTTGGATCTTTTATATTATATTATAGGAAAAGTTTATTCCTATTTTATAAACAAATTCAATATGTTTTTTATTCTAGTTTATTTACATTTGATTATAATATATGTATAATTTTGTTCGATAACTAGTTGTCATTTTGTAGTGACATAATCATCCCATTGCTGTCTAAATTTTAACTGAACACTACCTAAACAATTCTAAGCAGACCGAAACAGGTGAAAATCTAAGGGTCCAAGGTCAGGGCTATATAGTGGTTGCATTAACACTTCCCAACCAAGATCTTTCAATATTTGCTGAGTGGCTAAAGATTTGTGTGGTCTGGAGTTATAATGATGAAAAACAACACCCAATGTTGATCAATTCCGGCCGTTTCTTTCCCTATTTCTTGCTTTTGTTCTGTATGGCATTCATTACAAAACTTACAAATGCTAGGTGCAGAAATTGAACAATCCTTTATAATGTGATCAGAAGTGTTAAATGTAAACCACTTTATTCGAGGCAGTCGTCGTAGTTTTCGTTTCCTTGTTGTCGAGCTGTAGCGTGCAAAGATTATAATTATAAGCAACGTGTTTTATTAGCATAAAGTTGACGTACTAAACTAATTGAAAAACGTCTAATATTTTCTGAATATATTACAATTTGGTGGTTGTTGGTATTTGGAACACATTTTTAAATTTCACACTTAAAAGCCTTTGCGTTATTTTGTAAATAAGCTGGCAACCCTTTAATTAAGCACAAAAGTAAAGAAGTTTATTTAGCTTAATACGGCGACAAATACCAACTTTTCGTGATCTCATAACCTAACCTAACATTTTGGGTGTTTCCACTTCGTGGAGAGGTCTTCACCAACAAAGATTTCCATTCGTTCGTCTCGTCCTGTGGGTGTCGTAAAAGACGACAGAGGAAAAAAATATATTAGATGATTGATAGATAGTAGATAGTTTCTAATGTCAGTATCTGCTGTTTGTTACGTCAGCATCTATCTATTGTTTCTGATAACAGCTTCTAGGGAAATTCAATAAATACGAGGCGGAACATAAGAAGGAAGGAAACAAAGAACCTAATAGAAATTAAGGAAGACATCAATTTGGCGATTAAGAAAAATTTGAAGGATAATATAAATAATAAAGGTTTAATAAAAAGTTTTTATGTTGTACAATTTTATACAAAATGTGTGCTAGATATACTGTTAAAATTCTATTGTATTTTTCTAGATTATTTATAACAATTCAGCTTTGTACTGAGTTATACTCTCCTTGGAAGGGAACTTTGTTCGTAAAATAAACATATTGTTTACTTCTGAAGTAAAATCTAAAGTTTCTAGATATCCAAACCAATATATGACTAAACCTGGACCAAATCTATTCCAATAACACGTTAATTGCTCTTTAACATATCCAGAGTGATTTTCCTCATCACCAAACATTGCTTTACTTTCTACCCAATTAACTATGAATCCATCTACAGCTACTGGGACATCCAATTTAAAATCAGGGGTTTTGTCATATCCTCGAGACCTTAGAACATTTTCGTCGGAAAATGTTATATTCATCAATCTTAGCTCCCTTTCTAATCTCAGCTCATATTCTAATCCAATGGATCTGTAAATAATATATTTTTATTAAATATTACTTACCATCATTAAGAAAATGAAAACGATGATGATTTAAAAAATATACTCACTGCTTAATTATATCTGCATAAGGACCATATTGATTGTCATTTATTATACCCTGAAAGTAAATAAACTTTTAGTAAATTTTATTAAGTAGAATTTGATATTGGTGCAATGTTACATAAAAAATAGATAAGATTTACAAAATTATGTTGAGCTTGATTGTAGACTAGTGTTTAGTGCAAAAAAATATATCTGACAAGTGCAAATTGATATCGCCATGCTGAACACAACAAGCTGTTTAACTGTTGTAATAAGCAAGGTGATGGTTTCTATTGTCACTACTTCTAGGCAAAAACTAATCCTTCCACCTAGTATGTTAGTTTGTTGCCCCATGTTTTTAGAGACATTGTAAATAATATTTATATAAAAGTTACTTTTTTGAGTTCCATAAAGGATTCTATTATCTTCAAAAGAAGACAACCCTACTAGCCAATAAAACTTACCAAAAAAACTTGATATGCTAAATCTTTGCTCTCTATCAGAGTAGTGTCTTTCATGTATCTTTTTGCTTGTGTGGAATCAGTATAAACATTTTGAAGTAGAGATCTTACTAATAATGCTGGACTTATTCCTTGGCTATCTGATAGTCTGTAACCATAGAATGAAGATTATGTAAGATATGTTTTTAAACAATACTATCAGGTTGATCAATATCTTTTTGTAATTGCATGCTTTACAATGAGTTATAGAAATGCATTTTGACATCTTAAATTAATTCAAAGCCATTGCCACGAAATGCATTTTTTATGCACTAAAATTAAATTTTAACTTGATGATGAAAGCCACTTTCTTGGGGTTATTAAAAAATTTTCCAAAGATGGGCACGATGCGCAATAGTAGGGGTTGTAAATGAAACGTCCACAAAGGACCAGCCCTGCTTTCGAACGTTGTATGGAGCCCTGGTTAACAATAGTCAATCTTCAAGGGCTTCGCATCGCATATCAGTTTCTGGAAAACCCCTCCCCGTAGACTTAGCATTGAGGCACCATGCAACAACCACTTGCTGCGGTAGGGTACGGTACGGTTGTCCCAATGAAGGTCCCCAACTCGCCCGGGAACATCTCAAACTCGGCAAGGTATCTATTTGGCGAAAAGTTCACCTCAATGAGTATTTTGCCTCTACTGGATCGCTTTAGGACCTCTTTCCCCTCTGAGATATAATGGCTTCTTTGACGTCACATACCCAGTTATTCCTGGGGGGACGAAGTAAGGTTCGGCAACTAGAGCCACAATCGACCTTTTGTGCCATTCTTAGAATTTGTAAGTCCTGTGCAATCGGCTGTGATTGATATTAGGTTGAAGAAGACGACCATCGTGAGACATTAGACTAATTAACAACCATCATCTCTTCTGCTATGGAATTTTAGGCCGGGGTCCTAACGGCCATTTTTGTGGCCTTTCTTGGGCTAGGGAGGTGAGCAATTTTTTGCTTTTCAGCACTTGGTCGACCGGTCTGTTAGATGCTGTGCACAACGAATATTTTAGCGCGGTTGAGCACCTTTGGTGTTGCAGATGTATTCATTTCCTTTTTTGCCTCTGCCAGTATTTTGGAATCAGTTATCTCTTGTTCTTCTGCTCAGTGCTGCTGTGTAATAACGACAGCCACAGATCGAAGAGGGTTCATCTTTATAGGTGTTAGTTGGCTGAGTGGTTTTCCTTTGGAGCCCTAAACCTACTGAGCTTCGAAGCTCCGCCAATTTCTTACAAAGCTCGGCCATCTCTCTTTGCAGAAGGGCATTTTCAGTCTCTAGTGCTGCCTTTTCAAAGACCTGCAGTGTAGAGCTACAACAGCACCCTTAACAGACATGGCTGCTTCCTTTAAAGCACATTGGAATGTACCATTCAAGCTCCTTGATGAAAAAAAAAAATACCTACAGAGGTTATGCAAATGTAGAAATAGATTTCAGAATTTTTGCATTATGATTTATATCATGTAACAAAAATTTAACACTTACTTTAAAATAACATCTTCTTTATCCTTGTCACGCATTAAACCTTCATAAAGCTCATAGTATTTGCTGGATATAACAGGAGATTTTCTATAACTCTGTTTCATAGACCTCTGAACTAACAGTGACATTATACTGCCAAATGTAGGTGATGGTAAACTGGAAAGTATGTAATAATGTAAGTATCATTAATAATCTTAAACAGGTTCTTTCGCCATGTGGTATGGGCTGTTGGCTGACTTTAAAGTCAAATTCAGTTTTTTATTCAATTTAGGCTTCTGGTAAGCTCTTAGGAACATCAAAATCTACACCAGTTTGCAAAACCAGAAGAACCAGCAAAAAACTGAGATAAAATGAATCTCAAATTTTTATCAATGGCATGTTAACAATGTCATGCAATGAAACTGATAAAGAAACAAAATTTTGTCATTGTTCAAAGCAGATTTCCCGAATTTGTTTACTAAGATGAATACAGTTGAGAAATTTTTGTAATATTCTCCTTTTTTATGGAACTTAAAAGTACTATTTGCAAAGAGCATTTTACATATGAAAACAAAAGCTTAGCATTAACATTGTAGAGGAAGACTGCCTGGAGCAGGCAGATTTCTCGTCCAAGAACAGTTATTAAAGCTGAGATCAGCATCAAACATGTCTTAATACCACCACATATTTTTAGCTACAACATAGGTTGATTTCCTTGTTGCAAGGATCTTATGTTATATTCATAACAAACATTTAAAAAGATTATTTGTGTTCAAAATTATAACATATTGATATAGTAACAGTAGCATTATTCATAAAATTTAAATAGAAATACTTTACTATTTTTTTATGCCTTGAGCACCATAGACCACCTACATTAATCAGAGTACTGTTACAACCCCTTAACTGTAAGGGTTAGCTGCCTGGTGCCAATAATCATTCAGTCCGTCCCATTCCATCCACAAAATAATAAACTGTTTATGTGTTCTGTGAATTTCTTTTTTTTTGTCAAGAGTGAATATAAGAATTCCATTATAACGTTTAGTATAATTTACCTGGAGCAGGGTGGCAGGCCCTTCCTGGCTCCTAAACCCTCTCTGATACTAGTATTTGAGAAGGGTCCCTTGCTCAGCAGTGGGCACTTACAGGCTGTTACTTTACCTTTAAGCTTGGTATATAACGAGACAGGTTTTAAACCTTTCTGCAATTGGATGGGTTTCATATTCTGGTTCTGTACTGGGACAGACATTGTAGGCTCTTTGTACAAAGACTTCAACACTTTTATATATACTACTTTATACTGGCACTAACTGGCACAAAGGTTTAAGACTTGTCTTGTCATGATATGATATCCCTGAAACTCTACACTATTCCATTGAAAAATATTTTCAAGCTGTTGAACTGGAAAGAATAGCCTCCTGGTATTAACCGTCTATGGAAAATAATGAAATTATACATCTTTGATTTTCTGACAACATAGTAGGAGCACAGGAGGCACTTAGCACTATGCTTAATGACCCCAATAGTGTCACCCAACAGATTGGACTTAAGATCAACATTGATAAGATGGGGATCATGTCTAAAGTCTATGTCACACCAATACCCATGGTTTTTGAGAACACTATGCTCTAATTTGTCGTCAAGTATACCAGAGACAAATTGTGCAAGGTGAATAAAGAAGCTCAAAGTGGGCCGTGCACATGTGTGAGTGATGACCTGCATAAGGAATTCGATGGATACCGGAGACTAAGGATGACAATGGTTTGTGGCTCTTTGGGTTAGACATGTGGACTTATAACAGGAAGTAATGATGATAATAATAAAATTAAATTAAAAAGTCTTATTTGAATAAAATATTTGATGGACTCATATTGTATCATCATCATCATTTCAGCCTATCACAAGTCCACTGCTGAACATAGGCCTCCCCGAAAGATTGCCACGAAGCTCGGTCCTGAGCCACCTGCATCCATCGACTTCCCGCAAAACTGCGCAGGTCGTCACTCCATCTTGTTGTCGGGGTCGTCATACACTCCGTTTGCCTGTACGTGGCTCCCACTCGAGAACCTTTTTTCCCCAACGGTTGTCAGTTCTACGAGTTATGTGGCCGGCCGGTTGCCACTTCATATTGTATATGTATTTATAAAGCTTTTTCTTTTGTTCTTGCTAGCATACGCTTGGGGATCCTAATTGAGCATAGTACATATTTGTCAAGATTTAATTTGTATGTGTAAGATTAATAAGGACAATTAACTATCAGCTAAAATAAAACTTACTCTTTATATTTTTTTCGAAGCTCATTTTCAGACTTACGGCTGAATGTTGTAATTTTGCTAAAGTCTTCAACAATCGCATTATATAGTTTTACAGACATAGGCTTCATTTCCGTTAAAATCAAAGAGGTTAAATATTGATATAAATCTCAGATGAAAATAAACAAAATATTGAACGTTATATGATAGTTTTATTCGTCAACAAAGATAGGCACAGATTTCTAGGGTATACAGCCATTATATTATAATATTGAATGAAAAGAAAATTAAAAATTAAATAGGTACGTAGCATAAGCACCAAGAAGCTAAACTGCAGGGATGATTGAATTGCAAGTTGAAGATTGCAATGCAAATTGCAAATAATGAGCTGAAGATCGAAAATATGATATAGCTTTCTCTAGTACTTTTCTAGTTTCTCTTCTTTTGGAGAACATTCCCCTTATTGCCTCAGCCAGTATCAGAATCCTTGGGGTCGACATATCGAGCGACGTTCAGTACCGTGGACACTTGGAGGGAAAGGCCAAAATGACCTCCAAAAAGCTTGGTGTGGTCTGCAGAGCGGGACAGTGATTCATGCCGGTCCACCGATTGCAACTTTATAAGGCGCAAGTTCGGCCCCACTTGGAATACTGCTCTCATCTCTGGGCAGGGGCACCCCAGTACCAAATCTCTTACCATTTGACCGCATCCAACGTCGAGCGGCTCGAATTGTCGGCAACCAAGCTCTCTCTGATCTGCTTGATGCTTTGGCCTTGCAAGGAGATGTTGCTTCTCTTTGCGTTTTTTACAAAATTTACCACGGAGACTGTTCTGAGGAACTGTTCGGATTGATTCCAGCCGCTGAGTTTCACCATCGTATATCCCGACAGAATTCATCAATACCACCTAGATGGTTGGCATTCCACCACAGTGCGTTTTATTCGAATTTTTCTGCCACGCACTTTGACTTTGTGGAATCAGCTGTTGCCAGCTGTATTTCAGAACAGTTATGCCTTAGGGGCCTTCAAGAAAAGAGCCTATACCTTCCTTAAAGGCCGGCAGCGCATCTGTAGATCCTCTGGTGTTGTGGATGTTCGTTGGCGTCGGTGATCACTTACCATCAGGTGAGCCGCATGCTGCAAGAAGAAAGCAAACCCTTCTTCTATAAAAAAATATATATTATAATTAAACTTCTATAAGAAACATATAAACAGATTGGCCATTTTATAAATTATTACTCATTCAATTCAGCAAAAGTACCAGCCTGTATGTGCCCACAGCTACATGGGCTAGAGACGCCTTTGATACTATGTCAACTTTGAATAAAATGAGAGAGACATAAGAAAACTACAAAGGTGTAGTCACTGATATCCATTATGTTATAGAGGTCATGTTAGTTAAGTTCTTTTTATATTTCTTGTGCCATTGGCTACACGGCAAAAGAAATCATATGTACAGTTACCAGTATTTCCAACCAAGGAAAGTGTAATAGATTTTATTTATATAAAGTATATAGTTCAAAATATTTTGAACAGTTTTAACTATCTTTTGGTATATATATCATATCTTATCATTTCAGTCTATCACAACTCCACTGCTGAACATAGGCCTCCCCCAAAGATTACCACAAAGCTCGGTTCTGAGCCACCTGCATCTATCGACTTCCCAACAAGCAACACTGCGCCAATCCATCTTGTAGGGGATTGTCCCTCACTGCGTTTGCCTGTACGTGGCTGCCACTCGAGTACTTTTTTTTCCAACGGCTATCAGTTCTGCGGGCCATGCGGCCGGCCCATTACCACTCCGGTTTGCTGATCCAAACATCTTTTTGTTGGTATATAATAATTAATAACCCATTATGCACATACTTATGGTATGTACAATTTTCGTAATATAACTTAAATATATGGGCATTTTTAAGTTTTAAAAAATGACAAGCTTGCAACTGAATAGACAGATCTCCAAATCTATGAGGCGAGCCATACACAAATTGAATACAGCCTGTACTAAAATATGGGATAGAGCAGCACAATGGTTCCAATTGTTCGCCAGAAATCTGTCAGAAAGAGCGAACTAACGAAGTTGAAGGCTGAAAGCGGCGTAGTTATTTCCGCTAGAGTTGAGACTTTGAGTGAGATCGAGAGATTTTGCGGATAGCTATTCATCATCGTTGTTAAAACCACACACTAGTGTGGGTAACAACCCAAGAGTCAAGCTTAGCTTCCGATGTCATTCCGGACGTTAGTCTGAGCGAGATTAGGATGACTCTCAAACAACTTAAAACGGAAATTAGGACGAAATCATAGCTGAGCTTCTGGAAGCGAGTGGAATATCGGTACTTGTAGTCCTTCTAAAGCTATTTAATTTCTATGGCTATGTAAAGGGCTATGCTCGGTGTTTCTGCGCTATAGAATCTGCAACAACGATATCCACAGAAGAACAAGGATAACCAACATCAACAAGTTGTGGCAATGGGCCATCCAAATAGCTCGCTAAACTGTCAACTGTCGAGGAATAAAGGTTCTTGAGTGGCCACCACGTACAGACAAACGCAGTGTGGGACGAACCCACTAAATGGAGCGACAACCTATATTTGCAGTATTGCGGGTCGAGTCGATGGATGCAGGTGACTGTGCGTTATGGTAATCTTTTGAGGAGGCCTATGTTCAGTAGTGGAATTGGGACATACTGAAAAGATTTTTTTTTTTTTATGAAAAATAGGCCTGCGTTTGACCTCAATCTTGCCCGATGGAAAGCGAAGATGAGGCCTAGGATGGTACACGCTTGCCTAGATGTCTGTTCACTTTGGCCTTGAAGATATCCAGGTTATAGGCCTCCGGAAAAACCGACCTCGGCAGAGAGTTCCACTCCTTAGCCGTCCGCACAAAGAAAGAAGAGGCAAACCGCCTCGTGCGTAATGGAGGAATGTCTACAACGTAAGGGTGGAACTTCTCGCCGCGTCTAGTCGTTCGGTGATGGAAAGGGGAGGAGGGTATTAGGTTATGCAAAACCTCCGCACACTCTCCGAAATGAATTCGATAAAAAACCGATCAGGCAGGCCACTCGTCTACGGTGTTCGAGGCTTTGAAGTTTTGCCTCTACTAGTGAGTCACTGCCTATGATCCTCTTCGCTCGGCGCTCCAACGAGTCCAAAGCATCAAGCTGATGTTTAGCCGAACCATCCCAGAGGTGGGAACAGTATTCCATGCAAGAGCGGACTTGAGCTTTGTATAGATTTAAGAGCTGCTCCGATGTGAAGTACCGTCTCACCCCCTAGAGGATACTAAGTTTTTTGGCAGCAGTGTTTGCTATGGACTCGATGTAACGACCGAAATTTAGGTTAGAAGAGAGATCTAGACCTAAGAGCGCAAGACGGTCATTTACCGGAACGGAGACATTCCGGAAAGTCGGAGTCAGTTGGAATGGACTCCGTTTCGCCGAAAAAGACAAGCCTGTGTTTTAGAGGGTTAAACTCGACCAAATTGGCATCACCCCATTGGGAAACAGCCTCCAAAGTCGAGTTCACCCCCTCAATCATCGATTCTCTGAAAGACTGGACTTTTGCCCCAGACTTCGCATCGGACAAGTATCTCCCCGAGACTGTGCTGTCATCTGCATACCCAAAGATATCGGGTGTTACCAGCAGGTCGTTGATGTGCAGCAAAAAAATAGTCGCGGAGAGCACAGACCCCTGAGGCACACCGGCATTAATATCATGGAGATCGGACGAGGCGCCATTAACGACAACCCGAATCGATCTGTTCCTCTGGAAATCCTCGATCCAGATGTAAAGCTCGGGAGCAATACCATATGCCGGAAGCTTGCCAATGAGACTTGCGTGCCAGACCCTGTCGAAAGCCTTAGAGATATCAAGAGACACGGCAAGAGCTTCACCGTGTCTCTCAATGGCTTCGCTCCAGTGGTGAATGGCATACACAAGAAGATCCCCAGTAGATCGGCCTCGACGAAACCCGAATTGACGGTCACTGAGGAGGTCGTTGTCCTCCAGGTATGCAAGGAGGCGGTTGTTTAAAACGCGCTCCATAACCTTACAGAGTATGGAGGTGATTGCGATAGGTCGGTAGTTGGCAGGGTCGGCACGACTTCCTTTCTTAGATACAGGTTGGACATTGGCAATCTTCCAGGACTTCGGAACTTGACCAGTGCTCAGGGACAAGCGATAGAGGCGAGTCAGAACAGGAGACAACTCAGGCGCACATGACCGCAAGACAATGGCAGGAATGCCGTCAGGCCCACTTGCCTTATTCACATCTAGAGTTCTGAGTATTTTCAGTACCTCTTTTTGCCGAATTTGTACCTCAGGCATTGCAGAGTCACAACGAGGTAGCAAAGGTGGGCAGTTATCAGCTGCATCAAGTTGTGAATTCTTCGCAAATAGAGAGGCAAACATGTCTGCTTTCTCTTTGGCGGTGTGAGCTAATGAGCCATCAGACTTCTGCAATGGCGGGAAAGAAGACCGGCAGAAATTGGCTTCGACCGATTTGGCAAGAGACCAGAAAGCTTTACTCCCGGATGGGTAAGACGCTAGTTTGGCTCCAATACGGCCAATATGGTCGAAGCGGGCCTTGCGGAGGGCACGTTTGCAGGACTTAGCAGCACTATTGAAGGCTCTTTTCAGTTTCGGGACATTCTGTGCTTTGCGGGCTCGAGCAACCGCCCACTCTTGGTAAGCTAAGTGCTTAAGTGCTTCGGCACTATCACACTCAGAGATGAACCAAGGGCGGGCTCTGACATGGAGTGAGATATCAGAATATGGAACAAAATATTCCATAGCCTGATATATCACTCCAGAAACAGCATCCGCGCAGCACGCCGGGTCGTCTGAAGAGAAGCATAAGTGCTGCCATGGGTAGGATGCAAAGAAATGCCGCATCTCATCTCAATCAGCTGACTTGTATCGCCATACACGCCTAGTCCCCATGTGTTCGGGTTCAGGTGGCGAGTAGACAGACTCAGATTTCACCAGACAGTGGTCGGAGCTACCTAACGGGGAGGAGACTGCAACTTGATATCGGTCTGGATCAGTTGTCATCAGAAGGTCCAAGCAATTGGCCGTGTGGCCATCAATATCAGGTATCCGAGTAGCGCCAGCTACCACTTGGGAGAGACCTAGCGGTAGAGCAAATGCATATGCTAATCTCCCGGCATGGTCAGTGTTTAGGTATGGGTACAGCCACTCCTGGTGGTGGGCGTTGAAGTCCCCCAGAACAACTAGCTGCGCTGACGGGTACCTGAGCTGAGCTTTTTCCGCAGAGTCAGTTAGATACTGAAAGAGCCTGGTCGTCTCCATGTTGTCGGTATGCGACCGATAAACACTGGCATAGAGTATCTGCTCCAAGCCAGTGTTCACCAGAACCCACAATACGGAAAAACTGGAATCCTCTAGGTTACGGAGACGTCGACAGCAGATGTCATCGCGAGCATACACGCAGGTGCCAGCGCGAGATTTGAAGTTGTGTTCCAGGGTGTAACCTGGGTAGTGCAAGTATGCTGCATCAGCTGGACATCTGATTTGCGTCTCCGTGAGGAACAGCAGATGTGGTTTTTCAGTCTCAAGGTGGTGATGGACTGGAACGAGATTGGAGTGCAGACCTCGGATGTTGGAGAGGTGCACTTTTAGTGCAAGGGAGTGCAACCGCTGCTTAACCAGTTTCTTATTTTTAACTTTTTTCATTGTTATTTTTGGTGAACAGACAGACAGAAAGGGGACAGTTAGGCGAGGCATAGCTAAAACGAATACCAAACGGTACAATCATAGTGCTGCACTGATGGGAGACTGGTCTGGAGCGCGCGGGGACGCCCTAACCCCCGCAAAGATGTTCACCGGGCCCTCGCTTCTGGTCGCCAACCAGCACGATGACGCATCCTGGGATTTTTCGCGAGTTGGCGGGGCAGCCTTTCATAGGTGGCTAACCTACTAGTTGGGCCCCCTACTACCTGCTGTCGGCCAGCGGAAGACCGTGCGTAGGATCCCGCTACCCTCCTCGAACAGTCACCCTGTACAGACACCACGCAGTACCGGAACCGGTTCGCTCCACCATGCAACTGCCTAGACTCCCCTTCCAAGATGGCTACTCATGGCATCATGCCGAAACGCGATAAAAATCACTTGGCGGCAAGGCTTTGCCAAGAGGGTGGTAACAAGCCGCGGCCGAAACCTACCACCAGATGGTGCCGTTCATTTGGCGCTACCCAAGGGACACGTGTGGGTATCTAGAGCTATAGCCCACGGACGCGAACCGCATTATCCCTCAAAAATGAACAATCTTAGCTTTTTTTTAGCTGTTTTACTGCTTAAAAATTTAAGTTGGCAATCTGGACAGGTGTCAGTCAATGTCAATTGTAGAGTTAAACAGAACGTAATGTTTATTTACACGAACCGTAAGTAAAAATGCAAACTCTCGTTTAATTGTGTTTTATAAAACTTTATTAAAAAACGTCTTAAGATGAGCTCTAATAAAATTGACGACCCTATTTCGGAGAAAATATTAAATACTGCTAGAAAAAATCCTAAGGGAATTTCCGATAAGGATATATTGGCTGCCGTTCCTGAACTATCATCCGCAGAGCTTGTTGCGGCAATCAATAAACTACTGCAACAAGGCGTTTTTGATTTATACAATCAAGGAGGTTCACTAATATACAGGTAGGTACTTAACCATGTCTCATGTACGTAAGTTTAACTAAATCGAATAAATATTAAGACATAATGCAAGGAGTTTGAAAAATGTACAATTACAAAAAATAGGCTTTCACGAAAATATTTCCACAAAGGAATGGTAGGTCTAGGTCTACATTCATTTCTAGCTGTCTCTTACCAGTGTTTGAAAATTTTTACTAGACTCATTATTTGTAACAAAGTGACAGGTGGTGAGTTGTCGAGTTGTCGATACAAATCATGCATAAGTTTCGAAAAAGTCATCGAAACTAGCTCGCCTCATGGATAATTGACATGTCTCCTGGATTAATAGGCTGGACTAACAATAAACTGGAAGGAAGTTGACAATATAGAGTGGTGGTCAACAAATTAGAACTAAATGAGTAAGTTTTTCTTCTGGGTCGAATAACTTATATAACCATGGTTCTTTGATGATTAAAATAAATTCTTGCAATGCCTAGACCTGCCAAGTGGAGAACAAAGCCCAACTTGTGCTTCATAAATTTAAGGTGAAGAAGCTGTGTGCGAAATTACAGAAAAGAGAGACACTGAATGACAGAGAACGAAAAAGAAATAGAAAATAGAAATAGTTTTTTACATCAAAACATGTCCAAAAACATATCTTTTGTTGGGATATCCGTTTAAATAAACATGGAAAATAATATAATATAATTATATTACTATTAAAATAAAATAATGTAATTATATTATTTTATTTATTTCTCCTCACAAAAACAAACCATACATGATTATCTGATGAAAACTTATATCTATTTAAGTATATGTATGTGTCCCAGGATGCTTCGGTCTACCACTTGGGTCTTCCGTGTCTTAAATGTTATTTTACAAATAAACATAATTATAATAATCTATTAGCAATAATACTACTACTACTGATATTATACCACAGTTAGGTACTACTTATTTATTATACACCAAGCATAGATCTACTATAGCCATATTAGAAACATTACTATCACCTTATCTTTCACACCAACAAAGTTAATCTAAATTAATTTGTATGTGTGTGTGTGTGAGTGTGTGTGTGTGTTACGGGTGAGCACTACTCTTATGTAATAACAGAAATAGTTTGTAAAAACACCCAATTAAAATCTGCAATGAATATGCACACTGAATATTTTAATTTGTTAAAGGATAGAGACCAGGTTCAGGGAGCGGTCAATGAGTTGTACCAGTGCAGAAAGGAGCTCATATCTAGGAATTACATTACTAACTTGTAATATAAACAACTAGTACACCTTAAAATACATAGATTTAACAGGTGATGATTCTGTCACATCAAGAGTGATAAGAAGTATGGGCCGAAATAAAATTAGTACAAATAAAAGACATACTAAAATTAATAAATACATTATTCCAATATTTTTAAGAGATTTTTTTCCACTAAAATGCCTTAAAAACAAAAAAACGTTATGAAACTTGGCTTGCAGATTATTTTAAAAACATAACCATTTTATTAGTCTCCAATAATGCATAACAACTAGGAACTTAATTCAAATAAACTGAAAAAATTATCACAGAGGAAGCAAGCGGAAATTCATATTTGAACTAAACTTAAGGACATTCTTTAAAATTTCCAGAAAATTCATTAAAAACAAAACCCAATATAAATAAAACACAAAATACTAATTTAAAATAAAATTCAGAATATTGCAAATAGGAGTCATTTTGGTCTACATTTTTTTTTAATAACTCAACAATATAACTTTAATCCATTGGCTTAACAGTACAACTAATGTAGAGACATAACCTCAATACGTCTACCAACGGTTTTCGATGAAACGGGAAAGATCAAGTCGCGCCACTCTGACTACCGTTTGAATTTTAATAATAAAATAATTACTGACCAGGAGGTTGTAGAAGTTTTAAGGAGTTCTTTACTGAGACTCCAATTTTTGACTAAAGTGTGAATGTATTCTTTTACTACTGTGGTAGTTATTAGAAGAAAATAGTAAGCATCACAACAACAAATTTGAGCAATGGCTCGATTCTCGGCCTTTTTCTATTTCTTACTTACATAAATGACATATGTTACTTAGTAAGGGGTATAAACATAATGTAGTATTATTTACATATGACATATATACTAGTCGGTCATGCATACTCTTCTTTTGGGCCTTCTTAAATATTTCGCAAATTCAGTCAATAAACATCCATCTAGGAGGACGTCTTTAGCCGATTCTGCCACTCACCTCTGCAGTATGAATTTGCTTTATCTCTCTTTCCTCGTTCATTATTTTTATGAGCCCAAACCACCGAAGCATTCATTTCTTAATCCTAGTCACAATATTGTCTTGCAAACCACACTTTCCTCTTATCATATAATTCCTCACCCTTTAAATCAGTCACATCTAATGTCAAACACCTAAACTTCTAAATACCACAAACCTACAGCATTAATTTTGCTGTCATGCTCAGATGAGCATCACAGTAAACTCATTAAGGTAGATATAGTAAAACAATATTAAGATAAGTAACCTTAACATTTTTTTTTGTGAAATAATAAATTGCACAATTATCACATATGCAAACTTTTCATTGACCATGCTATAATTCAAGGTTAAAAGCTCAAACTTCTAAGCAAGCTGTAAAGGGAGCAGATAATGAAGAAAAAGTCGTTTATAATTTAATTGAAGAAGCTGGTAATAAAGGAATATGGATAAGAGATATAAGGGTACGATCTAATCTTGCCAACACACAGTTGACAAAAGTGTTAAAGAGCCTCGAAAGTAAAAAAGTTATAAAAGCTGTTAAATGTGTTAATGTAAGTAGTAAAGTTACTTGCTATATGTATTGATAACAATATGTCTTCTCTACCTGCTTTTAAACATTTATAAATAAGAAAAATCTGAAAATTTATATTTTTCAGGCATCTAAGAAAAAGGTGTACATGCTATATAATTTGGAACCGGATAGATCTATATCTGGTGGAGCATGGTACCAAGACCAGGATTTTGAATCAGAATTTGTAGACATCCTTAACCGTCAATGCCTCCGTTTCTTACAGCAGAGAGCTGATAAAATAAAAAATAATCTCAAGGGTCCTATTGTAGGCAGAACACAATCTTTTGCATCTGCAGTAGAAGTACAAAAATACATAACTGATTTAGGAATAAGCAACGTAAGTTGTAATAAGGTGTAAGTGAGAATATACCATGTTTCTCTCTTAAGTTTGACCTTCCCTGCATGCAGTGCAGGCTGAGTGACGCTCTCTCAACCAACAGTTTGAGGAAAACCCATGCATGGAAATCTTTCCATACTATATTTTTTTATTTTATTTTTATTACTATATTTTTTTTTTCCATATCATCCATAAAGATTTAGTATGGAAAGATTTCCATGCATGGCATGTCAGCTTTTGTTGGCGCCTCCATGGTAATGCCTATTTCCAGCAGTGGACTTTCACAGGCTGATGCTGAATATACGTTATTTTTTTCATGTATGCTAGATGGTGGGACGACCTACACATTGTTGAGAAAAGTCAATGGAAGCAGGTGGGACATGACCTTGCTCTGTGGCCATATTTGGGACTGGTTATAGTTCAGCTATGGACTTGATACAGGCTGTAAT
Source organism: Bhutanitis thaidina (assembly GCA_029286595.1). Classification (NCBI taxonomy): domain Eukaryota; kingdom Metazoa; phylum Arthropoda; class Insecta; order Lepidoptera; family Papilionidae; genus Bhutanitis; species Bhutanitis thaidina. The sequence continues at coordinate 5,449,718 of JAGSMS010000028.1, read as the reverse complement.
GATGATTATAATATAAGATGCTAACATGCCTGTCATACCAAAAGTGCATGGCCTATATCCAGAAGGTACCTTAATCACTTTTGAAATTATTATATTGAAATATACCAAGATTGTTAAAAGATGTAAATCTTGGAATCATTGTATTAACTGAAACTTAATGAAAACAAAGTCAATATGAATTCTAACATTACAATATTTTTATTTACATTTATTGTTTGTTTAGAATTATGAAAACCAATTGAGCATGCAAGTTTCAATGACACATCACACAGTTCGACTATTGATAGCAGATTATGGATGTTTTTAATACTGAAACCTACGAAAATGTAATTTTTTTATATATATTTTATAGGTGAAACTAGAAGTAGAAGATGTTGTAACAATTCTGAATACCTTGGTGTATGACGGTAAAGCAGAAAGCAGCGTTTATCCTGATGGTAGCAAGGTTTATAGAGCAATTGATTCTCTCATACCTCCACCTGGACTGGTACAAGTGCCTTGTGGGGTCTGTCCACTTATACTTAAATGCTGTTCCACAGGACTAATAACACCTCAAGACTGTAAATATATGGATGAATGGCTTGAAAATTAAAGTAATTATTACTAAATATGCCTTTTAACCTTCACCCGTAACTACATTTTTCTTTCACCTATCACATTGAGTCTATGATGTAAAATCAAACTAAGGGAATAAATCAATCAAAGTAATTAACAACAGCCTCCTATAGAAATAAATCATTTGGCAACACCTGCCCAACAAAGGCACTATAGCACCGAATGAATTGAGTTTTTTTTATTTGACGTAAGAAATTATTTTTTTTTTAAATTTGTATGTGGCAGCCATCACCCTCCTCAACCACATTAAAGTGAAGTGGACGATCCGCCTCACAACGCCGCCGCGAGTCTTAAGTCTTTGCTATAGAACACAGGGGATCGGGACTCTACAAAGTCTATGAACACTTCCTGAGAACATAATTTCTTTCCTTGCAGGAAATTGTCAAAATTTCGGAAAAATGGTAATCGGTTGGGGCTAGGTTGTTACGCAGGATGACGTATGGTTTCTAACTGGCGCCCATTTCCAGACTTTTATTACTTTACCAATTTGGTGCAAATTAGTCAATATTGTGGGTAAACTAACGTCAAACCATGACGCTAATTCCTTGGGTGTTTTTATAAGGATCGTCTTCCACCATTTCTTTTAATTCATCGTTGTTTACCTTAGTGCCTAGTCTTCCTCGTAGTTCATTCTTCAACTCGAAGTTTCCACTACGGAAGCTATTAAACCAATCCACGCACAGTGCGATCGTTAGTCGAGTCCTTTCCAAACGCAGCAGTGACATTTCGAGCGATCTTTGTTGCGTAAGAACCACACTTATTCGAAAATAACTCAAATAATTTTTGAGGCCTCTATGTTTAACTCAAATACTGTAAAGTCTGTAAAAACAATTGAATGTCAAACAATAACGTCTTAGATATCTGATCTATCTTATATGCTTTGTCTTTTATCATGTCGCCTCGGCTCTGGTCGATACATACGATGGTCTGTTGTACATCGACCAAATTAGCACCCCACGCAAGCTTAACACATACCGTCTAATCTCGTGCTATCTTCCCAAAAAAATACACGAGGCTTTAATACCGAGAGAATATTTATATAGACAAAGGTACTTTGGACGTCATTTGATCTGATCTGAAGAGACAGTCTGCTTCACTCCTTGGCCAAGAAAGCCCATAGAGGCCTAAGCCGTCGCTTTGCTAATGATAAGTAATGTACCAAGATTACTTAATTGTTAAGCGTGTCATCACATCATTGATTAAAAAAATCATCTTGATTAACCTACTTTATTTTAAATATGAAATAGAAAATTTATCTCATTTGTAAAATTCTATAACATATGTGCATTGTATTTAATCTTAAATACAAAAATTATATTATCACTGGTTAGGTCGGGATCAGCATTGAAGATAGAAAGAAGACTAAAACCCTCACGGTAGATTCGCTGTTGGCCTTTACAACTTCGGCGGAAGACTCGTGAACAGAGTATGTCAGTTAGGAAATAATGAGCAACGACGCTGCTGCCTGTTAACGAAAGAAAGACTCGACAAAAACTAAGGGGACAACAACCCCTCTTAAGGAGGTAAAACCTCGGCGAATATTACAAACTCCTTTGAACGCTAGTAAATCTCGTGTATAGCGTGAAACCGCGCGCTCGTCGCTTTTTCGATTAAAGATAACCTCCCTTTGGAGGTGGCGCAATCTGACTCTGCTTTCGTCAAATCTGTATGACTGATGCAGGTTTGATCGCTCCAGGAGCGGAATTTTTGTCTCTCAGCAGTCGTCTCTAAGGCCGTTTCTTTATTGTCTATAAAATCCGGAAAGTTTGCTAAATTAGGAGAGTTCGTAGACTCGAGATAGTGAGCTCTACAGGGGCTTTCTTAGCAACATGATGACCGGAGGATGGTCTGATTCTAATTCGTGGTGCAATTCTATGGAGCGCAATGGTAAACGTCGTTTAAAAGTGCAATATCTAAGATGTCCGGGGCTTGATTACCCTGCATGGATATCCTAGTGGGTTTTAGGGGAGCTATTATGTCAAAATTGAGGATTAAGGTAAGGGTAAGGGGTGCGCGTCCAATTATCACAGAATTAAATCTGAAATTATCACAGTCGCTAATTTTTAGCAGAGCCTAGATGTAACTCGTGTAGACGATGGTATTCCGTGAAATTAAATATAGCTTGCAAGTTGTCTTTCGCCCCACGTGTACGCGGCTAATATGATAATAATGTAAATATAGCTATTTACTATAAATCTGTCATTTACTAATGACGTATCATGACTGGTCGCGTCCAAGAGTGGGAGGACGATGTCACGCACGCTCTGTATGCGGACGATAGCGCATACTTTACATCTTCACGTTGGGTCGAAATCGCTGCTAAGATGATATATAGTATTTTCTTTAACATAACTGAAAGCATTGAACATTGAATATTAAGTCAATTGCGCAACTCAGTTATTACAGGAGCTCCTGTACAACTTAGAAATGCGGCAATATAATTCCTCTTGTTTCAGCAATAAAGATACTAAATTGATTTGTGTCAGAAAGTAATTTTATAATATTTAGAATTCCGTGACACGAAGACAGATTAGAACAGTTACACGAGTGCAATGTAATCGACAAAAAAAATCAAAGCGCGGGTAGAATATAAAAGCGATGCGTTGTACACGAATAGCGAATATTTGAAATAATATGCGTCGAAATTAGTATGCAAGCGTTAAGCGTCATCGGAAAAATAATCTGGTACTTGGATTCAAAATATTAAAAGAATATTTGAAATGAAACTATTATTTGTGGTTTTTATCGCGTTTAATATTGTTTTTTTTTTATATAGAAGAAGGGGGCAAACGAGCGTGTTGCTCACCTGATGGTAAGTGATCACCGACGTCCACAACACCAGAGGAGCTACAGATGCGCTACCGGCCTTTTGTTTCTAAATTCCCGAAGTTTTGATTGCTTTACACCAGCCGTGGTCATGGGGGGACTTCGGAAATATAAAAACAAAATTAAATGCGATAAAGTTTCGAACGCATCTTCACGTGGCACCATCAACGCATCGAAATATCCATAAATTTTTACTACGTGATTTATTCTTTATTAAATTCAGTCAGTCACGGCTACTGGAAATGAGAGCACGAAGACGAAAACGAAATCCGTTTTCAAATCTAAGATGGCGGACATGGAGTTTTGCAAAATATCATAATGGAGGTTTCTCAGGTTGCCGATTTTATTCCATTCCCATCTCGGGATTTTTACACTTTTTTGCGTACGAAGAATAATTAGTTGGGACTGGGACATTAAAATTAAAGGATTGCACACCATTTGAATACAAATGGTATATATTATAGCTTTTTCGCTTCAACAGAGACAAGTAAAATTTATGTTTTTACTATGTCTAAAAGATTTAATTTGATACGTGTGTGTAAAATGTCTTCAGTATAATTTAATAAAAAAAAAATAAGGGTGTTTAACCCATAGAAGTTTCACTTTTGCGCGTGTACTCATTGATCACGCACAACTTTTTTGTTACAGATGCGATAGGGAGTATTTGACTGTCTGTCGGTAACAACTTGACTGCTTAACTTCTAAATACTCAATAGTCTCGTAACTTGTAGGCTCGAAACTGTTAGGAATCAGAATGTTCATAATAAAAAAATAGTCCCACTTTCAATGTTTAGATAATTCGATGATCGGAAGATTTTAATTTAAAAGAGATACGTGGAAAAGTTTCCGTGTGGCTGTCGGAAGTAAAGAATAGCGCCAACCCTGTCTAACCATGGGTGTCGTAAAAGGCGACTAATGGTAAAAAATTATATTAGGAGATGGGCAGCAGCATCTTCCTGCACTAGAACAAAAAAAAAAAAACTGCGGTTGCCAACCCGCTCGCCTGGCGTGGCAACTAAGGCAAACCCCCCATGATGAGAGGTAGAAAAAAGCAATGGCCCCCAGTCCCCGGCGGCCTCGCTAGTCCTGGCTATGGTGGCAGCCATGGTAACGGCGAGGCAGGGGGTGCGAAGAATCACCGGCTGATTTCTAGCTGCCAACCCAAACGACTGGACCTGGCAACATATAACGCACGCACATTGAGGACTGACGAGAAGATACTAGAACTGGAAGAAGAAGTAAGCAAGTTACACTGGAGTATTATGGGGTTGTCTGAAGTCCGAAGACAGGAGAGGACTCTGTAATCCTAAAATCCGGTAACTTGTTCTACTACCGGCAGGGTGACCATCTGTCCCAAGGAGGTGTCGGGTTTATCGTCCACAGGTCTCTCATCAACAACGTGATCGAGATCGGAAGTGTGTCGAGTAGGGTCGCGTACCTTATACTCAGAATAACCAAAAGGTATTCGCTGAAGGTCATACAGGTATACGCACCAACCTCGACACACCCTGATGATGAAGTGGAGGCAATGTATGAGGATATTTCAAGAGCCATGCATTGCTCTAAGACTCACTACACGGTGTTGATGGGAGACTTTAACGCAAAACTAGGTACGAAAAAGGCGATGAGCTGATAGTGGGGAACTTTGGAGTAGGGCAACGGAACCCAAGAGGGCAACAGCTGGCTGACTTCATGGCAAAGGAGGGATTCTTTATGATGAACTCCTATTTCCAGAAGCGGCCCCACAGGAAGTGGACATGGATGAGCCCGGACGGTACCACAAAAATGAGATCGACTTCATCATGACGACCAAGCGTCAGCTGTTCAGTGATGTCTCTGTGATCACTAGGGTAAAACCGGCAGTGATCACCGAATGGTAAGAGGCACACTGAACCTTAACATTAGGCTCGAGCGGTCTCGTCTGGTGAAGTCTACGCTCCGCCCACCACGTGCCCTTATCCAGAACCCCGAGAGCTTTCAGCTCGAATTGCATAATCGCTTTCAGTGCCTAGACGATTGCGTTACAGTGGACGATATGAATAGCAGGCTAGTGGAAACTGTCCATGCGGTAGGAGCTAAGTTTTGCAGGACCCGCCGCACGAACAAGCCCCAAAAGCTCTCTGATCACACTCTTAAACTCATGAAAGCCAGGCGTGAGATAAAGCTGCAGTCTACAATGGATGCGTCAGCGTATCGGCTACTGAATAGACAGATCTCCAAATGTATGAGGCAAGACATACGCAAATTGAATACAGTCTGTATTGAAAAAGCGATAGAGCGGAACCAAGGCTCCAAAGTCTTCGCCAGAGATCTGTCTATTGGAAAGAGCCAACTGACCAAGCTGAAGACCGAAAGCGGCGCAGTCATTTCCGCTGGAGCCGAGATTTTGAGTGAGATCGAGAGATTTTACGGACAGCTGTACACAACGTCGTTGAAACCACACACTGATGTGAGTAACGACCCAAGAGCCAAGCTTATCCGACATTACTCCGATAACATCCCGGACGTCAGTCTGAGCGAGATAAGGATGGCTCTCAAACAGCTTAAAAACGGCAAGGCGCCGGGTGATGACGGAATTACAGCTGAGCTTCTGAAAGCGGGTGGAAAACCGATACTTGTTGTCCTTCAGAAGCTGTTTAATTCCGTCATTCATGGCGGTGTTACGCCGAAAGCGTGGAGTAGAAGCGTGGTTGTCCTATTCTTCAAGAAAGGGGATAACTGCCTTTTGAAGAATTATAGACCGATATCGCTTCTAAGCCGCGTCTACGTGCTGTTTTCGAGAGTCATCTCAAATCGTCTAGTGAACAGACTTGACGACTTCCAGCCTCCTGAACAAGCCGGATTCCGAAAAGGCTATAGTACCATAGACCACATACATACTCTTCGCCAGATTGTACAGAAGGCCGAGCAGTACAACTTGCCATTATGTCTGGCGTATGTGGACTATGAGAAAGCCTTCGATTCAGTCGAAATTTGGGCGGTGCTACAGTCTCTCCAGCGGTGCCAGATAGACTCTCGGTATATCGAAGTGCTGAGGTGTTTGTACAATGAGGCTACGATGTCTATCCGAGTACAGAATCAGAGTACGAAACCAATCCAACTGCAGAAAGGTGTAAGACAGGGTGATGTCATATCCCCGAAACTCTTCACCGCTGCATTGGAAGATGTTTTCAAGCAGCTGAACTGGAAAGGATACGGTATCAACATCAATGGCGAATACATCACTCACCTTCGATTTGCCGACGACATAGTTCTTATGGCAGGATCGCTGGAGGAGCTTAGTACAATGCTCAATGACCTCAATAACGTCTCCCAACAGGTTGGTCTTAAGATGAACATGGACAAGACGAAGTTCATGTCAAACGTCTATGTCACACCAATACCGGTTGTTGTTGGGAACAATAGGCTCGAAGTTGTAGACGAGTACGTATACCTGGGACAAATTGTCCGATTAGGTAAGTCAAACTTCGACTCAGAGGTCAATCGACGAATCCAACTCGGCTGGGCTGCGTTCGGGAAACTACGTCATATCTTCTCGTCGAGTATACCGCAAAGCCTCAAGACGAAAGTATACAATCAGTGCGTGTTGCCAGTGATGACATACGGATCCGAGACTTGGTCCTTCACTGCAGTCCGTATGAGGAAGCTCAAAGTTGCTCAGCGCGCTATGGAAAGGGCTATGCTCGGTGTTTCTCTGCGTGATAGAGTCTGCAACGATAATATCCGCAGCAGAACTAAGGTAACCGACATAGCCGTAAAGATCAGCAAGCTGAAGTGGCAATGGGCCGGCCACATAGCTCGCAGAACTGACAATCGCTGGGGAAAAAAGGTTCTCGAGTGGCAGCCACGTAAGGGCAAACGCAGTGTAGGACGACCCCCCACAAGATGGAGTGACGACCTGCGCAGTGTTGCGGGAAGTCGATGGATGCAGGTGGCTCAGGACCGTGCTTCGTGGCAATCTTTGGGGGAGGCCTATGTTCAGCAGTGGACTTCTAATAGGCTGAAATGATGATGATGATGATGTGGAAAAGGTGCCAGAGCGGTAAATTCAAGTTGCTCGGCGTTTAATTACACGTTACATGGATAAAACAATGTACAAGAGAATAAGAACATTGGTCTCCTTCAAATATTGAATTCACTGCGTTTTCCTGTACATGGTTGCCACTCGACTGTACATCGTTTCTTCTCCAACGATTGTTAGTTCTGCGATCTATGTGCCACTTCAGCTTGGTTAATCCCTATGGTTGTGTCAAAGACCCTACTTATGCTGCGGGTATCATCGTTACAGATTCCATCATGATCATCACCGAGTTTAGCGCTTTCTATAACCGGCTCAGCATCACATAATTTCATACGATCATAGGATGCGTTGCGTCAGTCTTCTTGAGGCGACCGTGGGAATTAGGGAAATTAACAATATATAGGAATAATTGGGATTAGGAGATCGAAAAGAGATTGGGCACCATTTGAATATATTAAAAGTTCATTTTATCGGTATTTAGTACGAAAATTTAAACATTTTCATATATGGACGAATTTTAAATTAATTTCATATGGCTATTATTAGATATATAGATAGATGTCTTGTATCTACGCGAATACGTGTAGTATTTGAAATGAAATTATTACTTTTTGACCTTTTATTCCCGACATTTCAGCTGCTTTACGAGATGTAAAGCAGCTGAAGCAGTGGTTATGGTGGAGATTGAAATGTTAGACGTCCCAATGCCATTGTCAACTCGGCTACCTTTAGCTTGTTGACTATTATGAATCGGTATGAGTATTTTACGTTTAACTAGAGGTCGTTCAGTGGTTTTCTTAATAATGGATTTAATTTTATTAATTACAGGATCTCAAGTAGGTGGTAGCACCCAGCCATCTTCTCTTGCTTAATTTTACATTACTATAAATTAGCACTACCTGAGCATTTGTAATATCGCACATAGCGCTATATATTGTATAACCTTTGTACTAGTAGTTTAAACTAATTCAAAGTAAATCACAACGATTACAAACCGACACAAAATAAACACATGCGAATTCGTGCAAATCTAGTGAGGACATATAAAAACTGGCAGTACCAGTTTTTTTTTCACATTTATTCCCTTTCTCACGCATAGCCAACTCCGGTCCTCTGAACAAAAGGCGGGTGGTGCGGCGTGCACAGGTACCCAATATCACGTTTTCGATTTTCATACACAAGGTCTTTAAACTTTGTCAAAAAAATTTTAGCAAAATTTGTATAGAAAAAATCATTTTTTTTTTATAGATAGTATAGTTAATCATACTATTTGCTGCCTTTCTATCAGCACAGTCGACGTAAAATATTAGAACTAAAAATTTAACTCTTTCATTTATGTTAGTGGTGTACATAAATGTGTTTTAAATATAACAAAACAAAAATAACTAATAATAATAATTTATAATGTAAACAACAAGAATACACACCACCAGTTACCCTCAAATCTAAAAACCCACTTAAAAGTCTATAATATAAAAAAACATTTTTATCACGAATACTCACAATGAATTATCATTCCCCACCATATATATTTTAAAATCAGGGACAAATACACATGTATATTTACGTATGAATATATTTTTTTTTATCTCCACTGATATAAAAAATGTGTTCATATGTATTTGAATAACTATCTTGAATATAGTATAATATATATTATAGAATATATATCAGTTCTCATGAAAACTTGACAGACAATTACCAACCAACTTCATGGTGTCCCTTTAAGGTATCTGCATGTGTTCATCAAAAAATTCACTTTACCCAAACATGCTAAAAGCAGAACTTCAAAAAATATTTTTTTGGAATTTTTATTAGTTCTGGTATGAGCAAATTCAAGATTATCTATTAATTACAGAACACCTGTATCAAATAAATTAATTTTTTACTCATCATATTCAATGCTATGCTATTTTATTTAATTATGTAGGCTTAAACAAAAAGATAAAGATTTGATTTGATGAAATCTTCATTTATATAATGTAGTTATACTTATTAAATACATTTTAACATCAAACCTAAGCTAGGTTACATAAATGTATTTAATGTTCAAAGAATTTTCTACATTTTATACCCTGAAAATATCTACATTGAATAGCTTAAAAGCAATTACTTAAAACAGGCATTTCATAAACAATCAAATAGGTACAAACTTTCTAAAATAGACTTCTAAAGTTATTTTCTATATTGTACAATGCTTGTGACAAAATTGCAGGTTCTCGTTTGTGATTTGTAGGCGATTCAGATATGGGCTTCATGTCTCTTTCTCTAGTATTATTAAAAAGAGAACTAAATGCATCCATTTGAATATAATTTAGTGATTGAAGAATGATTCCTTTGTCAGGATATGGAGTAGGTGTAACAGAAACATTATGCAGAGTATGATTTATACTTTGTGGAACTGGAGCACTGGGAGCCGATGGTGTACCTTGATCTGAAGGACCTTTTGAAGTTGTTCCAGAAGAGGGTGCAGGCTTTTTTCCACCTGAAACAATTTTGAAATTGAAAGAACTACTGCAACAATTTATTCATTCTTCTATTTAAATTTTGTAAAATAATCACAATACAGCAACAGTTTTAACCCATAACCACCAATCACTCATCTCTTAGACACCAGAGATTTTATTTTATTATTAGCAAGTGGGGATTGTTCACTTTTACAATTTACTTACTTATTGTATGAATCATTCTCTCCATTTCTCTTAATTGAGTTTGTTGATGTTGAACTGTGAAGTAGAGATCTGTTATTGTTTCAGTTATGTGCTTCATTTCCTCCTCACGTTTAGCTTCCTTTGCTCCTTCTTTCTTGCTTTGCCTTAACATGAAATTTAAGGGGAAGGATGTACTTTGGAATATGTATGTAACAAATGTTTACACTATAATGTTACTAACATTAAAGAAAGTCTTCGCACCTGCTATATTCAATAACTAGTAGGCCAGCACCAATGACAAAAATAACTGTTTCACCAAGCAGGTTTGCTCCAAGTTCTATTGCCATTTCTTGGCTGAGAACCGGAATATTGACTGGTTTTCCTAAATTTAAAATCCACATTTTCGCTTTCACTTCACACCAGTTGTAAACTAGAAACAGCAACAAAAATTAATAAGTTTTAATTAATTTTAAAAAAATGTATGAATTTTATGTAATATAATTTTACTTTCAGAGGTACTTACATTGAGCCGGTGGCATACAAACGTAAGTCCTGAAAAATGGACTGTTTTTGGCCCTCTCTTTACATGCATTTGCGATAGGTTTACTAACCTGTTTTATTAATAGTACAGATAGTTTGGCAATAGGAAATGCTCCGACTACCATTGTCGTAAAAAATATAACCCACACTTAGCTTTAATACATAATATTTCGAAAATTTATGATATTCGTCAGAAATCTGTCCAGTTTTCAGAAATAAAACGGGCGAGAATCGAAAACAGGAAAATCTATTTCATTGACAGTTATTTTACTTATTTTTCTCGAATTAGGGATGTGATATTCAGAATATTGATATATCTTTCTAAAGTCATTGCCATATTATTACTCTTAGATTTCGTAACCTAAAATTTATTCAATAGAATATTATCAAATACAGAATAAAAAGTGATTTTTAGGATTAGTTAATATACGAGTGCTAAATATTATAATAACAATTTCAGTTTAACCTCTTCGTTGATACCGGGATTCAATAATAGATGAGCATTAGTGATGGTGCATAAGCACTTAATTTAAATGTCATACCCCATTTAATTATTACTGTACGTTGTTAATTTCCTAAATTTCTACATTCGCCTCAAGAAGAAAGGGATGTAACACAATGTTTATTCTAACAAAGAAAATCGACACTAGCGCCACGCTTCAGTACTCAAAAAAATGTAAATTTCAAAACACAGAAGGCATTCCGCTATCGATATATAAATCTATTTAATTAATAATAAAAACTAGTATGCATGCGAAGATTGATGAAAGTGGGAGAAGCGAAAGACGTATGTCAGGACCGTAGCAAGTGGAAGAAGATTTTCTCTGCCCACCCCGTTGGGAACAAGGCGTGAATATATACATACATTAATAATATCGCTTTGCACTCATAAATAATAGTGCCGTATTCGTGTTATCGTGTAACGCAAAGAAAAAACCTTTCCGAAACGAGAAATAGGATTACTGCCAGCCATTCTTTCAGCCAATAAGGTACGTGGTGCTTCACAGTAAAAGAGGAGTACCTCAATCCCAATTTTCCTACGCAAATGTACCATACACAAAAGTTATGGAACCTTATTATTATTGATTGCCTGTGTTTACTGAATTTGTATGTCATTGAATACGCAAAAATTAACCATTCAGTCTTCTTGATTAATTCTACCTTTAGTACCTAAGTGCAAAAGAAAAAATATTAATTAAAGCTGAAAAGTCTAGTTTTTTTTTACGCATAACCATATATCTATAGATTATGGGCATACTTTTAAGTAATGTAATATTGATTACATTAAAAAATACTAAAAGCGAATTAGTGTTTACAAAAAAGAAATACTATGGAGGAGATAAAACATTTGGATGGCGAAATATATCGTTATTCTAAGCCTTCATGTTTAAGGTACATGTGATTGCTAAAACTTCCATCATCCAGTATTTAGCGGACTCAAATTTACAACTGGAAGCTGTACCGTAACCACATTTTAATTAGTTTAGCCAGATGCGAAGAAAAGGTGGTTTCATCGCAACCGACTACTTTAGAGACATGGCCCGGCGCTATTTCGCTGAACACGAAAACCCGCTGGTAGTGCACGCCTCTGGAAGCAGTCCGACAAAAAGAGTTACAGTACATGTGGCCAAAGTAAAACATAAACTCACTTGAAAATTAGTATAAAAATAATTATTAAGTAATCAATAAATATTACTCACTTTTGATATACCGTGCACTACATAAACTAATTAATGTTATATACGTCCAATTCAATCAAAAGTAAAAGACAATCTCACTGCCAAGGCAGACGGTCACAACTTCGTCCAAGCCGACGTCCAACCCTCTCTTGGGCGGTCCTTAGATCGCTAATAAACAAAAGATAGGTAGAAGGGGTACAATGTTACAGCTTATTTAAAAACGTTTGCGGCCTCAAGGACGCAACCGCATACGATAAAGCGGTAAATCGAAAACGCGTATCAGTTAGTGTTGTAGATAAGCGATCTATAGACCACCCAAAAGAGGTTTGGACCTAACTTCGCCGAAATTAATAATACTGCTAAACAGCGAAGTTCATTACGGATTACGGAATAAATGTATCTAAGGTCTAAAGTGTTTATTTTAATTATAACCATATTTCCACAGTTCTTTTATTTAATATAATCAATGGTTCAATTAAAAATAAATATATTTAAAGCACACACGCCTGCCATCCATACAGGGTAGGCAGAAATTTCAAATTTCCTTTTGTCACGATCCTTCTGATCTCCAGTGTATATAACATGACGGTTTGCGACTCTCGTTGTTAAACTTACTGCCAAAGTTTGTCATGTCTCGCTAAGTTAGCCTCCTCTGATGGTATTGAAGTCAATTGTTTACCGTGGTTAACAGATGTTTTGAGTAAAGTTAGATGTTTAAAAATTTGGTCTGAATATTTCGATGAGTAATCTTTAACGAAAGGTGTCTGGCACAAAACAATTCCACCAACCCTTCCACGTTCCGTTTGGTTTGAAAATTGCAGTCAGTGTAACATTATAACGTACTTCACTTTACCATGGAGTGCATACGAAATGAGACTCAGAGACATACTGCCTTATCGCGGGTAAAATAAAAAAACTTGAGAAATGGGCGCACCATGAATTAACTGATCAGCACGCCTTCCTTTTCGAAAAGTAGTTACAGAAATTATTTGTTTGTGGACAGAATTGTGGATTCTCTACGATAATAGCAAGCGTAAAACGCAATGGCTGTGCCCAGGTTGAATACTGGAACAATACCCTAAAGCGAAGCACAGCTATAGAAATTTAAGAGTAACTGTTTGGAAGTTACTTCATGGTGTAAATTTTAAATATAGAACGGTTATTTTCGTAAATTAACCCCTAATATGAATAATGAAAGGCAATCTGCGATCTAGGGTGACGTCGGAGGTGCGCGATTTAGAGGCGCGAGAGGACGCGACACGATGCGCGGGAATTTTCACAGGAAAATGCCCGAATTTTGTCGTGGTTACGGAATGGCGTTCGCAGTCGCAGCAGAATACCCGTGATTTTGCTCGCGTGGTATATGAAATTAATATTTATATTCACTTCTTAGAAATTTACCTATACCTATATTATGAAATGGCAATAGAGGACTCCTTTTCCTAAATTTTTTTTGCTACTAAACCGCCATGTAGTGAACCCGTTCGGGGTGGGGGCGAGGTGGATGCTGGATGCGTACTGTTCTAACCTCACCAACCAACTAATATAAAAATGAGTTTAAAATTGTTTTAGTTGCAAACATTGAATGTATTTGAGGCACAACAAATTTCAATTTTCCATACCTTTCATAAAATGTATTCATGATGGAACTGTCGCGAGATGCTCGATGTTATTGGTGGTTGGTGGTATAATTGCCGTTTCACACAAGGGCTGTGCAGCAAGGCAATATAGTGAAAAGAACAGAAGGATATGTGACATGACGTTTATATTTACCGACAAGCTGGTACGACCCGATGTCTGCTACCTATGCCAAAGCAAATTAAAATAACAGACTGAATCGTAGTTCGCTGTCTGCTGGGTCGATAAGCTCTCGGGCTTCTCGTTAGTCTATGACTAGTCTTACCTTCAGTGTGGCGTCCAAAGTAGTAATGTTGTTATAAACCATAAAAAATAAAAGTTTTTTAGTTCTTTAGTCGTAGCTGTGATTGAAGCTGAACACCTATAATTGGTCGTTGACAGGAATCTGGTCGCATTGTTATGAACCAAAAAAGTGCCAAGGTGGGTGATACGATTTTAAAAGGTAATTTCCAACATTATTCCGCTCTCTATCTTTCCTACTCGAGGCAAAAAAGGCGACCGCTCTGATCCGTCCAACTACAGGTCTATTGCCATCACCCTCTTGTCAGCTGATCAGTGACCGACTGTACGGTTTCCGTCGCGGACAATCAGCAGATGATCTTCTAGTTTACCTGACTCAGCGATGGACAAAAGCAGTTGAGTCTATGGGGGAGGCTTTGGAGGTTAGTCTGGACGTAGCGAAAGCATTTGATAGGGTTTGGCATAAAGCGCATCTTTCAATGCTTTCATCTTACGGGGTTCGGGGTTCCCGAGAGATTGTGCAACTGGGTCACCAGCTTCCTTGCGGATCGGATCATCAAGGTTGTTGCCGACGGTGCATGCGCGGACTCCAAACTCGTGAATGCTGGTGTTTCACAAGGCTGTGTGCTATCACCACTCCTTCTGCATATTAACGACATGCTACAAATCAGTAGCATGCATTGCTATGCAGATGCATCTGACCGCATCTAACGTCGAGTAATTTTCGGTGACCAGGCACGCTTTGATCGGCTTGATCCTTTGGCCTTGCGAAGAGATATTGCTTCTCTTTGCATTTTTTACAAAATTTACCACGGGGAATGTTCTGAGGAACTATTCGGATTGATCCCAGCCGCTGAGTTTTACCATCGTACATCGCGACAGAATTCGAAGTTCCATCAATACCACCTAGATGGTTGGCATTCCACCACAGTGCGTTTTAATCGAAATTTTCTGCCACGCATTTCAGCTTTGTGGCATCAGCTGTCGCCAGCGGTATTTCCGAAAAGTTAGATGAGCTTATTCCTTCCTTAAAGGCCGCTAACGCATCAGTAGGTCCTCTGGTGTTGTGGATGTTCGTGATCGTCAGTGATCACTTTTGCCCCCTTCTTCTATAGGAAAAAAAAACAAATAACGCTGGCATGGTGTAAAAATTAAATTAAATATAATTTTGTTAGCTTGTACAGCAAATTGTTATGCCATCTATTCTCTAATCTTTATGTTCATTTTGCCTGTCATAAGTCTATCGCTCGCCTAGCTTGCTAGGCCTCACTCAATGATTGCCACAAGGATGGTCCTGAGCCACCTGCATCCATCGTCTTCCCGCAGCACTTCGTCGAGTTATATAGCCGACCCATTGTCACATCAGCTTGACAATCCTTACGGCTATGTCGGTTATCCTAGTTCTGCTGCGGATATTGTCATTGCAGTTTCTCCCGCGCAGAGAAACACGAAGCAGAGCCCTTTCCATAGCCCGGTGAGAAACTTTGAGCTTCCTCATGCGGCTTCCAAAGAAATATCTGTCTCTGTTCTGTAAGTCTACATTGGCAACACGCACTTGTTATAACTTTGTTCTTGAGGTTCTTTAATACAGTTAAATAAATCTATGTGGTAATTGGTACCCTCCAAGGTAATAGAAATGTAGGTGAAAAAAATTAATTAATACATTACTATAGTTTTCACCGAGATTTGATAATTTTTTAAAATGTAGATAGTTTTTTGGTGCAAGGTAGGTAGGTATTTGAGTAAAGTTTGTATATCTACCGTAAAGTTGCTACCGTAAAGTCCGACTGTCATCACAGATTACTTATATATGTACTGAACTGATTGTCATCACAGAATAATAATACTCTAAAGAGTTCTTAAATGTCAATGTCATTATCACAATGATATGAAACAATGACATTGTTTCAATTCTTGTAATGAATGCAAAGAAAATTTTACCATTGATAATGAACATTTCCAACTTTAATTTAAATAAATAGAATTCATAAAACTTATATTACAATGAGACGCTTACCTTTTTATAAACTTTTGATAATTTTATGTGTTAGTTTTATTGCTATTTATGTATACTCTATGAATACAAGTAAAATTAATCCAAATAATTATAAGCATTGTACTGAGCCTAGTCTTCAGTTTATGTAAGTTTTATACTAATAATGAATTTGCAAGAATTTTTTTGTCATCCTCTCATATAAATTTGAATAACCTTAAAGTTTGATTGTGTTTACTATTTATTTCATTTATTTATTCTACTTGTTACAGAGATACTACTATATTTATTCTTTTTCTTACAGAGCTGATAATAATCATTCAACATCCAAAATAGTTATGTCATTTGTTGTTTGTGGCCCAAGATTTAATGAATCTGTAAATGTAATAAAATCTGTGCTACTCTTCACAAGAAGACCTGTGCATTTTGTTATTTTTGCTGATAGTCATTTAATCAGTTTATTTAATGATACATTAAGCAAGTGGAAAAATTTAGTTAAGGATCAGATAGATTTTGAAGTCCAGACAATTAATTTCCCAGAAGCTCATAAAGATGACTGGATGAACTTATTCAGTAAATGTGCAGCTCAGAGATTGTTTATTCCTGTGAGTACATCATTTAATATTTATAATAAGTTTATTTGAAAATTTTGCTATTGCTAGTCACTCAAAATTTATAGAATAAAATGTATTTTATTCACCCCATTATCAAATGATTTTATTTATCAGCCTTTTAAGTTGACTGCTATACATAGGCCTGTCCAAGAAAGTACCAGCAAAAGCTACTGCAAGCATTTCTTGGACAGGTTTGTTTATTCACACCATGCTTGGCATGTAGGTTGATGAGCGCAGTGCCAGTACCCTTGCACTAGTGATGCTGGCCCACATAACCACTCGTAGGGATTTGGGTTCGGAAAATTCGGATGATTCATCATTAATTCTGTTGCCAGAGCCTTGTTTGTCAAACATGCATGCGGCTCAACAAACAGGTATTTGATAAGTGCGGAGGGGATTGGTAGGTGACCTCCAGATACCTCACTCACTAAAGAAAATGCAGAGTAATTTTTATTTTTAAGATGAAAGGGCAATTAAATTTACAATAGACTTGATTAGATAAAATGGCTTGCAAACAAATTTTGGAATCTGTAAGAATAATTGTTTTGTGTGGTATTCAACATATGTTAATGCTTCATGAATTGCAGTTGCTTCTCCCGTAAAAATAGAGAATAGAAGAGGGGATTTACAGTTTGGAATAATTTTAAACTTGGGGATTGAGAATTATGCATCAGTATAGTTCTCGTCTTAAATTTTGGAAGCATCTGTGTAGATTTCAAGCCAATCTTCAAGCCATCCACTTGTTTCAGTTTTGAATCTGCAATAGGATTTTGATTTTTTCCCAATATTAAGATAAATGTCAAGATTGATTTTACATGAAAAGATGGTACCAGGAATTTGAAGAAATGATATAAACTATTACATAAAAATGGAGAATCTTTATGGACCCAGTAATCAACATGAAGAAACATATTCTGATAGATGTATTTTAGAGATAAGATTGTCCTGAAAGCTGGCAGAGTTTTAAAAAATAATATATTGGAAAGATATTTCCTCCTTATACAGAGAGGAGGTTCAACACACTCCACTTGTATAGAATTAATTGGAGAAGGCTTCATTGCACTGCTGATGGTGCAAAGACATTTGTACTGGATCTTGTCCAAAATTTTTGGAAATGTAGTCTATATGATCACTAATAGATAATTTTGAATCCAGAAATTCTATTTTGTTTCTTATTGGTATGGGTATCATAGGAGAATGAAATATCAGGAATTCTCTTATGATCGGTGAAGATTACTACACTGCTAATTGAGGTAGACAAACATAGACCATGGTCTGATAACCTCTCTCGAAAATATGCCATGGATAAATTTAGTAGGGAACAAGCTGTAGAGAGGTTATTTATATCAAGTTATAGAGCAATGTTTTCTGCATTCAATGCAACCTTACCTTAGTAAGGTATTGAAAATAATAACAATTCTAAGGGTAGATAGAAATTACAGATTTTCATTAGGCTTAACTCAGCTTAGTCAAATAGGCTTAGCGACCCACTTCCACTCTCCCAGAGAAAGAAAGTGACAGGAAGCCTCAAGTGACCTCATCACCATTTTCAATTCCGTTTTGCTCATTAGTTTATTTGATCTCACTGATATTATATTATATACTGAATTTTATAATATTGTTGTATTGTTTTAGAAACTTATTCCTCACATAGATGCAATGATTTATGTGGACACTGATACTTTGTTTTTGGGTCCTGTCGAAGAGCTATGGAATGCTTTTACACAATTCAATGGCTCCCAGATGTCAGCTATGGCTCTTGAAGACGACAATCCAAATGTTTCCTGGTATCCAAGATTTGCAAAACACCCTTTTTATGGAAAATATGGTAATATATATAGCATATTAAATGGCCATTCATTGTGTTAATATCTGGAAGTAAAAATTAAATTATTATTGTTAATATAAAATCTCTTTATAATGAAAGTTAAGGGAATAATCAATTTTAATTAAGTTGTTAAGTTTTCATTATTATACAGTAATTAATGGATGAAAAAGATCTTTTTTATATATTGCAATAATATTGGGGATGATATCAATTTTATTAAATGTTTTATGGACAATTAACTGTTAATTTAAGCCTCACTAGCTGCTGCTACTGCGTGGTACACTCCTGATTAATGAATATATTCCATGCATGGGCTGTTGTTAGCATTTTCATAGAAAAGCGCAATGTCCAGTATTGTTATAAATTGTGGGAGGTAATTGCATGGAAAAACATGAATGCAGTTTCTATAATAAATTTCTTGATCTTCCCTTGTCATTAATATCTAATTCTAACTATTGTTTTATTATTGAGAATAGCTGTGAATTTCATCAAACATTATTACGCTTTCTCGTAATATCCTATTCTTAGTAGTGATCTTATATAGTGTGTTGTGCTATGTACGACATTAAATCAATGCACATAGTACTAATAGGAAGTAATGTAAATTTAATTATTTTAAAATTCAACAATAACATTAAAAATATTTAATTATCTAACAAACAAAATACCAATTAAAAATCAACTTACTAAACAGCCTCATAGAGTAAGTAAATTACAGCATAACTGTCCTGGTAAAAGTGGCAACATTTGTTCGATTCCTTTCCTAGTCTCTTAACTAAAATCAATAATTAAATTGTTCTTGACTACTAATTTTGCGTAAAACGCAAAACTGGGTGCAAAAAAAATTTACTTATACTTAAACTTTAACGCAAAACTAGGTACGAAATATGGCGATGAGCTGATAGTGGCAACTTTGGAGTAGGGCAACGGAACCCGAGAGGGCAACAGCTGGCTGACTTCTAGGCAAACGAGGGATTCTGTATGATGAACTCCTATTTCCAGAAGCGGCCCCACAAGAAGTGGACCTGGATGAGTCCGGACGTTACCACAAAAAATTATATTGACTTCATCATGACGACCAAGCGTCAGCTGCTCAGTAATGTCTCTGTAATCACTAGGGTGAAAACCGGCAGTGATCAATGAATGGTAAGATGTACATTGAACCTTAACATTAGCCTCGAGCGGTCTCGTCTGATGAAGTCTACGCTTCGCCCACCACGTGCTCTTATCCAAAATCCCGAGAGCTTTCAGCTCGAATGGCATAATAGCTATCAGTGCCTAGAAGATTGCGTTATTGCGTAGTGAACGATACGAATAGCAGGATAGTGGAAACTATCCATGCGGTAGGAGCTGCGGTTTTGCAGGACCCGCCGTACGAACAAGCCCCAAAAGCACTCTTAAACTCATGAAAGCCAGGCGTGAGATTAAGCAGCAGTCTACTACAGATGCGTCAGCATATCGGCAACTGTATAGACAGATCTCCAAATGTATGAAACAAGACATACGCAAATTGAATACAGTCTGTATTGAAAATGCGATAGAGCGGAACAAAGGCTCCACAGTCTTCGCCAGAGATCTGTCTATCGGTAAGAGCCAACTGACAAAGTTGAATATCGAAAGTGGCGCAGTTGTTTCCGCTGGAGCAGAGATTTTGAGTGAGATCGAGAGATTTTACGGACAGCTGTATACAACGTCGTTGAAACCACGCACAGATGTGAGTAAAGACCCAAGAGCCACGCTTATACGACATTATTCCAATGACATCCCGGACGTTAGTCTGAGCGAGATTAGGATGGCTCTCAAACAGCTTAAAAACGGCAAGGCGTCGGGTGAGGACGCAATTACAACTGAGCTTCTGAAAGCGGGTGGAAAACCAATACTTGTGGTCCTTCAGAAGCTGACTCAGAGACTCTCGGTATATCGAAGTGCTGAGGTGTTTGTACAATGAGGCTACAATGTCTATCCGAGTACAGAACCATATTACGAAACCAATCCAACTGCAGAAAGGTGTAAGACAGGGTGATGTCATATCCCCGAAACTCTTCACCGCTGCATTGGAAGATGTTGTATCGTAATACGTCACTCGCCTTTGATTTGCCGACGACGTAGTTCTTATGGCACGATCGCAGGAGGAGCTTAGTACTATGCTCAATGACGTCAATACTGTCTCCCAACAGTTTTCTGTAATTTGCACATTTCGCTTGTAGTTTACTAGCACCAGCCATCTTTTAAATTCTGCCGCAAGAACTCAGAAGACTATTTTTACAACACTCACAAGATGTCTCAAGAGGCAGACTTACTTACTTCTTTACCACACGGCACCAATTATTATTGTTACGAGTGAATGTAATTTAACCACAAAGAGGAAACTTAATAATGTACATTTTTTTATTTTTTTTTCAGGATTAAACTCCGGTGTAATGTTGATGAACTTAACAAGAATGAGAAATTTTGGTTGGGTTGATTATGTTACTCCTATTATGTTAAAATGGAAATTGTACATTCCCTGGGGTGATCAGGTAATTTCTAGTTGGTAATCTTAAACAAAACCTTTACCGTGTTCAATATTAATATTACAGAATTTTTTTTAATTATTTATTTATTAAACTTTATTTAAATACTTTTATATTACATAATTGTATTATAAAGGGCGGACTTAATGTCTCTTGGCATTCTCTGCCAGTCAACCCGGGGCGTGGAGAGATATTGTAAGGGTGTAAAACATTACGCAAAAAAAAATTATAAATAACTTACACTTACAATTAGATACATACTAACGATATAAATACATATAAACAAATATGAATACAGATAAATTACATATATATATATACACATACATACAGCATGCACAATATTATTATAATTGCAATGACCGATGATATCAATTTCACTAAGTGGGAACGGATGTCTTGAAGAGGTGTTCATGTACCATGTCTTGTACATGTACATGTCTTTTGTACGATAACTTACTGGATGCTTTCCTAATGACTTCAGGCAAGGAATTCCAGAGTAGTGCATTCTGAACAGTAAAGGAGTTGCCAACAAATTTAACGTTGTTAGAATGGTTGTATACGAAGGTAAGGTAAGGATTGAGAAGTAGATTTTTCAGTAATTGTCGGCTTGTACATTGTTTATGGGTTGTGCAGAAAGTAAACTTAACATAATCTCCAGCAGTTCCAAACTAACGCTGCACCAGATGCTTCGCATCTTACTTGTAGGTGCTGGCGCCAGACACACTCAAGGTTTTCTGGTATTTCTCTAAGCGACTATAATTACAATGTTATATTAAATGCGATACGTTACAGTTATTAAAATTTTGTTTCGCAACATAGTACGTGCCTAACTGAGAGTAAGGTACTTTAAATAAACCAAAACATTAATCTTAATTTATTTTAAAAGTAGGAAATACATCCATTGAAGACTGTTTAATGTCTCTAATGAGCCGAGAATCTATCCGACACATAGGCGATAAAATAACATCATGTATTTCATGGTATCTATTTATATTGGCCCCATCCCTATCGATGAAGTCAAGTATCTCTCATGATAACAGAAGACATAATTTCTATTCTAAAAAATTCTAAAAATTTTTATTTTTATTTCACAAATCGGTATCGATATTTTAATGTTTTAATTAAAGAATTGGCATTAGCTAGTCGTGCATTGTAATGCACCAGCATTCATGGATATTTTCAGAACAAATCCACTTTTTATTCTCCAATTTGTAGTTGCAGTGCCCAATATGTAACGTAAACACAAATTTCACATAGATTTTTAGACACACATGAGATACTCACAGACTGCACTGAAAATGTCTTTTTTCGGAGGGGCCGAAAAAAGACATTTTCAGTGCAGTCATTTTCGGACCATCTGCAAGTACTTACCTGCTTGATAATCCATTAAATACCGGAAACCTTAACTGAAAATACACACATATCTAATTATAGCCGAAATCTAGCGGAGATATTTTGTGTTTATGCCGGACAGTTGCTTGTAGTTACAGAAGAATTATTCTTAATACTATTTTGTATTGCAATACGACATGAATGTGAGATAATATATAAAAGATGGATGAAATGGATTAAACGAAAGCTAGGATAGGTAAAATGTGTGGTAGAGGAAGGGAAAGCGAATGTTATCGTCGAGTGTCCACGACTTTTAAAAAAACTTTAAATTGAAGAAAAAAAAAATACACTAGAAACTTGTTTTCAGCTCCCCATATATTTTGGAGCTAGTCCATGATATTAAAAACAAGCGGATTCGTGGCATTGAAGATATTTAAGCAGCATGTGGTGATGGATCGAAGAGTTGTGTGAATTGTAAGATGCGACTAACGCCTTGGGTATTATCAATTACGACGAACGACAAGCAATCAATCATTAAGCCCTTGGACCTGAAAGAAAGACTTAAAAGCCGACAGAACAACTTTGTACACGCTCATAAAAAATATGACATGCGATGAGAGAACAAATGCCGTCGAATCACAAATGTAGGGATTCAATGAGCATGACAAAACTTACTCAATCACATGATCAATACAAGATGTAAAATTTAATTCGCAATTAACCGGCTGGAGAGTGTTAGAACAGTTATCGCTAACTGGCACAGCGTTACTGGTTGAAGACTGGGAAGCCTTTAAGATAATGTGAAGATTAAAAAAATCTTCGAACTTGATATAAAGTTTATCTGCGATATTATGCGCGCGAAGAAAAGTTACAGGAGTTGCATGGATTGTCTTTATGGCATTGAAGGAATTAACTAGTAACTGCGCCTAGCGCCTGCGTAGGGTTGCGCCAGTTTATCGTATTATTTGATTGAGTATGAACATGTTCAACCACGAAGCGGTGCGGAGACAGTCCGAGGCAGAGGCGGTGCGGAAACGACCCGACAAACAAGTGTTATATCTGTACAAAATTAAACAAGTAAAAAGTTTATAAATTTTGTAAAACAAAACTTCTGTTTATACAAACAACTATCGTGATAAAAATTATTAAAACAGTTTACAAAAGAGATACTGTGGGAGAAAAATTCATAGGAGATCTATGAAAGCCGTAAGTATTTTCAACCGGTTACAATTATTATAAAAGTAATTTAAAAATTTCTTATAAACTTAGATTGCAAATATAGTTATAGCCTTTTTCTTGGGATTCTAATATTTCAGATTTACCGAAGTTTCTATATTTCACTTTGATATATAATGTTAAAATTATCTAAAATAATCTAAACAGTCTAGACCACTTTCGCTGTTTCGTTTTTACTTGTATGGGTCTTCTGTAAATTCTAAATTTTATTTGATAATTGTCCGAAAACGTTTTCTACGACACGCCGTGCGCTGCAGTGGCAGTTGTTAAATTTTCGTTTCCTTTCTTGATATCTCGAAAATTGCGCTCTTGCTATGTCGTTCTTAGCTTCCTATCTCTACGACTATACATTTATAATTCGGATCAACTAATGCCAGTAGAACAAGTGAGAACATTTTTTTGTAACAAGAATATGTAGTTTGTTGCACTATTACCAAGGCGTCGAATTTGTACACGTTTGCCGTCAATACTGGCTACACATTTTAGAAAGTTCCTCGTAGCTCGATAGCCAAATTCGATTCTTGCCATTATGTTTATGTTTGTAAATAAATTAATATACGTGGTAGAGACAAGTGACGTCTTTTGATACTGCACGAATGGGTCGCCGCGACCAGGTTAGTACCACGGTTTCGCAGAATACCGTCGTGAAGTTGAAGCATCTTGTACTTTCGAGAGTTTCGTCCGGTGAGGCCCACAAGAAAATGGATCCCTTCTCCAAATATCACAGCGGAGTGAAATTCAGCATAGGAAGCATAGGCTGCTCCGCATATCCTAAGGGAAGGCGAAACCTTTCTTGATTTGACGGGAAGACCTTACTTTTTCTTACAGTGATGCAGATATCCTCACCGGATGATACTTCTCATCCCTATTATCCGGGGTACAAACTAGAACACTCGTTTGTGCTTCGAACCTGAGTTTTTGTATACGTCAGTTACACGTCATCTCTCCTCGATGCCTTGGTAGTTTTGAAGGTGCGGGCATATCCACGCTTTGGCTGCGCATAGACAGCGTCGACCGTCCTCGCGTCTATGCATGCGTTTACAGGTCTCATAGCGGTAATACCGATACTGAGCAACTTATCGACCACGTCCAAAATGGCTGCAGATTGTGGGCTACAACAGATCGCATCCGTAGAGGTGGCTCAGTTGGCTCACACGATAAATGGCTCGGTTCAGGTATAACCAATCATGGGGGAGATCTGTTCACGACTTTGCCTTAGCATATGGTCTAACATCTCTAACCTCTCACCCGGGTAGCTATCAGCTCTCCGTCGATGCCTTCTTGGCTTGACGGACCAGTCTGTTTCGGACCAGGTGCCCATTGTGAACGTGATCTGTGGAGTTCCGATTATGTATTTGAGTCACCAGCTTCCACGCGGATAGAAGTATCGAAGTTTTTGTCAATGGAGCCTTTAAACCCGTGAACGCTGGTGTTTCACAAGGCTGTTTGCTGTCTCCTTCCCTGTTTATTATGTATATCAATGACATTCCGCAAATAAGTAGCATACATTGCTATGCAGATGACAGCACTGGTGATACCCTATACACTAGCCGTACGAATATTTCTCGGGAACACGTCTCATTCAACCCTAAAAAGACACAAGTTTGCGCGTTTACCGAAAAAACCACTCCTTTGTCGCCTCTCCTTGTTTTGCGACCTTTTGTTGTCTCAGCCAGTATAAGAAGACATAACGAGCGACGTTCAGTTCATGGTCACGTGGAGCATAAGGCCAAAATAGTCTCTAAATACGTTGGTGCGCCTAAGCCCATATCTGATAGAGTGGGACAGTTACCGATTGTAACTTTATAAGGCGCAAGATCGCGCCCACATGGAATACTGTTTGTGAATGGATGGATGGACGTACCATGGATTTACCACGAGGAATGTTCTGAGGAGCTGTTCGGAACAATCCTAGCCGCCAAGTTTTTCCATCGTATTTCGCGACAGAATATTAAATTTCACTATCTAGATGGTTGACAAACCACTACAGTGCGATTCACACGGAATTTTCAGACATACACTTTAACTATGTGCAGTAGGTTGCAATACTTCCCAAATAGCTTTTGATATTTGTTTTATATGTGGTTGACTGTAGATTGTACAACATGATAGGAAAATTCATTTGTTTGCTATGAAACAGTTGTTACATACTACATTACATACTGAATAATAAAATTTTTTGTAACAGGTGTCGGCAAAAACTCTATGGAAGAGAACCTAAAAGATGGATATACAAAATACAAAAATAAATAGTAAAGGTTATACGTAATATAATATTTTCGCTATAAATATTGCTAATAAATATTATCACCTAAGTATAACGTGAGATTAATGAATTTATGTGTATAGAATCCTTTTATTTTAGTGAACATCTTTATGTACTCAATATCGGTTTGTAATTGTAAAAGTAATCAATCAAAATGCATTAGCTTCATAGTACAGATCATTAGTTTGAGATTATGCACGAAAATCGGCCAAACAGAGGGCTTACAGTAATTTGACCAAAAATTGTATTGAAACAGCGGACCTCGCACCGTATCGTTACTTCTACATCGGCGCTCAAGCAGGACCAACAAACAAGAAGAAAAAATAATGAACAAGAACATTGCAACTGGGAAGAAAATAGTATTTATTACAATGATAGTGATCGTCAATAGTGATGGTCTTCAAATTCGTATCTGGCATTTTGCACGCACAAAAAAAAAACATGTCAATTGAGTTTAGTGTACCTGATTAACTTTCTTGGATTTGGCAATATTTAACGCAGTATCTTAACTTTCTACGAAGAGTTATCATTATCAAACTCCTTGTTATCTGTCCCAGAAGACTTACCCAACTCTATCATAATTAAAATTCCAAGATACTGATATGTTAGAAACCAGTACCAATATTACTATAACTTAGTATATTGTTAGTATATAATATGATATATATAACATTAATTAGTTGCAAAGGTCCCGCTCACTATTTATGATGATTATTCTTATACATACATACGACTGCTAAGTTCCCACGTAAAGTGCTAAAAATATTTTTTCCAAATAACTATACTTTATGAATGAATTTTGATTAAAAAAACAGATTAAAAAAAAACGTAGTGATAAGAGAGAGTAAGAGAAATGATTTTGTACATCCAAGCTATTAAATTTTAAGAAACAATATTATGCATATTAGTATTACGTTTGTAGATAAGTACTGCTTCGTTAACCGTTGATGTTGATTATTCTTAGGTAAAGATTACAAAGAACGTTATAATCACTGATAAGAATAATTTCACCAAATATTTTATAGTTCATGATGATTAGTTACATGAGTAGGTCAGCAATATAGAAAACCCATCAGTACCTACCCCGCCTATTGACGTAGGTAGGTGCTTGTCTACGACAGTTTTAACCGAGATAGCTAAGAAATGTTGACGTTCGTAATAAACAATTATTGAAGGATTTTATAAAGAAAATGATTAAACTGTGTTTTCCAACCTAAAAAGTCTTTCATTAATTTACACCTCCGTATTGGTAGAGCAACAACAAACCAGGTACACTAACATCAAAAAAATCTATAGCTGTTCTTTCGAACTAATTGCGCGTCTTCAATTGCTATCGAGTTAGTAATGTTTTCGGTAGTTATTTTTGGACAAGTGATGATAACACTCTCCAAAAAATTCCTTGCGTTTAGTAATGGATCCATCCAGGAAGGGTAATGATATGCAGTGTCAGAGAATTGACACGTGTGACAGTCGGACTGGTCGCCACCATCGACTGGAATCTGATCCATCCTAACACAAGATTTATCGGGCAGGTACGCTGCTGACCGCACTGAGCTTAGCGCTCCAACAAGGTCCAAAGTAGTCCTATGGTAAGACATCGGAGCAGGTCTGTCAGGTTTATGAGCTATTGCCTACAAATATCAGATAAGTGAAACCTTGTGGTCGAATTCTTGTACTTACTGTTAATACGAAAGTACTAAATTTCATGAACAAATTAATATAAAATATATTCATTATTCATTACCAGTATTTTTAAGTAGATTATGCTAACGGATGTATGTTGTTTGTTCGGACAGGATATAATAAATATAATATTCCACTACCATGAGCGCGCGGTGTATCTTCTGTCGTGTCGCTACAACTACCGTTCTGACCAGTGCATGTACGGTGACGCTTGCTTGGACGCGACAAAGCACGGCGTCTTTGTACTTCATGGTAGCCGCAAAGTTTTCCATAATCGTAAACAACCCGCTTTTCAAGTAAGTATAGTATTGCGTAATTTATCTTTTGGCTTCGGCGCTAACCGGGCACGCTACTCCAAAACGCTGATCAAAGAACTGAACTCTACGGGCTCGTAGAGACTCGCGCCATTTAGTTAGCGTTGTTGCCATTTCATTTGAATTGTCGCATAGCGGATGCAGAGGCGTTGTTACATAATTTTTATTTAAATTATTACAAATAAATTTAAATTCGTATATATTTCGTTAAAACCTCAGAAGCGAAAAGATATATATATATTTATTTATTTAAATATATGTATATGATTTAATTATATGTAATCTTATTTATTTAATTGTATACATATTATGTATTAGAAATGTACGCACTAAGTTTGCCAGAAATTTCAATGTATGGAATAAGTAGTGCCCCTTGCACTAGTACTATGTTTTAATGTTTTCATGCCTTTTTGTGTGTACATAAATAAATAAAAAAAAGAACAGCTTCATGCCATTGTATATTGTAATATTTTTTTTTATTTAATTTCTTCCCAAAAGATTACTCTATAACATTTCTCTATACTAAGCTAAAAAGTGATCAGCTAGGAGAAAGTAGGAATAGTTATAGGGCGATGGCTCGGTAGCGCAGTGGTTTGCACGGAACAAATATTGAATAGAGTGAAATTAATGATTTTTTTATTTGTGTAAGAAATTTAAATTTCGTATGTCTATTGTAATTGTTGATATTAAATAAAATTACTTTGCTTGCATATTATCTATTGTCAAGTGTAGTGCTTGTGTAGGTGACAGTTGTGTTGAATTAGATGGCTCTTCTTTTCTTCGAAGTAATATTGTTATTTTTTTATTCGATTTCGTTTCGTAATGAGGTTTCTCTGACGGACAAGAAACATATACCAAAAACAAAACATAAAATAAAAAGCTACGAACAGTCTTACAGACAATTAAATAAGTAGTTAAGATAAAATACAAAAAAAAGCGTAATAAAAAAAAGGAATGCTGCCCGTGGTAAATTCAACATTTAAAATTGCTTTTTATTAATTACAGTGGTGCTGGCACCGGGGGTCGAACCCGGGTCACTCGCGTACTATGAAGAGAGCGCTCTGCCCTCTATACTACTTCGACTCATTTATTTTATACTTGCTTATAATAATTATTTTTTATAAGCTTAGATAGGTAATTAAAATATCATTTTTTATTTTTAGATTACATACAGTGGTGGTCATATAAATAGAAACAGTTCTTATGAATAAAGAAAATATAACTTTAACGTACAAATGTTCGTAAAAATATACACATTCAAGAAGTAATAATCATGCAATAATATAGCCACTTAAATAAAAAACTCATTAAATGCATAAAATATAAAACATATCTTCCTTTTAATTACAAAATGAGTCTTACACATGTAGGAGTTTATTTTCTGTTACTGGCCGCTTTGACGCCTAATTAGAAACATTTTAAAAAAGCATCCATAGCTCGTTCTTTTTTTGAAATTGGAGAATAACATTTATTTCTTGGCTTTTTCTATTATTTTGACGGCAATTCAAAATTTAATCTGAATTTTATTTTGTTGAAAATGGGCAAAAATAAAAGTTGTGACGCGTCAACTAGGCAAATAATTGTTAATTTACATAGAGATCATAAGTGGGCGTACAGAAGAATAGCTGAGCATTTAAATTGTTCTGTTAAGAAAGTTTTCAATCCAATTGATCATTATAAAACACATGGAACTGTTGAAAATGTTCTTAGAAAGGGTCGGCCAAGAATAACCTCTCCCAGAGAAGATACGCCAATCGTTCCAGTTGCAAAAAAGCCCCAAGTAAAGGCTCCAACCAGATTAAAAATGAAGTTTTTTCGCCTGATGACCCGAGAAACATCTCGTCAAGACTGATACGCCGAAGATTAGTGGAAGCTGAATTGTTTGGAAGAATCTCTCGAAAGGTACCGCTTCTTACCAAGCAAAACTGAGAGAAGCGATTATTATTCGCTAAAAATATGTTAATTGGACGGTACGAGAATGGAAAAAAGTGTTATTTTCAGATGAAACAAAGATGAATATGGAAATGAATAGCGATGGAAAGCGCTATGTTAGACGTCCTGTAAACAATGCTTTTAATTACAAATACACAAGGAGTATAGTCAAGCACGCTGGCGGTAACATTAAAGTTTGGGGGTGTTTTTCCGGATGTGGAGTTGGACCCGTTCGGAAGATTGAAGGTACAATGGATCAATGGCAATACAAAAATATCTAAGAGCACACAATGACTCCCTACTCGGACGATCGATTACCTGTAACCTGGATCTTTCAGCATCACAGTGACCCTAAACACACGGCCAATAGCGTCAAATGTTTCCTTAGCGAACAGCGTATATCCGTTTTAGACTGGCCAGCAAATAGTCCGGATTTAAACCCGGTAGAAAATCTCTGGTGTATTGTTAAAAAGAAAGTCTCAAACAAACGTTACACCAGTCAAAACGAACTATATGAAGCATTTGTTGAAGCATGGAATTCAATCCCCCCAGAAAAATGTATAAATATATATAAATCGTTGAACATATTGTTATCCTATTTATTGTTTAATTTCAAAATAAAAACGATTGCGGTGAAGTATCTTACATAATGTCAAGGACCGTTGGTAGTGCTTCTAATTATACAACCACCACTGTATGTACAAGTATATTGTAGCATAGTAAATAATCCATAATCCCTGATAAATACTAGGCGATGCTAAGTATTTAGAAACAATAGTATCACTTTATAATTCTTATATGACCAATATTGTATAAGTATGTAAATATTGTATATATAAAAATATGAAATTTTAAATACTTTTTAAGTATTAATAAATAAAAAAATTCACTTAACATCATCTTTTCCAGGCAATATATCGAGCTATCAGCGAGTATGAGATTGGTACAGATCCTATGAAAATGTTAGTAAATTTGGAAAAATATTTGTCGGACGTACCCCCATCAAGTTGTGGAAATATGACAGAAGCGTTTATAAAACTACCTGTTGAAACACTACAGAGTTTACACTCTAAGCCTAAGAGATAGATTTATGTAGCTATGTGCATATGAGATGAGATGTGGTATATTAGTGGTATGTCATTCCGTGATTGTTGTCGGTTGACGTACGTAAAAGTCAACTGAGATCTTCAGACCGGCAAATTAAATTAACTTCAATTTATCAGCAAATGTTTAAGTTATATATATGCCTTGCAACTGCTACTTTCAGTAATATTTGTGAACTGCACTCATCGTAAGATAAGAGATCCGTTGAGGCTATAAGTGTAGAGGTAAGGAGTATCTCGTATGGGTCTACAACCAGAAATAATTTAAAGTAATGATTCAATGAATGATCAGAATTGCGCTAGTACAGCCAGAGGGTATGGTCTGAAATTAACGGTTGTCGATGAAGTGAAGTATGCCATAAAAAGAACAACACACAATTTTAGTAATACTTATGAATAGAGTAGTTAATGAGAGCACTGTGAATAAATGGTAAAATCTTTACGTACTCTACTCTAGTAACAGAAGCGCTACATATTAATTTCATACACATTAGAGGATAATTCATACACTAAAATACTCCTTAGCTTTACACTCCATAGTTGAGACTTATAATCATCATCATCATCATCATTAATATGATTAAAAGTGTTAATTTATTGGTAACCACCTATTTATGTTCGAAAGATTTGTAGCAGTTACATTTAGACATCTAAATATTTATATAGTACTTACGTATGAAATGTATAATTTTGTAGTTTTTCTTTCTTAGGTAAGTTTATCTTGGTACTGTATAGGTAACCAAGATTTATCACGACTACTTAATGCCAAATAGCATATCAAAACCTGAGATTTTATTAAAATAAGCGAGATTTGTTACGTTAATTTCTGACACTAGGCCGATAGCGTGTAAATGTCAGTCTTACATATCTATCTCGCTCTAATCTACGCGTATACTATGTATTTCTCTTCTACATTTCCAATCTATATATATCATAATTCTTACAGGGTTTAAACGAATACCATCGTTTATCGGGATATATTTATTATTTAGACAAAATAACTTTTGTTTATATGTTTTAAAATTACTTTATAGTTTTATAGTAGCCTTTAAGTACCAGAAATTTTGATTTCATGTTAAAACATTTTTATAAAGTGAGTTCGCTATGATACACTAAGAATCATCAAAACATATTTTGTGATTTACTGGATTATTTGGATAATACATATACCCTCTTAGGCCTTGTATCACAGTTTTCATAAGTTTGACATTTTTCAAAGAAATATAGTGCCAGTGGTTAAAAAAAAATATGATAACCTGATCTATAATACTCTATACACTGAGCGTCAATGATCTAAAGCAACGTAATGCAAAGATTGATAAAAGTGAGAGAAGCGAAAGACGTATGTCAGGACCGTAGCAAGTGGAAGAAGATTGTCTCTGCCTAACCCGTTGGGAACAAGGCGTGAATATATACATACATACATTGAAATTGCAACGATGCCTGGCGTATTTCAACTTGACTGACTTTTTGTGGCTAAGATTTTTGCTAGGAGTGCAAACAGTTAAACATATCGTTCCAACATGTCAAAGCTCCGTCTTGTTTCAATGTCAATACCTCTTCTTTTTTCGAGATGCTTCTTGTTCAGCTCTGAATAGGTCCATAGCATTGGCAGATAGCTTAAAATAAGTTACTATACGTTTTTTGTGGAAGGCAGTTTACAGAGAAGACAGGCTGCGCGTACAAATTTTTTCACTCTTTCTTTACTCATGATACGAGTCATGTTGTCCTTGCATATCGTGTACGTTAAGGTCTGTCCAATTGCACTATGCCTTAGTCCACCGGAAATATGAAACTTTTCATGGGTAATGTAAATTATTTATTTACGCTTACAGAAAAAATAAATAAAATAGTTGTCAAAACCATCGATATTTTTGGGAATTGGTTAGAGAACATCACTGTCTATACTTCAATTACAATTTGTATATATTTATTCACGCCTTGTTCCCGACGGGGTAGGCAGTAACAATATTCTTCCACTTTCATCAATTTTCGCATGCATGATCGTTGGTTTAGAGTATTCTTGACCTGGCCTTTTTTCAGAACGTCTCCGATTTGATCGTGAAATGTTCGACTAGGTCTTCCTCTCCCGACTCTACCATTTACACTCGCCTCATGTATTTGTTTCGTCAACCTACTTTCATTCATCCTATCCACATGTCCAAACCAGCTCAGCATCCCTTTCTCAATTCGTGTCACTACATCGTCATTCACGCCACAACGCTCTCTGATTACATTATTTTGAACGCTGTCAGTTATCTTCACATCAATCATACTTCTTAATGCTCTCATTTCTACTGCATTTATCCTGCTTTCATGCCTCTTCTGCCATACCCATTACAATTTATAATATAAATACCTACCTTTTCCTTATATAAAAACACAATTTTTTAAGTGATTTAGACGCATTTTATAGGATACCTTTGAATCAACAACTAAAACCATAATTATACCATATTCTTATTAATGTGAAGTGCAAACACGACCTGCAATAATATTTCTGGAATTTCCGGTCGATACCGGTGCGCGCTTTCCGTGCATCTTGTTTATGTATACTTTTTTTGGGTTCACATAATTTGATTGCATTTATTAATCTTATTACTATACTTTCCTTTAATTTTTTAATGGTTGTACTGAGGCGCCAATTGCAAATAGCTATAAGTTGGTTAATTATCAACGATCAGATGTTTCGCAATTCTGGGTTGATTATTA
Source organism: Bhutanitis thaidina (assembly GCA_029286595.1). NCBI lineage: Eukaryota > Metazoa > Arthropoda > Insecta > Lepidoptera > Papilionidae > Bhutanitis > Bhutanitis thaidina. Next base: position 5,415,979 of record JAGSMS010000028.1, on the reverse strand, counting down.
ATCAATGCAGGAGAATGTTGACAACCGGTAAATTAAAAAAAAATTGCAAGGACAACCCTTTCGCCGACTAATTACCAATACACACAAATACAAAAACATACGGACCATAAAATAAACTGTGCCATAAATAAATTACCTATTTTTAAACAAGTTCAGACGAACGGATATGTTCGTGTATCCTTCTAATATATATGCAACGTTTGAAATTGGACACAAGACTACGTTCAAACAAAAATGTCGAATTCAGTACTTAAATTGATACTCGAAAAAATTATAGATTTTTGATATATCGTGATAAAGTATATCGATTTTTGTGATTTTAATTAGCCTACACCATGCACATTGCATTTGACATCTGTTTCTGGGATAAGGTATGTAGGTAGGTGATAGACAGATAGCTGTTCCTCACAAAGTAAAAATATATTAAAAATATTTATTGTGTCAGAAATAACTTAATATCTAATTTTGAAAAGCGTAGTGGAACAAAAGTTTTTAAGAGTACCTTAATTTAAATCAAAAATGGTGCGATTGTTATTGTTATCGAGTCCTTGTTTTTCCTTCTGTGTCAATTATATTTTTTGTGATACGTTATCACAAACCTTTAAAATTTACTTTTTGATTATTTTTCTAATTAAAATTGTAAACAGGATGATAATGTACGTCATGTTAATAGTGTGTTCAATCGTTTGTTATATGTAACTGAAAATACTTATTTTTAAATTAATATTAAGTTATTGAATACGTAATGTTTATTGCTCTCTATCGTAATTTATGAAATGTGTAAGGAAATCTCGTTTTGTAGTTTTTGAGACCAAAATATTAGTTTTGATATCTACATCATTTCATAGACTAAACTGTACAATTTTGTATTCATAGGAACAAACAAAAAAATACGTTACTCATCACCTTATGTTACCAAGTTATTAATGCATTATTATTAGAATAATGATTTAGATTTATATTTTATACAATCTCTTGCAGATACGGTAAACTTTTATAACAGACTATTATCAAGTAGTTCCACAATTTGTTCGTATGTAGTTATCACCTTGATTTAAGGAACAGGTTTACGTTATAAGGAAATTTAATTATAATAAAATTCATAGTGTACATAATGCAGAAATCGCAGTATTATAGGTATGTTATTATTCGTTTTCAAAACATACAACGTTTATTTCGTACTTAGATGTAAGTTATTAATTAGATACATATTAAGTTTTGTCGTATTAAGCTAGATTATTTTGTTAAAAATGGTGTTAAAGTATTTGTTACGAAACTACTTCATGTTATTATGAACATTTTCGCCAGGTGTCTGCTTTTAATTTTGTAGTTATAAGGTCATTTGCCTCATATATTGCCTCTTATTAAAACCTTCCAATAGTTTGATAACAATAAACAAAGTTAAACAATAAACTGTTTTTTAGTTTTTCTCTGAATGTCTTGAAACTGCTCTGAAACGGCATTTAGAGCTGTCGCGCAACATAGTCTCTAAAAAACAGATATAGAGTCGATAATATATTGTATGTTTTTTTCGGAGAGCTTAGCGGCGCCTCTTGCAGCTGCTCGAATGGGCTGGCTCCACATGAGTAGTACCACGACCTCGTACAAATGAGAAAAGAAAGGATGTGAAACACTTTTTGCATCGTTTCTTTTGACGGAGCAAGCGGGACTTGAGCATTTGTAGTTTACAATGGCCCAGGTCCATTTCTTAGTTACAAAGTGCCCTATCTATCCCCACTACTATTGTCTCGATTCGTATACCGTCAAACATAATCCTACCTTCTTTTGCATCATAATTATCATAATAATACTATTTAATTATAAAATGTTTTATTCTATTAAGTATTATTTAAACCGCATATAAGTATTAATTAAAGCTAACACTCGACAAACCTGACAACGTGTATGTCCCCATACAAAACTCGGGTGAGAACCTAACACTCGGCCAGTCTATTCAAAAATATACACTTTGTAATACTATATGACAAAGCAGATGTTCCAGGGTATTTTTGGGGAGCAGCACTGCTGTCCCCATGTGACAAGGGCTCAGCAGTGCTGTCCTTTTCTTGATCCACTACAAATAAGAAACTCATTTTCACTTATTAATTTATTTACTTTACGCTTTTAACAATTTTAAATCACAGATCACTCTTTAAAAATTGATTAACACAACTGTGAAAGTATTCTTTCGACTATTGACGACCTACACCGACCGATGCCACAACTCAAGTGTCCCTCTGCCGGTGTTCACTCAATAACGAAAACTTGCTTAAGAATTTTACAGTAATGAACACAAATCTTAATTAAAGTTTAATTCACTATTAGTGAAATAAGTAAATCGGATTATTACTAACAAATTTAGGCAATCAATAATTTCACTCTAAATTAAAACGTGGTAAGCAAATTATAATTATAACGTCTCGTAATTAATTAAAGGAAAACAAGACATTAGCGCCACCTCGAGTGAGGTGTCTAAAGTTCCCGATAGATGGCGGGAATTTCTACCCGATAAATCTTTAAAAGAGAAAACTATGAATCTATTACAAATTAGGTAATCAATGCACTGCAATCATAAAAATAATTTAAAGGCGTCTGATAAACTAGACTATTTAAATAGAAGAGGCTCTTGCGGCGACACGGCCATACTGATCGGCGGTGCGCGCTCTGCACCTGCCGTACTTCGTTGTAGAGTTTCTAATTACCTGAAGATAAATTGTTATTTCTGTAGATTGTGACCACATTTTGGGACCATATTAAATAAGACTGATATTGCAACTGTTACTGTAAGTCTTTCGTAGAAAACATACGAGTAAAATTCTGTAGTTGGTAAGTACTCAACAGGTACTGTATTTTTTTTTTTTTTATAAAATTTGTGTAATTTTCTTTTGGTGTCATTCTCACGTGACGGTAATGCTCTGTGATAGACACAAAGTCTTTGATTTGAAGGAATATAAGGGATGAGATCAGGAACACCGCTCTGTGATGGACACAAAGTCTTTGATTTGAAGGAGACCAAGGTGAGGAGTTTAGGACCGTTGCTCCGTGACAGGCACGAAGTCTCTTTATTTGACAGGAAATAAGGAACCGGGTTCTGGGCGGTCTCGTACGCCGTGGGCCCAGCGGGATAACATGAGAGAAAATGTTGCCTCCACGGCTTTTTATTTTGTTGTTTGTGATACATGGGAACACTTCATGTATTCACGTTAGCCTCCACGGCTTTTTTTTATTGTTTTTGATACATGGGAATACATCATGTATTTACTTAGCCTCCACGGCTATTTAATAATATGGTAACGTTAAAGCATAAGTGCTTCATGTTTGATGAGAGAATAGAATAAGTTGAATACTGCTCACCGTTTAATTAGTTGTCGTTGCCTGTAGTTGAAGGCCCAGGACAACTACTCGCCCAAGCAGTCGTCTCCAGACTATAGACTAGGATGCTGCAAGTCACCTGACAGGACCGGGTCAACAGACTATCGCTCGGAGGAGAGTCAGCAGGCTGATCATCTTTCGGCGACACGGCTGCCTGATCACCAAGCTTCGGTGCCCGACGTAGCTGATCATGAGCAACTTTTTGAGGAAGACCACGTCCTACTACTGGTTTAATAAGATAATGATCATTATTGAGTATCTTATAGATCTCATAAGGTGCACTGAATTTCAGATCCAAAGAAGTTTGATTTCTTGGGTTGTTTTAAACTAAGACGAATTCTCTTTGAAATGTTAATATTTTTGCCTTTTTAGCGTCAAATCTTTGTTTTTCTTTTACTGCTGTTTCGGTCATTCTGCGCTGAACATGCCGTTTCGATGGACATGTCATCAAGCTGAACCAAGTTTAATAGTTCTGGAGGTACGCAATGTTGCCGTTTTGTAAGCAGCGTAAGTGGTGCAACAGCTGTTGTATGATGCATTGTGCAATTTAGTGGGAGTTGAAGGCTATCTAGTGCAGTGTGCAGTGTGCCAGTCACAAGTTTCGTAATTATTTATCATCGTTAGAGAATTTTTCAACGTCAAAGCTTTCGGTACAACAGCTAAATTCTGTTTACCTAGAACTTCATCCAGCCGTGTATGTTTCAGAAAGTCGTCGTCGTGGAGAAACCCTGTAACTGTCTCATCCTTCTGCACGGAATCTATCTTTATGTGCAGCGAATCATCACGACGTTGCTCTATTCCAAGCCGCTTTAAATCTCTTGTCACGATGTGTACTTGCACGAGTCTACGTTGCGGCTAAAGAAATCAGCATGTTGCATGCGGTCACCCTTTTGGACCTCTATCTCAAAATCAAAATTTTGAAGGAACGCCCACCAACGATACACTCTTGGCAAAAGTTCATGCTATGTTAAGAGGCTTAGAGCGCATTGCAGTCAGTGATTACTTTACAATGTCTACCGCAAAGAAAATGGCGAAAATGTTTTATAGCTCTGTTAACGGCGAGGGTTTCTAACTCATACGAGTGGTACCTACTTTCTGCATCAGTCGTGCGCATGCTGAAGTAAGCCACAGCATGCCGACGTCCATCGACCACCTGGACAAGTATCCCCGCCAACTCCGAAGCTACTTGCATCGGTGAAAAGTTCTATCGGGGCCTCTTCACGGAAGATCATTAGTATTGGCGAGGAAGTCAAATACCGGATTATCTTATTACGTGCTTCTTCTTGTCTATGAGTCCATTGCCACCTAGTACTTGTCTTAGTTAGTTCGTAAAGGAGAATCATGATGCGTGCAAAATTTGGAATAAACCTACGAAAATATCCAGCCAGCCCGTTAAATTGCCTAACCTGCTTAACCGTAGTAAGTACCGGTGATTTCACAAGAGCGTCTACTTTTCCTGGGCTGGGCTTTACTTTAGCGTCTTTTATAATGTTACCGAGATACTCTACGGATTCTTTAAAGAAGAGGCATTTATCGATTTTAATGGAAAACCCAGCCTTCTCCAAAGAGATTAATATCCTTTCTATAAATACTAAACCGTCCCTAAAATTTCTGTTCTTACTGATTACGTCATCGATATAGACTTGTGCAACGCTATCGTTCGGATTTTTGAGTCGAATCTCTAACTTGTCTGTATTAACCCTGGACTTAGCATAACCGCGAATAAACAAATGGGAGTATCTATTTAGCTACATAAGTAATTCTTTGATTTGTGAATCATCATTAAGGTCATGATCTATGTTTTCGAACAATGGGCTGTTATCTTGTAAATGCATAACGCGCGATTGATACACCAGTTTTGAAAAATTATTGGCCACTAAAATGCTAAGACCGGTCTTCTTTAAGAAGTTCGCGCCAATGAGAACATTTGTCGTGAGTTCAGAATCTGGAAGGATAAGAAATTCCAGTTCAACATGTATTCCGTCAATCATGCAAACGCAATCAATAGATCCGACGGATATTACTAGAAAAGATCCTATGCCTTTTAGGTAATTAACATCATCACGCTTACGACCAGGTAATTTTCTAGCGATTGATTCACGAATAACGCAACATTCCGCTCCACTGTCAAATGTAGCCTCTAACTGAATATACATACACGTTAATGCCTAACTCTCAATGCTATTAACCTGTTTTGAAGCCAGCTTATTCGATGTAATAAGAGAAATAGCCCTCAAACGCTTATAGCAAACATCAAACGAATGACCTGGCTTAGAACAGAATGTACAAGAAACGGTATTCATAGGCGCGTTCGAACGCGATCTATCCGTATTATTAATATCTCTCGGTACGTAATTCTCTCTAACCCTATTTCGGCAATTATCAAACGTGTAGTCAGTTTTTTTGACAGAAAGTACAAAACGGGGGTATTTTAATATCTACACGAGCTCTTTTAACGGGTGGCTGATTAGTATTATACGATGGAGATGAGTTTAAACGCTTCGGACGAATAGAAGAAGCTTCAGAGATAAGCTCTGGTACTGAAGTGGCTCTGGCCTTCATCAATTCTATTCTAAGAAGTTGGTCACTTACTGTTCCAATGACGGCTTCCACTGCGTCAGCACTGCCCAGTTTCTCCTTATTAACTCGCTTCCATAACATCCACCCCCTTGACAAATACTCCGCGAGGTCCTTGGAAGAGTCATAGACGTGTTCACGAAACATGAGCACATCTCGGGAGTACCAATGTTCGGGCTCAAACGTAGTCAAAATTATTTGGCGTAATTCTTGCCACGTTGATGTCGTAATAAGCCACTCATCGGCCTACATTCTTGCTCTATCTTTCAGTAAACTAGAAACCTTCATTCGGACGTCGTAGTCACTTAGGTTATACTTGGCGACTGCAGTGGAAATGTGGTCGCACCATTCACGTACACCCACGTTACTGTCGGGATCATAAGAAGGTAGAAACACTTCGGTTATCTTAATCTTTTCCTGAGGCTGCGCTGTAAGTCGTTCGCTCATAGAACGCATCATCTTTACCATTTCCATAAAGAATTCTTTTGGTACGCCTTCAGCAGCCACAGAAGTTTCACGTTGTTCCTGTTCACAAGGATTTCCGGCAGGAAAGGATCTCGTGTGCGATCCCACTTCTGATGACAAAGCAGATGTTCCAGGGGTATTTTTTGGGGGAGCAGCACTGCTGTCCCCATGTGACAAGGGCTCAGCAGTGCTGTCCTTTTCTTGATCCACTACAAATAAGAAACTCATTTTTCACTTATTAATTTATTTACTTTACGCTTTTAACAATTTTAAATCACAGATCACTCTTTAAAAATTGATTAACACAACTGTGAAAGTATTCTTTCGACTATTGACGACCTACACCGACCGATGCCACAACTCAAGTGTCCCTCTGCCGGTGTTCACTCAATAACGAAAACTTGCTTAAGAATTTTACAGTAATGAACACAAATCTTAATTAAAGTTTAATTCACTATTAGTGAAATAAGTAAATCGGATTATTACTAACAAATTTAGGCAATCAATAATTTCACTCTAAATTAAAACGTGGTAAGCAAATTATAATTATAACGTCTCGTAATTAATTAAAGGAAAACAAGACATTAGCGCCACCTCGAGTGAGGTGTCTAAAGTTCCCGATAGATGGCGGGAATTTCTACCCGATAAATCTTTAAAAGAGAAAACTATGAATCTATTACAAATTAGGTAATCAATGCACTGCAATCATAAAAATAATTTAAAGGCGTCTGATAAACTAGACTATTTAAATAGAAGAGGCTCTTGCGGCGACATATATCATGTTCTTGTCGCATGCAGTCGCTATATTCTATAACAGACTCAAGACTCCGACAGTGGGAGGCTTACGATCAAATACAAATGATTCTGCGTGAAAGTCTCCGATGCCCGGCCATTAGAGTGAGGCTCGCGATCAGCAAACATCTCAGAAGCCGAAGATGCTCCTCATGTCTCTGTCGGGCCGTCGAGAGCGTGGTGTTCGTCGCTTTTTTTATATTTTGTCTTAACTTTTTGTCATTTCTTGAATATTGCGATATGCTTGACTTTTTCATGGGAGGCATTTTTAAAAATAAATTGAAAATTCAATAGAAGTTCCTAATCAACAGGTAAGGTCAACTTGGGGAAGACCGTCTAGGAGGCAAGTCCATACACGACATTTTCCAGTCTACAACTCTACACAGTTTATGGTTCTGTCAATCAAACAGTAATCGATTTTTTATTTAAGTTAGGATAAGTGGCGTTGTTAGGCGTTTGTTCGAAATAAACTAACAAGTTTAGAGAAGTTTTGAAAGATCACAGCGATTTACACGTGCCCAAAAATTATATAAAGGATGTCCAGCTGAAAATTTTCGATTTTAATATTAAATTAAAAATAAACAAATATTTTTAGAATTTATTTTATTTTGCACATGTAATAGGGTACTGCGGATTTTACTTTTTAAAAATGATGTCTTCCAAGTGACGTCCATTCCTTTCAATACACTCAAGCAAGTGAACTCTCATATTGGCAAATACGTGCCGGGCTGATTGCAGCGATTTCACGCCGAATGTTTTCTTGTAGGGCAGAAGATGCGAGGATTATTATTTATTACAATACACTTTAGACTTGAGGTAAATCCAAAAGAAAAAATCACACAGCGTCATATCCGGTGATCGAGGTGGCCATGGAATATCTCCGTACTTGCTGATTAATTTTCCAGGGAAATACTCCCTTAACTTTGACATTGAAATTCTGGATGTATGTGGAGTTGCCTTATTTTGCTGAAAGTGAGTCCTATTGTTGTGCCCACCATACACATGCAATTGCGGTACCAAAAACTGATCAATCATGTCAGTACACCGAACAAGTGACAGTTTCTCGGCTCGGTGGCGTAGTGGCTAAGGCGTTTAGCTGCGGCGCTGTGGGTCGCGGGTTCGATTCCCGCACGGGAATAGTATTTGTATGGTCTACAAATAATAGTTCCCGGTCTGGGTGTTTTTGTCCATGTGCAATTCATGAATGTAAACTGCCTCCGCGACTCAGGAGAAATTCCTACAGCAGAAGGTAACGTTTTTAAAAAAAAAAATTAATTAAATTAGTTTCCATAGATGGGCCGTACGCAAGTATTAAAAAGGTGAATTTTATGTCTTAGGAGCATTTTACTGCGTCTGTTCGTAAACCCTTATCCGGCCTATTTCCGGATTTTAATGCTGCCTTATCCCTCACGGTTTTAACCCTTACGGGGTTTCTATGTGTTTTTTGAAGTCTAGTTTGCGGTCTAGGGTGACTTCGAGGTATTTGACATCCGTCACCCAAGGGATGGGCCTGTCGAAAACGGCAATAATTTTATAATAAAGATACGTTATATGCTCGCAAACCAACCGAGCAAAAGGTTCTGAACGCAGTGGAGGCACATATATTTAGCTTACTTACATTTCCTTACATTGTCAAAAGATGTGAAAGGGACGGCGTATTTATTATAACAATAAGAACGAAAATGACAGCTAGTGTTTGTCATTTGCGCGTAAGTGTATGCGAACGTCACTCAGGCCAGCCAATCACTAGAGGTTTGGCATAGACTAAAAAAACATCGTGATAGAAGGTAGCAAGGGTACAAAGTTCTCAGTATTGGTCAGTATGCTGTTTTAATATAAATATAGGTAACTACGTCTTTATTTAAAAAATAGTTAGATAAACAATTCAATTAGGCAATAATCGAATGATACATTGTAATTCCGATGCTACGCTTTACTAGCTTGTTACATAAATAACAATATTTAACAACAATATTTAACAACAATATTTATATAACAAGTATATAAAACATACACATTTAAAAAAAACGTGTGTGTGCTTATGTACGCACGTAAGAAGTTATACTTCTTTAGCGTAACTAAACAAATAAAAAGAATACATACATATATACATGTGTATATCGCCTACTTATTCGAAACCGACTGACGCCCGAGACAACAAGTAGTCTTTTGTACGCTATATTTTCGATGCGATAGTAACGTAACTATTTTTGTACTATAAAATCATTGATCCATAATCCATATCACTTAAATTATATACGAAAATTAAATTGACTATCAAAGAGAGTCAAAAGAGAATCTTTCAAAACCAAGACTCCTTTATCATCGCCAATAGCCAGTATTTCTTGAAATCGTATCAACCTAAGATCATACAGAAATTATATTACTACTCCGAAAGGGTTTGATTAACGATATATTCAAAGACATGTATTCTTCCATTACTGTAATGACCGCTCATGGCTTTGTCCGCGTAGTTCCCTAAGAAAGTATATTTAACCAGGAATAAAAAAAATCTGTTTAACTGCTAATTCAGATTTACTGCTAAATTTCATCAAACCCGGTTTAGTTGTTGAGTTTGACGTGATCTTGCAACAAACATCCAAACACCTAAACAGACTTCGACTTTAAAATATTAGAAGATAATTGGTGTGATTTCATATGAATAAACCACGTATGACGTAGACGATGTCACGGGCACAGCTAATTTTTAATATTCTAAAACATAAAACTGTGGCGGAGCATGGAATCAAATTTCTCCCGAATTGTAGTTGCGAGAGGAAATAAATTTTTCACGAAACATCTGCGGTAATCTTATAAATTTACAGTTTTTAAATATATTTGCTAGGAGACTGGATTAATTTTTTGCCTTTGTGTCCATCTGGGTAGATGGGTCTTACCTATTTCTGTACCACGTAGCAATGCATCTACAGATGTGTTTCGGTTTGAAGGGTATAAATAGCCAGTATGATTACAGGTTATTAGTTTCACCGCCCAGAGAGATCGATACAACTCGACTGCCCGAAACGAGGTTCGAACCATACTTGGATGGTCCATAGATAGCTTATCGAATAAAGATAATCACCAGAGGTACGTACATTAGTACACCTACTTTAAAAACGCTTGAGGGAACATCTGATGACGCTGCAAAAACGGCTAACAGCACTGATTTCACCAAACATATTATTACGAGCTACCGGTTTTTACGACATTATCGGGCAGTCGGTACAAATACTCGGGTATTAGTTATAGGTTGTGTAGCATTGCGTCATAGTCCACAGGTATGGAAATGCACTTGTAGTCATATTTGTGTGCAATTAGTTGAAGTTGTCCATGGGCTGGAGTATCCACTTCCCATCAATGCTAAATTTCTCGCGAGGTTTCTATGGTATATATTGAGACAATTACTCTGACTGCCTAGCTCCTATAATAGACAGCGTAATTATAAATATCCTAGACGTTGCTCGGTCCTCCGAGAAACTTAACAGAGAAAGTCCTATCGAAATCAGTCATGGTCAGACAGATAGACGGACAATTTTTTAAATTGTGGTTTCGACTTTCGTGTCGAGTATTATACTATGTCAATTAGAATTATGTATATATATATTTAATGTACAGGTCTAGTATCGCTTGAGTTTTATTATTAGTATAAATACGTATCACATTGTTATCGTAATATCTTCTTAGTTAATACCTACCAAATAAATACAAAACAAAAATTATTTTATTTAGGATACTCAGGTTTCATGATTGATGGAAACAAAATGAATATGACAATCATAGAACAGAAAAAAATCATACGTATCGTTGTCGAGATATAAATTGTAGGCTAAGTAGGTACCGTGCGACTCAAGACTCAAGAGTGATATGACAGAGGCGGATCGCGTCCACAGATTCATTTACCTCGGGAGCGACGTGACAGAGACAGATCTTTTGAGACATCCACGGATCGCCGAAGCTCGAGCGACTTTCGCCCAGCTGAGACTTGTGTGGCAGTCGGAAACTAACCCAAAGAGTTAAACTTAAGATTTTCGGGTCCATATTTAAATACGTGTTACTCTACGGGTGCGAAACGTAGAAGGTAATAATAGACCTATGCCTGCGTCGAATTCTCGATATTTTCTTCTGAGATAATAACGAACGAACACCTGTTCACGAAATGTCCCAAATGAATCTCTGATTGTTCAGCAGGACAAAATACGCAAATGGAAACGGATCTGCCAAAGACTCCGGCGAGATTCCAATCATATCCCTCCTTATGTTGTGGTTGGAATCCTTAACGAAAGAGAAACTGTCTCTGTCAAAGTCATCGCAGTATGGTGTTGGCAGAGGCGAAGAACATTAGGAAGACGAGGACTGAAGTGAAGTGCGAGGCTTAAGACCAATCGCAATGGAGGATCACAATGGATGCACTCTAACCCATCCCCATTTAGGGGTTATAGGATATGAAGTTAGTAAGTCAAAGTTATCTTTAAAGTATATACCTACTTACTCAACCAAATTCAAGAGGTGTTCCTTTTAAGTTTAACCTCGATTTAGACAATAAAATTGTTCAAAATAAATATAGTATAATATTTATTTTATTATATATTAAATATAGTATAATATAATATTTATTTTGAAAATGCAATTTTATCATTAACTGAGGTTAATCATTTGGTTGTTCAGATAAGGGGTGTGAAAGTTTAATTGCGTTTTCATAATTGTTTATAGATTTGTAATAAAAACACGGTTTCATAAATATTGAAAGTAATATATTGCACCTTTAATAATTTTTTGCATAGAATCGACCGGTGCAATCTGTTTTGAAAAAGAGTTTTTGACAGAGTAACCAAAATATTATTTATAGAATTGAAAAGTACAGAATCAAATTTTAAGTTACTGTCTCATTCCGTAGTCAAGATAGTAGTGAAAAGAAAATGCTGCCGTATTATACATATATATTGATAGATTGTTTAATGACTTTAATAAAGTGGGTACCTACCCGTCATTTAACAATCTACGTTATCACGTATCTACTCTATGCTTCCAAAGCAACTTTGACCTTTTGATCGAAGTCAAAACTGGTTCTCGCACTTCGTCTTTTATATTAAGTGCGCTTGTACGTGCAGTCCGTGTTAATATATTGAAAATATGAAGAACTTTTATGGACTTAGTTTTGTTTTCGTCGCTATTTCTGTTGCCATAGTATTGAGCGAAACCAATGTAACACCTTCGGAACAGTGCGAGGGTAAGATATAAACCAAGACTTTAATTTTTTTACATGTTAACTCTGCTTACGATTATTGAATTGTAAATAATTAATTAACGAATTTTTACGCAAAGCTGCATTGAGACAAGTTTTTTTGTTGTCTGCGTACAGAGCGGAGGTTATTCGTGTTAAAACAATAGAATTGTTGTTATGACACGTGAAGGCTTATGCAACCTATTCCCTAATGGTATTTAAGTATAAAATGGTTTGGCTATTAAGTATAATAGTGAAATCTATGTACGTTTGTGTTGTGTAAATTAATAAATCATATTAATTCATTCATTCAAATAAAGAAATGCATGAAATCTCTACACACAAATGACTTTCAAAGTAAACAAAGCGATCTATTGTGTCAGCAATTACGCTAGGTAAATTGTATGTGGACAAACCCCAGATCCGAAACAATGCATACAAATATTTGTCCCGTTCAGCAATCGAACCCGCGACTCGCAGCGCTGCAGCCAAACGCTTAAAACTACATCACCGAGCCGTCTCTTAACCGTAATTTTCAGATTAAATTACTTTATTATTACTTTATTACTTAAATTAATTATAAGTTTACGATAAGAAAGCTTAATTTACCGTTTATTTATTTATCTTATCGTAATTGTAAGTAGGTAAGTATATAAACTCTTGTAAATATAACTTATATGCAGATGACACACAACTATACTAACTCCAAGCCAAGTCACTCGGGAAATCATTAAAAAAGATAATGACGACGTCAGTAGTATCAAAACAATTATCTGGTTCTCAGCCCGACAAAAACTGAAATGTTAGTTCTATATACCAAAAAAAAATATATATGCAAACAAAAATTTAGGTATAATATAAGTTAGCGTGCTGACTGTTGAGTCTCCTGCATCCGACTGGGAAGGTAAGGTCGAGTTTGCGCCCATACTTGTGGTACTATAATTTATATATTGTACTTGTCATTGACAAGCCTTGGGAAAAGCAAAAGTACATATTTTTGTAAATCGAAATAACAATAACATTGTTAAATATGTTCTTAGGAATAAGAGTAGTAGTGTTGCAAGTGGCAAGGTTCCCACCGTACAATGCCGTGCTGACAATGCCGAGCTACGGCGGATCCACTTAGTTAAAAGTAAATAGTTTTCTATTAATCTTTTGTGTTCATGATTACAAAAAGACTGCTCTGTGGTGGAAGATTAACATGCTAATGCTTTAACTTACATTCAGCTAATTATGTTAATTAGTTCACGTCTAGTATTTCTTAACGATTAACCTATTATTTATTATTAATAAAAATATCTGGGGTCACGATTAAACGAAATACAGTAAAATGTTGATTTAAATTTCGTTATTTAATAGCTGAGTTATTCGATATTATTTAGTATTTAATACGTTAAAATTTTTATATTATTTATTGAATTGAAACAAAAGGTAGAGAAAAAAATTATTACCATTTCCAAATTCAAAAGTTAGGACATTTTTGTAAAATAACGATATGGGTTTATTTCGACGTTTTTCGGGGTCCAAATTACGAGAATTTCATCAATTTCGAAGTCCCAAACGGCGCATATGAAATTTTTAAAATATAATTATTGGGTATCATTTTCAAGGTTTATTGGGGCGCTAATTATGAAAATGACAACCATTTTCAAATCCAAGACATGCAATTTTTGAAGAGAACCTTAGAAAACTTAGGGAAGGGGGGAAAAAAATGGTTGCGATTACGCGTTACTTAGTACTAATATTATGGATAGGTATGCTTGCACACTATGCATAGTCGAATATATGTACAAAATTATATGGACGTACATATGCAGACGTATTCAAGTCCTATGGTAGTACGCACGCATACGTACGTACCTATACATCTATTTTCAAGAATTCTTCTCTAATAATTATATAAATATCTAGTCTATATTAGAATGTATATAAACGAAGTACTTTTTACATTGTTCAGGAGAGGAAAAAAACAATGCTATACTTGAAAATAGCAACGGTAATATCAGATTTTTTTTAAAAAAGATTTTTTTTTCTAATTTTAAATCATAAAATTTGAGTTGTGGCCGTGAGTGTCGTTGGAGGCGACTAAGAAAAAATACTTGAAAATCGCAACGGCTTCCGACAGATTGCGGAATAACCATCTCGAAAAAATACCAGATTCAAACTAAGCAGACCGATGTTCGACAGCGGCGCCTAAGGTGCGAACAAGGACCAGCCTTGTGAAATCCTCCTTATGGGAGAGGCCTATTACTGGCAGTGGAGTATTTATAGGCTATTAAGATAAGGTGAGGTAAGGTATAAATTTATCTACGTCTAAACGATCAGTAAGTGTAGATTTTGACATTCAAAAAAAGCCTAAATTGAATTAAAAACTTTCGATTTTACTTGGAATTAAAAACTATTTTGTTCCATTTGACCGCTTTAGGGTTTCATACACGCCTTTAATCTCTCTGGCCCCGAATGTATACATAGTTAATTGAGCCACCGAATACTTTAGATTTTTTTAGATACTGCTCCATACCCGCTTTGTGCAAAGCGATAACTACGATTCTGTTTTCTTTAACGCTCCACTCCGTAATGCAATGTAACAATCACCGTGAACAATTATATGTGAATTGGCGGCAAATCGATCGAAGTTTTATTTACATAATAAACGTATTCCAAATTTGATTCATAAAAAAATTAATTTTTATCAAAATTGCAACATTCGTAAAGCTTTTTAGTCCCTGGCAGATATTGGTCGTAGTTGAATATAGCCTTTTAATTACTTGTATTTGAGCAGGCGAGCTCATATGGTGGTTAGCGTGGTAGAGCCAAGCGGCGTCTCTTGCTGCTCTGGAATTGGCCTGCTCGACCGGATTGGCACTACAGCCTCGCAGAATACCGAGGTGAAGTATCTAGTTCTTCTGCGTTTCGTTCGGTGACTGAGGTAACCCGGGGCCCACTCCCCTTCCCCATCCCCCTCCTCCTCCTCCCTCCAATCTCCCAAATACCCTTAAAGCACCTCTGGTGTTGCAGATGTACGTGGGCGACGGTAATCACTTACCACCAGGTGAACCGCTAGCTAGTTTGCCGTCATTCCCATAAAAAAAAAATTATATGGTCTCCAAATACCCGAAAATCACGTGGCAATTTTCGGGAACAAACATGACAGCGTGGATCGCCACATGTCATGTTCTATCTCCAGGAGATCCTTTAAAAGTGGGTTGC
Source organism: Bhutanitis thaidina (assembly GCA_029286595.1). Classification (NCBI taxonomy): domain Eukaryota; kingdom Metazoa; phylum Arthropoda; class Insecta; order Lepidoptera; family Papilionidae; genus Bhutanitis; species Bhutanitis thaidina. The sequence continues at coordinate 5,400,342 of JAGSMS010000028.1, read as the reverse complement.
GGGAATGGCCGCTTAGCGATGATGAGTCGTGTCAAATGGAAATCTGTAACAGAGGTTAGACAGAGGCCTAAATCAATCAATGAAGAACTGTACCTCTACATGGGTGACAGACGTGAGTGTTTGTGTATAAATATATTTAATAAGCATAATATATTCAATAATCAGAGCAGCATTTTGTTTATGCGTAAACAAAATAACAGAACCGGTTTAGTCATAATAGCTCTTGTTAGTTGCAAACCAAGGACAGTGACAATAACTGGTTCTGTATTATTCTTACAAAAGCTAATGTATTATTATCCGCGTAGGTTCTGAAGTTCTTAAAACGACTAAGTTTATTAATAATAAAAAAAATATCAATTGCTGCAGTCTATCATCCGTTGTCCAGATGGTAACTAGAAAGTTAGATAATCCGCGCTAGCACCGCTATCTCGATTGCGATTTTCAATGCTGAATACTATTTGCCTTTCAGGAGTCAACTGCTGTCTACTGAACCACCATAGATTATATTCATTTATTACAAGACACAACACGCATGTTAGGTCGTCGTACTTTGCATTTCCGTGCACGATGCCACTCAAATACCTATTATTCCCTTCGGTTACAACTTTTATGTTACCTGCTACAGTTAGTTCTACGGGCATATGTACGGTAATGTCGATTACTCTAGCTCTGCTGTGGATATCATCATTGCAGATTCTATGCCCCAAAGACAGACTGAGTATGTATCCCTATCTCACTGAGCGAGTTCTTATCCGGTTGTCTTCGTGATTTCTGCTATGGTAATATTATTTAAAGCCAATTATTATATTGCTAAGTTTACTTGCACCAATACGTTTTTACACGAGAAAGCTCTTTACTCTCTGCCATTAGGTTCGCCTATTGTAGTCCACACGTAAACTTTTTTTACAATAATTAATAAATAAATAAAATTTTAAGGCTTTTTAGTATAAACAATGTATTCACGTTTTCGACTGTCAACCTCTGTGCTAATCAGCAGTGCCACGACAATTAGGTTTGAAGAATATAGAGAACGAATATAATTACACACTGTAAGGCAGTTCATCCTTATCCTTAGGGAAGAAAATACATTAATAACCTTCGTCGTTATCGAAGTTGTTTGCAGATGTCCATGGGTAGCAGTACATCAATGCTGTTTATAGTTAATCTGATATTTTCGGATTTATAATAATAAAAACGAGTACATTATGTACCCAGATCTCTCTCCTTGATCTAGTATGAAGTTAAACCGGGGGTATCGTATGGTAGTGATGTTAGATTACGAATACAGAAGAGAAACCCAGTATAAATTGTGTCCTCCTACCTAAACCTACATAATGTGTAACGTAAAATCTCTCTGTGTTTCAATTATATAATAAAAAATATATTATGTCTTCTGAGAGAAGTAATTCCGATGCATATTTTGAGTATAAGGTACTTGTTTATATATTTAACAACAATATACACGTATTGAAACGCATCTGTATTCTATTCTTAATAACGAATGAATATGAATGTACCCCCAAGAAATGGGTATTCTGATTGTCATCGTTCCCCGTACGAACTACAGCACATTTTGCAATTAACCTAGACAGAAATAAAATGCGGATATTGTGAATATGCATATATAATTGATTATTCCAATTAAAGCAATGCGGAGAAGACCAACTAGAGTCGTCTATGCGGAAGATGAACATCCGCCAGCTGAAGGCTGAACTTAACGATCGTAGCAAGGATCTCCTTTCTAACAAAATCGAAATCAGTTGTGTGCCAGAAGGGAAAGGCAAGAGCTTGCCATAATTTACCGTTATGCTGGCTTACGAATAAACTGGGTGAGATAAGCCTAAGAGGATCTTGTACGCGAGTTGGGTCTCTGAAGGAACAGTCTGGGGTACAGATACCGCTGCTCGTCCACGTCCTCGCCTCGTTGTGGTCCGCCTGGCCCGTCGTTAACTTTGTAACCAACTATTGCGGGCGACGCTGGTTTAGCACGTGGCTGAGGAATCTCATCTGCCTGGCTTTATATGCCTGGCTATACACGCCGATTTTATATCAATGAGAGGCTCACTCGACTCAAAAGGCATATCGATTCGACAGCAATTTCGAAGTCCACGGCTGCTCTCGAGTCAGCACAGTTGGCGGTATACCTGGTCCAGGTATGGCAGAATATTTATCCATAAAGATCAGGCTGCCGATTCTGCTCGCCATTGTATATGAACTGAAAGTGACCTAGTTAGAATTTATGGCTCGGACACATAATAACTCTTCAGTGTCTGTGCGCCAATATATTGAACCTAATGAATATTCCTTTGTGCTGCGTTTTATATTACTTTTCTAATGCAATGTTTTAGTGTTTACTCTCATTTTATGTACCTCATATGTGATATTTGCTTTTCTTGTGTATGAAACACTGCAAATTTTTGTTTCATAATATTGTTGTTGTCAAGTTTTTTGAGAACGTGTATCGCCATGATTCTCGTTATTTATTTTATGTTCCCAAAGTACTGCTGTAAATATTTTTACATCACTACCTAAATTATGAATAATTTATTGTGTATGGATCAACGACATTTAACTTTGTTAAGGCAATATTTGATGAATTGTAATAAGTTGCATATTTGCTAATTATACAATGCATTAAAAATAAAAACTTATCTATTGGTTTATTGAACCTGTAAAATCTAAATATAATGTAAATATGGGTCTTTTTGGACTCGTTTGGACGATTCTGTTGTGTCGTTGGAAAGACATGCTGTAGGTTTTAGATTTTATCAGTAATTTAGTAACAAAGTAATAGTAATAGGGTCTAGTAAAAACAATTAAAAGAGTCACAGAAAACAGTTATGTGTCACTGGGCCAGTGGTGAGTCGCTGCCGGTGAGGGTATAGTTCCGCGAATCCTCTAGGTTGTGAAGACTAGGAGGTCTTGCAGCGTGGTGCTGTAAATCCCACAGGTGGTATGTCGCCCGTATGCTGCTCTACGCCACAAGACGTGCCGAAAGGGCTTCTCGACGCTCAAGAGATAAGAGGTAACCCTGAAATTGCCAGCCAGTTCCTTGAGTGGCCCAGACAAAAAGGTGGGGCAGCATAGTTAAAGTGCAAGGGTACAAACAGCCGTACGTGTCACGTGACGTGCAATATATAAGAGAATACAAGAGTGAGTGCTATTAAGTATGCCTATACAGAGAAGTGCTATTAAATGAGTGCAGAATGATATGGGTATGACCGTTGACCTCCAGATTTCAACAGCAAGGTGACATATTGTATCACCTTGCTGTTGAAAGTACAAGTAAAGTAGATAAAAACGGTTTAAATTTACTAGTTAATATTATATTTATTAATTTACGAGTAATTAATCTTTTTATAAATTAAGCACACACACAGCATACGCTTAGAAGTTATTCTCAAGAAGAAGGCTATAATTATTCCGGAACGCAAACTGTTTTTGCAATACAACTTGCAGCTTAAGACGATAAGTCATTGATGAAATGATATATAGAATATTAATAATAAAAATTGTATACACCTATGTTGTATCAATTGCATGTAGCATCAAAATATTTCAAAACTATTTAGGGTAAAATTTAAAATTTTTATTTTTTTAAATAGCAATTATTTTCATATTTTATGTATTACTGAACTTTGGTTAAATGTTAAAATTTTATGTTTAACTTTAGTAGGCACCAGATTGTTAATACTTTCAATAGAGAAAAGGTATTACTCTCTGACAGACGTGTGAGTGCCTATACTACGTGTTTGGTAAGTCATATAACATGACGACACGCTATTTTGAACTGATCTTTAATGGTGAAGGAAAAGTTATACTCGACTGATACGACTCATCGACATCGTTTTTATGTTTCACGGTGCGATTGACTTCTATCTCTCGGCTCATGCTCAATAGTGAGTGATGAATTGTTGAACGATCTTTTAAAATATTATATGCTACAATCATATTCCACCACATCTAACAACAGTAAATAGTGCGACTAAAATCTTATAGCAGACTGCACCTCGGAAAAGAAAAGAAATCCATTCACAGAATTAAATCAAGATTTTAGTAAAGCTTAAAATAAAATTCGTTTTATCTCTGCAGATTAATTTAAACATTTTCAATTTCAAGTAACTAAACGTATCTTAGTCTACATTATTATAAATTCGATTAGTGTTGAAACTGCTATAGATGGAAAAAGTTTTCGCAAATTATGTTAATTCCATTCATTTTTGCGCTTTGACAAGTAGGTAACTATTATCGTATAGGCGCCCCGGTCCGGGTGAGTTACACACTTGTTTACATAAACATTCGACATTGCTAAGAGTCAACATTTTCATTAACATTGCCTTGATCTCCTGTATAACAGGGATGACATCTAGGAGTTTTAAGTAAATTCTAAAGAATTGATTCCTCATATCTTTCACGAGTATCACGTTACGAGACTAAGTTTTCCGTGCATATACACGAGGGCCCTAAGCCCAGCCTGCCGGAATGTTAGGAACATTTTCTAGCACTCATATATGACAACTTCGAGTTGCTAAACGGGAGATGGTGCGGTGCTAGAAATTGACTCGGAAATTATCATTATCAAGATTTAATGTTAATAAATAAATAAAGATTTTTTTTTATTTCATTTCTAGGACAAAATTTTGAAGACCTTCGTGAGAGAATTCAAGTAACACCGTGCGGAAAGAAGAGATGCAAGCTACAGAAGGGCACCAACACCACTGTCATCTTCAAATTTAAGCCTGGTATGTTGTTTTAATAAATTGAAATGTGTGCTTTTAAATAATATTGGCTTCCTACATAGTTTCTGTTTGAACAAACGTAACCCGTTTATTCAAAAATATGATTGACGGAAATGTAACTAAATTTTGACAATAATAATAATATGTTTTATAGAAATATTTTACACATGAACTTGTGTTATTTTAAATATTTTTTAATTCAATACATTAAATAAAACTACTACGGAGCGAGTTTTGTTAATCACCTAATGCAGGGTATTTTGATTCAAAGTTTTGAGATAAGGATGTGGGAAAGGACATAAGTTTTATAAGAAGGAAGAGATTTCAGAGTGTAAAGAAAGATGTACGTCATCTTACCTACCATTGATTTGTGTTAAATGATGCTGAAGTGAAACTAAAATAGAAGGTCATTTTATCGGTATCATCTAAAGCCAAGCATAATACTTTATATCGTTGTTAATTGTCTACATCGATAGATTATGTACGTGGTAAAGCCAAGCGGCTTCAGGTTAGTACCTACCACGGCCTCGCACAATACCGGCGTGAAGTAGATTATTTGTATGCAATATTTCTAATGTAGATAATTAGGAATATTGCGTGGTATTGTTTATTGCAGTAACTATATTGCTATGACATGACAGCTTGAGTTCTATGGGGTCAATAATAAACTAATGCTTGTCTGGTGGAAATGTCAATTGCAAAGCCTCTGAAAAACGAATGCTAATACACAGTTATTGTATATATCTTGTTAAATGAAAATTTTAACGCAGATGTAAAATTTTGAAATATTTTCATTTCAGTCTCAGTACACTTTTTCTTCCTAGTCGTTTACAAATACATTGTTACCTATTTGTAGCATAGAACATGCAACTTTTTAATGTCCTTTGTATTACAAAACAAAGAAGGTTTTTTTATAACTATCCATTTCTGAATAAGAATATGCTATTTTGTATAACCCTGTCGCCTAGAAGTTACTGATCTCTGGTGGTTTTTGACAAAATATGGTGGTCATTGGATCGTGGCAAATGCCACCATTGATATATATCAAGATAGTACTTTTTTTTTAGCTAATGGATTTAATTTGCTCGTCCATGAACCAATTTAAACTTTGTAATACTAAGTTTGCTGTGTGGTATCCGCGTAAGGATATGGGACACATTTCTTCCCCTGGATGTCGTAAGAGGCGACTAATGGAAAAGTCTTGAAAATTACAATGATAGCCATTGTAATTTTCATGATAGATGGCGGGGTAACCAACTCGAAAAATAACCAGACCATCATTAAGCAAAGCAATGACAGGAAGCAGGGTCTGTGGTTCGAGGTATTTGGTATTTGGTGCGATGGCCAATCCGCTTACCGAACGTGGCAAATGTAATAAAATATAAATATAAGGTAAATTAAATTTTTTTCATCTCAAATTGTAGTTCTGTAATATCGACACAAGCGGTCAGTTCTCTCTCTGCCCTCAGTTCAGTTCAGTTTCAGGTGTCGGTTTAGATCATTTTAATTTTCCTTTTCTTTTGATAGAATTTCTGCTTCGATTCCAGATTACGACGTGAAAACTCTTATAAATGATGTGTATGCTAAACTAGCCGGAATTCCTCTACCTTTCATTGGAGTAACCGGCGTCAGCGCTTGCCCCCTGGTGACGCGCAGCAGTGATGGTTCACCAGCACCTTGCCCTCTCGCCGCTGGAGAAGAATACACGTACACTAATGTCTTTCCCATCGAGTCCTTTTACCCAACGGTAGATTTAACTGTACACTGGGCTCTCAAAGATGGCGACAAAAATGTCATATGTTTTGAAGTTCCGGCTGTCATCGCGCCAGCGAAGAAAAACTAAATTATTTAACGAATTAATCTAGTAACTTTCAATGTTTTATAAAGATATTTTTTATTCAATATATGTTTATTTTATTAAATACCTGTCTTAATGCTATAAGGCGAAGCTTAGAAGCTAATTTATGATAATGGTTTTACAATTCAGATTTGATAAAATACTCTTAGAAAAGTAATATTTGATGATAAACACCGGGAACCTATCGTAAGTTCATTAAAAATAATTCATAGTATCTGGCTTGACACTTAAAACTTTTCCACTTTCATTGTACCCACTAAAACTATGTCACATTGATATAGATTAACGTCATTCCACAATTTTTGCTGGCACTTTAAAACAGACAATGTCCCCGTCCTTAGCTTGTAATGCCCAATGAACGTTGACGTCAATCGAGGGGTAAAATTTTAGAACAGGGAAGGAATCCTTGTATAGGTACTTGTTACCAGCTTTGAGAGGACATGATTCCTTCTCGCCGCTTTCAGTGAACACTTTGTCGCATATAGAGTTGCCATCCACACCAATGAATGGTACGTCCAGTCCAAACACGTTAGCCATTACTTTGTTCGTTACATCCGCAATGTCGGTTTCTGGAAACAGAATATTGATATTTTAATACATTGCTCTCAAGGCATGATGGACTTAGAAATTCATCTACCAGGAAGATATCGTTGTCATAACATTGTTCTACGCTATACACAAAAAACAACAACATAAAAATTTAATTCTTACTGTATGTTCCCATAAATTTATACGTAATCTATTTTATTCATTGTATGTGCTCTTATGTTGAGGTATTTGTATTCAAGCGTTCTTTATTGTTGTTAAGTTATTCAAATCTTTGTTCTTTATGTTTTTATTTATTCGAATGGCATACGATTCAAGTCATAATTTGATTAAAAATTTAGTCACATGCGTTAACGTCATTCTATGGAAACTAACATCCATGTCAATCGCGCTTGTTTAAACTTTTGATTTAATGAATACTTGCACGTTATAAAACAAAATATGAAAGTAAATAAAACATTCCATAGGATTACCAAACAAGAAGAAGGAGAAACCTCGTAACATTGCTTTAATACAACTAGACAGATTTTACAGAATGTAGTTTGTATACCTTTATTTTGAAGTCCTCAATCAAAATGTATTAAATTAGATCCCTTAAATTAAAAGACCAGTAAAGCATGAAATCGAATCAAATAAATTTAACTATGACAGTTGCACGAGATATACTCTGATCACTAAACATTTGTCTCCGTTGTATAATTAGAGCGTGTTACAAACAAATTGTATTTTATTACATACAAAATGTATTTTAAAACACGCTTATATTACTACATCTTAATCGTGTCATACCTGGGGTGAAGTTTATAGAAATATGTTGGTTTGTTCCTTTCTTGAGTCGACAAGGTAATTTCTTGCACGGGCTGAGTTGCACGCTATTCTTTGCAAACGTTCCCGATTTACCTGTTAACAACACATACAAAAACCTTTAATATACACACACATACAGTGATTAATTTAAAATTTAAAAACACATTGAAAACAAAAATGTTTTATCTAGCTTATTGTTTGATTTACACTATATCAAAGATGTACAAATATGTCAAATAATTTTATTATGTACCTAACACTTAACGTGTCACAGAATTTCTATTGTTACAATCAACCGACGGCTCGGTGGCGTAGTGGCTTAGCGTTTAGCTGCGGCACTGTGGGTCGCGGGTTGGATTCCCGCATGGGACTAGTACTTGTATGGACTAAAAATAATAGTTCCCGGTCTGGGTGTTTGTCCATGTGCAATTCAAGTGTGTAAACTGCCTTCGCAACACAGGAGAAATTCCTACAGTGGAAGGTAACGTTTTAATATAAGAAAAAAAAATAGTTATTGGATATTTAGAAAGATATTAACCAAATTCCCTTAGAGGTAGATGCTCTTATTCATAACCACTTAGATCATTGCCACCACATGGCTAATGTGTATTATTACCCCTCACACATGACAAATAATTTTGTTCCGCGACAGCTGACAGAATGACAACCTGTACTTTAATACAACTATGAGGACAATTTCTGTACTTAGCAAATTTAAAAAAAGAAAATATAATTTGGATATATTATACTATCAATACAGCTTTCAACACAACAGTCTGAACACCCATATCGCAAAAACCTGTAGAGAGAGAGATGGGACTTTATTACAGTGTTACGTAGGATCGACCCGTTATAATAAATATTTAAGAGCTTGACAGGAGGCGTAATTGTTTGGATAAGTATAATGTAAAAACCACTCGACAATATAAGATCGTTTCTAAGCACTCGCCTGCTATAGACGTTATAGTTCATCATTTCATCATCATCATTTCAGCCTATTAGAAGTCCACTGCTGAACATAGGCCTCCCCCAAAGATTGCCACGAAGCACGGTCCTGAGCCACCTGCATCCATCGACTTCCCGCAACACTGCGCAGGTCGTCACTCCATCTTGTGGGGGTCGTCCTACACTGCACGTTTTTGCCCGTACGTGGCTGCCACTCGAGAACCTTTTTTCCCCAGCGGTTGTCAGTTCTGCGAGCTATGTGGCCGGCCCATTGCCACTTCAGCTTGCTGATATTTACGGCTATGTCGGTTACCTTAGTTCTGCTGCGGATATTATCGTTGCAGACTCTATCACGCAGAGAAACACCGAGCATAGCCCTTTCCATAGCGCGCTGAGCAACTTTGAGCTTCCTCATACGGGCTGCAGTGAAGGACCAAGTCTTGGATCCGTATGTCATCACTGGCAACACGCACTGATTGTATACTTTCGTCTTGAGGCTTTGCGGTATACTCGACGAGAAGATATGACGTAGTTTCCCGAACGCAGCCCAGCCGAGTTGGATTCGTCGATTGACCTCTGAGTCGAAGTTGGACTTACCTAATCGGACAATTTGTCCCAGGTATACGTACTCGTCTACAACTTCGAGCCTATTGTTCCCAACAACAACCGGTATTGGTGTGACATGGACGTTTGACATGAACTTCGTCTTGTCCATGTTCATCTTAAGACCAACCTGTTGGGAGACGTTATTGAGGTCATTGAGCATTGTACTGAGCTCCTCCAGCAATCCTGCCATAAGAACTATGTCGTCGGCAAATCGAAGGTGAGTGATGTATTCGCAATTGATGTTGATACCGTATCCTTTCCAGTTCAGCTGCTTGAAAACATCTTCCAATGCAGCGGTGAAGAGTTTCGGGGATATGACATCACCCTGTCTTACACCAATTTCTGCAGTTGGATTGGTTTCGTACTCTGATTCTGTACTCGGATAGACATCGTAGCCTCATTGTACAAACACCTCAGCACTTCGATATACCGAGAGTCTATCTGGCACCGCTGGAGAGACTGTAGCACCGCCCAAATTTCGACTGAATCGAAGGCTTTCTCATAGTCCACATACGCCAGATATAATGGCAAGTTGTACTCCTCGGCCTTCTGTACAATCTGGCGAAGAGTATGTATGTGGTCTATGGTACTATAGCCTTTTCGGAATCCGGCTTGTTCGGGAGGCTGGAAGTCGTCAAGTCTGTTCACTAGACGATTTGAGATGACTCTCGAAAACAGCACGTAGACGCGGCTTAGAAGCGATATCGGTCTATAATTCTTCAAAAGGCAGTTATCCCTTTCTTGAAGAATAGGACAACCACGCTTCTACTCCACGCTTTCGGCGTAACACCGCCATGAATGACGGAATTAAACAGCTTCTGAAGGACAACAAGTATCGGTTTTCCACCCGCTTTCAGAAGCTCAGCTGTAATTCCGTCCTCACCCGGCGCCTTGCCGTTTTTAAGCTGTTTGAGAGCCATCCTAATCTCGCTCAGACTGACGTCCGGGATGTTATCGGAGTAATGTCGGATAAGCTTGGCTCTTGGGTCGTTACTCACATCAGTGTGTGGTTTCAACGACGTTGTGTACAGCTGTCCGTAAAATCTCTCGATCTCACTCAAAATCTCGGCTCCAGCGGAAATGACTGCGCCGCTTTCGGTCTTCAGCTTGGTCAGTTGGCTCTTTCCAATAGACAGATCTCTGGCGAAGACTGTGGAGCCTTTGTTCCGCTCTATCGCATTTTCAATACAGACTGTATTCAATTTGCGTATGTCTTGCCTCATACATTTGGAGATCTGTCTATTCAGTAGCCGATACGCTGACGCATCCATTGTAGACTGCAGCTTTATCTCACGCCTGGCTTTCATGAGTTTAAGAGTGTGATCAGAGAGCTTTTGGGGCTTGTTCGTGCGGCGGGTCCTGCAAAACTTAGCTCCTACCGCATGGACAGTTTCCACTAGCCTGCTATTCATATCGTCCACTGTAACGCAATCGTCTAGGCACTGAAAGCGATTATGCAATTCGAGCTGAAAGCTCTCGGGGTTCTGGATAAGGGCACGTGGTGGGCGGAGCGTAGACTTCACCAGACGAGACCGCTCGAGCCTAATGTTAAGGTTCAGTGTGCCTCTTACCATTCGGTGATCACTGCTGGTTTTTACCCTAGTGATCACAGAGACATCACTGAACAGCTGACGCTTGGTCATCATGATGAAGTCGATCTCATTTTTTGTGGTACCGTCCGGGCTCATCCATGTCCACTTCCTGTGGGGCCGCTTCTGGAAATAGGAGTTCATCATAAAGAATCCCTCCTTTGCCATGAAGTCAGCCAGCTGTTGCCCTCTTGGGTTCCGTTGCCCTACTCCAAAGTTCCCCACTATCAGCTCATCGCCTTTTTTCGTACCTAGCTTTGCGTTAAAGTCTCCCATCAACACCGTGTAGTGAGTCTTAGAGCAATGCATGGCTCTTGAAATATCCTCATACATTGCCTCCACTTCATCATCAGGGTGTGTCGAGGTTGGTGCGTATACCTGTATGACCTTCAGCGAATACCTTTTGGTTATTCTGAGTATAAGGTACGCGACCCTACTCGACACACTTCCGATCTCGATCACGTTGTTGATGAGAGACCTGTGGACGATAAACCCGACACCTCCTTGGGACAGATGGTCACCCTGCCGGTAGTAGAACAAGTTACCGGATTTTAGGATTACAGAGTCCTCTCCCTGTCTTCGGACTTCAGACAACCCCATAATACTCCAGTGTAACTTGCTTACTTCTTCTTCCAGTTCTAGTATCTTCTCGTCAGTCCTCAATGTGCGTGCGTTATATGTTGCCAGGTCCAGTCGTTTGGGTTGGCAGCTAGAAATCAGCCGGTGATTCTTCGCACCCCCTGCCTCGCCGTTACCATGGCTGCCACCATAGCCAGGAATAGCGAGGCCGCCGGGGACTGGGGGCCATTGCTTTTTTCTACCTCTCATCATGGGGGGGTTTGCCTTAGTTGCCACGCCAGGCGAGCGGGTTGGCAACCGCAGTTATTTTTTTTTTTTTGTTCTAGTGCAGGAAGATGCTGCTGCCCATCTCCTAATATAATTTTTTACCATTAGTCGCCTTTTACGACACCCATGGTTAGACAGGGTTGGCGCTATTCTTTACTTCCGACAGCCACACGGAACGTTATAGTTAGTATCCTTTATTTGTTACGTTACCTATCTAAAATGGCTATCTATACTAATATATAAAATTACACGTGTATGATTTGAACTAGAATCCAATTTCACGGATTTTGGTGAAACTGTTTTTAAACTGTTTCTTGTGATTCCTGAAGTGCACTAGCATAGATTATTTAATCGCTGTAGGCTTTAGGTCATCTTGCGATAATATTGTATATCTATCACAAATGCGATAGTTTGTACGTCTTCACTCACTTCTCCGCACGCATGCCCATTCGTGCCTATTTGAAAGTTGGTGGTTGGACAGTTTGGGTGTAAAATAAATTAGAAAGGTGTCAGTAGCAGGGTTAACTATGACATCAGGGGGTTCAAGCACCTCTGTCCCCCCGTGAGCATAAAAAAGTAAATTAAACCAGATGTAATCCGTAAATAGTTTAATTTCAAATGTGTAACATTCGCGTAAAATGCAAGAAAGCATTATTTAGAAACTACTTAACAAAAATTACATTTAGCGCAAACTGATATGTTGTAACTACGGTGGTGCCTGAGATCCAAAATAGATTTGGTCATCGTCAGACTCTCGATTTTTAGCTGTGTACTCTCCTTCACTTAACTAAGCCCAAACTTTATACATTTAATAATAACAAGTGGTGCGTGTATCAGTGTGTACCAACACGCACAAGTAGTGAAACTCCTATAGGTTATAATTTTAAGTACACGCTTTTCTGTTTAATTTATTAAAATATAAGTACTGAAGGTGTTCTATTAGACAAAAAAATTGTTTTAGTATTCACTGTACAGTATTTTTTTTATTAATCAGAACACAATGTTTAATTAATTATTATTGGACAATAATTAACCTACATGAATGAAAATATATGTATTACTGCACATGCGTACAATACAATGCACAATCATAACTGGAAGCGAAACTAAACTGGAGCGCCTTCTCAATAACTGCATAAGATTTATTTTCGATTTGCGTAAGTTTGACCACATTTCCACCCATTATCAGTACTTTATTCCATTTTAAACGATCCAAACTATCATATCATACCTTAAGGATAACTTAAATTTTCTTTATTTGAGTCATGATCGAGTGTCTCGTACTTCAGTCTGAAGGTTAGTGTTCTACAACATAGTTCTGGTTTCTTTACTTCTTCTGTTAACGTTCAAGCTACACTTCTTTGGAACGCTCTCCCCGATGATATGAAGAAAGCAGCGAACAAAAACTCTGCTCCGTCGGCACTATTTGAAGGCAAATGCCATATGAGATATTCCTCTCTATATTTAATTTGTTTATGTATGTATAGTATGTTCTGTATGTAATAAGTAAGTTCTGAATTTAATTTTAATATTTAATGGAGGTTTGTTGTTTATTTGAAATTGTGCACCTGTCAATATCTATTTCTTTCTCACCCAGAGAATGCAGGCATTAAGTTCGCCCATTATATCCCCATGTCTTAGGTGTAACAATAAAGAGTAAATAAATAAATAAGTGTATATTTTTAATTATTTATTATTATTATAGTATATTCTCGATACTCAAAATATATATCCTATACACGGTTGTCTCACGCTGACTTTAATTATGTACCTAACATGCTTTGCGCAGGCTTTTTTTTGTTGTCATCTTAAGAATTGAAAACCCGTTTTTTTTTAATTAATTACACTTTTTTATCCTATGTGCTTGTGTAAATGTATTAATATATTATAGAAATATTAAGTTCATATTTCAATTTTAAAACGGCATAAAAAGATGAGGAAAATTAAGTTCGCATAAAGCGAACGACAATATAACATAATTCACTTGAAAATTTCCATTTAAAAGACTCATAACGTAATTGTAAACTGCCCAGATGCCAGATCTAAATAAATCCGGTCCCGTACTAGAATTACCTGTGTCCTGGGTCCGGAATGGTGATATGGTGATGCACAGTTGGACTAAAGTCAAGTAAACTATTGGTATTCATTATCAAATTTTTTTGCTCCCAGGAGCATTCGAAACCTGAACCCTTAGTTTCAAAAGCTGGATCATTATAGTTTAGTTAGATAATTAGCAACTAGGAAATCGTGCCGCCAAATTACTTGTTATTTAGTGAGGAACTATTACCGTGAAAACAATCTAGTGACAAAGAGCAAATTACTTAATTACTTATCCCCTAAAGTCAATAACATGAACTATGTACGTGTACTTTTGTACGAGGTAGAAGAAAGCAGCGGCTTTGGCTGCTGCTCGAATAGGTCGGCTCTATCGTAAAATATATATGGAGTGGCCCAGTAGTATTGGTGTAGTAGTAGACTAATGCTTAAAAAGTTACTGTTTCGGCATGAGCTATCAAATAAATTAAAAGAAATCATTCTATTCAAGTATATTTTTGCTTCTTTACGATTTTATTATAAGCAAGTATCTATAGAAAAGCATGACAATGTAAGCTGCCTCGTGTAAGTCTAACGACGTCAATTAGCGATATTTCAACTGCGAAACAATTTGTATAAATAGACAAGAACTTACCTGTTATAACTATTACGACATAGTTATAACAAGTAAAGTCCGTCACGTGAAGGTATTCACTATGTTCATTAGTTTATGATGCAAGATAAATGAGCTCTCGAAATTTTATTTTAATAATTGAATCACTCCGAAAGAGCTAAGCATTTAAAGCTATTATACTATTAGCCTTTACTTAAGTCGAAGTAAAAGATTTGAAGTTAAGTAAAAGTTTTGCTGTTGCTTATAAATTTACCTACTCCTGACATTGCGTTACATTCAAACACGTTTTGGTTGACAATCTCTTAACCCTTCACGTGTCATAACTTTTAACTTTTATAAATTATTTTAGGCTTCCGTGTCATTTTACGCTTTACGGCACCTACACTTACTTTTTCAGCTCTGCTATCCCTCCACATAACGTAAGACAAAAGAATTGGATGGCAGGTCTTACAGACAGTACATAGACACCGTTTTCCGTTTTTGTAGTAGTTCTTGTGCAAATTTACGCATATATGATAATTTTATTTCAGATGTGGCTTTATAAAGTCAACAAACTGTAACCGATATATCTACATATTTTACAACAATAGTATAATAATACATAAAAGTAAATTAAGGTAAGGATCTAAATTTGATGAGTAAAACTTGCGCGCCAAACAATGACGTCGGTAATGATTGTATCATAAAAGGGAATAACTGTATTAGTCGAACAGACGCTATCTTCTTCTTCTTCATCAGCCTATTTAAGTCTACTTCTTAACATAGCCCTCTCCAAGAAAGCACCAGCAAAATCCAGCATACAGTTCTTGAGAGATTTGCCCATACTCATCACCCTGGGCTTGCGGGTTGGTAAACGCAGTGCCGGAACCCTCGCACTAGAAATGCTGCTCCCCATCACTGGTCTGTAGCATTTGGGTTCGGGATATTCGGATGACTATTCAGCCATCAGTCGGTCGCCTGAGCCTCGTTCCATAGTCAGCAGAGTGCACCGCGTAACCTTTCTAAAAAAAGAAAGTAGATCCCGCCTAACACTCCAAGCAGACGCTGGTTAAAATATAATAATAATAATAATAATAATGGCTAAAGAGGGTCCTCGAGCTGTACAAGGTAGACTGTACAGTAAGAGACTTCCTCGAGCAATGTATGGGGCAATGGAGCACGATTGTCAATATTGACAAGATTGTCAATAATGTTATTGACTGTCCATGTTTACTCTCAAGACTGCAATTTTCAGCACCATTTAAGTCAGTAAGATTATCTCGTTTTGTCCCTTTCTGTACCAAAATGTCTCGTACGAATATAGGATTTAATGCGCCACTAAATAGAATGGTTAGAAAATATAATGAGGAGTATAAAAAAGTGGACGTGGACATTCTCTCAACCAAAATTTCTGAGCTTAGGACTAAAATGCGGAGGGCATTATACAATAATTTATAGAAGACAATCGTAGGTTGCTTAATTATTTCTTTATTTCATTATTTCATTATTTTCATTATTTTTGTTATTACCTTTCCTTGTTATAGTGTTACGTTAGATAAGCAATAGATCCGCTTATTATTAATATTCATTTAACTTTACTAGACTGTGTCTACTGGCTTTCCGTGGTTGCCTTTAAGTAAGGTGGCACATGCCTTTTTAAAAAAAAAAAAAACATTTTTATATAAAAAAGAATTTGTTATGTGTTAACCTTGTTGGTAATCCTTATTAAATAAATAAAAAATAAAATAAAGCCTGACATCGTGTTGATGGACCGAGCACAGTCGAGGATATTTTTTGTCGACATCACCATTTCGTATGACGAGAGCCTTGTGACAGCCGAAACAGACAAGAAGACAAAATATCTGGACCTGGCTCACGAGGTAACCGACATGTGGGGTGGTATGCCGACCGAAATTATTCCGATCGTCGTCTCTGCGAATGGGTTAATTCCAGTCAGCCTCTCGGAACATCTGAGGCGGCTGGGACTCCGTGACGGACCGCTCCGAGCTCAAATGCAGAAGGCAGTGCTACTCGATACCGCTCGCATTGTCCGCCGGTTTCTTTCCCTTTCTCCCTAACCCTCGGCCGTCTGGTCTCCCCTGCCGGGGGCTTCCATCTGGTTGGGTTTTAATTATCTATTTAATTTTATTATATATATAATTTATAAAATATTACTTATATATGTATTTATTTATACAACCCAACCAGATGACTAAATATAGAAATACCCCAAAATAATAATAATAATCTTTATTGTCATAAGAATATGGACCACAAAGTATGAATTCCCTGACATCCGTGCTAGGTTAAGAACCTGTATTACAGAGGTCAGTGCTTCTCCCAAGTTGATTAACAAATAATATTTTCTTAAAACAACAGCTAAAATAGTCGAGATATTAGTACAAAATTACAAGAAAAAAAAAAAAAAAAAAGTAATTAAAAAGTAACTTAACGGATCCTTTGAACATATATAAGCATATATATATAAATGTATATACTGAGATCGTCTGTGTATGCGTGTGGGTGTGTGAGTGTTTGTGTGTTTGTGTGTGAGTGTGTGTGTGTAATGAACGAATAACTACTTTGTGACTCACAAGTTTTACTTATGGTAATTTAATTTAATTATTGTACAGTTATTTGTATTAGTTATTGAACAGGATAATGTTGCGCACTGGATTAAGTCCTCTGTTTGCTCATAGTTTAATGTAAGAAGCCATGTTCTCATTTTTCTTTTCAAATTATGTGGATATATATTAAGTCTCCGATGTATTTTGTTGTATAAACACTTAGACAGATGACCACGCTGCCGCCTTGCAGTTGCTGTGAGATACTTAAAAGGTGTGTGGATGTTAGGTATTGTGCATTTTCCGTTATATCTTTTTTCATTATACGGAGTGTTCTTATGTTGTTTACAAATTATTACATTTGACGAAGGGTAAAAACTCGGCATCTTTCATAAAGTAATCTCGTGGGAAATCTATAGTGACTGAAGGTCATAACTTTGAGCAACGATCTTTGCGCTCGTTCAAGATGGATCAAAAATGTTTTGTATGTTCCTCCCCATATCCCGATACAGTACCCGATTATAGATTGAGCTAATCCAAAGTAGACCATGCGCATGAGATCAAAATCAGCGACATGTCTTAAATTTTGAAAAGCCCATACAAGTCTTCGAAGTCTAGTTGTCAAAAGGTCTATGTGTGGACGCCAGCTTAGTTTTTCATCTAGCAGAACTCCTAAATACTTCACAGTAGGTGATTTGGAGATAGAAAAACAAGTACAGGGTGGGTGCACCCCAGTGAGAAGTTACACGAATGAACTTTGATGTCTATTAATTTTTGTTTAGTTTTAGCAAAAGAAAATTGAGTATATGTTGTTTTTGAGAGGTTAAGCGTGAGAAGATTCGTCTGAAGCCAATGATTTACTTTGTGAAGTCCCATTTCAGCGGCAAGTCGAACTTCATCCCAAGTCCCTCCGTGAAATATTAGTGCTGTGTCATCTGCATATGTAAATATTCGACCATTTGTAAATGTTTGTTGACACAAATCATCAATGTAGATCAAGAAGAGACTAGGGCCGAGTATACTGCCCTGTGGAACACCATACGAAACAGTAGCGTCATCACTTATATGCTTGCCAATTTTAACTTTTTGCAAACGATCGCACAGGAAGTCCTTAAAGATTAAAAGAGCGTTACCGCGGATACCAATACGTTCTAGCTTTTCCACAAGTATGGGAATAGATACAGTGTCAAAAGCTTCAGCTAGATCGAGGAATACGCCTAAGCATTTCCGTTTTGCATCAATATGTGTCGTTAAATAGTCAGTTAGTGCACTAACAGCATCTTCAGTATTCTTACCTGGTCGAAATCCAAACTGGTTTTCCGACAGAATGTTATTTTTTTCTAAAAAGTGTATAAGACGAGAATTTAGAACCTTTTCCAGTATCATGGAGAGTGCTGTAAGAACTGATATTGGCCGATTATTTGTGACACTATCCCTCGACCCACCCTTGTGAATTGGGGTTATAATAGATCTCTTAAAAACATGAGGGAATGTACCGCAACTAAGACAATTTGCAATGAGCTTAGTAAGAGGTGGGACTATTATATGTTTTGCTATTTTCAAAATCTTAGTGGGTATGGAGTCCCATCCAACTGCACAATCATTCTTTAAGTTCATTATTATTGCCTCTATTTCAGTTTCATCCGGTGGTAGCATTACTATAGACTTAAGAATTCGCGAAGAATCAAAGTTATACGGAGTAGAATTTAATTTCGGTTTATCTATTGAACTTGCAAGTAGCTTACCAACATTGGCATAGTATGTATTTATTGTATTGATTGCCGATGACAGATCGTCAGATGAGCGTAGCAGATCCTCTGCAGAGGCTTTCTGTGTGTTGAAGTCAATAATGGACTTAACTGTATTCCATGTTGCTTTACTGCTTTTTGCAGATTTAATTTGATTTATTTCATAGGTTCTTTTTTGCCTTCTTAAAAGAGTGTTGCAGTAGTTTCTGTAACGTTTATATGTAATCTCAAGAATGTTATTGTCAGGACAATTTTTGAGTGTCTTGTGGAGCCTGTCTCTGTGACGTATGCAACGGAGAAGGCCGGGAGTCACCCATGGCTTTAGAGTTCGTTTCCTATTTGAAACATGCATTTCCATAGTGTTTATTTGTTAAAAACTATAAGTTAACCCTTCCCGTATCACAGCAGTAGAATTTAATTTGATTTAACACGTCAAGAACGTGTGACCCATCATAATAGCATAGACATTACATGAGACAAAGGTAAAAGCTTACGCACCGAAAACCACGATTTCATGAACCCTAATGCTATCTCCTATCTGCCCTTTAACGAATATTACTGTAAGTATTACCGTAACTTAAATGGAATCAGCTATCCATTAGAAAATTAGGGGTTAAAGTAGAGTTTAGGGGAAAAGGTGGTAAAAAATATGAAATTGTTGTTTTGTATTGAAAAAATTAAACACATTTAATATTTAAATATTTTATGCCTTAGCGATAGAACTCTCAAAGTCTATGAAGTTATTTTGTACCGCTTCCTGAGAACAACATTTCTTCGCTTCTCGAAGTATGGAGGATACGGAGGATCACGTATGGCTTCTAACTACAAATAATGTAATATTAAAACGGTATATCTAGCAGAGCAGAGCAGGTCTTGCGTTATCATGGAGTAATAATGTTAAAGATCCATTGACGAGTCGGTGTTGTTTTTCTGAGAGTTTCGCCATCATTGTTCGTTAGTTAAGTTATCCACAATAGACATCTGCTGCATTGATACACATCCGGTTTAAGCTATTAAAGCTCAAAAACTATTAAAGAGTCACCACGAAATGACAACTAAACAGTTACCATATACACATCAGTTAATTCACGAGGCTTGGTTTCTCGAGTTTTATTTTACCAATTTGGTACAAATGAGACACTATTGTAAGTAAACTAACGTCAAACCGTAGCGCTAATTACTTGGTCGTTTGATAAGGATCGGCTTCCACCATTACTTTAAATTTATCGTTATTTACCATAATGTCTGATCTTCCTCGTGCTTTGCGTAAATGTAAGCGATTAAACAAAAAACGGCTTGAAGCACGGACATGCTTATAAATAGAAATAGTTTTAAAAATCTATGCTTTAAAAATATGACGCTCATTTAACTCTTATAAATAATAATCGTACTGAGGTTCAAACAAATATTTCGAGTTATTTCCATTTCAGATGAAAACAATAAGAAAAATTAATAATAATTACAAAATAACTACAAGTGCTAGACTTTTAATGTGAAATAGGAAACCAGTAGATAAAATTGTGGACACGAAAAAAAAAAAACTTGGTCTCGATAAGTTAAGTTTTTCGGGAGTTTATAGCGGGTTAGGGTGCGGACTACGAAACATGACGTCGTAAGTTCGAGCCCGCCATTCGACTATTGTCGTGAACCACTTCAGATACAAGCTATAAGCTTAGTTGGAAGGTTACCAGGAATATTAGTAATGTGACTTATTAATTAACATTGCTAGTATTCATTACTTACTTTTTTTTCAAAGTAGCAATATTAGATGAATTTTAAAATAAATTTTAATTAAATCATAAAAGTGTTTTCTTGACATGAGCCTATTCAAATTAGCATATAAGTGCAATATAATTGTGTTAGAGGTATTTGAAGAACTCCGAATCGCTTGATCTTGATATGTCGGGTATGAATCATATAATCGTGCAATATACAATAACGGCAAAAATGTCTAAAAATGGCTACAGCATATGTTAAAACGTAATGTTAAAAAAAAAATATAGGTACTCTTAAGAATCTCTGTCTTTTTCTACTACACGTAGCAATAATTATTTGCAAAAGTATTTAGTGTATAGTTTTTGCTTGGTCATGGATTTTTTATACAAATTATTACAAGTTATAATCAAAGATCAAATTGTAAAGTTTAGTTTTTACTAACTTGTTAAAGTAGTACAGAATTTTATTTGAGCGTATTAATTTTTTGTCGGTTTGCAATTACCTCGTACAATGGCAAAAAATATGTATGCTGGAAAAAATAAACTATTTTGGATATCAGTTTATACCAATAAAATTGACCAAGGAAAATTCCAGTAAAAATTAAAAAAATATCTTGTATGTTTATTCATCAAAACGTGACAGGTTGTCAGGCCAATCGGCACTCTACTTGAAATTGCAATGAACATTTTTGTAATTTTTTTAAGTTATAATTTTACACAGTGCTTAGCATAAAATTTAACAAATGCTGTAATACTGCTGACTGTACAGATAAAGATAAAGCAGAGGTCAAAGATACACGTTTTGTAATATCTTGCAGTTATATTTACGTACCTACTTACTTAATTCTATACTTAATAAATTGTTTCATCATGTTTATGTATTTAAGTAAATTAAAGTAAACGTGTAGTAATAATAAAAGTATAATACAAGTATGACAGCCGCTAGCGTACTCGATACCTGACTGTTGTGCTATGGGTTTAGGGTTTGTTTCCCAGAGGTTTGAGAGTTGAGGTTTTAAATCCTGAGAGAATATTTGTACAACACACTAATATGTGTGGCAGTGTGCGTGTGTGTGTGTGTGTGTGTGTGAATAGTGATTGGTTTTCAGGTTTGTTTGCATTGTGTAGCGAATCATATCTCTAACAATGTATCTGACCCATTCTCCGATCTTATAGTCTAAGCTAGGCGCCCCAAGGGGTCGATATCGGTTTCCCAGGGTCGATATAAACGAAAACTGATTTTGGGGGTCAACAATGTCCATAAATCGTCCCATATTAATTAACACAAGTTCTTATTTAAAACTTTCAAGATACTGTTTAAGTTGTGTTATGTGTACCAACTTGTTACAAGAATGACTAATATTTTAGTAGGTTGGATTTTTAATTTTTTTTAACGTAATTAGTATTTAAAGTAGCAGCCTGTTCGTGCCCACAGCTGGGCCTCCTCAAATACGAGTATCAGAGGTTTAGGAGCCGTGAAGGGCCCTCCACGCTGCTCCAGTGCCAGTTGGCGGGCTTCACATATTCTCGAAATATTTTTTTTTATTATTTCTCGGACAGGTGGTTTTTTCCTCACGATGTTTACCTTCACCGCTGAGCACATGGTAAATACAGCACTTATAATTGCTATTAACAATTTTAGTGGTGCCGGCACCGGAGATCGAACCCAGGTTAATTGGGCTCTTTGAAACTAAAGTAAGCGACCTGACCATTAGGGTACCAAGGCTCTAGGCTACCAAAGCTAATTTGTATTAATAATTATTAATTACACTTGATATTTACTGAATTTTATGTCTATTTATTATGTTAAATTTTGATGACAAAATGATGTCAGGTTTACCCACTTAATCAACCGCATTTTTTTTAAAATGGTAAGTATTTTGTATTAATAGGAAAAATACTAGAGTTAGAATTTTTAAGGTAATTTGGATATAGGGGTCGGAGGTATCAGTTCATTTTGGAAAAGGGGTCTCTTGCCCAAATTAGTTTGGGAATCCCTGATCTAAGCGTTATATAACTAACCACGTTCTTCCAAATAAGCTCTCAAAAGCGGAAGGACCAAAATTTCGAGTCTACTGTTCACCCCAGTTTTGGGTATACGATCGTGAGAGCTTATTTTTTATTTAACATAACTATTTAACCTAATCTGTGCAACGTAAGGAAATGACGTGCGAGTACCTATACACCTACACTTGCGGCGTTATGATGTTGTGTGTGTTATGTCTATTGCCCATAATATTAGGAAGTTCTCGTTGTGGTCGAATTCGCCCAGGCGTATATTTGCATTGTTAACAAACTTAAATGATCGTAGAAAGCTTTACGAGGAAAAGTTTAGGTAGGACAAGAAAATTTACCGAAACGATACGATTAACATAATATAATTTCGGTAAATATGCATATTTTATAAACATCGACGACATGGGAACAAACTGACATGTTAATTTTACATAATTTTGTTCCTGACCTAATCAAAATTAAAAAAATATCCTACGACATGTTGTACTACTGTAGGTACTTATTTAATTTATATTTGGTATGGTATGACCTTGATATGGCCTGTAGAATATGAGGATACACTTAATGTCGTAATGTCACATCCAATCTGTATAATAAGAGACTATGTTATTATAGTACTCGTATGTATGTTTTAGTATATGGATTATGTTTATCTCAGCAACTAAAACAATTATTAGGTTAGGTTTTTTCATTTGAACAAAATACATATAAATAATGTAATTCGTCATTATTTAATTGTAGTACATAAGCAATACCTAATTTATAACAAAATTCTTAATTCTTTACTTAAATGAGTTTCTTACGTATTTCGAATTACACGATGTATTATCGTGAAAGCAGCGCCTTACCTGTCTTAACAGCCTGTAAAAAGTATATTGCAGGACATAGGCCTCTCTCATAAGGATAATCGCTAAACTCGACAAGCGGATTGGCGATGCCAGTACCAGACACCTCGCTGCTGCCTTAGAAGCTGCTGCCCATCATCGGTTGGCTTATTTTTCGTGATCGTCACCCACGGGCAGAAATTTATGGGCGCCCTATATTAATTATAATATGATAGGTCAACGATTAAATGCTATGGCCGGTACTAGTTGGCCATTTCTTGAAATCACGATGTGTGCAATTCTCAGGTCGGGCATCGATGTATAATTTATATAGAACAATAGTTTTCTTATCATAAGCAGATAACAAAACCAAATAAAACGACTTGATCGTGAATTATTAGTCATCAAAAAGGATGTTTACTATTACAGTTTTATTTAAAAGAAAGTAAGCTCTCACGACCGTTCACCCAATACAACAATACAAGGGTAGCCAGAGATTTAGACGTTTATTATAGTTGCTCCACCCTATTTAGCACCATAGCCTATTTATTAGGCCAGTTTTAGTGCAAATACTACATAATGCACAGGCCAACGATTTGGTACCCTCCACATGATTTCCCAATATATTTAAATAATATTTTATTTACTTTTTATATTATGGCAGCGTTAGATGTTACCAATCCTCGATTCCAGCCATAGAGTAATACTTACATATAGATCCCAGCACATAGTACATTTGTATAATACCTATCTTAAACTATTTTCGAGTTTTTTCTATTCTTTTTTGAATATTGGCGACCTGTAATTTGGTTTTATAATGAAAATCCGGCTTTACCCAATTTAAAAGTGAATTCACAGTGCAAGATTCTTACTCGAGGGCAAATAGTATATTATAACACATAGAGGGTCTCTAAAATACTTGAAAAAATTTAGGTGGTGGATTTACTCACTTTTCATGGTAGGATTTGTTGGAATCTACAAATTTTTAAAATCGTATCTCCCATCTTGACACTTTTTGCTTTAATAACACTGACTGATCGCCTGAGACGTGAGGGGCTTCATGGATTTATAACTTATATCATCTCAAAACTTTATTCATTTGTACGAAAGCTAATACTTTTTTTATACTGTTACTGTTTTTTTAATAACTATGCACGAAATTGTAATTATTTAAGTTATTTGGTGGGTTGGGTAACTACCCGTTCCCAAAAACTCGAGACCCGCATGGAATGACTCCCCGCCCGCAACCCTTCGCGCTTACCCGTGTGCGCTCGATTCGTTCAGTGAACTACGCTTTTTTTACGGTTTTTAGTCTCATATTTAACTATGTCTGGTAACAACGCATTCTGGATTTCGCATTTTTTCGTTAGTGACCGTTCCTTATAAGGTTTTTTTGTTAATTTGGTAATGTGATAGTTTTTTAACATTAAAGATTATTGTTTTTAACATGACGGTAAAAACTGAGTTTTTCCTTGCGCTAAAAGTGTTAGATTTTTTGAAAAAGTTAAGCGAAATTAACAGTTTTATTTACTAGCATGAAAACAGGGATTTCATAGCGATGAGAATTAATGAAAATTCTTTTTTTTTTCGACGTAAGAAACATTTTTTTCTTAAACTATAATGTATATCATAAAATAAAGGTATAGTCCCGTAGGTAACTGAAAGCATGCTACAATAATATAGTGTTAAAGCACAAGTCCAATGCAACCTCGTACAGAACAGCCTCCACAAGCAACACCTGTTCACAAGTATGACGCAGGTGGCACCATTGCTTTCCTCAATTATATTAAAAAGAAGAACACATCTACAATTTTTTACGAAACTATTAACAACGATGTGAATGTGCAATGTGTGTGTTACAGATAGCGACATCAAGTTACAAGATAATCTGAGTTTGTTAACTGTGAGGTTACTATTCCATACTTCCTTAACAATAAGACGCTGAGTGTTCTTCGTAGCTGATAATTAAATACCGTCCTTTTCCAATTTAAATCTCTCCTTTTCCAAAAGTGTTGTAAATTTACTTTAATTCTCTTACAGTCGAGTAAAAAGTCTGATGAGCTTTTAGACTTCTATAATATTTATTGTGTTTATATTTTTTCGCACTGTACAAGTACCTGTGACGTTATTCCTTTCCTCATTTTTTCCATTCCTTTCCATTCCTATATAGCAGATCTTATTACCCCAAATATGCAATACGTGTCCAACGTGGTATTCTTATTTAGATAGATAGATAATTTCATACTTATAGATTTAATAAAAATGGCCAGAATGCTAGAAAACTATTTACAGATCTGAGGCTAGTGGAGCCAATTCATAAACCAAAAAAAATTAACTCACCAATCGTCGGTCTGTCTTCTGCGTCAGGCACGATAGCTTTAATTTTACCTTTACGTACACAGGTTGATAAAAAATAAGATTAGGATAAACATAAAGAAATTGATTACATTTAAAAAAATATATATATATTTTCAGATTTTATTTATCTCCAGTGATTTAATAAAACTCTCCAAATGGATTTTTAAAACAGTTACAGAATTTAAAGCAAATTACAGAATTTAAGTAAGTAGTTTATTTTCTTAGAAACTAGCTTTTTCTGGCCAAATTCTTCGCTGGCGATTTAGTTCGCATGGAACGAATGATTGACGTGTTTTTTTGATAGAAGTGAACGCTTTTTTATCACGTGCTGAAATGTGTACGCACATAAGGCAGTGACCGGTTTTGTAGAGATCTGCATCAACTGCATTATTATTACTGCCTGAGCGGAAGGGAAGAAGCGACCGCGTTCCTGTGTTTGTTCGTCTTACACAGGTATGATGCGACTCATTGAAATTTGGTGAAAAACGTATTAGTATCAGTTATCACAATTATTTACCATTTTTTTTTACGAAACATTTAAGAAAAAGTCCTTTGTTTAATAAATTGAACAATATATTAATTCCAAATAAAACGTTAGTGCTATTCGTCGTCTTGACTCGGCAAGAGCGGCGACATTAAACGCAGGCAGCGGACACCGGCGCTGACGTTCGTTAAGGTCTTTGTCATAATACCGACTCTCCTCTCAGCCCGCGGCCCCAGCCAGCGTCGTGGAGGGTAGGGAGAATAGCATATCGCAATTTAACAAATTACGACACAAACACTACCTCCTCAGTCCACCAACCCGCTTCAACGTGGAAGACCAAACCACGGCTACTAAGCTCTTCGCGGAGCAAGGGCGGGTATGTCTTTTACCAACTGTAACCCCACGGTGTTCACCAACACATACCTTCGCCGCTTATCAGTAGGCCACGGGAAAGGAATCCTCCTCTTACTGTTGGATATGCGCGCTGGAACACCGACGCGCAGGCGTACCCGTCTTCAATTTTAATTGACTTCTAAGTTCTTAATTTTTGTAGTTATACTTTTAAATTATACGCGCCATGCGTTTGGGAAAAATTATGAGAGTGAACCACCATGAAGTTGGTCTCCCAAATTTTCGTGAGAACTGGTAACTAAATTGAAGGTATTCAAATCTACAACACGTGTTTTATATCAGTGGAGATAAAAAAATATATTCATACATAAATATACATACATATTTTTTATATTATAAACTTTTTAAGTGGGTTAATAGACTTGAGGTTAACTGTCAGTATGTATTCTTTTTATTTGTTTACATAATACATTATTATTATTACATTATTATTTACTAAATAGTTAATCCTATTTCGTTTTGGTATCTTACTTGATTCTGTATACAGATATATAGAAAATTAATTAATCTTTTGATGTTTTCTTAATGATCACTATATAATCAATTATTTAAAACGAGCACAATAATCGGAGGGGCGTATATATGTAAATGTGAAGATACGTTACCGTAGATTTTAAGTGATTTTAATGTTAACTTAAACTCAGGAAATGCTCACATATTTATCGACTATTTACGTGAAGATTTTCAATCTCTTAAATCTTTCAATGAATAATGGTTCAACAACAACAGGTTCTACAACACTACATGGTACTACAATTGATGCTGTATTCGTACGATATTTAGAAAACGTTTCTACTAGACCGTTCATATCATATTTTAGCTACCATAAACCTCTTGTAACTCACATGGCCATTGAATCAGAGCCAAATTAATTAATCGGCATAATTAATTTAATTTTATTCAGTTTAATTTGAATATCTTACAAAATGTAGTATTTAACTGAGTAATAATAAATTAAATTAAAAAAAAATTAAAAAAAGTTATTTCGATTAAATTATGCTTTTTAAAGTTAAATTAAGTAAATTTTTCTTGAAGCCTTATAAAGTTAATTATATTTTTTATGTAAATTAATTATATTTTTAAATAGTAATTTAAGAGTAACTGGCACACGGGTTTTTTTTAGTTATTTTTGTTTGTTACGCTAAAGAAGTATAACTTCTTACAAGCGTTTTTTTTAACTATTACCAATTTTTCGAATTCGTGGATAGTTTTAATAAATTATTAAAATGAGTCGAAAAATGTTAAACGTCCGTCAATGTAGTCGAATGCGCGTGACCTGCAGCTCTGACCAGATTGGGTATACGGCAGTGAAAGCTTATTTATTATAATAGATATTCTATTTATTAAAAAATTACTTTCAACGTATTATCTATATAATTAATAACTACTTTTAATAGTGTGGTAAATTCTAGTTTTCTCTTTTTTAAATAGTTTTTTAAATAGCCTTGTAAGTAAACCCGATTTAATTCTTTATTTTTCGATTAAGGGATGATTATAGTTTTTACTGGAAAATAAGCAAATTCCTCTTATCAACTCCTTTTTTACCTTATATACATATATATTTATATCTATATATAACATAAGTAACAAGTTAAAACAAATATTAGGAGCAACCAATGTTTTAAATAGAATGTTGAGAACACAACTCCATTACGGTTCAAAAAACTTCCCATAGGTAGGTTTTTCACAAGTTTACACGCATTTTCTTTTCAATGTCTGTATATCACCTTAACCATGGATAAAATATGAGATTTCTAGGCTACTCTCAACATAAATTTGTGTAAAATCTTTTGAGTTTTTAATTTATTTTTACGGTTTATGACCAATAACTTATAAAAGCCTTGAGCATAAAAATGTTGTTTCCACTGAATTGTCTCCAGTTGCATTTTACTGGCATAAATTGTGTATGGAAAATCAATCTAGACGAAATATAATTTTTGTAGACTATACCATAAAATGTTTATAATTATAACCATTAACATATTATAAACACTAACATGTTCCACGTCTAAATTGTTTGTCCACAAATGATTAATTAAAAATAAATAAAAGGATTTAGATTGAGATTATAACTTATTCTAATACGAAATAATATCTGAAATGAGGTAATTGCTCATTTATTCAAGCCTGCTTCTTATGTTGACAAATGTCGAAGAACTGGGTCTCTACTTTCACAACGAATAATATTACACACGATTTAACAATAATATAATAAAGAACGATAATTGTAAATCATGAATTAAATATAGTTATTTTCTTCGTGTTGCACTCCACAAATGCAATTACATTGTCTAGTATAGTGTATTTTCCATGAAGGTAAGTCGAGTCGAAAGCGGGTCGAGCGATTGTTACGTAAAGTACAAACTTACCGGGACATTGCTGCACATCCGTGGCGGAGGCAAGAGCGAGCGCGGACAGCACGACTACACTCAACAGGGACATGGTGGTGTGTGCTGTGGTGTCGTGTGGCGACCGAATGGCGACTGACAAACTGAATCGGACGATACAAAACCGCTACTTATTTATACGGGTTTACGGGTATAACGCGCTAGCACTCTTCCGTACGCAAACAATCGAATACACACAATCTTCGTGATCAATCATAAGAACTTGAATTCACTATCATCGTTTTCCGCTATCGACATAGTGTTTAATTATACAGGTAAATATTTAATGAGTCTGTGTGAAGTGTGAAACTATTAATTGTTCTATCACAGTATTATTTTACAGTCCACAATTTTTTTATGAAGTTCTTCTTACTTTGTCCCAAAGCATACTATACATAAAAATAGACTTTTTTTAATAAAGTGTATCTTACGGAAGTTTACAATCGTTTATCAACTCAGAAATATAGATACATATTGTCTATATTTTTTATTTACTTTATATGTTTTTTTTTAGTTTTAGAATAAAATGTAACTCAGTATTATGTTTATCATGGATCTAGATAGTATTGACTTCCTAACAGTGGACTCTAAAAATTAGAATCGAAAATAGTTGGCGACCTCCTTAACGAAGAACTTATATAGATAATTGAAAACATACTTAATAACCTACAATTATGCTCTGTTTTAGTTTGACACCCACTTTGGATGACGGCTCTGAGTACTGCTGAGCAGACACTGTTGAGTTCGATGGCCACGTGGGATTCGAAGCTATGTAAACAGCCGATCTATGTAGCGAAGGTTGATTGGGTTTTAAGTTGCTACAAACATGGCGTAATCCATCCTTGTCCTCTCTATGCCCAATAAAAATATTTTGACCTCTGATAGATTAGGTGGGGGAAAAAGCACCTTCAATGTGACAGATTTAAAATAGTAGAAGCGTCTGGAAATAATTAGTATGAAAAAAAAATATTTCGTCTTATTGCACCCTTAAATACCTAATTCAGTACAATTTTGAAAATTAAAATCATATACACGGCTCTGTTCTGTTACAGTTTCATTAAGTGTATAGAAAATTAAATTAAAATAATTATCTTCTAAAAACTTAATTCTCTGCCAGATGGCTCATTTACAATTAAAAATAACACACCGTCTATAGGATTTGCATATATATTATTTACTATTGTTCGTTCGCGCTAAAAAATAGTGTGCTACAGTGCAACTGCTGTGCATAGCAGTGCATTCTCAGTGGTGCACAAATTTATATTTTAAAAGACAAAGTTTTAGTGATAAGAATTATTTAAAAACGAAATAAAGCAATTATTTGTATTATATATGTATATTTAAATCATCATCATTCGTATTATTACAAAAAAAAATTGACTTTTGCGAGTTCCATGATGTCATCGCAATTTTAACGACTAACGTTATTACCTCATATTTTTTTTAAATCATCTAGTTTAAATATTTATGTTATTAGCAGCAACACAATTTTTCATTTGGGTCCAGTATTGTGTAATATTTTTATATCAAATTGAATTAAATTGTTATTATTTGGAATATTATTTGAATCACGAATAGACATTTCATATAAACGTAAACAAAAAAAAGTAATATATGCGCGGCATATTTATCTACAACTTCCTCTAAATGCGGCACCGGGAGTGGAAGGCTTCAAGAAAGTAATTGATTTAAATAGCTAACAGCCTAAGCGAGTCTATCGTGGTGTTTAGTGATACGAGCATTCCAAACCGTTTTATGTTTTTTTAGCAGCTCGTACAAAGCCACCTGCTACGGATTTGGCGTTACCAGTTATGAATCAATATGTGATGGATTATTGTGAATAACCCTTTAAATGTTTCATTAAATTTTCATACTTTTACGTGGTAACAATCTGTGGACTTACTTTTTGAAGCATAACTTTTTTTGTAATTGTTTAGATATTCTAGGATTCGTTGTAGGATATTGTTTTGGAATTTTTACTAAATCCCAAAAAATTACATTTTTAATTTGCGTTGTGGTCCCCCAGTCCTCGCAATAAGCTCGACGCTACGGGTGAGGACTGACGGACTCCGGGAGTCGGGAGTTCGGTTACTATCGTTTTATTTCGCACAAGTACACACGTTTTTAATCATTTATCCTCTCTTTATTTAAATTATTCTTCTCAATTATCTTCTTTTTATTAGGTTTCTGATTGGAAATATTTATTTTCGTGTGAGAAGACACAGCTAGTGAATAAAATCAAAATATGTCGCCATAGTGTAAAACAAGATGTAATATCAATAAATTCTAATCGTTATTATAAGTAAAATCTTTACTTATAATAACTACTTACTAATACAGCTTAATATTTTTTTATCATCATAAAACAATTCTTAGAGTGAGTCATGTGGGCTTTGAATCTTATTTAACTTTCAAAACTTTTATAGTAGTTCCCTAAAAGTTTCTGTAACAAAATATTTTCAATATTCGTTATATTTGTGTTACTTCCAATGTATTTGTAGTCATCCGCGAATATAATAATAGATGTCGACACTTTGCTATTCACATATTTACGAAGTATTTTCCGCAAAGGGCTCTGTGTGTGAACTAGTACCGAATAGCACAAAACTAATCGATCTTCGTCATTGTATACCCTCCACTGCAAGAATCCCCGTCGATTCTGTAAACATTAAAATACTACTTACTACAATAATTATTTTACCTAAAAAATGTTCTTTACCTTCAAGGTCCATTTTTTATAGATCGGTGAGAATAAAAACTGTTCATTAGCAACACTGCTAATTCCAGTTTTATTATAATAGTTTGTTTAATGAACAAATGAATTTAAAAATAGCTTGTACATCTTAAACTCTTTTTTTTGGTTGATTGCGCTTGTGACTCTGAAGAGAAGCGGAATGACCACGGCCTTCACTTATCAGTGTAAGATGTATGGCGACGGCGGAATGCTTCTACTGCGGTGGCCTTCCGACCGACCCCAGGACTCCACACTGGCAGTGTTGTCGCGAATGCGCAGCAGTTTATCATTTAATTCGAATAAAAGAGGTAGTTACATATATTAACTTAAAAATAGCGAACTACACGAGGGTAGAAAATACCTCTGGGAAGATATAAAAAGTGCGTCGGCAGAAATTATGAGGGCTTTTTGGAGTGGTTCTCGGACCGAGCGGAAGAGAGGCTGTATCGGTGAGTCAGTTATGTAATACCTATCTCAGTGTATCAGATTTACCAGTGTAATGTAAATATATGGGTGTGTACGAGTATATTCCTGTAACCGAGGCGCTCGGGCTGTCTGCGGACAGTGGTAACCAGACCAGGCTGAGATTAGACTGGGCATCAGTAACCGAGGCGCTCGGGCTGTCTGCAGACAGTGGTAACCAGACCAGGTTGAGATCAGCCTCACTTTTAACAAGTTATCAGTAAAGCGAGTCTGGGGGTGTCTATAGGGGAGGTTGGAGGCCACTGCAGGTTTATGCCCGGATATTATCAGACCAGTTATTAGCGTATAGTATGTAATCAGTAAACATACGTGAAGAATTGGTATCGTATTAACGGTACATATTAGTATCATGTATTGCTGTTGGTGACGGTTGTTAGATTAGATATTCTCCATTTGTGTTGGGTTGAAATAATTGGCGACAAGTGTCTAGCATAGGGAAGCTGAGCGGGGTATCATCATCACATTGAATGAGAACTCTCCTTGCCAGCAGTCGTGTCGGTGATGCTGAGGGGAGATACGACAATGGATGGCCGTAGTGATGGTCCAGAATTAGGCTTCTGAGCGGAATCGAGAGAGGACTGATCCCACTCAGAGAGCCCGAGTGTCAATAGTGTTCCGGGACGGTGGCTCGAAGTGGTCTCGCCATTGCCATAGTGGTATGCCCGCGGGGGTGCGAGGGGCAGCGGTATTCTGCCCCCGGGACGGGGCTATCTTGATGGGGAACACAGTGGGGTTTAAGTCTGTGGGAGTTCTACATAACTCGACTGTACCCCTGGGGACCGGGTAGGTACCATACACTTTCCCTTTCTCCCACGAAACAGCAGTTCAATTACTATTACGTTGCGGTTTGAAAGGCATAGATGTCTAGTATATAATTAGGGGTTGTGAGGTATTCCATTTTCGTCCTCAGGGGAGATAAATGTATATACATACATGCATACATACATATATTCACGCCTTGTTCCCATCGGGGTAGGCAGAGACCATCTCCTTCCACTTGCTACGGTCCTGACATACGTCTTTCGCTTCTTCCACTTTCATCAATCTTCGCATTCATGCTCGTTGGTTTCGAGTACTCTTGACCTGGCCTTTTTTCAGAACGACTCCGATTTGATCGTGAAATGTTCGCCTAGGTCTTCCTCTCTTGTCTCTACCATTTACACTAGCCTCATATATTTGTTTCGTCAACCTACTTTCATTCATTCTCTCCACATATCCAAACCAGCTCAGCATCCCTTTCTCAATTCGTGTCACTACATCGTCTTCCACGCCACAACGCTTTCTGATCACATTATCGCCTGATGTCGCCGACAGATGTCGCCTGCCTGTTCATAAATGTATGCAATGCCCCATTCACAATATTACCTGCCATCGCTCTCCTTTCAATGTGACATTCGTACCTTCCATCTCTCGTAAACATTGTTTCCAAGTAAACAAACTCATTCACTTCCTCTAAACTATCTCCCCTAATCTTGATACATACTTCCGTCATACTCTCCTCTCTTTCGAACACCATAACCTTTATCTTATTAACGTTTACTTTCATTCCCTTTCTTTCCATTGGCCCATTCATTATTGTCACCATTGCCTGCACTTCCTCAGCCGATGACGCAAGTAAAACTGGATCGTCGGCGTAGAGCAAATATTTACCAAGCAACTCATTCATTCTTAGTCCACAATCACTCTCCTTCAAATCTGTCAAACAAGTATCCATGAATAAAATTTAAACAAAAGGTTGATAAGCGTTCAAAGAATTATTTATTTATTAATAAAAAAACAATATAAATTAAATAAAAATTTTCTCAAATTCGTGTTCATACCAATAAACAGGATGTTATTCTTTCTTTTAAATAGACATGTATGTAGATTTACTTATATTTATAAAAATTCATCCAAACATTCTAAATCTTCTTACTAAAACTAGTATTCGAATATAGACATTTCGGCTATAGGCTATTGAGAGCTTAGACAAAGTCATAAAGAAAGTTATATTATTTGTACTTAAAATATATTTACCATGGCAACATTGGTAGGTACACTCATAACGCTTGTAAAAGATGTCATGGCGTCCGATTTCACCGGGCAATGCACTGTCGCACAGGGATCTGAAACATTAAAATAGGTAGGTAATGCGTTGCCGCGTAGGATTTAAGCATGGGCGCGCGCGGGCTGGGCCTAGGGCGGCAAAATTTGAAGTACAGAAAATTTTTCAAGAGGCTGAAATTGAAAAAAAATTAAAATCAAGTGGACCTGTCATTTCAAGGACATTCTGAATGATTCGGAAATCAACATAATCGATTTTTTTTTGAAACAGTAGAGCTTGTTGAATTTGATTAATTTTTAGCTGTCTGTTTCCTTTTCCTCTCGTATTGCACAAAACTGAGATCGAATATATATAGATGACGACGACTGAGTGCTTACGTCCTTGCGTTATTACTTACGGCAAAAATCAGTATTTTTTTAAGCTCAAACATCAAAAATCTACTTCGTTCGCAAAATTAGGACAAAAACTCAGGGAAGAACCGCCAAGAAACTCAAGGTCATTCTTAAATATTGTAATATTTCTTGAAATTGCAAAGGCAATAGCAAAGAGTTTTGGTAGGACCATTTTGTAGAAAGAAGATAAATCGTTAATCGACGCCAAATATATTACATGAGAACATAATTTATTATTTTACAGAATATTAAAAAGGAACTTTTTAATATAATAACAACTCAGTTTAACAAAGTAACTATAATATAACTAATAAAAATGAACAGATGAATCTTTAGTGTCGTAGCATGTGTACTATGAAGTCAGCACGGCGACAACAGCAACTCAATTATAGGCGTCAAGACAACTACTTGTGCACTTGAATATATTACAATTTGTAAATATTTATAAACATAAAATAAAAAAAATAATTTTTCACGATCATATGACCCAATGCGGCCACTTTTCTCTCAATTTTCAGGCAAACGACGTAAGAAATACATAAGTTTCGAAAGTCTTTATTAAATGCTCTCCTCATACACTCTACTATCGTGGTTACGTGAATAGTAATGATTGGAGCATTATTTAAAATTACGTAAATCATTAAAAATATTGTTATTTTTATTGCGTCTGGATCTAAAGGAAAATCTAGTTTAAAAATAATAATTTTAATAATATTATTAAGTAATTATACTTATTAAAAACGAGACAATGATTACCGAAACGTGTAGCGTATATGACATAAGTATATATTTATTTAAATCAGAGTTAAATAAAAAGAATACGAATAAGATATTTTTGTTAATGAAATGGTATAAATTTAAAATGACGAAACAAGCAGTTATAGAATTATTATGTGACATTTTGTATTTACTATATTGCAAAATTCGGCCTTCGTTGTAGCTTCCTACTCAAAATATATGCTAATTACCGGAAGAATAAACAATAAATTATCTATCAAAATGAATAGTAGTAGTTATAACAATTGCCATTAATTGATTTGCTACTAAAATATATGTTCCCGTTGTACTCTTTTCTCTCTTTGCTCTTTCACTTGTGTTACTAATTGTTAATTATTTTACAATATCAATAGACACAACAACATGTTCTGAGTAACACCACGTCAATTAAGTTACAATTACATTATAGAGCGGGGCGTTAAAGAAAATCGTTGCAGTGATTGCTTTGCATAAAGTGGGTACGGAGCCGGCAGTAATTTTTATGACACTTCAAAAGCTAAGCATCAGCCATATTGTTTGTATATTGCACCGTCGGCGACGCACTATAACCCATAAATTTGATCTCAATGGGATCTCAACGATGCGCGAATGCGTAGAAGACGAATAAACAAACACACGTTTTCGATTTCGATTATTTCGAAAAATGTCCAAGCTTTATTTGTGTTTAGTGTGTTGCATATAGTAGTTTATTTGTTACAGTCAGTAGAAACGCTGAACTCGTTTTTTTGGTATGCATTCTTTTTACCTAATTGCCTTAAGGAGGTTTTACGAGTGTATGTGTATGTATGAGGTAATGTTTTACGAGTGTATGTATATGTATGAGGTAATGTTTTACGAGTGTATGTGTATGTATGAGGTAATGTTTTACGAGTGTATGTGTATGTATGAGGTAATGTTTTACGAGTGTATGTGTATGTATGAGGTAATGTTTTACGAGTGTATGTGTATGTATGAGGTAATGTTTTACGAGTGTATGTGTATGTATGAGGTAATGTTTTACGAGTGTATGTGTATGTATGAGGTAATGTTTTACGAGTGTATGTGTATGTATGAGGTAATGTTTTACGAGTGTATGTGTATGTATGAGGTAATGTTTTACGAGTGTATGTGTATGTATGAGGTAATGTTTTACGAGTGTATGTGTATGTATGAGGTAATGTTTTACGAGTGTATGTGTATGTATGAGGTAATGTTTTACGAGTGTATGTGTATGTATGAGGTAATGTTTTACGAGTGTATGTGTATGTATGAGGTAATGTTTTACGAGTGTATGTGTATGTATGAGGTAATGTTTTACGAGTGTATGTGTATGTATGAGGTAATGTTTTACGAGTGTATGTGTATGTATGAGGTAATGTTTTACGAGTGTATGTGTATGTATGAGGTAATGTTTTACGAGTGTATGTGTATGTATGAGGTAATGTTTTACGAGTGTATGTGTATGTATGAGGTAATGTTTTACGAGTGTATGTGTATGTATGAGGTAATGTTTTACGAGTGTATGTGTATGTATGAGGTAATGTTTTACGAGTGTATGTGTATGTATGAGGTAATGTTTTACGAGTGTATGTGTATGTATGAGGTAATGTTTTACGAGTGTATGTGTATGTATGAGGTAATGTTTTACGAGTGTATGTGTATGTATGAGGTAATGTTTTACGAGTGTATGTGTATGTATGAGGTAATGTTTTACGAGTGTATGTGTATGTATGAGGTAATGTTTTACGAGTGTATGTGTATGTATGAGGTAATGTTTTACGAGTGTATGTGTATGTATGAGGTAATGTTTTACGAGTGTATGTGTATGTATGAGGTAATGTTTTACGAGTGTATGTGTATGTATGAGGTAATGTTTTACGAGTGTATGTGTATGTATGAGGTAATGTTTTACGAGTGTATGTGTATGTATGAGGTAATGTTTTACGAGTGTATGTGTATGTATGAGGTAATGTTTTACGAGTGTATGTGTATGTATGAGGTAATGTTTTACGAGTGTATGTGTATGTATGAGGTAATGTTTTACGAGTGTATGTGTATGTATGAGGTAATGTTTTACGAGTGTATGTGTATGTATGAGGTAATGTTTTACGAGTGTATGTGTATGTATGAGGTAATGTTTTACGAGTGTATGTGTATGTATGAGGTAATGTTTTACGAGTGTATGTGTATGTATGAGGTAATGTTTTACGAGTGTATGTGTATGTATGAGGTAATGTTTTACGAGTGTATGTGTATGTATGAGGTAATGTTTTACGAGTGTATGTGTATGTATGAGGTAATGTTTTACGAGTGTATGTGTATGTATGAGGTAATGTTTTACGAGTGTATGTGTATGTATGAGGTAATGTTTTACGAGTGTATGTGTATGTATGAGGTAATGTTTTACGAGTGTATGTGTATGTATGAGGTAATGTTTTACGAGTGTATGTGTATGTATGAGGTAATGTTTTACGAGTGTATGTGTATGTATGAGGTAATGTTTTACGAGTGTATGTGTATGTATGAGGTAATGTTTTACGAGTGTATGTGTATGTATGAGGTAATGTTTTACGAGTGTATGTGTATGTATGAGGTAATGTTTTACGAGTGTATGTGTATGTATGAGGTAATGTTTTACGAGTGTATGTGTATGTATGAGGTAATGTTTTACGAGTGTATGTGTATGTATGAGGTAATGTTTTACGAGTGTATGTGTATGTATGAGGTAATGTTTTACGAGTGTATGTGTATGTATGAGGTAATGTTTTACGAGTGTATGTGTATGTATGAGGTAATGTTTTACGAGTGTATGTGTATGTATGAGGTAATGTTTTACGAGTGTATGTGTATGTATGAGGTAATGTTTTACGAGTGTATGTGTATGTATGAGGTAATGTTTTACGAGTGTATGTGTATGTATGAGGTAATGTTTTACGAGTGTATGTGTATGTATGAGGTAATGTTTTACGAGTGTATG
Source organism: Bhutanitis thaidina (assembly GCA_029286595.1). NCBI lineage: Eukaryota > Metazoa > Arthropoda > Insecta > Lepidoptera > Papilionidae > Bhutanitis > Bhutanitis thaidina. The sequence goes on along the minus strand of JAGSMS010000028.1, from coordinate 5,361,866 downwards.
TGTATGTATGAGGTAATGTTTTACGAGTGTATGTGTATGTATGAGGTAATGTTTTACGAGTGTATGTGTATGTATGAGGTAATGTTTTACGAGTGTATGTGTATGTATGAGGTAATGTTTTACGAGTGTATGTGTATGTATGAGGTAATGTTTTACGAGTGTATGTGTATGTATGAGGTAATGTTTTACGAGTGTATGTGTATGTATGAGGTAATGTTTTACGAGTGTATGTGTATGTATGAGGTAATGTTTTACGAGTGTATGTGTATGTATGAGGTAATGTTTTACGAGTGTATGTGTATGTATGAGGTAATGTTTTACGAGTGTATGTGTATGTATGAGGTAATGTTTTACGAGTGTATGTGTATGTATGAGGTAATGTTTTACGAGTGTATGTGTATGTATGAGGTAATGTTTTACGAGTGTATGTGTATGTATGAGGTAATGTTTTACGAGTGTATGTGTATGTATGAGGTAATGTTTTACGAGTGTATGTGTATGTATGAGGTAATGTTTTACGAGTGTATGTGTATGTATGAGGTAATGTTTTACGAGTGTATGTGTATGTATGAGGTAATGTTTTACGAGTGTATGTGTATGTATGAGGTAATGTTTTACGAGTGTATGTATATGTATGTCTATGAATAGTAAATTAATTATCAAAATAAATTTTTTAGATGTACTAGATGTCAGTGCAGCCTGAAACCGTTATTTTAATGCTGTTATTATCATCATATCTGCCCCTTAAGACAAAACATTATATGACGTTTAATATTATTGATAAGTCGTCAAAACTAGATTTAGGAAGAAGATATCAAAACAAATACATAGCTATCGTGTATCGTCTATCATTTATCAAGTATTTAGTTTACGTATAATTATTAACGAAGGTAAAATAAATTACATCACTATAATAAGCAGCAAAATTTACTGTGTGCGATACTTACTAGGTTTTCTTAAGGATGAATTCAATTTGAGGATGGATATGGGTGTCTATCCCTTGAAATTTATCCCGTGTCGCCAGCCCATAATTAAATTTAATAGATTTTCGACTTTATTTAATTTTAACTAAACACAGTTACCAAAACCTGTGTAGGTCACGGGTTAGGTGTGCCATTAAATTATATGATTTAATGTATTATATGCTATTGTGTACGTGGTAGAGCCAAGCGGCGGCTTTAATAAAAAAATACCAGAGTAGTCCTAAAAGTCATCGATCGAACGAAATTTCCCTAGCTAAAACTTACTAGAAATAAGTAAAGCTTTTGATTGTTCGTTTGAGGTAAATTTGGAGAAAAATCACACTGGAACCTCTATTATGTATGTGTTATATGGTGCTGTTTTATTATTGTTGAAATAAATAAGAATTAACTATATTGAAAAGGGACTATATTGAACTTGAAAATCAGATGATTTTGATTCTTAACCAGTTCCTCAGAATTTTCGAAATTCTCAATATGAAACCTGGATTTTGGATAATTTAATTACATTTGCAATTATGCATTCGAACGTTATGAGGAAAAAACAAAATGAATACATCAATACACTTACTTTTTGGCTTTACTACTATTTTATCTACTACTTTTTACTACTTGGAGAACCAGCTGTCACGATAATATAGTAAAAATTACTTAAACTGTTCGTTTTTAAATTATTGAATTATTGAAGATAGAGAACTTTCGTTCTCTTTCACATAAAGAAAATTTATTGTTGCAACTTATGTGTTTATAATTCTTATTTTTAAGACACAATATATTATATGAAAAAAGTTGAGATTAAATATCGCTAAAAATAGCTAAACAGTAATAAGTCACTTGACGCTAAAGGGCTTGAATAGTCGCTAGTTCTAGATTCTTGTCACTGATAGATTCCGTAGCATTATTCATATACATATACATATACAGTGGTGGTCATATAATTAGGAACACTTCTTATGAATAAAGAAAGTATAACTTTAACGTACAAATGTTCGTAAATGTAATATTCACATTCAATAATTAATAATCGATAGTATAGCCACTCAAATAAAAAACTGATTAAATGCATAAAATATAAAACATATCTCACTTTTAATTACAAAATGAGTCTTACACATGTATTTTCTGTTACTGCCCGCTTGGACGCCTAATTAGAAACATTTTAAAAAAGGAACCATAGCTCGTACTTCTTTTGAAATTGGAGAATAACATTTCTTTTTTGGCTTTTTCTATTATTTTGGGGGCAATTCAAAATTTAATCTGAATTTTATTTTGTTCAAAATGGGCAAAAATAAAAGTTGTGACGCGTCAAATAGGCAAATAATTGTTAATTTACATAGAGATCATAAGTGGGCGAAAGAAGAACAGCTGAGCATCTAAATTGTTCTGTTAAGAAAGTTTTTAATGCAATTGATCATTATAAAACCCATGGAACTGTTGAAAATGTTCTTAGAAAGGCTCGGCCAAGAAAAACCTCTCCCAGAGATACGCTAATCGTTCTTGTTGCAAAAAAGACCCAAGTAAAGGCTCCAACCAGATTAAAAAGAAATTTTTTCGCCTGATGACCCGAGAAACATCTCGTCAAGACTGATACGCCGAAGATTAGTGGAAGCTAAATTGTTTGGAAGAATCTCTCGAAAGGTACCGCTTCTTACCAAGCAACAACGAGAGAAGCGATTATTATTCGCTAAAAAATATGTTAATTGGACGGTACGAGAATGGAAAAAAGTGTTATTTTCAGATGAAACTAAAATAAATATGGTAAATTCCGATGGAAAGCGCTATGTTAGACGTCCTGTAAACAATGCTTTTAATTACAAATACACAAGGAGTATAGTCACGCACGCTGGCGGTAATATTAAAGTTTGGGGGTGTTTTTCCGGATGTGGAGTTGGACCCGTTCGGAAGATTGAAGGTACAATGGATCAATGGCAATACAAAAATATCATATTTCCTACTCGGACGATCATTTGCCTGTAACCTGGATCTTTCAGCATCACAGTGACCTTAAACACACGGCCAATAGCGTTAAATGTTTCCTTAGCGAACAGCGTATATCCGTTTTAGACAGGCCAGCAAATAGTCCGGATTTAAACCAGAAAGTCTCAAACAAACGTAACAGTCAAAATGAACTATATGAACCATTGTTGAAGCATGAAATTCAATCCCCCTAGAAAAATGTATGAAATTGATTGAATCAATACCACGTCGTTGCAATGCTGTTATTGAAAATAAGGGATACGCCACTAAATGTTAATTATAACTATTGGTAGGCTGTGGATAGTAGCTATTTCGTAAATAACAATACTAATTACTTAAAAAAATATCGTTTTTTATACTTTTTTGTTGTTGTTTCTAATTAGTTGCCCATTATTGTTCATATCTTAAAACTGATTTAAATGTTTGTCCGTAATGTAATATTGAAACTGCACTTGTGTAATGTGATTTATATTGTTATTCTAATAAATGTTAAATCGTTGAACATATTGTTGTCCTCTCTATTGTTTAATTTAATAATTATTAAAATGAAAACGATTGCAGTGAAGTATCTCATAATGTCAAGGACCGTTGGTGATGTTTCAAATTATACGATCACCAATGTATATTCACGTAGCCCCTTGCACATATTGTTTTCCCATAAATGTTAGAACTACAGAAACCACTCTTCTATCATCATTTCAGCCTATCACAAGTCCACTGCTGAACGTAGCCCTCCCCCAAATATTGCCACGAAGCTTTGTCCTGAGCCACCTGCATCCATCGACTTCCCGCAACACTGCGCAGGTCGTCACTCCATCTTGTGGGGTCGTCCCACACTGCGTTTGCCTGTACGTGGCTGCCACTGAGAACCTTTTTCCCCAACGGTAGTCAGTTCTACGAGCTATGTGGCCAGCCCATCGCCACTTCAGCTTGCTGATCCTTACGGCTATGTCGGTTACCTTAGTTCTGCTGCGGATATCATCGTTGCAGTCTTTCACGCAGAGAAACGACGAGCATAGCCCTTTCCATAGCGCGCTGAGCAACTTTGAGCTTCCTCATACGGCCTGGAGTGAAGGACCAAGTCTCAATTCCGTATGTCATCACTGGCAACACGCACTGGTTGTATACTTTGCTCTTGAGGTTTTGCGGTATACTGATGAGAAGATTCCCGAACGCAAGGTCAATCGACCCAGAGGTTTTTGACCTCTGGGTCGAGGTTGGACTTACCTAATCGGACAATTTGTACCAGGTATAGGTACTCGTCTACAACTTCGAACCTATTGGTCCCAACAACCAATGGTATTTGTGTAACGATACAACATCTTCCAATGCAGCGGTGAAGAGTTTCGGGGATATGACATCACCCTGTCTTACATCTTTCTGCAGTTGGATTGGTTTCGTAATCTGGTTCTGTACTGAATAGATATTGTAGCCTCATTGTACAAACACCTCAGCATCTCGATATACCGGGAGTCTATCTGGCACCGCTGAAGAGACAGGAGCACCGCCCAAATTTCGACTGAATCGAAGGCTTTCATAGTCCACATACGCCAGACATAATGGCAAGTTGTACCCTCGGCCTTCTGTACAATCTGGCGAAGAGTATGTATGTGGTCTATGGTACTATAGCCTTTTCGGAATCCGGCTTGTTCGGGAGGCTGGAAGTCGTCAAGTCTGTTCACTAGACGATTTGAGATGACTCTCGAAAACAGCACGTAGACGCGGCTTAGAAGCGATATCGGTGGATATTTCTTCAAAAGGCAGTTATTCCCTTTACCGGCAAGGCGCCGGTTGTCCTATTCTTCAAATAGGACAACCGGCGCCTTGCCGTTTTTAAGCTGTTTCAGAGCCATCCTAATCTTGCTCAGACTGACGTCCGGGATGTTATCGTAACAATGTCGGATAAGCTTGGCTATTGGGTCGTTACTCACAACAGCGTGTGGTTTCATCGACGTTGTGTACAGCTATCCGTAAAATCTCTCGATCTCACTCATAATCTCGGCTCCAGCGGAAATAACTGCGCCGCTTTCGGTCTTCAACTTGGTCGTTGGGTCTCTTTCTAATAGACAGATCTCTAGCGAATACTTTGGAGCCTTTGTTCCGCTTATCGCATTTTCAATATGAGCTCTATTAAATTTGCGTATAGTAAAATTGCTGATATGCTGAAGCATCCGTTGTAGATTGCAGCTTCATCTCACGCCTGGCTTTCATGAGTTCAAGAGTGTGATCGGAGAGCTTTTTGGGTTCGTGCGGCGGGTCCTGCAAAACTTAGCTCCTACCGTATCAACAGTTTTCACTAGCCTGCTATCCGTATTGTCCACTGTAACGCAATCCTTGGGACTGAAAGCGATTATGCAATTCGAGCTGAAAGCTCTCGGGGTTTTGGATAAGGGCACGTGGTGGGCGGAGCGTAGACTTCATCAGACGAGACCGCTCGAGCCTAATGTTAAGGTTCTGTGTGCCTCTAACCATTCGGTGATCACTGCCGGTTTTCACCCTAATGATCACAGAGACATCACTGAACAAGTGTCTTCATGATGAAGTGTATCTCATTTTTGTCGTACCGTCCGGCTCATCCAGGTCCACTTCCTGTGGGGTCGCTTCTGGAAATAGGAGTTCATCATAAGGGATTCTCCTCCTTTGCCATGAAGTCGGCCAGCTGTCGCCCTCTTCGGTTCCGTTGCCCAACCCAAAGTTGCCCACTATCAGCTCATCGCCGTTTTTCGTACTTAGTGTTAGAGCAATGCATGGCTCTTGAAATATTCTCATACATTTCCTCCACTTCATCATCAGGGTGTGTTGAGGTTTGTGCATATACCAGTATGACCTTCAGCGAATACCTTTTGGTTATTCTGTGTATAAGGTATGCGACCCTACTCGAACATTTCCGATCGATCACGTTGTTGATGAGAGACCTGTGGACAATAAACCAGACACTTCCTTCGGAAAGATGGTCACCCTGCCGGTAGTAAAACTAGTTACCGGACTTAAGACAACCCTATAATACTTCAGTGCAACTTGCTTACCAGTTCCAGTATTCCAGTTCTAGTATCTTCTCGCCGGCCCTCATTGTACGCGCGTTATATGTTGCCAGGTCCAGTCGTTTAGGTTGGCAGCTAGAATCAAGCCGGTGATTCTTCGCACCCCCTGCCTCGCCGTTACTTCACTTATTACATGATGCGTAGATTGAATTTATCGTTAAAAAATAGGTTATTAGTTTTATAGGGTAAGCCTTTTCACCTCTGGGTATAAATTTAACAGAACCTAATTTAATTAATTTTTCAGCTATTTAGGCTATGCTTCTTTATTTTTTGTCGATTTCTTTTATAAGTAAAGCTTTAATAGCCACATCAATTTTATTTGACAACAAAGCCCAGAAACGTAATGTGACGCGATAACTTAACCCGTAATTGTATATTTAATAAGGCTGACTTGATAATTAATAAGGTTGAACCTTATTCAGTTTGATATTTAATAAGGCGGTTATGGCGGCCTGCAATTTAAAGTAATCCTGCCCGATTCCTTCCTTAACCTCATAATCTCAACCGCACACTCTCAATTTCATGACTAGTACATAATTTAAATATAGAATGATAAAAGAATGCAATAGAAGAAATGTGAACTGTACCAAATAAGCTCAATACTCCACTCTGTCATTATTTGAATCGTATTGAACGCTCCATTAAAAATCTCTACTCGTTAACAGTCTGAAAATGTTCCATTGCTGGGCAAACCCCTCTTCTCTATTTGAGAGGGTTTTGGAGCCGGGAAGGCTGCTCCAGTCCGGGTTGGCGAACTTTTATATGTATATTTTTATTATTTCTAAGACTAGTAGGTTTCGTCACGATGTTTTCCTTCACTGCCGAGCACGTGGTGTGCCGGAACTTCAGCTCTTAAAATTGCTGTTAACGACTTTAGTGGTGCCGGCACCGAGCATCGAATCCAGGTCACTAGCATACTACGAAATTAAAACTAACGCCCTGCCCACTAGGCCACCACCGCCTTATTTATAGCATATCTCAACGCAAGCAAATAATTTGTATTTTTATTAGTGTAGTTTGTTAAATTTTGGCATTTGATATTCTTTGAATTGTTTACCGTTGAAAATCATCAACAAACCTTAACTGGTAGTAGGCCCCTTCTCTGCTACGAATCGTCGGGGTAGGTACCACACTCTTTCTCATTTCTGACGCCAAACAGTATTGTAACTACTGTCGTATTCCGGTCTATTAAAAAGTTACGGTCTGCGATGCATTGCATCCCAATCCTCAATACGAGGCATCTGTAACCTTCTTCGATAGAGGTTGTTCGCAGGTGTCCATGGCTAAACTGTTAGCTCCTTTTTTACCCCATTTAAATATCCATTTGGAATTCACATTAAGTTTATGGAGGATCAGTTTTTTAAAGGGGTATGTTAGCCCCAACGATAGAGATTGAGACAAATAATATTAGTCATATTATATATTGCATGCTCGTGTACAGTCCAGCTGACTGTTAGCTAGAATCGATATTTATTATCAAGGTTCAGCTGGTTACGAGTAAAACACACATTGCAGTATATTGAAATTGCAGATTCTAGAGGTTATCCTTTGTTTGACATATACTCCCAGATATTCCTACCCTCCATGGAATCAGGGTCAGGCACGAAGCGTTAGCCAAACGGGCTTCCGTAAACCACTTTTCGCTTCTCCGGGAGACAGAACGCATCTTAGTGTTTTAGTTAAGTGTGTGATAGTTATTCTGCCGCTGGTCGACAACTCTTTCATTGATTCTTCAGATTGATACCCTACCATCAAGTCTACCCTGTCATCAAAGGGTAACGCAAACGAATAGTTGAAGTTAGAAGAGGTATTCACAGATTCCTTGACTTACCAGAAAAGTATGTGTAAGTATGTACTTATGTATCTAAGTAAACTTCTCTTACCACAGTCCTCGAATATCACCGATGAAACAACGTTAACGAAGGAAAACGATATAATGTAAAATATAATCATAATTAAGCTGTCTTCACATACTAATACTAAACAGTTCTCATATAATTAACATTAGTTTGACTACATGAAAACGATCACGCAGTAGGCAGCGATCGCCTATCGACTAAGATAACAATATGAATAATGAAGGTAATTATTATTGCTGCATTTGATCATAAAGAGATTAATACACATCTTATCTTTTAATTTTGATGAACTTTACATAAATAAGTTTCCATGCCACTGCGACTCTGACAGGTGCTAGAGGCGATAGTGCCATGCATTTTATTCTTGTCCATGTTCGTTGTGACTTACCCATTGAGAGACGCTGTTAAGGTCATTCAGTATAATAATAATAATGCCGTGATCGTTCAAAGACTGTCATAATGATAATGTTAACAGAAAATCAAAAGTACGTTTGTTACCGAAATAGAAAGTGTTAACTTACTTAACACTTTCAATTTCAGTAACATTCAGACAGACATTCAGTCTTTCCAGTTCAGTAACTTAATACAGTAAAGAGTTTCACAATCATTAACACTAAACTGTATACATTCTACCTTTGACAGTGATAGTGTATTTACAGTGCAGATACGTATTATCTAATAAGTTCTAATTTATTAAAACAAAATAAAATATAACAAGTCTATAACCCCACTAATGTAAAAAGTAGTATAAATATTAAATAGTATCAGGCAAATCCTTGATGTGGCACTTCTCTTTAATAAAGCACATTTCTATAGAAGGAAGCCTGCGGACTGTCTGCGCCACAGAATGCATCATGTCTGGTCTCCATATCTATACTATTACTTTCTTTAGCTATATTAGACACTAGCCATATAGCCGTGGTAGCCTAATGCTCTGGGCGCTCACTAGTTTCATAGAACGCAACCAACCTGGGTTTGATCCCCGATGCCGGCATCACTAAAATTGTTAATAGCAATTTTAAGTCCTGTTATTATCGTGTTCGGCAGTGAAGGAAAACATCGTGAGGAAACCTGCATGTCTGAGAAATAATAAAAAAATATATCGAGAATATGTGAAGCCCGCCAACCCGCACCGGAGCTCCGTGGTGGGCCCTTCCCGGCTCCAAAGCCCTCTCAGATACTTGAGGAGACCTTTCCCCAGCTGTGGGCACTTACTGGCTGTTACTTCACTTTTATCCCGCGGCTTCGGTCACGTTGAATTCGGGTTATTAACAAACTGAATAACAGGCCTTTGTCCAGCAGAGGAACACTTTAGAATCTATAATAAAGTTTCGACATCTTGCGGTTTAAGAGAGAATCTACTACCTTGTCATCCTGCGAGTGTCGTCTCATGACCTTTGGAATTACAGCCGCATATATTATATAAGAAGTACAAATTTCAGTTTAAAGGTAGTAGAAGCGTTTAAGGTATGACGTGCCTGGTAAAACGATCGTCAACCCACTTGCTAAGCCTGGCGTGGTCAAATGTCAAAAGGCTAAAGAAGAAGTAATTCTAAGAATAAGGCAACTTAAAAGTTTACGTGATCAGTCTATATTCGTAGACTTTAAATTGTAATTTTTCATAAAATTAATGCGAGTGGAAGGCGAAATTAGTGCGCTTGTATACGCCCTACCACTATCTTCTATACAAACTTGTTTGCTCTCGTACACCATCCCTAATTTTACTGTCCGAATTTTGCATTTTGTCATTACTAATCGTTTACTAATCGTACATGTTTTCGTACTTTTAATTATGCATACATATTATATAATTGCATACATAAAACAATCCCCCTCATTTACTAAACTTTTCTAGTGCCACAAAATTTAGGTTGCCTACATTTAAGTCATGTTTTCGAATTTAATTTATCAATTTCCTTTTTTCAATTACATGAAGTTTAGTAGATTTTGTTCTATGATATTACTTGTTTGTATCGATGATCAAGACATTTTTAAAATTATTATGATCAATATGGACGAGATCAGAATCAATGGTTTTGCCCGGTGGAAAAAGCTAGCAATGAACGATGCCTTTCTAATCCCACCATACACACAACATCACCTTATTGCGACTTAATCTGGGTTACGCTGCAATCTGTGGAGCTTGACTGCCCTTTGAACATGATCTTTTTCGCACGTTCTTGTCGTAGGTTGGTAGGTGGTAGGTAGGTAGGTACTTTTCATCACCAGTCATCAATCTTTTCAAAAACGGTTTGGTTTCATTAGGTTTCTATAGAGAATCGAAAACGAGTACACACATCACGTCGCAAATTTTTTTCGCGGCTTGTTTCGCATTTTTTCCTTTTTTGTAATAAAACTTCTAATTGTACCGAATTTCTCCGATAGATTCACTCATTTTGGCGGACAGAAAATGGTGGCTAAACGCTTTTACTTTTTATTTATCTGTTTTTAAAATGTCTTTTATTTAATGATATCAAAAACAGCCACATACAAACAGTACAACCAAAAAGATTTAACTGCAACGTTCTAATTATAAAATACGAAGAAACTTTTCTCCGACCTAATACCATGAAATGTGCCAACTTTGCCAACCACGGCATCTTGGCCTAAAGAGCAATATGTAAACAAATCCATTAATATGAGAAAATATTTTAGATTTATAAATATAGGTCTACCAGGATCTGATGGCAAAAAAAGTTTAAAAAATAGCGATTTTTATATGGCAACAAAAAAGTCATCTGTCAACTGAAATTTCAAGGAATTGTTTTTGGGTTGGCTTCAAACTTCCTCTAAAAAGTGGTGAAAATGTCGAAGAAACCTCTTCGATCGCAAGCAAGAAATATTGTTTTCAATGTTTATCAAAGAATACTTGATGAACAAGGTGTAGAACAAACACAATCATCGATATTGAGCCATGTGCAAGCGTTGACTGGTTAGTAGAAATGACACGTCTTGATACTCTGGTTTATTGCATTTTCGTGTGTATTATATTATGTATACTAAACTTTGGTATATTTCACGGGTTTCTAATACTACCATAAGACGAATTGTTGCTGAAGGCAGATTTAACAGAGGCGTATTTAGTACGCCCGGTAAAAAGAGGAAGGGTGGCAAAAAAAAACTTGGATACTTTTGATTTAGAATTGATCAGAAACAAGATAAATGAGTTTTAAACTGTACGAAAAGAAATACCCACTGTCATGAAATTGCTACAAATTCTTCGGGAGGAAATCAATTTCAATGGAGGAAGAGAATCATTAAGGTAACAAAATGAATTTCATTTTCATCTAATAACTTAGTAATCTAAAGATAACAATCTTATTTTGTCTTCAGACTTATTTTGAAAGACATCGGATTCGAATTCGTGAAGTGCCAATCAAAAAGGACTATTTTAATGCAGCGACATGACATAAAGATTCAACACAGATTCAAGTATTTGGAGCGTATGCAAAAGAATCGAGATGCCGATGATAAGCTAGATGTGATTTATTTAGATGAAACCTACGTACACGGTTCACGGTGAACCGTTGGCAAAATAAAGATATTGCAGGCCCATCTAAAAGTATTTCGGCAGGGCCGTGCCAGAGACATGCTGGCACATGCTGGTGGAGAAAATGGTTTTGTGCCAAACTGTTGTTTGGTGTATAGGTCGAAGAGTACATCTGCTGACTGCCACCATGATATGAATAAAGATAACTTTACAAAATGGGTTACGGAGAAGTTGATTCCCAACCTTACAAAACCTTCTCTAATTGTCATGTACAACGCCAAGTACCATTCTGTACAATTAAACAAACCGCCTACACAAGCTGACCGTATTGCTGTTATAAAATAATGGCTTCAATCAAACAATATCCCTTACGACGATAATTGGCGTAAATGTAAATTATTGTAAGCAGTGAAAAATCATAAGTCTGAACCTAAATATCAGATAGATAAGATTTTAAAATCACACGGCCACGAAGTCTTGAGGCTCCCAACATATCATTGTACGTTAAACCCCATAGATTTAATCTGGGAAATAATGAAACAAAAAGTTGCGGGTAGAAACGTCATGAATGGCGAAAATCTTGTGAACATGTAATAAAAAATTGAAATTCAGTTCATAGAACAAGATCGATTAATTGAGATGTAGGAGGAAAGGTTTATCATAAATACTCCGTCTTCCTCGTATTCCTCTTCCGATAAAGACTTTTTTATGAATGTGCAGTATTTGGAACCATTTTCAAGTTCTGATAGCCTATAATCAATTAAAAAACTCATGAACAGAGTAATTGGAGTTTAAATCTAAATTTCGAACCCCACATTCGCCACAGTAAAATTTTCAAAAATTATCCTTGATCATTGGATAAATTTTTATATTTGCATGCATTACACACAGAATCACCCGCTTTATGGAAAAAAAGTATCAAAACGTTTTACTCCAATTTCCCCAGTATTGCTAGCGTCAATTTCTTTTTTCCCTTTTTGCCATCAGATCCTGGTAGACCTATACATTTAATACTTTGTTGGAAATTAAGTTATATTTGTGGCAACACTACACACCACATTTTTAGAATTTAGATTTATTAGAAAGATTTTATTTATTAGATTTAAATTAGAAAGTATTATTTTAAGATGGCCTTTAAGATTTAAGATTTATATTAAGGTGCCTATTTTTCAAAACTTGTGATGAGGGCAAAATTAAAAATTTTCAGACCAATCCACATTGTCCGACTTAAAAAAAATACTCATAGTTGTCAAGTTTAGAAACTTTTAACCAAAAAGAGAGTAAATATTAAGAAGAAAAATATTTTCTTCGATGATGACGAATTTAATTCCTCTGCTTGTGAGTTAACATTGATATCACGACATTCGATTTTGTGTTAATGTCATGTTTCGATGTTTAACATCATTAGCAATATCGATGTTTTAACTTTTAATATTAATGATCATCGAGCATCCCTAGCTACCAACATTTTGCAACAGTGAATAAATTAATAATAACCTTTAAATTGCGATTTGGTGAACAAGTTAATCTAAAATAATGTAATTGGTCCCCATCTTTCTTGACAGCTTGTCACTCCCTTGCCTATGCTCACATGACTGACATTGGCCGAATTCTACACATAGACAGAGAAGCTGAGAAATTAAGAATATTGTGGTAGTGAAGTAACACTATGAAATGTTTCCTTATGCAAGATTTATAACTCGAAATTTAATTAATCCTTGCACGAGGTTGCAATATTTACATAGTAAACAAAAATAGAAAAGCAACCTAAACTAGCAGGAGACGTTGTAAAATATTTAGAAAATGTCTCGGAATATAAAAATATAATTGAAAAATTACCTAGGTTTCTTCTAAGAAAATACAAAACTCCAGAAAGTATGTATTTAATAAATAAAAAAACAGCAATGGAAATAGCCAAAACTATTAAATCTTATTTAGATGAAGAATCTCCTGTAGTTGAAGTTAATCCTGGGTTTGGTTTCTTAAGTGAACAGTTATTACAATGTGGAATAAATCATCTCTACTTGTATGAGACTTCGAATAATTTTTCTCTATATTTACAAGTAAGGACTTTTAAATATTTTGTCTGAGATTAATAATCTGCTTCTCTACAATAGAGCAACATGGTGATATTCTTTCTCAGTACTTGGCCTCTATGTCTCTAGTTACTGATGTAAAGATGTAACTGTATTTTTTCAAATCCACTGGACCAATTTTAAGCAGATTTTTTTTAGGTATGTTTATGTACATATTAAACATTTGAGGGAATGGCTCAAATGTTTTTATTATTTTCTCATACTTTTTTAAATTTTGGACCCAGCTAGTGGTGGGTACATCAGCTCTTACAAAATAAAAAGGGTGGAAAATATAAAAAAAATTAGTTTAGTATATTTTACACATGCAAAGCCTTAAAACTCTTGAAAATGTATCAACATTTTAGGCTTTTAATAATTTGCTTTAAATTTAACATCATTTTTAATAACATCCACTTACTATCACTTTTTACTTTTCAGGCTTTACACAATCAAGCCCCTAGTAGAGTTACATATAAAGTAGCAGATTTCTTTGGAATGTGGAAGCTAGCTTTTATGGATAAGATGGATGGAGGAAATAGAATCAAAGAGTTAGTAGGCGATTTGGCAACCAATGATAAAAGTAAGAGATAAAGATTTTCGTTTTCATGTTCAATTAGTTAAACTATTTGACATCTATGATTGCCATTTTGGCTTTTTGCATAAAAACAAAATACTGCACACTGTCGACATGAGTGGGTGTTGCAATGACATGCAAATTACTAACTTCTTTGGTTAGTATTTTACAAACAGTTATTTGCAACTTTGTCTAAGTAATTTAAAAGGTTTCTTAATATTTGCTCTTGGATATTGCCACAGTAAAAGTATATTTCCTCTCACCCCAGTGATCTATATAGCTTCCTGTGAAAGCACTATCAAAATTTGTTGAATAAAAAGATTAAATTTAAGAAGTCAAGTATGCTTCAGTCTATAGGCATAGCCTTTTTTTGGACATCTCATACACTGAAATCTAATTCATAACTATTATTAATGTTAACTTTTGTTTCAGATAGGATTGTAAAGATTGTTGGTGCTATGCCTGGATTGTCTTTTGTGAAACATCTTATTAATAACATTGTTTTTCACAATGATACTAACATGTTAGGAAGGCCTGACCTGTTTATTACAATGCCTAGACATCACTATGAAGTATGTTTAAATGGGCAAAATTTGTCATTGTCATTAAAACAAATATGTTTGATTGAATTCTGATGTATTTCTACAGTTTCTTACAGATAGTGAAATACAAATGAGTAAACACAAGTCAACTCCAGCACTCTTTCAGATGCTTTTCAATTATAAAATTGTGATACAAGTGCCTAAAATACACTTTTTGCCATGGACACACTCACCAAGTGGCAAAAAAGCTTCAGTGGTATGTACTTTACAAGATACAAAATGTTATAAAAATTTAAAAAAGTTGTGCAATGATATTATGTAACAGTTCTATTACAGATAGATGAGTACTGCATGTATTTAGTTAACATAACTCAGAAGAAGTCATTACCTTGTCCATCAGAATATCTACCACTATTGTGGTACTTTTTTAAACCACAAACATTTTCTAAGACAACTAAAGTTATCCCTATGTTAGAGTGAGTATTATTAATAATCCTTTGTTAATTATCGATAATGAGCACTTATAATTATTAAAGTTCCATACACATTAAATCTTTCATAATTTTTTTAGGCAGTGGATTCCTGGTTGCGGTGTTTGGTTGATCACAGGACAGGATCCCCCAGATTCTAACAAAGCTATAGCACCAACGAAAGATGATGCTCCATTACCACATATGACAATATTTACTGAATTTGGTGATCTTAGTCTTAATCAAAAAATCACTGTGTTTAAAAGGTATGTATGAATTACATTGGAAATTTAATCTAACATAAAAAAAAAGTTAAAACAAGTGATATGGATAATTTATAACTTGGGGCCATGTGAACAGAATGTTTGCGATGTTATTGACATTTAATGAAAACATGGTGAATATTAGTGCATGTTATTAAAACACCATTCGAAATTGTGACGCTTTTCATGGTACCTTTAAAAATGGAGAAAGACCTTATTCTTTCTTTAACTCTTAGTAAGTTTAATTGGTCTTAGATTCCAAATAAACTGTAATTATAGTGAGTAAGAAAAGTAATAATCTCTGTAACACTACAATAATATTGTTACGAGCGACGGATTGTGAGATTGGAGTAAAAGGCCGGTATCATAAACTTCTATTTATTTTTACCACTTACAAAATGTGCAGTTTCTTCCAGATGCGCTAACCCTCGCACATGATCTTCCACGGGTCTTCGTAACTGCAACCAATCCTCTCTCTTTCCCTCCTTTTCCCCGTGATCTGCCTCTTCCACTACTACAGAACTCACCAATGAACTATCTATAGCGCGCTCCAGTGCTCCTAATGTAGCGAACTTTTTATTTTCGAGTATTCCATAATAATCCCGAAACGATATTACATTGTAGAAAATAGGCTTATATTTCAACCAGTGTACCACGTTTATTTACCTACCAGTTTTGTTATCGTCATCGACTGGTAATTTAATAAAACATTATTTCTTTTGAGATGTCATTCGAATACGTAAGATACATTATCGGGCATTCGTTACAATATTAACAAAACACAAAAGAAATTAGTTTGATTAGGTTTCAAATAACTTTCATTGGTTTGGCACACGGTGAAACGCGCAACGTCTTAAAGATGTAGTATCTTAACACACGGTTAAGAATGATGCCGTTGAGGAAGACCGGCTTATTCATGGACGTTACCTTTTCCATCTTATGCTTCTGCGTTTCGTTCGGTGAGTGAGATATCCAGAGGTCCACTCCCCTTCCCCATACCCTCTTCATCCTCCCTTCCTTGTCCCAAATACCCTTAAATGCTGGCAACGCACCTGCAGTACCTCTGGTGTTGCAGATGTGCGCGGGCGACCGGCCCGTTTGCCGCCTTACCCATAAAAAAGAAACCTATTTTTTTAATTATCGAATTTGATTTTTCAAACATTGAAGCGATTGAAGACAAGCTCATAGGACTCAACAAAAATTAAGCCAGTATTATAAAAGTTAAATGTTGGATGATCACGTAATATGCAAATTTAAAAATTAAAAAAGAGAGCAAAAATTTTGCAAATAGATTGTGATTGGTTGATTTCTTAACTAGATGCACAAATAAATAAAAAAAAAATTCAATCTGTGAGTGGTCGGCTAAAACTTACCTTCATTAATAATCATTTCATCCTGCCGAAAGTTCACTGCTGAACATAGGCCTCCCCTAAAGATTCCCACAAAGCATGGTCCTGAGCCACACCTGGATTCATCCACTGCTCGCAACATTGTGTAGGTCGTGACTCAAAACCGTCATATAAAATGTATTGTTCACTCCAATACGATTTTCACACATCATGAATTAAAACAATCCACTGTCACAACCAAATATCCGCATTTCCCACAAAACTTTCAAAACACACCACAATATTTATATATGAAATTAAATATAGGCGCCAATAGCCTCATGGGGTGCCGCCTGCGAAGCTGGTGCGAGCACATCCTTCGACTATTATCGTAAACCACTCACGATACAAAGCTTTAGGCTCAGTTTGAATCTTGAGCAATTTTAGAAATGGTAATAGCGTTGCTAAAAAAAGTTCGGTACTCAAGTACATAAACGACAAAGCTAGACGTTTAATTATTACAATATTTTAGGAATAATAAAGTTAACTTAAACTCCATTGTTTTTTCAGATTTGTGTCATGGCCAGAATTTGAGCAATGTCCATTTAGAGTGACAATGGAAAACAATCTACCAAAGACTATCTCACAAATTGAAGACGATGACAAAGGAAGATTAGGCACTCATATCCATATTGATGAAATGGAACACACAGACACTGAAATTGATTCTGATAAATAAGAAATAAAATACATTTTGAAATATTACAAGAGGTTTATTTTTATATTTACATTCACATTTCAACAATCAAATAAAGAATTGATATATTAATATTTTTCATGGGTTCAATGCAATGTGCAAACCTTAGCTAAATTCTGTGATCTGTGGCATTATCCGCTATGCCACAAACAATATAACAAAAATTCCGTGTGACATCTTCCTCATATAAAATCAAAGTATTTATTTAACATGGTTTCGTTTATCCAAGTCATTGTTATCAATAGACGAAACAATGTCTTGGATCAGGCGATAAAATCACTTCACACAGAATTTTTGTGAAGTATTTTTATGGGATAGCGGACAAGGACCCGGCGGTCTATAATTTTAATAATTACTAATAAGGCAAGGTTAGTCCTGCTTATTAAGTCTATTGATACCTACAAAAGAAAACGAGTACAGATAAACTAGTTATAAAATGATACTTACAAATGCATATATCTGCAGAAGAGTTGTCTAAAATTTAACGACGGATTGGGAAAACCAGTAGAAATTTTCATGATCGAAAATAATTTAGATATAGATAATAGGCCAAGACTATTTACTTTAACTTTGTTACTATTGGAATATTTTTGACTTAAAACAATCACTGTAATGTTCTTAGATGCAATGTAGCAAGCCAGTGAGTTTAGGCCGTGTGCTAACAGAATCGGACGCTAGCGAGTGTTGCATGCTCGGGAGATTTCTTCAAAAATTACCAAGCTTAGCTGTTTCAAGTAGGTCGCATTCGTTGGAAGGTATGGGAATGTACACAGTCCTAACGGTAACTGTCACATACGTTTTGAAAATAATTTATCCTTCATCCCATTTGCACACGTTCCAAATGTAGAGATAGCAGACTGGGAGACAGCTATATAAAATACCATTGCATCAGTGCATCCTATTCTTTTAAATAGCTATGTCTCTCTCTATTGGCTCCAGATGAAGACAGTTTTATGTTTAGTTTTACTGGTGCTTGGCAGATTAGAAAACGAAGGTTTTTAACAAAAATTCAAATCGTTGAATGTATATATGCCCTTTAAAATATGAAAAGAAGTAGAATCACGTAAGTAATATTATCAAAGTTCAAAGTGTGAAAAAATTAGATAAATAGTTCTTGATTGAACATTGATTTATTCCCTTTGGAACCAAACCCTTTCCACAAATTCCCAATAAAAATATGAACTCAAACTCGGAAATTGTGTTAGTTGCGATTTAAAAGAAAGAACCACATGAGTAATTTCCAAATAGGAGAACACGAGACATTATTGAGTCACAAATCCGTAACTTTTCAACATGATTTTAACGCATTAGACCTGCCCAACGATTTAAATCTCTAGATACTAATGGTATAGATATGCAAGTCAATATCATAAATTAGAAATGAATTAATATAAGAGATTTTACCAATACAAAGGTGGCATCAAACAAATTATAATAAATAAGAGGGAGTCCTTTTTAGTATTTTCCTAAATACAACACATCTATTTTATACATAAATTATTGAATCTTGGTGTTCCAATTTATTTTACACGATATCTTAAAAATTCCTTATGTTTTATTATTTCATATCAATAAACAATTAAATGTAATAGATAAAATTATTCGCTGTGGTAAAGACACTGAAAACAGTTAATATACATACACAGGTATGTATCATGAAATCGACAAAAAATCAAATTCAAATAGATTGACTTACGAGGAATAGAGCTGGTAACAGTTCTAATAACTCTAATAACACATTACATTATTCAACATTGTGATGATATTTTTATACTACATATTTTTACATTTTATACATTATCGGCAGTATATACAGACAACACAACTCAATTACCAAAAATATTACATTTATTGCTTTCGTTAGACATAGGATTAATTAAATAAGTTTAAAACTGCAACTATTAAACCACTTTCACTTCTGATATTGAATAGAATGCACAATTGTAAAAGTATGATCGTAAGTGCGTGACACACGCTTTGGAATTCAAACTATATTCTATGTTTATAGATAATACAATAAGCATGATAATCTCAATATTTCTTAAGTAATCTGACTAAATCATTAAATGTAGAATAAAATATATGCTTGACATGATATCACGCATTCATAAGTTTTTTTTTAAACTAATTCAAGCAAATTAAATCCTGATCTTAGGATAGCACAGCATTAGGTCCCGTTTGTTAATGGAATTTTTGATACATAGGTACCTAACGTACACATTCAAAAAGTACCGCCTTACAAGCATTTCAATCTTTATATTACTTTCAGTCAAATGTATGTAGTTGATCCGAAACAAAATACCAGAAGCATTTATAAATATCGCCTATAATTCTTATCTCGATTCATTTACATACCTCATAAATATTACAAACTAAAAAATCCCACCACCCTATTTACATAATACTTATTTCATTTTTATTTTAAGTACGTGTGTTACAAATTCAGTGTATGATTAATTGCCGACGTTATAAATTTTGAAAATGCTTGTCATTGTATGTCTTATGATTCGATTTGGGCGTTATATAAGTTAATGTTGGAATGTCTAGAGATATCTGGTTGTTCTTTGTATTCAATTTACTAAAGTTAGAAGACTTCTGTATGTTCAAATTAGTGTGTACATTCAGACTTATTGTATTCAAACCATTTTGCGGTTTAACACTAGGACTTGATACAAATTCGGTCCATTCGTCTTCGTCGCCGAAGACTGGTAGTTTCTTCGGTGCTGATACTTGTTGTCTAGGTTTACTCGAAACAAAGTCACCCCATATATCGTCGTCCACAACTTCGTTACGAACAGTACTCTTCTCATTATGTACAGGCGAATTAACTTTGCTTTGACTGTTACTAAAATCACTTTTCAAAGATGGAAGCGTTTCAACAGGATTGAATCGAGATAGATCTTGCAGATCTATCCCTGGATTAGGCCAATTAATTTGTGAATAACTTTCTAAAGACAAAGGTTGTAAAATTTGACCGGTATTATTTTGATTTCGTGACGAATTTGCACCACTCGAATTTGCGGGTAAAGGTTGCAATATATTAGGAGTTTCCACGGAATGGCCGGGAGAATTAGTAATGAAACCATCTCGAACACTGGTGACATTAGTATTAGGATTCTCAGGTGTGAAATTAGGTATAAAAATATCATTTGATTTTCTTGTTACCGCGTTTATATTACCCTTGTTTTCTATTTTGCTGGTGGAAGGCTGATATGTTGTTTCATTAATACAACTTTCCATTGATTTGAAAATAATATTTTGAGGCACTGGCGGCGCGGATTGAAATGTTTCAAAATCATCATCGTTGTTCTCGACTTCAGAAGTCATTATTTTATTAAATATATTATTATGTGCACATAATTCTAAAGTCTTTATCTCGGAGTTTACGTGTATATCGGCCGTTGTTTCATTCTTTTTATTAGTATCCCATGACGTACTTGAAACGAATTCTGAAAAATCGTCAAAAGTTTCCTTAACTTCGCCAGGCTCTGGCCAATTTAAGGTGGGCATTATCGGTTTAACTTTCATAGGTTTTAGTAACTGTGGTTGATAAGGCACGTCAGGACTTTCAATATACTTTTCCTGCTCTGTGTCCGGTTTTTTAGAATATTGTTGATTTGTTGGTTGTTTTAAAGTCTCAGATGTACTCTTGAAGTTTTGAAATTCCCAGTAATCATTGTCATCCTCTTCCTTATTCATAGGCTCGTTACTAGAAGACTGAGGACATACTATTGCTATAGTCTGTTCATTGTTTAGAACAGGGTGAGCTAATATAACAGAAGGACCGCTGTCATAATGTATAGTTTTTGATCTAGGCGTTTCTGAATCTGAAGGTGTAAAAATGTGAGTATCTGGTAAGTTAATTTGGCGTAGAGGTTGAACATTTAAAGAGGTTTGATAAATTTTGTCTCCTTTCTTTGACTTAACTTTGTCAAATACTTCCAAATCTGTTGGTCTTCTTTCCGTCGTAACGTTTTCATTTTCGTTGTTGCTTGCTGAAAAATAATGATTATACACTTAAAAAAATATTTTAAATATTTAAAAATATGCTCTAATGGTTTAACTGGTTTACATTCTACAAATACAGATGATTATTCATATTATTATTGTAACAGAACATGACAAGTACAACATATTCAATATATACTTGACAGTGGTGCGATCCACGAGGACACGGCGCAGCTACGCCTAGATCTCCTCGCAGCAGTGGAAGATGACCTCTCGCCCCCAGACTTAGTGGTAGCAAGAGACCGTGGAGCGCCTAAATTGGCTACTGCAAAAATGCTGTTGGTATGGAGATAGAGCAGTCTCTAACGATCCACAGCCAGAGAACTGGGCACCGAAGAAAGTACCTACAAGCCCTTCTCCTCCATTTTCACACCCTAAACTAGAAGCCTAAGCGGAAGGCACAGGAGTGGGTAGGTGCCTAAAGGGTAAATCCTTGGACTCACTAGGGGACAAAATGCGCCCAAAAGGAGCGCTACAACGGGGTTTACGTGACACGACAACGTTGCGCACAGTCCCACAACGTCGCGCGCATGTTGGCGCAGTTTATGACGAGGAACATGTGCCTTGCGAGCGCCGCGTGCCGCGTGCCGCGCGGTATGACAAGTGTAAACGAGCGCAAAACTTGCCGTTCAATATGCCGCGGGAAACGAGGTCGTACTTCAACTTATCGAGCTGTACCAACATCATGGATTGTTGTTGTATACTTCAAACAGAGACTACAAGAATAAAGATCCTCCTTATTAATTCCCTACATACTTCTGGTGCTGTTTTACCGATCATTGTCTCAATACTCTATAAGTGTACGCATATGAATGACGTGAGGAGGAATAGCATTCCGTAATTTTGCTTGACTATGGAAAGCCCGACACTAAACATTTGTATTAATGTTTCTAAATCTGCTATTGACATTCGAGTAAACTTTACAAATGATCAGATCAGGCATTCTAAAATCACGAAGATTTAGAGTAATTTTTCTGGCAAATATGTACGCAATACTGATCAACGAAACTTCCCCGGGCGATATTTCCTCGATACTGACCTTATGTGCGCTAGCGAATCGGTTAGAAATTTTCTTACCAAGACATACACGTCGATGTCCCGCCTCATGTTGCTCCATTGGTCCCCTAGTAAATCGAAGATTACAGGGCCTCGAAGTATTACGCGTCATTACATAAAGAACATGAAAAGGAGCCCGCAATGAGTCTTCGTCGTAGGGGCCGTTGTTGTGTGAAAAAGTGTCTTATAGTAAGTATATCGTACACATCTTACACAAGTAGTTGCTTAAGCACAGCTGATAGTAAAGTAAATAAACCAGGATAAAGAAAGATACAAACAATTCTTGATTTTACAAAGTACTTTTGTCGGTAGTGCCACTATGTAAACAACAAACAAACAAATACAAGTATAGTACAAGTAAAACAACAAACAAATTATTTACGCAAGGTACAAATACAGAAACATGGATAAAACTTGGTACGGCTGGATCCTAGATATTTTTTTACCGAATGTAAAATATATATTTTATGAATTGTTATGTTTAGGAATGTTTTATAATAAAAGCTCCTTATGCACGAGGGATACGTTTCGACGTAATTTGTATGGAATAAGTTCAAAGGCTCCAAAAAAAAACATAATTTAATGAGAGCTTTTTAACTATTTGTTTTAATTATTATTATCAGGCGTAGGTTTAAAGAATTTAATAGTTTTATCCTTTTCGGTGCTCGTTGAAACTTGCTCTTTAATACAATGGGTATTTAACACTCCCTCCAAATCGTTTTCAGTTATATCTACAGAATGCGAAGTTATGTTAAAGAACTTTCGAAACAGCAGAAAAAACATTCGTTTGTTTATGAATATTTTAATACCTACTTGCATGTTTTGATAGTTTATTAGTAAATAAATATGTACATTCATATTATTCTAAAAACACAATATATATCGTTAGTTGTGGAACGGCGAATAAAGAAATTTTCAGTCGCGAATACAGGAAGTGATCACAAATTTTTAAACGCGAATAACGGAACAGTAAATGAGGATATTCTATTATACTGTCACCATTTCGATCGATGCGAGACTCCTGTCGCACTTGCGGTGCGCCGCGAAGAGGATACATCGTGATTAAAATCTACATACTTTAGGCACGTATTATATTATCATAATATATCCTACAACATCACACACATCTTACATACATCTATGACTCATACACAAATGTAATATCAGGATATGATTATATTTGTTTTATTTTACCTAATTTATTGCATGTTCTAACATACGCTTATGTTTAAGGTCATACATAACATGATCATATACATTCGTAATAGGGGCCGTAAATCATATTCATTCATCAACATAAGAAACATAAATTTCAATAGTCAAGCGTAATTTTTTTTAAGTGTACTTCCGTTTCGTAATGCTGTTCCTCGGACGGAAAAGAAACAGGCGAAAGAAACTCCGTAGGTATCATCTTTTGTGTGATTTTATTCCAAACAAAATATTTTTATGCTACAATATTACAACATATTTTTTTTAGTAATGGCTTGGTAGCAATTTACTCATTCACAGGGGTTATTATCATCGGCTTATTCCTTCATATTAAAATAACCCTTTTCATAAAGTTTTTTTTCAGCATTTTTTTTAAACCTAATGATAGAAAGACCGTCCTACTATCAGATATAATTATAGCTAAAGCTAATATAAGTAGTGAAGTTAGAAATGCAGCTATGACAGCTTTTAGTTTTAATTTAGAGTGTAGTAAGTAGTGTTCTTGTAGTAAGCGTAATCAATGTTTAGTTGAAATCATAATAGTAGGTTAAAGCTTGCGCTGCTCACCTATTGATGCCTATTTCTTGTCAGTCTTTTTCTATATTTATCTATATTCACAATGAATAGAAGTACGTTTAATTTGCAGAAATAATTATTTTATAGATATCAAAGTTCAGCATGAGAGACAACACAGCCAATTTACAAAATTTGTGTTAATTGACCGTAATCACAAATAACAATGAAGAAAGATAAACTTCTTGTGTCGTAAGTCCTCACATGAGTCCTATCAATAGGATTTCAATTATGTTAAAAGGTTTCAACACTCAAGACATAACACAACTCTATGGCAACATGCCCAGTGACTAGGCATGGAAATTATAGTTACTTTTATTTAACTGTAACGCGAAATATTTTTTTTTGTAACTTTTATAAAGGATGATACATCACAAACAGTTACATTGGCTACGTTTGTTTCCGCCTGTTACATGTCGTGTAAGTGACATGTGAGTCAGACGCTCACTAGCATCGATTTGTTGACGATAATTATTGATTTCAATGAACTTTCCTTCATACTTCGACAGGTTTTGGACTGTCAAAATTTATTTTAATGTTACAAATTATTAATAAATACATTACCTTAATGAGTGTCACTATACTATTTATTTATACTTTCAGAACAAAGATATATACATTCAAAAAAAACGTAATTTATAAACGATACTAGTCAGTCTGACATTACCACGGAGCCGCAACGGTGACAAGTAGACTGCAAGTAAAATTATTTCTTACCTTTAAGCCGAAATTAATAACTTCACGTAAATCACCGCCTGTGTTAAAAATTAGATTCAATTTAGCTTGAAGTATCTTATAACACCCAAGGCCAAGTCTCTCTAGATCTCTGCGACTAAATTTAAGTTAAAAAAACCAAACAGTGTTAAGAATAAAAGTAAATTTCACTAAGATGTTTAATTTGCCATGTTCAAATTTATTATCACAGCGTGTAAAAAAACTTTATGCAATAAATATCTAAACCTAATTGTGTTGAGAATAACTGAGAATTTCACTTGAATTTTTACGTAACGCCCAGTCAAAATTATTTATCTCGGGGCGTAAATTAACAACTTTATGCAAATCAAACCCTAATATTGTTGAGAATACAAGTCAATTTAAATTTAAAAAAAATATTAATTACATTTATTTTGAATATTATTACGAATTATACATATTCTGGAGGTTTACGAATAACTTTCTAGATACCTGTCTTTAGGTGCCAGTCTTTTTAGCTTCTAGTTTGAATGTTCGTACAAAGTTAGCTCGCCAAGTTAATTGAGAAACTTCAAAACGGGTATCTTATTTTGCGAGGACTTCAAGTATAATTGATCTTGAAAGTGATATTACTTGACATAATCATAATGTTGAAGATGAGTGGGTACAGGTCGCATCACGTAAAAAGATCACTAAACACTGGTGGAAAAGAAGAAGAAGGTCGTCTGATGAACCAATAGTGCGACACCACTGATATACGTCGCTTACTCTCTCGTCGCGCCACCCTCATACTACCAAACAGACCGATAAATCATCTAGAAGTACGTAGAGCGCTAGAATTCTTCTTACGTAACGCGGCCTGTAAAAGTGCAAATTTTGATAATGACCTTTTTTAACTAACGCTCATTTGACTCCAACTTGATAGTCGGAGCCCGATGACTTGTATAGTAGACAATTTCTTTCTAGAACTATTTAAAGGTATGTCTGTGCTCTATCCTGTTTATCGCAAACAAGGCGGAGAAGAACATTATCACAGTGTGTTTAATTCACTAGTCAAGGTCCCAGACAACAAATATTTCAACACATTTTAATAATTCCAACCATACTTCAATACTTACAATTAGGTTATATCCTAATAAAAACTAAGTGACTTACCATGTGATAGCAATTCTGAAATTTTGAGTGTGGTATGTTTGTGAGCCATTTGATCTAATGTAGCCATTAGGTGTTCAAGGTCTAGTAGGAGGGCCTCAGCGTAAGTGGCTTTAGGGTAGGAAATTGGACCAAGCGAAAATGTACAAGTGAATGATGTTAATCCATGTGCAAGACATGCAAAAAAATTTACAGAGGTGAATAAATGTTAGAAAAGCTTAATATTTTAGTAGCAACTATTTTTAAATTTGTTGAATCTTGTGTAAACTATTGTTAACATACTAAACATTTTAGAAAGCAATATTCTTTGCCTATTATTTTTTGTATTTACTCTTATATTTTTCAATTCCTTGACAATATATCGAAGTTTACATTAAATGTAATGTATTTAGATTAAATATAATTATCTCACAACTGCTAGCTTACCATCATGAAATATTGCAATGAAAATTCAACATTATCTACAATGAAAGCCTATGAGTATTGTTATATTATAATAAGAACTTTGTGTTTATTAAACTTACAATCTTGACCATTTGATGAAAATGGATCGGTCCAAGTGTCAGTTTCCGTGACTGTAGACTTATCTGGAATCTGGGTTTCTAAATTTGATAAAGGAGATGTTAACGGTTTTTGTGGTTGTAAAGGGGCAGCACTCAGATTTACTGCATATTTAGGCATATTATAGGTCCATTTCGGTCCAAATAGCTGAAAATAATAATATAAGTTAAACTAATAGATAATATTAATCTAATATAATAATATGAGGTATGAATAATCTTACAATATTTCTAGAGTCTATGCAAAGAGCCTTCAATAAACTTTTCTGTCCTAATGAATTATTCCAATGCACCATGTAGGATTGTCTCACATCTGTGTCTACTAAATAACCCCAAGTCTCATTAAGTACCGATTCTAATTTTGCTGTATATGCATACTCTGGTTCTGATATTTCTTGCTCAAATATAGAATTAAAAATGTTGTTAATGCTTTCTAAAATTTGACTTTCGCTTTCTGGAGAATGAAAATCTAATGCAGCAACTTGTTGATTTAATGACACATCTTGTTCCTCTTCCTTGGACTGTTTAGAACATGATTGGAAGTCATCATAGTCTCCAAAATCATCTTGATTATCATCACGTTCACTTCTCTCAATTTTGAAATCATTTTTTCTCACAACACTTTCCATTACTGGGGACTTAACTATGTGTGAAACATTTTCAATGCTTTCATCAAAGTTTGCTTTAAAATGTCCAAAACCACTTGAATGTGGTATTTCATTTATCCATGGATTTACGAAGTTTTCTACAATTGTTGTAATATTATTGTTTGAGCTCACAATTTGAAAATCATCAAAATCCTCGAAGTCATCATGACATTGTACTTTGTTTTCCAAATTTTCTTCTTCTTTTTCAATTCGAAGTTCAATGACCGATTGATTAATTAGCTCTGTATCTTTATTTTTTGCATTTAAATGAGATCCTAAATCATCACATTCAACGTCTTGGCTCGAGGATTGAGATTTTGTGTCCAAATTTTCAACATTTGTTTCACATGAACCATCTTTGGGTAAATGTGGTGAACAAGTGTTATCACTCTGTGTAATTAAAACACGTTTTGTATTAACAGTTATATTATCATCAACAATACAGACTGTTGTTGCTTTTGTACTACTGTTATTTTCACAACTATCAATGTAACATTTTTCTGTGTTTGTATTATGAGGATTTATTTGCTCTTGATTTATCTCTAAATTTAAATCTTCAACAGTGACATCATCAAAGGTCAATTTTTCACTTAAATCATTTGTAGTAGGTGTTATGTGGTCAGTATCCTTATTTTCTACAGCTACTTTCGCAGCCATAGTACTTTCAAAAGTATGACTATTAGCCAAAGACCAGTTATTTTCTTGTATATGTTCAGAGTTGGTGGTTTCATATATATTAAAATTTGCATATGTCTGATAATCATATGCATTGCTATCTTCATCATCATCCTGTGATACTGTAATGTAAAAGAGTTAAATTATTATTCTTCATCAGAATTATTTTCATAACAGAGATTACATATTTTAAGTTGTCTACAATTTTATGAAATTGATTTTAAAAAACAGAAATCTGGAGGAGAAAAAATCTGCCACCATCTTTCTTTTTGTGAGTGTCTTAAGAGGGGAGGCGTAGGCCCGCGCATAATGGGTATTTAATAAGCGAATGGTAAATTTACATTTAAGTACACAAATGCTCAATACAGCAATACAGTAACAGTGTTGCAATGTGTAATGATAATCTGTCTGTGGGAGTTGTTACAAGAAACAATTTGGAGTCTCTGTTTCTTAGCACACACTTGTGCGTTTCCGAAATTCGGCCTTCGACAGCAGTTCATCGAGGACGGGGTCTCATACCTCGGCATGTCCAAGATAGTACTTTGGAATACATTGCCGGTAATCCTGAGCGTTAGATGGTGAGCGCCTGCACTAGAAATCGAACCAGGTCAGTCTTGTACTATGTATTTAAAGCGAGTGCCCTGATTTTAGAGCTATCACTAATTTCATTATAAAGCTTTATTAGTAGTGACAACCTTGTGACTTATTGGTTACTTAGGAAATAGGTCCATATGCCCCGGTATATCCTGGGCAACACGGCTAGTGACTAGCGTACGCGCCTCTCGCTAGCTGATGGCTAAGTGGACCACATTGTTCTGTCAGCTTTTTGTGGGTAAAACTGACAGACTAAATAACCCACCTGCGTTAGGACCTGCGCAGTTGAGCGCAGTACGCGCGGATGACGGAGACCTGGGGGGTTGAGCCATGTGGCACATGGGGTAATGATATAAATGTCGTAGGGCAACACGCCTCCTCTGTCCCGATTTTAAGCTAAACGGTAGCCTCTTCTGCTAACCACAGATGGGGAAATGGCCACGTGTCCCGTCAGAGGGCCAGAGGAGAGGGGCGTGTAGTCTGCGGAGGTTACCAAGGTATCGTCTATGGTGGAAAAGGCCATGCTGACGGCGCAAGTGAAGGTCACTGACAGTGGGCAATCTGTCGGCCGGATCGATCACCTGATGTCGCGCTGTAAGCCAGCTCAACGCTCCTATACTCCCTCGGTAATCCTAACGTTTGAAACTTTTGAGAGTAGGACGTTCCCATAGGTGCGGGCTCCATGCAGGGTGGGAAGCCGTGGGAATGACCAATGTCGGTCCCTCAAGATAAACTTGGACGCAAAGGATTCTTACGAATCCTTGCGTACCAACGACGACTTCTCCGCTGCCTGGCTGGTGGTTAATCGTAAGGGCAAAGGGAGAGCGCCTGCGAAGGCACTGAGCCTGCCTCACGATAAAACCGGGGCAAAAAAGAAGAAGGAGAATCAAAAGCAGAGAAAGAAGGAACGTCTGAGGGCCCAAAAGGATACTCCCTCTGCCAGCGCGGTAGCTACTGGTCAGTCTCCCAAGACTACGTAGAGGGAGTTACCCTGTGGCGTCAGCCAGGCTCCAGCCAAAGGACCGTCCGGTGGCAACAGTGCGGGTTCACTGACCAAGAAGCTAAATGCCACCAGAAGACCTGGCAAGAAAAAGAGGGCGGAAAAAAGGCTCCTTGACGAGTCAACCTCTCCCCGAAGTAAGCACAAAAAAGGAAGATTCGAGCAGTCGGAGAGGACTGCAGCGGTCAGCTACTCCTCGGTCACAGGCTATTTGGCGGAAGAGGCGGCTGACAAGGTTCTCCTGGCGATACACGCCTTGATCACCAGTGAGACCTGAACTAGAAAGGAGCCCGGCGTGGCGGGGCCAGTGTTTGAGGGTAAGCTCGTTTACACGGACACAGCCCTCAAACTATGGTGTTAGTGCAATAACACACTTGTGTGACTGCAGAACGCGGTGTCGGATTCTGCTCTGGTACCGGGGGTCTCATTGATAATTAAACGCCAATGAGAAATAAATCGTCTGGTAAGATGCGGCATTGATATACCGGATGAGCTGGGGGCTTGGAAGGACGCCCGAGACAGGCCGAGACTGCTGGTCTACCAGAATCCCTGGGTAGACATTAATAAATGGATGCTGCCCAGGGATGATAAGCACAAAAGAAGGATGGTTTGTGGTACTTTCCGTCCCGGAGGATCACATTCCGATCCTTATAAAGGTTGGACGCCGTCTTGCATGCATATGCGGGGCGGTGTACATTAAGTTTCAAGGTCGAGTCGGCAAGTTTGTCGAGATCCCTCAGGGATGGTATGAAGCGGCTACCTTGCAGCCAAGCGGCAGCGAGCTAACAGCACAGCCGTGAGCACACAGCCAGAAAAGGAAGCTACTGGAACCAGGGAAGTACCAGTGGGCCTCATAGACCACGTCTCCGAGGGACACTTGTCGGGGGAGAATAAGGACTGTGTACTCTCGTCTATACCTGATTCGATGGATGATGACGAGCCCCAGGGACTACTGGCTGGGCTGAACATCGGTGAGTACGAAGAGGGCGCTAGTGATAGCGTGCCTTTCGTCCGTGATTAAGTTTTTACAGTATAACCTCCACTATAGTGAAACCGCAACGGCTCTAATGCGCTAATGGGTGGAGGTTTAATACGCAGCCATAGTCCTGATACAAGAGCCGTGGATCAGGGCAGGCCAGATACGGGACCTCAATAATTTGAGGAGTAAGTTGTATTACATGTTTCGGTGTACATGCTAAGGGCAGATGCCCCACTCCCACACGACCTCACCCGATTGGTACACCACTGTGAGAGGGCTGGTTAGAGGGAGGATTATTGACCTCACTCTCTCTACGAAAAAAGCAGCAGATCACATTATGGCATGTCTCCAATGAGGCATCTTGCTCAAACCACAGATGGATCTGCTTCGAGATGCAGGCCAATATCTCACAAACTGTTCCAAGACGTAACCCTAGGAAAACCGATAAAGCTAAGTACTTGAATGTCTTGTCTTCTAAAATCAATAGCTTGGGATAAAATGCCGATCCTTCAGGCCCCGTATGACAGGATCCCAAAACAATTTGTTTTTGACAAAAAGTATAAAATTCAACTCAACGAAGACCATCGTACAAAAGGTACGAGGTAAGAATTGTTACTGATCGATTTAAAACGGATTCAGGTACTGGCTCCAGGACTTCGTCGGAAGATTTAAGCATTATATCCAAATACCGTCTACAATACCTTATATCGAGCTGAATGCTTGGGCATTATCCAGGCGGCTATAGTAATCGCCAGTAGGAAAGTAAAATATCACAATATTAGGATACTATCCGACAGCCTGGCGGTTATACAAGCGGTTCCCGAGGTAATGATGCGGCGGACGAGCTTGCCTGGGGTGGGTATGGTCGGTGCCCTATTGGACCGGAACCCATCATCCCAATATTCTCTTTGGGCATGTTCGCTCACAAATGCGAAACCGCACTAGGAACCAGCATGCGCAACTATGGACAAACCAAACAGGTAGAATGTAGACAGGCTAAGGAAGCCCTTCCAACGGTTAATAATCGCATAACCAAGATGCTACTAGACTATGCCTGAATAAGCCCCAAATTCGGATAGTAAATAGCACCATAACTGGACATGGTTACTTCTACAAACATTTCTCTAATATAGGTGTTACAGAGTCCTCTGTGCCGAGCGTGTATGGAGGTGGAAGAAACGACGCCGACGTCCTGTTGCAGTGTCCGACGGTCGCGAAGGGCTAAGTACCTCGGCTCGATGAGGTCGCTCCCAGAGGTCACCAGTATCTTTAAGGGTTTACTGAGTTTCCTTGAGGAGGCTCGAATAATTCATATTCCTGCCCACAAGCAAAATACGCGCACAGTCGTGGAGTTGGGGATACCAGCCCGTCATAACATAACATGGTTCCTTGGTATGAATCCCTGAAGGAGTTGTGTAACGTTTTTCGGGTCTGGTTGTGTTGTGTTGCAAACCGTGTCTCTGACAGTGTATCTAACCTATCTTCTGTTCTTATTGCATAGGCATTACTTCGAATATGGAATGGTTCAGACTAATGAGTGGCTGTGTTAGTGCATACACTTGCAGTACTTAGTAGTTGGTTTAAATCGGCCAGAAGTTATCAACTTAAGACTTGAAGGTGACAAAACTTAAATAAATAGATTACTAACTAGATAGATTTTAAAAAATGCCAGTAGGTTTAGTCAAATTTGTATTTAAAAATGGTTTATTAGTATTGTTAAGGTTTGATATATTGTAGAGCCAAGCGGCAACTTTTGCTGCTGCTTGAATGGGCCGCCTTGACTGGGTTAGTACCACAGCCAAGCAGAATACCGGCATGAGGAATAGGCATCATGTGTTTCTGCGTTTTGGTTGATAAGTAAGGTAACCAAAGGGTCACTCTTCCCTGCCACTGGTAGCTTGATTGCCCACATTCCCATAAAAAAAAAACACTACTGACACATACTTGTATATGCAGCACATAAGTATGTATAAAGTTATGTAGTGGCAGTAGACGAGCCGTGGACAGTGATGGGTGAGGCATTGACCACAATTATGTTTGGACCACAAACTAACTTAATAATAAATATATACAAGAGATAAATGAAGGTTACCATTTTGAAAAATGTTCTGTCCTAGCCAGTAAATATAATTTATAAAATTCTTAAAAAGGCCATACCAAACCTGAATGTTTCCTAAATTGTACAAAGAAAAAAGAAACAAAAACCATTATAAAAAAAAGGACAAACTTTTATGACTATATACCTAGTACTTGGGTAACCAGAGCTAAACCATGTTAAAAATAACATAGTATGATTTTATCAGGAAATGATGTCACATAAAATATTTGTAAAATTATACACGGGCATTATTAGCCGTAAAAATGCAATTGAAAGAGATTTTCTTTATCTTCAAATTCATTTCACAAAAGATGAAGGCAGGAATTTAATTTTAATTTATTTTTAAATTTAATTAGAACACAAATCGTAGCCGTCCAAGTTTTCAAGTTGCCAAACCCATAGTATGTGCAGCAAACAATATTTAAACAAACCGTGAGCCTTTTTCAACCCTTCTCTATATCCAAGGCAATATATGATACAGGACTGAATTGTATTACCATCTAGTAATAAAAGTTCATTCAACACCAATCTCCAAATACATGTGATATAAAAAAAAACAAAGTCATCCATTGCATATATAATTACTAAGAGATCTTTAAATAAGTTTTAAACACTTAAATGTCTAAATCCACATTAATTACAAGGATTTTGCATGTACATGCATTATTTAGACAGATTGCGACAACCACTTTGAAACGTAATATTTTAAGTATTATTTAAGATATGAGACTATAAAAAAGTAACAGATAAGTGGAGTAACTTTTACTGGAGTTATTTTTGATAGCCGTTTGCTTATAAACCATTAAACAAGTATAATCTTGCGAACTAGCAAAAGTAGAATTACTTACAACTATAACTTAAATCAAAATCTTCAGGATCTTTTTCATCCTCACACTGATCGGGTGGAGGTGGTGTGTTGCAAACAAGAGGAGGGAGCGACATACTTGACCACACAGTTGCACTATTATTTTATGTTTTAAAAAATGTGGCCACATCCACATGCATCTGAATAGATTCAATGCGATTTAGACTAGAGTTTAATCCTTAAACTATCGCATAATATATTTCAATTACTAAAAGAAGTGGACAGCTGTTCATAATAATTGACATTTGACAATTTATTTTACGCCATCTATTTGACAGCATAGCTGTCAAGAAATGAGAGGGATCCATAGATAAATACAAATTATATCTTTATATTCTTCATTCGTAATTCGTAACAGATATAGTATAACGTCTCCCAACAGGTTGGTCTTAAGATGAACATGGACAAGACGAAGTTCATGTCAAACGTCCATGTCACACCAATACCGGTTGTTGTTGGGAACAATAGGCTCGAAGTTGTAGACGAGTACGTATACCTGGGACAAATTGTCCGATTAGGTAAGTCCAACTTCGACTCAGAGGTCAATCGACGAATCCAACTCGGCTGGGCTGCGTTCGGGAAACTACGTGATATCTTCTCGTCGAGTATACCGCAAAGCCTCAAGACGAAAGTATACAACCAGTGCGTGTTGCCAGTGATGACATACGGATCCGAGACTTCACTGCAGCCCGTATGAGGAAGCTCAAAGTTGCTATGGAAAGGGCTCTATGCTCGTCGTTTCTCTGCGTGATCAGAACTAAGGTAACCGACATAGCCGTAGAGATCAGCAAGCTGAAGTGGCAATGGGCCGGCCACATACCTCGCAGAACTGACAACCGTTGGGGTAAAAAGGTTCTCGAATGGCAGCCACGTACAGACAAACGCAGTTAGGACGATCCCCCACAAGATGGAGTGACGAACTGCGCAGTGTTGCGGGAAGCCGATGGATGCAGGTGGCTCAGGACCGAGCTTCGTGGCGATCTTTGGGGGAGGCCTATGTTCAGCAGTGGACTTCTGATAGGCTGAAATGATGATGATGATGATGTTGATAGTATATAGAAACATTAAGTCATCTATGGGTGTGAGGTAAACTGAGAGGGAAAGAGATATTATAATAATTTCCGGATATAACATAACCAAGCTTGAAAACTTTTGCAACTATATCGACGGTAAAACGATAGTCAACTTTTATCGAAAACCTGTTGGCCTGATGTCACCAAAATGGATAACGATTTTGTGGCATTGAATTGAAATATCCAATTAATGTACACATTCACAAGCACATGCGGTATTAAAGACTATAAATATTATACATTAAAACTAGAAATATACAAAATTAATAAAATTTTTTATAAGACCATATCACATTTCGAGCTCTCACCAAAAGACATACAAGAACCATTGACACTGGCAGATAGTTAAATACTATGGCCATATGTACCAAAGACAATGCAAAGAGAATAAAATAAAAACTCTACCTACATAATACATGTAGATATTTATTATAATTTGTATTTGACAACTTCAACTTCATGTTTATCACTAATTTTCTATAGATTCCATTAAATTCTTTCTGATTGTCCTACAGTTTAAAATTTGTAATAAAAAGTGACGCAATTTTACATATTACACGATAATGGCTACTACAAACAATACTGTCCCTAGTGCACCGGTTGTCGGAACTTTTGGCGTAAATGATCTTCCACCACCATATTCAGCTGTAGTTGGTAATCCACAATATGGCTTCGTGCCTCCACCAGGCGAACCAATGGCCGGAGGAGATGCTTATCCACAACCAAAACAGTTTACTGCTACTGGCATCTATCCACATCCGCCAATTGTTACGAACGCCCAGGCTCAACCTGGATTATTAGGACCTTCTCCTTCTGGTGTCATGCCGGTTGGTATAGTGTTACCCCCTGCAGTAGGAACTGAACCTACAACAGTAACATGCTTCAACTGCGGGAAAGTGGGTACAACCAGAGTGACATATACAACCGCTTGGCACACCCATTTAGTTGCCGGATCTATCTGCGTCATTACTATGTAAGTGTAAAGTACTTCTAAATTATATTTTAAATCCCTTTTGTTAATGCTGTGATATAGGTATAAGAAACGAATTTTGACTAAAACAATTTAATAAAAACATTTCATCATAAACTATCCATACAAAATTTCAAGTCTGTATTTTTTTTTGTATGGGCTGTTATAGGGAGTGGAAAGCTTTTCTGAAATTTTAATAATTGTTTATATTTATTTGATTAAAGTGAAATTAGTCTAAGCAAAAAAATTTTTGTTCACTTATTTATAAAAAAAATGAACAATATTTTTTCCTATTTTGTCATCAAATCCAGGGATTCAGAACTACATATGTCAAATTTTGAACCGTAACTCATTTCATTGTTGAGATAAGGGTAATAGAAAAAAAAGGATTTTGTACAGATAGATAGTTATTTCCTTGTTAAACAAAAGATCTAGTAAGTATTCTTTAATTTGAATATATATGATAGCAGAAGAAAATTACTAGAACCTAGGAATATTTTGAAATCAAAATCTGTGCGATGTGTGTTCTTTGATCTTAATCTAGATGTTATAATTTACATGACTAACCCAACTGCAGCCTTTAATTTAACTTATGTTAAAAATAAATTCTATTTTAAATTTTGTGAAAATGTGGTAGTTTTATATTTCACAATGTTTTAATTTTTACAGGGTATGTTCATTGTGCTGCCTGGGCCTAATACCATACTGCTTTGATAATTTCAAGGATGCTGAGCACTATTGTCCCAACTGCAATACTTTCATTGGCAAAACCACAAAATGTTAATATTTTATAGTCATACAATACCATGATGCGGTTAGTACAATAAAATTAGGTCAAGAAAATGTTTTGTATGAAACATTTCAAATTTGTATTGTGTAACTTGTCCACATTGTTGGTATCTTTGGTAAACTCACTACCATGGTTTTTGGGTAAAACTTCCTCTATAGCCACATATATAATTTAATTAAAATAATATTACACCAATTAGTATAGATTTTAGCTAGTGGGTTCTGGTATTGCAGTCATCTATCTATACTGTAATAAAACTCCAAAGAGGACAATTTCAGTACATTGATTTTTTTTATTGTAGTATATATCTATACAATCAATTCTGATGCCAAAACAGCAAGTTTGGAAAAGTTGTTAGTCTGTCTGAACATGTATAATGTAAAATCCAGAGAACAGTTTTTAATGTGACTGTCACTTCAGTGTTACTTAGGGGTCAAACTGTTATAATAAATATCTTCACGCTATCTATTGTAGGAGCTGGGCAGTAGGCGTAATTGTCATGATACATATAACATAGAAACCTCTTAATAAATTTAGATAGAGCTTGAAACTTTGTTTTACTTAGGTCCTTTTCACACCGTACGTTGCAGAACGGTAGCAATTAGGTGAATTCATAATTTTTTTTTAATGGATTTTGGATCTCCGAGAACAAAGAATTTTGCGCCCGAACTTACGATGATAGTTCCGTATCCTATATGAGTGTAAACGATCTCACACAGCGTAGTATACCTCTATAGACGCAGTTGTCTTGGCGGTACCCCATCCGCGTATATTTGCACGGCTACATCACGACCAACGGCACAGTTGCTTGTATATTAATGTCTACATTACAGAACCGTCACAATTCCGCGTGTGTGTAAAGGGCCTAAAGTTCAGCTACTTTTAAAAAATTTATATCATGTTTTCGTCCACAATAGCTGGGTATTTTTCCCACAATAAATTATCATAATTATATAGGAACCAGTAGATGTTAATTGGTGGTGACAGGACATATATTTCACGATTAAGTGTCGAGCCATTAAAGAAGAAAAAAATGCCCAAAAACTTGTGAAAAAAAAATATGCCCAACTACTTATCAAAGGAGTTGGGCAGTAGGCATAGTTCTCTGAATTTGCATAACTTCAAAACGTGGACGGATTTTGATGGCACCACTGTTAGTGTTATTGGTAGTTATTGTAACAATTTAAGTCATCTGGCTGGCTGAATAGTCCTTGTGATGGTAAGTGGCTACTGCAGCCCTTGCAACCAAATTCAAACAAAGAAGACTACAGGTGTGTTGTTATCCTTGACACTTCTTTCTTTTTTTTAAAAAGTCCTTACCTCCTTTTATAAGAATCTCCTGCGCTGCCGAGGCAGTTTACGTACACAAATTACACATGGACAAACGGCCAGACCCAGACCAATATTTGTAGTCCACACAAATACTTGTCTTGTGAGGGCCATCAAACCCGCGCAGCTAAAGGAAATAATCTCACAGCTTTTAAATATACTGAAGCTCAACAGCAGTGGAGTACTTCATACAAAATATATTTTTTAAAAATTGTAATTTTACTGAACGTTTCCAGATAAAATTACCCTTTATCTTCTACAATTCGGATCTAAAAGATAAAACCTTTTTCGTCCCCATCACTACCACAGTTTTATTATATTATTAAATAATACAAGTCAATAAAAGATTGGTGTGCAATTTGTTGCATAAGTTGGCTCCATGGTTTCCTCTGACCAATTGTCATCGGATTCTAGACAATTTTATTAATTCTATAACTATGAAACAAATATAATAATTAATATATCAAAAATAATATATATTTTTGTATATCATAAAAATATGTATATGATATGATAGTAATATATATTAAAATTAATAACAGTACACATCTCAGCGATAAGTTGTTCCCAGACAAGATAGCATCATGAAAGACTGCATTCTTGATGTAGTGCTCGAATCAATAATTTTGATTCTTTTGGCACGACATAGTGGGCTGTTTTGCCACAGATACCTTATTGCAAGCAAGCAAAAGCCTGCAGCTTTACCAGTTTAAAATTCTTTCCTAAGGAATTATGTACATTTTTCTCGGATGTAAAGTATATGATATCAAGTTTCATCAAAATCCGTCCAATCGGTGTGATTGAGCAAGAGACCAAAACAGACTAACATTTTTAATATTAAGTATGAATTTGTGTAATTTGATATGGATATAATTGTCGTGGACGAAATTGCGGGCACAGCTAGTTAAACATGTATGTGATGGCAGAGAGATGCAGGCAGAGAATGGGGTAAATTTTGATATATAAAATGAATATATAAAATCATACAAAAACAAAATGGTTCCATCTGAGGCTTAGGCATCATATACATTTATTAGACGATATTTTTGTTATTTATTCAATCATTGCAATAACCACTTGGAATTTACATTACATATTGACAAGTTATACATTTATACACATGCACTGTAATGTGAATACTCTTTTGTAATCATTTTTACTATTAAACTTGAACCAGCCATGGTAGCCTTAGTTTCATAGAGCGCAATTTTAAATGATGAATTTACCACTCTCGAAAGAAACATCGTGAGGAAACTGTACAAGAATTAATAAAAATATTATTTCGAGAACAGAAAAGTCCACAAACCGGCACTGGAGCAGCGTGGCATACCCTTCCCGTCTCCAAAACCCTCTCGGATAAATGAGTACTTGTCTTGAAAATCAGGAAAAAGTAAATTGTGTTTATTTTTGATAATTTTTCAGACATTTTATGCGCGAGTTTAAAATTATCTATGAAAATGTATGTTGCTGCAGGAAAGTATTTTACAAATCCATGGTAAACTAATTCATTGAGTGTCATTGTTTATTATGATTTTTCATTGAGAACATCCCCAAATTTATAATCTTTTTAAAGCAATTATTTATAAGTGTTTGTACTGAAAGCTATAAGAGGTTTACAATGCTTATAATTTTCAGAAACTTTGTATCTTATTGTAATATATAGTCATATTATTCAGAATTGTATAGATGTAATATTTTATACAACAAGAATTATTATCTCATATTAGTTATAAATCACTACATAATTTTTATTTATTCATTTGAGCTCAGTGTCACTTTGGTTTTATAACTTTATATACGCATGCCCATATATGTTGCTAATATTCTAGTGAATATGAAAGTGAATAAGTTAACCTGTACATTACATATGAACTTTGCTTGATTTATTTACAAGTATGAGTATTAATCGCTATAATGGGAACTAAATTACATGTTTTATGGTGAAAGTATGCTATTTAATTTAAATCATGGTAAAGTATGGTAAAGCCAGTTAAATGTAATAATATATATATTGGTTTGATTTTGTAGGCATACAGTATTCTTAATTTGCTTTTATTACAATGTAAATAAATACTAAAAGGTAAATAATTTCATTATATAAATGCCATGTGTTTCATTTTATAATGTAACAAATAATTATTTATAAGACATTGAATCACTGGTGAATAAATCTTCTGTAGTGATTTCTTATTGCAAATCCATTCAGACCAGTATACTATGGAAACTGAGATTAAGGAATGTTTTCATATACCAAGTGTACATGACAACATTCCTTTATGAAGTCTAGTACCTTTTTTATACATTTTATTTCCTGAATTAAAATTATATAAAATATTTTTTTTTATTCATATTACTAACTATAAGAAAAAAACATACATCAAACCACGAAATAAAAGCCATATCTATTAATTTATCAATAAATGATAAGATAGATGGACATGAAAGCAACTGATAATGAAACAGTGTTTTGACTGTCTAATGTGTGACAAATCTGTACTAAAAAAGATATTGAAAGTAAAATAAATTTCAATAATTAACATGGGTGATGGTTATTCAAATTGCAATGTAAGCAGTGAGCAACCTATAGTAATGGAAAAAGTAGAATATCATCAAGATCCACCTCCACCATATTCACCTCTAGTGATCTATAAACAATCAACCTATTATTCATCACTGTCCAAACTCAACTTAAAGATGTGTGTCCTCCTCTATGAATCTTTAATACGAAGGTGGGTCCGTGAACGGTATAATTTGCCCTACATGCATGAGAAATATCTCTTATAAAAGTAAAATATGTAAGTTCACGAAAAACTGTGCCTACACATTATAAGTATAAACTATTAAATAAGCATTTAAAGTAAAAGGTGTCTTCAGTTTTAAACTAACAGCTGGTGTATGCTTTTCTGTTTATCTGCAATTCCATATTTATTACCAACATTTATTAAAACAAAACCATTGTCCCAACTGCAAGTCTATCTTTATCAAAATTATGATAAATATTCATACAATATAATACTGTTATATTATAATTTATAAGTTTATAACTATAGATTTTATTGATAAAAATAAAATAATTCTCACTTATCAACCATATATTATTATTAACCTAAGAAAATAATTAAGTCTTTAACATTAATTATTGTAACCTATAAATACTGGTATTAGCTGTTATATGGCACTTGGAGTCTAAAACAGTCTGATGCTATTTTCCATTTTCCATCTACAGCAACAATCAAAAATGTCTGTTGAAAGGGTTTCTTAATGTTATCATTTTGATAAGTAACATCTCCACAAGCTTGAATGAGATATGTCAATTTATTTGAGACCATGTTCTCAGATATGGGTTGAGCATCCAAAGTCTTTAGAACGTGGTTACTACCTGGTAAATCCATTAAAAACTTCTGAATTTTATCATTTCCATTAATTCCATTACCATTCCAAACTAACAATCC
The DNA here is from genome assembly GCA_029286595.1 of Bhutanitis thaidina. NCBI lineage: Eukaryota > Metazoa > Arthropoda > Insecta > Lepidoptera > Papilionidae > Bhutanitis > Bhutanitis thaidina. Next base: position 5,320,787 of record JAGSMS010000028.1, on the reverse strand, counting down.
GGTATCGAGGTATAATTTTGATGTTAAGTGCCGGCTATTGTCCACTTGTTTATAAAACACCCTGGTAAATTCTTCTGCTGTTTCACAAGCATTGTCAACATTTTTTGAAACTTCGGCTGACATTGTTTAAGATTTCTAGTCAATGAAAATTTTAAATGATATACAAGAAAGGAAATATAATATCACATAGCTTGACAAGTACAATCATGAATTAGAAATATTTGAGAAAAAGAGAGTAATCATATGTACTCTGTGCATTTAATGTTTTTTTTAATGGCAATGTAACTCTTGGCAGCATTGCCAACGTCCAGTCATTAAATAAAAAATTAACCTATGGTTCTGATTATAAATCGAAACCATTTTAATAACCGAAATTATGAAATTAATTATACTGGAATATAATACTGAATAATATAATTGAAAAAAAAAAATATAATTTATAAAACCGAAGCTCATTAGGGATATTGGGTTGAATTTTGGCATAGTAAAAGCCTTTTGTCATTTTGGTTTTGTTTTATTGTTTTTTCCACCTATCTCTACCTAGAAAACTAATTGGTTTGAGGATCCCTTAAATTTACAAATTTCTCAATGGATAATGAATCCGTACAATATCATAGCCATGAAAGAAGCCAATGTGATAACGCAAGAAGAATTGATTACCATCAGCACAGACGAGGAGCTTAAGCAGAAGTTCAGCCAAGGTTATCAGAAGTTCTGGTTGCAACAGAATATTGAAAAACAGTATCCAGCATTATGGAACATTGCTGAAAAATACTTTTTCAGCTTTATCATCATCACACCTAGTCGAAAAAGGCTTCTGTGTGGTTACAAACATTTTGACAAACCAAAGAAACAGTTTAAAAATCCACGAACGCGGACTTAAATCTCCAACTCACCAATATTGAACCGGATTTATCTAGATTGGTAGAAAGTCAACAGGTTCATCCATCACACTGAATTTTTATAATTTTACTTTGCGATTTTAATGGTCTTTTTTTTAAATAATTACCTACTTATTAAGTATTTTTACATAAGTTGTATTAATAATTATTAATAACACTTGATATTTACTGAATTTTATTTATTTTGTTAAATTATCATGAGAAAATGATGTTAAGTTTCCTCATTTAAAGTTTTTAAATCGGTAAGTATTTTGTATCAATAGAAAATTATGTATAATCAAAACTAGAGATAGGATTTTTAAAGTAATTTGGCTATGGGGCTCTCAGGTATCAGAGTTCATTTTGTAAAAGGGGTCTCTTGCCCAAAATAGTTTGAGAATCCATGACGTAGAGATTCTCATGACAATTCCCTTAGTCGCCTATTAAAACACCTACGATTACGCCTCTACCACATGACGTTACCAAATTTAAATATAGGTAATATGAAAACATTAATTCTACAGGTAATTTTTGTGAGAGAAATACAATTTTAATTAATTTAGTTGGTTCATAATACTTTTAATATACACAGGTAGCTAGATAATAGCTAAGCGGCAGCCACGGTAGAAATACGACCTCGCTGAATACCGGCGTAAATTAGAGATATCCTGTGCTTCTGCGTAGAAGGATATAAAACGAAGAATACATGTAGAAAACTGAACGAAAAATATAGCTATTGCGATAAGTCAGAATTCTCACGTTAATGTATGATAGTGAAAGAAACTGCAACTGCAGCGCGAGTAGTCACACCTTTATTTTCTCTAGGCATGACCGGCATTCTCCAATCCCACTTCTGACACTAATCGTTGCGAGCTACGGGTTGCGAGACTGGAGTAAAAAGGCCGGTTTCTAAAAGTTATATATTTTTAGCACTTTATTTTGCATTATTTTACACACAAAGAGAGTAAGCAGTTTCTTCTTGATGAGTTGTCCTTCGCATGTGATGTTACAAGGGTTTTCCTGATAGTAACCAATCCTATATCGTTTCTTCCTTTTCTCTTCTTTTCTTCGTTTTTCTCTTCCTTTTCTTCATGATCTTCCTCTTCCACTTACTAAAGAATTTACTTGTGTGTACAAAGAGAGTAAGCAATTTCTTCTCGAAGAGCTGTCCTTCGCATGTGATCTTCCACGAGTCTTCCTGATAGTAACCAATCCTCTGACGTTTCTTCAATTTTTTCGTTTTTCTCTTCCTGATCTTCCTCTTCCACTTACTTAAGAATGACTACTGAACTGCCCTTTGCGCGTTAAAGTGCTCCTTATATAGACTCAAATTTCGATCGTCTTTTGTTTTCGATTATTCCAGAATATACCCGAAAAGGTATATAATTTTTATTGAATAAAATAGGCTTATTTATCAATCAGCCAACCATCCTTATTTACCTATCAAAGAGCTATGTTATCATCGACTGGTAATTTATAAAACATTATTTCTTTTGACTTGTCATTCGTAGACGTAAGTTGGGAAGACATTATCGGGTATTCGTTACCATATTATAATACCCTTTTTATAAAGTCTTTGTTTAACAAACTTTTAAAACCCATTGATAGGAATACTGCGCCCTTTCTGGGATTCTGTTGTAGAAACGTCTACATTGCCCCATTAATGTTTTACTAACTCTAAGGAATCTAGTGACTGGCATCACAAGCTTGTGTCTGTTCCTAGTATTAATGTTATGAATATCACCATTCTTATTAAATGTATTTATGCACATGTTATATTTATTTTTCATATACGTCTTTGAAGCCAAGGTTAGAATCATTATTTATTTAAATTTATCCCTAAGAGATTTCCTAGAATTAAGCTTATAGATATAGCTCTTATAGTCCTCTTTCGTATAACGAATGTACTTTCAATATTAGGAAACATCTTATTTTTTTACTGCAGGCTAAGTTTGCTGGCAAATTTGGATATATTAAAGAAAAACAGTGGTATCCACAAGGCGTAACTCTTCCCCCATTTATAAGTACTTTGGTATCTAGATGTTTAACATTAGGTGTCGTAAATTTTATATATTTAGTTTTATAGCCATTTTGAAGCAAATTATTAATTCTAAATTAACGAATTATTTTTGACATTCATTATTAACCTCGTGTTTACAAGTACTCGTTTAAATTTAAAGATTAATGAAGTATCATCAGGAAATCATGTTTGCCCCTACAAATAAGGCAAGTAATTTATGTAAGTAAGAATTAGGAATGGGCCAAGAATCTTAAGATCTTGTTCGTCCAGGAACAACAAGCACCGTTAATAACTTTTTGAATTTTGTTGTTGTTGAAATATGAGATTATAATCTTAAGCGCTGTACTTCCTATGCGATAATGATGTAGTTTCCTGATCAGTTTCACGCTGCACACAATCGAGACCCTGGAGAGATCACAAAAGACACCTAACGCATCCTGTAAATTCTGCCAGACCTCAAATATATTCTTAATCGGCTCTACACCAGCATCGGTTGTATAGCGACCCCTTGTAAAACCAAATTGATTATGCTGTAACAGTTTATTTAAATTAAAATAACTTAATTTATCCAAAATATTTTTTTCAATTACTACTAAGTAGTACAGAAATCGGTCTAAAGTTAGAGAAATCCAATGTACTACCAGATTTAAACCAAGGTATCGACACCCAAGTGAAGAAATGAGTGGCAGATACTTACCCCGATACTACGCTGCAATTTTCAATTATTTATTTAAATCGTAAAATATGTCAAAATAGATTTTAGAAGATCAATGAATAACTTTGAAATTGTGGGTAAATAATCGACTATCAAACAAAAATTTTTGTAGTAATGTGTTACAAAATAAGTAAAAGAAACAAGCATATAATCATAGAAATATTTTATTCATAATGTCTTTATCTAATATATGAATCATCATATAAACTGGCTTACTTTATTACATACATTTAAAGACTCCATAATTCATATTTTCCAGGACATGCGACTCGCTATCGTCATTTATATTCTGTTTATTAAGTTAATGTGAAAAAAAAACATTTAGTTTCACACATAGCGCTTATTGTTAGCATGCATATGATTTCCATTACAACTAGAAAGTAAAACAGTCAGCTTATCAAACTCAAATCTTACCCTAAGGCACTGACAGAAATGATTACGCGATAGATGCGAAAATTATTGGTGATATACTTCTAAATAATAAATAACATTCCTTAAAAATTATTCAATCACACAATTTTTTTGTATAAAATTAGAAAAAGTAGGCTGTATCCGCATATAAACAAATTCAAAATTAAATTGAATATAAACTACATTAAAAAATTTACACTGAAATGGATAGAACTATAACCTAAATAAACACAGTAACTGCCAACAATTTGTATTGCATGATTAAAAATATTTTTTTCATTATTTCACTCTATTACATTGCCATTGCTACATAATTTTAATTTCAAATAATAAATATTAAAAAGTTCCACATTGAAATATTTCAGAAGTTTTTTTATTATTTTCTAATAAGTTAGAATAACAATAATATATGTATAATAAATTTAATTTATATACCGCTCTATACAATGCAGTCAAAAATGTAGGAATGATCAAGTGACCATTACAGTAATGAAACTAAAATAAATCATTAAAATTAATAGAAGCTGTCTGTTGCCTAACCATTACTTTAAAATTTACATCTGACATGACATATATGGAATTATCAATTTTATGAGCATTTAAAAGCTGTTGTAACTCCCTCTTAGTGAGGTGCGAAGATATAACATTCCTTATTTTCCAGATAATATGAGAATGCTATCGTTCTTGAACGATATTAATAGCTCAAGCATATTACTTCATAAAAACATGGTTTGAAAAGATTTCTAATTGTACTATTATTTAAAACAACTGATTGATTGTTAAAAACACGAAACCTTAAAATATGAAAAAATGTATAAAAAAATGTAAAATCTGTAAAAAAATTATGTAATCCGATACAGAACCCTCAACAGTTTGGGAATCAAAAGCAACAGTCAATTATATTTCAATAGCAACTCGTATCATAAAACTATAAAATATTTATTAAAAATCCACAAGGTCCAAATTACATTGCAACACTAATGTGTTAATTGCGACACATCTTCATAAACGGCATGTATTGGACTAAAAGGAAAGGCATAATCTAACATGAACCCATATATAACGACGTGATGCAGTGTATTTTTGACTCTAGTTTAGCTGTAAGTCTGCTAATTATCATGTTTATAGTAAATCACTTATAAAGCTTATAAACTCAACGGCAGTGGCGTCAATATTAACGCATGCGTTATCTACGCTCTTTGCTGTGCGATGAATTTGGCTGGCACCTGGAAACACCCGCGCTTGTGGTTTTTCCTAATTGTTATTTCTCTTCGACTGTCACCTGGCCCGAAAAGTAACAATCTCATAAGGTAATGACAAGAGAGAAACATGTTTTTTTTTGTTAGGATACGTGCATGTAAAAAGTAAATAAAAATATAAAGGTTATAGAGAAAAATAAACTAAACAAAATTAAACCCTTCTGGTATTTATTTATTCGATAATTTGTTTATAAACAGAGAGGAAACATAGAAATACCCAAGTATTTCATCATCATCATCATTTCAGCCTATCACAAGTCCACTGCTGAACATAGGCCTCCCCCAAAGATTGCCACGAAGCTCGGTCCAGAGCCACCTGCATCCATCGACTTCCCGCAACACTGCGGAGGTCGTCACTCCATCTTGTGGGGGGTCGTCCTACACTGCGTTTGCCTGTACGTGGCTGCCACTCGAGAACCTTTTTTCCCCAACGGTTGTCAGTTCTGCGAGCTATGTGGCCGGCCCACTGCCACTTCAGCTTGCTGATCCTTACGGCTATGTCGGTTACCTTAGTTCTGCTGCGGATATCATCGTTGCAGACTATCACGCAGAGAAACACCGAGCGTAGCCCTTTTCATAGCACGCTGTGCAACTTTTAGCTTCCTCATACGGCCTGCAGTGAAGGACCAAGTCTCAGTTTCGAATGTCATCACTGGCAACACGCACTGGTTGTATACTTTGCTTTTGAGGTTTTGCGGTATACTCTTTTGAGGTGTTACGTTTTCCATTTTCCCATCACACTAGATGGATTTTTGCTATTACTTATTATGTATAGCAGAGATGTAAACAGGAATGTTATAATAACAGTTTTATAAGCAATTAGCTAATAAATCAGAAATTGTTATTCATAATATTTCTAAATATTTTTTTTATATTCACCTGAAAAGGTCCATTACGTAGGTCATGCTTTTCTGATAAGGATCGCATTAACGTTTCCTGAAATAAAGTTTAGTTTTTACTCTTCAGTCTTAATAATACTATAAATGTGTCAAAGTGAAGATCTTTAACAAACAGGCTATGTGCCTGTCCACCTGATATTTTTCTTTTAGCTTTTTTTTGTGAGCCAGTATAAAGTAAGTCCACTACTGGACATAGGTTTTTCCATAAGAGCCCCAACAAAAATGGCATACCACACATGGAAGCTTTGCCCATAATCACAAAGCCGGTGAGAGCATTGGTACTCTCGCACTAGAAGATGTTACGCTTCATCACTAGTCTGTAGGATTTAGGAACAGCAAAGTAGGACAGTTTTTCCGCCATCAGTCGGTTGACTTGAGGTCATGCAGGAATAGTTGATGACAACTGTTATCAGTTAGTATTGACAATATAGCATTAGCCATTACAGTAATATGTATATTATGTGATATGTAAATATATATATTTAGAAGTAGGTTTGTGTATGTATGTGTATATGAATGTATTTAAGCTCTAATTATTTTAATAAAATGAAAACGTATATTTTAATGCACCTTTTTAATTATTTCCCCATAAACTGGGTTGACTGGCAGAGAATGGCAAAAGGCATTATATTCGCCCTTTGTAATAATTTGTAATGGTGATAGCAATAAAGTAAAAATAAATACTTTCCTCCTTACCCTCCCAGATATACAGACAAAATGATTCTTAGTATACTGCAAACCTGAATATAGTTTGTTCAGAATCAACCATGGAATCAATTCTAATAATTTTTATATCATATAGTATTTCATTCCACAATTTTATTGCCCTGAGACAAATTTATATGGAACCATCCAGGGGGTATACCCTATTAAAATGTGTTTGTAATGTAAAGCTATGTTTTACGCTCTTATAAAATAATTATGTAGTATTGCTTTACGTTTTCATGTAAAGTGAATTGAGATAATCTAATTAAAAGAATAAATATCTAAAACTGAAGCTTTATATATACATTTTTGATTTGAAATCGTATCATGAAGAGATTTTACAATAAACTTGATAAAGCTTAAGCACAGAATACATTATATGCCAAAATGGCTTAAAAGTGACTAGTCAAGACAGAATGGGATAAATGTATTAACAACTTACTTCCGTGATTCTTTCAGCGTCAGCGAAACTGAGACTGTGGTTGGTTGTTGGCGTTTTCTTCAATTGCTCTTCCAAAGTTTCGATTTTCTTCTGCATCTGTGTAATATAATACATATCTAGCATAAATATACATACCTTCAACAATATAGATACCGACACCGGGAAAGAAACAGGACACATGAAATTTGTTTATAATGAGAACATGATGTATTCTTACATTCCCTAATGCTCCATATTGAGTATTAATTACGGGAAAGAAAAAAAGACAAAATATGCATAAAAATATAGCAAGGCCGGTAAACACATGTGACGATGATGTAACACAAAAGTGACATTTATAGGTGGCGGCACTTTATACCTCTTGTATGATGGTAGGCAATGATTTTTCCATGCAGGAGTATGCAAACGCCAGTGGTTCCTAAGTAAAAAAGTTTCGTTTAGTCGTCTAGATGTGCCTAAAGTAGTCAGATAGGTTAGTATTTCGTTAACAAAACACTTTATTGTACACCAAAAAAAATATCACGATTAAATATAAAAGGACAACAAAAGGCGACCTTATTGCTACACAGCAATATCTTGAAGACAACCCTAGGAATTGCCATACTTGGTATAAACATAGTACACATATAACATAGTAAAATACTTTTATAAGGCTGAAATTAACAATCAAGAGATATTCTTTGAAATGTACCGAGAAAATATATTGACAGCCAGGAAATTTAGACAGTCGCGAATACTGCACATGTCAGAGTATTGTTCACTATATTCAATGGGAGTGTGAGTGAGACAGACTAACGCGGATAAATACAGGAGAAAAAGAGGGTATCCTCGTGTATTTCCAAACATAACTGCATCAACCCTTCAGTTACATTATTGAATATAGGGTCTACATTTTATGTAAGGGAGATCGTTATGAGATAAATAACTGACGAGTTGACGATTGCTAGGACTTCTTTAATATATGTCTTATATACTAAGATTAATCCTATTTTATAAGAGGTATATTAAAAAGAAAAAACATAAGCCTTAAGACTTATATTTATTCTTTTTACCCGTTAGTCAAAGTTTGATTATAGGGCCGGCTATAAGGGAATGTAGTGTCCATCCAGTATTAGGTTGTAATCAGTCACCAAATGGTGCGACGAGCCAGTACCCAGTCAAAGGTAAAACCAGCCGAACCAAGTAAGACAAACCCAGATCATTAAATATCTGGTTTCCACACTGTGTTCTTCTAAGGCTTTTGTAAAAATCTAAAGATTGTAAACGACAAAGACCACAATGGACAGACGAGGCTCGTCACTCCGATTTGAGGAGACCATACATAAGACCCATAGGCTATGCTACATATAGGCAACATAGTCTATGGCTAACGATCGAGTTTTAGTGAAATAATAATGATACAGTTTAATTATATTCTGCCTAAATCATTTGTGTTGAAAGTTTAGTACGGACTGTTCTTAAATTTAGTGATTACAAGTGCATTTAAAGGAGCTGCTCAAAGTCTAATTTAACAGTAACTTTTCTCAAGTCTTTTTCTCAAACAATATATCCTTACACAAATCGTAATTAAGGTCTCAATTACCTGCCTTAGTCTATTAATTATTTAGATGTTTTACTTATGTTACAGAATTATATAACGTAAAAAGATATATAAGATATGCTATTAAACAAGGTTTGCAATAATTGCATATTATAGCTAATCTTGTTTAAATGCGACAATCATGTAATAGATGGTTAAAAATATGGGCATCCTCTTACATCTTAGCATTTAATTATACTCGGTAAGCATATCAAAGCAATAATCAGAGTTGCCATTCTCGTTGTATTTCCCGTTCCCTGAGTGTAACCATGAAATTTATATGAAAAAGTAAATAGTTTCCTAAATTTTACGTTTGACACGCTTATTGGCGCGGAGAATATTATAAAATTTACAGCTATCACAGCTTTCAGTCAAATTCAGGCCTAAATAATTACATAGAGGTACTTTTTAAATTACCCTGCATATGAGTAAACACAGAAATACATAGAATCAAGACAATAAATAATTGAAAATAAGAGGCTATTTATTACCTGTGACACAGTCCTTTGTCGTAGCTCGTCGAGTTCGCGTTGCTTTTCGGCCAGTTGCTTCGCCCATCGCTGCTCCTCTACCGTCACATTTTGTTGCAGACGGCTTAATGCGCCCTCCTAAAAAAAGTATGTCAGTAAATAATTTCTCAGTCTTTTTAAGCAAATATATGCCACATATTCATAATCTATTATAATATAGAAGGGAAATAAACTAGAAACTGTCTGGCAGCCTTTGGAAATCCTACTAATATAATAAATGTGAGAAAGTTTGTATGTAAGGATGTTCGTCATGGAATCGCGCTTAAAGGATTAAACATATTTAAATTAAATTTGGCCGAGAGAGAGATATGTCATGTCATGGAGTAATCGAAACTTTTATTTGAATTAAGAATTTTATTGAAATTGATTTGATTATTCTTGGAAAAAAGTCGTTAGTCGGTTCTCATATAATAGGTATATATTGACTTTAACATTTTGTAAGTTATAATTTTGATGAATTAAATTGTAATAGATCAAGACCCTTATGTTATATGATTATCGACTGTTTATTTACTTTTATTAGAAACTTACTGTATCCTCAATTATTCTCTTATATTTGTCGAGAAGAGTTTGTAGTTGTTCATTCTGTGTCACCACTTCACTAAGCCGGGAATCGGACGCAGGCGCGGCTTGAGCTTCGGGTATTTCCTTATTCTCCAACTCCTGATGCTTCTTCTCTAACTCCATCTTCTGCGCTTCCATTTTCTGGAACTCGCTTCGCAAGTTGTTGGCGAAGGCCTGAAGCCAGTCCCGGCCAAGGCCTGAGACCGGTGCGGCGCTCGGACACGCTGATCGGAGCACGTTGGCCACTTCTTTGTACTGCGACTCTTGGGCACTCACTATCGCCTCCTGTAACAAGAACATCTAATTTAGTATTTAGTAATATTATAAATGTACTGTATAACTAATATAAACGTGATTGTTGTTTATGTAAGATAGTTTACATGTGCTGAAATAAATATAGATAAAAATAATGTATGACACATATCAATATAAAATATGTACTTTTAGTATATTTTTTTCTTGTAAGAGTATCTATTTTATTTCCTTCTCCTGCACATGGTGTCTCACCTCCTAACCAAGAAGCGTGTCTCTGGAGATCTTATCATGATAGTGAAAAAACCATTAGAATTTGCCTAACTCAAATCCCACAGACTAGTGATAGGGAGCAACATAACTAGCTGCAGGGTATCGGCACTGCGATCACCAACCCCTGGTCCGACGTGGCAAGTATGGGCAAACCTTTTAAGACATATGTATATGCCAGTTTCTGCTGGCCTTTTCTAGGTGAGGCTTGTGTTTGTTCAGCAGTGCCCTTAAATGGGCTGGTAAAGGAAGTTTGTAAGTGTAGTAAGTAAGTGACTTTACAGAATATACTTTATTCCATGCATATTGTGAACAGTTGCCCTGTGAGAATCCTTTGAGTTCATGCATACAGTTATTTAAATATTTTATTTTACCTTTCCCTTTACCTTTAAATAGCAGAGGGCTTTTACTGTTTTTGTTTATATATTTTAGGTTCTATTCTATATAGTAAACCTGTCACAGAATTTACAAACATATGTTTTATTCAAAAATTTTATATCCTCCATGGAAGCAGATGAATATTAATTAACTTGCAGATTTATATAATAAATGTATATGGAGGAATAAATAAAAAAAGCTATGTTTAAATTCTTTTAATTCGCAAATAAAACTTCATATGCGAAAAGTTAAAGTGTGCACTGTATAATAATAAATATTTGCATAAAGTTGCCAAAAAAGAAGCATAGCGAAGCGAAGCCGGCCGAAAAGGAACTATAAGATAGGGCTATAAGCAAAAAAATTGTTTACCTATAACTTACATTTCTATTATTTTGTAAAGTATTTTAATATTTTTCATTTGTTTGAGTTTCAATAGTTTGTAGCAAACAATACTATTTTAGCTAGTCTAAAAGTAAGATGTTTGGTAAATATTTGATATAGCTACATGTTTTGGACAAAATAACACTTACAGGCAGTGAGTCTTGGGCCGGCATAGCGCTGGTAGTTTTCGCCTGGAGGGCCTTTTCGGCTGATTGTAACGCCTCCATTACTTTCCAGTTTTTAGTTCGCAACTCCTGAGTGGGAGGAGCCAAAATCAACAAGCAAAAGTTCATTAAAAAAGTTAAAAGCCATCCAAAACAGCTGATCAGTTCGTATATTTGATGCAAGATGATGTGTGCAAATAGTTGAACAAATGAGGAATATGCAAACAACTCATTTGAAAAAACTTTTATTATAGATTTACCAGTCGAATGAAATCTTAAGCCTTTTGTGGTATATTAAGGTTGAAAAATTTCAAACCATGTGGAAGAATGTAACATAATGTAATTAATAATAATTTATTATAATTTTACTACTAATTATTTTCCTCAATGTTTTCATGGGTCCGATCTAAACGAGCAAATTATTGTATTAAGTTTGAACATTGTAATGACATTTTACATTGGGGTAATATTAATAAACATGAAAAAGGTAACATTCTTTAAAAATGTTTTCGTACTTTCATGCTTAACTTTAATGTCCATTTTAATATTTAATTAATGTCATGATTGGCGATTATAAATTATTTACCTTGTATATTAGTTCCCATACATTAAAACTTTAGTTATTTTTAAATTTGTGTTGGACATATTATACACAACCAAAATTATTAAACGAGCACAAAAGCAAGTCGAAATGCTAGGACCCTTACGTTGTTCTTCTCTTGGTACTGGTGCAGCTGTTCTCTGAGTGTGGCGATCTGCTCCTTTTGCTCTGAGCTGCCCCTCAACGCTGCGGCCAGCTCGCTCCGAAGCGCCTCCACTATGCTCTCGACCTTCGCCAGTTCGCTTGCTCGCTGAAATGTTAAAGCTAGTTACTGCAATGTGACACGTACGCACATGCGACACGACATTTCACATGCGCGACAAATTAAATACTCTGTGCTCTATACCTGTTTCATATAAGTACAATCCTGAATAGACTGCCAATTAACTTGGTAAATAATGCGTTTCACAAGATTTGATTCCCATATTTAATAAAATTACTCCAAAGTGTGTCATAATCATTATTCATGAATTATTGTACTTGGTGTGCATATTGTTAGTTGACAATTGTATTGCGACTCTCAGGTTACTTTCGACTGTTGTAATATCTTCCTGTAAGTCTTCGCTGGCATGCATCTCCTTCGATCATTAGCCTATTGCAGGATGTTGCCATTTTGCTAGTTACAGATAAGTCTAATTTTTTAAATTGTAAGACAGCCGAAAACCAATAGATGGATAAGAACTCATGCCTGTCACCCATAATGGTCGACAGAGATTGAAATCGGATTCCCATTCGGAACAACTCTTCGTATCGAAAGGGGCTTCACCAACTTTCATCTCTCCGGGAGAAAGATTTTGACGGGTGGTGAGTCTTGTCGCCGGGTTTGCTCTTCCAGATTGCCAAGAGATTTCCAAATCTTTTTCCTTAGTCGATACTCGGACGGGAAGTAAGGGAGAGGCAGATGATTACGCCGCGACCACACTTTTACCACGCCACATTTTTAGGGGGATTATATATGTGATATATTTATGATATAGATAATAAGGCTATCCAATAATCGGAGCTGTTCTTACACTTACTTTCTGATCATCATTAGTAGAAGGCGGCAGTCCGTTTTGTGCAGGAACAATACTCATTTGCTTCAATTCAGCCACCTCCGATTCTCGCGACAACAACTGCTCCGTCAGTGATGATAGCTCCGCCGCTAACTACAATGCAAATAATTGCCAAATTCTTTTCCATTTATTTAATGTCCAAAGATAATAATAATAGATAAAAAGGCAATAAAATAGTAATATTAAAGCAGTAATTAATTAGTGTTCCCGGCGGTCAGTGTTCGAAAATTTAAAATGTTTGAAACTACGCAATATTATTGAGTAACTGTTAATAATGCTCTGCCTAAAAGAATGAATATAATTTAAAGATTTCTTAAATGACTATAGACTTGTAGTACTCACTAGTGATATTTGTTTCTCAGATTCCTCCCTAACTTTCTCTGTTTCTTGTTTGAATCTCTCCGCTTCTTCTGTCATTTTATTAGCTTCTTCCTTTGCTTTCTCGGCATCTTCTTTGAACTTTTCTAGACCACTTTCGGCTGCTTGTGCTCGGCTGCTTAGTCGCTGCATTTCATTCTGAAGTTCAGTCATGCCTGCGAAAAGAATAAAATAAAATATTATTCTTGCATTGCATCTGCCACTTCATTTGCTTTGAGAATTTATCCGTGGCAATTTCCGGGATATACAGATCTGTAAGATATGTTCTTCCTGAAGGTTAAAGGTATCTCCATACGAAATTTCATTAAAACCGGTTCAGCAGTTTAGCCGTGAAAACGTAACAGAAAGACAGATGATAGTTATTTTAGTATTTATAATATTTAATGAATGTATGAATTATTTAACATTAATCCATTCACATGAGTTCTTCATCTTCCTGTCACATGTGTTCTTCGTGTCCACCTATTGCAAACATAGGCCTTTGCGCGTGGTAGGATTTGCCACATATGGCTGGCAGGTTCGCGATTAGATTACCAAAAGTAATGCCGACCAGCTGCCCTTCATCTCTCTGTGGGTATTTTCAGTCTGGCATTCACATGCCTATGTGAAATTATTCCTCTTCAAGATCTTATAGAGATAGAATGAGATGAACCTATTGCTTACCAGCGAGTCTTTCTTGAGCTTGACGCAGTTCCTGCTGAGCAATTTTTTCTGCATGAGCGGTACATTGTCTTTGCTGTTCTAGTTCTGCATACGCACGATTTGCCTCCTTAAATATGCAGAAACTCAATTAAAACGATCAATCGGAACTACAACCTATACATGTCAGTTTATATCTCAATGTATTGTGGAGTATTTGATAGCTGTAGTTTTACAACATTAACTGAAAAGTATTTTAAACACATCTTAATAAATGTTTTCTCAATGAATCCAGGGCTTAATTTATCCTGAATATATTCATGCTAAATATGTACAAAGTCTAGCAGCCTGTTAATGTCCAGCTGGGAAAAGACCACCTTCTCAAATATCTTTTGATGATATTACAGTGATGGTTTGCGGATTTCACATGTTCTCGAAATAATTCTTTTTAATATTTCTGAGACATGAAAGTTTCCTCAGGACGTTTTCCTTTACCGCCAAGCAATTCAGCACTTAAAATTGCTATGCTAATAATTACAGTGCCGGCACCGGGAATAGAAAAACTTGCGCTTTATGAAATTAAGGCGAGCGCTCTGACCACTAGGAGGTTACCTAATCACATAATATTATTACCTATAGTTCTTGATCAATATTTTAAATTCGTTGACAGAGTAGCCTTTTATGGAAACGTAAAACGAGTGATGCCTCGATGATATCTAATTTAGCCTCATATTTTAAAGGCCATGTCTAGATCATGCACTAAATATAGAAGTACAGCAGTTTAGTCACAGGATACTTATTTAGTTTGGTTACTTTATTTCAAGATATGTTTGCGCTAATAATAAGCCAACGAGACTCGGGTCAAATACCTCATCGACCGTCCGAGCATGCGCCCGCTGCCCGTGTTTGAAGTCGTCGCTATTGCCGAGGTTAGTTAACCATTGCACATGTCAAATGGCACTTGCATTTTATTTGGATTATTAGGTTATGTAAGGGGTTTGAAAAAGGGTATTGTGTTTATTTGTTTCCTAAAAAAATTTATTATTTTAGAGAACTGAAAAATTTTATAAATTATGTCTACTATTAATGAACATTTCATTAAATGTCAGTATGGTCGCATGTATAATATATTATGTATAATAATGTGACTTATACCTGTAGCTGCTGCGCGAGCTCGTCCGCGTGCCGCTGCGCCATGATCATGGAGTCGCGCGCGGCCGCCGCGTCGCAGCGCGCCTGAGCTGTGTCCCGCACCATTTCTGCCTGCAGCCCCGCTAGCTGCTGCAGCAACGCCGCTTCCGACTAAACAACGGCAACAACTAATAATTTCCTGTACAACAACTAATGTGTTTATGTGAATACATAATACCACTTTGAAAAATTATACGAGTATATTATCGCGGCCCTTGTTGGGTTCAGTCTGTGGTTGTGTTGGGTTGTCAGAAATTCAAATCTAAGTCACATTGTTCACATCGATGGTATGTAGGCCTCTGAGACAAAAATCATCGTCTACATCTAAGATGCGATAAGAATCTTTACAAAAAATATTAGTCAACTTTAATGGAAGCAACTCACTTCTGACAATCGCTGGATGTGCATTTCCATTTGAACGCGTTGTGCCTGCGCTTCTCCCTCGGCACTCATTTTAGATTGAAGCTGCGAAAAATAGTTAACTTGAAATCATTTTATTTATAAAACTAGTGTCAAAAGAGATAACAGTACACCTCATGATCCGCCAGCTCCGAAACACCTGTAAACAACTTCAACCAAAGAAGGACCCAGAGGACAAGGGATTAAATACAGCACAAAATTATGCTAACTGTCTATACTTTTAACACAGAAACAGAGGTTTTGGTGTTGAGATGAGAAATGTCATTCGATGACGTAGGTCACTCAATCGTAGACATGAGCGTCGTGCTGGTCAGTTTGACCTAAACAAGCTGATTGTGCACACTGATCTATCACTGTTTTATGGAATGTATTAGGAAACACACAGTTTCACAACATTTGGCCATTTGGTCGTAATTATGTGTATGGAAGAAAGAACAGTGTTGGAGAAACATGTGCTTTGTAATTAAAATAAGTTACCTGTATTATGCTAATGTTAAGAAAATGCGTCTAGATTTTATTCGTTTTAGTCTTTATATTAGCTTTCGTTACTTTTATTTGTTTCATGGACCAGTAGCTCCTCCTGGCTTTTTCAGCACGTCTTGCAATATCTCTTTATAAATACAGGATGGATCTTCTTTTATATACAGACTGGACAAATTGCGAGGTGCAGCGCATCTAATTATTGTTGCTAAATATCTTATTCTGCAAAACGGTCTTAAATTCAGAGAGGATCACTAACTGACAATTATGTTCGCTATTGATCCAGAAGCATCTCTAGTATAGAAATACTAGAGTTGGCGCTAAGGTGGAACATATCATAAATAAACCTTTTCTTCAAATGCCAACTACAAATGCACCCCATGCCCTGTCGAGTAGGGGACAAGGCTGTGGTAACTGACTGATGACGGAAAATTGGGGTGCAGCAGCTTCCCTGTCTGCCCAACTTTTGTTAGCGCTTACACTGAAACGCCTATGCCAGCAGTGGGTATGCCGGTCGGTCGGTAGGTACGTACAAGCAACTTGTCCTGCGCGAGCGCGTGGTTATCGTCGAGCACGCGCTGCAGCCGCGCCTGTAGTGTGTGAAGCTCGGCGCGCGCCACGCCCGCTGCCTGCTCGGCCGCGCGCCCGACCGCTGTCGCGCGCCCGCGCTCCGCGTTCAGCGTCGCCCTGTGCATACACCGTCCACATGATTATGAATATGCATAGAAACAATATATGGCCAAAATTTAGTCCTCTTGGTAACGGAAATATCTCGAAAACGATAAAATAAATATTTTTTTATCTCATTTAAAAGTTCTTTTGGAAAACAAATATGTGACCATACGGGTAGCCACTAGTCTTTTATAAATATCGTCACCTCCACGACTGCGTATCTGATGCATACACAGTAATAAGTCTTATCTGTCTACACTTCCTAAATTTACCGTAGTCACTACGACTACGGTAAATTTAGGGACACGAAATCTAACACTCCCACAGCGCAGCGATGTGCGCGTAACTTCTCAGCTATGGGTTTAGAACCGGTGCACGTAGTCTCAGTCTCAGTTGCGGTATGATCGACAGGGCTGCAGGTGGCGCGCATTCGATGAGTATTATTAATATTTTTTGAGTGACTTTATGGATTGATTAAAATGACTAAGAATATTTTAAACATAATCAGTAAGTTAATTTAGGCTATGTGATATTAATCAAAAATTTTAAACATGATGCCCTGCAAATATTTTCCGATATCCAAATTAGAGAAACTTTATATTAGATTGTGATTATGCCACACTTGTTTAGTTAAGCCAAACATTAATGCATTGCAAATACATATTGTACTATGTATCTTATTTTTATTTTTTATTTCTAATTTTATGTGCAACAGGCTGCAAGCCCTATAAATAGGTAGTAACTATTCTGCTCGTTATTAGAGAGCTTGGTTTCTGTAGGGATATTTACTCATGGTTCATAGATCTGTAAGCTTGCAGAGTATATTACCACATAAGATACTGTATACTGTCAAAAAAGAAAGTCGAAAATATCAGATTCGGAACTTTACCATGGAAGTGACGATATGCATGTATCCTGTATGTATACCAATACAAGCAGATGTACAGATGATGAATTTAAAAAAAACCTGCTTCTGGAGATATTAAATTTATTTTCAGAAGCTTAAGTCGCTACAAGATTTTCAAGGATGTCGAGTTTTACGACATTATTCCGCCTTTGGTTATTTTAGCCATGATAGCCGTGTGGTTAGGGAATCTGCCTAAAATCATATATAGATAAAAATAACGTACCGTAGTTCCTTCAGTTTAGCATGCAAGGCTTGGGAAGCTTCTATCTCATCGGCGAGGGCTTTCTCTTTCTCTGCGAGCTGCTTCTTCAGTTTTTGCATGGGGTCATTGGGGCCCTGTTGATATATGAATATATTGTTAAAAAAAAATCTGATTATAGTAACAAGTAATGTAAATGATGAATATTAAGACTGTGTTAAGAATAATGGATTAATAGATCTGTCTTAGAATTCAAAGTATATTCCACGAATCGAAATATCCAAATCAACATAAATACCATACATTGGTATTTTACCAATCCTTAAATCTGCTGTTTAGTACTCCAGGAACTTGGGAACTTCTTTGAATGAATGCTATGGAAATTTTTTTTTATGCGAAAAGCGTGAAACGAGTAATCGGATCACCTGATGATAAGTGATTACCGTCGCCCAAGTACATCTGCAACACCAGAGGTGGTGCAGGTGCGTTGCCGGCCTTTGAGGATATTTGAGAGATGGGAGGGAGGATGAGGAGAGGGATGGGAGGAGGAGTGGGCCTCCGGTTACCTCACTCACCGAACCAAACGCAGAAGCACAAGATGCCTCTACTTCACGTCGGTATTGTGCGAGTCCGTGGTACTAACCCGGTCGAGCCGGCCCATTCGAGCAGCTGTAAAAGCCGCCGCTCGGCTCTAGCACGTCTAGAATGTATAGTTTTTACCACATCTTTGTTTAATTTTGTTTGCAAGAATAGAGTTTCAAAATTATGCTAATCTTTATGTATTATCTATCTATAGATGGATGAACGATACGATGATGCAAATGCAATACAAACCTCGGTCCATTCAGAGTGTTCTGGCAATGGGTCATGATGCTTGTTAAGTAAAGCATCAGTCAGTATTTGTATTTCAGTCCGTGACAGAGTAGCTTCCCGTACAACTCGTACTAATTCACTGACAGCCACTCCACCACTATCACTGGCTAAAATAGAAAGAAAAAACGATATACAAAGAATTGCAAACGATATGCAAAAACCATTTCTTTAAAATTTTACTGTGAATAAAATGAAAACTTAATTTTATTAATGAATGCATAAAAAATTCATTAAATTGCCCTTGCCTGAAGCAAATAGTGTGTACTACTAGTATTTTTGATTGGCATTCATAGAATTTGTGAAAGCTTACACTTAATAATTCTATTTGGAAAGTTAACCCATCATTGCAGATTTCAGTCAATTCACCTAAATTTTATTCTAACCTACTCAGAGTACCTCTTAATGAAGTTTGAATTCGTTCCTGTTTTGTAATTCGTGCATTTATTGATATCGGCGCTATTTATTAAATATACGTATATTTAATATATACCGTCTTGAGCTCTTAGCTCTAGATCTCTCTTCTAATCTAAATTTCGGTCGTTACATCGAGTCCATAGCAAACACTGCAGCCAAAAAACTTAGTATCCTCTCGGGGGTGAGACGGTACTTCACATCGGAGCAGCTCTTAAATCTATACAAAGCTCAAGTCCGCTCTTGCATGGAATACTGTTCCCACCTCTGCGATGGTTCAGCTAAACATCAGCTTGATGCTTTGGACTCGTTGGAGCGCCGAGCGAAGAGGATCATAGGCAGACTCACTAGTAGAGGCAAAACTTCAAAGCCTCGAACACCGTAGACGAGTGGCCTGCCTCTCGGTTTTTTATCGGATCCATTTCGGAGAGTGTGCGGAGGTTTTGCATTACTTAATACCCCCTTCCCCTTTCCATCACCGAACGACTAGACGCGGCTAGCAGTTCCACCCTTATGTTGTAGACATTCCTCCATTACGCACGAAGCGGTTTACCTCTTCTTTCTTTATGCGGACGGCTAAGGAGTGGAACTCTCTGCCGAGGTCAGTTTTTCCGGAAACCTTTAACCTGGATATCTTCAAGGCCAGTGTGAACAGACATCTAGGCAAGCGTGTACCATCCTAGGCCTCATCTTCGCTTTCCATCGGGGAAGATTGAGGTCAAACGCAAGCCTATTTTTTCATAAAAAAAAATGAATGTCATATTTGATTATTGATAACTTGACATAGTGTTGCTATGGTAACCTTATGTACACTATAGGAATTTCTCTGGTGTCTTTTGTAAAGAAATTGCACATGGACTAACCACAGGACTCCAAAAATGTATTTATAGGTAATATAAATATTGGTCCAGTGACAGAATTGAACCCGCCAAATGCTTGGCCACTGCGCCCCTGTGCCGTCAAATGACATTGTTACGGCGAAATATTGGTTCAGAATCTAAAATTTTCCGTTACCCATAAGTGACAGCATATTGGGCTCTGCTTTTTTCTTCTTGTTTTTCCCGCCGGGTGGTGACGGTACAGGTGGTGTTGCAATCGGCGCCAGAGCTTGCTTCAGTAATTTTTCTGTTGTCAGTTCGCTTGGTTGTGGTGGGTTGAGAGGGGGCACCACCTCTTCGATTGTCGAAACAGTTTCCTCGCTGGTACTCTTCTTCTCCACTTTTTTAACTGTGTAAATTAAAAGAAATATGATTAGCATGGCGGTGGCAGTGTAGACCAATGACATGGAGCAGCGTATGAGTTGCGAGGCGTCTGATACTGTGATCGTGATAGTATGCCTGCCTGCCAAAAGAAGTGACTATAGACAATCTTCTTTCAAGCTTATATTCAGCAGTAAACTATTAACAGACTCATGAAGATATGCATCATTGGGAGTTTATATTTCGGAACTATTTCGTAATGATATTAAAATACTATTTATAAAGAAAACTATACTTGCTGACATGGTGTTTTGGAATACTGAGCACCATTTGGTTAAATTATATGCCATAGTACACAAACTAGTGCACAGTTGATTCAATTACATAATTTGTCTTTTTTTGTTCTTATGTTAGTACAAAACTCACATGGTGTTATTGTGAGAATGCGAGAAAATCGGGTTTGCCTTTTGTTTTTGTAATTGTAATTATTGGTAAATAGTATCAACTCCACTAAAAAATTAGGAATAAAAGATCTGACTATGTGCCTCAAAAATTTATTAAGAAAAATATTTGTATACTATGTACAATATCACAAGTGGAACTATGGGCTGTTGGCTGTATTGAGTGTATTTTTGTCAAGAGAGAATGCTTCAACTCTTCAATGGTACTTGCAGTTTATACCGCATTACATAATAATAAGTTTTGACTTAAGAAATTAAAAAGTATATTATTTAAGGCTTTTGAACTTGGTGAAAATACTCGATTAGTTTAATGACAATACAGTATAGCTAACATAGTTATAGAAGGAATCGCTCAATTACAAAAGTAACATTTATTACAATAATACAATTTAAAGTAAAAGTGTGTAGATATGTCATAAGCGATTCGAGCATGGCAGCTTATGATTTTGCTTATTATATTAGCTCATCCTGATTTCAGTTCCATTGGGAGTCAACTGAAGCATATTGTGTACTGAGTGTATCTAATATAATGGGACATTATAATATTATGTAATGGTCCAATGTCACTTTTCACTTATAATATGATCAAAAACTAAAAAAATTGTAGTTTTATAATTGAAATAATTAATATACCTTTCCTTTGTTCCTTAACCCCTTCTCCACTATTGTGACGCTCTTGAACAGTCTCGTCTTTTACTGGTTCTGGGGTAGCAGTTGGCTTAGAAGTAACTTTTGAATTCTTTGCTGGCTTAGGAAGTTTATCTTTCTTTTCACCCGCTTCTTCCTTCTTCTCTAGCCCCTACAATATTTTTAAAAGTAAATATTTATTTAAATGTCAAAGTAGAATTTTTTTCTAAAATGTCAAAATATCACAAATGGTGAAAAAACACAGGACCAAACATTTTTAGAAAGGATGGATGGATGAATAGTGTTAGGAATTATTTAATTCTAATGTCTGTCAAATGTATTTCAATATTATTAATAAAGAAAATATTTTAAAGAATGGCGAAATCAATAATGATAATAGCAATGTAGGTAATATAGATAAAATTGTGAATATCAATGTATAGAGACATGAATAAAACAACATGCAAATATGAGCCTTTTCACAATATGCGTAAGTAAAAAGCCATAAACCTTTAGCAAACTTATAAGCATAATTATCGCCAGACTACCAAGATGTCTGAGTAATGTTCTAGTATCACAGATATACAAAAAAAAAAACTCGAAAACCATACGCATCTAGGAGGGGGAAGTGACACACTCACTTTTTCAACAAATGTTGAATGCAATAACTCGAACTCATCCTTTGGTTGCATCTCTTCAAAGTGGTTGGAGACAGTACTGCCAGTGGCGGAAGGCAGCGTGCTCGGATCGCTAACGCAGCTCGGATCCTCTTTGTTTATAAGTATCGGCTTTACTTTAGGATCCTTGCCGCGTTTGCGGATCTGCACAAACAGTAAAACTACCGTACAATAGAGGAACTATTAATGTTATGTTAGAGGATACTACAGCATACAAGACAGTATTACTTATGTTGTATATAGGGAGGAATTATGTTATAATAATAATCCAAGATGATATTGATGATATAATACCACGCCGATGATATTAATTACAGATACATGGGAGAAATGCTCTCAGTGGCAATTTACACGGGACAATTTGCATGACGGCGGTTTCTACACTAACAGCTCACATTCACACACCCAACGACCCAAATACACGGTTTTATGCACAGTGTCAACAATGTGACACATTGATTCTGTTTGTATGATTTATGTAAATTTAAACTACTAAACTCGAATTCAACGCGAGCGAAGGCGGAGAAAAAGCTAGTTTGAAATAAAATAGTAGATATTTGTCACACTGATGACCTACTAATTTATACATACCTCTTCAAGAAAATTATTTTATTTTTTAAAATATGTTTTATATATAGTTTAGATATACATATAGTCTTTGTAATGTAGACATTCTGACAGAGGAGCTGTAAATATCACATTGCTTGCACATGCATTAGTAATGGTGGTTGGAGGAAAGGATTCCCCAATTCTTCATGCTCCAAGTAGTTTAATTGAAATGTGGTATTAAGATGTGTTGTGCTTTAAATTGTAATTTACACTTTTATTGATGCATGAACCTTTGCTTGAAATAGGGCTGATTACAATTTCAAGTCTTCAAGTCAAGAGCAAAGATCTTGAAAATATCTCTGATTAAAATTTTATTATCAATGCTGAATTGGGCGCATGAATTGTGGGACTAATTGCGCCTATTGGAACAACATTTTAATAGGTAGTTTTAGTAGGTCCCAGTAATTTTTCCGGGTGGCATTATTAACGATAAATTTTCGGCCACCAGTTGGAAGCTATAAGATTTGTGAATTTTTTTACTTAGTCGTCTAGAATCGACCTCCCCAAGATATTATGGTATAGCAGATTTTCTTATGGCCTGCCACACTCTTTTACCTATTGTAAAAAGACGAATGATGTACAAAAACGATTTTTATGATTGAATTGCCATAACAATCCAGATAGCCAAGTGTAAAGCTATGTGTGCCTAAAGAACAAAGTAAATGTTTTAACGCCTGTGCAAAGTGAAAATATCCCCTGTGTTTATTAGTAAACTTGGCCATTGTAAATATAGTCACATATTTAAATTATTTTTATATTTAGCATTTGAACTAGAATGATGATGACGTCGCAATTCATCAATAATGTGGTAGATAGCACACTTACCAGCATAAAAACCTGAACAAGTATTAGAAGTTACATACTTGTGAGAAAAGTCAGAAAAAGGATTAGATTAAAAAATTAAAAGGCGACTACGGAAAAGATCAAAGTCAAGTTAATTCAGTTATAAGAAGAGGCTTATAACGACATCATATAGCCAATGACACATGGGGCTTTAAAACAAAGGTGACGAAACCTCAATTATCAACCAAAGGCAGAAATAATTACCACCTATTAGGTTGTTGCAAATAAAAGTAATGAGTAATTTGAATAATTTGAGTGACTATGAAAAACACTAAATCAAAAACAAATTTTTGGTACAAAATTTGCATCAACTTTCACTGTGTGTTATGACTAAGTGTACTGCTGTGAACTCTGCCACTGATACCTGATAGAAGTTCTGTGTTAGCAGAATACCAGTTTTGGCTATTCGTGTAGCCAAATTATTCGAGAAAATTGCGTGATCTCTTTTACAACTTAGTGATTAAGTGATCATAGATTGTGGTAAATAACCTAAAAGAGTGATAAAACGGTTCAGCATTGGCCCCGGTACAGAAAAGAGTAAATAATTTTGTAGATTAACTTGTAAAAAAATGTGGCATGGTGCAGTGGGGTAATCCCGACATAAATTTCTATGACATGACTAGAGGTCTTTATTTTGGTTAATTATCCGAACTATTTTTATATTTACGACCATTATTGTTTTATCTCTGTTCACTTAATGAAAATATCTGTCGAATACAAATATTAAATTCTTAAATACACATTATTCTCAAATATTAAGACTTATTTTTTTTAATAGGTGAAATTGCGAACTATCCATGGGTAATTCCGAAATAATTCAAATGTTGGATTTATTGCTTTCTGACCGAAAGTTTACATTTATTTTTCAATCGTAATTACTCCTTACAAAAAAATATCATCATTTTTGTCAATATCACTATAATCTAATTTCTTAGAGCATTGATATTTCGAAATTACCCTTAGAAATAACTGTTACTCTCAACATTTCAGTTAAGTATTTAGGATCATAGGTACCAGCTGGGAATAAACCCGCTGAGTAGTTGTCCCCACCAATTTTGATCGCACTGGAGAAATACTACAATATTTTTTTATAAGTTAAACTTTCAATATCATTTTAATGAATTACTCTAAATGTTTCTTACGTTTAAATTAGATATTCTCTATGGATTGAGAAACACTGCCAATTACTATGAAAAGGCTAAAAGGCGTTATTGCGGAATGATTATATATCGGAATAAACCCCGAGGGGTACTTTCGACAATCAAATTAGGAACACAGTTTGGATGTTGCGTTCTTCTCACAAAGTCGCAATATACGATAATCTAGAGAAAAAACAAACACTTATTCAAATAACTTACCTTAATTCCGAAAAAAATGTATTAGGGTTATTACAAATCATCAAAAATGGCGCGTAAAACACTTGTCTGAGTAAACTTGACGCCTCGCAAGTAATATTTACATTAGCGATTCACGATGACTGTCGCGGCGTGGACGAAGAAGAATTACCCCTCTGCACCTTATAGAGATTGTTTTCTTTGTAAAAATCCCATTTTAAAGTATGTTTGAAATAAGCTCAATGACAATTAATTTATTTTTATTATGTTTTTCCTTAAATAATCTATTTTTATAGTGCTAAGTTCAAGTAAATTAAGAACGGAAAATGAGATATTTACATGAGTAACTGTGACACCTATATACAAATCGCTTTCAATACATAACGTAAAAATAAAAGTATGTGCACACAAAGTGCCAGGAAGAGATTGCTATGCATTGATAAGCCCGCCACATTATATTATACCTTCTACTTAAGTAGCTCTTTTAATGTTTTTGTCCTTTTAATCCTAATGTTTTGTGGTGTATAATAAAAATATATTCATTCATCCATAGGGCGTAGGAACATCGCCAATACATATCCGAAAGAAAGCGGTAGCACTACATATACATCACGACACAAGTACAGCACAATGCTTATTATACAAAGAGAGAGTACCACAAAATGTATACAAAACGATAGAACAACAATTGCAAACGCGATGACTCGCATATGCCTGTCACTGCTCTAAACCACTTAAAACTGTTGCGTCGTCGCACATCTTGTCAGAGAGTGTACCTTCGAATTAGCGTTAGACACCTATGTCAAAGGAGCCAGATTACCTTCTACTTGGTATTATTTATTTCCGTGATATTACTTAGCCATAAAACAAATATCAATTACCAGAGTGTTAGTATTAGTGGTCATAATTATTTGGAAATAGTAAAAACTATATAGATTATGTAGATATTTTTTTAGTTATCGTTATTTTGACTTAAGATATATTTGAGCTTTAACTAAACCAAAAACACCCCGATCAAAGACTTTATTGATCGCCGCGCTGGCTTACGCTGCCCGCGTTTGTTTTTAAGTCCTCGAAGCACCGACAAGGAGATCCTGTGAGGTCAACACCCTTGCCGATGTCAATAAACTGTTATTCCTCCAGACTTTATAACAAATGGCGCTTGCGTTTAATTTAGAATATAAGGCTACATAAAGTAGTCTTAAATAAAATTACTACTTAAATTGATACCAAATATTACCTAAATAAATTTTGCTGTCAAAACGTAACAGATAGACTTTCGCGTCGTTGTAATATTAGTATATAATTAAAGAGAATCTACTATTATACACTACTATATTTACAATTACATTGTAACAATTCAAATGCAGCCAATTAAGTGATATAAATGCACATTTCATTGGCATGTATACTGCAAAAGCAAATGGATAGAAAAAAAATAGTTAGTTAGGTTAAGTGTACCAATTAAACCAATGAGTTTGAATAAAAAGACCTAAGTTTAAATGTTGTAAAACTCATTGAAGACCTAATATAATCATCAAAGTATTGGATTATGCTTGTGATACAGTTAAATTTGCATGCGACTAACTGATCTCTAATAAAATATTTACAATAAAAAAATCTGTACTTGTTCTTTCGATACATACATATTGTAAAAAGCAAAGTTAGCCCAATATGGAGTGATGCATAAATAATAAAGTTATGTAAAGTTTGTGCTATGTTTTTATGGAGGTATCTTACAAACCTTAATATTAGAGTGTGTATCTGTAGCCATTTCAACAACAACTGGAGGGCAGAATTCCACATGTGGCTTTGATGCTGGTGCTAAATCTTCATCAACGCCACTTTCAGCCGGCGCCTCACTTTCAGGCTCACTACCGGTCGCCGGTGCATTCTCTTTTTTCTCCTTCTTTGCTAACTGTAAATAATGAAAACAAGATAGATAAAGATGTCAATTAATTAGGAAATCCTAATGAAATATGACACTGTTTAACAGTATTAAATGTCCAAACAAATTAACAACTAGTAAATTACCTATCCATAAAGACATTTTACTCTTTCAAGATTTCATGAGTGACTTTTTTGATTAAAAACTTTTGATGCATTGATCAATTAGATGTGGTTTAAAATAATATCTGAATTTGCATATACAATATTTATCATCCAGGCTCAAAACTGTGTTTTACAAAGGAAATCATAGTTTTGTGTAAAACACAGTAGTATGAAACTGGAAAATGATATAATAATATATAAATATACTTTTGCAAACAAATGTACATTTTTAATTTTTTACAGGGCATTTGCAGGAAATTAAGTAATTGTTATGCTTGACTAGTATTTTTTCAAGTGAATTCCGGAAGTCCAATTGGTTATGCTGAATTTTTTGTGGGTATTCCGGGCCTGACCTCATAAAGGTTACATGCAATTTTTTTTATTTATTTACCTTAAAAATTTTCATTGTGAGGATAAATAAACTTCATACTATGGATTTTAATTTTTTCATTATGTAGATACATATAAAATCACACAGAGTGTACACAAAAAGAGTATTTATTTTACTAAATTATACCATGTACCATGGCCATGGCCTCGCTGAATACCGAAGTGAAGAAGAGGTATCTTGTGCTTCTGCATTTCATTCGGTGAGTGAGGTAACCGGAAGCCCACTCCCTCCCCCATCCCCCTCCTCATCCTCTTTCCCATCTCCCTCGTCATACTCACACCCATCTCCCACAAATGTCCTTAATGGCTGGCAACGTACCTCCAGCTCCTCTGGTGTTGCAGATGTATGTGGGCAACGGTAGTCACTTACCAACAGGCTGCTAGCTTGTTTGCTCCCTTTCCCATAAAAAAAAACACCATAAAACGAAGAAGAAGACACATACAAACTGCGTAGGTAGGCTCTTATTTGTTATTTACAGGCAGATCACATAATTGGAACACCTAATCTAAATTTCAAACTGTCTGACTCCCATGACTGACATGATATCGTTAAAAGAAAAGAAGAAGTTCTGTGATAAGCCAAGAAATATAAATGACCAAATCTAACCTGAAGTCTTTTTAAAACTAAACCTTGTGGTGTTACTACTTTATTCGTAAATTTAAGACTATATATATGTATCCAAATTCTGTCCATTTATTCCTTTCCTACCTCTAATTTGATTGTATCTTATTTTGTATATTTAAATAATCCATAATTAAATTTTCAAATAAATCAAAATATTTTCAATAAAAAGATGTTATGTGTGCATCTATATTTGAAAAAATAAATCCAGAAAAGTCTTTAAAAATGATTTATGCTCCTTCATTCTTCAACATATGGGATAAAAATTGGAAGTATAAATGTATACTGTTTCCAGAAGTGGCTTATTAGAAAAGTATACATAATATATAGTATAATATTAGCAAAGTAAACTTTTTGTTTGATTAATTTCCTATCACTAAAGACAAATGACTGGTATTGCAAACCATATACCCTTATTAAAATTAATGTATTCAGTAAACACATCTGCCATTACTTATTGACCAATTAATAACAAAAATATTAAAGTCATTTATATGTGACTAACAACAAAAACATGCTATATGATAAATATATCAGTGTAATGGAAATCAATGAGACCAGCTTGCACCAGAAGTAGCCATTCATAAGTATGGTCCTTGAGGCAGCTATCATTCTCCTTAACCATATTAAAGGGCACTACCCTTGCGAATAACATTCAAGTCTTAAATACATGATGATGATAATTACAGGATTTGTCAAATCTGTACACAAACTAGTGGTGCAACAATTAAGCCAAGTTGATACAAATAATTAAAATGATATTTAAAAATGCAGGGAAATTGTTAACTATATACATATCAAAAGAATATATGAGTAAGCAGTTGACTAAATATTTTTCAATGAAACCTTCTACTGTGGCTTAGGAAAGGCTATTTTCAACTGCGGGAAATACACAGACTGAAAAAACGAATCGTCTATCCATAAAAAAATTCTGCCTGCCAATGTTTTATAATATCTATCACTCATTTTAATTGTTAAATTACCTTTAAATATTGATATTGACTAGTGTTTTGTTTCCCTTGATCTTTTTTGACAAATAATTAAGTTCAGCTAATATTATTCGGCATTTGCCATTTGTAAAAGTCACATGAAATATATAATTTTTTTCTTATAATTCATTTTTAAAAACTAATAGTTAATGTGTTCAAATTGATAGAATCATTACAATTACAGTAAGCTTATAAGCATAAACTATCTTAATTCTTTTGTAGTAAAAATATTATTATATTTTCTGAACCTTACCACTAATATAGATTGTACATAAAATTATTCATTACTATCAGCTCAATATCAGTTCACTGCTCACTTGAATCTCTTACAAGTTGGACAAAGACCCCAGCATGGTTCACTTCTCTTTATTCCATATTAAAATTATACTCATAACTATTTCAATATTTTAGTGTAATAAACATTACTAGAACAAGGCAACAACATTTACCTTTTTATTAGCCTTTTTACTGGTTTTTTTGGTCTTGCTCTTGTTTTCAGCCAGAGCTAAGAGCTCAGTAGTAGCTTTTCTTTGTTGTGCAATTGCTTCTTCATAAGTGGTACCAGATGTTGAGAACAAACCCATAAGCAAGACAACAGCTACCCCAGCCACGCCAAGACCACAAAGTACCAGCAATGCTTGCAGCTCCATTGGATCTGCCGCTTGCTGTACTGCTAAATGAAGAGCAGAATTAATGTTCACTCTATGATCATACTAGATATATTGAAGCACATTATTTTGACTACAAGATATTAAATAACAGAATGATTGTATTAATGAGTCAAAAAATTCTTTCTGTTAATACCATTTATTAAACATAAGCAAACAGCTGAATATGAATCTCCCAATTTACAAAAATATAACTAGAATTGAAACTGATGTACATAATATTTTCAAGTTAAAAGTATGTATGATGTACATATATGTTATTTTTATACTTTTGTAAAAATCCGGCGGTATTTTATTCAACCCAAAGTAATGACAAAAGATAATTTATTTGTCAAAGTACGCCACAAAAAATAAGGAAATTTTAAAAGATCTCCTCCTTACGAATAAACTAATAATGTTCATTAATATTTTAGGTACCTTTAGCTTATCAGAAAAATCTTTTTACTAGATAATACGTTATAAAGACCGACACTATGACACGTAAGCAATGACACATGTCAAAGGTTATTGACAGTACTTTCGCTAAATTTGTTATAACAACATAATTTTACAATAACTACCTAAAATTCAACATACAAAAGAAAAAATTAATAGTGTCATCATTTGTGTACAAGTTTTTGTAAAATTGTAACAGCTGCTACTTAAAATGCAAGGTTAATCAATTAGTTGATTTAGCCACTTACCTATTTGAAACTACTCCGAAAAGCCGCTGTCTTTGTATATTTTGTTAATGATCTAATAATTTTCTTAAAAGATAGAGCTACAAATTAATCGCTGAAAAAATTAATATACTAAAAAAATGTTAATTCTTTGATTAAGCTTTCAGCGACCAAAAATTCTAAAAGCCGACGAATGAGCCATAGAGCACAGACCACAGAACGGTATATACACAGACTAAAGAGTATTGCTTAGCCAAAGAGTAAAGTTCTTTCTTTTATCATTCTTGGGCCGTCGGAGCTCTATATGGTAACAGTGCTTAACTTTCATCCAGTGTCAAAACATAATACAAGTTTAGGATATTTCTGATGTTCCAGATATTTCTACACGACTTTCTCCTAACATAAATTAACCTTCCAATAAACAAAGAGAATATAGTCTTAAGTATGTCTTCTCTCCTTTTGTTCGTGAGTTGCGTTTTCACACATGTTGACAGTATATTTAACCATTTTGTTTTACTCTTAACAATCGTTTCTCGTCACAGTAATAAACAATTTAGTACTTTCTCAATTCATCTTACTTAGCGGATATGGCGGATTGAAAAAACTGTGAATGGTTCATTAATTGTCATTGTAGTAGTGAATGTTGCTACACATGAAAAAAATTGTCAGTGTACTTATGTACGTACGTAGTTATACTTCTTTAACGTAACAAAAGAAGAATATCTAATAATAATTATTTATAAAGAAAACAAATAAAAAGAATACGTACTGACTGTTAACTTCAAATCTATACACCTACTTAAAAAAAGTTTATAATATAAAAAACTCTTTTTATCACGAATACATTTTTTATCTACACTGATATAAAACACGTGTTCTAGATTCATATATATTTGTATATATTTCTTAAATATAGTTATAAATTATATAAATATATACATATTTTTTTTTAAACGCGCCAAAAGAAGTATAACTTCAAAAATATAGGATTATGTAATGAGTCATAAGTGTGATCGAATAAGATATACGTGACCACATTAAAAAGATATACTTGAGAATAGATTAGGTATCCCACTATATTAAATGACTGTGATTAAAAAGTAGTGATTACATATACTCTTTGATATTAATGTACTATCCTTGCAATTTAAAGAATGGGATTATAAATAGGGTTGTCGCTATTAGTCTCTCCCTCTCTTAGTAACATATCGCTATATATATTCTCAAATCAAGGAAATGCTGTTCGCCTAGTAACCTTGACATGTTTTTTTATTGGATTGTGGTGCAAAACGAATCACCAGTCGTTATTATTAGAGCAACCTGGTGGGAAGTGGCAATTGCAGCTTATAGACTTCTGCAAACAACTTTAATCGAAGAAGGTTAAGGAAGCATTGTCACCCCTGATGACTAAGATGGAATGCATCACAGCCCGTAATTATACTGGCTTTCTATACCTTTCAAACCGGAACGCATCAGTAATTGCACTGCCGTTTGGCGGTAGACAACCCAGACAACTCCTAGGCAGACACGGAAGCTACCACCAGTTAAATTTCAGGAAACGATAAATCTTTTTAAAAAGGTAGATTTAAAGCAAACGCAGTCTGTTATATCATCTGGCTGCGCCATCTTAATTTCGTACATATTATTGTCACTTTATACACAAAAATGCTTCTTCTTAATTCTACTTTCCATAGTTTGTGACAATATTCAGATAAAATACTACTACATAGACATAGTCATACATTACGTCACTGAATGTAAAATTGAGATAAAAATATGATTTAACCTGTAGAAGGGAGAGAGATGCAGCTATAATCAGAGTTCTTTCTCACCCAGGTGCCAGGTCTCTACCAGTAGAGCCAAGCGGCGGCTTTTGCTGCTGCTCGAATGAGCCGGCTCAAGAATACCGGCGTGAAGTGGACGCATCTTGTGCTGTTTCCTTTCGTCGGTGAGAGCGATAACCGGAGGCTCACTCCCCTTTCCCCCCTGACGCTTTACGCTAGCCGTTGTAGTGAACAAACGTTTGCTTGATTTACACTACGATTTGAGTTTATTGACGATGCAAAAAAAAAAATCATTAAAATTTAGGTTGTTTTAAGCATTAAACTTTTCGATGACGCTTCTTCCTCACATCTAATTATTTCATAAATCTGTGGTTGATAAACCATACTCTTGATATTAAAGGAAATTTTGTAACATGTACATTGATTAGTTGAGTATATTTATACAACATTACTTTCTTTAAATGGTACCTAGGAGTGCAGAGGGTGATATGTCTTACAAAAGTATTATATACATACATAATTTTCGTTGTAATAATAAATAATTTGCGTTTCAAATTATTTTGAACAATGATTATATTATAATTTAAATTAAAAAATATAACTTTGAAATTATGAACAAAAATAAATAGGGGTAAAGTAGCAGCATATAAGTGCCTACTGCAGGGCAAAGGTCAAATATCTGAGATCAAATATCTGAGAGGGTTTTGGAGCCGGGAAGGGCCCGCCACCCTGTTCCAGTGCGGGTTGGCGGACTTCACATGTAGGCGAAATAATTTTTTTTTATTATTTCTTAAATATGCAGGATTTCTCACGATGTTTTCCTTCACTGCCGAGCACTTGGTAAATATATCACTTAAAATTGGTAATAACAATTTTAGTGGTACTGGCACCGAGTATCGAGCCCAGGTCACTCACGTTGTATGAAATTGAAGCGAGCACCCTAACCCCTGTGCTACCACGGCTAAATAGGGGTAATATAAAATTTTAACATGGCTGTATAATTCTTAACACAACGAATGTTCTTTTAAGAAATTATCTTGCAAAAATCACTAGGTACATTTCTCGGCCATAGTTTTATAGAAACTAATCAAGAATGACTATTTTTTACTACTTACGCATAAATTGTAATTATTATTAATACCGTAAACGAGCCTAGAGCTAGTGAAAGTAGAGACATTTCAAGAGGATGGAGTGAAATGTGAATATGAAACACTGTTGAAAGAGCGATTTACAGATTTAGATGAGGTTTGTGAGATAGAAGAGTTTTGGAAGACATTTAAAGATGGATTGGTAAATGTTGCGATCGGTGTATGTGGTGTTTCTAAAAGGAGGATAGGTAGAAGAGATAAGAATGTTTGGGTGGATGAAGAAGTGCAGAAAGTTGTGAGTAAAAAGGAGAAGGCATGGCTGGATTGGTTTGCGACAAAAGCTAATAATAGAAAAATATCTGCGACCATTGAGGATGTAAAGGATGCAAGAAAGGATTACAAAAAGTTGGAAGTGTTGGTGAAAGAGGTTGTTAGGAGGCGAAAAGAAGAGAGTAAGGATGCATTTGATAGGCGCCTTTCTGATAACTTCCGTTCGAATATAACAATGTTCTGAAAATCGATTAGATTAGCCCGAGGAAAGTCAGCAATTTCAGAGCTCTCTAAAATTAGAAGACAGGATGGTAATATTATAAAAGGAGAAGAATGTGTACTAAAGGAATGGAAGGAATATTTTGAAAGTCTATTTGAAAGAGTTGAGGCACCAGCCGATACAGGAACGCCTCCTCAAGAAACGAATAAAAGTGAATTAGCTAGTCAGTTGTATCACCTTTTCAACTTGTGTAGGACAATGAGCCGAGTACCGGGAGACTGGTGCAAGACTGTAATCGTGCCACTGTACAAATGAAAAGGGTCGCAACAAGATTGTAAAAATTACCGAGGTATTAATTAGCCTACACAGTGTCGTCGGCAAATTGTAAGCTATAGTTTTGATAGAAAGAGTCATGGATGAAACTTTTGAAAATATATGGGATGTGCAAGCAGGGGAGGGGCATTTCGAAAGGGGATGGGATGCATGGATCAGGTATTCTCCTTAAGGTGCATAGTTGAAAAGTATTTGGCTAAGAACCAAAAAGTCTATTACCCTTTGATAGATTTGGAGAAGGGCATAACAAAGTGAGGGATGAATTGTGGTCGGCATCTTTGCATGGACTCCATGAGCAGTGATCTGATACGAGCACTGAAATCCCTATATGAGGGTTCCAGAGCTTGTATCAGAATAAACCGGGCGTACACGGACTGGTTTGATATCCATAAAGGTGTTAGACAGGGCTGTAGCATCCCCATAGCTGTTCAATTTATTCATGGATATTTGTTTGACAGATTTGAAGGAGAGTGATTGTGGACTACGAATGGACGAGTTGCCTGTTAAATGTTTGCTCTACCCCAACGACCAAGTCTTACTTGCGTCATCGGCTGAGGAAGTGCAGGCAATGGTGACAATAATGAATGGGGCACTAGAAAGAAAGGGAATGAAAGTAAACGTTAATAAGACAAAGGTGTTTGAAAGAGAGGAGAGGATGACGGAAGTATGTATCAAGATTACGGAAGATAGTTTAGAGCAAGTGAATGAGTTTGTTTACTTGGGAGCAATGTTTATGAGAGGTGGAAGGTACGAATGTAACATTGAAAGGAGAGCGATGGCAGGTAATATGGTGAATGGGGCATTGCATACATTTATAAACAGACAGATTTTTTAAGCATGGTAGAGCCAAGCGGCGGCTTTAGCTGCTGCTCGAATGGGCCGGTTCGACCGGATTGGTACCACGGCCTCGCAGAATACCGGCGTGAAATAGAGGCATCTTGTGCTTCTGCGTTTCGTTCGGTGAGTGAGGTAACCGTAGGCCCACACTCCCTCCCTATTCCCCTCCTCTTCCCTCCCATCCCCCAAATATTCGTAAAGACCGGGAACACACCTGCAGCATCTATGGTGTTGCAGATGTATATGGGCGACGGTAATCACTTATAATCAGGCGAAGGCGCATATGCGAAGCGAAAGACGTATGTCAGGACCGTAGCAAGTGGAAAAACATTGTCTCTGCCTACCCCGTTGGGAACAAGGCGTGAAAACATACTTCGGCTTTTGCCGAAGCATTTTAAACTGACATACTGCCAAGACATATATCATTATTAATTATATATCTTCATTAATTTTGAATTTATGTTTTTTTGAAATGAAACTATTATTAACGGATTTTATCGCGTTTAACTATGTTTTTATGTCACCGACGTTTTTCATTTCAAATGTGTAGTGTTTGCATAAATTTAGAAATCATTACGTTTTTTTTTATTATTTGTTACTATATCCACCACAGTCTACACCGTAAAAACGTTATAACTGTATGTACTGTGTGAGTTGTCTCTCTTAGCGAGATCGATAGTATCTTTGCCGAATGGTCGGCTCGGTGGTGCAGTGGTTATGCGTTTGGCCGCAGTGCTGGGGGACGCTGTTTCGATTCCCGCTCTGGGCGATTATTTGTATGGACTGCAAATAATTGTTCTGGGTCTGGGTATTTTTCAGGAGAAATAAAGTAAAATTATCTTTAATAAATAAAATAAGCACGGTCGGTATGCCATACCGAACTTTAATCAAACATATCAGCAACGAGGTCATCGTTTCGAATGAGTGTATGTGTTAAATAATAGTTGGTCTGGTTCCGTAGTGGTGGGTGGTGTTGGGTAACATTTATGTCGAGTCCGCGGCGGCGACTCGGTTGTCGGCAGTAAGTGCACGACATAGGCCCGGGCTTATCGCGAAGGCGAATAAGTCACTAAAAAGTTTAACGCTCATCGTGTTTATACTGTGAAAAGTTTAATGTAAAGATATTGAAATACTCACAAGTTAATAGGTAATATATTATGTATTTCATAAGCTGTGATAAAGATTAAATTTAAAGTTTAATGGCGGAAGAAATGTTTGTATACAATTTAATTATGTAATCGCATTGCAAACTACATTCTTTAACGGTATTTATTTAGTTGAATGTTGCAGTAGAGTTCGTGTACTTATTAAATTATTGATTTTATTTATTTCTTCGGGTTGTCATTATTCTGGTCTATATATTAGTTGATTCAAGAATAAAACATCACGAAGCATATTCGTAGCACACAAAAGACATGTTATAAGAGTTAAACGTGAAATATTTTTTTTTGGGATTCCGTATGAACTCTACGGTAGTACCGTAGCATACGCCGTCTGTCCTACCTTTAACGGACTGTATCTTTTGATCGGTAATAGATAGCTGTTCACAGAATATGTGTTATTATGGAGAATATCCTAAAAATTATAACAAAAAAACATCTCCATACAAAAATCGTACTCTTTTCGTTGTTTTTCTTTTTGCTCTTTCAAAAACGCTAATAAAAATAAAGTGCAAGCTCTAAAGTAAAACAAAAAATATGTATAAGGGCACGCGAGTAAATATAACACATAAATACAATTTGCTTGTACGGAACCCTCGGTGCGCAAGTCCAACCCGCGTTTGGCGGACTTTTATTTGGAATTTTAAAGTTCTTAACTTAAATTCCTGTATTGTGTTCACAATACAGAGTATTATGATTCTCCAGAAAAAGGTTTTGTATTATATCATCATTAACCTTCCCCAAAGATTGTACAAAACACGGTTCTTACCCACAAGTGTGGCAGCAACAACAACCATATTTTTCACGAGCACGTGGTAAATTCAGCACTTAAAATTGCTATTTACCCTGTTATTGGTGACGGTATCGGGTGTATTACATAATATGTATAATACAAAGTAAGTATTTTATCTTCATACATGAGTAAAAGATTTCGTACGCCAGGCGTGATTAAAATTCGTGCGAATTCGTAAAAGTGAAAAATATCAAAACCTAAAGAACGTAATTTATATCATATTATAAACAGTTTGAATAACAGATGTTTCTGAAATCATTAACAAAAGAATATTTGAAGTGTCTTTATAGTAATTACTATTATTTGCCGAATTCACCTATACATAATACCAAAAACGTTACGTTATACGTAAACGATAGCAAAACACAACAGTTATCTTTGCTTAACGGCTACTTCTTATAAACCAGGATAGATAAGTGATGAATACGTTAAGTTTTCTAATCGCAATTACATCTAGTTCGTTTCTGGTCGGCATGACTAAAGTTTGTAAGTGCAGATATAAAAATATTTTATTAAGTTATACTTAGTTCATCACTATTGCTTACGTGGAACAAGGAGTGTAGCACTCGTACCGCCATAAGAAATAAGAATGTGGAGTATACGTTCCAATACCTTACCATAGCATAAGTGATGGCCTGTGTCCAGCAGTAGGTCATATAAAGTAAGTACTAAAAATGGTTTGCTACTGATAAAAATGGACTCTACAAATGTCATTCGCATTTTCATATGCCGGTAGCTTCGTACGCGGAAATTGAAGTTCCTAATCGAATGTTTAGTTAGTAAGAGTACTGGTATAACGTTGGTCTGTTGCCTGTTTACAACCGGCACCGTAGGGATGCAGTAAACTTCTTATATAACCCTAACAGATAATACCTAACACTGATTATCTTACAAGTTATAGAATGAAAACATGTTTCTTTTTTATTTTCGTCTTACATTAGCTGAATGTGTTATTTAATTTCGATGCTATTATGAATGTTTATTAAACAAACTTAAAGAAGGCTTAAAGTACATAAAATAAAGAAAACAAATGCTTTAAATGCGATTTTTAGAACCATTTGTGATACTTCACAACTTACTAGTTTGAAACTGGCAAGGGTTGTTTATTATGTTTTTAAAAGAAACTGTATTTGTTTAGTTAAAAGCAGCAATAAATCATATGTAAGCCTCGCTTAGTGGTTAGTGTATCTGACTCTTCAGCTATTGGTCCTGGGTTCAAATTTCAGCCGAAGCCAATATTTGTGCAACACACTATTATTGGTTTCTGGGACTGATTCTGTTGCATTATGTCCTCTATCTCTGCCACTGCATCTGTCCCTTCTTCTGTCCTTACCGTTTAAGCATTACTTCGGATACCAGTAGCAAAAGACATGCGAGTGCCTTTGTGCGTGTGCGTTCACTTGCTGTACTATAATATATCCATTTGCAGTTGGGCACTGCCGATAGTATTTGACAGTTGTTCAGGAAATCCATTTATAAGAGATTCGACAAGGGAGATTAGATTCCTAAAAGATGTGACAAAACATAGATTTTATATACACACGTTATCCAGTCCCTAACTAAGATGCCTTGGTAATTGGATGGTGACAAGATAGATACGCATATACCTACAAATACAAACAGTCATATATACATAAATTAACATCCAAGACTAGAGTGGCAAACATTTATATGATAAATATAGCGGGGTTCGAGCCCGTAACACTCAGTTTCCTAACTAGGTTATCGAGCCGAGGAAGAAATAATTTTATTTCATGGTTTTTTATTTTTTCGTTAATTTATTATATCATTTTATATTTTTTCATAGGTTTTTTCATTTCTTTTACTATTGATGCCATATGCGATAAGGTGGCTGCGTTCTAGTTTTTTACTGTTATTTACATTAAAATATTATGTACATGAATTTGGCAAAACAAACGAATTTTAAAACTCATTACTTAGATGCCTATAACAAATACACGCCTGATTTTATTTAATTTACCTATAATCTTTCTAGAAAAGGTTATATTAAGTGGCGCGTTGAACTCTTTTGTATGATGGCCATGTCGGTAACGTATCATTCAAAATGATGTAACATGATGCTGGTATTCATCATTTTCAATTACAGAGAATGACGTTTACTCTTAAATATTTGTCGTCATTATATTTGATAAAAATCTTTTGCATCGATTTATTACAAATAGATCAATTAGATTACATTATACATTTTACTTTTGAAATAAAAACCGGGAAGATTGAAGGACTGTTGGGAAGACCCGTCGTATGATATGTGATTGTAACTGGTATTTTTTATCATGGTAATTATGATCATGGTAATTATCATCATTTTGAGCTTTAGAGATTATACAAATTATGGACTCCGTATTTCCACTCCGTATTTATTAGCACGACGTAATTAAGCAAATTCACTCACAATCAAAATCGTTGGAATGATTTAATACGGCTCCACAGACCGGCCAGTGAAAGTATGTGAATTAATAACGGCAGCCTGCACTGCGACTGATATTTGCAATTACGAGTATGTAGAGGCAAAAATACACATAAAAATAAATAAGTTGACGATAATGTTAATTTTTATTTAAATTACATGCATATTATAATTATGGACTCTAATTTTAGACGAACATATATCGACTAAATTGGAAAATATGAAAAAATAGCCAAATTAAGAGAACTCATAATAGAAGAGTGTTTGCGTAAATGTATGTGGATGTTAGGATCGAGCCAAATGGAAATCCGTAATCTCTGCTTTGGGTGACTGGCGTGAGTGAATGTCTATAATTATAGTCTGGCCATCTATAATGTTACAATGTAAAACCTTTTTTCTGAATTTAAATTATGAATTGGGTTTATTAATGCATCGTTTCTATAAAATTTTCGCATTTGAATGTTTCATAGAACTTATAACAATACTTGGAACATATAAAAGCGAAATATCACTCACCGTCTATACACGGGATCTCGGGAACTTTACACTTAGTTTACTGACAAAGCGTAGGCATTCCCATCGATTTTTCTATTTTTTCAAATTTTACAAAAAAATATCCCTAAAGAGGTAAAAGAGGTTGCAAGGCCAGTTTTTTTTAAAAATCGGTATTTAGGTTTATACTGTTAAACAACATAATACCAAAATAAGTACCTTTTGAGGTGTAGAATAGGGAATGAAAGTTTGTATGTGGAAATAAACAAAAATACTGCTCAAAATATATTTGATTAGTTTTAGAATAAGAAAGGATTTATTTTCGAAGATTATCAAAAAGTATAGCCGAATAATTACGAACTCTACGACGTCTACGAAGTCGCGAGTAACCACTAGTCCCAGTATATTCTCATCTATTGTATTTATGAAATTCACTTCCCCAAACATAAAGTATTTAGAAGATACTAGTTTACATGTAATAGGAAAAGTCAAACCTTGTGGATATCAATGTTTTTCTTAAAATAGGCATTTTACAAAACTATATCATATCACCATATAGGGTCAAAAACTGAAGTGTATTTAGTGACATTTTAATGTATCTTTACAAGTTACAAAATTATTAATAAGCGGCTAAAGTCTTATAGTATTTGTAACAGTAAACTTGGCAGATTGCCTTTTGACGTTGTTCAAGTTTTACTATGTAATTTAATGTACTAAAATAAGGGGAGGTTCTTAATTCGACTGTTTTTTTGTGTATGTGCTGATCATATCTCCGGCATTTCTGAAACATCTAGATGATTCTTTCATTCGATAGGATATACTCCCAGTATACCAGGTCAGGAGGAGCCAATGAGTTACTACTAATACTAGTTATACCCTATTTATATTTAATTATGTAAGAAAACACATTTTTTGGTAAGTGCATAGCATAGATAAGTGTGGTTGTACGGAACCCTCTGTGCGCGGGTCCGACTCGCACTTGGCTGGTTCTATATGAGATTTAGTACACGTTTTAGGTCTTTTTTGGCATTTACCGATCGATGGTAAAAGGAAGGTTGAGTAGTCAATCAATATTCTAGTAGTTAATATTTTTAATCAAACATTTCTTCCGCAATAACTTTATTACATAAGTTGAAGGTAATAAAAGCAAATATATAGTGTAAGTGTTATATGAAATAAATACAAGACACAATCTGATAAATTTGTTGTACTTGCAGAAACTGTACCCAAAAAGTATAAGTTTGATGCCACAACAAAGTATGGTTTCGTTAATGCTTCATTCGTAGTGCATACGAAATTATATGTATCGCTTCAGAAAATAGTGAATCAGAGACTAAGACTATAAACGGTGTGAATATGCGTGTACAATGGTGGCGAGAAGTCGCGTTGTGTGTGTGTGCTTTGGGGCTGTGCAGTGACGCACTCCCTCCTGCGGCACTCGGTGACGTAGTAGTCAATGCTGCTAACAGTCTTAACTCTATGAAGGTAAGTCCTTTTCTGTATAAATAGTTAATTCATTAAAATTTTTAGGTGATCATGATGTTCTCCTGGTCTATTTTATCACGACTACAACTTCTGAATACTATCGACAGTTGTCAACTGCATAGTGCCGTTCAGTCTAACATATTGTAACGAATGCCCGTCAGTAAAGTCTTACGTCTTCGAATGACAATTCAAAAGAAATGATGCTTTATAAATGTATAACGCATTATTTACCGATCAGGGTGGCTGTACATTGGTCGAAATATAAGGCTATTTTCTTCAATAAAAATTAAGTACTGTTTTGGAAATATTGTGGAATGATCGAAAATTAAAAATCGTTCGATTTCGGGACTTTATAAGGAGCACTTTAGCGCGCTAAGGACAGTTCAGTAGAGAATTCTGAAGTAAGTGTAAGCGGAAGATCACGAAGAAAAGGAAGAGTAAAACGAAGAAAGGAAGAGAAAAAGGAAGAAACGACAGAGGATTGGTTACGAACAGGAAGACCCGTGGAAGATCACGTGCGAGGTGCATCGAGAAGAAACTCTGCTTACTCCCATTGTAAGCGTTTAAAGTAAATAGAAGTTTTAGAAACCGGCTTTTTTACTCCAATCTCGCAACCCGTAGCTCGTAAAAACCTGTGTCAGCAGTGGGATTGAAGAATGCTACTCGCGCTGCAGGGGCTCAGCAGCAACAAGAAGATATTACAGATAGCGGTTCAGTACAGACTGCTCAAAGTGCAGCTCCATTCGCAGCCGGTGGACTTGATGTACTTCTGTCCTAATTTTGCGCCTTGCAAGAGGATCAAGCGTTCCGCCAGGAAGATCAACTGAAAGAAAACTGTAGTACTCATTTTTAATTCTAATAACCAGGAGCAGGTAATTAAGTTAGTTAGTGACTTGCGAAGAAATTTCATGGCTTCGTTATAGTAAAGACGTTCCCAAATCCGGATTAACCCAAAGCATCATGAATATATTAGAGGGGATAGCTGTAAGGATTTATCTAAGATACAGATAATGAAAGCTAGAAACTTTCATTTTGTCACGTGGTAGAGTCAAGCGGGAGCTTTTGCTCCTGCTCGAATGGGCCGGCTTGACCAGGTTGGTACCACGACCTCGAAGAATACCGGCATCTTGTGCTTCTGCGTTTCGTTCGGTGCGTGAGCTAAGCGGATACTCACTCCCCCTTCCCATCACCTTCCTTATCCTCCCTCCCACCTCTCAAATACTCTTAAAGGCCGGCAACCCACCTGCAGCACCTCTGGTGTTGCAGATGTACGTGAGCGACGGTAATCACTTACTATCAAGGGAACCAAGCCAACCGCTTGCTTTTTTACCGCCTTGCCCGAAAAAAGAACTTACTGTTACGTTACGCTGATATTTTCTCGACTAACGATGGGGAGATTAGAAGAAGGAATTTAGTAAAATATAAAATGAATACCAACGGAAGTGAACCTGTTTGACAAAGGCCTCGCCGCATCCAATAAGCACGCGAGATCAAAGTTGACGAAATGTTATCAGATATGAAGAAAAATAACATTATCGAACCGTCTACGAGTCCAGTTGTTATAGTTAAGAAGAAGGATGGTTCAACTAGACTTTTAGATCGATTATAGACGTCTCAAGAATATTACCAAGAAAAATAGTTAGCCACTGTCAAGAATAGACGTTACGTTGGATACTTTATGTGGCATGAACTGGTTCTCAACACTAGATTTAAAAAGTGGTAGGAAATGGACCAACCACTTTTTAAATCTAGTGTTGAGATGGTTGGAAAAAGATGGAAGAAAAGACAGCTTTTTCAACTGGAAAAGGACTCTGGCAGTTAAAGGTCACGCCTTTAGGACCATGTTATACGCCGGCAACTTTTGAAAGATTGATGGAACAAGTGCTAACTGGTTTACTAGGAGAAACTTATCTTGTGTACTTGGATGACGTTATAATAGTTGGTCGTGATTTTGATGACCACCTAAAGAAGTTAGAAAGAGTGTTTGAAATACTGAGAAATGCGGGTTTAAAACTGAGTCCATAGAAAAGTTCCACACTTGTCATTTCTGGAAAAGGTGTAGAGACAGATCTGTCCAAAACAGGGGCTGTGAGGAGTTGGCCCGTCACAAAAGATAAAACGCAGGCATTTCTCGGTTTGTGCTCTTATTATCGTCGGTTTGTGTAAGGTTTCTCGGATATTGCAAAAGCTCTACACAAGTTGACAGAACAGAAACGACTTTTATATCGAACGGAGAATGCGATAATGCTTTTGAAGAATTGAAGAGATGCCTATACGAAAGTCCAGTTCTTGGCTACCCTGATGCTCAACGAGAGTTCATAGTAGAGACGGATGCAAGTAACACCAGGATAGGAGGTGTTCTTTCTCAAGTTAAAGGTGACCAAGAAGTTGTTATCGCATACTTCAGCATGTCTCTTTCGAGACCGGAAAGAAACTATTGCGATAAACGACGAGAATTAAGACTAATTGTGAAGACTTTACAACATTTTAAAAAGTATCTGCAAATTTAAAGTCAACAGATCATGCAGCGTTTAACTGACTTTTGAAATTGCAAGGGACCCGGAAGCACAGGTTGCACGCTGGATTGAACTGTTGCAAGAGTACGATTTTAAAGTTGAAAATCGTTGAGGAATCACTCATTCTAACGCTGATTCTTTGTCAAGATGACCATGTAGTGTTGACTGCAATAATTGTTGTGCCTATACGGAAAATGGGAAACAGCACATGCTAGGAATGTCACCTATAACTGATTGTACCAAGGTCGAATGTAAGCAAAGTACGAAAGTGAGAGCTTGTCATGACGGGTAGACATTTGGGTGTAAAGAAAACATTATGGAAAATAAAACAAACCTTTCACCCAGCATCAGTGAAAGGACTCGAAACTCGAACTAGAGGACCACTTAAACTTTATAATGTTGGAGCTCCTTGGAAAAAAATAGCTCTAGCTCGATG
Source organism: Bhutanitis thaidina (assembly GCA_029286595.1). Taxonomy (NCBI): domain Eukaryota; kingdom Metazoa; phylum Arthropoda; class Insecta; order Lepidoptera; family Papilionidae; genus Bhutanitis; species Bhutanitis thaidina. Next base: position 5,276,539 of record JAGSMS010000028.1, on the reverse strand, counting down.
TATGGAATACGATAATGGAAGTCGTTAGATTAAAAAAAGATTACGAGAAAAAGGAAGAAAAAAACTTTCCTCTTCTACGTGTAGCAGTTTCTTCTTGATGAGCTGTCCTTCGCATGTGATCTTCCACGGGTCTTCCTGATGGTAACCAATCCTCTGTCGTTTCTTCCTTTTCACTTCTTTTCTTCGTTTCTCTTCCTGGTCTTCCTCTTCCACTTACTTAAGAATTCATTACTGAACTGCCCTTAGCGCGCTCCAGAGCTCCTTAAAAAGTCCCGAATTTCGATCGTCTTTTTATTTTTGATTATTCCACAATATTTCCGAAACGATATTTAATTTTTATTGACGAAAATAGGCTTATATTTCAACTAGACTTATTTACCTATCAAAGAGTTTTGTTGACATCGATTAGTAATTTATAAAACATTATTTCTTTTGACTAGTCATTCGAAGACGTAAGAGTTTACAAGACATTATCGGGTATTCTTTACAATATTTTAATGGTTATTTTACCATCGATCATTTGGCTTTCTAAGCATTTTCCTTAGTCTAATTTTACAGTTTTCTTAGTGGACTATTTACAGGATGTTAAGATAAAGGTATATTTTTACACGTCCTCCGCTACCTTATGACAGGCAACGATTGACAACAAAAATCTGATTTATCATTTTTACAGACATAAAGTAGGTAAACTCGTTTTTGACATTTACTTTTCTTTGCTCCCTTCTTCAAATGTTGATGTTATTTCCGTATATTGGCATCAACTTGTTTAAAAATAACAATGAAGTTGCACTGTGACCCCGTGCTTTAAAAGATTAGGAAAATTTAGCGTTGACACAGTTTTAATTGAATCACGTCCAGTTACAAAATTTATCTTCGCGTGTTGTCCCGAACGGCAATAACTATGTACGTTATTTGGCAATATAAAGTGTACCGCATTCTTATTATGCTGCTTTACGTGGACACGATACGATTCATCTGTTAGGTAACTTAGGCGTATCAGGGTATTCGCTTGGAAACTAGCCATTGGACTTGGAAAGTTGCATTGTAAACAATTTGTTAAGGTACTTAGATGTTCGAGAAAGCCGTGTAACTATGTTTAAGCGCTCATATTAAGTAATTTTAATATTTTATTGATGGTTGTGAAAGATTAGCATCTTTGTAGACTTGTAGACATTTGTATCCACATTGTTCTGAGAGCAGTTCTTAAGAATTCAACCTTTACGAAATTAGACATCATGTTGTAAGGTATAAGTTTAAAAAGGTCGTACAGTTGTGTCAAAACATCTTTCAGTAACAAGTAGATTAAGTGAATACAAATGGTGAGTACATATTCGTAGTTTTGAAACTGGGAGATAACTGCATAGCTTGCACTGATGAGAAAATAGTGCTCGTTACTCAATAAAATTTCTCTAATGATGTTTTTTGCTCTATATTTCTAATTAAGGATGAAATCGCATATTTTATGACAGCTTTTATAGGTTAATGGATAGCAAATTATATGAAAATGATTTCCTGCATTTGTAAATTAGACTTTAATGTCCATCGTTATCATTTCTTCTTATTTATTTTCAACTGATCACGTATTCGCAATTTATTTTCAAACGTAGAAGACGACAATAGAAGCAATCGATTAATATTTCGCTATAATGCATTCCATATAAGATACGTTTAACGACCCTATGAATTGTAAGTGATTACTACATGTTTGTGCAATCATTGAAGAATTCACGGTTTTGTGTATTCCTTTTGGTTTAAACTGAAAAATTTGTAGTTCCATTAGAATGATGAGAAAAAGGGAACATGGTAACTTTTTCACCTGTAGATGATGCAACCTGTATTGACTAACTGACGAGTTTCAGGCGACCAATTTATAGCCAAACAAAACTATTAAAGAATACAGAACCCAAATTTTAGATTATGGGTGGGAGAGGATACCGGCACTGCGCTCGCTTACCCCTCAACCGTAGTCAGTATTGATTATTTAATATCACCAAGACGACATTCCACCTTTGAGATGGCCGATGGGAGTTATAGCAGAAGTTTATCCAGGTTTTATTGTTAGAGTCGCTTAAGTAAACACCCTTAATGATTTTTTCAAATTTCCCTATTTTTAAATTAAGTTACTTCGCAAAAATTGCTAGATTTTTCTAATTAAATAATATAATACACGCTGAGATTCGTATGAAATAATACAATTTACACTAGATTATATGATACATTATTTAAATTATTATATATAATATATTTACCCCACTTATAGTAAAGTCCGCAATATTTATTCCCCTTTCGTGAAAACTCCATTTTCACAACGCGAGGGAGAATGTCGAAGCGAAAACGGTTGGTATTCAAACGGAGCGCAATCCCTTAGTTATCCTAACCCGAATTAAACAATTCTAAATATTTCTTATACATTGTTAATTTTCCTAATTCCCACCTTCGCCTCTAGAAAGGCACACAAATTAACATGTATTCTAAAGAATAAAATCGATTTTAGTTTCGTTCAGTTTTTAATAAATACGTTAAAATTAATTGGTTAAGTACCCGTTAGAACCTTAATAGTAGTATCAGTTAATGAAATAATATATGGAATGGTATATATAATATAGCATAATGACACATTGAAAATACTGGTACCTACTTCAATATACAAAGAGTGGATGTAAACGGAAAGTAAAACATTATCTAAATGCAAAAATTCTTTCAAATTGTCATAGCCGTTTCAAAGAAACCAATTGCATATTTGTATATAGAAATATACAAGAATTGCATGCTCATAGAATAAGATATATTAATATAATCGAACACACCACAGGGCGCTGTTTTGCTGCATTATTGCATAATATACCGTAGCTAACCTTGACTCATGAATGCACAAGAAAGTAATTGAAGTTGAATATTAATGAAGATGCGAATATATTGCAAAAGCCCCAATAATACATCAATGTCATAAACCAGCATTGCCAAATGCAATGATTTGAAAGGTTACGGTTAACCAGTAACTTCTGTTGTAATTTCGTAATTTTGAAGTCTTCATTGAGGCATCTTAACAGCTTATTGTACCACATGGAGTCATTGAAATAACGTATAAACACAATACTTACATCATAATGTATCGCTCATAAGCTCGTAATTTGAACAATTTAAGCTGCCTGATCATTGGTGAGGGCTCTTGCTTCAATATCATACGTGAGTGTCCTGGTTTCGACTCCCGGTGCATTTTTGTAAATGTCAATTTTAGGTGCTGAATTTACTACGCGCTTAGTGGTGAAGGAAAAATTGTGAGCTGCATATCTGAGATATATTGAATGAAATTTCACAGAGATAAACTCATTCTGGAGAAGCATGGCACTAGCCGCTGATGCGGCTTCATAACTTTACCAAATACATAAGTGATATTTGTGTAAAATGTATGAAATTCTAGCTTAGGTCTAAAATGCACTTGTATTGCATTCTTACTCGAAATTCTTTCTTTCGTTTTATTTGAATTTTTGGTATATACTTAAAAAAAAAAGAGGATGTCCGCGGACCTATTTTTTGCCTTATACTACGTTCAGAGGATCCTCATTACAAAACAATGGTAAAAAATAACGTTTGAGAAATGAAATTAAAATGTTTCACTTTCGGGACACACATTAGTTAGAAACATCGTTGATAACGGTTGCGTAGATTAGGTATAAACATGTTGAATCTTTCTTTGGGCCGAAAATAAAATTAGTTGGTGACAATCTTATAAACAATGACAAATGACAAAACATGACATAGTTATTTACAAACTTTAATATTGGTATCGGCTATAGACCGTACAAATTCCATGGAAGCTAGCTCCATTTCGTTATTCGTAATCATAGGAGCAATCAAGCCCTTTCTAAAGCAAGGTTTTATTGCAGTTGTTGTTATATTCGTCGGCAACTTCTTTCGCCGAAAAGTTGCAATCGATTACGTACTAAAAAATAAGATTGTTAGTAAAAATTAAATAGAAACATAGTAAATAGTAGAGTAAATAGGGAATAAAAACAAAAAAGAAATAGAGCCACGGTAGCCTAGTGGTTAGGGCGCTCGCTTTAGTTTCATAAGAGCATTAATGGACCCATCCAGATCCCAGAATGGAATGGATAAGGACCCAGGTTGAGTCCGATCCCCATTGCCGGCACCTCAAAAATTTTAATAACAATTTTAAGTGCTGAATTTACCACGTGCTCGCCGGTGAACGAAAACATCGTGAGGAAACCTGCATGTCTGGGAAATAATAAAAAGTATTATTTGGAGAATATGTGAAGTCCGATAACCACCACTGAAACAGCATAGTGGACCCGTCCCGGCTCCAAAACCCTCTTGTTTAAAGCAGTATATCCGTAGGTTAACATTAACATAATTTTATTTATTTATATACTATTTGGGGGTGTATGGGGGGGATATAAATGCACCAATCTCACCTGCATACCAAGTTCAATAAAAAAAAAGTCAACCGTCTCATATATACCGAATTGAAACCCCACAGACTAGTGATGGGGAGCAGCATCTCTAGTGCAAGGGCGCTGACCTACTCGCTTGCCGCCGGTGTGGTCAATATGGGTAAATCATTCAAGAAATGCATGTCGGCCCTTGCTTTCGCTTTCTTATATTACCTATACCTTGGTAATCCGAAAAATAAAAAATATAAATACCTAAAATCACAAGTCAAGAAGCTCTGAGTAAAGTATTGATAGATTTAGGTGTTATTTGCGTCTTCTTTTTCATCAAACACTATTTATTTCCACTGTCAAGTCTACTGATAGCTTTTTAAGAAAGCGCCTAGACGAAATCAACCGACGATAAACTCAGATATTTTCACATTTTGACATAACCACTATGAATAAATTTACGTGATATGACATTCCTAAATTTATTCCTCATAATATATATTCCGATACTTTGTCCCTTCTCCCTTATTATTCCCCTCGAAGACATGTCCTTGCAAAAAATCAGGACTGTAATTGGCAATTAATAATTTCGGCACCGGGATCGAATTTTTAAGTATTTTAGAATATAAGTGTAGCTTGCGAGGTTCCTGGCTACCATGACTCCTGCAAAGTAACTGTTCATACAATAATAAATTTCACGTATTTGCTTAATAAATTAACAATGCGCAAGGGGTGGAACGGAGTACATATATATAAGAAGCAACTAAGGATAAGCCATTTCAGGGCAATGCTTGGGAATAGATGATAAAGAGAGATGAGTATTTTTTAGTTTTACGAGGGGGAAAGGTGAAAGCCACCTACCAGTCACCGCCTAGTTACTCGGAATCAACAAATAAGTTGTTGGACCGACTAAAATTCCCACGGTAGATACCCTGTTGGTCTAGATAACTTCGACGAAACAGAAGGCCAATTAAGTAGGAAAATTAGCAACGGCACAACAGGCGCTGGTGCGACGATTTGCGTCTTGACGCTGACTGTTGCGGTGTCGAGCTCGGATCTATGTTAAACGAAAGAGTCTTTCTTTCCGACAAAAACAACAACCTGAGGGCCCCTCTTAAGGAGGTAAAACTTCGGAGCGGGTTGCTATCGAAGAAGGGAGAACATCGATCGAATTTTAAAATGGTTTATGGTTGCAGGTGACAGGAGCGTGGAGGCGGCTATCCAGTACAGTGAGCGAGTCAGTTGGGCTGAAACATGCTTTAAGAAGGCTTCAGGCCGTTCCTGCACGTGCTGCGCGTCTAGTGCATGCTCTGGTGGACCGTATGCGGGTGGGAGGGGGGCCGGTGGTCACCACGCGACTCGGAACACTACGAGGGCGGCGATTGGTCACACGAACCACATCACAGATACCATACTATAGTTTTAAAGGCATTAGGTTAGTATATAAATATATTATATGTTCATTAAAATCTCTCAGTATTGAAACTATTCCCGTAAACATCACTCATACAATTACCATTCTGTTAATACTAATCATGGAAAGATAATATATTTTCATTAAATATAATAAAACTAAAGTGTATTGGTTCGTCATTATTTTTAGAAACAGTGAAATACACCGGGACTATAAACTTCTAATGAATATTTATTTTGAAGATATGCACAATCACCTCGCGGGCGCCTGAGGTTCAAGCCACCAGCACCGCTAGAACCTTGGACGGGTATTCGCGACGCGCTAGAAGAAGGAGCTGTGTGTCCACACAGATTTATGCTCTTCGACACCTACAAGGGTGATGAAGATTGCCTCTTCCTCAATGTCTACACTCCTGCACTACCTGATACGCTCTCTGGGTAAGATATTATATAATCAATTATCTTGGCTCGATTACACAGCAATTTATTAAATTGACTTCAAGTACTGATACAATGCCGTTTTTTATATATTGCAAAAAATCGTAGTACTTACAAGACGTGTATTTAAAATACACAGATAAGCACAGTTAAATTATTATTACTCTTTAAGTCTACCACTGGACGAAGGCTAATCCGAGAAAACGACAGCAAAAATATACATTTAGCAACATACAAAGCTCCGACATACGAGTACCATAACAAAGGACGCTCTAGCGACCGTCTGATGGCGGAAAATCCTTCCGAATTTAAAATAGATCCAAAGCCTAGTGATGGGGAGCAGCATTACTTATACGAGGGAACCGGGATAGCCGGAAATGTTATCTGGCGCTTTTTTGGAGAGGCTTATGTTTAGCTGTGGACTTAAATGGCTTAATTGAGAGGAAGAAGAGATATAACGATTTGCGCGATAAAAATTACAAATACCTAGTAATATTTTCTTGTACTAATTAGGTTTAAAATAATATGCATTTATTTTATTTATATTATAATTATATATTTCGCAATTGTTATGTCAAATACATGAATAAAAATAGGAAATGGCTAATTCCATAACTTATGGTTTTGTAACTCATAGTTTTAGTAATCATTTTATATTATCGCTACAATATTTAATGTATTTCGTATATTTAATTCGCATCTCGTAACTTGTGGCAATATTTTATATCAGCCATTATATAACATTAGTGACATCGCTTACTTTTTCACAAATTCCTCATCTATTGACCTCAATCACTAGTTGGTGTTTATAAAGGAGAATGCCTTCAAAACTTTAAAATGATAATTGCACGTCTGCTAAGTAGTTTACTTTAATGATCTGAATACTTTTTTTAAGTTAACCTAAATAACGTTTGTTATTATTATCTAAGCAGTGCGTTTTGATTTTACACCCTCGCTCGGATGAAAGATTTTAATATAAATAAAAATATCTGTACCCCTAAAGAATCCACTCTTAGGCTTAGTCCTTACCTAAGTTGAAAGGATTTAGTGTAATCCCCTCAGCAGTAGACAAAATTTGCCGTAGCCGCGCTTGGCAAGCAGGTTGACGATCGCAGTATCACACCTCTCGCATCTTAGATGCTGCTCCCAATAACCGGCCTAGATAAGTACTACTACTACAGACAGGCTACTATGTCTCTCCCAACAGGTCACTCGTCGATTATGAGTTGTTGGACAGATCATTGAAGAATGCGCGGCTGGATTGGACCTCCAACAAGCGTGCGGTGGCCAGGAAAGTCGGCCGTGGACTAAACATCGACAACTGTCTCTGCGATGCATTTGGTTTCGGGTTGGCACCCTGGGCCTCTGGGAAGCGAACAGGTTCCGGGGTACAATGTCGCAAATTGTGACGCGTCAATCCCCCGCACCGGTCGCTCCATGCGACCGGTGTCATAAGAACGACCAAGTCATAAGAATTTTTAGGTATTTTCCTGAGTAGAGTTTTACGACACCCAAGGATAAGATGGGTTGTCAGAGTCTCTTACACTGTCACCACCACTCGCCTTCCATTAATTTTATTAGGGCTTAGTTATAGTGCTCGTTTAGTTTATAGTGAAGGCAAACCTTTGCGCTGTCGAAGGATATATACTTATAGTACTTTAGATCGAGACTAGATAAAATTTAATTGATGTTATTTATAAGTAGGTTTATAAGTAAGTTTAATATGTAGGTATGTTAATGAGTGGGTCCTTATTCGTGGGTGTAGTTGATAAATATTGGTCTGCAATTTGTTAAAATGTTAACATTCCATTTTAACAGATATAATCCAAAACTTGCGGTTATGGTTTGGATTCATGGAGGAGCATTTGCCGTGGGCTCTGGTAATGCCTTCCTGTACGGGCCTGATCACCTTGTCGGCGCCGGTGTGGTGCTCGTCACTCTAAACTATAGACTCGGGGCTTTAGGCTTCTTGAGTCTCGAAAATGAAGAGGTGCCGGGAAATATGGGTCTTAAGGTAAGTTTTTTAGAATTTACTGTTATATGGTTTAATTCTCCTGCTCTTATTAATTTGAATTACATCGGGATGACTTACCTAGCAAATTTACTCAAAGACGTTATTCATAAAGTATTAAATAGGTACTAATGGTTTAGACGGCACATTACGACTATAAAAACCTCACTGTACTTTAATAAAAAAAAAACTTTTATCACAATCTTTACGAAAATCTGAATGTACACTTCCCGTTAAGAATAGCAGGCAAAGTTTTGAAATTATGTACAAAAAGATAACGCTCGTGTGAATACATTTTATTTGGCAACATTTGGTTACGGCTTAGCTATATAGGTCAAGTGCGTTACTATTAATCTAACATTTAACAACACCATAGCTATGAATAAAGCCTCAAATAAACTTTCAATAATTAGTTATTTATATACTATCTGCATGTAGTTAAATATGACAAAGGATAGACATAGTTTTAATTGTGAGGTTAAGGTTCTTCTCATCTAAACAGAGCAGGCGAAACTGTGGATAAAAGCTCTATAAATAAATAAATAACTGTTTTCGTTCATTAAATTGCAACGATGTCGATGATAAAAACTATTTTATGCATCAATATTTACTTTCACTCATAAATCACTCATATATGATGAGACTAAATGTCATGAGGTTTCGACCATATGCATCTTAAATAATTATTGTATTCATTTTTTTTGCTCAGGACCAAGTAATGGCTATGAAGTGGGTACGTGACAACATCCAGTTCTTCGGTGGTGATCCGAAACTCGTCACGATCTTCGGCGAATCGGCTGGTGCCGTTTCCGTACATTTACATATGCTGTCCCCGGCATCGCAGGTAATTTTAATTTGATATAGTCATCATACCGCTGAACAGTGTGTTTCTTATGACTGCAAATTTTCATATTATAAAACCATTAGTAAAAGTAACAGCAAGTCGTGGGATAGTTGAGCATAAGATGATTTCCTTCCGCATCTCTAAGTCATCCGACATTATCTGCAAATGACGGTCATTTTACATTGTGAGAAGCAAAATATTTTTTTATTTAGGTTTCAGATAAATTAGGTGTTTACATATAAAATGAGCGATTTTATGTGAAATTAAAAAAAACCTAATTGGCACATCATCCTTTACCACTGTACAAGCAAATGTCACTTTTGTAAAGTCTCATCGATTTCTTCACAAGTTAAAAGTTGTCCAACTTTCAACTTGTGTTGAGTGGGGGCGGGTATCGGTATAGTTAATTGTTCCAAGATAAATTATGTGCAATCTCGCTATAAAAGTTTTTATAATGTATATATATTATTTTGAATTAAATTTTTTAATATTTTTTGGGAAAGGCGTATATCTGCTGCACCTCTGGTGTTGCAGTTTGTCCAATACGGCGTACTGAGAATCTACGAATTTTGCTGTTCTATTAGGTGTTTCCTCTAGTTCCGCGGTGAAGGAAAATATCATAACACATAAATATTTACGTGATATTTTCCGTCACCTTCTTTGTCTAAAAAATAGAAAAACATTTTAAAGACACGTGCAATTTCCCATCCTGCATGCTCACCTGGTGTTTCTTTCCGGCTCTAAAATTTATTTTATGGTATCATATACCTTTCAATTTTGTTTTATGGTATCTGTTCATTAACGGTTCTAACGCGGCTTCTTCTCATATTCGATGTTACACTTATGTGATAAGATTGGAAGAAGGGTTAGACGAAGAATCAGAGGACGAGGGACATGCACCATTCAACCTAATAATCTGTGCAATGTAAAAAAATTGGCATCAACTGGGATTCGAACTCAGGACTCATAACTATCTAATTCCGTACGAATGACGGACTACTGAGCTACGCGGTCGTCAAAAAGTTATACAAAGCGGTTATTACACAGGGTCTATTCCATCGGGTGATAGCACAAAGTGGACTCGCACTGTCGCCTTGGGCGCTGGCGAAGCAGCCGCGTGAGAAAGCCTTCGAGCTGGGCCGCGAGCTGGGCATCGACACCAACAGCACTGCAGAGCTGCTTGGTATGTATACAAGTATCTTATGTATTTTAGGAACAACTAAAATTTTTTTATAGTAACATAAAACTCTGGTAAGCTTCATATAGTACATTTGTGTTGTATTTTTTTTAAGATTGGATAATGTTTTAAATACCTACTATAAGCGAGCAAGACCTTTCAGATCTGTTCTAATAAATTTCTACACTAGTAGAAAATATAAACTTTAAGGATGAAAAAAGTCGATCTTGTAAATGAGAGATGTAAAAAATACATCATTATGATAAAAATAGGAATTTTAGAAAAGAGTTCAGTTCAGAAGCACTGACTATTTGGTGATTATCTGCAGTCATAATTTCAACACCCCATCCAGTTAAGATGTTATTCATTTATTAACCGCGGAATTTAAGAAACTCGTGACAATCATTTTCGATAATAAATCGAATGTTACGAGGGTTTTGCCAATTTTTTTTTATTTTTAAGCATTTTATAACAAAAAAAAATTATTCGATCTTCTTTAGAACTTTCAATGTATTTTTCAGATGTCTTGTATTTGTTGAAACAAATATAATAACACTTTCACAATATAATAACTTTGATTGAGTTAATAAATACGAGAAACTGACCATCTCCAATAATTTCTACAGCAAATTAAAAATATAAGGTTTACAAATAATAGGTACTAAGTAAAACCATTGATCTCTTTTTTGGTGTGGAGTTGGTACATATTTATTGTAGATACATGTAACTTTTTACTACGTTTGCACTGTTCGCACGAAGTACGTTCCAAAAAAACTAATCTCAAATAAATCAATGGATATTCCTACAATGCTCTGATTTTAAACATTACCAAAGAAGATTAAACAGAAAAAGCGTCATAGACAGCGTCCTAAAGCGACCTATAACTTCATAGAACTGTAATAAAGTCAAGGTATTTCGACATCGTTTACATGCAAATGTGCAAATCAAACAGTATTCTAAAATTCTAGGTAGACTTGTTGAGGCATTATGTCAATGAACAGAAAATTACCTTTTTAGCAGTTCGTTAGAACATATTTCCATACAATATAAACTTTAAATAGAGAAACTGAAGATTGCATATAAGAAATTAAAAAAATTACGTTTTTTTTTTCAAAAAAGTAAAGTAGTAGCCTGTAAGTACCCACTGCTGAACAAAGGCTGCCTTCTCAAATATTAGAGAGGGTTTTGGAGTCGAGAAGAGCTCGCCACGATGCTCCAGTGCTTTATTTCAAAGTACATATAAGTTTAAATTATGTTCAATATCTTTAGAATTGTTCGTATGTTGTAGTTAAAACGGATTGTTAAGCGTGAATATAGTTTCTAGTGTTCACTTAAAGATATTTTCTTAACAAGAAGTATGGCCCTCTAACTTCTTACTCAAAGTACTACTATTGTATAAACGTATAATTTTATTAATATTGTATGAATAATATTTCGATGAAGACTTGAATATTAAGATTTCTTGTAAACTCAGTCTTGTAAACCAAGCGCCCGAAAAATTTAATTAATTAAAGAAACAATGTTCAATAATCACTATGAATAAGTAGTACCTATGCGTCTTTGTAGAAGGTCCTAAAACTTGTAACTACTAAAGTATCTAAATACGAACTAACTTTAGGTTAGTTCGTATTTAGATACTTTTTATAAGTTAGTTCGTACTTAGATACCTTTTATAGTTTACATGTTTTGTGTGTGTGTGTGTGTGTGTGTGTGTGTGTGTGTGTGTGTGGGTGTGTGTGATAAATCCTAGAAAATTTGTAAGAGTATCTACAATCCTTCCATACCCTGAGAGTGCTGTAAAAGTAGTTTAAGGTCTGTATTGAATACGTAGGATACTTAAGAGCGACTCCAAGCGAGCTGCTAGTGAAAGCGGGGGCGCGTATCGCCGGCGCGCCGGGAAAGACCGTTGACCTGCAGAGCACGGTGGCGCTGCCTTCCTTCCAGTCCTGGAACCTGACGGAGCCGATGCCTTCCTCACCAGCAAACCGAGAGATTCTTTACCAGGGTCTGATGTTCCTCTCCTCACCGGGTATAATGCTCAAGAGGGAATCATTATTTTTCGACGTGAGTATTATTCTATTGTAACTATTAGAGATGTAACAACTGTCGCGTGTTAATTAGGTGTATAAAAATCGTACGAAAAATTTGAAAACCTCGTTAGTACGAGCCCTCAATACAGGGAATCAAAATCGGGTCTCCTGATTCGGAGGAAGATCCCGAATCACTAGGCTATCGTGGTTATAACATGTACGTAAAATTTGCGTTTTATAAATACATATTATCTCTTTTTATTCTTATCACATTCCTCTTGAGTCCACTTAGTACTGGCAATTTAATCGAATTAGAAGATTTAACGCGATTGAGCACAAGAAAAACATTCAAAAACTTCGCACCAATCTTCTATATTCAATATTTGAGGTCATACCTGATCTAATAATTTCGCAATGATTCAAACAAACATTGCAAATATAAAGTCCTTAGCGGTGTCGCAATAGTAACTGGTTTTAAGACTATTTTACTTTCAAGAACATTTTGTTCATTGTTCAATTTAGTGAATATACTTGAATTTAATTCATGGCAATATTTTAAAACGCGAGTATAAAATTATATATTGAAAGCGACTTAAAAAAGGAGAAAGTTCTCAATAAATTTTTTTAAAATGTTCATTTTTTGATTTTTGATTACTAGGGCATTTTTAATGATTTTGATGATTCTTTTTTTTTCACCCGAAACGATATTCTTACTGGGTTATCCAATACCAATCACCACTGCATACAGATATTGAACTATTCACGGCATTTTCACCACAAACGGGAGGCGACGAGATACGACGAGATTCTCCCAATGTGGAATAAAATAATACAACGTAGGACAGTAATAGTTGAGGGAAATATTTTATTAAATAATAGTAATATATTTATATATACCACCCAACCAGACGAGTATATATGTAAATAACCCCAAAAGGAAATAAAAATAATATATTAATTTTATTTTACTTTAAGTATTTTAACTACAATATATTTAAAGATAAATTATTTATTTTATTAATTAAAATCTGAAAAATATATTTTTTAACATTTATATGTATAGCAAAGTTCGTCAACATAGCATTCTGAGTATGCAAACAAAAGCGGCTCCCGGTTAGACGAAATAACGATCTGCCTGATTCGTGAATAACGTCTCATAAAGTTTTTTCGCTCTTCCTTCCCCTATTTTCGCGCTCACTTTTCAACCTAATAATAATAATATCTTATTAACCCAGAAAGCGTTTAATATCCCAAATCATTTATTTAGCATATACTTCATTTGGCCGTTTGGGAAAACATGAGAGTGAATTTTTACGATTCGCACACACCGACACCGTGTGGTTGGTTGGTTATTGTCTCTCGAGTTTTCGTGGGAATTAATAACTAATATTTCAGGTGGTTTTCAAATATAAACTACTTGGCAGGGCTGGGCAGGCGTGATGGTGAAAACAGTGTCAGTAACCACGCACCAGTCCTGCTCCTCATCATCGTTGTCTTTGTTATTTGGTCTATGTTACTATGGTTTGATATATTCGAATGGATTCCCCGCCATCAGTTGATCACCAGAGCCTCGATCGTTAATCAGTAGGTAGCATCGCGTACAGGTGAAAGTTGACGAAATTTGATTTGAGGTGCCACACACTTTGAGGTACTAAGGGGGAAAAACTTAATTATTGCTAAAAATGCGACCAATGTCTGTTGAAAAACGTAAAAAAAAAAACTAATATTTATTTACTTATATAGGTGTTTCAAATGTCACGTCACATATCGTGTTATCAGACTCATTCATTATACTTAACTAACGGCCCTTCTGTAAATTACGTACACCATCGCGCGTAATATGTTGTTGTCCGCTAATGTGGAGATAGCCTATGTCCAGGAGGTGATGATAAAGATTAGGATGAGAATACGTCGTAGACACCTGTGGTCACTTATCTAAATAAAATTAATTTATACTGCATACAAACTTTACTTTCTGTTCTGATACTAAATGTAATATAATTTCTAATGTAATATTGCGGTGGTAAAACATGCACATTGAATGAACATTAATAATCCCTAGTTAATTTCTAGGTCTAGGTACAATTATGTCTATAAGATATGAATTTGACCTAGCCATGTACGTAGGTGCAGCTAGTAATTTTCCGGTCGCTGGGTGCAGCCATTTAATGAAACGGGTACGGAAATCCTTCGCGACATTTCGCAAGCTTATAAATAAGATCCGGTGGTGGCTATTCTGGAAATTCATTAATATTTGGCAACCGAGTTTTTTTTGCGTTTGTGTTGCCGAAAGTTTATAGTATTACACCCTACTTCGTGATTTTTCTTAGCATCAACTTCTTAGAAACTACATAGCAAAAACTGTACACATGTGCGATTGTCAACTAGTATTCCGACTCCCCATTGTTAGTAAATATTACAAAATACTTAATGTCATGTCCATTTTGTGTGCTTACAGAATATTAATTGTTACTAACTTTTAACTTTTCTTTAAAAGTTAGGTAACAGAGGAAGTGAAACTGAAACTGGTATTCATAACATGTAACGTTATAAAGATGCTTCTTTATTTGTGTCACTGGACCGGAATCATGTCAACCGGACACACGATATTATTTTAAATCAGAATATATAAAGCGCGTTATTCTGTAAAGCATTGCCACATTCCGTTTTCTTTTAAAGCCAGCAAGTGCAATCACCGAAAAATAATACTGCCTTTATTGGAGAGATTTAATCATCCGAACAAAGATCTGTAATTGAGGCATTTTCATCTTACTTCACATAAAAAAGAGGGACAGCGTAAGCAGGACTCACGCTTAGGGTATCACGAGAGTACCATTAAATTATTATAAAGTTTGGTAAATAAACAAGTAGTGGTGGTAGATCTATGTAATGTCCTCGCTTGAATGCGAAGTAGCCCAACATACGAAATTGTAAATTACTTTTGAAATTTATTGGAACAACACAATACTTAGATTTTTCTTGGGATCCGTATTGCATGACACTAATCTTATTGCGTATACTTAAATCAGAACTGTCAATAGAACGCGTCTTTTAAAACTAGCGATCACATTTCTACAACGACACAGTTGCTCGCATTTTACATAATAATAGCCCAAACGTACGTTGGTGACAATTTCACGCCACTTTCACTATGTTTGGCAAATACACATAACCAATGCTGTAATCTTTTTACTTAGCATCAAACATTAAAAAAGATTACATAATTCAACGGAAATATTAACTGTGTAACATTTCCGTCTGCGATATTCGATCAAATTCATTTATCACATTGATTAATTGCAGTCGCATGCAATAATCACAAATGAAACACTGGATTAAATCTTTATATATACATTCGACTAAATCACTCGATAAGGAATATTTTGGTTAAAAAGGGATTTTTTTTTATTATTTTTTGAATTTTATAGCTGAAATTCAAGATTTGATGTAATCATGTTATAGATTCTAATCACTGTTAACGCTAGTCACACGAAATAAATTTAAGAAAAAATATTATTGTAAAGAACTTTGAAGCCGTGATAGCTGATATGCCTTGATAGAAAAACCAAGGTAGCTTAGAGCACAGACGGTTGCTTACAGGTTTATATTTTCTGCAGAAAAAATCTGCATCTCAGAGGGCATATGAATTTCGCCCACTTCATACTGGAGCTGGAGATATATAGTTTATCATGGCAACATTGATTAGTTTAACGACTACTAAGAGATAAAGGGATCATCAATTTTTTGAGTCCATGAATACTCTTAACACATAGCAATATTCCTTACTTTTAGTTATGGATATTGCAACGATGCAGGCATGGACCTCGCTCAAGTTATCCTAACATCTTCCTGGATTTGAGGTATTTACCAATCTTGGCAGGTAGATTGGTGATTGCAGTGCGAGACACAACACACAATACCTATTATAGTTTTGACTTAGCTAGGTAAGAAGGACGTACTGATGATATTGCTCAAACGCTGCCACCACACGGTTAATAAGTACTAATGTAAAATGTGATGTTTTTTTTCTCAACAACAAGGATTGCACGTTTAAGAGATGAATAACAACAATGCCGCCAGCGTATATTTAAAACAATTATACCGATTGATTCCAGGTCTCCAGCGTTACCCAAAACTGCTAAGCGAGTTGGAACGCGAGTTTAAACGAGTGGTACCGCCTGAGTTACACTGTTCAGATGAACAAGGGATCGACAAGGTGGCTGATCATATAAGGGCCTTCTACTTTCAACAGCGTCCTATTGATGCACATAATATCGACAGTCTTATTGATGTAAGTCAAGGGAAGTTCTTCTTTCAAATTCTACTGGACTACTACTATCTACTGGACGGGTCGGTCACTTCAAGACATGACAACTCTGAGCATTGCTTATGCCCATATTTGTCATGTTAATCCAGAAGGTATCGAGATATTATACTTGCAGTGTGATTGGTTGGCTAATGAACGTGGTATTTGGTATTGACACCAACAAACGTAGCGATTACGATAAATCCTCTTAATTTGCGAGAGGTCTATGGTGAGCTCTAGAGGTCCTGCGGTGCTAAACTTATCTTAGAGGCTAATAATGATTGATGATGGTTATCAAAACTCCAGGAATTTTATCGATTACCTGATTACAGGACAGACTATTTGGAGTTATATAAATAAGATATTAGACCAAGTGCGTATTACAGTTCGAAACAGTGTGTAAACAAATTTAAGTATTTTATTTATCTGTATTGATCAGATATCAGGTAGTAGGCTCCTTCTCTGCCTAGTAGTCGCATGGATAGTACTACCCTCTTACCTATTTCTGCCGTCAACCAGTGCAACTACTATTGTGTTTCGGTTTGAAAGGTATAGAGAAGATTCTCTATACCTTTCATGTAGATGCACAATAACGGGATGTGAGCATTACATCTTAGTCCTCAGGGGTGAAAAAGCATCTGTAACCTTATCTATCTAGTAATATCTAATTCTGAAACCCGTAATCTGGTAAATACTGTTGTCTGTGAATCAACTGTAACAGACCACAGAAGCGTAATAGTATCATGGAAACTCAAAAGTAATCACAAACACAAAGACCAATCTCAACGAGTAAAAATAGACTATCAGGCCGCTCAAGAACTTTGTGACATAAATTGGACAGAGATAATACCATCTGATGATCCAAATCGAATAACTACAAACTTTTTATCACAGTTATCTAAAATTTTAAAATGCACGTTTTTAAAAATAAAATTTAATATTAAGCCCTAGATAACACCTAGTATTCTCAGGTGCATTCGAATCTCTTATGATTAAATTATGAAAATACCCTGATAATAATGTTCTGCGACTTAAGATATCGTAATCACGGTAATAAGGTTTAAAAAATAAGTAAAAGAACATGAGAGAAATGAGCTTGTAAATAATATGCAATATATTAAAAAAAATTGGTAATACCGTAAAAAATATTATAATTTAGGTCAAACTAATAAATCGCACAATGAGCTTTTATATTTAACTTCTAATCACACAAGATCAGTAATTTAAATAAATAGATAGATACTTCGCTAATTTATGACAATCACTTAGGGATAGATTAAAAATAACAGACAATACCTTAACATTTTAACTCTTTTATACTCACGCCTACAGATGAGAATGAAATAGAAAAGATTATCCTATCGTTAAAACATAGCTCTTCAAGCTAATGGAATGACGTCTTTGCTATTTCAAAAACAATTTGTCCATATTTAATCGATTCACATAGCTCGTCTTTGCTATTTCAAAAACAATTTGTCCATATTTTAGTTATATATTTTATTTATCTTCTAGTTTACCTGACTCACCGATGGGCAGAAGCAGTTGAGTCTAAGGGGGAGGCTTTGGCGGTTAGTCTGGACGTAGCGAAAGCATTTGATAGGGTTTGGCATAAAGCGCTTCTTTCAAAGCTTTCATCTTACGGGGTTCCTGAGAGATTGTGCAACTGGGTCACCAGCTTCCTCACGGATCGGAGCATCAAGGTTGTTGTCGACGGTGCATGCTCGGACCCCAAACCCGTGAATGCTGGTGTTCCACAAGGCTGTGTGCTATCTCCCACTCTGTTCCTTCTGCATATCAACGACATGCTACAAATCAGTAGCATTCATTGCTATGCAGACGACAGCACGGGTGATGCCCTATATACAGGCCGTGCGAATATTTCTCGGGAACACGTCGACGAGTGCCGGAACAAACTTGTGTCTGAAGTCGAGACCTTGTTATTCAAAGTCTCGGATTGGGGTCGACGTAATTTGGTCCTATTCAACCCCAAAAGACACAGGTTTGCGCGTTCACCGCTAAAAAGAATCCTTTGTCGTTTCTCCTCTTTTGAGAACATTCCCTTATTGCCTCAGCCAGTATCAGAATCCTTGGCGTTGACATATCGAGCGACGTTCAGTTCCGTGGTCACTTGAGGAAAGGCCAAATTGGCCTCCAAAGCTTGGTGTGCTCTGTAGAGCGGGACAGTATTTCATGCCGGTCCACCGTTTGCAACTTTATAAGGCGCAAGTTCGGCCCCACATGGAATACTGTTCTCATCTCTGGGCAGGGGCACCCCAGTACCAACTCCTTCCATTTGACCGCATCCAACGTCGAGTGGCTCGAATTGTCGGCGACCAAGCTCTCTCTGATCGGCTTGATCCTTTGGCCTTGCGAAGAGATGTTGCTTCTCTTTGCATTTTTTACAAAATTTTCCACGGGGAATGTTCTGAGGAACTGTTCGGATTGATCCCAGCTGCTGAGTTTCACCATCGTACATCGCGACTGAATTCGAAGTTCCATCGATACCACCTAGATGGTTGGCATTCCACCACAGTGCGTTTTAATCGAAGTTTTCTGCCACGCACTTCGACTTTGTGGAATCAGCTGTCGCCAGCAGTATTTCCGAATAGTTACGACTTAGGGACCTTCAAGAAAAGAGCTTCTGCCGGCAGCGCATCTGTAGCTCCTCTGGTGTTGTGGATGTTCGTGGGCGTCGGTGATCACTTACCATCAGGTGAGCCGCACGCTCGTTTGCCCCCTTCTTCTATAAAAAAAAAAAAAAAAAAAAAAAAAAAAAAAAAAAAAAAAAAAAAAAAAAAAAAAAAAAAAAAAAAAAAAAAAAAAAAAAAAAAAAAAAAAAAAAAAAAAAAAAAAAAAAAAAAAAAAAAAAAAAAAAAAAAAAAAAAAAAAAAAAAAAAAAAAAAAAAAAAAAAAAAAAAAAAAAAAAAAAAAAAAAAAAAAAAAAAAAAAAAAAAAAAAAAAAAAAAAAAAAAAAAAAAAAAAAAAAAAAAAAAAAAAAAAAAAAAAAAAAAAAAAAAAAAAAAAAAAAAAAAAAAAAAAAAAAAAAAAAAAAAAAAAAAAAAAAAAAAAAAAAAAAAAAAAAAAAAAAAAAAAAAAAAAAAAAAAAAAAAAAAAAAAAAAAAAAAAAAAAAAAAAAAAAAAAAAAAAAAAAAAAAAAAAAAAAAAAAAAAAAAAAAAAAAAAAAAAAAAAAAAAAAAAAAAAAAAAAAAAAAAAAAAAAAAAAAAAAAAAAAAAAAAAAAAAAAAAAAAAAAAAAAAAAAAAAAAAAAAAAAAAAAAAAAAAAAAAAAAAAAAAAAAAAAAAAAAAAAAAAAAAAAAAAAAAAAAAAAAAAAAAAAAAAAAAAAAAAAAAAAAAAAAAAAAAAAAAAAAAAAAAAAAAAAAAAAAAAAAAAAAAAAAAAAAAAAAAAAAAAAAAAAAAAAAAAAAAAAAAAAAAAAAAAAAAAAAAAAAAAAAAAAAAAAAAAAAAAAAAAAAATATCGATTCACAGAGCTCGTCTTTGTAATATGTGTGTTTTTAACATATGTCTTTCGCAAGCACCTAAAAAAATTATAATTTTTCCGAAACACAAGGCTGGGGGATATAGACAGCATCAATAATTACAGACCTTGTGCAGACCCACCTCGCAGGTGCCCAGCCTACCCAAATTTTTAAAAAATGTATTGAATGTTCGACATCTGAATTATTCAGAAAATAAGATATTTTATCACGAAATCAATACTGTTTACGAATTAAATATTTTGTTACAGTATGAACTAATATTAACAAAACTACAAATTATTAACATATGAGATTGATGTTTAATTTTATTACATACTGTGTACGTAGTGCAAAGCTAGAACTGTATAACCAGAAATGTAAACATAAATGACATGAAATTCAAAAACGGAATTATAATAGCTTGTACTATAATCGAAATAATATTTTGTTGCGTTTGCGGAGAACACTACACTACACTACACCTACCGTCAACCAATGAGAACTAGTGCTGAGGGTAGTAATTGAACTTTTTCGAAATTTATGTACGTTCTAATATTCAACCAAATGTATGCTACATACCTGTAGCATAGTTGTACATGTACAGAGTCTGTTGGTGTTCTTGGTATAGCTGTAACTAGTAAATCTCTATTAAAATCTATAATATTAAAGTTGTTTGGAGGTGACCATGGGCTGCGGTAGCCACTTACCATCAGGTTGATTGATAGATCGTTTGTCACCACTATACAGTGAAAAAATTAATTGTTGTAGACCATTACAAAGACTACGTTAACTTGACTCATTGTAATTGTCAACGTGACAATAATTAATACTTATATGAATAAGAATTTAATATTATTGCACTTTTTGAATTGTAATACAAACTGTTTTTACCACAGCTGTTCACGGACGTCATGTTTTTGCGACCATTGCTACAAACAATACACCTACAAGCGGCGACTAACAGAACGAGTCCGACTTATTTATATCGCTTCGCATTCGATGGTGCGCTGGGTTTGTTCAAACGAATGCTGGGCATCTCGCACCCGGGCGCCTGTCATGGCGACGAAATGGGATATCTATTTTATTTCTCAAGGTTAAATTACAGATTAGATGACGATTCCCCAGAACTGGCCGTTTCTAGAAAAATGGTGCAAATGTGGACTAACTTCGCTAAAACTGGGTAATTATTTTTTTAACTTTGTGTTTGCAGCAATATATGTACAGTATAGTCTACGGGCTGCAGTAGCCTGCAGGTGGACTGTTAGTTCGTTTGTCAATCCTCCAAACCTATCTAAAGTTTCACGGCTTACGGATATCACCTATTTTATCTACCAATTACGTATTATATGACGTATGACGTCATTGAGCGTGTGTTATAGAACCGTCACGGTCAGTTGTTGCAATTTTATGACACACATGGAAACGTGGTTTGAATGTCGCTGTTACGTATTTCGTATAGATCTATTATTTTTTTGAATAATACATACGAAATACATTAACTTGTTTCTGTATATACGTGTTTCTAAATACAAAATTATATTTGCATTTTACATAACAATAAAACTTCTTATAGTTTATTAACAATCATTTACAACCACTGGTAGCTTTGGTGCCGGTCGCACGCTTTAAATTTGTGTGACCGATTCGCTTCACAGTGCCCCTGAATCACTGAAATTTGAATTTTAGTCCTGAATTTAAAACGTGCTCGACGATGTTTTAAATCGACCTGTGGACACCTGTATGACTGATTGTTAATTAAAAAAGACATTTGGAGGAAATATATGTACAGTCAATCTACAGTAGGTCAGCGTTACGGACTCTCTCGGCTCCAATACTTTCGCAAAACGAGAAGAGGTATTTTCCCAAGAGTGGTACAAGCAGATGTCCCACACCATAAAGCCATTATAGTCATAAATACTTACTGACATTACCGTTTGAGTACATATTTTAATAAATTAGTCCGGCTCGACTCGGTTGGTACCACGGGCTCGCAGATTACCGGCGTGAAGTAGTGGCATCTTATGCTTCTGCGTTTCGTTCGGTGAGTGAGATATCCGGAGGCCCACTCAACCTCCCCATCCCCCTCCTTATCCTCCCTTCCATCTCCCAAATACCCTTAAAGGTCGGCAACGCACTTGCAGTACCTCTGGTGTTGCAGATGTACGTTGGGCGACGGTAATCACTCCGCATGCTCGTTTGCCGCCTTTCACATAAAAAGTATTGACTTTAGTTTCTTTATGTTTTTGGTTTGTACTTATACATAATTTTCACCTTCTTCATTACGGTTAATCGCCATCGACCAAACAGTTGATATAACTATAAATGTAGATACTTGCCGTTTTACTATTTCAAATTCAGTTTAGCTTACCTTTATTATCTTTCACGTTTCAGAAACCCAACCCCACCAGTCGACTATGAATCTGTTGTCAACTTAAAATGGCTTCCAGTTAATAACACGGAACACGTCAACTATCTAAACATAAACGGTAACTTCACCTTACTTACAAATCCCGAAGACAAAAGGGTTCAGTTTTGGGACTGGCTCTATAAAAATTATGCCAGTGAACAAATTTGAAAAATGTAAATCTAAATTGTATACATAATTATATACATTCAAAGATAATTGTGATAAACCAGGGCCTACACATTAACAATAAGATTTTAGATGTGAGGCGAAAAAATTGTCGAGGACTTATTAATGTCATTTATAGACACTAAAGCGGTTTGTAATTGTAAGATGATTATTCATGTGTGAAAAGTGAGTGCGAATTTACTATTACGAGGATTTGTACTATTGTTTAAGGCTACAAATATGTAAATTATTATTAAAACTTTAGTTAAGGATAAAGTTAATTTCATAAATGAAATAAAGACAAAACTGATTTACTTAAAAGTATATCAAAGAACAAAACGTTGTTAAATTCTCGAATATACTAAAGGAGTTCATGTGGCTTTCATCCATTTTTTATGTATGTATGGAGTATGACTTCGAGTATAATCCGAGGTGGATTTAAGGCTCCCCAGGCCTATTCCGTTAGAGCGCCAATTTTTTTTATATTTACTATTATGCCATAAAATATTTAAAACTTGTTTTAATACTTGATCACTTATTAGCAATATAAACAAATTTATTTCTACATGTTTTTTTTTTATTTTAGTTACCTGTTATAAACTTTGGTTATTTACTTAAGAATTAATGTTTAAAAATCTTGATTATACATCGATGTTTAAATGAACTGAAAGTTCCACGTAAATGCCTCATACATATGCCAGTAAAGGCACTTTCAAGTGTTGACTTTGGGATGCAATAGTAGTGCAGTTGAAGAACATTTTTTTTATAACATAAGAAATCATCTACGTTTATGTATGCATTGTGTATATTTATGTATATAACGTTATATAAATATGTATGTATAGTGTGTTATGTGTTTTATATAAGTACAACTATAATTACATGTATGTCTAAGTACCGTCATATATAAGTATTATATTGTAGTATAATATTCGAGTATATATATATATATATATGAACATAATATTATTGTGCACCCTTTTACATTTTCTCTGTTCAATCTAATGGTAGACTGGTAGAGAATGCCTCTTGGCATTAAGTCCGCCTTTTTATCATGTAATGTCCAAATAAAGTTTAAATAAGTAAATAAATAAATATGCCTATGTAATAAACTGATGTATTTTGTAAATATTGTTTTATAATAATTTTAAGTAATTAATGCATGTTTGCATAGTTTATTGTGTTACAAATTAATATAAGCGTTACTTTAATTAATTATACGTATTGAAGAATTCTTTCATCTCTTTTATTCCTCTATGATTGAACCCATATGATTGATTTTATTTCATTAAAAAAATAATTAGATTCAACATTCATAAATCGAAATAATAAATTATGCGTTATCGTTTTCTATTGTGTACTAAGAGGCAAGAGAATATTGCCATGAAATAGTTGATCACGCAGATTCGAATAGACATGAACACCCTTAGTGATTATACGTACTTTTTTAAGTTTTTGTTTTCCCACAATACTTTAAAATTTGGGGTCTGTTGCTAATCTTACATGTACAACATGTATTACTAGCAGCTTCACAAACTTTGTTTGTCAAATAGAGTTTTCACAACCTTATGCCCAATACTGAGATGGTCAGAGGTCTAGATAATTATTTTAGTCGTTTCTACCCACCAGAGTTCACCAGAGTTTATAGGAACAACGTGTGAAGTGCTCGTCAACATTTTTGAAAAACTCGTTGATACGTCTCATCTCTTACAAAAAAAATATGTTTGGAAGGAGGCCTTTGCCCTGCGGTGGTTTTAGGGTAATACCACCTTAATTATACTTGCGATATTTTCCTCCTAATGTCTACCAACAACGAGCGGTGCACTCTGCCGAATAACGAAACGAGACACTACCGACGGACTGATGGCAAAATATCCATCAGACTACACTGAACTCAAATTTCACAGACTAGTGATGCCGAACGGCATGTAAAGTACGGGGATACCTGCGTACCACCGAGGGATTATGGGCATATCTTAGATACATACCAATTTTGTATGCTAAGCGCATACAAAAAATCAACCTGTATTGTAAGTCAAGCAGTTGTGTGGTGTGTTAAATTTCAAGTTTCTGCAGGCAGCCACATGGTTGAGGTTACTTTATGAATTACGTTTTTAAAGACAGGACAACCCAAAAGTTTATTTGTTTGTTGGGTAATTTCACGAAACTAATTTTATTTCATCTTCCACCGAAAGTTAGAATGATATGTTTAATTATACAAAATCCAATTTGTGAAATAATACCAATTAGATGACCACTCGTGAACCCCCGTTTTAAAAAAACAATAACAAAAACATAGCAAATGTACTGAAAATGCTTACGATAACTATTATAAAAATATGGCGCTAGAAGCCAGCAGATTGGGAGGGGATGCAAAAATTTTTTTTTGATTGTAGCAGGATGTCTGGGAGATCTCACGAGTTACGCAGATGCTATAGCCGTTTTGATTTGTCAGGCCATGGTGTATTTCATATCATTTTACAGCTAGGTTTTTTAGTCTCACGGTAGTCGAAATGATTTGACGGCCTTCACATCAATTAAGCTTCATGAAACACTGGCTCATCAAGAAAAGAAAAAAAGCCGGCCATTTGCGATTCGGGCTCCGCACATAGGGTTCCGTGTAACAATACAATATTATATCTATGTTATATATAAAGTACACGAAGCCTATAGATCATACTCAAATAAATAATAGGTGTTCCTTATTTTTAGTAAATGTAACAAACGAGTATACACCCCACTAGATCATAGTAGTTCTGACACAATCAAGTGTCATTACAGCTTCTGTGTAGTCGGTACTTCTTCTGTATTGAATATGGACACAACAAAAGAAATACAAAGTTCTAATTGAGAAGTATCTATGAAGATGGAACACATCGACCATTCCATTCTATATTATATTCTGTGGTAGGTACATATTGTATATATAATTGTGATGACACAGAATAACGAATAGTTCCTATTGAATAATGAGAACAAGTTATGTATATAATTGTAATAATGAACAAAAATTATGGAGGAAGAAATTATTAAATTTGCTCAAGTAAAAGGGTGACATTCATTTATTTAATCAAGGATACCTTATTCGTCTGTGATCAAGAAAGTGGATGTAAAAACATCCACTGTCACTTCATGTTAAAAAACAATCAAGCTTTTGCTTACATCATAGAAAAAGAACTTATGTTTTATGCTAAATTCTTATTCTATAGTTTACATTGTATCCGCAATTATTCAACTGTTTATCTCATAGATTATGAGCTTATATGTCTATAGTGTTTTGTATAACTTTTCTACTTGTTGTTTTGACAATGACATATGACATAAATAATTAATATATTTAACCTTACTTTTGCCATACTTGTTTAGTGTGTAGTGTGTAGCCGACACGCAGTTTTTGAAGTGTTTAAATTGTAAACTGTACCGTGTAGCGTGAAACGTGAAAAATAACATTGCGATTCACATATAATCAGTTTAAGATAAGGCGGCGAGAAATAAATTGTTGTTCGCTCTTACAGTAACATAACAAGTTACTCAACTTGTGAAGTCGACGTGCTGTTAACGTGTGTTCGCTGTAAGTGATTAGATCCTCAGTGATAAAATTTTTACATTTGAAACAATCGTCTTATATATTTATTAACATTTTATTAAAATTTGTTAGTATACGATTGAAAATTAACAATAAATAAAAAAAATATCTAGAATTGTAATTAAAACTTTCATTTTCTTAGATATTGAGATTTTCGATATTTAAAATTGTAAATACCACGTGAAAATGCAGAACGGAACCATGAATGGATCGTTGGAATATTTCGACCTTAAGAACATGCCTCATATTATAAAAGCACTGTAAGTCCTAATTTGAAATTTCTTCATATCACTAGGTTATTTTTATTATTAATGTAAAAAAAAATATATTTTTTTATATTAAAAATAAGTTTTTTTTTTCAGAGACAGAAATCAAAAATTACTTCCAGATGTACTTAATTCAATTGGTAATACTCCACTGGTAAAACTAAATAAAATACCTAAACAAGAAGGATTGGATTGCGACATGTGTAAGATTCTATTTATTTGTCATATATAAAATTAAGTGTATTATTTTATAAGCTTTCTAAAGTATAATATTCACTTGTCTAGATGCAAAGTGCGAGTTTTTAAACCCAGGTGGTTCCATAAAGGACCGCATTGCCTACAGGATGGTGTTAGATGCTGAAGAAAAATGCATACTTGAACCAGGAAAATCTGTAATCATAGAACCAACTTCAGGAAACACTGGCATTGGTTTAGCTCTTGCAGCAGCAGTTAAAGGTTATCACTTTTTAATATCTCTTGTATCCAAATATAATTTATAATTTATGTGGTTAAGTTTTCTTACTTATTATTTCATTGTATTTTCAAACTAAGCAAATTGTTTTAGGGAAGTTACTCATTAGCAAAAATAAATTAATAAATAATTTTATTTTCACAGGATACAGGTGTATCATTGTAATGCCTGAAAAGATGTCAGATGAAAAAGTAAATACTCTAATGGCTTTGGGTGCAGAAATTATTAAGACTCCCACAGAAGCAGCTTCGGAAGACCCTGACAGCAATATAATGGTTGCCCGGCGACTCACTAAAGAAATTCCAAATGCTGTTCTGTTAGACCAGGTATAAAGTTAAATAATAATCGTCAATCTATAAGTAAAGTGCCAACAAGGACACTAAGTAGAATAACTAGAAAAATCAAGATATAGGCACATTGTCAAGCTTTATCTATCACTACAATCACATGTTATCAATATTGTACTAAAGAATACAAATTTATTATAAGTAAATGATTGTGCTCCTTGATTGTATGATTGTGCCCATTTGTTTTTTAAATACCTAGATTGTCATTCTTATTCATACACAAATTTAAGAATAAGGAGAACTTATAGCTTCAACCAAACAGTTATGATATGGTGATTGCAGAGGGTAAATGCCTTTTTAGACATAGTTATAATTATAAAAGAATTGTACCTAAGATATAGAAAAACCTAGATTTCTTGGCTAAAACTATACATTCTGGGAGATTTTTGTAGAGTTTAAAATTTAAAGCCTCATGTCTCTCTGCATATCTACAGGCCTGCTTGCCATACAAAATTCTGCAGCATTGTTCTGGTAAACTGTTGAAGTAGCTACTACAATAACACTACTGTGAACAATGCTATATGACTACCTACATTTATTAGTTTAACCCATAAAAGTACTATAAAAGTTTTCCAATAAACATATTTCATTATTGAGAAGCTAATAATTACAATCACTACTAAAGTTTATCTATCGGATTATAATATTGATATATGTTGATTTGGTAAATACTTTTAAGTTATTGGAGTTATTGAAAGAATACATATCGAAATTTCCATGCAGTTCCGGGTTGAAGTTAGACTTAATAAGTCAAAAGAAATATTCAGATAATTTTCAAATGATAGAGCTAAGTTAATCAAATCTAACTAAGATTCATGACATCAGATACTAAACATAATCTGCATTCTTGTCTTTCTAATTTCTTACATGGTTTCGTTTGGACATAGCGTTATAATGACATAATGTATATCAATATACATAATGTAATGTATGTATATTTTTATATTCTGAAAAATTATTATGTTGTAATGTATATTACAACATAATAATTTTTAAGTCTGTTGCAATAGAATATTCAACTGATAACAATTGATCAATTTTTTCAATGAAGCAATGCAGATTACTGATAAATATGATAAACAAATGAAAAAACGTGAACATCACGCATTACAAATAATAAGGTCACATTTTAGATTCAAATATTCATTCATTAAAAACTTACTCCTCATCACCATGAAATGAATAGGACTTGTAAAGTCAAATAAGCTCAAACAAAGTGTTCTAGTAGTCATTCAAAGGTTCTGTTACCCACCTTCCAGCTCCATCATCATAACTACTCAAAGTACCATATTATTATTATTAGTTCTTAATACATGCGCTTAATTCTAATTTATTTGATTGATTCATACATACATACTTACCAGCCAAACTAATAAAAATTGTGTAATAAACCTTTTTCTCTTGACAGTATAACAATGTATGCAACCCTTTGGCACATTATGATGGCACAGCAGAGGAAATTCTATGGTCTCTGGATGACGACTTGGATATGGTTGTTATAGGAGCAGGTACCTGCGGCACTGTGTCAGGAATCGGACACAAGATTAAAGAGCGATGTCCGAAATGCATTGTGGTCGGAGTCGATCCTTTAGGCTCTATTTTGGCCGTGCCTGAAGAACTTAATAAGACCAACGTGACAATGTATGAGGTAAGTATTATTTTGTGCCTCTACTGTCTCTACTCCGAGTTTGTGTCTGTTCTCTGTGTTTTCCTGTTTTTTTTTTTATGGGAAAGAGGGCAAACGAGCAAGCGGCTCACCTGATGGTTAATGTCGGTAAATTACCAACGCCCAAGTACATCTGCAACACCAGAGGAGCTACAGCTGCGATGCCTACCTATGCCTGCTACTACCGTGGTCGAGCCTGCCCATTTGACCAGCAGCAAGTCGGCGCTTAGCTTTTTTTTTCTACTTTGTACCTAACTGCAGAGTTTTAAGTATAAAGGTTTAGTGGTTAGTGTAAAAGTTTTGATATAACGTGTATGTCAATGACCGCATATATATCTGATGGTTCCTGGGTTCGCATCAAAGTCGACGCCTACATTTATGCAACTCACAAATGTATAGTTAGTGAGTCAAGGGATCTTATTGTGTAAACATTACATAGGATATGGGAAGGAGAAAGCGAATCAGGGACTTTGTTCCCGCATACACTTTCGTTACTATTTCTTGGGATTTTATCTCAAGAAATAGTAGTAGTTAAGCGACTTAACTGGGATTAAAATTATGCTATACCCTATTCAATGGCATTAATAATATTTTGCCAAATTTCGTTCAAGTCTATTCAGTCCTTTCAAGCGTGATTGAATGACAAACATACAAACTTTTTTCTTGGCATGATTGATTTTCCATAGCAATTCTACTTATTTGAGCATGTTACTAGCTATATACTAGCATGTTACTTATTTGAGATGTTTAAGCTTCTTAAAATAAAAAAAACAACAAGAACTTAAAAGCACTTATTAGTAATATAATTACCACATTTATGATATCATGTTGAAAAAATAGAAATTCTATTGTATAACAATTAATAATAATAGAACCGTAATTAATGCTTATACGTTTTATGTTCACAGCATGTTTATTGTATCAAAATACATATCACCTCTGTATCAAAATACAATAATCATGCTGTGCCCGCAATATTGTAATCGCGAGACCTTTTTTTGTCATATTAACTCAGAACCTTCAGAGATAAAATTATAAAACCAGAACAGTATCTTCCAGGGTTGCACGGTTGAACAGTAGTTGCGTTTTTTGGAGTTTTATTTTTTTAAATGTGTTAAAACGATACTTAAAACTACCCCATTGCTTCGTCGCATCGTCTAAAAACATGTTCCTGAATTGCTATATTTTTGTGAAACTTTCACATATCCATCAGACAATCAAAAATCAAGCTGTCTTAGTGTCATGAGTAACAAAACATTCGAACACTCTGTCACACATATTTTTTAACCAATTTCTATGCTGTTGGATAAAGAAATTACTACTTTACTATATGACTAGTCATTTTAGGCCATAATACTTTTCGAACTGTGGATACGTGTCGCAACGGTTTTTTTTTTTACATCTAGTAATTATTCATATGTATTACATGATTGGTATCGTGCTTTGCAGGACAAAATTTTCCAAGCAATTGTTAAAATGAAAACAAACTTGTTCAAAAAGTCTTGTGTGAAATTATCAGTATTGACTTTGAACTCATAAATGTACAGTTATAACAACTTCAACAAAAGAAAACGCTCTATCATTCACGATTACTTGTAAATATTATTTATCAACATCGCGCCTTAAAATTCGTGGAATGCTTTTTAATTTCATTTTACTTTGGTTGTAAAAAGGTAAATCAAGTTTAATTACTTTCATTTTAATCAAAGCTAATTTACTTTTGCCCATCGTTAAGTACTTCAGCCCAGACTAAAATGCCTAATGTTGCAGAGATCTCTTTTAGTTTTAGACGTAATAAAAACAATACGATTTTATCATGATTCGTTGTGAATTTCTCACCACGACCCGATAATAGTATAGTTCTCATACAAACATCTTATGATTCCCAGCTTTACATTACAACTACAGATGGGTTTTACGAGCTTTCTGCTGCTGCAATATTGACGTTGTATGCGTGGTGTGGTACTCACACGTATTAGTCACCCTATGTACCTTTCTATGACTTACTATTCCGTTTTTACTATGAATGAGGTCGATATGAACTTGTTAATTCACTGCTGTAAATAGACCTTCACAAAAAAGGGTCAACAAAAGCTTTAAATTCCTCTTACTATGAAACACTCGAATTTGTGAACTCGCTACAGATATCTACGATAATATTTACGATTTATCTACGATAAAGCAGATTATGAGTTAACAGTATCCTATGGTGTCTACTACCTAATAAACTTAATTTTCAATCATGGCAGTTATTTAAATAGTTTCTAATTTAAGGCCGTTCATACAAACTGACTTCAGCATCAGATTAAATTTAGTAGACGTATATGGTATCGGAAAAAGATCAGTTATGTCAACGTCAAACATGAACGAATTGTAGCAGGTGACGTCGCTTACTGAATTGAAATTTTTTGATGATCGTGAAAAAATATCACTTTTGTAGATGTACATATTATTGGAATGAACATTTTTAGTCGGTAGTAACAAAAAATAATGATAACTCCGAGTTTTTTCACGTCTTACATTTTAAGGGTTTCAAACCTAGAAGGAAAAGAACCCACGCGAATGGGAGGCGGTATGTAACTGTTTGAATCTATACCCTATTTTGTATTGCTGGCAATTGAAAATCAAATTAAATTGAAAATAATTTTCCTTCATCTGTTGCGCCACGAAATTTTACGCCTCGACAAAATTTATGTGAGATATTTATATTAAAAGAAAATTGGATTAACAATGATTTGCAGGTAATATAATTTAATTTTAAAACGCGTTATTATTAAGCCAAAAAGTGGGAATAAATTACCGTCCACCCATCACAATCTTCTAAGTTTACAAGCCCAAAATACAAGTAAAAAAAAAAACATTAAAATCCGTATAAAAAAAATAGGGTAACATAGAAAATTCATATATGGTAACATAAAATATAAAATAAATTGCAATTGCAAATTAGTGGTGCCGTCGCCGGGATTTGAACCCAGGTGACTCGCATACGATGAAATTAAAGTGATATCCTGTCCCAGTGAGGTACCACGGGTTTCGATTATTAGTGTAGTTTGCGGTAAAGACGGACAAATCTTACAATAAATGCTAGCATTGTTTAGATCTTTCTAGGAAATGTAATATATGCAGCAATAACCTACCACGTTTTAGTAACTGGACGCACAACGTGTTTTGTCAAGATCGATTGTTTCAACTGTCGGAAGATATAATAGTTCTATCCGATGATGTCCCCTCACCGATTTCGGCCACGGAGACAACTTCCAAATACTAGCGTAAGTTCTTTACTGCGTCGGTGTGTGCAAGTGTATGCTCAGGGCCCTCACTCTACTTCACTCCGATGTAACCCTTATGGGATAAGATCCAAGGAAGAAGCAGTTGTAGCGACACAGAACTCAACACAATACAACCAGACTCAAATACTTGTGTATAGCTCTAATATTGGCTGCGATTGGGAAACGGGCCAGCTTGAAGCAGCAGAATCCATTCTATTAATACTTGAAAGTATTGGCACCTCTGCCGAAAGATTTTTCTTTTTTTCCTGTGGATGGAAAATGTTGTTACGCATACCCTGTTGCTGCCCGGTAGGCCAGCAACTGGGTTATGTCGGACTCAATCCTCTGAAGGAGAACCATACCGACTAAAAACCATCCACACGCTGTTAGCCCGGAGGCTTTTACAGCTTCATCTGAATTGACTCGCGAGCAGATTGGCCCGAGAGTTTGGCGGGATGACGATTTATTTTAATGACGCGCGGATAAATGCGCGGAAGAATTCTGCCGAAAGACGAACGAACTAACGTAATAAATACTCCTTACGAACAAACGAACGGTTAAGTTCAACAGACGCGTTATATCATTCAGTACCTACTATTTGACAAACCCTTATTTATACGAGTATCAATACGTAACGACAGCGTAGTATTTACTTGTTATATTATTACTTATTGTATTACCATTGCCCGCTGATAACTTTTCGTTGAGAAATTACTATGTGACAAATAGATATTACGTAATACATTACGTCGAATCGATATATTATATACGTTTTTACTGTAATCTATATTTTATTTTGTAATGAAATTATAATAGGGGTAAAATAATGATTGCCCTTTTATATTGAAAAATTCAACACCTATTTTTAAGTAATTACTTATCTATACATTTCTGCCATCTCGAAGGAAGATCATTTATGTGTTTGCGTTAGAACTCTGGGGACCTCGACTCTACAAAGTCTGCGAAGGCTTTTTGTACCGCTTCCTGCGAATTCTTTTATTGTAATTGGTCGGGTCTAGGTCTAGCGAGTACGGAGGATGTCGTATGGTTTCTAACTAAAGGTCTTGCAATGTTAAAACGGTTTGTCAAGCAGTGTGAGGTCTTGTTATATCATGGAGCAATAATAGCTAAGATCCATTGACGAGTCGGGGTTGTTTCTCTTTGCGAGCTTCTAGATACTATATTTAAAATTTCACCATAAAGTAACCACCAAACAGTTTCCATTACTTTTCTATGAGTGAGCTTCACTGTAAGGTATTGGTCCGTTATTCAAAATGTGTTTAGCCATTGCGTGTTTCGCTTGCGTTTATTGTAGAGAATCCGCTTTTCATCATGCGTCATAATTTTCTCCTAAATCCCTTAATTTCTGTATCTACTCATCAAAGCAAGGCCAGCGTCAACGCGTGCTTCTCTATGAAAATCAGCTAATTGATGGAGTACCAATTTGTCGACTTTTTTTAATTTACCAATTTGTTGTAAATGAGTCAATATTGTGGGTAAATAAGGTCAAACCTTGATATACAGATAAGGATCGTCTTCCACCATTGCTCATTTAATTCATCGTTATTTACCTTAGTGTCTGGTCTTCCTCGTGGTTAATTCTTCAAGTCGAAGTTTCCACTACAAAAGCGATTAAACAAAAAACGCACACTGCGTTCGTTAGTCACGTCCTGATTAAACGCAGCAATAATATTGCGCCCTGTGTCTGCTGCGTTAGAACCACGTCAGAACTCATATTCGAAAATTGCTCTTGGCCTCCATGTTTATAAAACTGAAACACAAATACTCAATGTTAAAACCATTTAAAGTCAAACAATAGGAAGTTATAAAATTTATTAATTTAGTATGTTATAGTTTTTGTGTAAAATGAGTTTTATTCACGAATCTTGGACGATCCAGGTTTAATATTAATTCAAAATGGCCCCTTTATTAAAACGGCGACTTTATATTTTATCCTCTATTATAAAGTGTAATTAATCAAAGTAAACTAAGTAAAAGGAGTGAACTCGTTTGCACACATTTTACTGCTCATGCAAGGTGTTGCTTTGGACGAAATTGACCATGAGTGTGTCATCACCTTTGCATATTTGTCAAGTACAACTGGTAACTCAAAGATTTTGTCGTTATCTCTGTCGGCCCTACAAGTGTATAAATTAACTCACACAGCCTTATAATTTGCAGTGTACTGTAAATAATAGTGTAAATATCATTTTAACCTAGTCTATGTTTTGTTAAGGTGGAAGGCATAGGTTACGACTTCTTACCACGAGTCTTAGATCGAAAGGTGATAGACAAATGGATAAAGACTTCCGACAAAGAGTCTCTGAATATGTCACGTCGACTCATAAAGGAGGAAGGATTACTTTGTGGTAAGTTTATGAAATCTTAAAAAGGACGTATTACATTTTTTTTTACCATAGATTTGGTTTAGCTTAGCACAAACCCACGAATCGCATCTGCATGGCATATGAGATGACGGTTACTCAAATTTTCCCCAAAATTTAAAACTATCATCCTAGTACGTTGATCAGTAAGTTTTTGGAATCGGATATTTTATATTAAGTTTGAGGAATTTATTATGTTTAGTTGAGATCTTACATTCACTAGAAGCCATTGCCACAAAAAAATTAAAATAAACTGCACCCATTTTTTTTTTTGTAGTTGACATTTGGAGGATATTTAATCCGTGAGCATAATTGGGTAAAAAAGTCGTTATTATCGTGCTTGATTTCTCTACAAAATGTGTTATTGAAGAATTGCAGGACAATGCTCCGTATTATTCAGCAGTAGCATACAGACGGCTAACAAACGCCGCTACTGAAGTAAATATAAAAATAGAACAAATGGTTAAGATAGATTGACGTGCCTCTATTAGTCATTTGGTTGAAATTCCAAAGCTTTCGTATGGGACAATTCACTTAATTTTAATTTATACCTTACAATTTAAAACGTGCGTGCATTGGCTTCCTCGAATGCTAACATACGCACAAAAGAAAGCAAGAACTGTCATTTCAAAGCCACAGGTAATTCTTGATTTGGTTTTCTGACGTGTGAAACGAAAAACTAAGGTAAGGTCCGGAAAAGATGATCCTCTCCGTCTGCCAAGAGATTCTAGGTATTTGCGTCCGCTAGCGTCAAATAAAATAAAATAATAACCCGAGAGTATTACGCAACATTAATACAACAAAATAGGCGAAGAATTAAAATATAAATGACGAGGAAAGTTGCGTGCTGAGTGCTGTTCCATCATGAAAATGCTTGTCAAAACTTGTCCTGAAGTTTTCGTTTGCGTTTCCAAAAACTAATTGATCGGCCTATGTATGTGTGTATTAGTAAATAAACCGCGATATCTTAAAGGTGGCAGTAGCGGTGCAGTAATGTGGGCGGCAACGCAAGCGGCGAAGTCCCTTAAAGCGGGTCAGAAGTGCGTGGTGATATTACCCGACAACATCCGCAACTACATGACGAAGTTCATTTCCGACCAGTGGATGGAAGCGCGTGCTTTCAAACCTGTCATAAAGCACGATAAACTGCCGTAAGTATAAGATCGCCTTAGGTTTCAACTGTCGATTATACATACTTAACCTTTCTATATTGTTAGTGCCGCACGAGGCGACAATTATTAATATAATAAAGTAAACAAGTCATAAATTCCGCATGTTTCATGCTGCTTGGTACGCATGCTAGCTACGCAATTACCATTGATAGGTATCTAGAATGTTCTGTCAGTAACGAGTTGAATTGATAGTGAATTGTGCACCAAAAATACCTATATGCGAGAATTGCAGGTGATATTGTAAAAATAACGCGTGACAATTATTTCACATGGCTATGTCTTATGACTTTAATCATTTATTAATGGACCTTGACCCCATTTTCTACTTCCCATAGAAGTAGAAAAAAGGTTAAGCATTCAGACGACTAGTGTTAATTTACCATCGCATGAACTCGTATGTGTCGGAAAAGTCGACTGGGACAATTACCTTAAAAACATTATGACCTGCGAGAGACGACGAAATAACCATCTCATATGACCATACCTAAGTTGTTCAAACAGCTGCATGCTGCGTACAACTTACAAGGTGGTATTTCGATTGCCAATTTGTCTGCAAAGCTTGGCGGTTAAGAGCAATCTTTGAGAGAGTCACATGATTGCAAAATTATTTCGGTTACAGAATAATTTCATCAATATTGATCATTTATCATGTCCCTAAACTATTAACCTTCCGTAAGTTCAAAATCGTATAACCTATTGACGTGTATAAAGATACATAAGTAAATTTCATACAAATGGCGCAAAATTGTTTTCATCTTCTACATTGTTTATGACACATTAACGTCGACCTTTGGCACTTTTATCAAAATCCGATTACCGAACGTATAATAATTCAGTAATTCTTTTTGTCTCCTTATAATTAAAATATAAATTAGGGCGGGCAAGAAATGATAAATAAAAATAATTAGATGTCGTTGTTCTAATTACGATATTAGGTCATTTTTCCACTATAGCATTGATTCAATAGGTTAGTTTTATTACATCATTGTTACAAACAGGCTAAAGAAATAAACGAGAGAGTGTTTATTACACGCTCCCGGGCACAAAAGGAAGCTAGGTCGTATAGCATTGTGCACCTAGTGTTAACATAATCTCATGATATGGTGCTTATACTGTGTTGTTTATTCAGTTTTGTCGAACTCAAGTATTACAGACTGATGATAGAGATCAGCATCGCTCCGACATGCGGGGGTGTTTTATTATTTATGAGTTTACATTATGTGCGCTTATTGGTGAGCGCAGTATAGCTTGTCTCGCTATCGTTTGCCCACCACGGTGAGTGGGCCAGATGATACGAGCAAGAAACATGCTTGCCAATACTTGACGCTTTCATGGAAGGGCCTATGTTCAGCGATGGACGTACTTACGGACGTAAATTAATTTAATGGTGTGTGGCAGAGAAAAACTATTACACTATTTCGAGTGATGGGTCTCAGAAGTCGACTAAGGAGTATACCAGAAAAGTAAAATTCCCAAAATACATGTAGATTGGGGAGGGTACAGCTATTGCCCAAGTCGCCTAGGAGCAAACGAGACCTTTTTACTAAATATATATATATATATATTATATTTATGTAATAATTCTTACTTTCAGGTTATTTTATACTTTTTGTAGCAGTAGCTTATTTTAAAAGTATCAAACATTCCATGAATCCTTTTCGAAAACAAAGATTTTCATGGAATACTTTTTATTGCTCTTTCGTCTTTGTTGGTTAAGTATTGTTAAATACTACAATTTCCTCGCAGATGGTGGAACGCGGTACTCACAAAAAGCATGATCACACCCATTACAAGTATTCCGCACACAGCGACGCCACTCGAAGCACTCGCGGCACTTAAGAAGTCGGTTGCATGCGCTGTCAGTGTCGTAGATGACGACGGGTAAGTGTTCTGTTGCAAAGCAATAACAATTTAGCACGATTTATAATGAACTAACCGACTAAGCTCCAACCAACCGACAGGCGAATTTCCACAGTACAACTCGGAAAGGTATTATTTTGTTTTGAGAAATAGTAATTCAATATACAAAGAATGAATATTATGTTGCTGTTACCAAGTAAAGCTGCTAAAGTTGTCCATTAACTGCGTGGTAAGTGTTACCCCTCACGTTACAGTTGCCCTAGATTCAACACCTGATTAAGATATCATCCCTTCTTGTCTTATCTTAAATAAGCAGGGTGCACCATGTGCTGGTGGGGTTGACAGTATATTCAAACTTAAGTTTATGCCATGTTGTGCTCGTTTTATAATATAAATAATGATGTTTTCCGGAGCCTTATAACCAGAAATTAACGTCTGCACCGGACGTAATATAAGCGCTCACTCGTCTCCATCTTTCCAAACCGAGTCGACATGAAATAGTCACAATACTTCCGGACTTAATAAATCTATGTACATGAAAGTTGGCTTACTAAATGGAGGTTCATTGGGTACTACACACGATGAGTTCCTCGTCGCTATGAGTCGTCACGACGTTGATTTCATGGCAATAAATAAGTCCGCTCGCTGTGCTTGCTGGCAGCGAAGGAGGTGTAATTAATACATGGATGTTATGCATCCCACACCACAATGTGACCGCGTTTAAATACAAATTCAAAAAGGTGATCGGTTCGGCTCACCGTCCGCCATGGCTTAACATCCACATATTTTTAGATGCAGTAACTGACAGTCCATATATATACATTTATACATAACTTTTATAATTTTTTTTCTTTATGTTACTTATCTTAACTATTATTATATATGACCATATCATGTATCATGTAATATTCGTTGCTGGTGCAAAGGCAGCAGCATTGCACTCACTGGCACTGCAATGCAAAGCTTACAGCTTTTGTTGGCGTTTTTTTTTTAAAAAAACCATTTCCAATATAAGTCCAACAACATTTTTTTTTGTAATCAAACGTTTTAAACCAATATGTGTTATAAAATCGCCTAAATATATATTAATCACTTTTATAGATATTTGTATTTGGAAATTAAACTTTTATTTCTTATTATACTATAACCTTCTTACATATTTCATTTCTCCTATCACATACTATCATAGTCTATAAAAACACTATTTTATGTCATTGTATAAACTGTCTTTGGTATAACGTAGAGATTCTTGAACATTCTCTTATTTTGGTATTTAATGATTACATTAAACTGTCAAATTTCTAGTATAATTTCATAAATTTAGATCTTAATATTGAAATGTATCTATGTGATGATTTTCTTGTTTCTGGTTTTAATTTTATATGTGTACGTGGTATTACTTTTCTTAATTAATTTTCCGAGGCAACTTAACTCGGAAAATGTGTAATGGACACAACAAAAATATTTACATATCTAAATAAACGTTACTGGTTTAGCCTTTTGAGCCACGCTAAGGCTAAGGGCTTTGTTACGTTATAGTACGAATGGCAGTTTTTCAACTTGGTGATGGGTAATGAATTTCCCTTTGAGGTTTGTATGAGTTTTTTGTCCCGTGTCTGACACTGCATCGTAACTCGTGGACATAGATATTAGTGACATTAGGAATTGGTTTGAACAGACTAAACTAATATTGTCAAAACTAGAAATCGGAGCCCAAGACAAAGATTAAAATGTTCATTAATTATGAGTTTACATTCGTTTAAGGATAAAAAAACCGTTAAACACGAGTGTTCAATAAAATAATTTATTATAGGTATATAATGGTTCTGTTAATGTTACGGTGACCTCGAGTCTTAATAAAGCAAATATTATGTACATAACTAACTGTTCAAGAGCGAGTTCGACTCTGGCGCAAGGACTTCCGGAGCCGGCACAGTTTGCAACACTGTTTCATCGCGGGTATATAACACGGATAATATATATTTTCATATCTTAGATGTTGTTTTATTTTACCCGTAGAGCACGTGGTAAATCAGCACTTAACATATATATGAAATTCTTTATTTTCGACATAAGAAACATACATTTTAATTGTCTAACGTCCATTTTTAAAATCGTAACGGTATGAGGTTCATTGCAATTAAAATCACCTGAATCGAACTCCGAATGCTCGTTGCTGACATATTATTTATTTTAGATCAGTATGTGGCATGTTCAACGCGGATTATGCGCGCCGGCGACTGGCTAACCTGTCCGGCTCGGTCTCGGAAGATCTCAGCAAATTCACGAACAAAAAATACTACAAAGTGGACATCACTCAAGCTCCAGCGCTGGGACTTGTATCGCGTTTGCTGGATATCTCTCCATTTGTCGTCGTCGTTGAATCAGGTAACATCTTGACTCAGGCCTTAAAACTTTTTATAATAAATATTATACTATTTCGTAAGTAGAGTAAGTTTTATAGAGTCTGTTTGCCCAGGGTTCAATGCCCCCACGGAACAAGTAAGAATTAGCTAGCTGAAGTGGCAAAGGAGCAACTCTATAGCTCGTAAAAGTGAAAACCGTTGAGCAAGAAAGCTCAATTGGAAACCTTGTACAATTAAATGCACTGTAGATCGACTCACCGGATGAAGTGGCGACGGTGATAGGCTGCAATGTTGAAACTTATCAAGTGTGCTAAATCCTTGGCTATCTCTACGTTAATCGTTTACAATCGATGTTTACAAAACGGATATTTCCAGAACAGCTGGACCTCGATTGAAAACTATCAATACTAAATGTTTTCGGAACTTGCTCGAGAGCTGTCTTATATTCCATGATGCCCTTTAAACAACTCTGTTTTGTGAATGCTTGCCAATATGGGTAATGGCGCCCAGGTGGACGCGAACTATACCAACCTAGAGTACATGTTTGACCGTGTAGGTCACATAATACTCTTACGTGAGTTGTATGAAAAGAGAACTTTTGTGATATGGAGGGAGACGTACTCGGGTAACCGATGATAAACAGTAGCTGTTGGAGGCTTTTGTTCAAACTTTATCAAAATACAACCGGGCCTGCCTCAGATCATTTCTGGGAATTCGAACAATTCTGGGACCCGTGTTGTACGCCTCTTATTTATATGACATAATAATGTACCTAGATGACACAAAAATATTTATGGTAGCTAGAAATATCACGGACTGTAAGAATCTTCAAGCAGACGCTGATCGACTTTCACAATATTATAAAGATAATCGAATAGCTAATAACAGTAGTATTAATATAGTAAGTTCATGAACAATTGCATAAAAAATGTAAATCTGTTATTGGCTGTAAGGTTACGTGGTAAAAGCCTTTTGCCGCTGCTCGAATGAGCCGGCTCGACCGGGGTGCTTCTGCGTTTCGTTCGATGAATTTTTCTGAAAATCATCCCCCCCTCCCCCCACACACACACACCCAAATGTCCTTTAAAGGCCGGAAACGCAACTGCAGCTCCTCTGGTGTTGTAGATGTACGTGGGCGACGGTAATCAATAATGACCCTCCTGCTCGTTTGCCTCCCGTACCTATATACATTAACAATAAATAAATATTCATCGGTTTTAGAATTCACTATCAAGAAACCAATCGGCATAATAACATCTGACGATCTCCTGCAGCTAGTAACCGATAAAAGTTTGAACCTTAACTGCTCATAATGCTGGGGTGAATGGAAACAACTGCAAGAACACAAGTGTTATGAAGTATAATTTATTATTCAGTATTGATAAGTCTGTATAAGTATTTCTATTGATATACAAAACCATGCAGGATTAGCAGTAAGTAAAGGGCAAGGTCACAAAACACTTCCTCCACAAATTGAAAGTATTTAGTGATGTAAAATGTATGTATGTAAATATAGAAATGTTCCGTTTATAGCATTTAGGGGGAATTACTGGACCACTTTGTGGGGACATTATGATTATTATGCATTTATGACATGAAACTGGTGAACTTTCAATGAATAAACAAATGTATACACGGTTAATTGTGACTTTAATTTTTCTTAAACCATTCTAGGTATTGATTTATAAAAACTCAGAGATATGGCTATGTGTGAGTGGTAAACGTAGACGAGATATCATATATAAACACTTAAACCTGTCACCTTTAAAGGCAAAGATTATGTATTTCTATTAGGCACGACAAGCGTTTGTTGCGAAACTAGCTTCTGCAACTTATCGCCGCACAGCGAAAATTTAACTGTTGGTGAGCCGGGATGCTATACTTAAATTTATGCACTTCATAATGTGGTATAAGGGAATGTACCATCCTTTTCCCAAATTTCTCACCTGCCCGTGGTGGACCCTGTTGGCCAAAAAATTAAGTTCTGCCGACCCAGGGATGGTGGAATAACCAAACCAACCAACCAAATCCCACAGAGCAGTGATTCGTAGTAGTATCACTTGTGCGAAAATTTAGTAGGATGATGGAAACAATGGCGGCTGTGCAATTAGGCATGAGTCTCTGCGCAGTATGAATTTTTTCACTGTGCACAGTGAAGTTTCAACCTTCACCGTGCTTTCACCGTTCAAGCCACACTTCTCTGGAACGCTCTCCCCGATGATATCAAGAAAGCTCCGAACAAAAACTCCTTCAAAACCCTGCTCCGTCGTCACTATCTGAAGGCAAATGCCATCTAAGAATTTTCTCTCCTCATTTAATTTGTTTATGTATGTATTATATGTTTATGTATAGTGTATTATGTATGTTATATTATAAGTATGTAAGTATATTACAAAGGTTATATATTTAATATTTATATTTAATTTATATGTATTATTTATTTTGTACCTGCCAACATGTTTTCTTTCTCACCCAGGGTTGACTGGTAGAGAATGCCAAAAGGCATTAAGTCCGCCCATTGTATTCCTTTCTTTTTTTTTAAGGGACACAATAAAGAATAAATAAATAAATAAAAAATAAAGTTTGCTGTACTTATTATTTTGTTAATTTTTCCTTTTGTTTTGTTATTGCCATTTCCATAAACACCTTGCCGTAATATGTGATATCAATATCTGTAAGCCCCGTGTACAATTAATATATTTTCACAAGTAGATAAAATCACTTCTCATTATTGTCATGTTGACTACTTGCCCGCAGACGCGCACGCAGCGCACTTCACACCCGCCATTATGTTAGCATCGAGCTATGCCGGCACTACACCCTTGCCTATGGTGGTAAGGGTCCCACAACACCCGCAGCGGCTCCCATTCCACCCGCAGCGGCTCCCATTTCACCGGCAGTGCCCTCCAAGACTGCACCTAAACCTGCGGCCCCCGTATAAGCCACGCCGGCAGTAGCGTTGACTATAATGTCGGACATCGCGGAACTTTCCCAGCCGTTGCAAATCTTCGGTGCAATAGACATGGCGGAGGGAGGTAAGGATACTTGCGGAAAAAACCGGCAAGGGGAGGTTCCCCAATGGAGCTGATGTTAGCTCTCACAGAACACCTCTCGCTGTACGAGGCGTTCATCAACATAGTTTTGTAATCATTTCCAATGGTTACAAACATTAACTGTAGACTCAAACCCAGATCTCTAGCTGTCGGCATCTTTAACGCATACGGCTTAACGATGGCGAACAGATGGACGAAGTTAGAGAATTTATCTCAGTCCATCAGCTAAATTATGTTGATACAAGAGTCCTTGCTCAAGTCTAACATACGCGACCCTAAAATAAGTAATAAGCCAATTATCGGTTAGTTAGAAACTCCCGCTCGCGGAGGCGACACGTTAATTTATTACAAAGCGTCACTACACTGTGCAATAGATTGACCTTCTCTCGTAAACCTAGAAGCATCAGGTCGCAATGACAGGCCATCAGCCCATCACTGTGATATCGACTTATCACCCGCCTAGAAAAACTGTTTTAAGGGGCGACATCGAACCATTGCTTAACTATAGCGGGAGACCTAAAAAGCAAGAACATATCACTCCCATTAAAATCAGTAGAAGTTCACCATGAGCTTAACTCAGACCATCGCCCGGTCATAATGTTGCTTGGACAGCCGCACGCAGAGGTCACTATGACCAAAACCGTGACGGACT
Organism: Bhutanitis thaidina; assembly: GCA_029286595.1. Lineage (NCBI taxonomy): Eukaryota > Metazoa > Arthropoda > Insecta > Lepidoptera > Papilionidae > Bhutanitis > Bhutanitis thaidina. The sequence goes on along the minus strand of JAGSMS010000028.1, from coordinate 5,232,778 downwards.
GGAGTAAGTTCGAGGAATATCTTGAGTCTACGGACTCTCCCGATTTACCAAATATTCCGGACATAGTCGATAATAAAAACACGGCGCTAACCGCCTTCGAGCATCTTACCTCTCACCTCTCGCCGTCCGAGTATCCTCCAGGCAGGTCATGGCAGTGAATGATCGCCGTTTTGAACTGCTCCCAGAACTTAGGCAGCTGTTGAGAGAGAAAAATGCTGCCAATAGGCCATAAGACCGTTACAGGACTGACGTAAACGGCGTCAGAATGCGCCAAATCCAAAGGGAAGTTTAATAGCGTATGGCTGAGTTAGAGGTCAAAGGTGGGACAGGTTCATGGAGGACATCTCGCCCTCGCACAATGCCTATTGGCAGCTGACGAGGACAATGGAATCCGTCTCAGTTGCACCGATACCCCCCCTAATCGGCTCCGACGGTCAGATAGCTTTTACGACGACAAAAAGACGATAGGGAAAAAGCCGACAGTTTTGAAGACCAATGCTCTCCCAGCATCCAGCCCACGTTCAGAATGTGAACGAAGTTTTATCGTAAAGGTCCACGCAGCCATTAACAGGTGAACCACTACCGCCTACTTCACTAGAAGAGGTTAAGGGCATTATCAAAAATCTTAAGATCCGCAAGGCCCCGGGAGCCGACGGTATCTCTAATAAGATTAAAGCGGCTGCTACCCAACCTCGGTCCATGGGGCGCCCATCTGGGCTGAGACCCTTTCGGAAAGAACCATTGCTCTCCTGAGAAGGCCTCAGAGAGCGATAGCCGTCGGGGTTATACGTGGGTATTGCACCATATCCTATGAGGTGGCATGTGTGCTGGCGGGTTGCCCTCCTTGGGTTTTGGAGGCGAAGTTCCTGGCGTCCTTATACCAGTTGCGTTCGAAACTTCGCATCCAGGGGAGTTCTATCTCGCCTAAGGAGTGCGAAATAAAGAGGATCCACGTTCGGCAGTCTATGCTTGAAATGTGGAATGAGCGACTGGCCCACCCAAGTGCAGGCAGTAGGACTGTTGAGGCTGTACGTCCAGGCCTAAGCAACTGGATGAACAGGCGGCACGGATCTCTGACCTTCCGGCCGGTGCAGGTGCTTACGGGGCATGGGTGTTTCGGAAAGTATCTGTGCCACCATTGTGGCAGTGACGATTACACAGCGCAGCATACGCTGCAGGAGTGTCTAGCGAGGGTGGAGCCACGCCGAGAACTAGTCGCAGCAGTGGGGGCCGATCTTTTGCTCCCAGCATTTGTTAAGGCCATGGTAAGTAGTGAGTGATCGTGGAGGGCCGGAATCACCTTCTGCGAACAATGATGTTCCAGAAGGAGGCTGCGGAGAAGGAGAGAGAGCAAAGCTTTGATCTTCCGATTCGCAGCCAGAGAACCGGGCGCCGAAGGAGGGCCTATCAAGCCCTCCTTCGTCCCCCATAATTGAGGTTAAGGCAACGGTAAGCCGTCGCTTGTAAGGCCTCAAGGTGTTGTGCAAATCATTAAAGCCTACTTGTCAAACCGCACCTCCCGCTATAAAGTAGAGGGCACCCTCTCCAGCAGCAGAGACATAAAAACCGGCGTTCCGCACCGGCTATGTCCTCTCTCCCACTCTGTACACGCTCTACCCGAGCGATATTCCAGTAGATAAATATAAGAAAGTGGAATTGGCCCGAAGACACTTCCCTTTATACATCCGACTTTACTATATCTAGGATATACATTCGCCTCCAAGCCGCGATTAAGCGATTTAGTGTATTATCATTGGTTAATAATTTTTTTGGCTCCTTGTTATAGCTTTTACCTAAGCCGTTTAGGTGAGTTAAAGGACAGTGCCGTAAATGCTTTTATTTTTTTACTACTATTGAACTCTTTCAGCAATCCGATTCTTATTCTACTACAATAAGAAAACTATTGTTAATACCTCATAATAATAATACTACCAATATATTCATCATTATTATAGTAAACGAACTAGCATTGGTATTCCTCGTTTCTTAAAACATGTAAAAGTCACCTGGCACACCCATAAAGTAGCCCCCGTAAAAGACACCCATAATTTAAAAAAACAAGCTTATCTCAAACTAAGCTTCAATTAACCTTCTGATATTTAATATGCAAATTATGAAGCCCACACTACATTAAAATATTTGTCTAGTTGAGGTCTAGTTTAAACCATAACACTTAATTATTCTTCTAAGCATTATTCTTTTTATTCCGCTTCGGCAGAGTTTCTTTTTCTTGAAGTGTGTGTAAAAGGAGCCAAATCTGTCGTGGGTGTTGTCTATTGCCCACCTTTAGTTGACTATTTCTCCAGTCTCGAAACGATTCTGGAATCTTTAGGGTCTGAATACTCACATCACATCATCATGGGCGATTTTAAAACTGACCTGCTAGCTCCGTCCTCACCCCGTTCCTCTAAACTCCGTCAAATTGTCGAGTCAGTGGGCTTCCATATTCTTCCTTTACAAGCCACCCACCACAACACTAACGGGGAGGATAGCTTGCTCGATTTAATCCTTACCTCAACTCCTACCCTTGTCGCCTCTTACGGGCAACACTTTGCACCTGGGTTCTCCCACCATGACCTAATTTTCCTCTCATACATTCTAAAAACTCCCAAATTACCTTCTAAAATCAGGCTCATGCGTTGTTTTGGTCGCATAGATGTGGAGAAACTGCGTAAGGATGCTTCCGAATTGAACTGGGATAATGTTGTCGCAGCCTCCACAGTAGACGAAAAGGTAGGTGCATTCAACGACGCTATTCTCCGACTATATGATACACATGCTCCTATTAAAAGAGTGAAGCTTCGGCGGCTGCCTGCACCATGGATGACGAACGGGGTTCGCATGGCAATGAGACGTAGGGATCGGGCTTTCCGCAAGTTTAAGAAAGATCGAATCGAGGAAAACTGGATCTTATTTAAAGCTGCAAGGAATCGGTGTAATCAGATGATACATAACGCTAAACGCCGACATATTCTTAATAATATTACTTCTTCCCCGGCTGATACTTGGAAGTTCCTTAGGACAATGGGAATCGGCAGGCAGCCATATTGTGAGCTACGTGGGACAATTGGTTTGGATGACCTCAATCGTCATTTCGTCTCTCACACTCCTATGGATCACCAAACTAAGTGTCACACAGTTGATCACTTAATGGGTTTACCTCGTCTCAACATCGATCTCTTTAACTTCTCTCCAGTTGCTACGGATGACATCAAGAAGACCATCCTTTCCATCAAATCCAATTCTGTGGGCTACGATAACATCGGTCGCCAAATGATAGTTAATTTCCTGGACCATCTCCTGCTTCCTATTTCTAACATCATCAACTTCTCTCTAGATTCTGCTACTTTTCCTTCACTGTGGCGCAAAGCCCACTTTATCCCCTTGCCTAAGACCCCGAATCCTTCTCTAACCAATCACTTCCGTCCTATATATATATTCTTCCCTTCCTATCGAAAGTACTTGAAGCCTGCGTGCACAAGCAGCTGTCTCAACATGTCTACAAAACAATTTACTTAGTTCGATGCACTATACTATTTCTGGGCTCCTCAAAGTTACTGGTGATATTAGAGCTGGCATGGAGGATACGAAGGTCACTGTGCTGGTCTTGGTTGACTTTTCGAATGCTTTTAATAATATCAGTCACGACATCCTACTATCTGTCCTTTCCCATTCTATGATCTCTCCCGAGGCACTGGAATGGTTCTCAACCTATCTTCGAGGGCGTCAGCAGTCGGTCCGTATCGATGAGGCATTGTCTAGTTGGTGCGACATATATGCTGGCGTTCCACAAGGCGGAATTCTATCTCCTTTATTATTTTCATTATTCATTAATCTCATCACCCAGCATCTTCAGTGTGCGTATCATCTGTATGCCGATGACCTGCAGTTGTACTCACAGGCAACTGTCGATTGTGTGTCTACTGCAGTGGATAAGGTTAACAGGGACCTAGAATATATTAAGGGCTGGTCTGATAAGTTTGGTTTAACTGTTAACCCATCTAAGTGTCAAGCTATAATAGTAGGTAGTTATCGGATTCTGAGGAGACTGAATACAGCAGCATTACCTGCGATAATTTTTAATGGCACTGTAGTAGAATTGTGTCCTTCCGTTAAAGACCTTGGCCTACATATCGACTCCACTCTTAGCTGGCAAACTCAAGTCAGGAATGTCAGCCAGCAAGTCACAGGTACCCTAAGAACTCTCTATCGCCTGAAAAATTTTCTCCCATCCAAGACTAAAATGACCATAATTCAAACCCTCATATTTCCTCTTATTGACTATGGTGATGTGTGCTATTTTGACCTGAATGCAGATCTCCTTAACAAATACGACCGTCTTCTCAATAACTGCATTCGATTCATTTTTAATCTTCGTAAGTATGATCATGTATCTACTTATCGTTCACAGTTAAATTGGTTACCTATTCGTCAGCGCCGAAGTCTGCGTGCTCTCACTACCCTCTATTCTATCCTGATGTCTCCTACTGCTCCTTCCTACTTGTCTTCCTACTTTCGTTACCTTTGCTCAAACCACGACAGAACCCTACGTTCGTCTAATAATCTCCTACTCCAGTGTCCCTCACATACCTCATGTTTTGTCCGTTCATCCTTGCCTGTTCAATCTGTACTTCTTTGGAATGCACTCCCACCCGAAATCAGAGCGTCTAAAAGTCGATACATTTTTAAAATGAAAGCGAAGGAACATATCCTTAACAAAATGGCAGAATCATCTCAAAAACAGACTATTATTTTTATGTATATTTAATATTTAAGTTATTAATATATTTAAATAAATATAAATGTATGTATTGTATGTACGTGTGTATGTATTTATTATTGTATGTATGCGTATTGAAATATTATATCTATATATAGATTTACATTTTTTATAATTTTTTTCCTCTCTATTCTATAACCTACACCTACTTCATTTCATCTCTGCATCCTCCAAAGGTTGACTGGTGGAGAATGCTTCTGGCATTAAGTCCGCCTATATACATTCTCATGTATATGAAGTTCAATAAATAAATAAATAATAGTTAAAAGTGTCGGTCTAAATTTTAAGGTGCGAAGTTCGGACATCTCAGATGACTACTAGACATCTGTCTAGGTACCACTCTCTTACCCATTTCTGCAGCCAAACAGTAGTGCAACAACTGTTGTGTTCCAGTTTGTATGGTATAGTCAGTATAATTACGGGCTATAAGGCATTCTATCTTAGTCTTCATGGGTGACAACACAAGTGAAACCTTCTTCGATTAAAGTGGTTTGCAGGTTTCCTAGGGCTGAAATAGCCACTTACCCTCATGTGGACTGTTTGGTTGATAAGCTCGGTTTTCACCCGAGGGCATCAGATTAGTGCTATAAATAAAAAAAAGAATAGTGGTGCCATTGTTAAGCAGCCATAACAGTACATGTACCAAAGACTCCGGTCTTAATTAGTTATTCCCCAGGGGTTAACAACTATATGGCTTAGTGGATTATGTGATTTACTGTTGAGCCATGTTTTCAGTCTATTTGTAGGTCTGTTGTAGAGTTGTTTCTTTGACACTGCATCTGTCCCTCTAATCTTATCACATAAACATTTTATTGGATAAAAGAAGGCAACTTGTAGCACAATACCATCTGCACTGAACCACATACAGTAATATTTGGCGGTTGTTGATAATGTACTTTTAACTGACTTAAACAGCAGCAACAACCAGCAATTTGTGTTATCACCCACAACACTGGTTTTAGCTGTGATTCAAACCTAGTCCTATCCCATCAGTTTGACAACAGTAAAGTAAACAAAGACAAAAATGCAACAGCAAAAGTACAGTCCAGCACTAATGACAACTACATTTTGATGCTTAATATATTTATGCTTTTCTCAAGCTCGCTACTGCTGATGAATAATAATTGTCCTTTGGCAATTAGGGGATCAAAGGGGTGAGTAGTGTGTATCTTTATATAAGTGTATAAAATTTTTTACCTTCAATGTCAAATTCAAGAAAAAATATTTGGTCGTTCCAAACGTCTTTTGTTCTAGTGGTGAACAAAGAGAAAAGACCTAGTTATGATATTCTCTCCAATAGGCCTTAAATAATGTTTCTTTTAATGAGCAAAAGCAAAAATCCTCTTATTCTTGTAATTTTTTTTAAACTCTACTTATACAACATATTTGACATATAATTTGATACAAACTGAATGTTTAATTACAATGACATAAATACTAAGGAGATGGTGGAGGAGACTTCTTTTTAGCATTAGCAGCTAATATAGCTCCTGGTGCAGGATATGGCCTCATTTGATATAATGAACCTGATGCAGTTGTATCCACACCTGTTTTGGCATGGGTATCTAATCCAGAAGTCCAATTACCTCTTGGTATGTCTGAATATGCAGCAGGATCCATTGGATCCAAATCATTATCTTTAACCCTCTGCCTTTTCTTATCTCTGTGATGCACAACTTCTCTGTTCTTGTCCCTTCGCTCATATCGTTTTTCTTTCTGTGGTTGCTGAGGAACTTCTTGATCTGAAGCTTCGCTGCTGTCATCACTCTCGTCGCCTTCTTTCAACAGCCTCTCTTCTCGTAAATGTGCAGCACTTTCACTAGGAGTTGCCTTAGGATGTACAGGTGGCAACCACGATACCAGATTATTATGGACATTCCAAAAGTAATGTTGACCTGTTCCCTCATCATAAACCTCTTCCCATCCAGGCGGGAGAGGCCACAGCTCTAACGCTTTCTTCTTATTTTCTAAATATGGTTCATTTGGTACTAATTTACCTTGTTTCCATGTTTTAACACAAAATTGAGAACATTCGTGAAAAATATTACTTTTGTTTGGACAACCGCGATGACCTTTTATAGGATCAACATTAACACCTTCTATACCTTCCCAAAAATGTTCTTTTGCATTATGTTCTTCAGGTTTGCTATCATAATCTTCTGCTATAATCTCTTCATTTGCTTGGACAGGAATTTGAAAATTAACAGGATCTGCATTGGAATTAACCTTTAAAATTCCTCTTTTGGCAAGTCGGGCAGCTAAAGCAGGAGGTAACGGCATATTTTAAATTCAAATAACAATATTATAATGTTTCATAAGTTCACTACACATTCACCAAAAATAAAATGACCACTGCATTACATAGTTGCCACAGCCATGAGAGTTTTATTTCTTTAATTTTATCGATTGGTGTAATAGGTTATCCTAAAAATCGATTATGATTTACGTGACCGATTATAAAAACTTACCGATTCATTTTGCAGCAGTAACCTTTTCGAACGAACCCAAAAAAAGACAACACTGTCACACTTACAATGACTTACTAGACAAATAACTGTCTTTTTATATTATGGCAACAGTCGATAACAATCAATAACCAGTAGCCAAAACCAGACAAAAATAGTACGCGTGTATAACGCGAAAGAAGAAAAATACACTTTCCTGTGCATTTTATTTAATGTTTCCAGAGGTGTTCTTACTTACAAATAAAATTATTGACATCTGAAAACACGACTTTGCATAATGTGCTAGTATACCTACCCGTGACATCAGTACTAAACAGTTTATATACTAGTTTAATGAAAAACAATTCTATTCAAACTTATACAATCATGCCCAGAAAATATAACTTTTTTTTTTATGAAAAAATAGGCGTTTGACCTCAATCTTCCCCGATGGAAAGCGAAGATGAGGCCTAGGATGGTACACGCTTGCCTAGATGTCTATTCACTCTGGCCTTGAAGATATCCAGGTTATAGGTTTCCGGAAAAACTGACCTCGGCAGAGAGTTCCACTCCTTAGCCGTCCGCATAAAGAAAGAAGAGGTAAACCGCTTCGTGCGTAATGGAGGAATGTCTACAACATAAGGGTGGAACTGCTCGCCGCGTCTAGTCGTTCGGTGATGGAAAGGGGAAGGGGGTATTAGGTTATGCAAAACCTCCGCACACTCTCCGAAATGAATCCGATAAAAAACCGAGAGGCAGGCCACTCGTCTACGGTGTTCGAGGCTTTGAAGTTTTGCCTCTACTAGTAAGTCACTGCCTATGATCCTCTTCGCTCGCTCCAACGAGTCCAAAGCATCAAGCTGATGTTTAGCCGAACCATCCCAGAGGTGGGAACAGTATTCCATGCAAGAGCGGACTTGAGCTTTGTATAGATTTAAGAGCTGCTCCGATGTGAAGTACCGTCTCACCCCCGAGAGGACACTAAGTTTTTTGACAGCAGTGTTTGCTATGGACTCGATGTAACGACCGAAATTTAGATTACAAGAGAGATCTAGACCTAAGAGCTCAAGACGGTCATTAATCGGAACGGGGACACGGGAATGGACTCCGTTTCGCCAAAAAAAAGACAAGCCTGTGTTTTAGAAGGGGTTAAAGTCGACCAAATTGGCATCACCCCATTGGGAGACAGCCTCCAAAGTCGAGTTCACCCTCTCGATCATTGATTCTCTGAAAGACTAGACTATGTTGTCATCTGCATACCCAAAGATATCGGGTGTTACCATCAGGTCGTTGATGTGCAGCAAAATAAGAGTCGTGGACAGCACAGACCCGTGAGGCACACCGGCATTAATATCACGAAGATCGGACGAGGCGCCATTAACGACAACCCGAATCGATCTGTTCCTCAGGAAATCCTCGCTCCAGATGCAAAGCTCGGGAGCAATGCCATATGCCGGAAGCTTGCCAATGAGACTTGCGTGCCAGACCCTGTCGTAAGCCTTAGAGATATCAAGAGACAGGTATGCAAGGAGGCGGTTGTTTAAAACACGCTCCATAACCTTACAGTGTATGGAGGTGATTGCGATAGGTCGGTAGTTGGCAGGGTGGGCACGACTTCCTTTCTTAGGTACAGGTTATACATTGGTAATCTTCCAAGACTTCGGAACTTGACCAGTCCTCAGGGTCAAGCGATAGAGGCGATTCAGAACAGGAGACAACTCAGGCGCACATGACCGCAAGACAATGGCAGGAATGCCGTCAGGCCCACTAGCCTTATTCATATCTAGAGTTCTAAGTATTTTGAGTACCTCTTTTTGCCGAATGTGTACCTCAGGCATTGCAGAGCTTTTTTAAATCTATTAAATCTACAATGCTTTTTTAAATCTACAGATACACGACAATACTGATTTAGTGCAATAAAAATATAACACGAGACAATGATACGGAGACTCGGTAACAATCTGAGTTAAATTTGTACATTGCGACTCCATTAGCAAAAAAGACCCTTTACAATTGTGGAAATTGTATGCAGGTACTTGTCAAAAACTTTCAAAATTGGCCTGCAAGCACCTTATGATTAAGAAAGTGGCTGCCACAGCTGTTAATTCCACATTCAGTAACCAGTGGCGATTTATTTTCTATCTGACTACCTCAGAAGTATTATGTTACATATACAAAAATGTTGTAATAAATGAAGCAAAAATAATTTATTTTTATGTATTTTCGAATAAAAGTCATGTAAAATAAACTTATACAAAATATTCGACTAAATAAACTAGATTTTCTATAGATCTATTATGTAGCAAAAATAATATACTTTGTGATGCCTTCACTTGCGGGCCTCCTGCTCGCGAGTCTCTACCGATGAAGCTGTAAAGGCCACTAGGCTAATAGCATATCTACCGTAGGGGTTTTAGTCAGTCCGGCATCTTCAATGCTGATCCCGACATAATCAGTCACCGGAGACGGTGACGGGTAGGTGCGAACCTTTCCTCCACGCTAAATTAAAAAAAAAGTCACCGGACCATCAGCGTATGTCTAATTCCGTGGGGGTTTTAGTCGGTCTGGCACTTATTGCAGATCCCGAAATAACCTGGTGACAGGTAGACGACTAGAACCTTTCCCTCACGTGATTAAAAAAAACAATGAAGTTTCACTTCTATAATCGTATTATAACTTATTCTTAAAAATATTCAATGTCATATTTTCGAATGTCAATTCATTGTTTGCAATTTCTAATTTTTGTTTTGAAATGGAGGAAAAGTACAGTAAATCATTTTTTTTCTCGAAATTTTACTCGAAATTCACAATTTTTAAAAAAAAAAGAATAACCGCAATCTTTTTTTAAAATCTTACTTGAAAATAAAATATTATTGAACCAATCGATCGCATAAGGATAACTTCTCTCGAACAACATTGTATTATACAGACGACCTTGATATTTAAATCGTGCATAGTGACAAGTAGCTCACAGCTAGGCAAAGGCCTGCCCACAAAATATTTTTGAGAGAGATTGGAGCCGGGACGGGTCCGCCAAGCTGCTCCTGTGCGGGTATGGCGGACTTCATGCAGGTTTCCTCGCGATGTTTTCGTTCACTGCCGAGCACGTGATTAATTCAGCACTTAAAAATTGCTAACAAAAATGTTAGTGGTGCCGGCACCGGGGATCGAACCCAGGCCTCTCGGGTACTATTTTTTTTTTATGGGAAAGGTGCAAACGATCTAGCGGCTCACGTGATGAGAAGTGATTACCGTCGCCCACGTACATTTGGAACACCAGGAGAGCTGCAGATGCGTTGCCGGTCTTTCATGATATTTGGGAGATGGGAAAGAGGATAAGTATGGGGATTTGGAGAGGAGATGAGAGAGTAAGTGAGATACTTCACTCACCGAACGAAACGCAGAAGTATAAGATGCCTCTACTTTACGCCGGTAATCTGAGAGGTCGTGGTACTACTCCGACGAGTAGGCCCAAATGATGAAATTAAATAAAGTTTATTAATTACTATGTAATTATTAATCAATCACTATGCAATTAAATCAAGCACCCTGACCACTAGGCTACCACGGCTCTTTGATATAGTGCTTATATGCAAAGTAAGCACTACTTATGATCATTGTTATTAGTTCTCTTGGATTATCCGAATAAATAAATCCGAAGACCTTGAAAGAGGGTATATACCACCGTTTTCTCTACATTACAGCACAACCTGCATGTGGTGGTGCCCTGCAACTGGCTTACAAACGAAGTTCTGGATATTTCTTGTGGCTGTCAGATTAATGTAGTTCCTTCACAACATTGACCAATCATTATCAAATTTGCAATGAAGTAAACTCTACAATTACAACAAAACTGCTCACGCCTTTGCAGCTGAAGGGGTTTTTCTGCCTATGCCTCCCGGGCCAGGTTCAATTACTTCCATCAGAGTTAACGTACTTACGAACATTATCGATTTTCGGGCCTGTTTACGTCCCGAGGCTAAAACACTGCATTTGTGACCCTACCTCCGATCTTTTTGTATCAATTGGTTTTATGCCACTTTAAAAAGTTAGAGACAGAACTTGCTGTTGGATTGTACGCACCATATATATAACTTCGAAGTTAATGATATTACTTCTTTAGCAGTAGCAGTATTAAAGCGCGTGTGGCAGATTATTTTATGCCGCCACACGGCGAAACTTTCTTTAAGAATCTAACTTAACCCACAGCTGCCACTAAACCATACATTCTGTTATTTTTACAAAGACTATTAAAATAACATTGTTAACCCGAATTCAACGCAAGCTAAGTCGCGGAAAAACCTTGTAAAAATAAAAGGCCGCTGAAAACTATCGCCTCTGGCACCCGTGTGACTGTGAATACATACATATAAAAATTAAATACAGCGTACAGTAAAACTAGCTTGGCCCGTTCTTGAACCTGAGACGTACTTCTCTTTCCCCCGCGGCGTGTAGCTACGGCCCCATAACTACGAAGTGAAGTTTGCAGTGTCCTGAAATGTTTTAATCGTACCTGTGCCAGGCTGTGATTATATTGAAGTAAGTAAAACATACTTGGCATTTTTTATATTCATCAGCCTATTAAAGTCCATTGTTGAACATAATATGCCTCTCAAAGAAAGCGCCAGCCATTTTTTAAAATGTTGCCCGTACTGACCACGCTGATGTGGGCAGTAGGGGGCCACATTAGGCTGGTAAACGTAATGCGATACCTTCGCATTAGGAATGCTGCTCGCAATCATTACTCTTTGAGGTTTAGGTTCAGCATAGTTGAATGGAATTTCGGCATTAAAATTAAATAAATTTATTCCGATAAAAATAATTTTAAAAAAACCATGTAAAAAAATTACACGGTATAAACGTGTAATTTTTTTACATGGTTTCGCTTATTCAAGACATGGTTACCAATAAACGAAACCATATCTTGTAAAGTGCATGATTTTATCGAGGAAAGACTTCACTCGGAATTTTCGTGAAATAGTTTTGTGGCATAGCGGATATGTCTACACCCGTAGAAGTCTACATTAATTCAATAGAATCCAATTTACAGTGATGGTAAGGTGACAACCTTACCACTTACCACTATGCTGTACATTAAAACAAAGAAAATTTCGAGATCTCAATTTATTAAAAGTTTAGTAAAAACTTGAATTGAAACAAAAAAAAATGAGCGAAAATTTATTGTGATTGGAATTAAATACTCATCTACCACTACACTTTTAAGTAATCCACTATTATGAGTTGTTCCAAACTAAAAAATATACCAAGACGTTTTGGAAATCTGAAAAATAAATTGCAAATGGTATTAAATCCTAACATTACATTTAATTAAATCCTAAATATACTATCATTATACTTTCCCAATACTCATCACTCATTAAACAGTAAACGTTCGAAGAATCTACCACTCCAGCAAAGCAAACAATAAAGTAGGTAACACCCGATCAGTAAACATCTTAAGCCACACGCTAATAACAAAACACGACAAACTGGAACGAAATCTAAAAAATATCTTACATAATAATTTTTTTTTTTACAGGAAAGGCGGCAAACGAGCAAGCGGTTCACCTGATGGTAAGTGATTACCGTCGCCCACGTACATCTACAACACCAGGGGTGCTGTAGGTGCGTTGCCGGCATTTAAGGGTATTTGGATGATAGAAGGGAGAATCAGGAAGGGGATGGGGGAGGAGGAGGGGGACTCCGGTTACCTCACTCACCGAACGAAACGCAGAAACACAAGGTGCTTCTTCTTCACGCCGGTATTCTGCGAGGCCGTGGTACCAAACTGGTCGAGCCTGCCTATTCGAGCAGCAGCAAAAAGCCGCTGCTTTGCTCTACCACGTTGAAAGAAAAAAAAAATTATCTACTAAACTTTTAAAAATAACACTATTCATTTCATATTTAGGAGACATTTTTTTATTTTGATACTTTGGAAATTATGTACCAATAGTATATAGAAATGTCTTTGTTCTCGCTTTGTTCGGACACCTGGGTAATGTAATAACCATAATTATGAATCAATTATTGAGTTCCCGAGTAAGAGAAATTAGAATTTCTCTAATTCATTCTACGGAAAAACATACTAAAAAACGCATATAGTACTTACAATATCAAGAAATAATTTTCTGCAACAAATTTATAAACCACAATGAAAACGTCGTGAAAACTTTCCACACAAATTAATGCACAAAATATGGGTATTTCTGAACCTATAAGTGAATAATGATAAAAATGAGTAAACCGTTTTTCAATTGTTTAAACAATTCTTTGGGTATGGCATATTAGCTACATACTGTGGGTACCTCGCCTGGCTAAGAAGCTAGTATTATTTAAATACTTTGTTTATCAAATAAGTCGTACATAAAACTATATATTTTATATAACAACAATAAATTGATATTGCTATAAAGTATCATAAAACGGTATAAGTAATTAAGCACAAAAAGGTATGAAGGCAATTACTAACTACCTAAATATTTAGCTTTCATGCTTTGGCCTCAATAGAACGAAAAGGTTTATCACCTGATAATAGATGTCTTCACTCACCACGGACGACTGATGTGTCACTGCGGGACACCTTCGTTGGCAGTAGTACATCATGGAACTCACTAGAGTGGAGCAATTTTGTGTTGTCAGAATCACAGTTGTTCTTTTCTTCGGTTGGTACAAACGGAGTGATCACATCTGATTCGTCAGAAGACGTTTCCGTTACAGCTACACTATTATTACCAGAAGTAGACTCAAAATTTTGATCTTGAGCCTGTTCATAAAGCATAGATCTTTTCAAAGAAATAGCATTACCATCATTGCCACCATTTATTTGAGAACCAATAGGTATTTCACCAACTATCTTCTGTTCTGTTTCTACGTCTCCGTCATTTATAAATACTTCCTTAACAGAGTCGTGCTCTTCACTTAGTCTACCACTGTTGTTGCTGGGTGGAGAAATTGATTGAATTGCATCTTCTCTCTTTAATTGCTTTCTTCGTTCGCTTATGTCGTAACCTAATGGGTGCAAATTAGTGGAAGCTGGTGGGCTCCCATCTAAAGATAATTCCACAGATGTCAATAAGCTTTCGTCTCTACTCATAAAATTACCTCCTTCCGGAACGATGTGAATGTTCAGCACGGTTTTATTAATTGTTGGGTCATGATCAGCTTCTAACGATACTGTGGATGGATCATCGGAGTCAAGTAAGGAAGTACTTGTTCTGTTACGATTCAATCTATTCCGGACTAGAAAGCCTCTAATGCGCGCCTGAATAACGGTAGCAGCACTAGACAATGTAGATGAATCATCGGTGGACAAAGACAAAGATTTTTCTTCGTTTACCGTTTGTAATACCGTGTCCATTCGATTTAAACCAAGTGCTCGCCTGTCCTTGTTAAGATGTTGATTGGAATTTGCATTATCATTAACCCCCTGAAAGATGTCTATTATTTAACAAAATGTCCATATATCGAATATTTCAGGTTTACAAATATTTAAAACTCTATCCATTTTTGTAGTTTAAACATATATAATAAGCATGTAAAGCCATCTACGGGACCTTTTTTTTTTAAAACTACTACTATAATATTTTGCGAACATTGGAAAAAAATTGAATTGGAACAATTAACATTAAGTTTGACTTCTATCATGTTGTTGTACTGTATAAAACAAAAGTCATCGTACCTTTATATCACTTTCACGTTCAAATACGTTATATTCAGTATTCGCAGAGTCATCTAGGCTGGAAGTTTTACTTTTAAAAAGAAAACTGCGAAATACTTTTTGTATGGTTATAGCAGCAATTTCTAAATCCATAGTCTTCGGCATTTCAGCCATAGGTACAACTTTTAACTGAATTTCGTTGTTACTATCGAGTGTGTTATAAGGAATATTCTGATTATTATCTGACTCATTATTAATCCCTTCATCTTGCTCACATTCAAAGCTTACCAAGGAATTATCAATACACTTATCTTTATGATCAATTAACAATGCTTCAAAATTTTCAGTTGAGTTATTAGTAAATTTTTCGTTTAATATCTTACTTTGGATGAATTGCTGGGTTGATTGTTCATGAGTATTAATCCCACTGGGGTGACTAGTAACGCTGTTCATGTTTTGACCGATATTTTCCATAAATTTTTTTTCATTTAAATTGTCAGAAACTTCAGCATCGGTGATTTTTACACAATTATTTGTTTTTTCAATTTTGGCGCTGATTTCAAGTTCATCTTTTATTATATTAGTACTTCCACTAATGTTCTCTAATAAGTTAATACAATTTTCGTTACTATTAAATTCACTCTCTGATAAAACATTAGCGTTACAGTCTTGGTAGTGTTCACTGTGCATAACGTTATGTTGTGCTATAGTTTCCATAACAGATTTATGCGTACTATCGGTTATGATTACGAGATTTTCATTACTATCATCAATCACCACCGTTAGATCACTGTCCGTTGCATGCTCGTTTTCTGTTCCAATATTAATATTTTGAAAACCTTTCACGTTTTCATTTTTTACCTCATCTATTTCAACAACCAAGCCATTTTCATTGAATTGTGATTCTACATCTGCCTTTTTAACGGAATTATCGTTTTTAAAATTAACATACATTTTTGAATCATTTATGGTCGGCGCATTGTTACTGTTCCCGTTTTTTTCTTTTTCGGCATTCATTGCTTCAAAAACAGACTGGTCTTCTTTTACAATACGTTTAACGCAATTATCGATTTTAACATTCACGTCTTTCTTAGCAACTTCCTGGCCATTGTTTTCATCCCCTTTTTGTTTTATGTCTTCCATGAGTTGGATACTACTTTTACATCCGTCAGAAACTAAAACTTCTTTCGTTTTAACAAGATCAGAATTTGTCTTATTGTCAATATAAGAATCGGTTTCACTGGTTGCTATTACATTAATATCTCTTAAACTTTCTTTGAATTTTAAACTATCAGTAACAGCTACCAACATCCCATCATTCATATCGTCTTGTTTATCATTTGATTGATCCCCTTGAGGGGTATCAAAATGTAATGGAACAGCATTTATTTCGTTGTTGTCATGTTCATTTTTAGATGAATCCTTAAGATCTACGTTTTTAAAATTTTCATTTCGGCCAACATCTATCATGCCATCTTTAACATTGTTTGTATCCATACCTAAATTTAATTCTTTTGTGAAGAACATAGCATCTTTCTTAGAATCAAAGTCCGAGTTCATGCTTTTGCCACTATAACCTCTTTCTATGGCCACTTTATAAACATTTTCATAAACATGCTCGTCTTTATTATCTTTAGTGTGTGTAACCATGCAACTATCAGGATTGCCTTCCTCTCCTTTAATATAATTGATATTTAAATCATTTCCATCAATATCAGATATACTTTGAGGCACTTCGCCAGATTTAAACAAACCTTTTATGCCACCATCATGATTAACTGTCTCAAGTATTGTCTTTTCTTTTTCAGATTGTTGATAGTGTAATAGGTTATCTTGTTTAAAATATAATTGAAAATCCCTGTCGTACTTTAGACGTCTTTTTTCTGCTCTATGCCTTATAATATTATTGGCTTTAACAACTTTTTCTTCTAGTGACAAAAATTTATCGGTTGCTATAACATAATATTTTTTTTTATTACTAACAGCTACACGCAGAAGAACTGATTTAAAAGTACTTTGTTAGAAAAGCAATATAGCTTAATAAACTAATGTCGTTGTTATACAAATTTTCAATGTTTGTGAATTGTCTGCAGAAACTGTTATGAGAACAGTGTTAAGACATTGCAACAAGTGAATTAAAACTCAGTTTTAGAAAACAGACTTCAATCAATTAAAGAAGTTAATAGTAACGGGAGTACATAACGAAATTTCATTTCCATTTTACCACCCAAAGGGCGGAATATTTTCTTCAAATTCATATGGGACCACCTGGGGATCTAGCTTTAAAGAATACAAGTTAAACTATCAAAATCGGTGCAGCCGTTTACGAGAAATAGGTGAAGACACAAAAAAAACATACGCCGAATATAAAACCTTCTCTACATTTTTGAAGTCAGTTAAAAATTGGGGAAACGTGTTGCAGATGGATGACCGTTTAGGTATCCTGTAGTCTTAAATGTAAATCCAATTACCTATGGGTAAGCGGCATGAGTGCTTATACACATATAAATAGATAAAATACTTTTTAGTAGTTACTGCTTTTTCGTATATCTGTATCAATGTAAACTTCAAACAGCGAGTGTGAAATAATTAATTATTTGGATACAGATATTTTTTTTTATACGCCATCGTGCTTAAAGCGAACTATAACGTTATTTGTCTTCCTAGGTGACAAATTATATATATTTT
The DNA here is from genome assembly GCA_029286595.1 of Bhutanitis thaidina. Classification (NCBI taxonomy): domain Eukaryota; kingdom Metazoa; phylum Arthropoda; class Insecta; order Lepidoptera; family Papilionidae; genus Bhutanitis; species Bhutanitis thaidina. The sequence goes on along the minus strand of JAGSMS010000028.1, from coordinate 5,215,209 downwards.
ACAAGTTAATTAAAAAAGAAAGATCAGAGAAACTGTCGCCGGGAATCGAACCCAAGTCACACGTATAAAAGCAAACACACGGCTCCTGAGCTGCCATAGTTTTTAAGTGCCGATTTATTTCGCGGTTGAATATGAAGGAATCTTGAGGAAATCTCCTTGTCTAAGGAAATTAAAGAAACAATATTTACTAAACATTTTCCGCCAAAACGCATTGGAGTAGCGTGGAAATCATTTCAATTCCCGAGAGTAGTCTTTAAATTTCACAAACCATTCTCTTTTAATAAGCTCTCACGACCGTATATCTAATACTTGGGGTAGTCAGAGGCTTAGATATTTTAGTCCTTACAACAGACTTTTCACTAGAGCTTCTTTGAAACTCTTAGTGGCCAACGATACAACTCGTACGTAAGTTTCAAAAATTCTCATTTGACAAGCCCTCCACATAGGGGATCGAACTCGAGTATCCCTGCTTCGGAGGCAGATCCTCTCTAACCACTTGGGTTATCGTGGCTCTCTTTGTAATATTACAAATAACATTAAATTTTATTCGTTTTAGAATTTAGTTTATAGGATTATAAAATAATGGAAATTGTTACAAACTCTTATATAATTAAATAAAAATTAATAGAATTGAATGCTCAAGAAGCGCTAGAAATTAACAAATCCCCACTTCGGATAGGACCTCATGCTCCAAGACTAAAGAAGGCCTCCATAGTTGACATATTTTGTCTAATAATTTTATGTAACAACTCTATTGACATTAAAACTTTAATTATTATGTTATCGTATTATTTTGACACCTGTTATTAACATTATAAAATTTTGATATCAACTTTATATTTGTAGTATAGTTTTTGATTTTTGAAATACATAAAATGACATTTACATTAACTATATATTTATTTAATTTTAATGGGCTGTAAACCATCCTTAATTTGTTATTTAATTTAATCATTTATGGGTTTTTTGGTTTCATTTAACGGTCTATTACTTTGATTAGTGCCTTTCTCCCCAATCTTTGTAGTAAATTTTTTTATGTCTCTACATTTCTAGCTACCGTCTAGTTTAAATAAATTTCTTTGATTTATTGTGAATAGCAACATATGAATTTGTTATTGCAATTAGATTTACTTAGGAATGCGAACCGGTTTCGCTTTCCAGAACTTCACATTACATTTATGGATTATATCCACAAATGTAATGTGCAGTTAAATTGTTAGTGAAAAAAGTACAAGAGTTTATAATAATTCCATAATGACGAAGTTTCACCAAGAGATGAAAATCCCAAGTTTAAATAACATTATAAAAAAATATATTTCAAAACAACGAAATGCTGTAGTTTAAAGAGTTGATATGTTTTTTATTAATAAAAATCAATACTATGTAAACGTAAATAAAAACAGCAATATATTTAATAATCTTGCTCTGATTTAGACACATTTTTTTTAAATAAATAAGCTTTCGCTATGAAATAACATATTTCATAGCAACATATAAAGCCGAAAACTTCATAACAAAAAATTATATTTAAAAAGTTCTAGTAATTTTCGAGTTGATTTCTGAATAATATAGTTTTAGTTGTATTTAAAAGAAATCGCAGTATTTTAATACTAAATCAAGCAACTACGTCAGCTGGGAAAAAAAAATGTTGTTTTATTATTTGGGTGACATATTATTTAGAAAAGTATCCAAAAAAATTTACTGATCTTATTTATTGCTTTATTGCTTACATTTTAGAAGTAAAGGTATGCAATTTTACACATAACATACATCTGTGTTAATAATAATGTAACAATGCTTAATACGGCCTTTGTAAATTATGCAGTTGAAAGCCAATAAATATTTTTGAGGCAGTGATCCAATTTAGTGCGAGAAATATGGAGATATCGACAAACGTTCATCACATTGATGAGTATTGAATTATTTTAATTCGATGGTTTAGTCTCTTCTAACTTAATATGCAGACTTTTACAAAAAAACAGACGCAAAATTAATGTCGTTTTATTGATAAAAGTAGATAAATAGTTCCATAACAGTATTGATTTTTTAATTTTTTTGTGTAATTCCTTTTTCCCTCAACAATTCATTAAACCCGTAATTAAAACCAACAGTAGCGTCTTTGTAATTATTACTATTTGAAATTATCAATAAAGCAAATCCACTTACGACCATCTCTCAACTCAAGCAACTTCCGCATGTGATCTGCACAAAATTCATATATATTGATAGGATTATTCTTTAGAACCGCCTTTGTAAGACTCTCCATTAGTTCCGCGAGTCCTGCAGGCATTTTCGGTACTGGTGTCTGACTTATATAGGCTCTTGAACCGGAGAATTTCATGATCTATAATATTTTTTGTGAGATAAGAATAATGTTGTATTACTTGTTCGCATTAGTTCTCTTTTCACTTACCTTAGGCTTTTCAGTGCACTTGTCGAATTTCTTAAAGTTCCATGTGAAGGAAAGACTCAACAACGGGTGTGGTGCATTGTAACTAGAGACCGAGTAGTGTTTGCAAATGGTAGCTATGGCAATGCGCCAAACTTGAACTTGATTTTTCATTGGAACTAATATCGACCCAGCCCAAGTTCAAGTACCTAATGTCACTTTTGCAATCGATACGCTTTGTTTACGCTACGAATCAGACTAAAAGTGAAGGCTATTTAAACAACAATAAGGCAAATTACGTTACTCGTAGACATGCGTTTGTTTTTTTTTTATTATTTTATACAGATTCGTGTTACAAGTGTTATCAAAATTTCAGTTGTATCCTTCCTTCAAAGTACAGACATTACAACATATTAGTAATACAATTAAAAGAAGGTTAACATCCTTTTTAGTAAAATAAAATATATAATCGTAAAGATTAGTACTACCTAAGCGTGGAAGATTTCGCAGGCGAAAACTCGGGTCTAGGCCTCGAAAAGAAATGAAAAACTAAATAATGTGAAAAGTTGTTGTGTATTTCCAATGCGCAAGGCAAAAATGGCTAGGGGCAGCTCAGGAACGAGGCGAGACAAAGCCGCCGCGGGGCGCCTACTCTTACACAAACAATTCAACTCATGTGAATCAACTTTTTTATTTTCATACTGTGTTCTATAATAGTAATTTATATATAAGATCATATATTTAATTTTTGCAATGTTAATACATTATACATAACAAACATCTCCATAGTGTACATACATACATCGCGGTGGCGCTTCTGGCGGCGCGTATCGGCGACGCTCCGCCGGTGATGATAGAAAAATTAATGGCTACAGTAATATCATACAAATTAATGACTATTCCCTTACAAATTATTATAACTACCTTTAGCATTGTTCTACTCCAATATGATCAAATGAACGTTTTCACCGAGCCGTATGCGTGTTAAAAGAAGTCTTCGGTTCGCTCCGACCGATTCGACCGACTATCGCGTGCCACTCCCGTAGCTATGTATAAAAATCATCGTCCGCTATAAATTTATAATAAATAAATGCCTATTTACACTATGTAACTATACAAAATGATAGTACGACAAAATTACATTTTTTGAATCCAGCATCTAATTTTAAATGAAGATTTCATATAGAACAATCTACTCACGGGACCCCACACGAGCCCCTGCCACATTCGGGACCCCGCACACTAACATATTACATCTTGAAATTTATCTATCTTTGTTTTTTTTGTACAATCATATTCAGCCGAAAGCTGGGTGCCCGATTATTACAAATATCGGTGATTCAAAATGCAATACAATCGATCATGCATCAATAATACATACAACTTTTTAACTTATTTAAACAATTTAACAATGTTGGAAAACCCTAAAGTAATTTATTAACCTATGTAAACATAAAATACTAGTACAGTAATAACGACAGTGCATTCGGGGCGCGGATACTTCGAGAGTGTTGAATTGCGAAGATAGAGGCCGCTCGCGAGCGAACCAACGGACAACAGCTGATAAGGGTTGCCACCTTTTTGGGTGATTAATATTGACGCTTTATGCAATTTGTTATTTTGCATTTTATAAAAGTATATTTTGAGTTCAACTCAAAAAAAAGTGCACTTTCGTTTATATTTATGTAATTTTAATGTTATTTCTTTATGAGCATGAAAATCATGTTTACAGTTGTAAGTCTCCTTGAACCTATCATTCCGCATAAATATCTAAATAAATGTATAAAATTAAAAATATAGCATCTTTCGTTATAATATTTCTCTCAACACTATAAAGTTTAGTATAAATATAACCAACTATGACATTACGCACAGTATTATCTACGCCCACAAATAGATATTGGAGTCAGCATATTGAAAAAGAATTTATTGCTTTCGTAGACTTCCGCTGAATTTAACGAAAGAATTACTAATCTATTTTCCAAACTTTCCAAAACGAATACACCAGGTAAAATGCAAATACCATAGTACCAGGTGGCAACCCAAAAATCTTAACATACCCGAACGAACGAATCATTAGAGGTGTAAAAAATTAATAACGTCGTTAACAAAAAATGTAATTGAATAGACAATACGAATGGATGCGTAACCGTAAAGTAAAGTCGGGGGCATTATCCTAGCGGGTGGAGGGAAGTAGGGGGGCATCACTTGGCGACGGTACCGGCCTGCTGCCGCTTGTGGCTTATTTCAAGCTCCCCCAGCTTTTTCCACAGCTCATCACGCTCCTTTTCGCGTTTCTTCTCTCTGTAACGAAATTAGAGAATAATTATCTACTTATACTTCCATTTCAATACAAAAACACAACAAAAAAGAAATTTCTTATAATATAGGTATCAGCACCCACTCAGGCCGGTCACCTAAAGGGGTAGGCAAAGATTACGGATTTATTTTTGATACGGCTTAGTCATAACCATACAGACTTTCGCAACCCACTTTTCGCCTCTTCTGGAGATTAAACATAACGAATGGCATGTCTGGTCGCCGGATTTGCTATCAGAGATTGCCATGACATTTTTAAGACTTTTTAGGGTGTCATAAAGTAGCAGCCTGTAAAAATTCCACAGCTGGTCAAAGTCCTCCTCTCAATATATTTGAAAGGGTTAAGGATCCGGGAATGGTCCGCCACGCTGCTCTAGTACGAATTGCCAGACTTCTCATGACTTCGAAATATTTTTTTATAATATATTAATAAAACTTTTTATAAAATCTTCTTTTATCCCTCAAAATTTCATAATATAATTTCTATTGTTGCAATACGTCAAGAGTTAATAATTTTTTAAACCTATCGACTGGAGGACTTTTACTTTGGGATTTAGTTCCATTCATTTGTTACCACATTCACACAGCTACATCTTCAGCACAGATTTGGCCCAATACAACTTTTATTTCCAAACATGGATAAAGATTTAAAAATTCTTATTGGACGATAATTTAGAGCTTTTAATAAGGGTCGATGAATTCATGCGACAATTTCTTAAACTTCCGCCCAAATTATTTTTCAAAGAGAATAAAAATTTCATGTGCATGTCGAAAAAAGAGCTGTGTATTTATAATATGCTCTCTCTACTGATATGTAAATTTTTAACATTTACATAGCCGTGGTAGCCTAGTAGTTAGGGCGCTAGCTTTAATTTAATAGTACGCGAGTGACCAGGGATCGACCCCAGATGCATCGGCGCTACTAAAATTGTAAAGAGCAATTTTAAGTATTGAATTAACCACGTGCTCGCCGGTGAAAACACCATGATATAACGTGCATGTCTGAAAAATGATAAAAATATTTTTTCGAGGATATGTGAAGCCCGCGAAGCCGCACTAGAACAGCGTGGCGGGCTCTTCCCGGCACCTAAGCCCCCTCTGATACTCGTATTTGAGAAGGAGGTCTTTGCCCAGCAGTGGGCACTTACAGGCTCCTACTTTACTATTTTGAATATTTGCTCGTTTGTCGTTATGGTTGTTGTAGATAAAACAAATGTACAAAGAATTAATTTTACTAGCGGCCCGTCCCCGTTTTGCAAGGGTGGACGTTTATTATTTAAACATTTTGAGATAAATGTATCTTTATGCTGGCCATAACGTTGGGTCAATTCATATTGCTGTTTCAGCACTATGCTGGGATAATTATTATTACATAGTTAATTATTTAACTCATATATACTAAGGTTATATATGTCTATGCATGCGGTAATAAAAGTATATTTTAACATCAATTCAGAAAGATGTCGTTTTGACCACCGTTCAGTGTTCATGGTGGGAGAAGTGGCCGCCCAACCACACAGTAGTTCGGCCCGGGCTTGTTAAGAATTAATTGTACTGCGGTGGTTACCGGCGCTAGAGGCGAAACTACGATTAAGTGTTTATTTGTGTTTTTTATTTTAGTTTTAAATTACTTACAGAAGATATTGGTGAGTTTAAACTGTATAAGTGATTGTATGTGGGTCAATAATCTATAACTGGAACTTAGGTATTTGTTATTGACTGGCCATCCCAACAATAAGTATTTTTTTTAAATAACTATTTACATTTTTCTTATAAAATTCTATGTTTTCATCTATAACCTATTTTTAATATCTCACGTACGATAGAAACGTCTATGATGCCTAATATTAGTAATATATAACGGTACATTATTGAAGTTTTAGTAGGGATCCCAATTTTTTTTGTAGTAATAAATATAGTCTATGTTACTCAGGGAGAATGTAGCATTCTAATGGTGAAAGATTTTTTGAATTCGTTCCAGTAGTTTTTGACTTTATTCGTTACAATCATACAAAAACACAACTCTTAATAATATTATAAGAGTAGATCTCTATCTTTTAATAGACGTCATATCATTTAGATAGATGATATTTTTGGAGTGACTTGGAAGAAATATCTAAAATGTTATACTTTCATTGCTTTCTGCCAAAAATATGATTCCAGATTAGACAGGCAAAGACTGGAAATCAAGGAACCAGTTTGTTCAAAATCTTGTTTGATGATGATATTTTAAGTTAAATTATTTAATTGAATTTACACTTTTCAACTGTATTTACTATGATATATTTGCATGCAGAGTACATAATTTTTAAATCACGACAAAGAATATTTCTAATTTGCGTACAAAAAGTACAACAAACCAATATTTCTTATATCCTCAGAAATTGTATTTACAATACATATTAAAACCACAGATGGTAAACATGCTGTGTCAGCGTCGGCGTCTTAAGGTAAGGTAAAACAACTTACCTTAAGTATATAAGTTTTTAAGAATAATTGATTTAACATATATTAGACGTTAGGTAATAGTTCACCTGGTATGTAAAAAATTAAAAGTAGGTATATATAAATGTGTGCGCAGACTCCTTCCCATTCTTTCATTTGACTCAAACTCACATAATTATTTAAAAAAGCAGCAAAACACAATTTAAGTATGAATCTTCTTATGAAAACGTACAAGACATGTAAACATTAACACACTTACCTACTAATTAAAATTAATGAATGTGCACTATAATAAATAAAAACGTACATAAATATATACACATATACATAAATACACATATATATATATTAATAAGTAAGTAAAATATAATGTAGAATTAGTCACTTCAGAAAATATTCACGAATCCGACTTTTGAAAGTTGTTATTACGCGTGTTTCTGACATCGTCGGGGAGGCCGTTCCAGAGCAGTATAGCCTGTACAGTGAAAGATCCGCTGAGGAAACCATTGCTATGTTGTGGAATACTATTCTTGAGCTACTAGAAGAGCGAAGTACTCGATAATGAGACAAGTAAAGAAAAAGGAAATTATCTTTAAGATATTATGCTAGTGAATTTGGATCATTTAAAATTTAGTAAAGTTAAAGCAAAGTTCTGGAGCTACGCCTTTGACGGATAGAGCGCCATTTAAGCTTTAAGCGATAAAAGGATATATGGTTATACTTACGTAAACCGAAAATAAATCTTATAAAATTATTAAGAAGGCGCAATTATGAATAATTCCATACTTGATATATTATTTCACTTGATATGATTGACTGTGGTGCATCTTTGGTTTCTTGTACATTAATAACATTTCATTTATCATTTTCCAAGATTGATTGTGATCCATTTTTGGTTTCGTCTATATTAGTGGCTTGTGGCAATATCATTATCACATCAACGTTTTTTGTTTTGATGAATTTTGGTAGCTTCATATTGCGGCTCGGGAGTCAAACCTGATACATGTTCTGAATTGAAGGTACTTGGGTTCTAAGTGCTCGATGGAGAAGATGTATCACTTTGTGCCAATATCATAATGTGTAATAATAAGATTATTCTTTTTTTAAAGTACCAGCTTCACAAGAGAATTGGAATAAGTAGCGTGTTTGTAAGCCGTTGACATTTTTTAAACTGTTGAGGTGCTATTGATGACAGACGCGTAAGATACAAGCTTTTCCTCCAATTTTGGAAGCGAGTATTTCAGCTACAAGGGTTCTAATATAACGTAGAGATGGCAGTTGTAGATTTTAACTACCAATTTTGTACATTAATGTTGGTGGTAAAGGAGCTATATTGCCATTTTTTCATGCATTGAAAGCAGAACTTTTGCCTTGGGGATCTCTTAGTTGGTGATGACGCTTTTCCTTTAAAGCCATATAAGACGAACCTCTGACAATATTCAGAAAACTCTTTAATTATCGACTGAGCCAAGCTAGAAGAATTGTGGAGAACGGATTCGATATTATGAGCAGATTCCGCCTATTTGATGGTAAAATAGATGTTATGCCCTCTAATATTTGTAAATGTCTTCCACAGTCTGCAAACTTATATTTGCTTGTAGCCTGTTCTATACAAAATTGGCTGCGTGAATCATCACCAACTTATTTACCCCAGGATTCGGTTGATCTAGAATATATCAACAACGGAGAAATTATACCCGGTAGTTAAGATCCGAAATTAGATAATTATCGTAATTACGAAATCTGGAGAGATTGTATAGTACCTACACAAGTACGTGACCGAATGAAGCACTATTGTAACAAAGAAGAAGCGGTAATTTCGTTACGTTTTTAATTTTTTTTTAATTCACTTACCTCACATTGTTTTATTTTCTCCAAATTATCTTGAGCCTCGGTGCGACGTGTGATTGTATTTAATAACGTATCATTAAATTTAAAGGGTAAAAATTTAAGGTTCGCAATTAAACTTCGTTACTACCACAACCCGATTTTTGCGACTTTATTATTTTCATTTGTTCATTTGTTTCATTCGTGGTTGTAATTACATCCAAGGTTTTAGATTTTCTATTTCAATTCAGTAACTCCAGTTTTCTATGCCCATTTCGCAAACAATATATTCATATTTTATTCTTTTCCTTATAATCTAATTGGCTATTATCCCAGATGCACATTCCCCGTAAATTTTCACTAGTTTATTAGTTGCTTGTTGAGACCATTTAATTTTGTTTAATAGAAAGATAGATATTTATGATAACATATATTCAGTTTCTGTACAATATCTATCTTTCGTAATCATAATTGATGTAAGAGAGCATAAGAGATTAATTATTACATTAACAAACAATAAATGCTATCCTACTACCATTCCTACTTATATGAACAGGATTATCTGCAGTCATCGCTTCCAACTGATGAGACAAAGAATCATCTAGAAAATTTAAATTGGGAAATGCTAATTCTAACTTTTTTACTTCTTGACCCATACTAATAGATATTTAAACTGCAAATCTCACCATGGGAAAACCTTTGTTTCAGAGAGCAAGAGGAATCTGTGATAGTAAACATCTGGCCACTGAGGTTCAGCACATCAAGCAAATGTTGCATGAGAACAAACTTCTAGTCAAAGTCAAAATATTTATTGTATGTTAAGTGTGTACAAAAGTTGTTTGTTAATGTTAATTTACTTACAACTTAACAACCTTTTACGGTAATTACAATATTGAACAATTTATATTTTGAAATTTACATCTTGAAGTTATATTATATCTATATATTAATATATCTATATTGATAATTAAGACGTTTAATAATAATATAGAACACAGAAGATACAGACAATGTAAAAACAATTTTTAATTAAACATAATGTTTCTAACATAAAAAAACTCAACTTTTTTAGTTTATCCCCATATTTTAAATATGGAGGTAGTTTGAAAATGTTCATTGCCATGTAGATGCTACAATTTAACATATTTTATCTAAATGGCGGTAAATAAAAATTTTATCATTTGGAGTGTTCATATTGTGATTGTTGTAAATGGATTTTTATTATTAAATGTAAATATACATATATTCAAAATCTATATGAATGTTAGTCTTTGATTGATTATTATATTTAATAAAGTATTGTTTACAGCTAATTGTAATAATTATTTTGAAGATAATTCTTACAAATTTCTTTTGAATATATTAGTCATATCTCAGTCAAGAGTAGTAATATATACACGGAAACAGGCATATTCGATGCAGATAATGCCAGTTTCCGTGTCAGTATTACGTTTTAATTCGAAGGAGCATTTGCTGCATTTGGATAATTTTTAGATATTTGATGTACGATTTCCAATTTAGGTGTGTAAATCTATACTTATACCAAGTAGTTTAAATCTATTTACTAAATCTATTTTCGAATTTTGGAAGGATAAATTTATATCTCTTTTGATAAGATCGGAAATGATATGATGTGCAGTATGATCTTTGTACTAGATTATTTCTAAATTGTGTTTTTGTAGCCAATCTGTAACACTTTATAAAGTGTTAAATATTAAAGTGTTTGGGTTTTCAATGTTTTCGACTTTTTGTAGATAAATATTATTTGAGATGACATCTGCAAATAATATTGGTAGTTATTTCTTTATTAAAAATTTTAGGTGTATAATTTATATAAATTAACAATAACACGCAACCGAAGACACTTCATTGTGAAATTGAACAAGCTAGTTCCCTTCCATCAGATCTGATATTTACTTCATTTTTTATGATTATGGTTTTGTCAAATACGTGAACCATGTAGTTATTGCAGAAATAAATTATATAGAAATTATTACTTTGTAGAATACATATATAGAAATGCCTAACGCATATTTTGGTTGTTAATATGGTATTGCCTTTTATGGGCTTTTGTATGTGTTTATATACATAATCTAGAACCTCATATTATTTTAGTAAGTGTATTGGCAGACATAGCTTTTAAAAATATGTCGGCAAAAGTTACTGTACTGTACTGTGAGCGCCTTCTGTAAAATTAATAATTAGTAGTTGTCAGTAGACATCACGACGTCTAGCACCTCAGTCTCCCCGTGACATCGAGAAATATTTTTTTTGTAATTAAATACAATAAATTCTGTAAAATTTCTTACATTCCAATAATGTAAGTAAAAACTATAAGCAAACTAAAAATACTATCGGAAGAAATGAAGATTCCCGATATGACCTGTCACGAATTATTACAAAGCCTGAAGCTAGTTGCTTACCATCGTAACACAGGACATGTCTTAAATCAGACTTGGCGAAGTTTAAGAGGCAGATCAAAACGCTTGCTGTGCCAATACGCTGGTGGAAGACAGAAATGTGCTCTTTACAGATAAAAAGTTTTTACGATTGAAGAGCACTAAACAAAAATGACAAAGGGTATGAACATAGATTTAACGAAGTCGCCTAGTCTGGAAAAGTTCAATTTGGTCATCATCCTACATCAATCATGGTTTGGTGGAGGACTCTCCTTCTACTAAGGAATCATGTAAGCCGTGCCTCTTATTCCAGTAAATGTCCCGGATTTCATTAGGACTGAAGACTGGCCCTCATCCTGTCCTGAGAGATCTGATAGGACTACAAATTGTGGTCAGTACCAGAGCCCTGCTCAAAACGTTATTCCAACATTAGTCTTCCAAGAAAATTTCAGGGTTACCAATGACTAAATTCGTCATGGAGACAGTACGTAAATTAATAGATGCGTGGCCATTGAAGTTAAAGGCTTTTATCAAAGCTAAAGGTATTTAATTAATCGCTTAGACTTGGATAAATATGTACACACAGATTTTCTTATTAATGCACTGCTTCTTTAAAAAAAGATGTGAAACAGAACTTATGCTCATACTAGGTACACACATACATATAAAGAACCTGATATATTAATATAGATTCAAAACTTCCTATAAATTCATGGTAATCACATAAAGCATTTATTCACAAAATGTACTTGAAACTGGTTAGTTTTAGTAAATTTGTTACTGTTTGTTCCTTTAAGTTCCAGAGAACCCTAATTTCATAATTCTTAGATTCTATACTCACTTTTGCCGCTCCGCTTTATAGCTAGCGGTGAGCTCATCGAAAAGTTTCGAGTTCATCTCCATGAAGGTCTTGAGCACGTTGTAGACTAGCGCCACGATCGTCTGGTTCCAGTGCTCCTTGCTAATCCGATACAGCGCAGGAAACATTATAGGCATTATCACCTGGTTGTTCTCCTCCATCAGCGATAGGATGTATTCGTTATTCCAGAAGTATAATGCCCTTTCAGCCACCTATAATTATTGCACTTTGTGAGATGGGAGGAGTGGACACGCATTGTGTTGTAAACCCCATTAATAGACTAAAACAATAATTAACATCTAGTGTGTTATCGTAATTTACATATCATTTTAATTGATTAATGAAAATAACTGGATGTGGATAGCTGAATACCCAACTCAAAAATACTAGATTGAAATTATGGCTTTGCCACGAGTAGTCATTATTGCAAGTCCATCCTATGGCAGAGGCCTATGTCCAGCAGTGAATTGCTTTAACAACAGAATTTTCATTATTGCATATTATGAGCATGAGTTTAGTAAAGTTTCTACATATATTCTCTATATATATATACGACAACTATTAGAAAAATCTATTAGTTTCAATTATTAATGATTACTATCCATAACCGGTGTGATGTAATATCAATGAACCCAAGAAAAGTTGTTTTGCTGTTAAAATTAACAAAGATTACATGTGTTTTGACAGAATAGTGTGTGCTGTGTGACTCATGACCTAATTACAATTAAATGATGATGATGATGTCCTCCTGATCGTATTCGACCACGGCGACGACTTCCGAATACTATCGGCAGTTGCTACTGCGCAGAAGGTATTATAGTGCCGCTAATGTACGAAAAAACACATGAGACAGTCACTCGAAACAACAGTAAATCGTGATTTTGCTCAAATATTGACTTCGACAGGAGTCGAGTCAAGCACCCATGGCTCAGCAGTCAAGTACTATCCAAGGCTACCAACTAGGCCCCGCATTCGTCAAAAATTAATTACAGAACTGTTAAACTGTACCTGAAAATGTGGACTGGACACACATTTTGCAATTTGTCTAAATAATGGCTCTTGTATTTTGGCAAATTGAACTGGCTCAATAACATCCAATATCTCCTCAATCTCACCCAGGAACATAACCTGTAAATAATTAAATTTGCACTGTAAATGATATTATAAATTAGCTCTTACTCTGCACATGCAATGTCCCGTCTCGTCCCTGGCTACTGACATATTATTTAAATATAAATTAAAAAAAATATATATACATTTTGTCATAGTTTTATCTGTATTATTATTGACATTGTGTTGATTTTATTATGATTGATATTGTATTGATTTTATTGTAAATAACAACATGGTATCAAGGTTTTTCGCCGGTTCTTCTCTGAGAACATCTTGTCAAAAGTTTGACTTTGACTATGAAAAATAAAAAATATTATTTATGAATATTAAAAATTTGATTGTGTTTAGTTTACTTTTCTGTTCCCGTTCTGTATTAAGCATTATTGTATGTTTTTAGACAATTGTACATGATTAACAAAAATCCATATATAGTTTCCAACTATAAAGACTGAGAATGAGAATGATTCATATTCTGTTAAAACCTGTTTTTAAAGACTAGTTTATACATTAATAAATGCTTATTACTAGTATAACCATGTTTGGTATAGTTTTCCTTGGTCTGTTTGTGTCTCTGTCAATTACAAAGGAACTGAACCATTACATTATATAAAACATTCTTAAAGTAGTAGTAACAGACTGTAATTGTTTATATTCTTTTCCTGTAATTATTTCTCAGACAATTGATAAATTTAGCATTTTAAAATTGCTATTAACAATTTGTATAGCACCGGATCAAACCCAGGTCATTCGTGTACGAGTGTAAATATAATCGAGCGCCCTGTCGACTAGATTACCACGGCTCCGACCTCTTTGGATAATACTTCCAAACTACTTAATGGACTAAACATACTTCTTCATCAGTCTATTCAAGTACCCTGCTAAATATAGACCTCTCCCGCCAGGAAGGATTTCTGAAAAGGTTTGCCCAAACTCACCACGCTGGGCATGCGGAGTTTGGTGAGCACAGAGCCGGTACCCTCGTACAAGTGATGCTTCTTTTCATCACTTGTCTGTCGGATTTGCGTTTGGCAGATTCGGATCCATTTATCATTCGCTTTCCAGATCCTCATTTGTTTCTTCATAAAATAAATAATAGTAGGTTTGATGCAGAATATTATTTCTGTTCCGATGATAGAAGGCGATTCAACTCTCCGCAGGCCTTCTTCTGAGAAGCGAGGAAGACCCACAATTGTAAGGCACACAATTCTACGAGGCCGCAGTAATACCCCGGCCGAGCCCTGCTTATTTGGTACCATCGGAATTTATTAAAAGTATATACACATTTTTCTCTTTACTTGTATACCTTTAGTAAAGCAATACAATGGGCGGACTTAATGGCTTGTGGTCATTCGCTGCCCGAGTGGAGAGATACTGTTAAGGTGCAACGTTATGTTAAGTGTTAACATAAAATTTTTAAATTAAAATATGAGTATTAAAACAAAAAGAGATAAAACTGTTACGATAACAAAAAAATAATTTTAGGATAAATGGTCACACCGGTTCCCTTGGTGATGATGCGGCGGACAAGCATGCTCGGGGCGGGTCTATGTCCTATTGAACCGGAACCCATCATCCCACTACCCTTTGGGTATGTTCGCTCACAAATAACGAGCACAAGGAACGAGCATGCTCGTCTATGGACTAACCATGTAGAATGTAAACAGGCTGATGAAGCCCCAAATTCGGATAGTAACTAGCATCATAACTGGATATGGATCGTTTAACAAACATATGTTTACTATATGTGTTACAGACAGTCCTTTGTCCCAGCAAGTATGGAGGAAGAAGAAACGAAGGCTAACGTCCTGTTGCAGTGTCCGACGGTCGCGGAATACAGTGCTAAGCAGCACCTTGGATGGCCGTGGTCACTCCCCGAGGTCACCAGTAACTTTAAGGGTTTATTGAGCACGGTCGTGGAGTTGCGGATACCAGCCCGTCATAACATAATATAACATACACCAGCTTATTTTAGGTTTTTTTTTAAATGAGAAAGGCGGCAAACGAGCAAGCGGTTCACCTGATGGTAAGTGATTACCATCGCCCACGTACATCTGCCATACGGCCTCTAATGGTATTTGGAAGATGGAAGGAAGAATGAGGAGGCGGATGGGGGAGCGGGAGTGGGCGTCCGGATACCTCACTCACCGAACGAAACGCAAGAAGCATAAGATGCCTCGCCTCTACTTCACGCCGGTATTCTGCGAGGTAGTGGTACCAATCCGGCCGAGGCCGATGGTCGAGCCGGCCTATTCGAGCAACAGCAAAAGCGGCCGCTTGGCTCTACGTACGTACTCTACACGTTGTAGTAATTAATATTCAGTGTATGGTTTAGAAATAGCATACAGAATACGAACTAAATTCATAACGGCTTATCCAGCCTGTATATTTTTACTTATAGGATTTGAACACAATATTACTTAGGAGCTGGACTCCTACTCCGACATTTATACATATAAATAAAATTGAAGTCTCGGTCTGTGATTTTGACATAACTGGTTTTTTTCCTTGTTCGTATAATTATTTGCACAATACCAAAAATAAATAAACGAATAATAAATAAGAATCCCACCACTCTGACTGATAGCCCTTTCACATTTTAATTATATTTTTATGACTATCCGAGAGTATATATAATTTATCTGAGTGGATGCCGAAGCTGTCAACGAGTAATTGTCCTTCGACGGTACCTACCACTAGATTAAGTTTGAGTTGTGATTTGTGGGTCTGAAAATGGAAATAATTATTCATATATTTTATTCAATTTTAAACAAGTATATTCACCTCCTTCTGCGAGCAGGTCTTGGGCCAGAACTTGAGCAGGCCGCGCACCACGGGCTCGGTGAGCGTGGCGTCTTTCTCGAGGAACTGCACAACGCAGTAGGCGAGCTGCGCGTGGTACAACGATAGGCACTTGACCTTGTGCAGCGGCAGTAGCACCTTCACCAGGAACTGCTTGTGTTCACTCTTCAGCGGCAGAGCGAAGCCGTTGATTATGCTAGAAAGTAATGTTCGATTAACGTCCTATATTGGATATAATAATATATGGCGTAATAAAATTCCCCAGCCTCGTGGTCAGCCGAGTGGTTAGGAAATCTGCCACCGAATCAAAAGACTCGTGTTAAATTACCACTGAGGTTCACGAAAATTATGTACGACTTGTATTGTTAGTATGGACATTTAGACAGCTCACCTGTCACATTGTCCCAAATAAGATCTGGTGAAAAGTGGTAAGAAAGAACTAAAAATTTCTAGAATTAGATCACCACAGTAAAAATCTTTTCAATAAATTTATCTCTTAAGCCTATCTCTTAAAGCTCAAGAAAAATTGCACGTGCGCTCCCACAGTACCATCTCAAATATACTATAAATTTAACCTAAATACACAATTCGGTAAGACAACGGGTACTCCGAAACGAGGCGATTGAGGCAAATCCACCTGACTACGCCCAAGGCTTCTATCATCTTGATGGTGAATAACATTTCACTACCACACTTTTAATTATGAGGATGTTGTAATATAGTCCTCACTTCGCAACTTGCAGGAAAAAACAAAAGCACTCGAGGATAAACTAAAATGATTACTTGACAGTCACAAAAATTAGCGACGAGTATATTACATTTTATTTTACATTTCGTTCATCTATTTTTGTAATTATTGATTTACGTACAGTTCAAACATTTACCTTCCCAAAATTTCTAAAAGCTCTCCGACACCGTTGAAATGCTCAGTTTCGTAAACAAATCGTAGGAAAATATTATTGATTTGTTTTCGTATAAAAGCTCGCAGTCCCAAGAACTTGCCGTAAATGCGGTGGAGTACAGTTTTCAGGAAATCTCGCTCGCGTGGATCTTCGGAGTCAAATAAATCTAAAAGCTTTAAAAATAATTGTTTATTAGCCATAAAATATTCTTGAAATAATATGTATAGTAGAATAGAAATAACTAAAAACAAAGAGCATAATCTTAGGTACAATCGCGATTATTATAAGTAAGAGAATTATTGGGCGCGGTAGCGCAGTGGGTAAACAGTTTTGCAGCGGTGGTGAGGTAGCGCGGGTTAAATTCTCGCGCATCACAATTATTTATATAGCCTACAATTGTCGGGTCTGGTTGTTTGTTCTTGTACAATTAACGTCTGTAAAACGCTTCCACGACTCAGGAGAGCACCCTGTAACGGGTGTAATGTTTTTATTTAAAGAAAAAAAACTACCACCTAATGGTAGTCTTAACTATGTCCGTGATGTAGTAAAACGTAATATTAGTTTTTTTCAAACGAGGACCGTATTTCAACCAAAGACATGAATATTCATCTCAGTAACTGCCTCAAAAAAAATAGTTTACCCAGTACATAGTACCTAATAAAAAAAGCCGTATGAAAGTTGAATATGTAATTTTTAGCCCATATCGGTCTATATCACGACGAATCAAGATGTCACTTCAGAGAACTATGACGGTATGTCTCTTTGCCAGTGTTGTGCCTCCGGTTCCCTCTCAGCATACACACGCAGTAGCGTCAAGGCTGTCTGCATGGACGAGACTAAGGCAACGAACATAAAAAAACGCGGTTTGATCTTCAATTTCATTTGCCTTGTCCAGCCATAAAAGTATTTACCTTGTATGACTATACCACTAACACGTTTCAGTGTGAAGATGTCATTTTCGTTAAATGGGTCTCTCCAAGAAAGTGCAAACCAAAACCGTCATACATTTCATGGACGATTTGCCCATACTCACCACGCTAGGCAAGCAGGGAGCGCAGTGCCGGCACTCTCGCACTATTGATGCTGCTTCCCATTACTCTGTCTGTGGGGTTTGTGTTCGGCAAATTTCGAATAGATGTTCCGCCATCATTCGGTCGCCAGGGCTTCGTTAATTTGCTAGCAGGGTACACCATAGGTACGTAGCGTAGTGGTTGAAATTTTGAGAAGGAGAAGGTTTTAGGATTAGTATTATCATCTTTTTCTAATAAATAACATAAAATGAATAAAGAATTATAAATGGCAATGCATTATAAAAGAATTCAACCATCATTTCAAAGTTTAAAGTACACTATATAAGTAATGTAATTGTAAAATTAATAAATAAATTTAGAATTAATTATTCACAACTCTTCTGTAGTTATGACGGACAATAACTGTGAGTGTCGGCAAGTATCGCCAATAGGGTTCCATACACCACTATAATTTATAAATTTATCACAAAGCTTAGTAACTAAACAAAATCCATTGTCAGTTAGCGGGAGCACGGGCGCAACCATTAGACTCTACTTTTGAAGGTAATCTTTGTTCTACTGTACTTGGATTATAAATTGGGAATATTAGAAATTTCACTTCTTCACATTAGTGAGTAGTAGTGGTAGTGTGTGTGAAAAGTAAATATTAAAAGACGCGTTTAAGATTATGTAGTAAAAAGCTTTTATTAAATTTATTAACTGTACATCTGAGTAACGCAAAAAGTAAGGGCACTGAAGAGTACTGCAATATAAAAATGGAATAAATCAGTAGCGATGATTCAGTCGAGTATCTCTCGATATTCAACGTAATTGATATCAATTGATTTTTAACGGATGTATAAGTAGGATACAGCAATGAATGTAGTGACTACTAGCGATATATTTTAAATAAAAAGAATAAGTAGTAAATGAATTGCATTTAAGTTAAGCCTGTCCATTTAAACACTAGTACAAAAATGTACTTATATATCATATCTATTTCCAAAAAGTTGTTCACAAAGTCCCTACTATAATTGTGGGGCTTCAGAAACCTTTTGATATATTATATATGATCTTATCATATATATTGCCGATATATTCAATCTTCGATATAATTGGATTACGAACCCACGAAAAATATAAATGGAAATGAAAAAATATTTCAAATCTAAAAATACGAAGTTCAGTAACAGACACTTCCTACTTTATTATTGTTGGCTCGGTTGCCGCAGAGGTTAAGCGAAGGGCTTCGACACCACATTCTATTCCGCACAGATCTGATATTTGTGAATACTATAAATAATTGTTTGGGGTCTGGGTGTTTTTGCATATGCAACTTAAGTCAGTAAAAGCAACCACGACACGATAGATCTCAGAAAGGGACGGACTGTACTACTTTTTAAAATGTGTGACTGTAATACTGTTTTGTTAAAATTTACTGAATTCCAGAAGGCAACAGAAAGTAAGAAAAATGTTTTTGGGAACTCTTCTCCCTACAGTGTTTCAATAGTACATCAATAAAAATACATTTATAACCCACAACAGCCTTTGGAAGTGAAACAATCGATTGCTTATTTATATTACCTGCAAAACAAACTTCTGGTCAATGACCTTCTTGCCAATTGTTGGCTGGAAGTCGGTCGACTCGAGGAACCGCAGAAAGAATTCGTAGACAAGCTGGAGATGCGGCCACGATGCCTCCAGTGTCGGATCGTCCTCCTCGGGGTCGAAGTCGGGATTTTCACTTGGTGGCAGAGTGCGGAACAGGTTGGCCGATATCTATTGCAAATAAATAACAAATTTAGAACATTACACAAATCGCTCTTGGTACATTTTACTATTATTTATATTTTTTAATACACAATAACAAATGTACACACATAATCAAATGTGCCGTCTGTCTAAAACTAACACTTATTGGCTAAACGATACTTTCGATACATGAAATATAAAACTTCAAAAATCCGTTAAGTATTTAACGTGTAGATGCATGTGCCAGTGCCAATTTTCGCCGAATGCAATAGATGGCAAAATAACAATCTCAAATGATTCTCTCGAACTCTCGAATACTATCGACAGTTGTCAACTATGCTCGAGTAACTACAGTATGCGCAAACCCTAAAGCACTCACTCGTGTTTACCTTTCCCGTATCCGATATAACCCAATAAGACCGGAGTAAGGTACAGATGCAGTGTCAGAGACACGGGACATCAAAACTCAAATGACACCATCATCATTTCCCTTAAACGACTTTTACGACAATCTAATACGACAGATTTCTGTATTAGATTTGTATTGTATTTTGTATTTCCTGTAATTAAAATGTTTACTTTATATCTTCTTATATAGATATAAATTAATGTTTTGGGTATTCTCTTCTATGCGTTCGTGCATCGTTCATTCGATTGAGTTGACACTTTGTACACTTGTTGTAAGCACTTTTCTAAAAGTTTCTGGCATAGTACGATCAACTTACAATACGTGATTGTACTGTATCAGAAAATTTCGCGCGAGTCTTTACAACAAATAAGTGTATTTCACATAGTTTAACGAAAGTTCGTGTTTTCTTGAAAACCACTTAAAATTTGATATTTACTATAAGATTTCGAACATTAGTTGAGTAAGTTAAATATATTCATCACCATTTTCATCATTTCAGCCTATCACAAGTCCACTGCTGAACATAGGCCTCCCCAAAAATATATTAGGTATATTTAATATTTATCATAACTTAAAGCAAATATCATACTTGACACCTTTTTTGATTAATTTTCATATCACTATCGCAATCTCTTATGGAACCCTTTTCTGGCAAGTAAACGTGTTGTGTTATCGTGGGTATATATAGTGGTAATAAGGAGTTATCGGGGCTATTTAACAATACAAACAAATAACAAATATTCTTATAATTTTTTTTAATTTGCTATGAAACCCTTATGAAGCCCTGTCATTACTGGAGGACCATCAGTAGCTGCTGACAAAATACTGCAAATATGAATATCACTCCCTTTAAAAAAATTATTAAATATAATTCTCCCTCTGTATCAGTTTCCAATATTTTAACAAATGGTAACTCGTTTATACATATAATGTATGATAAGAATGGAGCTTCGTTATTTGGTATATTTGATTCATTGAGTTGCATGTTAAGTAATCACATAATGATATTTCAACATCTTTTGCAGTTTCATCTATTCTTCTTTGCACTGTATTATTACTGAGAGGAAATTTTCTAATGATATATGATGGTGTCTTAATTTTAAATCTATAATTCTATCTAAGAACACTCTTTATTCTCTATTTGCTGTCGGGAAATTAACTGCACTTCCTTATACATCTTGTTTAAAAGACGATGCAAACGGGTTTGATACAGTTGGCTATTCAAACTATACCAAAGTGGTCCTCTAGCTGCACTAGCTACTGAGATGTACCAGCAGTACTTGTGAAGCAATACCTACTTGTGTAAATGTTACAATGTTTAGATTTTTGATTTCACTATGTAACACATATGTGTGTGTATATATGTGTAATGGTTATATGTTATATATTTAAGAATATATATTTATATGTTTACATGTGTTAAAATTAAATGGTTTCACAATTAGTTTATTTGCCTATTTATATTATATTTAAACTTGATGCATCTATAACAATATTTCTCCATGGGTTGACTAGAAGAGAATGCTAAAAGGCATTTAGTCTAATCTTTGTAATCCTTTTGTGTAAACAAAAAATATAAATATAAGTCAACATTGAACATATCAATTTCTCTTAATGGCTAGATAACTGTTGAGGTGGACATTCACTATATTCTAAATATAATTTTTTTATAATCTTTAAAGTAATTTGGCTATGGGGGTCTGAGGTATTAGTACATGTTGGAAACTTTTCATTCTCTTGCCCAAAATTGTCTGGTAAGGAATATTGTTTTAAACAATTAGTCAAAACTAAAAGTAGGTAATTCAATTTCATGGAAAAAAATACTAAATTCATTACTTTAAATATCTACGAAAGCATTTTTTTAATAACATATCTTAAAAACAATTATGAAAAAATTATAAATAAAATCTTTCCATTTTTATTACCTCAACAACCAAGAAAGATGAAGAACTTTGAATTGGATATTTTATATTCCTAAACCTATGCTGCCAATGACAAAAATATTATAAATACATTTTTTATGGGCAGAATCCAAGAACCATGTCTCAGCAGTCAGGTAAGCTAACTATTAAGTCATGTGGTCTGCAAAGAATAATATGATAACATAATATGACTTTTCAAAACAATATAATTATATATATACATATAAAAATATTTAATTAAACAAGATGTGTTTTCTTGCATGTTCAAATCTCACTACATTTGGATGATAAATATAAATATATGTACCTGGGGTTAGGGATGTTTATTTAATAAATAAAATCATTTATCTATGATGGTTACCAAGAAACAGGGAATCCTAGTTTGGGACTGAATGACATGTGTCAGATGATATTAATTACATATTTTTAAAAGATACCCTTAAATTAATAATTATTTTATTGTAACATCTCGAAAGTTTCACTAGATTTCTGAATACTAGAAATACATATTATATAATTTTCACATGAATTTAAAAAATTGTATACAGGTCAAATAGTTTTCAATTATTATTATAATAAAACTTTTCCTTCAGAAAAACCTTCAGAATCATTACAAAAAATGCCCAACAAGAAATATAAAGTGCTATAGGTTCATTATTTATAACTTTACTTTATAAGAATTGTATGTACTTTATTATATGTAAATAAAGTATACATGTACAAATATACATAATATACCTACCTAAACATCATTAGACAGTGTTTTGGAAAAATGCTTACTCAGTATTCAACCATTGGCCTAAAAAAGGATCTGCACAGCATAACAAGGACAGCTTAACATAAATGAGCATTATAAATAATGCATGTGAGTATACTGCAATAGACAAGTAGCCTAGATTGCACAAATATCCTCATAACACCTTCATCACCTTTTACAACATTAGCAATTCCAAATTAAATCTTGAAAACTAGTAATTTAATCTTGTTAGTATAACAAAACATAAATGATAAGATTAGGAAGTGTAATACAAATAGATATAAAGAACACACCATGATCATGTTCAAGTCTAATCACACAGATCTAAACTAAATTTTAAACTCTAACATTATAAAAAAATCTGTAAGGTCCCATAAAAGAATCACTTGGAAGATAAACAAAATAACATCTTTTGAAAATTTAACTATTCATATCCTGCAAATAAGATGCTCAATCTATATCAAAAATTCATAAAAATATTACCATTTTAATAATCTCGGGATACACAGGCTCAGTAAGCACTCCACGGCCAACAGTGATGTACTCGACAAGCTCATTGAGTGTGGCACGCTTAATCTCCTTGCCCTTGAGGTCAGCTACAGGATCCATGAAGTCAAATGCCACACAGCATTGGCGCAGTTTACGAATAAACAGTTCCTCTTGTTCACTGCCAGGAACATCTGTAATTTTATTTAAAACTATTAAAATATTTGGAATACTATAATATATACAAAAGCATATACATAAAATATGGTGACTCTGTAGCTTACATAATATCATATATTACAAGTATTAAGTTACTATTATTTTAAATAAAGTGTGCTTATTATCACAAATATAACTTAATATACATATCAATATAAATGAATAGTATATATTTATGATAATTTGTTCAAGACTTCCAATAATCAAAATGTAATACTTGAAATACATAATGTTTGAATAATTTTTTTTGAAAGGCAAGTTTGTTTTTTCTTTATAAACATTAAAATGAAATAATAAAGAATTGGCTGAACTGGCTTTTATTTTGAATAGAAAAAGATTACTTTTTGGCCAAGTTTACCAGTTAACCATTGAACATGATGGCCCAAGATTTTGCCAAAATCATCATACTTGTCAGGCTAGTTGGCTACCACAGAACCACCTACATCTTACACCTTAGACGCTGTTGCCTTTCAGCAGACTAGGCAATTTATGTCTACCATAGTATTGAGATGGATATTTTGCCATTGGCCAGAAGCCACAAATTTTTTCTGGCACTTCCACTTGTCAACTTTTATGAGATGGTGGAAATGGACCACAGGATGATGGTGGTTAATTTTCTTATGGCACCACCACATGGTGTATAAATATTATTAAATAATAAATATAAAGTTATGATATTTATTTTTTAACACTAGACTTTACAAAGAATACAAAAAATTACATATATGGTGCAATTATGATTACATAGGTTTTTAAAATACTTTTCGATACAGCAAAATGTTGTTTTAAAAAGTAAATAATTCTTTTTTTAATACTTACATCTGTCTCATTAATTAAATATAATTTTAAGATACTATTTCACAAAGTTAAGTAAGTAAAAACAGTAAGTATTTTCACATTTTTCTACTACCTATTGTCTAATTATTGACTTATAAATTTAAAATGTATTGACATGACAACCTGAATTGTATAATAAAACTTTAAGCAAGAGATCAACTTTATAACCAGATATAAAACAATATAATATATACTAATTGGTTGTTAAAATTAACAGGACCAGTTAAATCTAATAGGTCTAAGAAAATCCTAATTGTTGTCTTACATGACTTCTGTTTATATCTAGTTGTGTAGGGCAAAGATAAACTCAGTACGCACCTTTAAGCAGTGGCAGGGCCTGAAGCTCCACGTCTTGTGTATTGCGATAACGAGAGGAGCCTTGCGATTTCTTAGTTTTTTTCTTTAACGAACGCTTTGCGAACGGATCAATTCTATCCACAAACGTTCCCGAAGACATTTTGCTTATTTATAAGTGTCCCAAATGACAATAGTTCGACAGCGATCAATGCAGAATTTGTTTTGATTCGGATAGTGTCATGATCCGATCCAGTTGACGAGACGAAGGCGCACTTCTTGTAAAGTCGCAACAAAATATTACAGCCTAAACAAACATTCCTTCGTCACACATGACGGCAATGGAGTGGTCACACTCAGGCCATTCTATATACACTTCAAGATTCCACAACAGTTACGTAATTTTAAAACGTCTTTATCACTAAAATGACACAATAATAAAATAGAACAATTCCATTCACAAAATCAGATTTATTTTCTGAGGCGTGTCACGAATACCAAAAGGCAGAAGTCACATATACATACAAGCCTCGTGTAATATCAGCCGGTCAGTCGATGACAATTTAATTTTCGGGCAATAATCGTCAAAATAGTTGATTTCTTTAATGTTTTAACACACAAAATGTCGAAACAAAAGTATTATTATCCTTCTTAGATGTTATTGAACACTAAATCGACGATGACACAGGGCAAATTTTCAACACCAAAAATCTATCACCGTATTCTCGCCATCGCTCACCATCCGTTTCAACACACACAGTGAAACTAGATGCATTTTTTCGCTAAACGCGAGATTATTTCAGTGAAATGCACTTCTGCGAGGATAAATAATTATTTCTGTAACTTTTTCCGCTTTTATAAACGATTAATTTACAAATGCTATCTAGCTAAAAGACTATCATCACTGGATTTGCAGCGAAAACGCCAGCACTCAAAAGTACCTATTTCTGAAAATAGATGGAGATATAAAAATGTTCCGATAGACAAGTTAAGTACTTTTAAAATAAATAAAACATAAAAATAACCAAAAATACAAATATTAGGTACAAAAATTTTTTTTAAGATTTTATTGGTTTAGATTTAAATATAAAACACGTGAAACTGTGATATATTTAAAATTAAATTTTTCTGAAATGAAGAGACGGAAGAATTATTTTAATTGTATTGTAAAGTAGCGTTCAAGAAGTACTGAGCTGTGCACAGATATTAAAATTCGTAAATACAGATTCAAACAGTGTAAACAACTTTTCTTACAACATAAATAGAAATACACATTTAAAAAATAATTTAGTGTAATCTAGACTAAAGTAACAGTTTTATTTTGTTTATAAAAAATAAATGTAGTACTAAAATTACTTATTTGTTTTTTGTAAATGAAATTGGCATAAATTGTATTTGTTTCAGTCATAGATCAATACCATACAAAGAACGGTAACTTCATATAATTCACGAGTTCTTACTTATGTACATTTCAATATATCAGAAAAGAACAGACATATTATTCAGCTTGAAAGCCGCTATTTAAAAAAATAAATACTTCGCCTAAATAGTCATTTATAATAATGCACATAAGCAATACTCAAGAAGTGATAGAAATGTTCGTGTCTTTGTTCAAAGTATTTTAAGAAAAATTGCTTTAAAATGGCTTGAGTTATGAATTCGTGCAAATCACATGCCTCTTAAAAAGAAAATATGATAGGAGTATGTTTATATGTTTTTACTGATGAGTCACATATATTGATGTGGGTAAAATTCGAAGTCAAGTTAAATTGCTGAACTCTTACTCTGGTATTATAAAATTCAAAATGAAACTATTCATACTGAACTAAAGCAATGATAATCGATTAGTTTTAAATAAATATATAATACAGTTTTTAAATAACTTGCTAAATTAACATTTTTAGGAACTATGCTAGTGTTGTGACTTCTTCCTTCTTTTTTTAGTTTTTCTCCTGTCGCGATACGAAATCATTTCTATCCATCAAATCTCAAGCGTTGGGCTGGGAAAATCTCTGCGGGTGTGCACGAATCAGTGTTACCTCTAATAATTGACATTGCCACTAAAGCCTTTGTCATTTCTTTACCTAAATTGATTTCTAATTTGCCATATATACCTAAGGTTTCAGAAGCTATCGCACATAATCAAGTTTCTGTTTTCATCATCAAAAATAATACTTTTTCATATCAGAAATATTATATATTCCATAACCGTCTGCCGCTCTGGTCACGGTATAACTACATCTCTACTGGTAAGGTAACTAAAGATAACAGAAGAGGTTATAAAAAATTCTAAACTGACAGCTCTTATCTTGATAGATTATTCTAACGCATTTAATGACGTCAACCACGATATCGTGGTAGCTCTTATTTCTCATTTTAATTACTCTTTTTTAGCTTGGTTCTGGTTATATAATCGAAGGCGACAACTGACTGTTCAACGGAGGGCAAGTCCTGCAAACGTGCCCTCCGCAAGGCCCGCTTCGACCATGTTGGCCGTATTGGAGCCAAACTAGCGTCTTACCCATCCGGGAGTAAAGCTTTCTGGTCTCTTGCCAAATCGGTCGAAGTCAATTTCTGCCGGTCTTCTTTCCCGCCATTGCAGAAGTGTGATGGCTCATTAGCTCACACCGCCAAAGAGAAAGCAGACATGTTTCCCTCTCTATTTGCGAAGAATTCACAACTAGATGCAGCTGATAACTGCCCACCTTTGCTACCTCGTTGTGACTCTGCAATGCCTGAGGTACACATTCGGCAAAAAGAGATACTCAAAATACTCAGAACTCTAGATGTAAGCTAGTGGGCCTGACGGCATTCCTGCCATTGTCTTGCGGTCATGTGCGCCTGAGTTGTCTCCTGTTCTGACTCGCCTCTATCGCTTGTCCCTGAGGACTGGTCAAGTTCCGAAGTCTTGGAAGATTGCCAATGTCCAACCTGTACCTAAGAAAGGAAGTCGTGCCGACCCTGCCAACTACCGACCTATCGCAATCACCTCCATACTCTGTAAGGTTATGGAGCGTGTTTTAAACAACCGCCTCCTTGCATACCTGTCTCTTGATATCCCAAAGGCTTACGACAGGGTCTGGCACGCAAGTCTCATTGGCAAGCTTCCGGCATATGGCATTGCTCCCAATCTTTGCATCTGGATCGAGGATTTCCTGAGGAACAGATCGATTCGGGTTGTCGTTAATGGCGCCTCGTCCGATCTTCGTGATATTAATGCCGGTGTGCTTCAGGGTTCTGTGCTCTCCGCGACTCTTATTTTGCTGCACATCAACGACCTGCTGGTAACACCCGATATCTTTTGGGTATGCAGATGACAGCATAGTCTCGGGGAGATACTTGTCCGATGCGAAGTCTGGCGCAAAAGTCCAGTCTTTCAGAGTTCGATGATTGAGAGGGTGAACTCGACTTTGGAGGCTGTTTCCCAATGGGGTGATGCCAATTTGGTCGAGTTTAACCCCTCTAAAACACAGGCTTGTTTTCGGCGAAACGGAGTCCATTCCCGTGTCCCCGTTCCGATTAATGACCGTCTTGAGCTCTTAGGTCTAGATCTCTCTTGTAATCTAAATTTCGGTCGCTACGTCGAGTCCATACCAAACACTGCTGCCAAAAAACTTAGTATCCTCTCGGGGGTGAGACGGTACCTCACATCAGAGCAGCTCTTAAATCTATACAAAGCTCAAGTCCGCTCTTGCATGGAATACTGTTCCCACCTCTGGGATGGTTCGGCTAAACATCAGCTTGATGCTTTGGACTCGTTGGAGCGAGCGAAGAGGATCATAGGCAGTGACTTACTAGTAGAGGCAAAACTTCCACCTACCACCTTTAATAACAACGCTATTCCATACAGTCCCCATTTAAAAAATCTTGGTCTACTTATTGAAAAGCTGTTTGACATTAAAGAAACAAATATAGGAGGTAAGTCGCTAACTTAAGCAACCTTGCGATCTCTTCATCGTCTCAAAAATGTTCTTCCAAGCTTTACCAAGGTTCTGCGCGTTCAATCGCTTATCATGCTGATTATTGACTAAGCTGATATGTGGTACTCAAACCTATCTCAACTTCATATTAACACAACATCGGATCATCTTAATAATTGTGTCAGATATATTGTCTCTGTAAATACGACAGCGTAAATGTGCTCGAATACTCTGTGTCCTCTTCACGATTTTCCCACAACTGTTTTCTTCGTTCCTCGCGTAATCTCAAGTTGCTCGCGCCTTTACACCATACTGGTTATATATCCAACTCTTTTGCCTTCATGGCTGCAAGGCACTGGAACGAAGTTCCCCTTGATAATAAAAAGCTACTAATAGCCTTTTTTTTAATAAATAAAGTCCATCCATTAACATTAGCAAAACGTTGCCAATGTCAACTGTTTCTATATCATACATAGCTAAGGTTCTATTATCGAGTATTTTGTTGCGCATCCTGTCAGAAAATTACATGTAACTTTTATATTTACAACATACATGTATATATATATGAGTACGTGGATATGTAAGCATATTATGTTTGGGTTTCGTTGTTTTAGTTGCACCGCATAGTAAAGGTTGATGGATGGTTGAAAAGCCTAATAGTTGACTGGAAAAAAATACCTTAAGGCATTAAGTCTAACCATATGTATCATTTTGTACATAAAAGTTTAAATAAATAAGCAACAACAAATTTGACTAAAGAATTTTGTCAAAATAATCAATGAATATTAGTTTTTAAATTATCTATATAATCACATAAATAATAAAATTATATTGTTCACATAATTTAAGAGTATTAGGTAATTCATTTGAATTAATAATGTCAAATATTATGATGTAATTATATTATCAGTTACATATAGTCGCATATAGAACAATTACATTTGTTGACAAATAAAGAAATATTTTTAATTAAAATATCATTAAAGAAAATCTGCATTTTCCATTTCAATAATAAACAGTCCAGTTGGCAGATCCAGTTCTTTTAATCTTATTTTCATCTTTCATTTTAATTCACAGAATTAAATAATAATTCTTCTTAAACAAGCTCCCTTTATGACAGTCTTCGCTTAGGTGCAAGTACTTTTCTTAAGTAGATTAGCAGATTTGTATTCTCGCTCTGTAACAGTTTCGTTTGTCGTTTTTCCCTTCAAGGGGTTAGATTTACGACTTCGCTTGCTGGGGAACAGGTCGCTCTGTTATGGTATTATCTTCTAAATTGCCAAAATGCACTTGAAATTTGCTATTGTTTAATTATGTTTGGAGTTTAAAAGAATACATCATTATAAAAAAAGTTCTCTGGACCTAATTTAATGAAATCAGTAGAGGTCAACAAGTATAGGTCTATCAGGATCCGATGGCAAAGAAAGTTTAAAAAATAATGATTTTCATATGGCAAGAAGAAAAATGTCATCTGTCAACTGAAATTTCGAGGAATTGTTTTTGGTTTTGCTTCAAATTTCCTTTAAAAAGTGGGGAAAATGTCGAAGAAACCTCTTCGATCGCAAGCAAGAAATATTGTTTTCAATGTTTATCAAAGAATACTTGATGAACAAGGTGCTGAACAAACACAATCATCGATATTGAGCCATCTGCAAGCGTTGACTGGTTAGTAGGAATGAGACGTCTTGAAACTTTGGTTTATTGCATTTTTCGTGTGTATTATATTATGTATACTAAACTTTGGTATATTTCACGGGTTTCTAATGCTACCCTAAGACGAATTGTTGCTGAAGGCAGATCTAACAGAGGCGTATTTAGTACGCCCGGTAAAAAGAGGAAAGGTGGCAAAAAAAAAATAAACTTGGATACTTTTGATTTAAAATTGATCACAAACAAGATAAATGAGTTTTACACTGTATGAAAAGAAATACCCACTGTCATGATATTGCTACAAATTCTTTGGGAGGAAATCAATTTCAATGGAGGAAGAGAATCATTAAGGTAACAAAAATGAATTTCATTTTCTTTCAGTTTGAATATAATCTAAAGATAACAATCTTATTTTGTCTTCAGACTGGTTTTGAAAGACATCGGATTCGAATTCGTGAAGTGCCAATCAAAAAGCACTATTTTAATGAAGCGACATGACATAAAGATACACAGATTCAAGTATTTGGAGCGTATGCAAAAGAATCGAGATGCCGATGATAAGCTAGATGTGGTTTATTTAGATGAAACCTACATACACGGTTCATTTTCAGTGAACAAATGGTGGTAGATAAAGATATTGCAGGCCCATCTAAAAGTATTTCGGCAGGGCCTAAATGGATCATTGTACGTGCTGGTGGAGAAAATGGTTTTGTGCCAAACTGTTGTTTGGTGTATAGGTCGAAGAGTACATCTGCTGACTACCACCATGATATGAATAAAGATAACTTTACAAAATGGGTTACGGAGAAGTTGATTCCCAACCTTACAAAACCTTCGCTAATTGTCATGGACAACGGCAAGTACTATTCTGTACCATTAAACAAACCGCCTACACAAGCTGACCGTATTGCTGTTATAAAATAATGGCTTTAATCAAACAATATCCCTTACGACGATAATTGGCGTAAATGTAAATTACTGGAAGCAGTGAAAAATCATAAGTCTGAACCTCAGATAGATAGAGATAATATCAGATAGATGAGATTGTAAAATCACACGGCCACGAAGTCTTTTTTTTTTTTTTTTATAGACTTGGCTTCAAATTTCCTTTAAAAGTGGGAAAATGTCGAAGAAACCTCTTCGATCGCAAGCAAGAAATATTGTTTTCAATGTTTATCAAAGAATACTTGATGAACAAGGTGCTGAACAAACACAATCATCGATATTGAGCCATCTGCAAGCGTTGACTGGTTAGTAGGAATGAGACGTCTTGAAACTTTGGTTTATTGCATTTTTCGTGTGTATTATATTATGTATACTAAACTTTGGTATATTTCACGGGTTTTTTTTTTTTTTTTTTTTTTTTTTTTTTTTTTTTTTTTTTTTTTTTTTTTTTTTTTTTTTTTTTTTTTTTTTTTTTTTTTTTTTTTTTTTTTTTTTTTTTTTTTTTTTTTTTTTTTTTTTTTTTTTTTTTTTTTTTTTTTTTTTTTTTTTTTTTTTTTTTTTTTTTTTTTTTTTTTTTTTTTTTTTTTTTTTTTTTTTTTTTTTTTTTTTTTTTTTTTTTTTTTTTTTTTTTTTTTTTTTTTTTTTTTTTTTTTTTTTTTTTTTTTTTTTTTTTTTTTTTTTTTTTTTTTTTTTTTTTTTTTTTTTTTTTTTTTTTTTTTTTTTTTTTTTTTTTTTTTTTTTTTTTTTTTTTTTTTTTTTTTTTTTTTTTTTTTTTTTTTTTTTTTTTTTTTTTTTTTTTTTTTTTTTTTTTTTTTTTTTTTTTTTTTTTTTTTTTTTTTTTTTTTTTTTTTTTTTTTTTTTTTTTTTTTTTTTTTTTTTTTTTTTTTTTTTTTTTTTTTTTTTTTTTTTTTTTTTTTTTTTTTTTTTTTTTTTTTTTTTTTTTTTTTTTTTTTTTTTTTTTTTTTTTTTTTTTTTTTTTTTTTTTTTTTTTTTTTTTTTTTTTTTTTTTTTTTTTTTTTTTTTTTTTTTTTTTTTTTTTTTTTTTTTTTTTTTTTTTTTTTTTTTTTTTTTTTTTTTTTTTTTTTTTTTTTTTTTTTTTTTTTTTTTTTTTTTTTTTTTTTTATAGACTTGGCTTCAAATTTCCTTTAAAAAGTGGGAAAATGTCGAAGAAACCTCTTCGATCGCAAGCAAGAAATATTGTTTTCAATGTTTATCAAAGAATACTTGATGAACAAGGTGCTGAACAAACACAATCATCGATATTGAGCCATCTGCAAGCGTTGACTGGTTAGTAGGAATGAGACGTCTTGAAACTTTGGTTTATTGCATTTTTCGTGTGTATTATATTATGTATACTAAACTTTGGTATATTTCACGGGTTTCTAATGCTACCCTAAGACGAATTGTTGCTGAAGGCAGATCTAACAGAGGCGTATTTAGTACGCCCGGTAAAAAGAGGAAAGGTGGCAAAAAAAAATAAACTTGGATACTTTTGATTTAAAATTGATCACAAACAAGATAAATGAGTTTTACACTGTATGAAAAGAAATACCCACTGTCATGATATTGCTACAAATTCTTTGGGAGGAAATCAATTTCAATGGAGGAAGAGAATCATTAAGGTAACAAAAATGAATTTCATTTTCTTTCAGTTTGAATATAATCTAAAGATAACAATCTTATTTTGTCTTCAGACTGGTTTTGAAAGACATCGGATTCGAATTCGTGAAGTGCCAATCAAAAAGCACTATTTTAATGAAGCGACATGACATAAAGATACACAGATTCAAGTATTTGGAGCGTATGCAAAAGAATCGAGATGCCGATGATAAGCTAGATGTGGTTTATTTAGATGAAACCTACATACACGGTTCATGTTCAATGAACAAATGGTGGTAGATAAAGATATTGCAGGCCCATCTAAAAGTATTTCGGCAGGGCCTAAATGGATCATTGTACATGCTGGTGGAGAAAATGGTTTTGTGCCAAACTGTTGTTTGGTGTATAGGTCGAAGAGTACATCTGCTGACTACCACCATGATATGAATAAAGATAACTTTACAAAATGGGTTACGGAGAAGTTGATTCCCAACCTTACAAAACCTTCGCTAATTGTCATGGACAACGGCAAGTACTATTCTGTACCATTAAACAAACCGCCTACACAAGCTGACCGTATTGCTGTTATAAAATAATGGCTTCAATCAAACAATATCCCTTACGACGATAATTGGCGTAAATGTAAATTACTGGAAGCAGTGAAAAATCATAAGTCTGAACCTCAGATAGATAGAGATAATATCAGATAGATGAGATTGTAAAATCACACGGCCACGAAGTCTTGAGGCTCCCAACATATCATTGTACGTTAAACCCCATAGAATTAATCTGGGGAATAATGAAACAAAAAGTTGCGGGTAAAAAACCTCATGAATGGCGAAAATCTTGTGAACATGTAATAAAAATTGAAATTCAATTCATAGAACAAGATCGATTGATTGAGATGCAGGAGGAAAGGTTTATTATAAATACTGCGTTTTCCTCGTATTCCTCTTCCGATAAAGACTTTTTTATGGATGTGCAGTATTTGGAACCATTTTCAAGTTCTATAACAGAATTATTGGAGTTTTCATCTAAATTTCGAAACCCAACTTTCGCCACAGTAAGATTTTCAAAAATTATCCTTGATCATTGGATATATTTTTATATTTGCATATATCACACACATAATCAGCCGCTACAAGGAAAAAAAAGTATCAAAACGTTTTACTCCAATTTCCCCAGTATTGCTAGCGTCAATTTCTTTTTTCCCTTTTTGCTATCAGATCTTGGTAGATATTAACATTATGCAAAATTGCAAAAATCTTAAAATAAATTGAATTTCCCGTCCTGGAAGTTATTTTTCCTCTAAAGAAAGTTTAGCGAGATCTTGCGGATATTTTGTAAACGTTTTTTTTCTATCTAACGGATTTTTTAATACGGACTAGCGACTTGAGATTGTTCGAAACTAGTAACCGGCAACCGCGGTGTTGCCTCTGCCATAGAATAAGAAATCAATATGTCTGAGCTTATGTCGACATAGGTAATTAAATAGTGGAAATTAATATTAAAAACTGGTATAAAACATTAAATTATGTACATATACCTGTTAAGATTCAACAAAATAAAATTATGGGATCTTCAATAATATTTTCAGTTTGTGTGTAAACAGTTTCTTATTTAGCTTTGATGTTGTCAATCGTTCATAAATATTTTGATTAAAAATTTCCAATATTATCTGTGGTATTCGTGTACGATACGAAGTACAACGTTGAGAAAGTAGCTTTCTAATTTTCATATCACTTTTCTGTCTCTATAATATAAATTAATGTAATTTAATACAAACAAAATAATCTTCATTTAAATAACTGTTTTGTGTCCTGTGCTGTGTTATAAATTTTACGGGCGTCGCTCTGTGGAAGACTAATTAGAAAGCAACATGGAAGCACTGACAGTTCCGCCATGAATGCAAAATAAATAGAAATTGTGAAGGTTTTGAACAGATTTTTTATTAAATTTACACAATACGTGCATTCATCTAATATTATGAGAATATAAATAAAAAAAAATTCCTCATATGCTCTGAACTTTGCTTGGAACTGCCTTTTAAAAATGATTTTACTGTACGTACAGAACGATTTAGTGTAGGAAGTAATCACTAACAGTACTAAAATTGAAACTACTATGTCAATAAGCATCAAATTTTTAATTATTTACGCGTTAAAGATAATACGATTTTGTTATGATTGTCTTGTTTTGTTAGATAATCCACCATAAAGAGTGGTCTACACATTCAATTACTAATTCCTGATTTGTAAACATCTGCGCTACCACGAATTCATATCTCAATTACCGTGTGCAGTTTCACATTACATTGAAACACAATATTCAAATTTTTCTGTGCTTAAAACTGTGTGTAAAACTAGGAAGGGTTAAAAGGAAAATTTATGTATTATTATATGATATATTTATATTACACATTGTAATGAGCTTTTTCATGCCTATTTCAGCCTCGTCATAACCATGATCATTACAGCTTGTCATGAAGACCAACTCTGAACATAGACCTCCCACAAAGAATGCCATAAAGCATAGTCTTGAGCCACCTGTACCCATCAACTTGCTACAACATATTTTTTATGTGGTAGAGCCAAGTGGCGTAGTAGTAACTTAAATATTGTTTAACCTCTATACCAAGAAATTTACCTATAGACCCCATGTCTTTTCTTTTAAAGGCATAATTTTTTAAATATTTTAATATTTTAATATTTTAATTTTTTAATTGATTAAATAGAGTTAATCAATAACTTAATTCAGACTTTGCTACTGGACCAGTAGCAAGGTAAAATTACCAGTCTGCTAAAAATAATGCTAGTTTTTTCATCTTTCTTTTTAAAACTTATAACTATAGACAGCATCTTTTCATTGAGTCTTCAACTATTATTTTGCTATTGTTCCTTGTCTATAGCTTGAGTCCAACTATCAGTATTCCTCTCTTTCCATTGCTTCCTTATAGTTTACAGTCTTCCTCTAAAACAACCATTCAAACTTAATTCATCAGCCTACTGGGTTTCTTTGAAATCCACCCACTCATTGTCCGCACTTGCTTTTTCAACTACTACTTGAACCATCTCGCTTTTGTCGCCTGATATACTCTGGCTAGTCTTACTTTCACTCTCAAGCACTTGCTGCTATAGCTCTGTCTGTTCCTGTTCTTACTCTATTGTAGAACTTTCTACTTTCATAACTTATACAATCTGTCCCTAGGAGGCGTATGTTCAGTAGTGGACTTGTGTCAGGCTGTAATGATGATGATAATGATCTTTGACCAACAAGAACTACCTTGCCCCTCCAAGCGATGCAACTTCCAGTGGCCTGTAGAAATCTGCATGAACCAACTTTAAAGGTTGTGTTCAATTGCTTGTACTCTCTTTGAATGGCAACCTATTGTCTAATACATGTTTGGTTATTTGATGGCTAAAAGTGTCTACACTTTACACTGTCGTTACACTAACTGTTGTTTCTGCAAAATCCTTACTTTTCTTTTCACTCTTTTATTCACTGATATTTTAAATGTCCTATTTTATGACACCCAACGCACCTTAATCTGTTGTATATATATGCTCGATACTCTAACACTTTTGAATAAAATGTTCATCCTGTCCTGTTCAACATTTAATACATTGTCTTCCTAGTGAATTATTTTTCAGTTCCTGATCTTTCACTAATGTGGCTACGTCGTTACTACACTACTCCTTAATTTCATTCTTCCTCCACTAGAAGCCTTGCAACTAACTCATCATAGTTTTGTCTAACTGGATTCACTGACTCCCAAGCAGACTAATATGAGAAAGACTTTTTAGTAAAGATAAACTTCTTTGATACTTCTTTCCCTGCTTGCTTTAGCTGGCTCTTTAGCTCTTGGAATTTAGATAGGAACACTGACATTTCCATTCCCTCCCCCTTTCATACTTATAACTGAAGAAATGCTGCTGAGTAGTAGTAGTTAAAGGCATGTTCTCCCAGATCAAATCTATTGATATTAATAATTATTATCTTTTGATATTAATAAAATAACTATTCTTAATTCTTTGGAAACAATTATAATTTATTTTCATTTATATATTTTATTGTTTCTTTTTCAGCTGCTGGAAGTTAGTCAGAACAGGTTAGAAACTTCACGATGTTGAGAGGTGGGCGTGGCGGCCGTCACAGTCCGGAACTGTACCCTCACACACTAAAGTGCTCCAACGCGAGTGACACCAGTTCTGCTTACAGTGGCAGTGACACAATGACTTCAGTCCATAGCTCTTTAGATATGGACATGGAGGTAGACCTATCAGGTCTTCTAGAGTCCATAGTGGATTCTGATGAAGAAGAAGATTTAGAGGAGAGTATGGATAGTCTTACTGTACGAGATGCAGTAAGAGATTGTCTTGAAAAAGACCCAAGTGACAGAACTGATGAAGATATTGAAATACTACTAGAATTTACCCAGCATTTAAAAGCTTTCACGAATATGACTCTCACAGTTCGGAAGGCACTTTGTGCTGTAATGGTTTTTGCAGTTGTGGAGAAAGCAGGAACAGTGGTCATGAATGATGGGGAAGAACATGATTCTTGGTCAGTCCTTATCAATGGGCATGTTGGTATTGAGCATCAAAATGGAGAAATTGAATATCTTAATGTTGGCGATAGTTTTGGAATGGCAGAAGCGACACTTGAAAAACTATATCATAGGGGTGTTATGACTACAAGATGTGATGACTGTCAGTTTGTTTGTATAACACAAACTGATTATTACCGTATTCTACATCAAGGTGAGGAGAATATAAGGAGGCATGAGAATGAGAATGGAGTTGTAGTTTTAGTTACAGAATATAGAGGAGTAGCTGGTGAATCTGGTCACCAACAAGGACATGTAGTAATAAGAGGGACACCTGAACAATTAATGCTACAGCTAATTGAAGATAACTCACGAGACTCTACATATGTTGAAGATTTTCTTTTAACTCATAGAACATTTATAGAAAGCCCTCTTGTTGTTGCTAAACAATTGCTTGCCTGGTTCTCTGAGCCTTCTGATCGTGATAAGGTTACTAGAGTTGTGTTGCTTTGGGTAAATAATCATTTTACGGATTTTGAAACAGATCCAAATATGATGGAATTTTTAGAAAATTTTGAAACAGTTTTGGAACGCGAGAAAATGGAAAGTCAGTTGAGATTACTTAATATAGCCTGCTCTGCAAAAGCGCGAACAAGAAGTGTTACATTATCCCGATCCTCAAGAGATGAACCTTTAAATTTCACAATCCTTGGGGGTTATGAAAGGGGATATGGAATTTTTATATTAAAAGTTGAAAGGCACTCAAAAGCAGAAGATGTAGGTTTGAAGAGAGGGGATCAGGTTCTAGAAGTCAATGGTCAGTCATTTCAACATGTAAGCCATGCAAAAGCTTTGGAAATAATAACTGGTTCAACACATTTAAGCATCACAGTAAAAAGTAACTTATTAGCTTTTAAGCAAATGCTGTTAATGCCAGAAAATTCACCGAGACAACGAGGCTGCGCCAATATGGGGCGATGGCAGACTGATCCTAGGGCTCGATTATCTACAGCTGAGTTACTTAGTGATGACCCAATAACAGTTTTTCAATCTCCAACTAAAAAATCTCAACCATTGAGCGTCAAAAAAGAATCTCAAAAAGGTTTTATGACTCTCGGCCCAAAAAGAAGACTGCAGAAGGCTCTTATGAAAATGAATATTTTACCTAAAAATACTATCACTGATGGAATACACACAGATGATAGCACTCTCTCCAATTCTGAATCTTTAAACAAAGCCAACACAAGCACCTCATTTTATAATTCTCATAGCAACCCAGATTTAATATCAATTTGTTATGATGAATATCAATCTTCAGATTATCCTGAGCATGTACTCAAGGTTTACAGAGCAGATCAGACTTGTAAATACCTTTTAGTTCATAAGGAAACAACAGCCCGAGAAGTTGTAATGCTCACATTACAAGAATTTGGCATAACAGATCCTAGTTCTAACTTTTCCTTATGTGAAGTATCAGTTGCACAGGGTGGCATTATAAAGCAACACCGCTTACCAGACCAGTTACAGAACCTTGCTGAAAGGATAGGACTTAGCTCTAGATATTATTTAAAAACAAATGGTGTTAGTGAGACCTTAGTACCTGATGAAATGGCGCCGGAACTCCTTAGAGAGAGTGTAGTTCATTTTTTACAGCTAAATGCAGTAGAGGTTGCTGTGCAATTGACTCTCCAAGATTTTTGCATATTCCGACAAATAGAAAGTACTGAATATGTTGACGATTTATTTGAATTAAAAAGCAGATACGGTACCCCGATGCTATCACAATTTGCTGGACTGGTCAATAAAGAAATGTTTTGGGTTGTTACAGAAGTAGTTAATGAGCAAAATCTTGTTCGTCGTTCGAAAATTATAAAACAGTTTATAAAAGTAGCTCGACATTGTAAAGAATGCAAAAATTTTAATTCAATGTTTGCTATAATCTCAGGCTTAGGACATGGCGCTGTGTCTAGATTAAGAATCACATGGGAAAAATTACCTACAAAATACATAAAACTTTTCTCTGACCTTCAAATGTTGATGGATCCTTCCAGAAACATGTCAAAGTACCGACAATTAGTCACAACAGAGCAAGGCCGGTCCCCGGTTATACCATTCTATCCAGTTGTTAGAAAAGATCTCACATTCATTCATCTTGGCAATGATACTAAAGTTGAAGGTATGGTCAATTTTGAAAAACTGAGAATGATCGCTAAAGAAGTGAGAACACTTACGAATATGTGTAGCTCTCCATATGACCTTTTGACATTATTAGAATTAGGGAAGCAACCACCCTCCAATGCGATGGTTGCTTTAAATCAGCTGACGACCGGAGTGCAACAAGGGCAAGTTACAGTTAAAAGAAGAAAAAAGTCGTCAAATGTTCCAAATCCAAAAAAAATGTTTGAAGAAGCCCAAATGGTAAGGCGTGTAAAAGCATACTTGAATCGTATGCATGTGGAAACTGATGAGGAGCGCCTGCATGCGTTATCATTAGAGTGCGAGGGTTCCGGG
This sequence comes from Bhutanitis thaidina, assembly GCA_029286595.1. NCBI lineage: Eukaryota > Metazoa > Arthropoda > Insecta > Lepidoptera > Papilionidae > Bhutanitis > Bhutanitis thaidina. Next base: position 5,175,300 of record JAGSMS010000028.1, on the reverse strand, counting down.
CCGGCCCCTGTTATGCCACGACGACGACATCCTTCGCCTTCGTTATCGACCACTAGCAGTGCGTCATCGGCGAGCGAGGGTAAAAAAAGTTTTGCGGGAAATAAATTTGGAACAGCTTCGCCACAAGCAGTTCGGAAATTGTTAGCTTTATCAGAGCCAGCCAAAACTAGGCCACATCAACCTAGACCACCGCCACCGGGTCCTTCGCCATGTTCACACCGCCGCGACGGTCCGGGCATTTGCTGCGCTCGTGCGGCGCATGAAAGGTCACACTCCGATACTCCTACTCCTTTACCGGTAGATTTATCAGCGGAGAGTAGTAGTGTTACATCTCTAGTGAATTTGCCGCTACGTAAAACTGGATCGGCGACATCGAGCGATAGCGGACACGGTTCTTGCACTACGGCGAGCTGTGTGCGACCCGTTCCTCCTCCACGAATGCCTCAGGCACCCTATACTCTTGCCGCGCAAGTGGCACGACTAGAACGCCTAAGCCGCGCGCACTCTCATGAAGGTGTTACGCGTCCATACGACTATTATCACGATACGCCAGACGACGAAGATGACGATCAACAAGTATCAGCTGTTTGAAGTTTTAAATACTCTGATTATTGTCTATTTATATAGTTCAGTTTTGTAATCTCACTTGAATAATAGAATGCACGAGTTATGTAATTTTTTCTTAAATTTTATTATATATTAAATCATGTATGTACTCTATACAACTAAAGTTTAAAGACTGTATAATTTTAACTTAAGAAATTGTCCTAGTGTTACATAGTGTAAAATTGCATTAAGCCATGCCTTTATTCTTATTATTATATAATTGTAATGTAACGTGACCCCACCATGTTCCAGTTATAACTAGATATGTTTGATGTGTACCAATAAGAAGAGGTGATTTATTATCCACCGTTGGTATGTCTACATTCCGTTGTTTGTATATTTTTTATGATTTTCATTATTTATAATATGCAACTTAGACCAAATAATAATTAATGTACCTTTTATCTTTACGATTCAATTTGATTTTAATAATTGTATGTTGTAGTAATTCTTTGGTAGCTTTGTGGACCAACAATGGGTTTCAATGTTATTTTTTAAGGTAGCAGTTTGAAATCTGTTTATATCATGATTTTAATTATTGTAATTGTAAATAATAAAACTATATTAATTATGTATTTCAAACAATGTTTATTGTTAGATCCCTTATTCTAATACAAAGTTAGTTGACAGGTAAACTGTTTTTCTGTACCTAATTTATTTAACAATTTCGCTTTTTAGATAACACACGATTTTCATTACATTAGTACAATTATATTTTCTTTATCAGCCTGTAAAAGTCCACAGCAGGACATAGTATTCCCATGAAAGCAACAAAAGCTATCATGCCATGCGTGAAAGAGCCATTACCCTCGCACCGTGATGCGAGGTCGTGCTACTATCCGGTCGAGCCAGCCCATTTGAGCAGCAGCAAAAGCTACTGCTTGGCTCTACCGCGTCAACTAGAGGCTACTAAAAGGATATGGATTTCGTTTCAAACACTGCCAAGTAAAATGTAGGTGTTGCTGATGTATGCGGGTGACGGTAATCTCTTACCACCAGGTTGCTCATTATCCCCCCTTTTCTTAAAAAAAAAGGTCTTAATATTGAATCACGTTCTGGGAAATCAATATATTAATTAATGGTCGGAAATGCTTACTTCTCAATATAGAAGTAATGAATTTTCTGTCGAAAAGCCAATATCAAATCCATTTTACATAACCTTTTGAAATGAAACTATTATTTACGGATTTTATCGCGTTTAATTATGTTTATGTTTTTATATGCCCGACGTTTCGATTGCTTTACAGCAACCGTGGTCACGGGTGGACTGAGGTGTTAGACGTCAGACGTAGCGAAAAAGATAAGTCAAATTTTACCATCTGTCAAGTCCAATATCCCTCTACAAGATGCAGGAGTGTACAAGCTTGATTGTGAATGTGTTCTCTCTTACACAAACTTACATTTAGGACAAAGTAGGTAGGTCATGGTATATAATTATTAAATGTATAATATAGACAATTGTTATGGCATCTAAACGAGATATAAAAGTTTCCTATAATAGACATTTCTCATAATGACAAATTCGACGTATTATAAACTTGTAGAAACGTTTTCCACTCCACTTGACTTTATGACAATTATAATAGATTAAACGGATCATTAGTCAATGTTATTAACTGGCGATATATAATCGGTATCCCGATATAAACTTAACATCCTTATCTATGGATCCGTCGGTATAAATTTTATATGCATTTTGGTAATTTTGTATGCATCTTGTATGAACTGATGACTCAATCTGCCCAAATTACTTGAGATGTATTTATGCTTAGGTCTTACAACTAGCTTAATCTGTGGCTGAATTACTGTTCGAAGATCTATATTGCTTACCAAAGTATCCATAGCGAACATATCCAGCTGTTTACTAGTATAAATAGTTTTACACTTTAGTACCTCATGTATGGGAACTAAAAGCTGCACCTTTTTATGTCTCCAATATGAACTCTGTCTTAGCTTTATTAAACATTCTAGTAAGTTCTCAACTTTTTTGTTAAATATTCTCTTCTGATACATATCCCTCTATAAGACCAAATTACTTTCATTACATGTATAGGCGTCGTTTTAGCAAAACCTCCAATAATTCGCAGACACTGGTTCTGTACTACATCTAATTTATTTAAAAGAGTTTTGTAGCTTAAGTCATATAAGAAACTGCCATAGTCCATTCTACTACCTATAAAAGCTAAATAAACACGCCGTAAATGACTAGGGTGGACATCTCATTTAGGCCCCGTTAAAACCTTTAAGATGTTTATAAATTTCGACATGGTATCCCTAATTGTGTTAATATGCTTAAACCACTTGAGGGAAGAATCCCGCCACATACCTAAGTACTTTACGTGATCCACCGTTTCTTTATGTAATACCGTGTTGTTAGTAATGCCTAATCAAAGCGCCGCACGTTCTCTTCCAAATCCTCTTTAAATTAAACAAACTTTACTCTTATTAGTAGAAATTTGTAAAGCTATATCCGATAGTATCCTTGATGCATAATCTAAAGCAATTTGTAAGTCTTCTTCCTTGTTCAGTTATTGTGCAGGTCGTGTAGACTTCAAAGTCGTCCGCATATTGTGACACAAATACGTCCGATAAATACCTACAGATGTATACTGTAGCTAAGTTGAAAAGAAGAGGAGAGATAGGATCCTCCTGTGCCAAGCCACGGTCTGTACTGCGACATAAGAACGTATTATTTACCTCGACTTTTAAATATCTAAGTTTCAATAAATCCAAAGATTTTATTACCTACTTCCAGGCGATAATTTTGAGCAGCGAAGTTATTTTCTCGTTATTATATGCGTTATCAATATCTATAAAACACCCCAACGTAGTATTTTTGTCGGAAAAACCTAGCTGGATTCTAGTGAAGAGTCCTGTTAAATTATCTAAGGTTGAATTATCTTAACGAACCCTCTCCTATTCTAATTCCTCGAATTTTGAAACGTGTTTACATCTTGGCAATTTCGGCCATTCATTTCTGTTCACCACTTGCGATCTTTCCTTCCCCAGGTTGACTGATATATTATCGATCCATGTTTCTTCGTCCCTTTGTTTATACTTTCATATAGAGGCACTCTGCCATCACTTTTCTATTTTCTTGATTTCGATTACCATATTCCACTTCATCATCCAGAGACATAGAGGGATTTTTGTAATAAATTCCAGCTTTGCAGCTTTTTGGACTGGGTTATCATGTTTTACATATAAAGTAAGAGCCATCCTGTACGTACATCTAAACTCCGACATGAGTCCTCTTATTCTCTTTTCCTCCTCGTCCCAGCTAAGGCACTCGTCTATTATAGTATCTCGGACAAATAAAACTAAATATAACACACAACCGCCTCGTCCGAATGCCGCTACGAGAATCCCAGTACAGAAATGAGCACATCGAGTTCACCGTCGATGATCTTAATAATCGAACATAGGACACAATACAGTTTACATAGAGGCTAATGCGTCTAATTTGGCAATTAAGATATAGTATCTTAATTGCCAAATTAGACGCATTAGTTGATTAGTGTCTGATAAAGTAATTTGAATATATTTTTTTGGCTGCATTTAGAACATTACACGAGTACAATATAAGTCAGCGACAAATAAAATTCCAAGCGCGGGTAGTTATAAAAGCGATGCGTTGGACACGAATGGCGAATATTTGAATATTTATTAGCAAAATGCGATATGCGAATACACCCAATACACATAAAGTTGAATTGACCTAATCAGTACAAGTAATTTTTTTTACTTGGTTCCAAAAATGCTAGTTAGTAGACACGACAAAATGGTTATAGGTCGATAAGGCCATACGAGTAAGTTAATATTACAAAGATAAAAATGAATATTAGCTGCATTTCTCTTCTATGGGTTAAATATATTTTCATCTCAGATTAAATTTTTGTGACGTAATTTATGACAACGTTTGTAGTAATTCTTAATCTGAGTAACGTATGCTATGCACACTTCGAATAACCCGACTGAAAAAGCTTCGCTTCTCACCTATATTGGTTGCGCAATTCTCGAACTGGGCAACGCACTTTAAAACTATTACTCAGGGACACAGACGTAAAGAAACTTGGTTGTAATTATTCAAAAATTAAATATATTTTCCATACAATCGTTTTTTACTTATCAACACCTCAAGTTCCAAAATAACAACAGTTTAATCATTAGTTACGAATTAACGGGGAAAATAAAACTTTAATCCTTGTAATGATTATTTGTACGCCGAAACTAAAGGAAACCTATTCTTAATTTTTTTCGATTTGATCGAGTTAATCTTGTAAGTTGCGGTACCGATTTTGACGAGACTTTCACCATAAGCTACTTTGTCAAAAATAATTTAGAAAAATTAAAAATTTTCGTAATTATTTCCCCTTATTAAATTCCACGCGGACGACGTTGTGAGAACCAGCTATTTAAGATAATAAACACGTTGTTCTGGGCTTTCAAACTAGCTTAACTTTAACCTTGCTGAACTGGCAACGATACGCTTTTGGATGCGCCTCCAATCCCATACCATCAACATTCATTTGTTGAACTTTAGAAACCGAAGTGAGGTATCAATTATTATGTGCCAATTTAATAGAATGGCGTCACTCCATGACTGCCTTACATATGGTAAAATCGTGACAAAATTTAATCGTATCTAAACTGTTCTAAATAATCCTTCTCCAATGGATGTAAATTAGGAGCAGCTATAACAAGACTATGCAGTGGTGGCCCAAGGTCGAACTCTAACATTTTTTCTAGAGACGTCACTGCTATTCGTTGATCCGACGCACCGATCCTTGACAAGCCTACAGCGATGCTTTCTTTTATGATACCTAAAAATAAAAAAAATATATATATTACTTATGTATACTACTATTAAAAAAAATATAATTTATTCTTCGTCTTCTAAGTTTATCTTACGCCACCGGATCCACTGCATATCACACCGTTGGTATCATAAAAGTAGAAGAAGGAAAATACTAATAAGAAAAATCTCGTGGTTACAAACAGATGGAGGGGTAACCTTCAAGAATTTGCTAATTTTAAATGATACACACTGGTAACGGACAGCCCGTTTGAGATTTTCTCACAGATCGAAATAGAAAATTCAAATGTCATTACATAATAATTAATAAAAAAAATTGTTATATTATTACCTGTATCAGGCCTATTCTCAATAATTAGAACAAGTTGTGTAGCAGCGTCCTTTACTGTCATAAATTTGGGTTCCATGTATTGACGAACCTTTTTAGTCAGTGATTCCTCAGTAGGCTCTTTCACTTTAATATCTAGAAGAAAATTATTAATTGGCTATACATGGCAGAAAATAGCAGACAATTTTTGAAAAAAAAGAATATTATAAGTATTTTAAATTGAATGTCTGTAACAAGTTTTAGGGTTAGATCCCTAAAGAAAAATAGAACCCTTATATGGCAATCGCAAAGTCGCCTGCCATCCTTGGGGATTAAAAGAAGATATATATATATATATAGAAGAAGGGAGCAAACGAGCGTGCGGCTCACCTAATGGTAAGTGATCACCGACGCCCACGAACATCCACAACCGAAGTGGGGCCGAACTTGCGCCTTATAAAGTTGCAAACGGTGGACCGACATGAAATACTCTCCCGCTCTACAGAGCACACCAAGCTTTTTGGAGGCCAATTTGGCCTTTCCCTCCAAGTGACCACGGAACTGAACGTCGCTCGATATGTCAACGCCAAGGATTCTGATACTGGCTGAGGCAATAAGGGGAATGTTCTCAAAAAGAGGAGAAACGACTAAGGGATTCTTTTTAGCGGTGAACGCGCAAACCTGTGTCTTTTTGGGGTTGAATAGGACCAAATTACGTCGACCCCAATCCGAGACTTTGAATGACAAGGTCTCGACTTCAGACACAAGTTTGTTCCGGCACTCGTCGATAATGTTGAGTATCATACTAAGTTCTATCTCTTAATGTACATAGATTTTTAACTACCAGTAAAACCATTCAAGACAGGAAACGGGCATTTCTTAGAAGTCAATTAATTGAAAATATGCTTAACAGTTATGTATGATGGCAACCTGGCCGATTTTGACCGACGGCGACCACTTCCGAATACAATCTGCAACTGTCAACTGACAGTATTTCAAGTATGTGCAATGAGGCACTCAATACCCAGCTATTTATCACATTGAATGCATAAAAGAGGTCTTTACTATGTTTCTAAAGTCTACAAGTCCTTACCTAGTAAACATAATGTATGCAAATTTCTTGAAAAATTTTCTACAATTTTCTCAAAAAAGCTATCTGGTTTCCATGTGTCAGTCCAAAAAGGTATTGATACTGTCTCCCCAAAGCTATATAACTGCAGCCCACAGGAGCTTACTGCATTCATTATTGACGCATTGTGGACTATCTGAAAATAAAAATATCAGTGAATTAGCAAACATTTTTCAAATAAATGACATTATAATAAGGATGTAAATTAAAAATGGTACTTGGGGACATAAATACTAGCTCTTTCCCCAATTGCCAACCTCACCTGAACATGGTGCACCCTACTTGCCAACAAATGAGGCTCTGGCGATCAAATGATATCAGTAAATTGATCTGAATCTGCCGAATTCCAATCCAACAGACTAGTGATGAAGCATCACCAGTACGAAGGTACTGTGCTGACCAATTTGCTTGCCCACTGTGGTGAGTATGGGCAAACTTTTGACAGAATTCCTAACTGGGACTATTTTTGATAGGCCTAAGTTCAGTAGTGTAAAAAAATTGGCTGATGAAGTAGTAGTTCTTAAGAATTATTAAACTTACTATTGTAAAAATAGATGGAAGAATTATATTTGTATTTTATTAACAATTTGTATTTTAAAATTATTCATTTCAACTGAAATCCGATAATTTTTAATATTTAATGAAATTTCTTATCTTTAGTAATATTCAATTAGCCATGGTTTCAAAATGAATTAATGAATTTCCTTTTTTTGCATATTCAACACGAGTTTTATCCTTAAGAGTGCCTTAATATTATATAATCCACAGAAACCCCATTACAATTTCTTTACACTACCTATTTGCCTACCTATCTCTATGCCTATAGTCATAACAGCCTCAGCTATTAGATATTAAGGCCATAGAGCAGGTTTTCTGAGCAGGGAAATGATATGTAGTCCAGAAGCGCACTTATGGTACTTATCGAAAACAATAGTTCAGTTCAGTTCATTTTCGAATATTTAATTCTAAAAACTGATAACAATAGAACACATGGTAGCCAAGCTGCGGCTTTTGCTATTGCTCGAATGGGCCGACTCGACTGGTTTGTTACTACGGCCTCGCAGAATGCCGACGTGAAGTAGAGGCATCTTGTGCTTCTGCGTTTTGTTCGGTAAGTGAGATAACCGGAGGCCTCTACTCCCTCTACCCATCCCCCCTCCTCGTCCTCCCTCCCATCTCCCAAATACCCTTAAAGACCGGCAACGCACTTGTTGCATCACTGATGTTAAAGATGTACCTGGGCGACGGTAATCACTTACCATCAGGTGAGCCGCAGGCTCGTTCGCCGCCTTTCCCATAAATTCATGTCAAGAGAATTCGAATTATTGATTGCATGTTTGGCATGGGAGGCAATGAAAGATGCCATTCATTGTGATGTTTTTGATCACCTCCCACATTTCATCATACATTACTCAACATATACAAATATGTATTAACACATACAATTCATATTACATATTCCAAGTACAGAGATCAAACCTCAAACTTTAGAATACATAATTCACATGGTAACTGACTTTGCTAAGAGAGAACAGACTCACTCTGAAAAAAAGAACAGCATGAGCTAAGACAATGTCACATGACAATGTTAGCGATGAAGCGGCTGGCGATAGCTGGACCTGTCCATTACTTCTTATTCAAATTGAAGTGAAATTTTGCTATTCACATGCTATTTGCTGATGTGACGAGACTTTTATATTTCCCCGCACTCTCAAACGGTATTTATAGTTTTCTGTCTCCTAACTTACTTGTGTTATCGCTTTCTAACTGCCTAACTTCCTTCTGAATTTCTTCTTTTTAAACTTTGTATATAATATACTATATGTGTTGTGGACATTAAAAAAGTATTGTGAACATATGAACTAATTTCTTCACCTCCCTACTTCACCTGCAACATATACTCACAAAATACATAAAATTGCAATAAGACTCTGACCTGATCCTGAAGATGATTATAAAACTATAATTCTTGTTGCATGAAGGGATGGATATCAATTGGTAGAAAATTATCTATTCAATTGTGTACTTACCTGTGTTTCAACTCCAAAATTCTTAGCCCGAAGAAGCATATCTGTATGTGTAGTGGCCCCCAATGGATCCCCGACAACTAACAAAGCTATATCTTTTACTATAGCTTCTTTTAAAGTATCATCTATATTACTCTCGCAAAGTTCTCGGTCAGCCAATATCAAAGGTCTTCCATAGTTTTCCTCCTAAAATAAAGTTATATACATAATCACTAAATAAAAGAAGCGTAGAAAAATTCCAATGTATATAATTGGACGCGTCAAAATGGTCGGTATGTAGTATCGAATAATTCAACTTCTGTGGGAATTGTGTTACTACAGTTACTACTACAGAAGTGTAAAGTATGCTTAATAATGAAGCATACTTAACACTTCACATGAGCCAGCTTCCTGCAGAAAACAGCAATTTACTTCTACTTCTACTATGTTAAAGTATTCAATATGTGAAGGGATAAGGGTCAGGTGCAACATTATGGCACTATACCACCACAGGATGCAATACAACATAACCAGACCCGGAAACCAATAATATAGGTTTAGTTCAAATAAATTATTAGTTCTACTTTCTTTTCTCGTTTCAGCTAGTAAAATGGCTGTGTAGGATCGAAGGGTGCAAAGCCGGGGAATATATTATTCATGTATAAATATAATACAGATTTATCTTTGTTTATAAATATTCGATTCCTCTTACCAATACGTCCTTGCCAACAGTAAGTATAGAAGTGTAACCTTCAAGTAAAACTTTATCACATTTTTTAACTATTTCTAACCCTCTAAGAGTTATATCTTTTGCATCACCTAAACCTAAACCTATTAAATAAAACATGGTTCTGAAAAAGAATTACTGATTATTTAATTTAGATAACCTATAGTACAAAATAATCACAAATACTATAATTAATAATATACACTAATAATCAAAAATAATATGTACTCTGTGAATTAATTATTTAACAAATTTAACCTAAAAAATTTCTTTTTTTTTCGAGGCCGGAGCTCTATATAGCAACAATGTTCTAGTCCAACTATCGGGCAGTGACACAGACAATAATATACCAGTCACTGAAGGCAGTGACTGGTATGTTGTGTTCAGCAATAAGTACCGGACATCGACATTCTTCGATCGCAAGTAAGAAATATTGTTTTCAATGTTTATCAAAGAATACTTGATGAACAAGGTGCAGAACAAACACAATCATCGATATTGAGCCATGTGCAAGCATTGGCTGGTTAGTAGGAATGACACGTCTTGATACTTTGGTTTATTGCATTTTTCGTGTGTATTATATTATGTATACTAAACTTTGGTTTATTTCAGGGGTTTCTAATACTACCCTAAGACGAATTGTTGCTGAAGGCAGATCTAACAGAGGCGTATTTAGTACGCCCGGTAAAAAGAGGAAAGGTGGCAAAAAAAAATAAACTTGGATACTTTTGATTTAGAATTGATCACAAACAAGATAAATGAGTTTTACACTGTATGAAAAGAAATACCCACTGTCATGAAATTACTACAAATTCTTTGGGAGGAAATCAATTTCAATGGAGGAAGAGAATCATTAAGGTAACAAAAATGAATTTCATTTTCTTTCAGTTTGAATATAATCTAAAGATAACAATCTTATTTTGTCTTCAGACTGGTTTTGAAAGACATCGGATTCGAATTCGTGAAGTGCCAATCAAAAAGCACTATTTTAATGAAGCGACATGACATAAAGATACACAGATTCAAGTATTTGGAGCGTATGCAAAAGAATCGAGATGCCGATGATAAGCTAGATGTGGTTTATTTAGATGAAACCTACATACACGGTTCATGTTCAATGAACAAATGGTGGTAGATAAAGATATTGCAGGCCCATCTAAAAGTATTTCGGCAGGGCCTAAATGGATCATTGTACGTGCTGGTGGAGAAAATGGTTTTGTGCCAAACTGTTGTTTGGTGTATAGGTCGAAGAGTACATCTGCTGACTACCACCATGATATGAATAAAGATAACTTTACAAAATGGGTTACGGAGAAGTTGATTCCCAACCTTACAAAACCTTCGCTAATTGTCATGGACAACGGCAAAGGTTTATCATAAATACTGCGTCTTCCTCTTCCGATGAAGACTTTTTTATGGATGTGCAGTATTTGGAACTATTTTCAAGTTCTGATAGCCTATAATTAATTAATAAACTCATGAACAGAGTAATTGGAGTTTTCATCTAAATTTCGAACCCCACATTCGCCACAGTAAGATTTTCAAAAATTATCCTTGATCATTGAATAAATGTTTATATTTGCATGTATTACAACACACAGAATCAGCCGCTATAAGGAAAAAAAGTATCAAAACGTTTTACTCCAATTTCCCCAGTATTGCTAGCGTCAATTTCTTTTTTCCCTTTTTGCCATCAGATCCTGGTAGACCTATAGTGAGGTATGATCATATAACGGACACGAGAAGAAAATATGATTAAGGTTGCCAATGTCTAATCCACATTCACATATTGAAGAATCTTTAATATGAAGTCTAGCAAGATGAACCGAATTACAGCAGTGACCCAAGCGCAGTCTACATATCATTGATGTATATTTCTTACAATAGGTTAATTTATAAAACCAAGGCTTATTAGGAATATTGGGTTGAATTTTGGCATAGTGAAAGCCTTTCGTCATTTTGGTTTGGTTTCAATACTTAGTCCACCTATCTCTACATAACTATTTCGTTGTAGTTATAAGGTCATAGCAATAATTTTTTTAAAAAAAAAAATTCCCCACAGACTATAGCTTGTTTAGCAAGTTATGGATCGTTACAAATATTATATTTGGGCTGCGGTAATTCAATATTGTGTGACTGCCAATCACTCTGAACACAGAATGCACCTTTATGATTAGTATTTTGTCACAACTTTACGAAATGTCAACGTCAAACTTTTATGTCAATGTTAATTAATGTTTGGATTACGATCTATATTATTTTAAAAAATTACTAATTATTGACTCGATTTAAAATCTGATATTTAACATTCTTGATAAATCACTTTATATTTCAAATTATAATGATATCTCGTAAAGGACAGAAAGCAATAAATGAAGGGGTAGTGGGTAAATATGTGAAGAAAGATACGCCACCAGATCTACCAAGTATGTGTTCTATTTAAAAAAGCGTCATGTTTTCATCATAAGTAAAGCTTTTAATACGGAAGTAAACTGTCACCAATATTAAGCAGAATTTCTTAATAAATGTTCTTGAAAAGTTTTTTGAAAAAAAAAACTTTGACTAATGTTTGAATTTTGCAGTAATAAATGTATGGACCACTGGAAACAATAGGAGACCTCGCAGTCAGCCTTTTGGAGCAAGTGATGGTTGCTCCCAGAGTATAGAAAATAAATTTGGTAAATCACAAACCATGAGTGGTCATGCAGGAAAATACACACCCAGTGAATCAGTACCAAACTTAGCACACAGGTATATTTTTAAATTAAGCCTGAGGATACACATTCCTATTAAGTTACAAAGCAAAGCAAAATTACAAAGTCTTTGGTTGTCAGTAGTAATATTAAAACTATTATTTTTTTTACTAAGCATTGTTTAAATGTTAAGATATCAATGTTCTAATGCAACAAAGATTCAATTGTTATTCCCTAGCTTATTTTTTTTTATAAATAACTAAAAAGACAACTTTATTTCAAATTAAATTGTCTTGCACATATATTATCTCTTGTGAACAGGTGCTGCTTGTGGAGTTTATTATGCTCGAGTTTGCAGTACACTTGTGCTTTAATTTTCTAGATCACTATATTCTTATTTCACTTACCCTTGGGACCATGCCTTTAATTATATGATATTGTATGCATTATAACTATTAAAAAAAATTACCTAAAAAGGGGTTGTAATGGAGTTTGTTTTACCTGTTTCTTCCCCCTCAGAGGTACCTCATTAAGAATTGGCATTAGATTGTAAAAGCAATTCATTTTCTGTAAAGAACATAAATTGTGTACATTATTTATCTTGGATTTCATTTCCAACATTTTCATAGTACACATTGTATATAATAACTGAAAATAATTTCTTTCATTGATATTTTTTAACTTTCTAAGAAATAAGATAATACCATTTAAATATTACAGGTTTGCTAGTTTATCAACAAGTGATGCAGCCAGTTCATCTAGTAATTATAACTCTCAATACCATTTAGATATAAATATGGTATGATAAAAATATATAATATTACAAGAGATTACTGTAGAATGATTTTCTATTTACATATGATTATAGCACTGTGTACATTTTTCAGGCATCTCATTCAACACTCAATGAAGTGGAAGATTCATTTAGCAGACAGCCCAGCTATAGATATTATAGGCAACAGCAACCTGAGGATCCCATATATCAAAATCAACAACAAGTAAGTCTATTTATGATTGTTTTTTCCAATGCTGTGAAATAAGAAATTGTTGCATTATACTGGAATTTATTTTTAACTAAATAAATTGTAAGTTTATGTTTTTGTAAGGAAATAGGTTTATATATGATTGTCAACTGCTTACAGTTGTGATTATAGCAACTAGTGGTTAGGGGTATTTGACAGTGACTACTGTTTTGCTATCCTTGGTTTGAACTTATCTGGAGTCAATATTTATAGTAATCACAATTAGATTTTTGGGACTGGTTGTATTGTGTTTCATATGTCTAATACTGGATTTGAAACATCGGACCTTATAGCATAAGTTATTACATTAAGTGTTATTTCGGGTATGGGAAGGTAAAGATGAGTGATGCTCCTGTGTTTAGATATACACTTGTGGCAATATAATATGTTCTATGCAATTGAGTAGTACACCTCAATGGTATTGAAAAGTTGTTGCCATGGTCCTAAACAACTAGTAGGATATTATCATCATTGACTTGTTTATATTGTTACTTACTTCTTATTAAAAACAAGTTCTATAAAAATAAATTACATAGCTAAGATATTTTTTTTTTGATAGAAACTAATTGATAGAAAAATAGTAGTTTACAAATTTCATACTAAAACAATTATGTAATAACAGGTCCAACAGCAAAAACAACAACAGTACAGCTCTAGAGAGTCTAGTATGCCACGGATATCATCTAATTTAAGCATAACACCGAGGCTACACACTCCATCTCCTCACTCCTTACACCTTCATACTTGTACAGATTGTAAGTTGCTTCATATATAATTATTATGGATTCCTCTTATGACTCCATACCATGATAGATGATACACTGTATTGTTCTTCATCAGCATGCTTAATTCCTTTGGGCCTTCCAAAGGATTTAGTGAGCCCTCATACTCTTGCACTATTGTTGCTGTGCTCCCTCTCTAATCTGTGGAATTTGTACTTGGTAAATTTGGATGGATTTTTGACCATTTTTTGCTAAATCATTATATTTTAGCTAGGAGACTGCACAATGCATGTGAGGTTGCAGTTAAGGCTTGATAAAAGTAAATTTTTCCACTAACCCCACTCACTAAACAAATAATAATTGTTGATATGTTGCTGTTTTGGGGTGGATTAAGAGAATTTTCTTCATATCTCATCCTGTGGGTGTTGTAAAACTGGACCAAGAGAAAACTTTATCTCTAGTAGAAGCTACTGAAGAAGAAGAAGTTTGATTATACATATACATAATTATAACAATTAATGATGACTTTGAAATTTATTAATTCCAAGGTTATTTTTCAAAACAGTAGTTCATGAAGCAGAGATAATATTCTAAACTGTTTGTTTTAACACTAATATGTTTTCCGAAATAATAAAATAAAACTATAGTAGTGATCTGTTTTTGTTACAGCATATACAACTGTCAGCCAGTCGTCGCCAATTTACTCTAATTATGTAAATGCATCTGTTCTTCCTTACCACAACAAAGGCCCTGGCAGTAGCATCATTTCCAGTAATCAAGGTATTTTGCTTATACAGACTGGATGCGTCTTTATGACATTAACTTTAACATCCCATTCTATAGATTTTTTCTAGGTCAAACAAATATACATACATAAAACTAAGTAAACTAGTCTAGTCTGTTTTTTAGTTTTTGTAACTTTGACGTTTTTGTTATTCTCGTAATAGTTCGCCAGTGGTGAGACTGAGTATGCCATCACCTCACCTGCATATGCAATGCACTATACAAGTCGCTCTTAGTTTAATTAATGCTTGTGTCCCATTCGCTCCGTGTAATAGATAGTCGATGCAAAATGTGTTTCTCGTTATTAATGGTTTTGTTTGTTACTGTTATTAGTATTCGTTATTTTGACGTAGGGAACTCAGAAAGTTTTATAAAAAAGAATATTATTAATTCTTTTAAAGAAGAAGTTTCATGACCAATTTTCGAAACACTTTCCTGAGGCCTGCTCGAACGCTTCTACGCGCGCATCGTCCGGTGATGAAAACTGTAGCCAGTTTCTTATTTTAGCACATAAAAAGATGTCACGTGGTGCTTAACCGGTGTGCTGTGAAGTCACAGCAGTGAACACTTCTTGCAAGCATTTAGTATTATACAATTCGGCATTGATGTTACCTCGATTTCGTAATTGACACCAGATACCCCATCAAAGGGAATAAACTAACGATCAAAATCTTCCATGCGCTTCACAAGGGCTTCACTGCACTAGTAGGCGTTGGTTCATTTTGAAACAGCCAAACCTTCAACTGGCCCTTGGTTTCTAGATCATACTGATAAATTCAAGACCTGTAATAATGTCGTAAACACGCCGAAACGATCCTGTTTTAAATTTAATAATCATGTCACGGCAACATTCCTCGCGGGCCGGCTTCTGATCATCGGTGAGGTTGTGCGGCACCCAACGCGAAGCTGTAGCTAGTTGATAAGCACGTCATTAAAGACTTAAACGCAGTTCTGTCAGTGTCTGTCAGCAAAAAAAGTTCTGATAGAAATATTGGAGAACTATATACCAAACTTATTAACCTCTTCGACCCATGGGTATGTATGTATGTATATATTCACGTCTTGTTTCCAACGCGGTAGGCAGAGACAATCATCTTCCACTTTCTACGGTCCTGACATACGTTTTTCGCTTCTCCCACTTTCATCAATCTTCGCATTCATACTCGTTGGTTTAGAGATTTGATCGTGAAATGTTCGCCTAGGTCTTCCACTCCCGACTCTACCATTTACACTCGCCTAATATATTTGCTTCGTCAACCTACTTTCATTCGTCCTCACCGCATGTCCAAAACCAGCTCAGCATCCCTTTCTTAATTCGTGTCACTTCATCGTCTTTCACGCCACAACGCTCTCTGATCACATTATTTCAAACCCTGTCAGTTATCTTCACATCAATCATACTTCTTAACGCTCTCATTTCTACTTCATTTATCCTGCTTCCATGCCTCTTCTGCCATACCCAGCTTTCGCTTCCATATGTTTGTGTTGGTACCAACACCCCTCTATGCACAGCCAAACGAGCTTTCTGAGATATGGTCTGGCTGTTCATAAATTTATGCAATGCCCCATTCACCATATTACCTGCCATCGCTCTCCTTTCAATGTCACATTCGTAACTTCCACCTCTCATAAACATTGTTCCCGAGTAAACAAACTCATTCACTTGCTCTAAACTATCTTCCGTAATCTTGATACATACTTCCGTCATCCTCTCCTCTCTTTCAAACACCATAACCTTTGCCTTATTAACGTTTACTTTCATTCCCTTTATTTCTATTGCCCCATTCATTATTGTCACCATTGCCTGCACTTTCTCAGCCAATGACGCAAGTAAGACTTGATCGTCGGCGTAGAGCAAACATTTAACAGGCAACTCATTCATTCTTAGTCCACAATCACTCTCCTTCAAATCTGTCAAACAAATATCCATGAATAAATTGAACAGCCATGGGGATGCTACACAGCCCTGTCTAACACCTTTATGAATATCAAACCAGTCCGTGTACGCCCGGTTTATTCTGATACAAGCTCTGGAACCCTCATATAGGAATTTCAGTGCTCGTATCAGATCACTGCTCATGGAGTCCCTGCAAAGATAGTGCCGACTACAATTCATCCCTCACTTTGTTATGGCCTTCTCCAAATCTATCAAAGGGTAATAGACTTTTTGGTTCTTAGCCAAATAGTTTTCAACTATGCACCTTAAGGAGAATAACTGACCCGTTATTCTCCTTAAGGTGCAAAAGGGATGCCCTTTCGAAATCCTGCTTGCACATCCCATATATTTTCATCAGTTTCAGCCATGACTCTTTCTATCAAAACTTTAGCATACAATTTGCCGACGACACTGAGTAGGCTAATACCTCGGTAATTTTTACAATCTTGTTGCGACCCTTTTCCTTTGTATAGTGGTACGATTACAGCCTTGCACCAGTCTCCCGGTTCTAGGCCCATTGTCTAGCAAACTGACTAGCTACCACGCCCTGTCCAGCTCTCAGCATTTCGACCGCTCTCAGTGCTTTCATAATCTCATCCATACTTGTCTCTGTCTGATTCACTTTACTTTACTTTTTCTGGGTATGTATGTAATACAAATTTATAATGACACTAAGAATTATCATTATTAATTTGTATTCCCGGTTTCTTATGTATTATTCTCCAAACTCCCCCTACTCATTTTGTTGTCAGTAGAGAGATTAGTACGGCTTAAAAAAATCGATTTAGCTATGGGACGTACCTTTCGTAATATCTTGAAATATTTTTTTTACATATTTCCTTAACTGCGTTGATTGAATGTACTTTTCTCATACAATTCGATAGCTTATCCCCGCTTTTAAGAAATTTTTTTATGGGAAAGGCGGCAAACGAGCAAACGGTTCTTGAACCTTAATCTGTCTCTACTTTACTCTTTCTAAATTAAACTGGGCGAACAGTTATAGAAGACTTCACAATTTTTTCTGAAAACGGGATGCTCTCTATTTGACGTTACATTACTTTCTGTCTTTTTGTGGTATACATAAAAGTATGTTCATATATATAACGCAATTTACGAAACGACGATAGGCGAACGGCTTTGTCTGTGGTTTTCTATGCTCCACTGATAATTGCAATGTAAAGGTGTTAAATTGTGTGAGTTTGCGGTAATTTTTATAGAAATTTATTCTATACAAAATATAGAAAGCGGAACATTATTGTGACTTGCTAACTTTGTTGTCACTAGAGTATAATATTACTAGCATATCAGCCTGGCTTCGTCCGGCGCCCGTAGTTATATTACGTATCATGATAGAAAGAAATAATTACTTAAAAAAGGTTTTTTCGCATTTTTGTCATCAACCTATGCAGGTTCAGAAATATCCGTATTGAATTTCAAGTTTTCAGTTCAGTTTCAAGGATGTGAAAAGTTTTCATGACATTAAATAATTATATATAAATTTCTGAAAAACGGTATCATAGATATTGAATTTAATACATGTGCTTTTAAAATATATTTCCAAGAATACGAAAGGCGAAGTAATAAGGTAGTTGCGTTATTACCTACGTTTGTATTAAAACAGCGTATTACCCAATTCTGAGAACTTTGTACCCTTTGTACCTTCTCTCTCGATGAACGAATTGAAAGTTGTACATTCGGTCTTTTATTGCGAAAACTGCTTGCGTGTACTTACGGCACTATAACATTTATACTGATAATATGTTTTAGCGGTAACTAGATTTAGGTGTGTCTATATCGATCAATAGTAAGTGGTTTTTTTTAATATGAGTATTACGTAAATATTAACTAGGTTCCGATGAATGTGAGCTGCCATTGCCGCCGGGGTGGTCGGCAGACCGCACTCTACGTGGTCGACGATACTACATGGACCACAACACTCAGACTACGCATTGGACGCACCCGCTAGAAAGTGTGCCGCAGCCTTGGCAAAGGGTTTCAACGCCACATCACGGAGTATATTACTTTAAGTATGACAATAGTAATACTATATTGGTTGGTATAACGTAATCATTATTATCATTGCAGCAGGAGATTATATTTCACTTGGTCCACCAGTGTACAGAGGGCCCCTCCATAGGTAACCATAAGCACACTTAGACAACTGTCTCTTCGTATAACGGTGTATCAACCTCACTACCGTATCTAATATGGAGTTGACACTCGAGAATATTTATTTCCTCCGCCGTTATCAATTCTACATGGTTCAGCCAAACAGCCAAAATTATGTTTCAAAAACTAACTTCAAAGTAATTCAAAATATATTTTAGTTTAAAGATTTGTTTGTAAGACAATATATTTATACCAACTTCAAAGCTTCCAAACACTAACAGGATCTATGTAACACTTCCACCAAACATTAATTACTGCACATATTGGTAACTACTCTTCATTTTAACATGCGATTTATACCAAACATACCGTCTATTCTAAAAAATATGAGTCTTGATTGACGTTGTCATAAAATACTCTAGAATGAGTTTTTTTTTTGGTATTTTTCTCGAAAGGCGGCCGTAAATGAATATTAATAAGATCTCGCGACCGTAAACCCAATGAAGTGGTCATAGGTCTCGGCATAGATTGTAGTCGTTTCAATCCACTTTTCACTCGAGCTTATGTGGAACAACATGAGCCTATAGCCGTCTTACGTGTCCAGGTCATCGATAATTATCGTACATAAGTTTCGAAAAACTGGAGTTCCTGATTCGAGGGCAGATTTCCTAACAACTCGGCTATAGTAGCCGTAATTTAAACAATTTTTTCTAAGGGATTTAAAAAAAATTAAGCAGTGTCTAGGCTGAACCACGTAATTAAAGAATGTTAAGAATCGAAAGTATAATAGATTACTTGGTAGATAACTTTCTTATAACTGCTTCGGTTGCTCAAAAGATAGTTCTTCAGAGTCTAAATAATATATGCTCTATAAAAAATATGCATACATCTACATTCAATAGAATAAGTGTAGAAAAGCTATATATTTAATTTATTTTAAGCTCTAATAATAAATAAAAACCAAAAATTTTATTTATTTTTAATAAACCAATAAATTAACGTAAACTCTGAATATCACTAACTTTACAAAATTAATCAATATGATTAAATTATCGCCAAACGAGGCAATACCTACCTCTGATGTTAATTTAATTAATAACTTACTAAAAATTAAGATGTCAAAGTCTTGCGGAGGCATGCGGTCTCATGTTCCTTTGAAATGTCCAGAAAGTAGACCTTCTTTAAAAGCATTAGACGGGAAATAGTGCAATACTTTTCGCTGCAACATGTCCCAAGCCAGTTCTATTGGGTTAAAATCAAGTGACTGTGCAGACCATCTCAAAACCCTGACGTAATGGTCCACTGAAGGTCAGCAAATACCAGCTGCGCCTTGTGAAGACACATTATATTGCATAGGCTGAAATTCTGGTTCCATTGTGATTCGTATACGGACCTCGTCGCGGTATTTACTTGCAGTTATGGTGCCTATTATCCAAATAAGCTTTGTTCGGGCACTAATACGTATTCCCTACACCATATTTCTCCCGTCTTGATTCGAATGGACTTCTCCTGTAGATGCTGGCTGAAGCACGAGTTCATCCGAAATGGGAGTGAATTCCAAACAGAGAGTCATAAGTAAAGAGCACTACACACCACATTTCTCCTTCCGCCATTGCCACTTAGTATAATTGGAAAACGAAACGATATGCGAGAATGAAGATCAATTTCATTCAACCTTCTACTAACAGTTTTGTCGCTTATTAACAGCTGGTGGTTCGACTAGTCTTTGCAATAGTTGCATCGCCGTAAGATTTTGTTGTCAGTAATTGTTCAGAAAACTGTTTTCAAACGTGGTAGAGCCAAGCGGCGGCTTTTGCTGCTGCTCGAATGGGCCGGCTCGACCAGGTTGGTACTACGGCCTCGCAGAATACCGGCGTGAAGTAGAGGTATATTGTGATTCTGCGTTTCGTTCGGTGAGTGAGGTAACCGGAGGCCCACTCCCCCTCCCATCTCCCAAATACCCTTAGAGGCCGGCAACGCACCTGCAGCACCTCTGGTGTTGCGGTGGCGGTGAGATGTACGTGGGCGACGTTAACGTAACCACAATCTGGAAATCACGTTTTGATTGATAACTGATATCATAGTCACGAATCAACCACACGTAGGATAGCACCGGCTTCTAACATGCCCACCTCTTTTTTTCGTGAGGATATCCCTTATGGATACCCAGCTCCCTATGGGGGGTAGCCGGGTTATGCCAGGCTCTCCCACCGACTAAAACTCCACGATGGTCGCCATCAGCGCTGGCGAGGGGTCACGGGATCTCCGTTCAGGACACAACCGTGGCCCCTCTTTCGCTTAGGTAAAATAGTCGTCCCGGGGCCAGTATTACCCTGCCCCCATCACCCCCGCGGTGCTATCACAGTGGCTTGAGACCACTTCGAGTCACCGTCCTCCTCGAGGTTGTTTTAATGGACAATGGTTGTCTACGACCCCAGGGACGTTTCTGGTAGGGGAACACCATCAATATTCTATCTGACATGCGGAGGGCATACCGGTGCGGGAGGGTGAGTCAGTAACGTCGATTGTTCAACATCTCGATGGTTCTCAATGTGAAGTCGGAGGTTACGTGTCTGATTGTTTGCCCATCCATGATAGTTTAACTAATGTAAAGGTCTTTGGATTCGACTTGGGCTGTCTTTCGACTCGGACTCTGGTTATTGAGATTGTGGATTACATTTGAAACAATATTATTTGATCAAATCAAGTGCGCGAATCATTTGTGCTTCATAATTTACTTTAAATCAGGAGAGTTATATTATGTGGGGTTATTTAGATATATACGCATCTGGTAGGTAGATATATTAAAATATGTATACATACATAAAATTCTATAAAATAAATAAATTATCTTTAAATATATTATAACTAAAATACTAAAAATAAATAAATTAAATAATAAATTATAACCCACCAAGACGGAAGCCCACGGCAAGGGAGACCAGACGGCCGAGGGTTAGGGGGTAAGGGAAAGTAACCGGCGGAAGTCCCAGCCGCCTCAGATGTTCGGTGAGGCTGACTTAACCCATTGGCAGGAACGACTATCGGAATAATTTCGGTCGGCATACCACCCCACATGTCGGTCACCTCGTGAGTCAGGTCCAAATATTTCGTTTTCTTATCTGTTTCGGCTTTCACGAGATTCTCGTCACATGGAATGGTGATGTCGACCAAAATTATTCTCAACTGTGCCCGGTCCATCAACACGATATCAGGCTTGTTCGCAAGAATCGTCCTGTCCATGATGATGGACCGGTCCTAATAGAGCCTGGCGCGGTCATTTTCGAGCAGGGCTTCTGGCGAGTACTTATAGTAAGGTAGTCTCCGATCAAAGAGATCGAACTTCAGAGCGAGCTACTGATGTAGAATCCGGAATTACTAGGTTGTGTCTGTGCAAATACTCAAGAGTTAGAAAGCGCCAAACAACCGGAGATGACATGCTGAAGCGACTCCCCGGGACGGCGACAAGCTCGACAGATGTCAACAGTGCCATTCCTTAGGATGTATCTCCGATAGTTGTTGGTCTTAATAACCTGATCCTGTATCACACAGACAAAACCCTCGGTTTCCCCAAAGAGGTCACCGAAATGCAGCCAGTCGAGGGTGGCGACGGTATCTACGAAAGGCTCATGGAGAACCTTGTAGAACCTCCCATGGAGCTCGGTCCATACGGTCTCCCGGTCGGAGACACTCTGCACTGACGGTTCACGAAACACTGTTTAATTTGTATGTTTTTGTTTACACACAGCCTCGTGCTAAAGTAAGCAGGGTATAGATCGTAACAACCATGAAGTGATGTTGACTCCTGAAACGGAGTTAGCACGTCGAATTTCACCACAATTCAAGCAACATGCTTAAGTTAGTTAGTCTCATTGTATCACATTTATTCTTGCAGTGAAATTACACATCAAACAACATATGCACATCCTTGCCTGGTTGGGGGTTGTTACTTGGTTAGCCCGCTTGTTCCCACACTCGTACCACCTTACCTTCTAGAAGAGATACCACATTGGCTTATCGTTTATTCAAAAGGTATGTATCATTTGAAATGAGATTTATATAAGTAGCTGTACAACATGCACCGATTAGTGTAAGCTAACAGATCTAAAAAAAGTTCTTGTAGATTATATAGCTCTCACCCTATTTCGACGCGTCTGTACCTGAGAATTAAGAGTTAATGTCTGTATATTACTGCTATAAAAGTAATATTCAATTGAAAGTAAACAAAATGTTTGTCATAGTGATAAAGTCTGTCACTGCTATCGTGGAAAATAAAATTTAAATTAATGCACACCTATTTTAAGAATTGATTTGATGTATCCTTTTATATCCTTAAAAAATCAGTGTAAGTAATTGTTCGTTGTATTCATACATTTTAGATGAAATTTTTACGAGGCCGTAATATATACAGTTTTTAACATAAAAATACTTAGATTTAAGTTTTACATTTTCGTGTTTAATTTTTTTAAGATATTTCAGGTTTGTTTTAAGTTTCATTTTGGGTCATGGGTGAGATATGGTAGTATCCTACATATTTATGATATTTTGATATTATGGATAACAGTAAAACCATTGGACAGCTATTATACATTATCGTACGTGGTAGAAGCCAAGCAGTGGCTTGTGCTGCTGTTTTAATGGTCCGGCTCGACCGGGGTAGTACCACGGCCTCGCAGAATACCGACGTGAAGTTGAGGTAACTAGTGGTTTTCGTTCGGTGAGTGACGTAACCGGAGGTCCACCCTCCCCACTCCCAAATATCCTTTATGGCCGGCAACGCACCTGCAGCCCCTTTGGTGTTGTGATGTACGTGGCGACGGTAATCACTTACCATAAGATGAGCCGCTTGCTCGTTTCTTGAACCAAAAAAAAATCAGGCAGTACAAAGCATTCTTGAGCAGCTTGTAGGCTAGTTGGAAATAGTAGTTATTTTATGAACTTAACATTAACTTGTTCAGCTCTATGTCTCTTCGTTATAACCAAAAATTTTATTTTATTATTAAAATGGTTGACGAAAACTGCAACATATTGATTGAATAAGTGTTATTGATAGTAGCAACTTTTAATGTTTCTTTGAGATTGACATTTCGTTATGCTACACGATTAGTAAATTCCGTAACATGAATAGTTTAAGCCTGCTTATAATGTACCCGGAAAAGTATAACGCTTCTAGGAGGACCATACGTCCTTATATAATTCATAACAATTGAATTTCAATTGTTCAAAGTTATGATACGTATAAGGTTATCATATAAACATTAAAAAAACGAATGAGTTAAAAGCTATAGAGAAGGAAAGTTTAATAAAGATCCAAGAAATGCATGTCCAACTTTGTTGGTTGATGGTTTTCGTTGGTTGGACTTAACATTGTGAAGAAGTATGTGCTTATCATAAAGAACTGATTGTATTAATATTTAAGTACTTTTTTTAGCGGATCAAGAATTAGACCACAAGTTACGATGGAACATGTTCCGGCTTAGCGAGCTTGATTGTTACTCGGACATGTTGACCCGCCTCTATAAGCAGGAGCTGCAGCTCATCGTTATGAAATACGAGAGATACAGGTAGGAGCACAAATAATCAAATAAAAGATACTACACTTTGTTTAATTCGATGTTGTTCTTTTATACGTTTTTGTTTTATATATTCGGGATTTTTAAAGGAAAAAGAGTTACCCAATGTCCCTTTCTTCATCGGCTTATTTAAGTTCAACATTAGACTTATCCAAAGTTGAACATTGGACTTATCCAATGTTGAACATTGACCTTTCCAAGGAAGCTCTAGCAAGCTGACGTTTATTTATTGGACATTCATCGTACATACTTACCACGCTAGGCGAGCGGGTTGATTAGCGCAGTGCTGGTACCACTAGTGATGCTGCTCAGCAGGGTGCACCGCGTATAGGCGAGGTTGGCACTTGGATATGCCTTTTGCCATTTTGAAGAATAACACTTACAATATACATGGATAAAATGTGTATTAAACGATTTAAGAAGTACTGTTAAATTGATAAAATTATGTTGTACACAATGAATCCTCCCTATAGCAAAAATATACATTTAGCCGTGTGGTAGAATTTGCCATCCCCAATTAAAAATCTGGCTTTTTTTTGATATGTAATTAATTTTATAATAATTAATATAATTGATTATAATGTGAAACGTTCTACGATTTAATATACTTGTATTAACATTGTGACTTTGTTCACTTGTGTATGTTCTAGATCTGCTCTATTGCAAGAGCTCGAGAGGAGGAGGCGTGCTGTGACTTACCATGCACATCCCAACTATTGAGCTTACGTTATTGCCTTATTCAGCTGTGATGTTAATCATAAGTGATATTCTTTCACATAGTATATTAAGTGCCTTAAATATTGGTATATATAAGAATAATTTATTATTTTTAACATTTATAAAATATTAGATTGGGGAAAAAGTTTTTTCGTATTTTGTAAGAAAAAAGTTGCAGAAAAACCTCTTTGGTTGTACTGTTTGTATTTGGCTGGTTTTGATATTATTAAATAGATGACATTTCAAAAACAAACAAATAAAAAGTAAAAAAACGTTTTCCCGCGATTTTTCTATTGTTTTTCTGTCCACCAAAATGAGTAAATCTTACGAAGAAATTCGATACATTTTGAGTTTTATTACAAAAAAGGGAAACCTGCGAAACAAGCCGAGAAAAAAATTCTGACGTTATGGCCTTAACGCATTGTCAGTAAGAGTAGCACAAAATTGGTTCAAGCGTTTTCGGGAATTTTGATGTGGAGCAAGTAGTAACAACATAGCTGAAAAGCTAGGGGTTGACCACAAAACAGTTTTGACCCATTTGAAAAAGTCTGGATATATAAAAACACGAGGTCACTGAAAGAAACTTAATAATCGTGTGCTCATTTGTGCGATTCTCTATTGAAACGTAATGAAACCGAACCGTTTTTAAAAAGATTGATCACTGGTGATGAAAAGTGGATTACCTGCGACAAGAACGTGCGAAAAAGATCATGGTCAAAGGGCAGTCAAACTCCACAGACTATATCGAATCCCGGATTTGCTCGCAATAAGGAGAATGAGGTGAGGTGTTGTGTGTATGGTGGGATTGGATGGGCATCGTTCATTCTGAGCTTTTACCGCCAGGCGAAACAATCGATTCGGATCTATACTGAAACGGTGTGGTTTTTCATCATAATAACGCCAGACCACACATATCTTTAGTCATTCAGCAAATATGGAGAGGCTTGTTGGGAAGTGTTAATGCATCCAACATATAACCCTGACCTTGCACCCCCAGATTTTCACCTGTAAAGGTCTTTTCAAAATTCTTCAGACAATGTTAGGTCAATATCAAGAGAGGACTGTCAAAACCGGTTGTCGCATTGTTTTGACCAGACGTCCTTAAATTTCTACAGCAATGGAATTATGTCACTACCTACAAAATGGCAACAAGTTATCGAACAAAATGGCACATATATGGTATAATCAAATGTAAATAAACTATGATAAAAATATCTTTAATTTGTAAATAAAATACAAAAAAGAATTTTATTAAAATACAAAAAAGAATTTTATTAAATTAAAAAAACTATTATTAAATTTAAATTTTTTTATCAAAGGATTCCAAATATTTACGCGACTTCCAGAATTTTTAAAAAAAAATTGTATTGTAAAATTTACTTCGATTTATTGAATAAAGTTAACTTGTATTAAGATCACATATTAAAATTAGTTTTTAATCACATTTAGTAAAATCTACTAAATGTGATTAAAAACTAGGTTGATTATTATAATGTTCTAAACTATTTCAATTTGTCATATTAGTGAGAGACAATGACAATGCTTGCTTGCGATATAAGAGAACACGTACTGAGGAGAATTGGATATCTTTTAAGATAGCTAGGAACAGCTACAATCAATCATATCCACAAAAATATCAGTAATTGTGTGAGGATGTGTGGAAATTCTTAAATTCTACTGGTGTTGGTAAGACACCAACCAAAGATTGTAGTCCTTCTCCCCCTTTCGATGATATTAAACTTCATTTTGCTTCTGCCTCTGGTTTGGACCCTACAATTCGATCGCAGACAATAGCTTACATAGCTTCGTTACAGTATCCTCAAATACCTATCTTTAATTTTTCTCCTGTAAACCAGGAAGCGGTTATAAATTCTATACAGGCTATAAAATCCAAAGCTATTGGGTGCGATTATATTAGCAGGGTTATGATAGCCAATATAGTAGAGTAAATTCTACCTGCAGACGAAACCCAGACTGAAATAGCAGTCTGGGTTTCGTCCAGGTCACAGCACCACTACTGCCTTACTTAAAGCCACCGACATTATAAGATAAGGAATGGAAAATGAGAAAGTTACAGTAATATAGCTTGTAGACTTTTCTAATGCTTTGAACACAGCCGACCACGAAATCCTTCTTGCTATACTTTCTCATTTTAGAATCTCTCTGTAGCGGAGCTGTCCGTGTTGGTCAAGACTTCTAAATGGGCTGATCTTGGTTCTGGCGTGCCGCAAGGCAATATACTTTCTCCCATGATTTTCTCTGTTTTTATAAACTCTATTACCCCGAGTATCCCTTCATCCAATTGTATCATATCCAAGTCATCGTACCCTATGCATGCAGAAGACCTTCGAATGTATATCCAAACCAACATTGATAATATTGTTAATGCGATCGATAAATTAATCGGCAATTTAAAATCTGTCTATGACTAGTCTACACGCTTTGGTGTCTCTTTGATTTACCTACGAAAAGCCGAGCAATATTTTTAGCTCAAGAATGCTAGCTAAAATCGATTTCGTAAGTTTACATTCCGTCTATTATTATAATACTATGAACTGAGGGAAACACGTCTTAGAAGTTAGCCGGAAGATTTCAGCTTCTTTGCAGGTACTTTATCGCTTAAAATATTTCTCTTTTAAAATCTGTAATTACGCTTATTCAGACCATGATATTACCTATAATTGATTAGTCATATGTGTGTTACTCAGACAAAGGTCTTCATTGCAAGCTAGAGCGCCTTCTTAATATCTGCATCAGCCTGTATTGCACTGCATCAACATATTACCGATTTTGTAGCTGGTTCCTTTACCGACCAGGCTACACTCTGATCTCCTCACTACTTCTCTGGAACTCCTTGGCCGAAGACACTAGAAAAGCCCCTAGTAAAATTTATTTCGAAACGATTGGTATGCGAACATTTTTCAAAACCATCATTCTAGTATGTAGTAGTAGATACATGTTAGTATTTATACTGTTTTATTACGTATGTATTAAAGTGTTTGTATGTATGTATATATATGTGTAGGTATTTATGTCTGTTTGAGGAGATGTGTATACTTATACATTTAAATGTGTTTTAATTATAGTTTCTCGATTAGTCTTTTTACTATTTATATATTTTTCACACCCCAGGTAGACTGACAGAGAATGTCAAAAGGCATTAAGTCCGCCTTTTGTAATCCTTTTGGTGTACACATTACTTTATGTATTAATCAATAAATAAAACAAATAACTTTACCGTCATCTACATCTTTTTAATATCTTAAAATTTTGAAATAATTGTTAAAAGCTACCTAGTCTATGAAGAGCATCGATAATTATATAAGCTCTGAACTGAACTATATTATTTCTCTGAACTGGGAAAAATTTTATGATAAGGAAATGTGTTAATGTTGCAGCAATATCAGTTTTTTTTATATATATTACTTTAGTGTTTACTTTAATTTTAAAAATATGGAATATTATATTAACAAGAACTACTTGTATGTTATATATAAATGTATATTGATAATTTTAATATAAAGATACTAAATAGAATAAGGTGTTACTTTGCGGAATTCCATTATTTAAAAGGTGTACAATTCTGAATAAACATGTGGAATTGTGGATAAAAAATGTATCAACATCTTTGAAATCTCTCACAAATTATTCATTGCTTATATGATAATTGTGCAATGGTACCAAAACACAAATGAAATTAAAAAAAAATTGTCTAATTTACTTGCATTTTATTTACAGTTCTTTATAAATAAACTTGTATTGCCATCACAACCCTGGTCTTATTTATTATTATAAATCTTCATTCACTTGAGTGGTGTTTTTGTTAAGTCTCACTTCCTTACCATCTACTATATCATACTCATCCACCTTTTTAAATCCAGATATTCTGTAAACTGTAGCATTCTTTATGCCTAAAGTATTAGCCCATGCTCTTGCTGAAAAAAAGTTTACAGTAGTGTACTAAAAGTTGATAATAATGCACTTCCTCCAACACTTTAATGTTATGAAGAGAGCACAAGAAATTGCTACTAATAATTATTGTATGAGTAAAATTATATTATTATTTTGCATTGTTATGGACACAATTACAACATAGAAAATATTTTTTTTTTTATATTATAGAAGTCACGACAATTGTAAACAACCACAAGATGCATGAGCACCGATGAGGTGCTATGAATCTTGTGGTTGGTTCATTGCCAATGTTTTATTGCTCATTGGCACCCAATAATGGGGTAGTCAGAGGTCTAGACATATTAGTCTATTCAATCCACTTTAGGAGTTTGTTGGTCAAAGTTATAAGTGATGAGCCTGTCATTATCTTAGTGTTCAGGCCAAAGACATAAATCATACATAAGTTTCGGAAAAAGTTGTACAAGCCATCAACATTCAGGGGATCACTCTAGTCTCCTGATTTAGAGACAGATCCCCTAATCACTTGACTATCATGGTCTTGCAGTTTGTATCTTGTAGAGAAACTAAGCACATATCTTAACGAGCAACTAGATTTACTTGTCTAGTCTTTCAATATTTAAAAAGTTATACTCCTATCCAAATTACATCATGATGTTCAGTGGAAGGTGCCTACAATTTATTACTATAAAGAAATCTTAAATATGTATTCCATATTTTAAAAAGTATACCCGGTGGCATCGCTTGCTCTTCATCAGACTTGAGGCCATAGTAATGTGCCCAATCTGCTTTGCCCTGATAAATTGTAAAAATAAGTAAACCGAATGCATTCCAAGCAACTACACCATAAATTAAACTCAGACGGCGCTTCCACAAAAAGGCTTTATCTTCTGGAATAGGTTTTGTTCTTCGCCTTATAAATTTGTAAAACCATTTATGAATCATTATTATTAAGTAAGATACGATAATTATTGACAACACCCAGAGAGTATTATATAAGGACAGAGCACATGATTACGTTTTTTAAACAAATATTACTATTGGCTAGACTAGACAGTAGGCACCAGTGTTGCCGTTTTATAATTGAGAAATTTGCTTAATTACAAAGTTCATTTTAGTAGAGATATATAAAATATCAATTTGATTGTACGTATTTATTATTACAATCATCGTAGTTTTCCAATTCAAACTTGTGACCCACCTTTGAACGTAAATTATAGATTTTCCTAGTGTTACATTAGACGAAATTTAAAAATATTCTTATACTTTTTTCATATACTTCTTGAAAAGTCATTAAATCATGCAATATTCAAAATTTAAATTTCACATGCTACGAAGAAAATATACTCTCTCTCTCTCTCTGGTAGGCACTAGGTATGTGTTGTCCTGGTTCTGGTCCAGTGTTGCCAAGTCTATTTGAGTTCTAGTCGCCAAACATTTGACACAAAGTAGCCCATAATCGCCATTTTGTTTCTCTCAATATAAGAGCCTAAATTCGCCTAATTGAAAGTCAAGTAGCTTAATAAGTTTAAATTATTTTAAACTTACTACCTTTTCTAACTATGTATACTATATACTTCCGGAAATATCTAACGCACACCTGCCGATGCATATAGGTAACGCCGGGCTCGCACCGAATAAAAATCACCCTGCACCTTGCACCCGCGTCTGCGGGTTAACGTTTAATATTTTATCCATCTATAAAAAGGTAGTAAGTAAAAAATATTTTAAACTTTTTAAGCACCTTGATTTTCCATTAAGCGACGTTAGATATTGTGAGAAATATGATGTAATGGTTGGGGTCAAAATCGGACACCTCAGTCCGCGACCGGGGGTGCTGTAAAAACACTCGATGCGTCGGGAATATAAGAACAAAAATACGTGATGAAATCCGTAAATAATAGTTTCATTTAAATAATAGTATTCAATAATGGTTTATCAACCTAGGTTGATATACAGTCGTAAACCCGTCAAGTATGAAGGAAAAACAATTGATAGATGAAATTGTCTGATATGTCCGACCGATGAACAGAGTAACTGTTAAAACTTAAGAAAAGTTAGACTGATCACTTATGGGAATGGCGCCAAACGAACAAGCGGTTCACCTGATGATAAGCGATTACCATCGCCCACGTACATCTGCAACACCAGAGGTGCTGCAGGTGCTTTGCCGGCCTTTAAGGGTATTTGTGAGATGGCAGGCAGGATAATGAAGAGGAGGAGAGGAATGAGGAGGGGGAATGGGCCTCCGGTTACCTATACGCCGCTATTCTGCGTGGCCGTAATATAAACCCGGTCGAGCCGGCCCATTCGAGCAGCAGCAAAAGCCGCCGTTCAAGCGTTCACCTCGCTTAAACACTCTGCTATGATTGAAAAAGAAAGGTTCAACCTTAGCAGTGGAATTAAATAATTCCACCAACATGTTTAGGTAACTACTTTCGTAATGTAAATGGTCCTCGGCTCGGCAAAGGCCTTCTCAAATATCTGAGTGGGATTTTGGAGCCGGGAAGGGCTCGCCATGCTGCTCCAATGCGGGTTGGCAGGCTTCACATATCCTCGATTTTTTTTTTTTTTTATTATTTCTTAGACATACAGGTTTCCTCACGATGTTTTCTTTTACCGCCAAGCACGAGGTAAATACAGCACTTAAAATTGCTATTAACAATAATTTCGAAATTTAACCTTTTGTAGATTTCGGAGAGGGGACGGCTGATTATTCCAGCACCTGGTCGCATTATATTTAAAGCTACCACGAAAAGCACCTGAACAATGGGAAGGAAACATCAATTTGTAAACCGAAACTCTTGTCCCATACATATTATTTTGATGCAATTTGCTATATAGGTATGGAGGCTTAAATTTAATAATTCAAAGTGACATAGTTGCCAAATGCAAACTTGTACGACTATTCATATTGAGTAAATTTCCATTATTTATGTATAGAGTGACATTCGATCGAGGTGGAATGTCGAAGCAGTATTGTGCAAAAGCATTTTAAAGACGCTGTCATTGTTTTCTAGTACGTGGTAACAAGCATGGACCAACTACAATATCAGCATAATTTAGTTTGGTACAAGACCAATGACTCGCATAGATTTATAGGAAGATTATTATTAACGAAGTTTCTGATGTTATATAATAACTTTTGTCGATAGAAGCAGTTTGTGATCACGCTTTGGAAGTGAGTGTAACACCTAAGATTCGATATTCAAAGACTCCTTCAATGCGTTTTCCTTGTTATTTATTTCACTAATTGCATAATAACTTTAACGCCACGGTATCGAAAATGCGTACAATACTAATGTACGGGTTTGCACCGAACAACTACAGTTATTTTTTTTAATATTATAAGAGTTCTTATCAAACCATGTTTGCAAATTATGTAAATATTATAGAATATTACCATTATATACACCATTCATAGTAGTTTTTAACTAGAAGATAGTGAGATTTTTTGAATACTCCGCAACAACATGTACGAGTAAAACGTAAGCGGAGACGACTTTATAAAAGCTTCTTTCATTTAACTACTTAACGGTCAGTATAATAATATCGTTTCTCTGAACTGCGAGATATAGTTTCGCTTTCATAGTTTTTATCAAAATATTCTCTAAATACTTTAGTGTAACTATCCCCTATCGCATAATTCATTATTTTGAAGTTTGCGTTCTTAAATTAATAATCAGCGTTGTGCTACGGCACGCGAGTAAGCTAACGTATGCGGGTCTATAGTATAGAGTAAAGCATTACAATAACGACCAGAGGTGTCATAAGAAATAGTAGCGGAATATATATTTTTATATTCTTCATCTTACGGACCTAAAAATGTTTGCGTTGGGACTTTCAAGTTAACAAAACTTACAAAGCGTTTTATCTAATGAATTATAGTTATGCGAGTGGGAACTTATACCATCGCATACCCTTAAATACAAACCAGGAAATAAGAAATTATCTTACCTCCTGACAATAAGTATGGAAATGACTGCTTTCCAGTGCAGTTCTGCGCGTTAGGCTCTGGGTAATACACAATCCCACCTGTTAAAAGGCACCCTAAAAATGTCTTAATTGACGATGATGAAATAATAACTAGTGTTAACACTGAGGCCACGCCTCCGTACACATTCACTCACAACACACACAAAAACCGCGTATTGCGTAAATCTCTTCTTTAGATTGTCGGAAGTCTCTTTCGTTAACAAGAGTCAGAGGACAGCACGGCCAGCGTCGTAACGTCCAGTCAACACAGCAGCGTCGTTGCTCTTTATTACTTTTTACTTGCCTCGTGCTTGCAAGTCTTTTACGCCGGAGCTATAAAGGCCGCCGGGCAAACTGGTAAACCGGGCTAAAAAGGTAATATAACAAATAAAAAGTAAAAAACGTTTTCCCGCGATTTTTCTATTGTTTTTCTGTCCACCAAAATGAGTAAATCTTACGAAGAAATTGATACATTTTGAGTTTTATTACAAAAAGGGAAACCTGCGAAACAAGCCGAGAAAAAATTCTGACGTTATGGCCTTAACGCATTGTCAGTAAGAGTAGCACAAAATTGGTTCAAGCGTTTTCGGAATTTTGATGTGGAGCAAGTAGTAACAACATAGCTGAAAAGCTAGGGGTTGACCACAAAACAGTTTTGACCCATTTGAAAAAGTCTGGATATATAAAAACACGAGGTCACTGAAAGAAACTTAATAATCGTGTGCTCATTTGTGCGATTCTCTATTGAAACGTAATGAAACCGAACCGTTTTAAAAAGATTGATCACTGGTGATGAAAAGTGGATTACCTGCGACAAGAACGTGCGAAAAGATCATGGTCAAAGGGCAGTCAAACTCACAGACTATATCGAGTCCCGGATTTGCTCGCAATAAGGAGAATGAGGTGAGGTGTTGTGTGTATGGTGGGATTGATGGGCATCGTTCATTCTGAGCTTTTACCGCCAGGCGAAACAATCGATTCGGATCTATACTGAAACGGTGTGGTTTTTCATCATAATAACGCCAGACCACACATATCTTTAGTCATTCAGCAAATATGGAGAGGCTTGTTGGGAAGTGTTAATGCATCCAACATATAACCCTGACCTTGCACCCCCAGATTTTCACCTGTAAAGGTCTTTTCAAAATTCTTCAGACAATGTTAGGTCAATATCAAGAGAGGACTGTCAAAACCGGTTGTCGCATTGTTTTGACCAGACGTCCTTAAATTTCTACAGCAATGGAATTATGTCACTACCTACAAAATGGCAACAAGTTATCGAACAAAATGGCACATATATGGTATAATCAAATGTAAATAAACTATGATAAAAATATCTTTAATTTGTAAATAAAATACAAAAAAGAATTTTATTAAAATACAAAAAAGAATTTTATTAAATTAAAAAAACTATTATTAAATTTAAATTTTTTTATCAAAGGATTCCAAATATTTACGCGACTTCCAGAATTTTTAAAAAAAAATTGTATTGTAAAATTTACTTCGATTTATTGAATAAAGTTAACTTGTATTAAGATCACATATTAAAATTAGTTTTTAATCACATTTAGTAAAATCTACTAAATGTGATTAAAAACTAGGTTGATTATTATAATGTTCTAAACTATTTCAATTTGTCATATTAGTGAGAGACAATGACAATGCTTGTTTGCGATATAAGAGAACACGTACTGAGGAGAATTGGATATCTTTTAAGATAGCTAGAACAGCTACAATCAATCATATCCACAAAAATATCAGTAATTGTGTGAGGATGTGTGGAAATTCTTAAATTCTACTGGTGTTGGTAAGACACCAACCAAAGATTGTAGTCCTTCTCCCCCTTTCGATGATATTAAACTTCATTTTGCTTCTGCCTCTGGTTTGGACCCTACAATTCGATCGCAGACAATAGCTTACATAGCTTCGTTACAGTATCCTCAAATACCTATCTTTAATTTTTCTCCTGTAAACCAGGAAGCGGTTATAAATTCTATACAGGCTATAAAATCCAAAGCTATTGGGTGCGATTATATTAGCAGGGTTATGATAGCCAATATAGTAGAGTAAATTCTGCAGACGAAACCCAGACTGAAATAGCAGTCTGGGTTTCGTCCAGGTCACAGCACCACTACTGCCTTACTTAAAGCCACCGACATTATAAGATAAGGAATGGAAAATGAGAAAGTTACAGTAATATAGCTTGTAGACTTTTCTAATGCTTTGAACACAGCCGACCACGAAATCCTTCTTGCTATACTTTCTCATTTTAGAATCTCTCTGTAGCGGAGCTGTCCGTGTTGGTCAAGACTTCTAAATGGGCTGATCTTGGTTCTGGCGTGCCGCAAGGCAATATACTTTCTCCCATGATTTTCTCTGTTTTATAAACTCTATTACCCCGAGTATCCCTTCATCCAATTGTATCATATCCAAGTCATCGTACCCTATGCATGCAGAAGACCTTCGAATGTATATCCAAACCAACATTGATAATATTGTTAATGCGATCGATAAATTAATCGGCAATTTAAAATCTGTCTATGACTAGTCTACACGCTTTGGTGTCTCTTTGATTTACCTACGAAAAGCCGAGCAATATTTTTAGCTCAAGAATGCTAGCTAAAATCGATTTCGTAAGTTTACATTCCGTCTATTATTATAATACTATGAACTGAGGGAAACACGTCTTAGAAGTTAGCCGGAAGATTTCAGCTTCTTTGCAGGTACTTTATCGCTTAAAATATTTCTCTTTTAAAATCTGTAATTACGCTTATTCAGACCATGATATTACCTATAATTGATTAGTCATATGTGTGTTACTCAGACAAAGGTCTTCATTGCAAGCTAGAGCGCCTTCTTAATATCTGCATCAGCCTGTATTGCACTGCATCAACATATTACCGATTTTGTAGCTGGTTCCTTTACCGACCAGGCTACACTCTGATCTCCTCACTACTTCTCTGAACTCCTTGGCCGAAGACACTAGAAAAGCCCCTAGTAAAATTTATTTCGAAACGATTGGTATGCGAACATTTTTCAAAACCATCATTCTAGTATGTAGTAGTAGATACATGTTAGTATTTATACTGTTTTATTACGTATGTATTAAAGTGTTTGTATGTATGTATATATATGTGTAGGTATTTATGTCTGTTTGAGGAGATGTGTATACTTATACATTTAAATGTGTTTTAATTATAGTTTCTCGATTAGTCTTTTACTATTTATATATTTTTCACACCCCAGGTAGACTGACAGAGAATGTCAAAAGGCATTAAGTCCGCCTTTTGTAATCCTTTTTGGTGTACACATTACTTTATGTATTAATCAATAAATAAAACAAATAACTTTACCGTCATCTACATCTTTTTAATATCTTAAAATTTTGAAATAATTGTTAAAAGCTACCTAGTCTATGAAGAGCATCGATAATTATATAAGCTCTGAACTGAACTATATTATTTCTCTGAACTGGGAAAAATTTTATGATAAGGAAATGTGTTAATGTTGCAGCAATATCAGTTTTTTTTATATATATTACTTTAGTGTTTACTTTAATTTTAAAAATATGGAATATTATATTAACAAGAACTACTTGTATGTTATATATAAATGTATATTGATAATTTTAATATAAAGATACTAAATAGAATAAGGTGTTACTTATGGAATTCCATTATTTAAAAGGTGTACAATTCTGAATAAACATGTGGAATTGTGGATAAAAATGTATCAACATCTTTGAAATCTCTCACAAATTATTCATTGCTTATATGATAATTGTGCAATGGTACCAAAACACAAATGAAATTAAAAAAATTGTCTAATTTACTTGCATTTTATTTACAGTTCTTTATAAATAAACTTGTATTGCCATCACAACCCTGGTCTTATTTATTATTATAAATCTTCATTCACTTGAGTGGTGTTTTGTTAAGTCTCACTTCCTTACCATCTACTATATCATACTCATCCACCTTTTAAATCCAGATATTCTGTAAACTGTAGCATTCTTTATGCCTAAAGTATTAGCCCATGCTCTTGCTGAAAAAGTTTACAGTAGTGTACTAAAAGTTGATAATAATGCACTTCCTCCAACACTTTAATGTTATGAAGAGAGCACAAGAAATTGCTACTAATAATTATTGTATGAGTAAAATTATATTATTATTTTGCATTGTTATGGACACAATTACAACATAGAAAATATTTTTTATATTATAGAAGTCACGACAATTGTAAACAACCACAAGATGCATGAGCACCGATGAGGTGCTATGAATCTTGTGGTTGGTTCATTGCCAATGTTTTATTGCTCATTGGCACCCAATAATGGGGTAGTCAGAGGTCTAGACATATTAGTCTATTCAATCCACTTTAGGAGTTTGTTGGTCAAAGTTATAAGTGATGAGCCTGTCATTATCTTAGTGTTCAGGCCAAAGACATAAATCATACATAAGTTTCGGAAAAAGTTGTACAAGCCATCAACATTCAGGGATCACTCTAGTCTCCTGATTTAGAGACAGATCCCTAATCACTTGACTATCATGGTCTTGCAGTTTGTATCTTGTAGAGAAACTAAGCACATATCTTAACGAGCAACTAGATTTACTTGTCTAGTCTTTCAATATTTAAAAGTTATACTCCTATCCAAATTACATCATGATGTTCAGTGGAAGGTGCCTACAATTTATTACTATAAAGAAATCTTAAATATGTATTCCATATTTTAAAAGTATACCTGGTGGCATCGCTTGCTCTTCATCAGACTTGAGGCCATAGTAATGTGCCCAATCTGCTTTGCCCTGATAAATTGTAAAATAAGTAAACCGAATGCATTCCAAGCAACTACACCATAAATTAAACTCAGACGGCGCTTCCACAAAAAGGCTTTATCTTCTGGAATAGGTTTTGTTCTTCGCCTTATAAATTTGTAAAACCATTTATGAATCATTATTATTAAGTAAGATACGATAATTATTGACAACACCCAGAGAGTATTATATAAGGACAGAGCACATGATTACGTTTTTTAAACAAATATTACTATTGGCTAGACTAGACAGTAGGCACCAGTGTTGCCGTTTTATAATTGAGAAATTTGCTTAATTACAAAGTTCATTTTAGTAGAGATATATAAAATATCAATTTGATTGTACGTATTTATTATTACAATCATCGTAGTTTTCCAATTCAAACTTGTGACCCACCTTTGAACGTAAATTATAGATTTTCCTAGTGTTACATTAGACGAAATTTAAAATATTCTTATACTTTTTCATATACTTCTTGAAAAGTCATTAAATCATGCAATATTCAAAATTTAAATTTCACATGCTACGAAGAAAATATACTCTCTCTCTCTCTGGTAGGCACTAGGTATGTGTTGTCCTGGTTCTGGTCCAGTGTTGCCAAGTCTATTTGAGTTCTAGTCGCCAAACATTTGACACAAAGTAGCCCATAATCGCCATTTTGTTTCTCTCAATATAAGAGCCTAAATTCGCCTAATTGAAAGTCAAGTAGCTTAATAAGTTTAAATTATTTTAAACTTACTACCTTTCTAACTATGTATACTATATACTTCCGGAAATATCTAACGCACACCTGCCGATGCATATAGGTAACGCCGGGCTCGCACCGAATAAAAATCACCTGCACCTTGCACCCGCGTCTGCGGGTTAACGTTTAATATTTTATCCATCTATAAAAAGGTAGTAAGTAAAAATATTTTAAACTTTTAAGCACCTTGATTTTCCATTAAGCGACGTTAGATATTGTGAGAAATATGATGTAATGGTTGGGGTCAAAATCGGACACCTCAGTCCGCGACCGGGGGTGCTGTAAAAACACTCGATGCGTCGGGAATATAAGAACAAAAATACGTGATGAAATCCGTAAATAATAGTTTCATTTAAATAATAGTATTCAATAATGGTTTATCAACCTAGGTTGATATACAGTCGTAAACCCGTCAAGTATGAAGGAAAAACAATTGATAGATGAAATTGTCTGATATGTCCGACCGATGAACAGAGTAACTGTTAAAACTTAAGAAAAGTTAGACTGATCACTTATGGGAATGGCGCCAAACGAACAAGCGGTTCACCTGATGATAAGCGATTACCATCGCCCACGTACATCTGCAACACCAGAGGTGCTGCAGGTGCTTTGCCGGCCTTTAAGGGTATTTGTGAGATGGCAGGCAGGATAATGAAGAGGAGGAGAGGAATGAGGAGGGGAATGGGCCTCCGGTTACCTATACGCCGCTATTCTGCGTGGCCGTAATATAAACCCGGTCGAGCCAGCCCATTCGAGCAGCAGCAAAGCCGCCGTTCAAGCGTTCACCTCGCTTAAACACTCTGCTATGATTGAAAAGAAAGGTTCATCCTTAGCAGTGGAATTAAATAATTCCACCAACATGTTTAGGTAACTACTTTCGTAATGTAAATGGTCCTCGGCTCGGCAAAGGCCTTCTCAAATATCTGAGTGGGATTTTGGAGCAGGAAGGGCTCGCCATGCTGCTCCAATGCGGGTTGGCAGGCTTCACATATCCTCGATTTTTTTTTTTTTTTATTATTTCTTAGACATACAGGTTTCCTCACGATGTTTTCTTTTACCGCCAAGCACGAGGTAAATACAGCACTTAAAATTGCTATTAACAATAATTTCGAAATTTAACCTTTTGTAGATTTCGGAGAGGGGACGGCTGATTATTCCAGCACCTGGTCGCATTATATTTAAAGCTACCACGAAAAGCACCTGAACAATGGGAAGGAAACATCAATTTGTAAACCGAAACTCTTGTCCCATACATATTATTTTGATGCAATTTGCTATATAGGTATGGAGGCTTAAATTTAATAATTCAAAGTGACATAGTTGCCAAATGCAAACTTGTACGACTATTCATATTGAGTAAATTTCCATTATTTATGTATAGAGTGACATTCGATCGAGGTGGAATGTCGAAGCAGTATTGTGCAAAAGCATTTTAAAGACGCTGTCATTGTTTTCTAGTACGTGGTAACAAGCATGGACCAACTACAATATCAGCATAATTTAGTTTGGTACAAGACCAATGACTCGCATAGATTTATAGGAAGATTATTATTAACGAAGTTTCTGATGTTATATAATAACTTTTGTCGATAGAAGCAGTTTGTGATCACGCTTTGGAAGTGAGTGTAACACCTAAGATTCGATATTCAAAGACTCCTTCAATGCGTTTTCCTTGTTATTTATTTCACTAATTGCATAATAACTTTAACGCCACGGTATCGAAAATGCGTACAATACTAATGTACGGGTTTGCACCGAACAACTACAGTTATTTTTTTTAATATTATAAGAGTTCTTATCAAACCATGTTTGCAAATTATGTAAATATTATAGAATATTACCATTATATACACCATTCATAGTAGTTTTTAACTAGAAGATAGTGAGATTTTTTGAATACTCCGCAACAACATGTACGAGTAAAAACGTAAGCGGAGACGACTTTATAAAAAGCTTCTTTCATTTAACTACTTAACGGTCAGTATAATAATATCGTTTCTCTGAACTGCGAGATATAGTTTCGCTTTCATAGTTTTTATCAAAATATTCTCTAAATACTTTAGTGTAACTATCCCCTATCGCATAATTCATTATTTTGAAGTTTGCGTTCTTAAATTAATAATCAGCGTTGTGCTACGGCACGCGAGTAAGCTAACGTATGCGGGTCTATAGTATAGAGTAAAGCATTACAATAACGACCAGAGGTGTCATAAGAAATAGTAGCGGAATATATATTTTTATATTCTTCATCTTACGGACCTAAAAATGTTTGCGTTGGGACTTTCAAGTTAACAAAACTTACAAAGCGTTTTATCTAATGAATTATAGTTATGCGAGTGGGAACTTATACCATCGCATACCCTTAAATACAAACCAGGAAATAAGAAATTATCTTACCTCCTGACAATAAGTATGGAAATGACTGCTTTCCAGTGCAGTTCTGCGCGTTAGGCTCTGGGTAATACACAATCCCACCTGTTAAAAGGCACCCTAAAAATGTCTTAATTGACGATGATGAAATAATAACTAGTGTTAACACTGAGGCCACGCCTCCGTACACATTCACTCACAACACACACAAAAACCGCGTATTGCGTAAATCTCTTCTTTAGATTGTCGGAAGTCTCTTTCGTTAACAAGAGTCAGAGGACAGCACGGCCAGCGTCGTAACGTCCAGTCAACACAGCAGCGTCGTTGCTCTTTATTACTTTTTACTTGCCTCGTGCTTGCAAGTCTTTTACGCCGGAGCTATAAAGGCCGCCGGGCAAACTGGTAAACCGGGCTAAAAAGGTAATATAACAAATAAAAAAAAGTGTTGTTATTATCTAAAACTATGCTAAATTGAGAACGAATTTCGTCTAATCTTTGAATACTAGTAAGAAATGTTTCTTTATCAGCATTCTTATTCAATGCACACTCTACTTTGCGATATATTTTTCCATGCGGCTATATAATGCGTCTCGTTTAGTAGTCAAAATACAGGCACCGCGCTGTTCCCCGTCGAACGCGCCGACACAGATTCACGCCATATACGAGGATTACTCGTGTGCAAAGGCGTTCCTAATATCAAAGTTTTCCCAAAGTCGATTGCAACCTAAGCCGATGCTCCCCCCCCCCTAGTTTTTGTAGAGTTTTTCTTTCGTTAACAGGCCGAGCGCGACACAGCATCAGCAGCGTCGTCGTTCCTTTTTTGTTTATGTAACTTGCGGGCCTCCTGGTCGCGAGTCTTTACCGATGTAGCTGTAAAGGCCACTAGGCCAAGAGCAGATCTACCGTGGGGGTTTTAGTCGGTCCGGCATTCTCCTTTCCCCTACGTTAAACTAAAAAAAAAAGTCAAAATACAAAGTTAATTGGTATTGGATTAAGTCTTACGTTAATAAATAAAGCGATGCGTTTGACTAGACTGCCAAATATGTGCAATTTATTTGTTGAATTGAGTAACCGAGCGTTATAAGGAAATATTTATAATAAATGTGAGTTTTCAATAAATTATAAATCAGCGTTCAATATCTTTTAAATGTTAAGTAATGTTACATACAGAAATTATATTACACGCGTAGCCCGACGCGTGTTATGTAAAGTGAACAATTAATTTACTATACATACCATAAGTAATTAATTTAATATACATACCATAAGTAATTAATTTAATATACATACCATAAGTAATTAATTTAATATACATAACATAAGTAATTAATTTTCTAGCGAAATGTGACTACACCTGTACAACGACTTCGTGCACAAGGATCCTAGGAAGTCGCTGTAGCAATAAACTAACCAAGAACCCAAATGATCGGTAGTCTAATGCTCGATATTTATTCTTTTTTTTTAGTTTAACGTGGATGGAAAATGCTGTTACGCATTCCTCATCTGAATTGACTCGCGAGCAGATTAGCCCGCGAGTTTGGCGGGATGACGATTTACTTTAATTAACGCGCGGATTTATACGCGGAAGGATAAGAGAAAAATAGTGGTGCGGAGACCGGTGAACCCTGACAAACCAACGCGACAGACCCCGATCGTGAGACGCTCCGGCAAAGTGTATATGGCTGCTTCTAACCCTTGGGGTGAGCACACGTAAGCTGAGCGAAGTCGCAACGGGACTGCTGCGCAGCGTGCGCGGGACACGGCCAACACTCACTACTCAATAGCACGCGAATATGCGCGGGAAGATGGAGGCGCGGAGACCGACGACCCTGACAAGATCTACGCGACAAATACTGAGTACGAGACACCCGGCACAGTGTCATGGCTGCTCGAACCCGGGGGCGAGCATACGTATGCTGGAGGTTAATAGTGGCGTGAAAACCTATGACCCTGACAAACCGACACGACTGAACCCGACTGTGAGACACTCAGGCAAAGTGTATATAGCTGCTTCTAACCCTAGGGGCGAGCACACGTAAGCTGAGCGAAGTCGCAAACGGGACTGCTGCGCAGCGTGCGCGGGACACGGCCAACACTCACTACTCAATAGCACGCGAATATGCGCGGGAAGATGGAGGCGCGGCGACCAACGGCCCTGACTAACCGACACGACAGAACCCGCTTGTGAGATGCTTAGCACAGTGACCCTAATATGCGGAGCGAAGTCGCAAACGGGACTGCCGCGCAGCGTGCGCGGGATTAGGACGGCTCACTAAATAATAACCCGCGAATACGCGGAAGATGGAGGCGCGGAGACCGACGACCCTGACAAGATCTACGCGACAAATACTGAGTACGAGACACCCGGCACAGTGTCATGGCTGCTCAAACCGAGGGCGAGCACACGTAAGCTGAGCGAAGTCGCAAACAGTACCGCCGTGCAGAATGCGCGGGCGACGGGCGGCACTCACTTTAATAACACGCGGACTAAGACGCGGACAGACAATAGGTCCGAGTAGGCACCCGCAGGTGCGGGGCCACTAACGACCCATTGCGAACTGTGTTTTTTGATATTTATTCATAAAATCTTAGTTATACTTATGTATTATAAACAAGTGCAACCATATCGCGATATAAATATATTCAGCGACATCTGTTATTACAATTTAATTTCATTACTAACTAATCTACGTTTTAATGTTATACATAACCGCCTACAAGGACAAGATTCAACTTGTCCTTATATTTATGAACTTGAGTAACAATATTTATTAGAAAAAAAACTATAACAGAAACAAGAACAAAGAAAGATTATATATAATTTCTACAAAATACTTATTCGATAGTAAAATAACATATTCTATGCAGAGCATACTTATTTCACCAAAAAATAAGTATTACTACTTATTTTTAGAAAATAAAGAGACCAAACGAAACAACCACGTACAACCAACAACTATCCTTCGCTATTTTAATTTTATTCACTCTGTTACAGGCAGAATGCATAACCTTGAAGTTGGACGCTCAATTAAGGAGGTTTTTGTTTTTATAACAACCACTCTAGTAGTCTTGTCAGTCCCAGGATGTTTCGCAATAATTATAACTAACAGCCATCTGCTGAGCGGTAAATCATCTTCCTCGATGAAAACTACATCTCCTTCCTTAGGCTTAGGAATTTGGTCTTTCCATTTGTATCGTTGTTGCAATTTAGTAAGATAATCATGCGACCAACTTCTCCAAAAATCTTGCATCATCCTCTGTGTATGTTGCCAACGTCGTAAGCTTAAAATATATAATTTTCATACCTATTATCTGTAGCCGTAATTAGTGGCTCACTCACGAAAAAGTGCCCAGGTGTCAATATGGTAAATT
The DNA here is from genome assembly GCA_029286595.1 of Bhutanitis thaidina. Lineage (NCBI taxonomy): Eukaryota > Metazoa > Arthropoda > Insecta > Lepidoptera > Papilionidae > Bhutanitis > Bhutanitis thaidina. The sequence continues at coordinate 5,130,966 of JAGSMS010000028.1, read as the reverse complement.
CATTCACATCGGAATCTATTCTAGATAATGGTTGAGAATTCACACACTCCTCCACTTATCATAATAAGGTGGACGATTCCTCGTAAGTCAACGTTGAATTACCTAAGACGCGTTTTAAATGAAATATGGTGGATTTCATTGCGGCTTCCCAAAGATCACCGAAATTGGGAGCATGTGGGGGAATAAAATGCCATGAAGGTTTGCTTGTTGCTAAATTTCCCACTATCTCATATATGCGATTTTTCCGATGGATACAAATTCTGAAGTTCGCGAGACGCCCCTACAAAATTTGTTGCATTATCTTATGTACGACCACTGCTGCGTTTCCACCGTATTCAAAATTTGGGATACCCTATTAGCCACAAATGTTTCCCATTTACTCGGGTGGTTATTTATCCACAAGAGCGTAACAGTGGAATCAGTCCACGCGTTCCAATGGGTTTTACGTCTATTCATCATTCTACCCGTTTCGGCTAGCAGTTTAGACAATATTACCGCGGCACACATTTCTAAACGAGGTATGGTAACTTGTTTAAATGGCGCAACCTTTGTCTTTGCAGCTAGTACTTTTAGTTGTATTTGATCCTGTTTCTATCGACCGGATGTACACATACGCCAGGCCAGATGCATCGCTGAACCCATGACAAGTATAGATTTTTTTTACAAATTTCCTCTCTGTTTACATGTATCATATGATTTAATTGCAAATACTCATCAAATCTCTTCTTATAATTACTCTTTAACTTTTCATTTCCTTCTAATTTTCTTTCCAGGATCAATAACCTTTTTAAAGCAACGTCCCTAGATTTTCCTTCTACAGATTTAGGGTTATCGCAACGATACGGGTGCTTTACATATCTTCCCTTAGTATATCTTTGTGTCACAAAGAAATTCTTGCATTTAATGTCTTCCTCGGTAACAATTTTTTTAAATTCGTAAGGAGGCTCCCTATCAATTTCCCAGATTTTTTTAATATGTTGTTTGCTTCTGTTTCAGTTTGCATCACCATTACCTTCGACGACGTGGAAGGACCAACCAAACCTGAAACAATCCAACCCAATGAAGTTGATTAAGCTACTAGGAGTCCAGAAGGATCTTTTAAAAATTTTCCCCTCAATATTTGACTGTAAACCTCAGCACCTAATAAAATATCGATTCTATTTGGTCTGAAATAAATTGTTATACGTAGAATCCAATAAAGACCAGCATCTATCGTAATTATTTTCAGTTATTGGAATATTTCACAACACTTGTTCCGCCTCGCCAATCAAATAACTTTTTAAAAAATGCAATTTTTGAACATTATCTAAAGTTTTATTATTATGAATCATTGATGTAAATAAATCTCTAAACGATATCCATTCTATATACTTTCCAGAGAAAAGTGGAATACTTATTTTTGGTAATTTCAATAAGTTATTTGTACCATTTGTACCTGAATGAGTTGGTTGATCTTGCTTAGATGTTACTTGCACTAAACTTTTACAATTTAACAAGTCTCTAGCTTACTTTTATAACTAAAATAGCTCTCTTCAGCCAGTTCATAAACATCAGTTGTGATGTAACTAGATTTATTTAAATCACTTGGTTCTACAGTTTGTATTAATTCCTTATGCCCAGTCAGAAACTTATCCCATATTTGCTCCAAAGCATCTAACCTACTCTGAATATATTCGGCACATAACTTGTCTTTAGAACACTTTTTGTAATTAATATACGCCTTTTGAATTCTGTTAGATTCATCATTTTGATAATTTATTAAAGACCATTATGAGCACCTACTAAAATTGTAGTAAAACAGTTAATCCAATAATTAAGTTATATTACAATAATTTTTACAACTCAAAACTTGAAGTATTACTGTCAGTTACTGTCATGTACTAGGACATAGGTTCCGTGTAAACAGTTTTAATGAAATGATTCTAAGTCCTAAAACAAGCTTAAGCGAAATTTTCTGTCTCAATATGTGTAAAATATTCTAAGTGAAATCGGCCATAGGTTTCCCGTCCTAAGAGTTTTAGTCAAATCATTCTAAGTGCTAACTACAAAGTACTTACAGATCAAAATTGCTGACGTCAAACATATGTTTCCTTCCTCTTCAGGACTTCTTGACTACCGCACCCTGGTCTTCAGTTACCTCCTTGGCTCCTCAACGATATTCCTTCGCTGACCTCCGCGTTTTCACTGCGCTGCTACCTCTGTCCTCACACAGCACTTCCTGACAACACCACCTCTGTTGAAGTTGTCTGCAATCCGTCGGGGCACATACTATGCCAGCATTGGTTTGCTGCTTGCTCACTTGTATAGCAATCCACTGTCCCCTTCTGGTGCGGAACTGTGTAATCCCTAATTGGAATTACCTAGAAGCGATCCCTGCCGATATATCCGGCTCGAAGGACCAAATGTACAACGACTTCGTGCACAAGGATTCCAAAGCGGTCGCTGTAGCAATAAACTAACCAAGGACACAAATGATCAGTAGTCTAATGCTCGACATTTGTTTATAAAATCTTAGTTTAAGTTTAACTTATATAAGACCCATTGCGAACTGTGTTTTTCGATATTTATTAATAAAATCTTAGTTATACTTATGTATTATAAACAAGTGAAACCATATCGCGATATAAATATGTACAGCGACATCTGTTATTACAATATAATTTAATTACTAACTAATCTACGTTTTAATGTTATACAACACCTAATATAAATATAAAGTTGAATGCATCACATTCGTGATGTAACATGAGGGAATGTGATGCGATTTTTATCTTTATTTTTTAATATTTTTAAATTCTTGATTGTAAGTTATAATTTAATCGATTATAAATCACCCAAAACATGAAAACACAATTTTGTCACATACATACGAAGGAGGCGTAGATGTATCTTCTTCTTCATGGCTTTCTTCATTCCTGAAGGTCGTGCCTTTCTTGAAAAGCCCTTACCGAGATGGTGACAAGGTCTTTCCATCCTCCTCTATATTTCGCTTGTCTCAGTGCCGTCGGTATAGTGAGTCCGGTCACGTCTTTTATTTGGTCGGACCAACGGATAGGAGAACGGCCCCGTCGTCTTTTACCATCAATCTTCCCCACAACTGGTTGTTGTCTTATCTAAATTGCCGGGTTGTCTCCGGGCGACATGACCAAAATACCCTAGCACTCGTCGGTAAGATATAGTGGACAATCTTGTCTTGATTTTTAGCTGGTCGAGAATAGATTTGTTGGTTCTCTTTGCAGTCCACACCACATCTCAAAGGCCTCGATCTGTTTTCGGTCAGCTACACGGATAGACCATGATTCGGATGCGTACAAAAATATCGAGAAGTCCAAAGTCCGTACAAGCTTGATCTTGGTCATGTTAGATATGCTCCTGTTCTGCCAAATTTTAGTTAATTTGCTCATTGCAGTCTTGGCCATCTGTGTTCGTCTTCGAATCTCTCTGTCACATCCCCCTCTATCAGTTATTAATGAGCCAAGGTATACGAACTCTCTAACAATTTCCAGGCCTGGGAGTTCTCCTGTGCGTTCTGCTTCACCCGCACGATCAATTATCATGACCTTAGTCTTGGATTTATTAACTGAGAGACCCACATCTTCACTCGCACGTTCTACTCTCCGGAACAGTTCCGCTAATTTCAGCTCAGAGGAGGCAAACAGTGTAGTATCGTCCGCATATCGCAAGTTGCTGATCTTCTTGCCCCCAATCGAAATGCCTTCACCCCTGTCTTCTAAAGCTATCCTCATAATATATTCGTTATAAATATTAAAAAGAAGCGGAGATAAAATGCATCCCTGTCGTACCCCTTTTTGAGGTTTAAACGTACCTGACACCATATCGTTCACTCTGACCCTAGATTTCCCGTTCTCATACAAGCTCACTACCAGTGATACTAGGTGTGGAGGTACGCCCATTTCTCACATAATTTTCCACATCCAATCCCACCTCACACAGTCAAACGCCTTGGAGTAGCTTATGAAACAGAGAAACATTGGGACGTAGTACTCCCAGCATTTCTCTATCATTTGCCTCGTGGTTACTATTTGCTCCCTAGTTTCACGGCCTTTGACAAAACCGGCTTGTTCATTAGGTATTTGTTGCTTCAGGTATGCTTGCAAACGATCGTTAATTATGTAGAGCATGATTTTCCTGGCATGTGATATAAGGGCCGATAGTTTACTGTCCGATACTTTCCCCACGTCATAGTTGACCCTTTTTTGTGCAAAGGTACTCACAGAGACTCCTTCCAGTCCTTAGGCCATTTTCCTGTTATCCAAAGCTGGTTACACAGTTCCTTGAGAAGTCTTACACCATTGTCTCCAAGATTTCTAAGTTCCTCAGCATATATACTGTCTCCGCCGGCTGCTTTATTTGTTCTTTGTTTCCTCAAAGCATTACTTACTACAGATTCCAGGATTTCCGCCTCTGAATCGCCAGTTTAGATCGGGAGTTCCATCTGTCTTCTTTCATTTTTATACAGACCCTCGCAATACTGTTGCAAGCTTTCTGTGGCCTGATCTATTTCTGTCAGTAGCACACCCTTTTCATCTTTAATAGCCCAGGTTTTGGGCCTAAACTCACGGGTGATACTCATCACTTTCTGGAACAGATCCCTTGTGTGAAGAGTCTGAGCGTGATCCTCAATATCTTAACAGATAGAGTTCAGATATTGGTTGTAATCTCTTCGACATAACCGCTGAACGCTGGCTGAAGGACAATATTGCGCTTGCAGATAGGTACCACTTTTTAGAAGATCTTTCATTTCGGCAATCAGCTTTCAGGTTTCTTCAGATATCCACGGTTTTCTTAGAGTGTCCATGTCCTGTCGTCTCACTTCTTCGCGTGATTGCTGAATGACGTCCTTCAATTTAGACCAGTTGACATCGGTACCTACTCTGATACGTAGATGTATATGCATTATGATAAATGAGGCTTTTAAGCGAAAACTGTGCGGTTGGACTGTTCAGTTAAATCGCTATGTGGTAGAAAGATACACTAATTACAAGAGGACATTCCTATGAACAATTCTGACATAGCTATAAGTTCATTTAAGTCACCTTCATTGATAATTTAACAAATGTTTAAATAAATAGCAAATCCGCCATTTTTTTCCGCAAATGTATTATACATTACATAGGTACGTACGTGGTATATTCTTTGTTATCTCGATTGCAAGTTTATTGTTTTGTAGCATTAGCCACAAGGCCTTCAGCCATAAATTTTTTTTTGTTGGGACCTGATAACTTTTAATGTGACATATGGTTGTGCAAACTAAATAAACAATTTTTTTCGGTAAGTTTAAATAATCGCGGGTTATAAAAGAAACACGATGTTGTAATTTTTAGTTAATTAAGATAATTGTTAAAAGTATATTGATAATTCAAAAGCGTTAGAGACGGGCATTTTTTAAATTTCTCAATAGTTTTCTATTTAAAAAATTCACTCCAAAAATAAGCAATACATCTGCTAAGCTGTCGTCTATGGAGACCACGAGAAAGCAAACTGGCAGATGCACAGTTTAAACTGTGAGTATTTTGTATGAGTGTGAGAGGCTGCAGCAACGAAAGATAAAACTGAAAAGTCTAACTGTACATTTAAATCACATAACTGTAACAGAAAGTTTGTAACCTGCATAAAGTAAAAGCTAGTGTAATTTTTTTAATTGTCTTGAGGAGGAAAACGAACTAACAGTCCACCTGATGATAAGTGGCTACTGCAGTCCGTGGACACCTGTAAACAACTTCAACTGAAGAAGATTACAAATGCGTTGTCACCCCAGAGGACTAAGATGGAAAACCTCACAGCCTGTAATTATACTGGCTCTCTATACCTTTCAAACACAACAATAAAGCCTACCGCCTGTAAAATAATTAATAGTTATTATTAGACATTATCGATCGACATTATGCTATTCAAAGTACCTATCCTATGGATATAAGAACTTATCTTATTATGGATCTGGATTATAAATAGATCTGTGTGCATCAATATGTCACGCTTTTTTTGATTTTTTTTATATACCTATTGAAAACAGTGATACTTACGGAAAATTTAAAACCAGTAAGAAGTATCGGAATATTATGAATTTAATTTATCGAGGCAAAATAACTTTAGATTTGATTGGAAAGGCGTAAGTAAGAAAACAACAATAATGTTTTCTCATAAATAATTTATGTCGCACAACATTACCTTAAAGTAGGAATATGGAAAGACAATGAAGACCAATTAGTTTGATTTCACAATAATGTTTTCGTTAATCATTGATGTTTGAACTATTTTGAGATGCAAAAGCTGATAACTCATCTGACTAGGATACATTATAATATACATATATACTTACTTGATGTATTATTCCATTGCTGAAAATAGGCCTCTGCGGGTAAACATCTGCAATAGGCGGCATATAAATTTCTTGGAAAGCTTTACTCGATTACTCACCAGAGCGCAGTGCCGCCGCTATTCCTTCTCTTCCTAGGAGTCGTCTGTGATGGTACCACAGCATTACCCATTTCTACCGCCAAACAACAGTGCAATTACTGTTGTTGCGATTTGAAAGGTATATAGAGCCAGTATAATTACGGGCTGAGAGGCATTCTATCTTAGTCCTATGGGGTGACAACGCATCTGTAACCTTTTTTTATTTTTTTATTTTATTTATGTACACACAAAAAGGCATGAAAAACATTAAAACATAGTATTAGTACAAGGGTACTACTTATTCCATACGTTGAAATTTCTTCCAGCAGACCCTAACAGGAGATTTTATTGAAATGGCAAACTTAGTGCGTACATTTCATAATCAAAAGGCGAGTAGTTTTTTAAAGTAGTTCTTTATTAGTTATATGTTCTTGAAAAGCATAATTGTTTTTACATTTTAGAGGCACAGTTTTTTGTACAGTTTCATAGCTTCGCAGATCTTGCACTGCCAAAACCGCTAAAAGAGTAGGTTACAAAAAAAGCATTTTATCCAAAGTTGTCCATGGTCAGCGTAGGTTTCTGCTAAACCGCAAACGATTCTGTACTCTCGAGTTATATTAATTATTAGATCTGGTTAGGATGTCGATATTGTTAACATGAATTTACCTGTGTTTTAAGTCTCGTAAGTATACTTATGATTAATGATCTCACACGATGGAGATGGAAAGCGTAAATATTCTACCTTCACTGAGCACACGCGGCTTAAATAGCGGTCGAATTTATACAATTGTTTTTTGTTTCTTTATTTAACTAGTCTAGCCATAAATAATGTAACAATTTAAAATTATTATTTTTCTTCGTTTTAAATTCAAATTTTGAATGTGTTTATTGTGTAAGAAACTTCGATCGATTTGCCGCCATTTCACATATTATTTTTCATTGTGGAGTGGGAAAGGTAACAGAATTGCAATGATCTTTGCAAAAAGTGGGTATGGAGCCGTCGGTAACTTTTAAGACGAGGTAAAAGCAAGGCATAAGCCGTATGTTCGTCTATCGCACTATCGACAGGTAAAACTACAATTCCTGTGTCGAAACTCATAAAAGACCGGTGCCATGCGTCCCCGCGCTGTTAGGACCACTGGACTGTGAACGCTGTCAGAGCCGATTTCGTTGAAATCCTATAAGGATACAAAAAATATTGTCGTGTGAAATGAAGATTCCCGTTAGGACCCTGCCGCGAATTATTGAACAAGACCTGAAACTAGGTGCTTACCGTCGGTACACAGAATATGCTCAAAATCAGTCTCTGCTTAACATTAGCTTAAGAGAATAGATAGATACGCTAGTAGAAGACAGAAATGTGCTCTTTACAAGTCTATTTTTTTTCCGATTGAAGAGCTAGAACAAACACGTAAAATGACAAAGTGTACGCTCACAGCTCCAAAGAAGCCTTGAACTTGTTGTAAAAGTTCCACGTGGTCATCATCATCCTGCATTTATCATAGTTTAGTGAGGGGCGTCCTACCCGCAGTCACGAAGCTTCATTTTTGTGATAAAAAAGTAAAAAGTTCGTCAAGAAAGCCAAAGTGTATCTAGAGGACTGATCGTGTAGTGAAACCTCTCAATGATTAATAAAATGTAGCGTGAACTTTCCAGCGAGACTGCTCCTGGTCACAAGTCACGAACCACATGAGTACCTGGCTCGAGAACAATGTTCCAGACTTCATAAGAGCTGAAGACTGGCCCTCGTCCAGTCCAAATATGTATTTGGTTGGTTTGGGCTACAAATTGTGGTCAGTACTAAAGTACACGGTCGGGTCAAATGTAACAGCGATATTGATTATCTTTAGAGTTAGCAGTGGCTAAATTCTCCATGGAGATAGTGCGTAAATCCAAAGATTTGTGACAAGAGAGATTAAAGGTCTATATCAAAGCCAAAGGACACTTTAAATAAAATAGCTCTTAATTATTCGGTTAAACTTAAATAAATATGTACCCGTAAGTTGTTTAATTTTTAAACTGTTTCTTTTAAGAAACTTATGCATTTTAATGTGTCTGTTACACATTAAAATGGTTAAACTTATGGTTACATATTTATTTAAGTCTTATTTAAGTTTAAGGACCTAATGTCTTACAAACTAAATTGGCGTTTTGTCGAGCTCTGGCCACTTTGATCTTAAATAATCTGGCGTTTGCTTAGGAATTATAAATTTAAATTTATTTCAAATTTAGGCTTTGCTTTTTGAATTTAGTGTTTGCGCCATTAGTTTTTTCTTTGACACCCTTCTGTTAACAAAATGGAAAACTTGAAATATCACGTTATTTACGAATATGAGTTCCACCGTAGGACCTGAGCTGCAGGAACCGCTCAAAGGATTAATGATGTGTTTGGGGAAGTTACTGTAAAAGAAAGCTCAGTAAATTTTTGGTTCCAACGTTTTGTTCTGAAAATGATGACCTTCAGAACAAACCCCTCAGATGGCCGGAGGTTCAAGTTGACAATGAAGAATTAAAGGTGGTCGTGGCAGTGGATCCATCGCAAACCACGTCAAAGAGTAGCGGTGGGCTTCGGTCTAAGTGACATAACAACTTTAATTCACTTGAAACACATTGGAAAGCAAAAAAGCTCGAGAATGGGTTCCGCATGAATTGGGTGAAGCACACCAACAAACACGCATTGAGTGCTACTTTATATTACTCAACGGTCACAATCACGAGGGAATTTTAAAGCGCTTCGTATTTAATTTGATAATGCCGGGCAATTTACGTATTTATTACGTAATTATACCAACCATGTAAGGGCTGCAATTATTGCAGATCATGAAGCTGGCTATAATATTAGCACTGTAAGGTTCTGGATCAGGAGACATGCGGAAGAAGTTAATCTTCCTGATCACCACCATAGCAATTCTGAATGCCGCCCGACTCTTACCAATGGATAAAAAAAATTAAGATAATGTTTTTATTAAAACCAGTTACTTCGCCAAAATATTTGACGTATCGCCGAGAGTGACAAGAAATGCGTTGCACTCTATGGCGTAAGGCTACGACTACATAGTCAGTAGAGCACCTAGTGCGATTCAGTACATGCATTCGTGCGTATATGAGTTACGACTTAGCAGTATTCAGTACTTCTAAATACTTGACACGCGTTCGTAGTCTCATAATCATAGGAGACCCAGTACTTTGTTGGAACTAAAAAAGACATCTTGGTTGAAAATTAGTCTCAAAACCTATTGCAATATATACGCCTCCCCTCTACTTGGTTGCTCTTCTTACTTTTACTACGGCCAGTTTTTTATTTTTACTTAAAAATTAGTTTCAGGTTACAATCTTATTACCCCAACCACAAAAACCCATACAGTTCATATAAGCAAAACTTAAGCAATCATCGTTTTGTAGATAATATTTTATGAAAATATAAAATTGTAAATTTTTGCTTTTTTCAGGCTGCCTTCTCAAATTTAAATCAACAGAATCATGATCGTAAAGAATTCTTCCAAAGACTTAAGCCTTTTTATGATAATACAAGATTTCCTTTGGGCCAAGTAAATATTTCTTCAAGTTCAGTACCATCATCCTTATATGAAGACACCATTTTAAAAGAAATTAGCAAAAAATATATACTAATTCCGAAACAAACAAATATATTAGAATGCAAATACAGTTTACCTATAAAATCAAGTGTTGATGACGAAAGTGATTGGAAGAATAAATATAACATTCTTAAAGAATTAAAGAAGAATGAAAAAGAAGAAATACCTATAAATAAAGAACTTAAAGGCAATGACACCGATTTAAGTAACAGTGTAGATTCGGGCGATATTAAAACTAAAGAAGTATATATTGATAGCTTTGTGAAAAATCCCAAATTCAGTTTATCTAAATTGAATAATAAAGATTTCGAAAATAATGAACTTCTCTACAAATTTAATGATGATTTTAAAATAGAAAATGATGCTAGCCCTCTAAATGAGCAAGACAAAGAAGATAACTCTTGCGCTAAAAATGTATTTAAAACTAGTCTTACGTTAAATGAAAATTTTGAATTCAATGAAGTACTTAGATTGAAAAGTGAGATTAAAGATTTTAATCTAAAACCAACCAACAATTTGACAGAAAAAGAAAAAATACAGACAGAAAATGAAATAAAATTTAAACCCAATGACGAGGTGAAAATTTTAAACTTAGAAGAAAATGATAATAGCACTAGCATTGGCTGTGCAGCCTCTCTATCAGAAACTGTAGCGCCTCAGCAAAATAGCAGCAGTAGCATTAACAACGAAATAAAAGAAAAGCCTATCGAGGTAAATTTGACACCCACAGAAGTTATTGAATCTCCTACTTCGAGTAATAACAATAGTGAATATCTGCCAACTGGAGAAGATTTGCAAGTAGTTTCAAATGTTAATGAAGAAATTTACAGTACAAGACAAGAATATAATATTGATCCATACGAATCGAAGGAATCGCCTGGATCTGATTTTGTTAATTCTATTGATCCACTTCTACAATACGAACAACAAGCTAATTTGTCACAAAACCCCAGTGAATATCTGCCACATAAAGAAGAAGATTTGCAAGAAGTGTCAAATTTGAGCGAAGAAGTTTACAGCGCAAGTGAAAATATTAATGATCCACACAAATCGAAGGTATCGACTGAATTTGAATTTGTTAACACTATTGATCCGATTCCCCATTACGAAGAACAAGCTAATTCTGAAAAAAATGATGAAAATGTTGTTGATGTAACTCAAATTCAAGACTTTGAAGCTGAACGAAAAGATATGTTGTATACAGAACAGACAGATGGGAACTATGCGTATGATCAAACTGATACAGGCGATATATCCAATGTGGGTTATCAAAATAATGCCATTTATGAACAAAATGATCAGTACGCGTATTACCATGGAGCAACGCAAGAACAAACTTTTTCTAGTGAAGTAAATGAACACGAAGAATCCACCGAACAATACGATCCTCATTACGAAGAACAATATGGGAAGTTCGAACAACAATATCCACAAAACGAATCCGTCGAACAACATGAATCTGAAGAGTATGTAATTCAGCAAGACTATGACCAATATGAGCAAACAAATTATAATGTGGAAAATGTAATTGAACAACAATTAGATAATGAACAAGGGTTTATCGAAACTCCGAACGTAATGGAAGAAAATACTGAAAGAAGTGATTTAGAACAAGTGACAACTGAGAACCAGAACGCTGAGCAAGAGGCGACAAATATTACGTAAATTATTAGCTTGTAGTCTATGTTCGTGTATTTTAATAAAAATCTCAACGAACTGCTTTGTTAAAATTCATACACAATCACTCACTAACATTAATATCATTACAATCAAATATAAAACAAATGTGATGACACACAACAAAATCATCTATTTTAACTCGAGATCTGTCTACTTTGTCCAACGATGTTTATTTAAAGATATTTAATAACGTTTTTAAATTGTGAAGAATGTGGATGAAAAGTGAGGTTACATGTCAAATGAAAAACATTTATAGTTTATGGTCACAATAGTGCTCGACGGAACAATTATATAATTTAATTAATTCAGTAATCGATTAACTTTTTTTTAATAAACAGTCTATTTAGTAGCATGTCATTGATATGCGGAAAAAACTGGGTATATGACAGCACATGTGGAACACGAGTGTTCACGAGTCCGAACCTGCTCCCTCGAGTCTCAAGTCTCATTATGATGGTGGATTTTCTTAAGTCGCCACCAACTCGCAGTGGTTATTTATTAAACAAGGAATAGGATTTTGGCAAATAATAAAAGCTAAAATATTTCTAAATGTTTACTATACACTAAAAACAATGCTCTATGTAGGTAGAGGCATTCTTTCCAATTCTTCGGCTTGTTCCAGTATTAGTGCTTCACAAGGTTTTTTCCAGTGAAATTCCACCCAAGGTAGTCTCTCCAGCCCCGTAGCCCAATGATGAATTCTGCATCTCACGTTCACTTCTTCCGTGTTATTAATCTGAAATAATAATTTTTCAAAATTAATCTGATATAATCGTAAAAATAACTTTCGAATCTGTTTTGAAATTACTGCCCTTTATAACTACAGCATGGAATAATGTTGTGGTAACGACCCGCAGACAGAGCGGGCAGGGGAGCTCCTCTCTAGACCCGCACGACTGCACTGTGACGACAGCCGAGTTATACACTATGCTATTTCTTTACACTATGCTTATTATAGCTTGGTGAGCTACACAATTTACCTTAACAGTGACATAAAACTCTTTATCTTGCAATGACAAATCGGGTCCTTTTATTTCCACTGGAGGCATCCTTATAGCGTGCTCCGGCACCACAAAACCAGTTTTTCGAAAAGAGGCCCGTACATGCCAAGGTTCAAGAGTCCACGGCTCTATCTTGTTCATAGTTATATTTAACACGAGGCGCGACAAGCAACTCATTGTCTGGAACAAAGTTAAATGAGTAAAATCTTAATATCCGTTTTAATTAAAAATTTATTATCTAATTACACTATTCTTGTTATTTCATGACCATGATGATCCGAGAGCTAACCCAGCGACCAGTTCCATCTCACGTATAATCCGGAGAGACGAAAATTGGTTTGCGGAAGCCTGTTTCACTAATCTGAATAAGATGGTGTAAAAATTCATGATCTCGGGGAGATACTTGTCCGATGCGAAGTCTGGGGCAAAAGTCCAGTCTTTCAGGGAATCGATGATTGAGGGTGAACTCGACTTTGGGCTCTTTCCCAATGGGGTGATGCCAATTTGGTCGAGTTTAACCTCTAAAACACAGGCTTGTCTTTTCGGCGAAACGGAGTCCATTCCAACTGACTCCGACTTTCCGGAATGTCTCCGTTCCGGTAAATGACCGTCTTGCGCTCTTAGGTCTAGATCTCTCTTCTAACCTAAATTTCGGTCGTTACATCGAGTCCATAGCAAACACTGCTGCCAAAAAACTTAGTATCCTCTCGGGGGTGAGATGGTACTTCACATCGGAGCAGCTCTTAAATCTATACAAAGCTCAAGTCCGCTCTTGCATGGAATACTGTTCCCACCTCTGGGATGGTTCGGCTAAACATCAGCTTGATGCTTTGGACTCGTTGGAGCGAGCGAAGAGGATCATAGGCAGTGACTTACTAGTAGAGGCAAAACTTCAAAGCCTCGAACACCGTAGACGAGTGGCCTGCCTCTCGGTTTTTTATCGGATTCATTTCGGAGAGTGTGCGGAGGTTTTGCATAACCTAATACCCCCTTCCCCTTTCCATCACCGAACGACTAGACGCGGCGAGCAGTTCCACCCTTATGTTGTAGACATTCCTCCATTACGCACGAAGCGGTTTACCTCTTCTTTCTTTATGCGGACGGCTAAGGAGTGGAACTCTCTGCCGAGGTCGGTTTTTCCGGAGGCCTATAACCTGGATATCTTCAAGGCCAAAGTGAACAGACATCTAGGCAAGCGTGTACCATCCTAGGCCTCATCTTCGCTTTCCATCGGGCAAGATTGAGGTCAAACGCAGGCCTATTTTTTCATAAAAAAAAAAAAAGGTGCGTTGCCGGGCTTTAAGGATATTTGGGAGATGGGAGGGAGGATAAGGAGGGGGATGGGAGATGTGGGCCTCCTCATTCACGACGGTATTCTGCGAGGCAGTGGTACCCTCCCGGTCGAGCCGCCCCATTCGAGCAACAGCAAAGCCGCCGCTTGGCTCTACCACGTCTAAATTCTATCACGCAGATTTTTTTTTTTTTTTTTTTTTTATAGAAGAAGGGGGCAAACGAGCGTGCGGCTCACCCGATGGTAAGCGATCACCGACGCCCACGAACATCCACAACACCAGAGGAGCTACAGATGCGCTGCCGGCCTTTAAGGAAGGAATAAGCTCTTTTCTTGAAGGTCCCTAAGTCGTAACTATTCGGAAATACTGCTGGCGACAGCTGATTCCACAAAGTCGAAGTGCGTGGCAGAAAACTTCGATTAAAACGCACTGTGGTGGAATGCCAACCATCTAGGTGGTATCGATGGAACTTCGAATTCAGTCGCGATGTACGATGGTGAAACTCAGCAGCTGGGATCAATCCGAACAGTTCCTCAGAACATTCCCCGTGGAAAATTTTGTAAAAATGCAAAGAGAAGCAACATCTCTTCGCAAGGCCAAAGGATCAAGCCGATCAGAGAGCTTGGTCGCCGACAATTCGAGCCGCTCGACGTTGGATGCGGTCAAATGGAAGGAGTTGGTACTGGGGTGCCCTGCTCAGAGATGAGAACAGTATTCCATGGGGCCGAACTTGCGCCTTATAAAGTTGCAAACGGTGGACCGGCATGAAATACTGTCCCGCTCTACAGAGCACACCAAGCTTTTTGGAGGCCAATTTGGCCTTCCTCCAAGTGACCACGGAACTGAACGTCGCTCGATATGTCAACGCCAAGGATTCTGATACTGGCTGAGGCAATAAGGGAATGTTCTCAAAAGAGGAGAAACGACAAAGGGATTCTTTTAGCGGTGAACGCGCAAACCTGTGTCTTTTGGGGTTGAATAGGACCAAATTACGTCGACCCCAATCCGAGACTTTGAATAACAAGGTCTCGACTTCAGACACAAGTTTGTTCCGGCACTCGTCGACGTGTTCCTGAGAAATATTCGCACGGCCTGTATATAGGGCATCACCAGTTGTCGTCTGCATAGCAATGAATGCTACTGATTTGTAGCATGTCGTTGATATGCAGAAGGAACAGAGTGGGAGATAGCACACAGCCTTGTGGAACACCAGCATTCACGGGTTTGGGGTCCGAGCATGCACCGTCGACAACAACCTTGATGCTCCGATCCGTGAGGAAGCTGGTGACCCAGTTGCACAATCTCTCAGGAACCCCGTAAGATGAAAGCTTTGAAAGAAGCGCTTTATGCCAAACCCTATCAAATGCTTTAGCTACGTCCAGACTAACCGCCAAAGCCTCCCTTAGACTCAACTGCTTCGCCCATCGGTGAGTCAGGTAACCAGAAGATCACCAGCTGATCGTCCGCGACGGAAACCGTACTGTCGGTCACTGATCAGCTGGTGTTCCTCCAGGTACCTCAGAGCTGGGTGTTGATGAGTGACTCCATTATTTTAGATAACAAGGGGTGATGGCAATAGGCCTGTAGTTGGACGGATCAGAGCGGTCGCCTTTTGGGTATTGATGCACAAATGCTGTCTCCAAGATTCCGGGACGACGCCTGAAGAGTAGGAGTGCCGGAAAAGACGCGTGAGAACCGGTGCCAACTCAGGGGCACACATCCTCAGCACAATTGAGGGATTCCGTCCGGCCCACTCGACTTATGAATGTCCAGGGAGCGGAGTGCCTTTCGCACTGAGCTCTGCAGAAACTGAATTTCCGGCATGGAGCACTTACACCACGGGATGGTAGGTGGAGAGTATTTTAACTCGAGATCTGTCTACTTTGTCCAACGATGTTTATTTAAAGATATTTAATAACGTTTTTAAATTGTGAAGAATGTGGATGAAAAGTGAGGTTACATGTCAAATGAAAAACATTTATAGTTTATGGTCACAATAGTGCTCGACGGAACAATTATATAATTTAATTAATTCAGTAATCGATTAACTTTTTTTTAATAAACAGTCTATTTAGTAGCATGTCATTGATATGCGGAAAAAACTGGGTATATGACAGCACATGTGGAACACGAGTGTTCACGAGTCCGAACCTGCTCCCTCGAGTCTCAAGTCTCATTATGATGGTGGATTTTCTTAAGTCGCCACCAACTCGCAGTGGTTATTTATTAAACAAGGAATAGGATTTTGGCAAAATAATAAAAAGCTAAAATATTTCTAAATGTTTACTATACACTAAAAACAATGCTCTATGTAGGTAGAGGCATTCTTTCCAATTCTTCGGCTTGTTCCAGTATTAGTGCTTCACAAGGTTTTTTCCAGTGAAATTCCACCCAAGGTAGTCTCTCCAGCCCCGTAGCCCAATGATGAATTCTGCATCTCACGTTCACTTCTTCCGTGTTATTAATCTGA
Organism: Bhutanitis thaidina; assembly: GCA_029286595.1. Taxonomy (NCBI): domain Eukaryota; kingdom Metazoa; phylum Arthropoda; class Insecta; order Lepidoptera; family Papilionidae; genus Bhutanitis; species Bhutanitis thaidina. The sequence continues at coordinate 5,114,510 of JAGSMS010000028.1, read as the reverse complement.
AATAATAATTTTTCAAAATTAATCTGATATAATCGTAAAAATAACTTTCGAATCTGTTTTGAAATTACTGCCCTTTATAACTACAGCATGGAATAATGTTGTGGTAACGACCCGCAGACAGAGCGGGCAGGGGAGCTCCTCTCTAGACCCGCACGACTGCACTGTGACGACAGCCGAGTTATACACTATGCTATTTCTTTACACTATGCTTATTATAGCTTGGTGAGCTACACAATTTACCTTAACAGTGACATAAAACTCTTTATCTTGCAATGACAAATCGGGTCCTTTTATTTCCACTGAGGCATCCTTATAGCGTGCTCCGGCACCACAAAACCAGTTTTTCGAAAAGAGGCCCGTACATGCCAAGGTTCAAGAGTCCACGGCTCTATCTTTGTTCATAGTTATATTTAACACGAGGCGCGACAAGCAACTCATTGTCTGGAACAAAGTTAAATGAGTAAAATCTTAATATCCGTTTTAATTAAAAATTTATTATCTAATTACACTATTCTTGTTATTTCATGACCATGATGATCCGAGAGCTAACCCAGCGACCAGTTCCATCTCACGTATAATCCGGAGAGACGAAAATTGGTTTGCGGAAGCCTGTTTCACTAATCTGAATAAGATGGTGTAAAAAATTCATAATGTCCACCTTCGCCTATAATTTACAACACTGCCTACATAGTTGCTACTTTGCTGAATATAGGCCTCTCCACGGATTGAAACAAAGAACGGTCTTGAGCCACCTGCATCCATCGACATCCCGCAACACTGCAGGTCCTCACTTCCTATTGTAGGGGGACAACATCCCATATTGCGTTTGCATGTACAAGGTTGCCACTCAAGAACATTTCTTCCGCATCGGTTGCCAGTTTTGTGAGCTATGTGGTCGCCCATTTCCACTGCTTGCTGATCCTTACTGCTATGTCGGTTATCCTGCTTCTATAGGGTATATCGTCGATGCTGATTCTTTTTTTTTTATGCGAAAGGCGAAAAACGAGTAATCGGTTCACCTAATGGTAAGTGATTACCGTCGCCACGTACACAACATCAGAGGTGGTGCAGGTAACACCCGATATCTTTGGGTATGCAGATGACAGCACAGTCTCGGGGAGATACTTGTCCGATGCGAAGTCTGGGGCAAAAGTCCAGTCTTTCAGGGAATCGATGATTGAGGGGGTGAACTCGACTTTGGAGGCTCTTTCCCAATGGGGTGATGCCAATTTGGTCGAGTTTAACCCCTCTAAAACACAGGCTTGTCTTTTTTCGGCGAAACGGAGTCCATTCCAACTGACTCCGACTTTCCGGAATGTCTCCGTTCCGGTAAATGACCGTCTTGCGCTCTTAGGTCTAGATCTCTCTTCTAACCTAAATTTCGGTCGTTACATCGAGTCCATAGCAAACACTGCTGCCAAAAAACTTAGTATCCTCTCGGGGGTGAGATGGTACTTCACATCGGAGCAGCTCTTAAATCTATACAAAGCTCAAGTCCGCTCTTGCATGGAATACTGTTCCCACCTCTGGGATGGTTCGGCTAAACATCAGCTTGACTCGTTGGAGCGCCGAGCGAAGAGGATCATAGGCAGTGACTCACTAGTAGAGGCAAAACTTCAAAGCCTCGAACTAGGTAGACGAGTGGCCTGCCTCTCGGTTTTTATCGAATTCATTTCGGAGAGTGTGCGGAGGTTTTGCATAACCTAATACCCTCTTCCCTTTCCATCACCGAACGACTAGACGCGGCGAGAAGTTCCACCCTTATGTTGTAGACATTCCTCCATTACGCACGAGGCGGTTTGCCTCTTCTTCTTTGTGCGGACGGCTAAGGTGTGGAACTCTCTGCCGAGGTCGGTTTTTCCGGAGGCCTATAACCTGGATATCTTCAAGGCCAAAGTGAACAGACATCTAGGCAAGCGTGTACCATCCTAGGCCTCATCTTCGCTTTCCATCGGGCAAGATTGAGGTCAAACGCAGGCCTATTTTTTCATAAAAAAAAAAAAAGGTGCGTTGCCGGGCTTTAAGGATATTTGGGAGATGGGAGGGAGGATAAGGAGGGGGATGGGAGATGTGGGCCTCCTCATTCACGACGGTATTCTGCGAGGCAGTGGTACCCTCCCGGTCGAGCCGCCCCATTCGAGCAACAGCAAAGCCGCCGCTTGGCTCTACCACGATAAAACACGATAAACATATCTCTTTCTGTATATACTTAAATTGTTAATTGGACCACAACTAGAAGTTAAGTAAATTATGGCTTTATTAGGTACATCACTAAGTGGAATGAATGAATTTATTTATTTACTATTTAATCACAAAACAGAATGACAATTTAAAAAGTTTTGATAAATCTTTTTCATAAAAATATTGGTCAGCTTGCCATTCCAAAAGCTATGATATTTACAAATTTTGATAGGAATTATGAAAGAAAACGTTATTTTAAACGAATTTGATATACAGATTGCAGAGCCTTGCAATGGGACTCTCTTGAGTCCTAAGTATACAATATACTGGGGAAGCGAAAAGTTTTTCATACCTCACCTTCATCTTGTACATTAAACAATATCATGGAGAGCAAATTGGTCTGTAATTTAAAATTAACTAATCTATACAAATAAGTTAACCCCTTGTAGTTTTAATTGTTTGAATAAATTGTAAAGTTTGAAATGATTACTTATTTATAAATTTATATTTATACGAGTAGTACTAGTGATAGTTTCACAAAGTAAAAATAAGTTTAGACAAGTAGGACTCGTGATTGATTTACAAAGTCAAAATAAGTTTACACGAGTCAGACTCGTGATTAATGCATAAGAGGTTAAATCTAGTGCAAGTTTTTTACTTAATATGTTGTCAATGTGTTTTCAGAGTCGCCTCCTCTAACAAGCTCCTCATCTGATTAGTTTCCTGGGCAACCATTACATTATTATTATTACTCATCAATCATTTTATTATATTATTGTAAGTCTAATATATGTTTATTTTTATTCACTCTCCTAGCCATTTAAAAAAAATACGCGCCCACCACGCTGTAAAAATTTTTCATTGCGCAGTTGCTTTGAAAAGCTTGACCACTGCTGCTCTAGTTTATTGCGTATAAGACTATGTTAAAGTACAGAAGTATGTAAGATTCTAGTTTTTTGAAATCTTAACAGTTACGCAATATAAAACCCATTATTTTATTGTACAAAGAAACCAGTCTTTTAGTGTTTCTTAAATGAGAGTTTATCATCCAAAGCGACACCTAAATCGCAACAGGACAAGTTATAAGTTAAGATTTCATTTCAAATATGATATTTACATATCATTCATAAATATTTGCAATTAGAAAATCTCAATACATGGTATTTTTTTACTCAAAAACATGTGACACCAATCTCAAGAAGAGAACTTAGATCCGCCTGCAGCATCATGCAGTCTTCAAATGTTTTTATCCTACAGAATATTTTTAAGTCCTCTGCATACAATAATGAGGATGATACAAAATCCTCATTATTAAAAAAAGTGGACCCAAATTGGATCCCTACTCCCGTGTGTTCTCCACACCTGATGTCACAGGGGTAAGGTCTGACTTACATCCTTTAAGAGTGACTATTTGTAACCTATTTTTAATATATGAGTTTACCTAGTGAAGGAGGTTACCATGTATACCCATGGCGGCTATTTTGTCTAGTAATATGTAATAATTCACTTTATCTAAAGCCTTTCTAAAATCAGTATATTTTGAATGTTATGTCATGAATATAATGTGTGCATTCTAACAGGTCTGATAATGTTGATTTATTATTATATAAATCCATGTTGTTCTTGTGCTAGATTATGTCAAATCCTCCCGTTATGAAAGAGCACAATCCAGTAAGGACTGCTGACAGGCTCAAGTAGAAGTTGGTATAACAATAGACAACAACTAAACATTCAAAGCTATAGCTTGGTATGATGTATCCTGTTACATTTCAACAAATTACTGTCATGCTTTAAATCTCCACTAGAAAAACTATTTACCCGTTGCACATATGGAGAACTGAAGATGCTTGCGACCTTTGGCTTGTTCTCATCGACCATAAACTTTGCTATATTCTCAGGACTGGCATACACGGCTAAACCTGGCACAAGCAAGTCCTTATATGCCTTTGATTGTGACATTGTAAGTACATCTCCTTCAGCTCCCATGCCTTGAATAAAAGAAATAAAAGAAAGGTTTATTTTGGAAGGACTGTAGAATGTGATTTTAGACAGTTGTCACAAAATAAAAGGCCCATTTTGACACTCAACTGACTGACATGTAGCAAAAAGCAAACATATTTTAGCCACATCAACTAATATGTTATTCATGAAGTTATTTTAATTATTTCAAAGAGCGAGAGTAAATGTGTACAATCCCTGGTGCTGCCACCTCTTAAATTGTTTGTACCAGTTTTTAAGTGTTGAATTTACCATGTGATCAAGCAGTGAAGGAAAACATTGTGAGGAAACCTGAATGTGTGATAAAAAATAAAAAATATTTGCAAGAAAGCACTGAAGCAGAATGTCTGCCATTCTGCTTGAGCTTACAGCCTTAAATTTTTTTTTACATTTGCCTTACAGCTCATTTTCAGATACTGTGGGCACTTATAGACTGCTATTTTTCTTTTCATTATTCTTATGTTTTTGATGTATTTCTTTCTGCGACATGATTTGCAAACAAACTTTAGTTTCATAGAGTGCCAGTGACCTGGGTTCAATCCCTGGTGATGGCAACACTAAAATTGTGTTAAATTGGTGAAGGAAAACATTGTAAAGAAACCTGCATATCATTGAAATGATAAAAAATATTTGGAGGATATGTTAAGCCCGCCAACCAGCACTGGAGCAGTGAGGCAGGCCTTTCCCAGCTCCGAAAACCCTCTGAGATATTTGTGTAGGTGGCCAGGCCGCTACTTTACTACTTTTTTACTTCCACAATAGGTTTGTTTCTACGATATTGACACTGATTAATTGACATGCTTGGTTAATAAATCGTTTTAGACTATCACAACTCCGGCAAGATGCCAAAATGACTCAAAATTGTAACTACAATCTGTTGCACTGTTCATTGCTGGATAAATAAATTATTTGTTCAAATTTCAGTCGAAAATAAATTTTCAATGCTAATTACAGTGACAGACTTTGGATACCTGAACTTTAGATATCGTTCAAAACGTGCCTTTAATTTCGCGACTACTGTAACATAAATTACATTTAATACAACTTACCTTCAACAAATTGTTTAAGGATTATCTTCATATCAGGCTTCTTCACAATATTTGTATCTTCCACCAAGTCATACACGAAGTGCCTGCCTCTTAACTTACATGTCTTTCCACCTTTTTTATGTAATGGGGGATGCCACCTCCGTTTTAAAACAAAAGTATTCTGGAAGTTATATATAAAACATAGTCATTTAATGTCCTGAATTTGTTTAAAATCATGAAAAATAAAACTAACCCTTGTTTGTTGATAGATTATAGTAGATGTAACATTTGTTGTTAAAATACTTCGAAGTCCTAACATATTAAATGCTATTTAACAGCACCCAAGAACTATGAGTTGTACTTTATAATTGACTTTGTCCCATAATAAATATTTTTCAGACAGAAAAATAATTGTATTTTTGAGGTTATATAATTTTTTTCACAATAATTATATTCATTGGAACATTGGCTACAGGGCCCAAAGATTATGTAACCATAACTACTACACCATAAGACAAGGCGTTCAGATTACTCTTTGGCTTCGGCCAAATACATTATACTTATACTTTATAGGTCAGGTACGGAGGGTAGAGGTAAGGAGAACCGTCTCTGTGTATGAAAAAGTGTCCGTTTAAATGTGCTAGATAAGGGTGGGTCTACAGTAGCCACTGGATAAATTTTAAAGCCCCAAAAGTTATTAGAAAAGGAAAGAGAAATAAACAAGGACGGCATACTTCAATATGTTAACAACTGCTACATTCATACGCCACCAACCATTTGCCTACGCTAGCGCCATTTTGGAGGGTTTTTGAACTATTATTTCAACTTTTTTTCAACTTTCCCACCTTATGAGACGGTCTCCTTACCACGCCATCCTCCCTAGTCAGTAGTGAATCAGAAGAGTGACCATAGGTTAAGTACGTACCACAGACATTTAAAGTAGCAGACTCGGTGCACTTATTATAAATGATAGAAATGAGAACCTTCAAATGCAAGTAATTTTTTTGGTATGCACATTGTTTGTTTGAAGCAAACCGCAAAGTTATGGAAAAATAATGGACTTAATTATAGGCTGTGAAATTGGGGGTAGTTATGTATACGAGTATATTCTCTCTATAATTCTATGAATATATCCAAAGAAAGTGCTTCTCAAATATTAAATAAGGATTTAGCTTAAAAACTTTTAAAATTTAATGCAAAATATTACATTTTGTATATTTACATATTTAAGACATATAGCACAAATTATTTTTTGGGACCTTTTTCACCTTATTTTCTTTTTTTTCTTGCCGTTTCATATGGAATGGGGATGTCGTTAAAAATATCCTCGACTGTGTCCGGTCCATTAGCACATCAGGTTTGTTCGCAAGAATCGTCCACCATAAGGAGGGACGTTTCAATTGTTAGTAACAATGACATTCTATATTCATATCATATATAAGTTCTTTTAGAAATAAAGCTAATTTTCTATGGGTTATATAAAACTTTTTGATATTCTGCTCTAGTGCATTAGTATCTTTAGTTCTTGAAAGTACGTCTGTGTCCTCAAATAGAATAAAAAAACCTGTGCTTTGTGGGTCTGTGTGCCGGACTCGCTCGTGTGCTATATTAAAACAGTATTAGCGTCTTGCGTAGCTTTTTCATTTATTTCATAATTTCAATTCATAATAAACAGGTGTATTTACTATGTTTTGATAAGCCTGTAGCTGTGGTTACGAGGAATTATACGATTTCAGGTCCTACTGTTAATAAATAGTATATAATTTACTTGATAAATAAAAATGGATGATGACGCTAGTTCAGATTTACAGGTAAGTGTATACACTAGGTTATATACTAGGGATTATTTTCTAGTTATAATTTAATTTCAAATTGTTTTAGAAGTGCTTATCAGACGGCCCAATGGATACTGACGAAGGTCCTCTGATTAATGAAAATTCCAATGGATTGTCGCATCTTTTGACAGAAGGAGAATTTAACAGTGTCGACGCGGGTGTTGTAGACGAGTCGTCAACATCAAATCAAGGATTTCTCAATGCAGTTGAGCTATCAGCTGGCAGCGTGGGAGACTATTTAGAAAATAATACAGGTGGATTTAACACGGACACGTTCGATGTTGGTGACAATGCCGTAACATTTCCCAGTGAATCTTTGAATAATGTGCTTTCCGATGGAGATTCACGGCTTAGCGACTCTGTGTATAAAAACGTGACTTCCGATGTTGAGGGTGATTACACTGATAGCCAGAAATTAAAGATTGAATCTGACTTTGAGCAGGACAGTGTTAAAGATATGTTAAATGATGTTAGTTTATCGGCTCCAACTGAAGATATGAAAATGGAGGATACTAGTTGCTCCAATATTGACTCTAAGGCTTGTGAACTGAGCAATGATACAAATCAACCTACTGCAGACAACATTTTTAATAAGAAAACAAAGGTAAGATTTTTTTATTTCATCATGTCTACCATAAATCCATTCTGGAATATGGGCCTTTTTAGAAAATATCAGAACAAGCATGCATTTTATGCAGGATCTATTTATACACGCTATGTAGACCTGTGCTGGTAAATGCAAATTAATGTTTTTGGGGTTAGAACTAATGTAATACCAGTGTTGTGAAATTTCTGTTCTTAAAATGTATTTATTATTACATGGATCTGAATATTTACTTTTAAAAATAAATGTAAATAAAAGAACATTGTCTCCAGATAGATATTTTTAATAAAAGATAGTGTTTAGTTATGAAAGATCGTAACTTTCACAATGATTGGCATAATAATAAAAATCTTTAAAATAACATTTCAAAATCAATGGATTGTAACAAAATAAATACCAAAATGGGTTAACAGATTGGTTATATGTATTATAATTTTGTGATTTTAAGTAATAAATGGATTCTGAAACAACAATGACATTTCAACAATCACTTAACTTAAATAGTCAACATTTTATATTTGTATATCAAATTAGAAAAACACCCTGGCTTAGCATGATTTGAACTAATGTACTATAATAGTAGGTAGTTATCGGATTCTGAGGAGACTGAATACAGCAGCATTACCTGCGATAATTTTTGATGGCACTGTAGTAGAATTGTGTCCTTCCATTAAAGACCTTGGCCTACATATCAACTCCACACTTAGCTGGCAAACTCAAGTCAGAAATGTCAGCCAGAAAGTCACAGGTACCCTAAGAACTCTCTTTCGCCTGAAAAATTTTCTCCCATCCAAGACCAAAATGACCATAATTCAAACCCTAATCTTTCCTCTTATTGACTATGGTGATGTGTGCTATTTTGACCTGAATGCAGATCTCCTTAACAAATACGATTGTCTTCTCAATAACTGCATTCAATTCATTTTTAATCTTCGTAAGTATGATCATGTATCTACTTATCGTTCACAGTTAAATTGGTTACCTATTCGTCAGCGCCGAAGTCTGCGTGCTCTCACTACCCTTTATTCTATCCTGATGTCTCCTACTGCTCCTTCCTACTTGTCTTCCTACTTTCGTTACCTTTGCTCAAACCACGACAGAACCCTATGTTCGTCTAATAATCTCCTACTCCAGTGTCATTCACATACCTCATGTTTTGTCCGTTCATCCTTTCCTGTTCAATCTGTACTTCTTTGGAATGCACTCCCACCCGAAATCAGAGCGTCTAAAAGTCGATACATTTTTAAAATGAAAGCGAAGGAACATATCCTTAACAAAATGGCAGAATCATCTCAATAACAGACTATTATTTTTACGTATATTTAAGTTATTAATATATTTAAATAAATATAAATGTATGTATTGTATGTACGTGTGTATGTATTTATTATTGTATGTATGCGTATTGAAATATTGTATCTATATATAGATTTACATTTTATATAATTTTTTTCCTCTCTTTAGTTCTCTCTATTCTATAACCTACACCTACTTCATTTCATCTCTGCATTGTCCAAAGGTTGACTGGTAGAGAATGCTTCTGGAATTAAGTCCGCCTATATACATTCTCATGTATATGAAGTTCAATAAATAAATAAATAATGTAGGAAGTTTAATATTCATCAATGACAATTTGTCTATATCAAGCTACCAATATTCTGGACATACTAGTGGGTACAGATTAGTGAAAAGTGTCCAAAATGGTCATAAAAACAGTGAAATTTGCATTTTCGAAAATTATTATAGCATAAAACCTAATGAAATATCTAAGTAGTTTAAATTTTGTTACTGCAATCAAAAACATTAGGAATCTGCTCCTGAGTATGTTTCTCATTTGTGACAAGTTTTGAACATAACTTTATATACCTAGAGGTCTAGGTCTATATGTGATAGACTAGTGTGCGGTCTGTGTGAAAATAAGCTGCAATAAGAGTTATAGAAATGAGATTTAGTTATCAAGATGTTGTGGATGCAATGTTACCATCTGAAATTGCAGGGTGATACATTGATACAATCCAGGATATCATGATGGGAACTTTGCTGTGCTTCAGTGCACCTGAGGATATAAATCCTGTACAGTCCAGAACTAACCTTTGCTTTTGTTATTGTTATGAGAAGTATAACATGAAGGAAAGAACACTGAAAATTTGTATAAGCTGCGACATCGGATAATCATTTTAATGAAGTGTATTGTCTACATAGTAATAGCTGTGTACTACCATACAACAAGAGCCCATAACAATACTTGGTGAAGAGATGTATGCATGCTCTTTTGGATACTACACATCCAGATACAGCAATAAATGAAAGAAAGGGAGAATACATTAAAAACAGTACTATAAGAATCAGGGAACTGATGTAAACCTGCAATTATGGTAGTACTGGTCCAAGATGGCCATCTGGCTAAGTGGTTAATAAAAATAAATAAGTTATTGGTATAAGAATGAATTACCTTGATCAGCTAATCATAAAAAGGTCTAACAATTGTGAAGATTCTCAAATTGAGGCAGAAGCAAGAATGATTAGTGCCTCAGATGCTGTAGTAGGTGCATATCCAGAGAGTACAGATGACACAAATAATAAAGAAAATCAAGAGAGTGAGTAGTCAAGGTTCTAAATTAATAATTGAAATACTAGATTTGTTAATGGACAGAGATGTTAAGCAACATCTACATCAGAAACAACTCTTTTGACTACTGGAAAAATGGGAACATACGAGGGGCATTATGTTTCTTCTCCTTTCTTAATTCATGGCTTCTCTTTGTAATATTTTGCCAATGTCAAGGCTTAGAAGGGATATTGAATTGAACATTGCCATAGTGTTTACATTTTGATAAATTTGTTACTGTAGTTTCTTTAGCTAAATGTAATCCACATTTCTTTACCCTGAATTCCAAAATAACCAGAATTTTTAATATTTTTTTTTTTGAAATTTTTTTCATATAGTTTTTCTTTAATGTTTAGAATGATAGGGTATTTTATTTTAAAGTGGAAGTAAAGTAAGTAACTGGACATAATGTTTTAAAACCAGCTAAGAGAATCTGAAAGATTATGAAATTTTTCAAAGTTAGGAGATTCCGCATATAGGATTGCCTCTATACATTGACTTGTCTGAAAAGGTAGATGTAAAAGGAAGGGAATAAAAGTTTAAGATTATAATTGGAAAGGCCTAGGTAACTGGTGGATGTATCTGCAAGGAATTATTCGACACAACACACAGAAAGCCATTTAGGCATGTTCAGCAACAGTCGAAAAGATAATAGAGTATCATGTTTATATTCCTTACTAAACAATGAAAAAACAAAACAAATATTAACGCGAAAATTGTGGCTGTTTACTTTAGATTTATTACCTTCATTATCGACTGTTGAAAAGTGGCCCAGTAACTTTAAAAGCAGTAGAGAGAGTATTGAAGACGTCTCGCTCGGGCAGCCCATTACTACCTTTACAGATGAAAATGTAAAACAAAGCAATGCAGCAATGGTAGCTTAAGGGTTAAGGTGCTCAGTTTAATTTCACAGTATGACCCTAGTTTAAATCTTCATGTCATCATCACTAAAATGGTCATTACTGCTTACTTTAATTTCACAGTATGACCCTAGTTTAAATCTTCACATCATCATCACTAAAATGGTTCATTGCAATTTTAAATGCAAATAATTTATCATGCATTTGGCAATGAAAGAAGACTTTCTCTCTTGAGGAAATAAACATGATTAAAATTTTCGAGGACATAAAAGTCTGCTAATGCACAATGGAGCAGCAACCTTTCCTAGTTCCATATACTTTAAATATTATGAAGGAGGCCTTTACCCAGCAGTGCAACAATTACCAGGCCGCTTCTTTGTTTCTATTAATATAGACTGTTTAAAAAAAAGGTCATGAAATGTTCGCTAATATTTGTAATGTCTGATTTCATTTCAAAGTAATAAAATTATATTAAATACCATTTATTTCAGGAAAAAACAGCAATAGAAGAATCTGAAGATAGAAATAATTCACTCGTAGAAGAAACTACAGAATGTGAAGAGAAACTAGATGAAATAGAAGCACTTGTTAAACCTACTGAAGGAACCCACACATCAATTAAAGAGGCAGGGGGTCAAAAACCTAAGGTACATTATTTTCTGTTTAGTGTTTTCAAAAATAGATTTTTGAAGAAAGAATATGTTAAGGGAAAATCTGTGTAAAAAGATTGTGCCATCTGTAAAATGTCATATGAGTACATATATGCAATATGAGCATGACCATGAACAGGCACAGAGCCCACGCTTCGCATATCTTTTTATAGCTCGTAATTATTATTAGGTTGATAATGATTATTTTTCTTAACCCTTCACACATTATTACTATAGAATTTCTATTTTTTCTATATGTCAAGATCTATAGAATTGGTCATAATTTATTTTTAGTTACCTATTATAGGAATTTCTCCCACAGAACCTATTAAAATTCATGTCCTGTGTAGGAATGGAACCTGCAACCCACACCCTAACACAGCCACTGTGCCACCAACCTTTCAACTTGTTGTTATAATAACATCATTGGGGTATAATGTGGCATATAATAGCTTTTCCCCTTTTGTCAACCACATCTGCACATAATATGCAATGTTGGCTGATGAACAAGGCTTTGACATCCAAATCACACAGACTATTGGAAGTGAGTAGCAGCATCATTAGTGCATGCAAAAAACCTGCCTATTTACTATGGTAATTGGGAAATTATTGCATTACATAAGATAAAACATTGACTGCTTTTAATGATAAAATCCAACAATATATACTACAACAAATATTAAAGGAAAAACTGAGACTGCTTTACATAATTAACTTTTTACTTTAAACTTTCATAAATTATTATACAGTTATTGGTTGTCTCAAATAATTAATTCAATCTTAATTATATTAAAGCGTTCTATTTTGATATTGGTTGGATGGATTTTTTACCACATTTTTATAAGGTAACTTTCTTGTCTATCTCTTCCCAAAGAGCCAGAGATTTAAAAATTTAAACATACTACACAACTGGACAATAAATAATAATAAATAGTTAAAAATCAATGTTTCTTTGATTTTTTGCCCCTTATAGACTCACAAACCACTCGATTGATTGATCTTAAATTAATGAGTTATGTTCAACCTATTACTGAAAAATATTTAAATACAGTACTTAGAGAAATAGTTACTGTAAAGCGTGACAGGGTTTAGCTAGCAATAAATATTAAAAAAGTGGTAGAAACAATGGTTTTAATAAAAATGAATGAATGAAAGTTATCAACATAGTTAATTTTACTAATCACCAAATATCAAACATAAAAAACTATTATACCAAATCCTGCCTACTCAAAAGGCCAATGTCCTTTTGTGATGGTCATAAGTGTAACATATAGACATATTTATACCATTCTGTAGGAGAAAGTTGGTGGGGCTGAAGAGACAGAAGTTGTATCGGAAGATGAATTGCCAGCTGTTCAGAAGCCAAGCATAAAGGATGCTGAAAATGTCTCTGATGATGAACTGCCTGGACCAAAGCCTGCAGAACTACCAGCTGATACTGAGGTATTTATTTCAATATTATATCTTATTTAACATCGGAAATATAACAGTAAAGTAATTAAACATGATAAAATCCATAAATAATAGTTTAATTTCAATGTGTACTACTTGCCACAATGCCTTTACAATATTGATATATTAAGTAACTAATGTGTAACTGATGTTTATAGAAAGTGTATAATAAAAACATTGCAACACCTGATCTATCTTTTATACATATATAAGGTACGTATCGACGAGGGCGGAAGTCAATAAGTCCGCGAAATAGTGACGATGAAGTCTAGAGCTCGATTTTTTTCGAACAAAATATGTTTTCTGGAAAACAATTTTGAGTATAAATTGATACTTTTTGGCCTCCAATCCGTAAACTTATTTATCTCCTTTCGTATTAAGAAGTATACTTTGCAAGTTTTCATAGTTATGTACACTTTGTAGATGTCGTAGCCCAATTGTAGAATTGGCCACATCATAAAATGGTCGGTAATTCCATGATATGGTGGTATTTTATGTAATATTGTCACTGTCTATTTTCTTCATCATGATGTGGCTTGGCCTGATCAATGAATAGAAATAGGTTGAGTCGATATGATCATTAAAACACCGTTTATACGGGGGCTTCCCTCCTGAGATGCCCGTTCCGAGTCGGCTCGGCGAGGCTACTTTGGGTGTGGGTTGGTAAACTGTGTTTACGTCGTGGCTTTGCATCGACTTTTCTTGCTCTCTGCAACCAAGGTGGAGTCGCCGAGGCGGATGAGTTTCGGAATTGCGATAGGCCATTCTTCTTATTCTCCGCGACTCTATCGGGGGTCGCACCACTGACGCGGCTAAGGTATTACGATTGGTGGTCGAATTGTGGTTGGCAGAGGAACAGATCCGCCGCGAGGACCCGGGAGGGCTCATCCTTTCGAGCACTTATTTAACTGATCTCCATGACTTCTGGGTGGCGGGTTCGGGGGGACCGTAAGCTATGTAGAATTGGAGGCCGAGTTGGAAGGCTAGTTCTTGCTCCGGCGCAAGTATTTTCATGGCTGTTATTTATTTTGGGTTATAAATCTGTATGGGGTTAGAAGAAATTATTTCATACTTTTAGTCCGTTTTATAAACGTGATATATTTTATAAACTTTTTATTTAATTTAAATAATTATTTTAGTCAAACAGACAAACTGAAGGGATGTGATCAAAATAGTAAATAGGCACCCACCTTCATCTATTACGAGGCATTTAACGAAGAGAAGATTGAGTGCCTTCTTACCATTAGTCATTGGATCTCAATTTCTCATTGCTACTTTGTGTTGGTATTCTACACAGTGTAGACCTTGTCTAGCGGAGTGGACCAATTTTACGAGCAACAGGCGTCGTCAAACAAACGCTTAAAATACTTGCTTCTCGTTTTTCTTACTTCCTCTTCATTAGAAGCCCCTCCAAGTTAGAGGTCGTGTTTGACACACTTGGCATGCGGGTTGTCGTTCAAATTGCGGTGGCTATTTCGCCATCTATCCAAAGGCACGAGATTTTCCAGGAATTTAAGTCAACTTTAAACAATACTTTCGGAATGAAAAGTGGTGGTAGATTCTCTCACGACTCAACACGGTCCTCGCTGCACATTTACATTTATTAAATGTTTTTTGATATGTCTATTTAAATATTAGGATCTATATTTTGATTAATTTGTAGGTTGTATCCGAAGATGAACTGCCATCATCTAGAAAGGATTCAAAGGAGTCTCGAAAACGTAAACCTGACGAAGAAAAGGATGGCTATGATCCAGGCTCACCCACTTCTGAAAGTGAATCGTCGAGCAAGAAACAAGCTGTTGCTAAGGTTTGTGTTATAAATGTGATTTGTCACAACATTAAAATGGAACTATTATTTATAAATTTTGTTGCTTTGAATTTTTCCTGTTTATTAATTCTGTCATGTTTTTTTGTAAGTAACAAAGATTTATTTAAACTTTTTTTTTATATATTATCTTTAAATAGTATAAAACAAAGTAACAATCCTCGCTTATAACGAAAAAATCAATCAGTTTCATAAAACCGCTGCATCTAATAACCAACAAAATATCCGGAAATTCACAGAGTAGCAGCATCTACTTACCAACAAAGTTATTCGAAGGTTAACAGAACAGCCATTATGACTTAAGAGTCGAACAGATTCGTCCAGGAATACGATCGGAAAACCAGTCACTTCCATTAAAGGTTAAAGCTTTTTCTGGAAAATTTAGACATAGATATCTTATTAAACCTATAAAACTGTATCTCTTGCCACCATAGTCATAAATCTGTCGGATTAATATTTAAGGACGAGGCCCTGGTGTGTACTGTAGCGTAGGTGAAGTGTAAGAAAGATAGGTCATGCTAACTTTCAAAGTACAGGGTCAAGTGTATCATTTAATTGGTAGTCTGAAACCATTCCTAACTTCAACTAAATTCTCGATTCCTACCGAATTGATGAATGCTGATTCACCATCATCATTATGAAAGTAGATGGGTGAGCGTAGTACCCTCACTCTGCTCCTCACCAATAGTCTGTGAGATTTGGGTTCGGTAAGTTCGGATGAATATACGAGGGTGCGTTTTTAAGTCCGCAAAATGGCAGTGATGGGGGTTAGTAGGCTTGTTTAGAGCTTAACGGATTATTGGACGGTCTATTCTTTTTTATGGGATAGGCGCAAACGAGCAAGCGGTTCACCTGATGGTAAGTGATTACCGTCCCCCACGTACATCTGAAACAACAGTGGTGCTGCAGGTGTGTTGCCGGCCTTTAAGGGTATTTGGGAAATGGAAGGGAGGATGTTGAGAGGGATGGGGAGAGGAAGTGGGCCTCCGGATACCTCACTCACCGAACGAAACGCAGAAGCATAAGATGCCTCAACTTCACGCCGGTATTCTGCGAGGCTATTGTACCAACTCGGTAGAGCCGGCCCATTCTAGCAGCAGCAAAAGCCGCCGCTTGGCTCTACGAAATTGAAAAAACGATTGAAGTGACCACTCCGGAACTGGTTGTAAAAGTCGAAAAATTAGTATGAGAAGATGCTCGGCCAAAGAAGAAACAGCTTGCAAAAATGGTTGGAGTATCCGATACAACTATTTTTAAAAAATTCTGCACGAACATCTTGGCATGACTAAACCGCACGGTGGGTGCTGATAATGCATACCCCGCCACAAAATCTACAGCGCGTCGAATGTGCTCAAGCGTTTTTGAACCTCGGTGGTGAAGACAAGGATGATGTACTGAACCGAATTGTTACTGGAGAAACTCGGGTTCATCATACAGACTCGCTTAAAATAGCTTTGATATTATAAATCACCCACCCTATAGTCTAGAACTGGCTACGAGTGATTATTACCTGTTTCCAAAAATGAAAAAAGAGCTTTGTGGAAATTTTCCACCAATGAAAAACTAAAAGGAAGCAGTTTCCTCGTATTTTTAATTGTTTATGAGGGTACAAATAGACTAATCTAAACATCTCGAAAATGTAGTCGTCTTGCAGGAGAATCGCCCTCCTTGTGCCCCATTCCGCGAACTTAAAAACACCCCTCGTAGCAGAGTGCATCACAGGTGCAGTTGAGCTACACGTAATGCATTCGAATTTGTAGAAAGATTTTCCTCACACAAAAACTTAAACGAAATGACTCTACGATTAGATACTGCATTAGACACACGATAGGATGGCAATGGGCGCAAGGTGGGTAGCTAGAAATGAAGCTAAAGTAGTATATTTCGGTTTGTTATTACTTTGAAAATAGTGTATGTATTCGATGAAGTTATTGCTGTTAGCCGTTATGGCTTTTACAGCTTCATAGGTTTTTTTTGTAAATAGTTTAAATTAAAAGAAATTGTACTTGTGACAACCTCCATACACTGACGTCCATACAAAGTCTAGACAACGTCATGTCTGGACTTTGTCGGCATTTACCAAGAGATCAAAGATGTCGATCTGTTTTATCACTATTTTTTATACTATATCGTAGGTATGCGGCGGCGGCATACGTTCTAGAACA
The DNA here is from genome assembly GCA_029286595.1 of Bhutanitis thaidina. Classification (NCBI taxonomy): domain Eukaryota; kingdom Metazoa; phylum Arthropoda; class Insecta; order Lepidoptera; family Papilionidae; genus Bhutanitis; species Bhutanitis thaidina. Next base: position 5,097,301 of record JAGSMS010000028.1, on the reverse strand, counting down.
CAGGAGTCGAACTACTGGTAGGACGTATATTGTAATATTGTGACTGTACCAAGCTTAACGTCGTCGTTACATCTTATTCGTAATAAAGGAAATTACGTATGCAAAGAATTCTGTCAACTTTGTTTCAAGTTAATAAGAGTGAAAATGTTTAGGTATCATAAAAATAATATAAGTACCCTAAATTGTGTAAATGTATCTGTTATTTATGCTTGTGTACGAAGTAGAGTCTAGCGGTAAGTATTGCTGCTGCTCGAACGGGCTGGCTCTACCGGGGTAGTACGCCATACGACACCTACGGGAAGAAAGGGCGTGGTAGATTCTTACACCGATATTACAAGGCTCCATCGTCATTGATTTATTTGTATTATCGTTGTTATTTGACATTTTGTTTATTATACAGCACAATTAATAAATTCGCAAATGTAATTCTCCCACTACCCACTTTGTGAACAAAAAGTTTTCTAGTACTCCAATTTTTTTAAACCTGACTATTTGCTATGATCGCTACACTCGTTAGGCAAGTTGGGGATTGCAGTACCGTAGTACAGGATCGTATAGTATTGTTACACAAAAAAATTAAGAAAAGGGAATATAAAAACCGCTACCCGTAGCATTCAAGCCAATAGTTTAGCCAATCAAATTGACTATTATGATGTAAAATATTAATTGTTCAACTATATATACCCTTTTCATTTTCTTCTGCAGAATGGTGAAAGTAAACCGGTGCCTGCAGAAAAAAGGTCATCTGTAGACGAGAAACCAAAGAAGAAGATTCTTCCTGAGCTGGATAAGTACTGGAAAGTTGTTAATGATGACCCAACAGATTTCACAGGATGGACTTATTTACTACAATATGTAGATCAAGAGGTAAGTTTTTGGACACTATCACTACAGTGACTTATTGATATGTTATGACTTATGTAATATTATAACTTTAGAGTTTATAATTTACTTTACATCAAATATAAATGTTTGAAATTTTGTATTTAGTAATTACTTAATTTCCTAGGAAATTGTCAGTGAGATACAATTAACATACAACCTTCGACAGTAAGCCAAAGTTGAGTGACTTATTGGTAAAAAAACTACTTGTTTAGTCTGTTGCATGTAAATGCACAAGTCAAACGAACATTTGCCAATACCAAGTGTGTAATGTTTCGTGCATTGTATGTATCAGTGATGGTTCCAGTCACGCGCACATAAGTAACACTACATAAATCTTTAGACATTGATATAAAAATTTAAGCATTATGGATTTAATGTGAGAAGATAAGATATTTGTCAGAAGAAATAAATATGATGAAAAATTCTGCTAATCTTGTTGCTTTATGAAGCAATGAGAACTGAATCTATTATGTTGATTGGCAAGGGCCAACTGAATGTTAATATTGTTTTCATTTTACAATCACTTTCCATTAACATTATAACATAACACATTTTAATTTTGGCAGAGCGATGTGGAAGCGGCGCGAGAAGCCTATGACGCCTTCTTGTCGCACTATCCATATTGTTACGGCTATTGGAGGAAATACGCCGACTATGAGAAACGTAAAGGAAGTAAAAAGAAGTGCCTAGAGGTGAGCATTGCTTGTGGAATACATTTGATTAATTATTTAAGGTATTTATTGGTGAGTTGATATGGAAATAAAATTTAATTAATATTCAGTTGAATGTGGCATAACACTTGGATTTTCAATTGTTTTAGTTTTAATTGGTATTGTGCAATTATTTTTTTTCCCAACAGTGCATCGAGGGCAACGATGTTCATATGGCAAAGTCGTCCGTTCGCACCGGAGAGTTGTATAACCATCACATAGATTTCGTTGTAGTGGTCCATTGTTTGTGGTGTATAATATGTTACCTAGTGAATAAGTTTATGATGTGTATTCACATGATGTATTGTAATATTTGTTTAATGTACATTAATTAATTCCGTATGTTATGCATTGGACATACTTAAGAGAATTTAATTACTAATCCATGCCAGCATGGAGCTAAGCAGGTCACCATATTTAGTGATTGAGTTAGCAATGGAGGAGGCCGGCGAAGAGAAGACTGCTCCAACGACCGACGAGTGTAAACAGGTGTAATATGCCCGACAAACATATTTATATACTTTAGATGCAGGTGAGACGTTGCGAGAGCTTTCGGCTACTCCGCTGCGATCCAACGCCTCACTTCATCATTTACGAAATTATATGAGACAATATAATGCTATTCAATATTCCCTTGCTTTCATAGTGTTGTCGTTGCGGCAATGCTTTGATCCCCGTGGGGCACGTTTAATCACACAGCAATGTTTCAGGTTTTGGAAAGAGGGCTCAAAGCTATACCACTTTCTGTGGATTTATGGATTCATTTTCTAAATCATATAAAAGCTACCAGAACTGAAGATCTTCCTTTTATTAGATCACAATATGAAAGGGCTGTAGGTAAGATTATAAAGATTTGGTTTTTGATACATTTTGATAAATAGACACATTAATATAATGTAAAAAACTATCTCCAACTTTAAGTTTTGAGATGAGTCCTAATACTTTTAATTGTAAATTATTAAGAAAAATAACAAGCTTGAAGTTCTGGATCGATGAATTAATGAAGAATATGAAGAAATTTATAGTATTTGATGTTTTTAAGTATTTTCATGTAGCATTTCATCAGGCAACCTGAGTAACTATGACTCTTTATTTATATTACATTCCAAATGTTGGTGAAAATTCACAAAATATATATTTGCTTTGTTTTCTTATTGCAGAAGCTTGTGGATTAGAGTTTCGTTCTGATCGACTATGGGAGTCTTACATTAAGTGGGAAGCTGAGAATGGTACTGCTCTAAATGTTACAAATATCTATGATCGATTACTGGCCACCCCTACACTTGGGTACACATCGCATTTTGACAAGTGAGTCTTCTAGAAATGGTTTTTGTGATCCTATTTGATATAAAATTATTATATGATAATTTTTTTTTATCTCATACAGACAACCAATATAACATGCCATAATTTTAAAATATAGTTCAATGAATAGATTACGTCTGGTTAAATCTTGGTGTGTGTGTGGTACTACAGTCACTTTAGTGTTGCCAGATCGACTTCAGGATCTAAGTGTTGAAGTGTTTGTACAATTTCGTGTGCTGAAGTGAATGAGACTACGATGTCTTTCCAAGTACAGAACCAGAGTATGAAACCCATCCAAATGCTGAAAGGTATAGTAAGACTGAGTGATGTGATATCCCTGAAACTCTGTTGGCTTGTATGATGTTCTTAAGCAGTAGCTTCAGTAGTTCAGTAGAACTGGAAGGGATACAGTATTAACATCAATTGCGAATACATCACTCACCTTCCCTTTGCAAACCACAAAGTTCTTATTGCGGGATCCCTGAAGCACCTTGGCACCATACTTAATGATCTGATTAGTCTTATACTGATATGAAGTTGACCTTATAAGATTATGTTTAATATCCATATCACAGCATTACTGATTGTTGGTGGGAACACAATGCTCGAAGTTGGACTTCCACGTTAATGAAGAGATCAGAACCCAAATCGGGTAGGCAGTGTTCGAGAATCTATGTGACATCGTCTAGTAGAGTATGCTCCATACCTTAAGCAGAAAGAATACAATAAGTGTGCCATTAATTAGTTAAGGAACCGAAACATATTATTTCACCGCAGGTCCTATGAGGAAGCCGTAAGAACCAACAAGCAGAAGTGTTAATGGGTTGGTCACATAGCTAACACAACTGCCAAATATTGGCTAAGAAAGGTTTTCGAGTCGCAAGGCAATCTAGTCAAGTTTCCGGGAGCGATGATTAACTTTTTAAAAACGATTTAAAACATTATTTAAACCTTAATTAAATGCTGATGGATGCAAACTCTCTGGACAATGCTTTTTGGAATTCACAAACTCATTCAGGCGTTCCTCGTATAACACGGTACTTGTAAAACACGATTTCAAAAAATTTTAAGTTTTCTTTGAATTGCGTTCAATAAGGGAAATCCCCTACTTTATTGCTTTTTCATTTATGTAAGATATGGAACAAAATTTGAGCTATCATAAAATTTTACACCTTAAGATATGGTTTTTATATCAAACATTGCTTTTATTTATATTATTTCAAGATTTCATATAACACGGTTTCGATATAACACAAGACTAGGCCTCCTTACTACACGGTATATGTATGTATGCTTTGTATAACACGGTTTCGATATAGCAGGGTACGAATTAATCGTGTTACACGAGGGACGCCTGTACTAAAAGCCTGCAAGCAAAACTCACTAAATGTTCTATAGAAACAGTCTTTTATCAATTTCATCATCATTTCAGCCTATCACGAGTCCACTGCTGAACATAGGCCTCGATTTTTCACAATAATGACCTACAATTAAATAGCCATTAGCGTGCTTAATTATGGAAAAGGTGTCTTGTCAAGAAATTATTTATGGAATTACATCAGCGTCGACAGATCCTTCGAATTTATTTTATTACCAGTTTCCAAGAGCACGTGATGTCAGAGCCGGTGGCGGGTGTGGTGTCGCGCTCAGAGCTGGTGCGCCTGCGCGGCGAAGTGCGCGAGGCCAGCGGTGCGCAGCCGCAGCTCGATCTGCCGCCCGGCGAGGATGAGCCGCTCGACCATATTGTGAGTACTGAGCGACCCACAGCATCGCACCGTGAGGTGCACGAGGCCAGTGTACAATTGCATTTCTTTATTCATTCATTAAAATAACATAACCAATATTGTTAAAATTGTGCAACCCGCGTGATTATAAATTTATTTAAAACTTTTATGCATTTCATGGCATGATCTTCACCTCACCTACACCTTGCATGATATATTAAGTAGGATAAAACATGGCCTATGGCACTTCAGAAATATTAAGGAAGAACAGAAGTAACCGATATCACATAAACCCGGTATACCGTTTAATTAGGCTTCAGATGAAGAAGCTCAAGCTATCAAGGAGCGGATAATTGCGGCCAGACGGAAAATACACAAAACCACTGGCGAGGAAGTAGCAGCTCGGTGGACGTTTGAAGAGGGTGTAAGTATTCAGCTGTGTTCTTAAATATATAATCATTATGATATTAACTTGCTTATGTATTTATACATGTAGTTTAACAGTGCTAAAGATATTTTTGAAGAAAACTGAAGAACCGGCGTCAGGGCCACGTGAACACTTTGGCATACATCCGCGCCAACTGCGCAAGGCTGCCTCTCTTCGAGAGACTACTCATCCTCTTCAGCTCCCTTCTGGATAGGCGCGCCGCATTACGGACGCGCCTTCCTACTCGGCCTCCAATCCCATGTGGGCAACGGAATCTCCTGGGGCCGCCACCTGGAGGCTATGGGGAGCTAGGGGAGAAAAGACTAGCTCACCTGCCACTCTGCAATGAATCTGGTCCTATGGCTCCGCCTCGAACTACATTTCGGCCGCGGAAGGTAGAGAGTACGGCACATCCAAATATCGACACGTACTACAGCAGTGCGGCCCCGCCAGAGTCGCAGAGGATAGGGGGCGAGTGGCTTAGCAGGCGTCACACAAATATATTGTGTAATGTGTGAGGTATCCTATCGTAACCGACCGACCACACGCGACTAAGATGTGATGCTCTCGCGGGAGCCGGCCTTGTTTGCGATGTTGCTAACTTAAAAGTTAAAATCGAAGAATCGTAATCTATACGTGGATCTCAGGATCATAATAAACTTTGCATTAATTTTGAGAAATAATTAATAATATAGTGAAAAGTATTTTACTTCTGATCGCAATATATGAGACCTGTTTTGACACTCAACATTGCTATCTAACTATGTGAAGTAAGCGTACTCGTAACCCAAGTGACCACCGATGCTCACGAGAAATCGACTGACAATTTTTGTAATTAATAATAATAAATAATCGATTTAATTATGTTTAGGAGGTTCATATTGGTTTTTAGTTATAGATGCACAATTTAACACTTACAGTAAATACAGGTTGTTTGTATTGATTTCTGCTTATTTTCAAATAGTGTAGCAAACATCCTTTTGACATGATAAGCCTCGTTTGGCTCAATGAGTTTTTCGAAACTTATGTACTAATTTTATCATTGGCCTGAACACTAAGACGGCGGCAGGCTCACCTCCTGTCACGTTGGTGTACAATCTAAGTCACCAATGTGACAAGCTGTGTCATTATTTATCAAGTTCTAACTACTACGAAAAGTATCGTAAAAAGTGCCTCTAACTGTCCTATTATTGGGTATTCAGTCGTGAGAGCTTATTACATTTATATGATTTTTTGGTTTCCAATGCGGAAAAGTTTACAAACGATTTTGTTAATTTATCTATTTACCTACATCCAAAGTAGTTCTATGGTTCTATTAAGTGGTCACAAATTGTCACAACTCTACGACGATGTGCCTAATGATATGTCATTAGGCACATCGTACACAATGTTATGACATTGTAAGCACGCTCCGTTACATTGTTCGTTGGGGGATAAATTAATTATGTGGACAAATGTTATCTTACATAAATTTGAAATACTAATTACGAATGACACGTATCGTCGTGGCATAAAAATTATTCCATAGTTATTCTGTCTTATAAGTATCTGACTATTTGGTTTCGTGTTTGCAAGTTAGTACAAAGTTATTACGCCATGATAATTGAGAAACGTCAAAACGGCCTCATATTTTGTGACGACTGTAGTATTGTAACTAGAGAATCAACCGCCAATCCTCTCCTCACATCAAACCAACCCGCGTCCGAAGTGGGCTCACCAAGTCTATTCGGAGCGACAACTCTGGTCAGCTATGTAGCTTCATCGTGGGTAACTCCGAACCACGACAAGGCGGAACTCGTCCGGGAAGGATTGATACCAGCCAATGGGAAGTAAAAGCGCCAGTTTGCCTACTAGAGAAAATAAGTTAGCGAAAAACCAAACCAAACCATGTGACAAAAAATATTGCATATTTTAAGTTATATTATTATTTTACATTTACATTATTTATAAAGAGCTTCATTTACTTCATGTACCACATATAGCGATCGTTTCTGTGTTTAGAGTCACGCCTAAATCGTATTCCATGAGGATTTTCTGGGAATATCTTTAATGTACATTCACATATTTTTAGATAAAGCGACCATATTTCCATGTGAAACCTTTGGAAAGGTGTCAGCTCAAGAACTGGAAGTCATACCTTGAGTGGGAGAAACAGCATGGATCATTCAAACGGGCTCTAGTTTTGCATGAGAGGTGTCTTATAGCCTGCGCTCTTTATGAAGAGTTTTGGATGAGGGTATGTTATCTTTCAAAATTAAATTCAATAGTAGTTTTTAATTTTGCCTTTTAATTATATTTTGTCTTTAATCAATTAAACTTGTAAAGCAATCCCGATAACTAAAAACTTGTAAAATTGTACAATTTTCCTATGTACATAGTGTCAAATGACCATTGATATTTGCATGATTATTTTAAACGGATATTTAATTTCCGCTTACATTTCATCACAGCTTATAAAATTCCTGGAAGAGCGTGTAGAATCACAACCAGAACTGATAGCAGTGGAACGTGAGGTGTTGGAGCGCGCTTGCACAGTACACCACTTGGATAAACCGGAGCTTCACTTACACTGGGCGCACTTCGAGGAGGAACATGGTAACCCGAGCAAGGCAGCGGAGATTCTAGACCGGATAGAGAAGTCCTGCCCCAATCTTGTCCAAATACAATACAGGTGTGGAATATATTCTTAAACTAGGTAATAATTTTCCGGTGTATTTTAATATTCACTTTTATTTATTGCTGTCACCTAATTATTATCCTTTCACGAGACATTACAATAGAATTTCTATTGTTGAAAAAAATCAGAGAATTGATTTCTTGTATTTACGCGAATACTACACATTTGAAATTGAACTTGGTTACGGATACCAGATCTTGTCAAATATATTGAAACGTCACAGACTGCAGACTACCTGGTGATCATATCCAGAATATCGCTCAGAATGAACACCGATTCCTGCCAAGGATGATTCGCGAGGCTATTGAAATTAATCCTAATTTCAATAGAGAAGACGACTGGGTGCTACGTCCTGCTTGAGATCCGGTAATTAATAAAATCAAATCCAAGACCAAGCATACCACTGTACGACGAAGATTCTACGTAGTTCGGACCAATAATGAATAATTATAAAGTTGACGGTAGCCGGGTTAACTATGACATCAGGAGGTCAAACACTTCAGTCCCCCCGTGACCACGTAAAACGTCGGGATAAAAAGTTAATTAAACTCGAACAAATCCGTAAACAAGAGTTTCATTTCAAAAATTAAGGATTACTATACAATAATGTGACATGTTATTAGTAAGCTATTAGGCAAACTATCTTAAATTAAGATTTCACAAAAATTAAAGACATGAAAAGTTCGAAATTGTAACCACAGTCGTAACCTTAATTTGTATTATGGCAGGACTGGAACATAATGGATAGGTTACGTACCTAAGCTTTTATATCTGGTTTTTAGTGGTTAAATATATTTTATTGATATTTCCAGACGAGTGAATCTAGAGCGTAGACGTGGCGAATATGACAAATGCTGCCAACTTTACGAAAGCTATATAGCGTCAGCGAAGAACAAGGCGATAGCGTCGGCTCTCTCCGTGAAATACGTACGCTTTTTGTTTCACATTAAGCGAGATGCGTCTGCGGCTAAGAACGCTATAGATGATGCCATCGCCAAAGATCCGCTCAATGTTAGACTGCATATGCAGAGGCTTGACATCGCCTTACATACTCCCGGAACGCCTTTCGAAGTCTTGGAAGGTAATTATAATGCAATCAGTAAAATAAGACACTGTTTTTGACCATTAGTCTCGTACTCGATGTGTTGCAATGACAATAACGATGGATATTGTAATTACATTAAACCTCATCGTTTCAAATCAAATATTTAATTTCTGATTAATATAAACAATAGTTATGTAAAATAGTATAGGCAATTGTAGATTTTCACAGTTAACAGATTTATAGACACATACAATAAAAGCACCAAATCTTTATAAAATTTAAAAGAATTAAGTTTCCCACAGTTTGTAACAAATGTGTAAATATTCCTACAGAGAACATGATACAATATACATAAAATTATTGTTACCTATTCCCATACCTGTTGCACTTAAAGCTAGGGAAAAAATAATAATAAGTTACAATGTGTATTAATACATGTTTGACTTAATTTGACAGACTATAAATTGAATAGTAATTAATAATAAATGACACCATATAACACCATATAACTTATCCTGTTGTTTTTCTTATATTATAAAATTTTCTTATTATTGTGTGGTGGTGAAGAATGTAATATAGAATTTCCTTAAATAATTGTTTGAAAAACACTTGCATGGCATCTCAAATGTTAAATTTAAATATTGCTTTTATTGTCACATTTCGAATATATTCTATTTTCAGACTATATTTAAAATATTCTTGGTAATTAATATTATGTTTTTGTATTTATTCAATAAAATCATTCGATAAATTCGCTCCACAGGATGATAAATGTTATATATAGAACATGGCATAATTGGACAGTTGATTCACCCTCTTAAAATGTCATCGATTTGTACTGCATAATTAAGGATACTTTAGGTACAGCTTCCTCGCGGTGTTCGTGAACGCCTAAAATACTAATAGGCCACTATAAAGATACCTCGCATGAATCTTCTTACCTTTAACGGAGACATTCGATAATTTCCAAATTTCAACTAAACATTTTGAAGGGTTGTTTACAATAATCCATTCCTTTCTATTTCGAAACGCATTCATTATTTATTAAAACTGGTAATGCCAAATCCGCCGCAGTTGAGTTTGTTCCAGCAGCGGAGTTTTAAAACTGTTTGGGATGCTCAAAATCCCATGATAAACAAACGCTCTGTAGCTGTTAATTATTTTCTTTGAAGCCTTCCGCTCCAGGTTTCCTCAACTTTAGAGCAAGTCGTAGATAAATACGATACACTTATAACATGTCTTAAAAATCGTTAAAATAGAAAATTGTCCACAATGGTTTAAAGTTACTAGAACACCGCAAAGAGTTATGAAATGTCTATTCGTGATTCAAACAATATTCCAGATTATAATTTTATTAATATAATTTAAGAAAATTTTACACTGCATTTCTCATAGGTCTACATCTTGTTGCTGTTAGGAAACCCGCACGGGCTCCTGCACCGGAAATCGGTCCGCTGCAAACATATAAAACGTTACCTCGCCTAACTCCGCATCAATTGAGTAAATTTAAACTCGCCGTCGACTCATTTTTTTTCATAAATGCCTAACGCATACCCGCCCTCGCGGGGTCAAGCAAGGGGTCATGTCTGGCTCGCACCGATAGAAACCCCACGGTGTTCCACCTTCGTGTCGATACGTTCTTTCCCCCTCGCTCCTGAGAAGGCGTGTCTGATCACGGATATGTCCTCCTACTCGGCCTTCTAAAACACGTGGGCATCACTCTCTCCGAGCTCGCCACCCGGAGGCCATGGGGTTCTGGAAAACGCGCTCGTAAGCACCAGACCTCCCGACACCCCGCGTCAGATCTGGTCTTTGCTCTGCTGCTGTCGAGAATGCCCAATTTATTGCCCGCATGTTTAATACACGCGGACATCGGGTAAGTATATTATAGACTGTGATCATAACTATATAGTGTATATGCACGCGCAGAGTTGGCGATGTCATACGAGCGTGAGGAGGGTGCAGAGCCAGAGTGCTCAGCAATGATGGCGTGGCGGCGCCGCGAGCTCGCCGAAGAGCTGGGGCCCGCTGCTGCCGCGCGTACTGCACACAGACACGCGCGCGTCCTCGCCAAGCACCTGCGAAAACGCGCGCGCAAGGACAAGCACGAGCAGCCCCCGCTGCCCGCGTAAGTACCACACCCCCTCGCGTGCGTGCGCGCCATGCACCTGCGCAAGCAAGCGCGCACAAGTACTAGCACGAGTAGCATACGGAAATATATAAATATATCTACTAGAACTGTCCTGTAGAACGTATCGAGGTGATACGATAGCGGCTAGAGGTTTCTGAATTCAGATTGGCTAAAACTTTATTTTACAATAAAATCTCTAAAAATATAGTGCTACAATCTGACATCTATACATCGTATAAAAGGAAATCGCCGGTAAGCGTCTGTCTTTTGTATGACCGCACTAATCCCAGGAACTAACAATCCAAATTAAAAAAAATATTTTTGCGTTAAATAGTTTATTGAGGAAGATAGCCTATAGCTAACAGCACGCTACGACCCATAAGAACGAAGGAGTAATCATAAGCCTTGATCCGTGATATGTATGTAACAGGCATTAATAATCCAAATATACCGCGGGTGAAACAGTTGGGAGCAGCAATATTTAAAAACTATTTTTTAAAGTTAAAGAAATTTTGTTTAAAAAGGCTTACTATAAAATAGATCAATATATTCAGGACGATGTGACAAATCTTAGACAATGAAGAGATTATAATTATATTTTAAATATTAACATTTAATAAAAATATTAATTTACATTTGACATTGTTTATTATAATCGACATAGTATTGCTTTTAATACAAATTGTAAAATACATTGTAATATGTAACAAAAAAAGTTACCCCAAACTTCTGGCGGGTGTTAGGGAGAAAATCGGGGTTAAAAGAGTTGTATATAAATGGCAAAAAATTCATTATAAATGTCGAATTTTGGTGCAAAGACTAGCAGTCGTATATGCACGGCCACCTTATTTGCGAAAAATACACAAGAAAAGCGAAAGATTTTCTTTCTGAATGAATCGTGGGTTAACAACCTCATTTTTGTCAAAAATACTTGTAACATTGATTGGTACAGTGTTGACGGATAGGGGCTCCACAACTTATTATTTTTATATTGTTCATGCATAATCTTGAGGTTTTTTTAAAAGGCGCGAAGTTGCTTTTTAATGCTGGTACCGCAACGGGTGATTATCTCGGGTAGATGAATCAATTATATGATTTTGAGATGTGGGCTACTGAAATGTTGATTCCTAATCTGCCACCGGACAGCATTGTTTTGCTGGACAACGCGCCCCATCATAGCGTACAGGCAAATAAAGTCCCATCAAAATCCAGCACCAAACCAATAATGTTGGAATGATTAACTAGAAACAATGTGGAAGCTTCGCTTCCTATAAGAAAAGACGAGCTCTTTCGTTTGATCAAGTTACATAAGCCTACAGAAAAATCATTTAGAATCGATGCGTTCATCAGAAGTCATGGCTATGTCTTACTGAGACTACCGCCATACAAGTGCGACCTGAACCCGATCGAGTTGGCGTGGTCAAAATTAATAATTGAGAAGCAACACAATGTTCCTTCAGATTTATCCCTAAAAAGACCACGGGAAGTTACGGAGCGTAGACTCAGTCGTATCACAATGTAATTTTACAAGAACATTATTGACAGAGATTTGTAATCAGGTCAGCGGTAGTGAAGACAGTGACACCGACTCTGCCATGTTTGTAATTGTGTTAGAATTTTTATCTAGTTTGATTAATATTTCCACCAATTTGTAAACAGTAAAATATTTAAAATCAAATCTTTGTTTTAGAGTTTATCGACACGACCATCACTAATTAGATCGCAGCACTAGCGCATTTCTCAGAGCTGCATTCAGATTGTGCGTGTACTTACTAAAATATTACAGAAAGTAGATATCACCATTTCAGCCTATCACAAGTGCTGAAGATAGGCCTCCCCCCAATAATTCGAAAATTGATATAAATTACATAAAAAAAGAAAATAGGGTTTTTGGAACTGAAAGGGTTCTACGTGGGTTGAAAATGATTTCACCGGAATTTTTTTTTCATTTCTCTGTTAGGTTAGGGAAGGAAGAGGTGGTTTTTCCTTTGTCCAGGAACATGCACATAGAATTAAATAAACGAATTTAGTGGAATTGAACTAAAACTAACGTTTATATTTTGGAGCGGTCCTAGTGTTTGCCTTAAGTATTAAATATTTAATAACCGCAGTAAAATTTTTCAAATTATTAATTATAATTATTTTTCTAGACCTCCCGCAACAGACGCTACAAAAAAGAAAGAATCGAATAACACATTGACAACGAGCAGCGCCACCACTACGAGCGGCAGCAGCACATACTACCAGACACCGGCCGCCACTGCACAATCATACGACCAGTCATACGCACAGCCGTATCAGCCGCCCTGGGGATACCAGCAGCCGCCGGGCCCTTACCAACACCACCCTCACCCTTGGCCTCAGTACCCCAATTACTACTAATGGCACGAGTATATTGACAAGGCTAGACACTTCATGTATATTTACCACCGTGATACGATTGGGTACTCGTGTAGCTTAGTTTTAAGTACAACAAAGGTACAGATTTACCTTGCTCTTTTGACTCCAATGATGATGAATATGTATTTGGAAAAGGAAATTTTTCATTATAATTTTAGGCATTTTAAATAAAGTTAATGCTTATAACTAGTTTTTTTTTACTTTTACTCTGACCGGTACTTTATAAAATTTTACCTTGGATATTATTATAAAATAATGTTATGGCAGATGAAGTGTTGCAGGAAAACTAGCCACCAGGTCGGCTGTTCGTGACATAGGGACTTTTGTGGCCTTAGGTGACCGCCGGGAAAGGTGTAATCACCTACCTGTCACTGAAGGTAGTGACTAGTTACCTCGGGATCAGCATTAAGTCGAATTTGACTATATATCTTTCTCTTTATTTTTGGTCAACTTAATGTATCCTATAAGTCACCGGATTTATCTTATGATTATGTATGTATGTTTAATATGTGAAATTATAAATTGTAATGTAAAAAATCTTTTATTGCGTTGGTGAGTGAGTTGGCTGGTAGAGAATGTCACGAGGCATTAAGTCTGCCCATTGAAACCGTATAGTATAAGGTGCGAATAATAGGCCATAAATAAAAAAAAATAGTTATGTCATTTCTGTCGGTAACGACATGTAATCGAGATTTGGCGCGCCTCCAGAATGGTGCTAGCAATTTTTCTAGTGGTACAAGAGCCGACAGGACTACGGTACGGACGGAACTACCCGATGTGGGCTGGGATTTTGCGGCGACCGCTGTTGCTGGTAGGCCGAAGGAGAAATAAAGGAATATAAAAACGTTTTGACATGATGAGTGTGGTGAGTGATCATCGATCATCTCAAGAAAGAAGTCGAAGAATCCTCTACGACTCCATGAGTCGACAAATACAGCCGCCGGCGGATCTTCGACGCCTGATCAGAGACAATAAAACCGCTATCAGAGCACACGGCCGCTATAGAAGGGAAGAAAATTTTAGAATGTGCCGCGTATAGAGGCACGTAAAGGCACATAACCGAAGTCCGTAACAAAAGGTGGGATTCTCTGCTAAGGGACATAGAGCAATCTCACACTGCCTTCTGTTGGCTAGCCCGGTCTCTCAAAGTAGAGAATATGGCAACGATGCCCCTCGTACTGCGCCCCGATAGATTTGCCAGCCTTCGAAGACTAATATATCCAAATGCTTCGCGGACAGTTTAAGAGTCAACATCTCCCGTTCGCGCCAGCGGACCCGACCGTCTGCAGGAAGGGGACGAGAAAGATATCCCGCGGCCACCAGTGGACGTACCACTAGTTTTTATTTATGGCTTAAAAAATTACGTTTCTGACACTTCACTCCAAATCGCAATCAATTGTATACAAAGCTTTGGCATTACTAGGTATTGAAGGATGAGGATGGATAAAGTAAAGTTAGGGCATTGTGAATTACCTTTTTAAAATGATTATTATTGGAGATGTTTATAATAAGACAATATTTTTTTTACCTTCAGCGAGATAAGTTTCCAAAGCAAGTGGTTATTCTTAAATGATAACTCTCAATATAAATTTGTCAACAAACATGTTTAAATATATTTATTTACATATACAAAATACAAGAAGATGCTTTGTACATTCCTTTAAATATTTACAATTTTCTCAATACTAGTAAGGAAGATTCAAAAGATTTATAGACGCTAAATGAAAATAAAAACTTGAGAATTGTTGTGTCATATATAATAAATATATCTTAAAGTTATATACCAGATAATAACAAAATAAAATAAATACAACATGCTTCTTTTCTTTGCAAGCTTTATTTATAAGTTGGAGAGGTCAAACATTCTTTTAATATTGTGTCAGTTTGCAAAAACAAGTGCGTAATAGTAACGGTACCTCCTGTACCCGAAACCTGCGTCTACATTTGTTTTAATTGTATAGATTTTCTAGTCTGGCAATCTTCCAATCATTCTCAGCTGTTAACTTATCAGATGCTTAGCGTTTTGAAGTTCATAAAGTTTGTGTTGCTCATGTATTTGTTTCTGCTTGTTATTCAGTTTTTATGGCATTAAAATACGCTCGTTCTGTGCAGCACTGCCAGCTTTCGCGGCCCTGATGTACGATGCTTATACAATTGGAAAAATTAACAAGATCATCATAAGGGAATCATCTGACCACGAAACAGAAACACCGAGAAGCTGATCGAATAATTACCTAATAGCAGGACGCACTACAGAGGTAATGAAAAAATCGGACAACAATCGCACGAATGTGGAGAGCCGTGTGGCGAGGTTGTGAAGGAATAAAATGCTTTGAAGTATTGAGTTTTCTGTGAGTTGGGTATTGTGACTTGAGACACATAGTGTACAAAATGTATATCTCTGTGGACTCATTACAGTCATATGTACAACAACGCCGCCCTGGAAACAGATTGGTACCCGGACCAAGACATAAGGCGTCAAAGACATACATAGTACGAGTGAAGAACGGAGAAGAATTCAAAGATGTCCCAGTATTATTTGAAGGGGAAAACTGAACTACCTAAAAAATCTTTGATAACGACAGGAGAAGCACCCAAAGGACAAATGAAGAAAGAGCAGTGAAAATCACCGCAAGCTAACGCTTCAAAACGCGGTCAAGCCACTACGCCCTCAAAGATTTAGGCGTAGAGGGCGTAGTGGCTTGACCGGCTATACAGCCGAAGGCAATATTTCCTAGAAGACCTGAACGTTAAAAAAAATATGCGATGTTTAAGTAAAACAGGAAAATATGAATGTATCTTACGAAAAATACTTCAAGTGTACTAAAAGTTATTCGTCCACGCTCTCTCTTTAATACTTTGTCTACAGGAGAATTATAACTACCGTCAAACGCCTTTGAACCTCATACCACTGAATAAAATAAATATATGATGCCCTTCAAGCATTAAAGAAGTTTTGTCCTCATTCTGTCTAAGAATATTACCCACTAGCTTACCGCAAATATGTTTTATTTCATAGCAATTAGGGTCCATAGCGACTAAGAATATCCTCAACATATACAGTGAGTATAATTAATATATATATACTGAGCTTTTTTTACAAAAAATAGGGTACCATCTCTATCGAAGAATGTGATACACAGAAAATATTATCAATCCCTCTTCTCTTGATAACATTGAACAAAAAAAGGAATGAATACGATTTTTTTATTTTTCAATACAAAGAAATAACGAAATATAGGGGGTTTTAAGTACAAAAAGTTTTCGTACATTATGAGACCAAGGACAACATTCGATCGTAGGTCGGAAAACCGTTCGTATGAAAGTAAATTTTATATTTCGGTTCGGTTCGGATGGGAGGTGTACCGTGTGGCGAAAAAAAAACTTTATTTCGTTAGTTCTTGTTTTGAAAAGTAAAAATTCTCATTTATTTTTTTATTTTCAATGTTATCGAGAGCAAAAGACCCGATAACCTTTATTTACTTATCATGTATTGTTCGATACAATTTCACTATTTGTTGTCAAAAAAATGCTGGTTGTACGAATACTTTTTACACATAGTGTGTGTACCTTAAATACTTTACATATCTAGGTACACAATACAGAAGAAAGTATTCTTCTTCGCTGTATCGTGTGACAACTAATTTTTTTTATTCAGAATTAATTTGACAATGCATGTTTCTTTCGTGTACAAAAGGTGTAACTTATTTATATGAGAATACACCACCGAATAGTAATTTAGTAAAGTAGTTAAAAGTAATTTTAACTTCATGTATTGAAAAACAGATAGTTTTAATAACTTTTTGTCTGTTTGGTTGACAATACGTATTAATAATAATAAAGAAAGTCTAGTTTTTAACTATATAAATGCATTTGTGAAATTATTTACTCAACTGTCGTAGCACGATTTTTCCATATCCTTCATATAACCCTTCTAGTTATTTGAAATGTATTATTGTATTTAGAATACAGTATAATTTTAGCTACATTCAGTCTAAGAGAAAAAATATTACGTGGTTAAAATGTAAACGTATGTCTATACGTATATATATATATTTATACATAAAAGGAGACACTTATCAATAAGGTTACATTTTTCTATAACAATTGCATAACATTGAATTCACCGTAAGCTTATACTAACGTGATATTTTAGGACATGGATACATTCAGTCTAAATCATCAATGAAAGTCAACAAAATAAGTACCGCAATAACTTTTTAACAGAAATCAATTTTATATCTTATAAGGTGATTAATTTTATGGTTTGGAACATTCTTTCTTTAAATAATCCTAAAAATTATCTTTAATGTGTTTAAAATGCTAAATAAAATCAAATGCTTTTATTAATTTTAACTCATTTAAAATTATAGTAATTTAGTATAGTAATGCAGCTTCTTTAGTGTTGCAGATGTACGTGGCCGACGGTAATCACTTACCATCAAGCAAGCCGCTTGCTTGTGTGCCCCCTTTTCCATAAAAAAAAAACGGGATGCACATAGAACAGAGAGTTCATTTGCAGAGGCTACATTAAAATTAACGAAAATCCAAATATTGTCTATGCACATTCCACTACAAGTGTGGTGTGACGATACAGTTCTGAGTATAGTATATGATTATGTGAATTACTGTGCTCTGAATTAAAGTTGGGAACAAACTTAATTATAACATGAAATTGTAGGAAGTCTTTCGTGCATGCCATTTTTTGCCACTGACCCTCTGAAATCACTTCAAGGTAGATTGGCTTGGATAAAACTAGCTTTGTTCATCTATTTTGCTTTTTATTAACCACAGTAATGTCCATGGCCGCAAATTTGTAGTTTATTCGACGTCACGTCACAATGTCGGTGTTGACGTCAGGACATAAGTCTATTCTAAAACGAATAAACGTGAGGATTGGTCCTCGCCGCCCAAGGTTATCAGCCCGTACTGGCGGACTTAGAACAGCTTTCATCATGAGCAGGCTGCTTTCGCTGCCTTCACGGCTGTAAAAAAATAACATGTTTATATAATATTTGATGTAGCCAGTCCTCTTTATCTCAGTGGACTATTTATTGAACGGGATTCTTTCACAACATATTACCCAGGTAATGAGTTTTTATGTGACAAGAGAGTAATCTGTCTGGCGTTAAGTTGTCATAATATCTTGTATACATATTAATTCATCTAAGAAATACTTTGCTTAAGATCCTCTGAGGGCTATGATACAAAGCGTCAGTCATTACTGAATATTACATATAGGTGTTCAGTTCCAATAATTAATCATACGAAACAGGGCTCAGCTTCATGCAGCGACGGTTCACAAGATCGAATCAGCTTCTTAATTTTATACTGCATCATTTCTTCGTAAATGTTATACATTTTATCGCAATTTTCTAAAAAGAGAAGAGCTCGAATGCACGCCTCCATCCATTGCAACAGCAATTTTCAAAAGAACAGTGTTATTTTGTCATTTGGGGAAATGTGTACCACATACCTGTCACTGAAGACAGTGACCGGTTACGCCGGAACCGACTATAACCCCAAGGATAAGAGGCTTTGAAATCTTCGGCAGAAGAGAAGTAAGCGCGCTCCACCCACTATATCTTACATAGGTACCGCTGACTATGTGTTCAGAAACACCTAAACTGTTGTAAAATCTAAACTGAACTGTCCAAATGAAATAGTCTCCACGAAATGTTTAAAGCAAAGAATGTATTTAATGTGATAAGGATTTTTATTTATGCACCCAAATCGATCTCTTTGAATAATGTACATAATGTCTACTTTTACTACCTTTTTTTGATTATTTGGTCATCCTATTTTCCATAAATAATTCTTACAATTAGCAAATCTTATTTGTGCAAACATGTATTATAATTTAATTGCGTATTGAAATCGTTATAAACGATTATAAACGAAAGTAAGTAAATTGTAAGTTATAATAGTTTTCTACTTTGCTGGTTTAATATTACTAATTTTCAAAGAAACATTTCATTTAAATAAAAATGATCTAGGGCTGTCTGGACACGGGAAAATGGCTGTATGTATATTATGTCAATTAATCCGACATTACAGCGGGCATTGTGATTAACGTACCACCTGATGAATCACGCGAGCGAGAGTTGCGCCAGCGCTACCGACCTCTCACCTCTGCAACTGGTTACGTTGCTTTTTTTTGTATCACAGGCGTGTGAACATATACTGCTGGACACTGTGTGCGCACGTGTGAAATCCGAATAGATTCCTGCCAGGGAGCCTCAGACGATCGCAACTCAAACTGTTAGTTAGTTAGTCCTATAAACAAATTTCACTACTTATTGTTGTTTCTCGTAGGAGACGCGCCCCGAGTGATTACTAGAAACGTTAGAATATTACGATGACCAAGAAATGCTTATTATATATTATACTCATATTGTGCCTATAGACCGGGAATCGAAAAGGTCACTACGCTTTCTAGATCATTTTACTAAATTTGCGCTTTAAACAGTCTAGGTCAAGACACAGATAAATGGGACATTTTAATTAAACATTTGGTAGCATCTAAGCTAGAACGTCAAACAGTCTTGAAGAGGGAAGAGATGCGTAGTTTATGGGACGATTTACCAACTTGAAGCCTCTCAAGACGGAGCACCTACCAATTAAATAATATGCCTCCACCGGTGCCACTGAAACTAGTCCTTCCTTTTCTAACTTTTATGTTTTTTTTTCTGTATTAATGGGTCGTCGTAGAATTTATGACAGTCCCTTATTTAGTGATATGAACCTCTTGAAGCGCCATACAAAGGTAAACAAGCCCAAGCTTTGTCTTAATTGCATACGCTCAGGTCCTCATGTCCGTCGATGTAAAGTAGGGTCTAGCAAAAAGTGTAAGAAGAGACATAATATATTGGTCCATATACCAAAGAAGCAGCTGCCGCTGGCTAATAACATAGTAATGGTTGGCCACATCTGACAACTTAATATCGCCAGACAACCCTAAAATCGAGTACTGTTATCGACCGCTAAGCTCGACGCGGTTGATCCAATAACAAACAAAATAGTAAAATTGCGTGCCCTTCTCGATCGTGTGAGTTAGTCATAATTTTTATAGCTATCACTAGCTTTACAAACCAATTCTACTGATGCCATTAATTTCGAAGGCATTGGCAACACCCAAGGCACAAACCGGTATAATTATGTTCAAATTCGTTACTATAACATAATATACTGCCATGTTCTCCCACAAGTAACGGCAATGTATCAATCTAATTGTCGGCAAATTCCGGAGAATACTCCAAAAGTCTTTTGTTAATCCTTCTGAGTAGTACTGTGTCAAACAATTCCAAGCCGATACAACTCGATAAAAATTGGGACATTTTGTATGCGTCTTCCTCTAAAAAATACTCCCGATTGCCTGGGTGACTCCTTCCAAATAGCAAGAAAGCGCTTCTTTGGTTTAGAAAGACGATTCAGAAAAAGTCCAGACGTTATCAATAGACTGATCAAGACATAAAATTTATGCGTGAGTACGTAGGAGGTAAGACACCTCTCAGAGTCGCCGGTTTGAATATCAAATACATGTTACTTTCATTTCCATCATGCAAAGAAAAATATGGATTCATTACGGAGACCAGTCAGTCCTCCAACATTAGTTGTGTCTTCAACGGGTCATCTACTTTCTCTTGTACCTCTATCAATACCTACAAAATTATAAGGCAAACAATTCAGGACTGTCTTTTCTATATATTATGACAGTGAGTAGTATGAGTGATTTTTGTGTGAGATGCTGGATTGCAGGAAGTAAATGCCGGTTACCAGATTGAAGACTATTTATTGAAGATCACTGATTATTACAAGTACGTAGTATTAGTAACTTTTCATCACTTGTGATCAATCTTTTCAAAAACAGTTCAGTTTCATTATGTTTCAACAGATAATCGCAAATAAGTACACGATTCATTAGGTTTCCTTCAGTGAGCTCGTGTGGCACCTAAACGTCGAGCTTTTTCGTATATTCAGACTTATCCAAATGGCTTAAAACTGTTTTGTGCTCAACCCCTAGCTACCTCTTCAGCTATGTTGTAACTAGTAATATGCCGATCTTGCACCACTTTTTCAAAAATTACATCGACTTCACCTGTAACAGGTCGACCAGAGCGTGCTTCATCTTTGAAATTAAAATTATTGAACTGAAAACGCTTGAACCAATTTTGTTCTCCTTTTACTGACACATCGTTAAGTGCATAAACGATACAATTTTTTTTCGTACTGTAAGTAGCATTTTACACTTTTTTGAAATGAAACTTATCGAATTTCTTCCTTAGATTCGCTCATTTTGGCGGACAGAAAAACAATAGAACAATGGCGGAAACGGATTTTATTTTTAACTTTTCTGATTTTAAAATGTCATCTATTTAATGGTATTTAATCGTATTAAAATCAGCCAGATACAAACCGTACAACCAAAGCGATTCTACTGCAACTATTAACATATAAAATACGAAATACTTTTTCCCCAACCTAATACATACATGTTTTAATTGATTTTTAATAATGCTAAAAAGCATTATTAAAGGGTCCCCAATAATCTGATTTATAAAACTGCGTGCTTATGTACAAAACAAATATTTACTTATAATGTACATTTTAAAATGAAAGCTGTAATTCACCTTCACGCTCCTTGCGACGCAACTTCTTCCGGCGACGGTCAATGGCAGCCAACTCCGCTTTCACAGAGTGGTATGTTTTACGAAGATCTGCTAGTCGCGTTGTCAGCACATTGATACGCTTCTGACAATCCCACGATGGGTCTGATGAAAGGCATGTTGAAATTTGTAACAAAGTTCGTGCTATGTCAATAGTCTAAAGCTTGCTTATATTTCATAGTAAACGAATTAGTTGGGTCTGATCCTCGTTACCAGACTCAATAAAATTATTTATTGTCATTTAAGTACTCATTAACTAATGTGTGATGAATTCAATTGATTGATGAGTAATTAGCATGAGTATAGCATATGCTTTATCAAACAAAGATCGAAGTAAAGTACAAATTCGACTGACAGGTTGTTGCAAAATAATTTTTAATATATATTTTAGTATTAATTTCGTACATAGGAATGTACTTTGACAAAACAAAAAAACTACAAAATTGGATAAGAAATGGGCATTCCAATCAAAATTATTATCAATGTCATTCAGACATTCATGAATTATCATATATCTATCTTTTCGTTGTCATATTACGTTGATGGCGCTTAGGGTGTTTATTAACGAAATTAAATTTCATTTATATCTCCTTATTGGCTGTGAAGTCCACTAATGCTCTTTAAAATAACAACCCGTGATATAATAATTATATAAATATGTAGTATGGCTCGAAAACCGTGCCTATATGGAAGGAAGGCTGCGTACCCAGCAGGAGTTCCGGTACCAGATTTCAAAGTGAATTTAAAAAAAAATGTTTACCTAAGTCAACGTAAAAGTTGTATTTAAGTGGTTGGTGTGTGAAGTGTGAGTGGTGCGCGGGCGCACCGTGTGTGTGTGCGTGTGCGTGCTCGTCGGTGTCTCGACGGGAGCGGCGAGTACGCCCACGGCCCGCCGCGGAACTCTCAGAAGCTTTACGGGAACGGCTTGCTACAACAATAAAAATGTGACATAATATGGATGTGGAGGAAATACACACCTACAATACCTCTTTATAGAAGAGTATATAAAAATACTGTTCCATTTTGAATTAATTGATAGTAATCGATAATGAACAGGAAATTATAATAACACAAGTATTCTTAACTTATAATCATTTTCTAATAATATTAATATTAGTTTCTATGGGTTAAAACGTTACGGCACATAACAACTAAATTTTGAAGTCTCTAACCAGTCCGTTACAATTACTAGGTGTAGTAAAATAAATATTACCTATCATAGTTTACATTTGTAAAATGTGATAATCTTTAACACTGTTTTTGAAAAATCCATAAAACAGTGCTAAAGAAAAATTTTAAATTAATTTAGGCATATTAGAGAGAAGTTTACTACCATGTACCCTTATTATAAATTATTTTCCTTAAAAAAATCTCTTAAGAGAAACTTCGGTCTACCAACTCTTTGTCGGTTAAAATACAGCTCACTCAAACTGCTCTTTTAAGAGCAATCAAAACTTTAGGTTGGTGGCGAAGTAGTGGGGTTCTACCGCAGGGTAGTGCCGCAGGGTCCGACCCCGGGGGTGGCTGCCCCCACCAGCTGATGTTATAAATAATACTTATTCATATCGTTGTCAAAAAAAAAAACTCACGGCGAGGTTTATCCATATCGTGTGCGGGTGAGCCGTGTCCATGTGTGTCATCATCGTCCTCCTTGCGCTCTAGTGGACTATCGCGCTCCGATATACGCCGCTCTCTGTTAAATTATAATTATTAATTGTCTAAAATTTTACTTAATTGCTAAGAATACTATATTTTTAAAAACGTGCTTATTTACAGTTATTTAATGACCGATTCTTTTTATATACAATAGCCAGCTATGAGTTATTCATCACCTGTGGGGCGACAAGTCTAGGCTGCTGTCCGGCGTGGTGGGTGGTGTGTTGTCGAGCAGCACATGCCTGCGAGCCCAGGGCACCGGAGCGGGCTCGGGCGCGGCCTCCTCGTGGGGTGCCGCCATTCCCGCACCCCCAACACCACCCGCGCCTCCACCGCACGCCACCTCACGGGACCCGCTCGAATGTCGCCTCTCCTCAGCTAAAGCGAGAAATTTGTAAAAGTAAAACTTTTATGTATGTGTTAGAGGAAATGCCGTGCTGGGCATGGTCTCTTGCTTGATGGTCCTGCTCTAACCTTTGGAGTGCGAGTGGTGCGGCGGAGCGCATGCAAAGGGCATAGTGTGCTTATGTCGCGGCGGCGCGGGCTCGGCGTCCGGCGCCGGCGAGCCGGGGATGGTCTCCTCACACAGCAGCAGCGAGATGTTGCTGTCCTCTTCCGCGGCGACGCTGCATGCGACAGCGCCTGCGGCCGTACTAGCCCCCGCGCGACCGCTGCCCGCTACAACTACACTTGCACCTTAACAACAAAAATAAATATATTATAATTGCCAATTCACAATTAAATTTAAAACGGTTTAGATACAACCGACCGACTTTAAACCCTCTTCCATACTATGGAGTGGAATATTTTCTTCAAATGTTATATCTTCCACCCTGGAGGTATTCCTGATTCTTATTTTGTTGATTATGCTATACCATACTATATTAAATAAAGTGAATATTGTAGTGAGTACAGTATCTCTGCGTGAGGGTAGTTGTGTAAATAATACTCACTGTGCTTCCTCTCATTCTTGCAAGCATCCTCGAGCATGAGCAAGGACTCGCCGGCGCTCCATTCACCGGGCGACTTGCCAGCGTGTAGTGCTCGGGCCCCCACTGCCTCCGAACTTCCCCCACTTCCCCACTCCTCCATGGATACCTTATCTATTATAAGCCTAAAAAAAATTGTAATTTTATTAATATAGTTATCATTATGTAGTCCATTGTTGGACGTAGGCCACAGAAGTTTATAGTCATCGCTACGCATGAATTAGAAGAAGCTTGAATAAGAAGAGATAATTTGAGTCAAGGATAGATTTGAATAAAGCTGTTTGATGCAGCAGATTGCACCAGAATATTCTTTAAATATTGTCGCACAGGATGTTACTTCCAATGCGTAATGGTGCATGATTCCAATTTTTCTTGTGTCCGCGAGACATTTACGTAAATGTAACATTTTTTTATTAAGTCAATAATTTCTGATAGCAACCGGTAGATTGAATGCGGTAGAGCCACGCAGCAGCTGTCTTATAGCTGCAGCACGATTGGGTCGGCTTGACCGGGTAGTATCACTTTCATAGAGTACAAGTGTTAAATAGCATAGTCTGACTCAATCACACGATATAATCGTATAGCGTGTAATTAAATCGGAGACGCATTTACTTCTGCTTCTTGTTTCTTAATCGAGGATAGATTGCGAGGCTAGACACCCGTGTATAACTGTGTCCGTTGGTTACAAAGATTTTAATAAGAAAAACCCCACTTACGGCCCCAATTTCTAAATAACAATTTTTTTAAATTATACCTTCTGTCTGAATCATCCGAGTCGCTTGATTCACTCCTGTCTCCAGGTGGGAATGGTGGCAGAGGAATGCTAACCGCCGATTGGTTGATCTGACTAGATAGTTTTTGTATAGTGTCGCTCAGAACCTTATTATTCTTTCCTGCCGCGCCGAGAGGTAAGTCCGCGACACTCTTTCGTCGTTCCAAGATGTTCAAAGGACTTTGTAACCGCGGAGGCGTTGGCTCTTTACTTTTAATTTTCTTTATTTCTGAGAGATCACGTTTTAGATCTGTAAAATTGGACGGTTCTCCAAATATTGAGTCCATCATCGGAAGCGGACTGATTTTTACTATCGGCTCTATTTTACTCAATGGTTTCAAAGGTTCGCATTTGGCAAGAGGTTTTACTTCGGGTGATATGGGTAATGGTTTGTCTTCTTTGGTTATTAAAATGTCTTTGCTCGGTGTAATAGGTCTGCCTTCCACTGGAGGAGGAGACATAGATATCCTTTTAGCGCTGTTTATTGCTTTCAAAAGCTTTTCAGCTATCTTGGGACCTTCTGATTGCAAAAGAAATCCAGGTGGTGGTTCCGGAAGAACGTCAATTCGAGCAGGGCTATCAGGTTCAGACTTATCTTCTTCGGTATCAATTAGAGGACTAGATGGCGGTTCTATTTTTGAAATAACCGGATCTGGATCCAGTTTTTCTATTTTTAATTTTGAAGTTTCTTTCGTTTCTATAGCAGGTAATGTGACTGGCAGTTGTTTTATTTGATCTTCCTTATCAGTTAGAGTTGTATCTTTTTTTGTTTCTTCAACGGGTTCTGATAATGTCGTAGTGACAGGTTTTGAAGAAATAACATTGATGTTTGTACTAGGAAGTTCCAATATAATTTGTTGTGGTGGAGTTTGAGGGGATTCAGGTATGTCTATTGTTTGTTGTTCAGTTAAAACTATTACGACTTCTTCTCTAACAGGCTCTGAATCTTGTACTTCTTTGATTGGCTCGGGTACTTCCGTCACCTTGAGAACTGGTTCATTGGGAATTGGTACGCTTTCTTCTTTCGTTACTTCAGGTTCATCTTCAGAAGATTGTTCGTCATCAGCCGGACTATCTGGCGAATCATCAATTAATTCTCTTAATTTACTGACCTTACTCTTTTTGGAGTAAGTTTCTTGATTTTTAGCCGGTGTGAATCCTTCGAAAATGGGTCCTGAGCTGCTATCGCCTGGAAATGAATCGTCATCTAACGAGAAAATACCATCTTTGGAGTCTTCTTCGGGACTTTGTCGTCCCGGTACTAGAGATGTAGTCGCGCCAAAGTCCCTAAAGGGAGATAGGGACGGAGATCTTATTGTGGATGGCCTTAGCCGTAAGGGGTCTTCAGATATTTCTTCACTCAAAGACTTTGACAATGTTGATGTATATTTGCTTGGTGAAATGTCATCAAATATTCGATGCATACGTTTCTTTTTCTCATCATGTAATTCTAATTCAAAAGGTTCCGGCTCTTTAAACTCGTAAACATCTTCAGGTTGTTTCACGGGCTGTGGGGGCTCGGGTGGTTGAATGGATAATTTAATGGGGCTTGGTGTTTTATCTTTTTGTATTTCTTGCTTGATGGGTTCCTCTGGCTCCTGTTTGACGCTGTGCAGTCCTTTTAGTTCCGATCGGATTTCATTAAGATCGTAGTCCCTTCCTTGATGCTGATGCCCGGTAATATTGACTCGTGGTTTCTTGGCAGGAGATGCCATTGCTGGGGTGGATGTGGTCCTGACAGGTCTCTTGCGTGGTTTACTTGAACCACTGCTATCACTTGATTTAGCGTCTTTTGACCTTGGTGGGGCTATAAAAAGAAGGTAATGTGTTAATTAACCAGGTTGTTTTTTTATAATTTCTAATGTAAATTGCGATTGTATATATGCTTACTTTTAATGATGGACTTGTCGTCAGATTTCTTGGATGACCGTTTGATGTCATCGTCGCTGTCAGAGTCGCTATCAGAATCTGAACGTGCTGAAGATTCTGTAAAAGCAGAATAAATAACAATATGTATTTGTAATGAAAGTAATATTTACAGATTTTATCGCGTTTAATTTTGTTTTCAGAAGTTTCGGGTGCTTTACAGCAGCCGTGGTCACTGGGGGACTGAGGTGTTAGACGTCCAGATGTCATAGTTAACTCAGCTTTTAATTATTAATTTTGTTCCGATCTACGCAGAATGTACTCACAGTATTTTAAGACGGTGCAGTTTTATGCTTGGTTTTAGATTTAATGTTATTTATTACTGGATTCCAATCCGATGATAGGATCCAACCATAGTACGTAATATACGTAAATAATAGTTTCAATTTAAAGTGTTAGCTTGAATACAAGTAAATATTATTTTTTTAAATAACAAACATTTATAATGAAAATCGAGATAAAATATAACAAAATAAAATTTTACCTTCTGTTCTTTTTGTTCTTGCCCGTCTGCTTAAGCTTGTATTCTGAAAATTCAAAATCAGCAATTAAATATTATTATAGTCCTCGACAAATAAGGGGGCCGTTTTGACGTTTCTCAATTATCATAGTGAGCTAACTTTGTACGAACGTTTATACACGAAAGCTATCTAATGACAGAGAGTTATCAGTTTTTAGCTAAGGTACAATCAGCCGTTTTTTACTACCTTTATTAAAGTTATTTGCATACCACGACGATTAGTAAAATTCTTAATAACATAATATATGACCAAATAATTTAAATATGAACAACAAAAAATGCAAAGAAGCGTGGTTACAAAGTTGTGTCATAAGGCACGTTGCCATAGAGTTGCGAAAGTATGAAACCATTAATACACATAATACAAGTAGGTAAACAGATAAATTTACAAAATCGTTTGTAAACTGTTTGGCAATACATCGTAAATTCTAGAATAATTAAAATAAGTAATTCTAAAACGCAGCCTAAATTATATAATTTATTAATTACAATAGGTATCTATCTACCGTGCGGTATCGGTATAAGAATTTCGTAAGTGAAAAGCCTTGAAAATAGCTAAGGCTACAGACAGAAGGCAGCATAACCATTACGAAAATTACCAGGCCGATGATGGGCAGCAGTGTTTTTTAAAATTATAGGTATAGGTCACTTCTTTTACATGACAATTAGGTTAATAGTGGTATGGCCTGTGTTAAAATTTGTCTGTCCTGGTTGTAAGATACAAAGGAAACTTAGACAATTTCAAGAAATTAAGGTACAGTTTACAGTTGTCCATTGGAGGTTAGATGTGTATTATTCTATGCTGGTGCGGAATTAAGCTCAACAACTTACTTTTAATTGTTTTATATAAATATTACTTATTAATGTAATTTGTATTGTTATTATTATTTTCTTTTTGTTGTTATTTATATTCTGATTCCTCGTGTATTACGAAAAGCCTGACGACTGCTGGTGAAAAAATAAATAAAAAAGGGTTCCGACAGAACTGGTACCAGCGCTGTAGTTATGGTTTAATATTTAGCATTGCTACAGCATTATGCTGAGTCGTACGCCGTTTTGTTGCTGCAACTCAATAAAAAAACTTTTTTTATATTATTATTATTATTTTTTTGTTATGTCAATTAAGTTTTCATTATGTGTTTCTTGAGTTGTGGCAATGAATAAAGTACTTTCTTTCTCCTTTCAGTGTCAATGGTGCGAGGTGCCTGGTACTGGGATCGTCAATCGCCATAATATCTACGCTCGCATGCCGAGCAAGCGAGGGAACCGGATGGCAAATCTTCTTAAGAGAGAGGGCTGTGTCCTGCAGAGGACTATTTATAGACTGGTGCGAAAATGTAAGTAATTTCATTTTTCACAAATTACCACTGGTGCATGTGCATCTCTAAGTGTATTTACTGTCGAAACCAGCAGTATTTAACACAAAATTCCACTTTTTTTATTTAACACAGCACACCAGTGATATGTCTCAGCATTCATACTTGTGTTAAATAAATCACTTCAATATTATTCCGATCTTAGGTAATTTATTAATGATTGTGACAGCATCACTAGCGCAAGGGTACCGCTACTGGGCTGGTGCCCAGCGTGGTGAGTATGGGCAAACCTTCCAAGAAATGTATGCCAGCTTTTGGCGACGCTTTCTTGTGAAGACATTCTTCAAAAAATCTTCAGCAGTGGACTGATGCACCACCTAGTAGTGGCCGTAGTGGAAACGTACCTTCTTGTTGTGCGCGTCGTGCTGCGTGACGTTCAGCGCGATGCGCTGCGGCTTAATCCACTCGTCGTAGCGCGTGTTCCAGCCCGTGTAGTGCACGCGCAGCATGCCCTCCGACGATATCTCAATCACCTTCGCCTCGTATGTCACCTGCGCAAACACGCGGCACACACGTGCATATTTTTTCATTTTAAGTTTTGACATTATTTGACCCGTTAGTTAAATCAAGAACCATCATCTTGGACCCGTTAATTTGTAAGCTGAATCCATAAACATATAAACTTAACTAAGTAAAAGTAAATTAGCGACCTGCAAATGTACCACTACTTGTAAGAGCCTCCCAAAAATTTTGAGGATTTTTGAAGCTGGAGGGGTCCGCCACACTGCTCTAGCGTGGGTTTGCGGAAATGTATTTTTTATTATTATTTATCAGACATTATTCCTATGTTTTCCTTTACCGGCGAGATTTTTTTTTTATAGAAAAGGCGGCAAACGAGCAAGTGGTTCACCTGATTGTAAGTAATTACCGTCGCCCACGTTCATTTGCAACACCAGAGGTGCTGCAGGTGCGTTGGCGGCATTTATTGGTATTTGAGGTATAGGGAGGGGGCCTCCGGTCCCCTGTGTCTACGCCTAAAACATTATTAATCCTGTCATTCTAAAAAAATCAAAATAATCTTAAAAATACAAAACCTTTGACTCCGATTGCGTGGGACCGTAATACACTTTTAATTTGTCGCCAACTTGTGCTTTTATGTTGCCTCCACTGGAGCGAGTAGATTCGTTCATTGAGGGCCTGCAATGTATTGTCAATTGCTTAATACTAATTTGAAAAATAAAATTTAAATGCGCGTAATTGCATTTAACAGGACTTAGACTTTAATAAATGCTGTTGATTTTTAAGTAATTATTGAAAACCAAATGACACTCAGTCGCCCCTTGGTCCTGTCATATCCCTGGCTGAAGTTAATATATAACAGTTTTTCATGTTCTCTTCGAAACATACTGTAAAAAAATCATACAATCTTATTTATACTTTCCAGAAATGTAACCCAAATAAAGACATCGCTCCACGATTTCTTGATTTGCGGCCGGATGTTACCTGTTTTTGCGGTCGCGCGGTCCGAATTTTAACAGGTTTCATTTTTATTATTATTTTTAACTAATGCTTAAACTGGTTACATGTCCAATTACTTTTAAATTTACCTGCTCAAATGGCCACTACATGTTTCATCTCAAAAATGATTGAATAAACGTATTAATGGTGTAATAAGTACTGGGAAGTACTAATTTTACATTGTACTTACTCGGTACTCTTTCTCTTGCGCGGTCTCTTGCTGCTGTTGGAGGCGATAGTGTTCCCACTGCTCGCAGAGTTTGCACTCTGGCTACGTCGACTTTGCATTTTCTTAGTTGGTCCGCATCTACTTTTTTTTAATAAAAATTAACCAAAATTGGTCATTAATTTACCGTGTGGTGGCGGCGTCAGAACCATTTCTGATCCCATGGCTGTCGTAAAAGGCGACTAAGGAAAAGGCCTTAAAACTTTATGACATCTGGCAGATGACTCAACAACCGTTCAGAAACGTACCAGCCGACAAGTCTGCCAATGACGAGCCGTCCCTAAATTCGTCAGTCAAGTTTTATGATATCTTTCCTCCAAAAAGAAGTAAATATCAAAATTACTTCCTGCGGACAATTATGACGTTTAACTGAACTTAAAAATTTAACTAAGGAACTGGTGTTACAACCTGGTTTTAAGGGTAGTATGTATTTTGGTAAAAAAAAGTTGAAAAGGGGGGAGTCGGAAAATTACCCCCTAAAGCCTCTTCCCGTGGAAATGTAGTTTTTAAAACTATAAACTCACTATTTTGTGCCTAAATTTTACTGACGGACGTACCGATTGTCTTCGTAACCTCTTACTTCCCTCTCAACGGGGGAGAGCCCCGTGCGAAAATATATATTTTTAACTTATGTTTTATTTCTTTACGTAAAATCATAACCACCTTGTTTAGATACCTTGATACCACACCTGATATAGTAGCCTATCTCTTTAGTGGCCTCTTACGACTCTCATCAGAATAAAGGAGGCAAATCCTTATACCGACACCACACGACAATCTCATCTCAAATAGATTAAAAAGAAATAATAATAATATTAATTAACATTCTTACCTGGACGCCCGGCCTGAACTGTCACTGTCGGTGGAGGCGTGTGGGCGTCGCGATGCCCGCGGTGTGCCAGCATTTGTTCCTTCGATCACTAGAAAATGACAAAATAAAACCAATTTGTATTAGGATCTTCTCACCATCAGTCAGTTAATAGTCCTCTGCTGGACGGACTGCTTAGATGCTGAAGATAGCTTTGCTTCATAGGATTAGCAAAGTTATATGATAGAAAGAACACACCGCCATTATTTGTAGTAGAATAATCATCACAATTACGAGAGTAAAATTATAAATATTGTATTTAATGAACCTCATAGTTTTTTTTTTATCTATTAAGAAGTTTTAAAATTCTTAACTTTATAAAAAAATCGTGTTAAGATCATGGGTGTTTTTTTTTATGGGAAAGGTGGCAAACGAGCAAGCGGCTCACCTGATGGGAAGTGATTACCGTCGCCCACGTACATCTGCAACACCAGAGTAGCTGCAGGTGCGTTGCCGGCCTTTTTGGGTATTTGGGAGATGGGAGGGAGAATGGGAGGGGGATGGGGAAGGCCTCCGGTTACCTCACTCACCGAACGAAACGCAGAAGCACAAGATGCCTCTACTTCGAGCCGGTCCATTCGAGCAGCAGCAAAAGTCGCCGCTTGGCTCTACCACGTTCTGAATATTGCCGTTATAACAAATTTAACTTACTTTTAGACAAAAAAGGTCTTCTTTTAAGGGGTCTCTTTTCGTGCAACTCCGTTTTGACGGCCGACAGGCTACGAGTCTTTGAATGCGAGCGAGGCTTTATCGCGGGTTTCTCTTCACCTGTGCTTGTAGATGAGCTTTTATCCTTGTCTTTTTCTTTGTCTTTGTCGTTTTCTTTGTCCTTCTCTTTTTCTTTTTCCTTTTCCTTGTCTTTCTCCCTTTCCTTGTCTTTCTCCCTTTCCTTTTCTTTTTCCTTTTCTTTTTCCTTTTCCTTCTCTTTTTCCTTTTCCTTCTCTCTTTCCCTTTCCTTTTCCTTCTCTTTTTCCCTTTCTCTCTCTTTTTCCCTTTCTTTCTCTTTTTCCTTTTCCTTTTCTTTTTCCTTGTCAATCCTAAGGAAGATAAAAAAAATATGTTATTGTTGACAATATAGCACATTAAGCTGATCATTAAATTAGTGTCTTTAACAATCGATGATAGCCAGTGTATATTCAATGGCCATCGTCAAGGGACAAAAGTGCTTACATTAACTGCCTATAAATAGTCCACTGCAGGACATAGGCCTCTCTCATGACGAGGATTCGCCATAACCGCCACGCTCGGCAAGTGGATTGGCAATCGCCCACCGAACTGCATAATTTTTGTCTGGTATTTTTTCGAAATGGTTATCATTAGTTGCCTTTTACAACCACCCACGGGAAGAAAGGGAGTGGCAAGTTTTTACGCCGATACTGTACGGTTCTTGTTATGGAGAACTTCCTTAACTTTATTATTGCAACTTATAGTTAAAAATTAAAACCAAATAAAGAGGGGAAGCAACTCTTATCTATATGCTCCAGGGATGTGCAAAAAGATAAGTACTATGGTGGTAATAAAAACTAGA
Source organism: Bhutanitis thaidina (assembly GCA_029286595.1). Taxonomy (NCBI): domain Eukaryota; kingdom Metazoa; phylum Arthropoda; class Insecta; order Lepidoptera; family Papilionidae; genus Bhutanitis; species Bhutanitis thaidina. The sequence goes on along the minus strand of JAGSMS010000028.1, from coordinate 5,064,012 downwards.
GAAGTATTTTTTTTATGAAACTTGTCTGGACTGTTCCTAGTCAAACAATAATTCGCCAGGTTCTAATAGATATACATTTTTATATTAAACAAATAGTTTCACCCCTGTGTATTCCTAAATTCGAAATCTCTACTGGGTCTTGGAGGCAGTTTAACTGCAAAATTGCACATGGACAAACACCCAGTTCCAAAACAATAATTTGAAGTCTATTTGTATGGGGTATTTGTATAATTGTCCCGTGCAAAAATCGAACTCGTAACCTACGGCTCCGCGGTCTAATGCTTAGCCTCTGAGCCGATATATTTGTGGAAAGACAAATCGCGGATTGAAAATTTAAAAATTCTGAAGTCACAGACAGTCACTTTCATTTTATTCAGGACGGGCGGGCGTCCAATGTTTTCTCTGTGTCAGGATAAGGTTAACTAATTATGTGGATAATTTCCTTAAAACCTCACAAAAGTCGTGAATGTTGGGTGCTGCGAATGCTTACGGCGCCTCAGAAACAAGTGAGAGTAGTGTATAGAATACTTTTACGAGCTCTGTAGCGAAGATCCATCAAATATCTTCAACAGAATTGTTACTGGAGGTGAGATATGGGTACATCGATATAACCCTGAAAGTAAGCAGGAGTCCTTGTAGTAGCCGTAGCAGGAAGGGTCCACAACCCCGACGAAATTCAAAGTCTCCCCGTCTACAGGAAAACTGGCACACACAGCTACGGTGTTTTAGGACCAGCAAGGGAATTTTGCTGATAGAGTATGCAAAAAAGTAAACAATAAACGCAGCATCCTCCTACTTATCCCTATTACGTAATTTACGGGAAGCGTATAAAGAAAAAAGGCGGAGTTAACTGACCGCCGGTTAATTGCTTCTTCACGACAACTTACTCATTGCACTTTCCAAGGCGGCTGCGCGAGATTGTAGTTTTTTAGAGCAAAGAAATCAACCACCGACCTTATTTGAAAAAAGACCATCGTGGGAAACACGATTTTCCAATGTTGAAAAACTCAAGGTGGCAAAAAAATACGCATTTTTCTGACAAGGAGGAATGTCTTTAAAAGGTATCGAAAAGTTAATTTCGAGATAAAATAAATTGCATAGAAGTTATGGGGATTACATTGAAAAATTAAAATAATTTGTGTGTTTATGTCTTCTGTTATTGGATTATTGGGAGTAGCCGCATTATGAACAAGTATAATTATGTAATTTGTTTTATTTTAAAGAATAAATTGAATAGGTGCAGAAGATGCAAACCAAAATCAAAAGTAAACAAAATACGTATTATAAAAGAAAAAAAAAACTCAGATAAACTGAATCCTATAGACATACTATCACTACTTTGCGTATTTCATTTCTCACTTCGTCACTTCCCACTTAAGGAGCTTTGAAGGTCAACTATAATACGATATAAAAAGGTTTTCATATAGTACCAAATTGTAAAACAAATAAATTCTTACTTGGGTACAGTTACAATAAGGGGTTGATTATCAGCGCTATCTTCCTCGTCACTAGCTAGAGACTTCTCTTTCGGTTTTTCTATCTTCTCAATCTTGTCTTCTTTTTCACTCTTGTCGCTTTTGTCCGTTTCGCTTTTATCGGAATCTTTTTCTTTGCCACGCTACATGTAATTTATTGAATTTTAGAAAATTATTTGAAATAAATTGACAAAATCAGCAGTGTAAGCTACTGTCTTTAGCCCTTTATTTAGATGTTTTTACTTAATTACAAAATTTAAATATAAATTATGAAACGGTGTGGGTCTTTTCTAGATGTGCGGTTTCGGTGTTGGCAGGTGAGATGTACATGGGTGAGTTCCGTGATATTGACAGGTATATGGTATTTTTATTATTATATTTAGTAGATATAAGGGCTTGATTTTGGCAAGTGCGAATGCGCAGGTTTGGTGTTCATAGGTGTAAATGTACGAGTTTAGATTTGCCACATCCATTTGGATTTGATGACAGATGTAGATGCTATAGTATATATATATATATATGCAAGTTGACATTTTATTGGCATGGGTGGATGTGCGAGCTTGATGTAACGGGTACAAATGTGTGTAGCGGGGTGGGGGCGTACCTGCGCTGGCGTGCCTGTGGGCGTGGAGGAAGCGGAGGAGGAAGTGGGCGGTTGCTTGTCGCGATCGCGAATCAGCGAGCGGCCGGCCGGCGGGGTCCGCGCGCCCCGAGGGTGCGCCACCAGCGTCACGCCCAACTTGCGGTAGAAGTCCTCGAAGCTGTGCAGGAACCTCAAGTACGAAACAAAATTAACAACCACTGAATAATGGGTCTTATAATGGACATAAGAAATAATAAACATACTCATATTTTTTGTGTAAATTATATTGTTATGTCACTCTCGGAACATGAAAAGGTATGATACAAATATTCTTAGAAAATAATCACTAGTATATGCTACTATATGCTACTCACTTTTTATATGCCTGTTTACAGAGATTAGTGATGCTTGTTGTAACAGGGTGGAAGCCCATCTTGTCGGCAATTGTTTTCCACTGGTTTTGGTTGGTCACTCGATTGTAGCCACCAAGTTTTTGAACAACCTGTTAAGCATTGGTTTCACAATTATCAACAAACGGATCAAAAATTTTAATTATGCATAAACTGTCCTATACGCACGTAGAAATTCTCATGGTCCAATTGTAAAGCATAACAGAGTGTAGCGTTGTACTCTAAATTTAGTAAAATTAACTACTGTATTAAATTCAAATCCAAATTATAAAGAAAGTAATACATTTTTTATAATAATATCTTGATTTGAGAACTATATTTTTTTATATAAGTCTAATTAATAACCTGAAGCATACATATATAAACTGCGATGTGTGGTCGTGAGTCTATAAGAGGGTCAAATTACTCGTTCATTCATTTTCTTTCAAACATTAGGCTAGCTCCAGTCAGCTTTCTTCTGAGCAGCGGACATTGCCGTCTTCTTAAATCTAGCTACGTGTCAACCCCAGTTTGATTGTGAACTTACTTGTATCAATTGCAATGTGGCAAGTACACCTTAGCAGGGATTTATATCCATGTTTTGCCGGAACAATCATAGCTTTTTCCTAAGAACAACTGCTAAGCGTATGCATTACTTTCTATATAGATTAATTAGTATAAATTGTAAAAAATATTAGTTTTCACCGATCATATTGTTGTGTGTAACCTTGCCGTTGACACCTGGAGGTCAACGGTCATAGCTTATCCATATCATTATGTACCAATTTAATAACATTTATTTATTGCACGCCAAGTGGTATGTTTGGCTGTTTGTACTCTTGCACTTTAACTATACTGCGCAACCATTTTGTCTTGAGTTGTAAACCGTTGCGATTTTGGAGCTTCCATCCCCCATCCCCTGTCTTCGCCTTCCTGGGTCACTTGAGGAATTAGCAGTACAGCTCTGCCGAACGTGCGCACCCTTATGCAATTTCAGGGTTTCCCTTATACCTCCTGGGCTTAGAGAAACACCTTCCGCTTATTTTGTGGCGTAGAGCAGGGTAACGCCGCCATGTCCCCTGAGCGGCCGGTATTGACAACACCAGCGGATCCGCGGGCCACTAGCCACGCCGGCAACGACACATGATCAATAATGCATCACATGGACCATTCACAAACTATTTTTGAACAATATAAATTTACTCATTGTTGAATGCATAAACAAGTCCCCATATCTAAAGTAGAAAGTAAGTAACAGTTTTTTCTTTTGTTCGCGCTAAGCAGCAAATAAAGTTTCTGTCTTTCTTTATTGACTTACTTACACGAAACAGTCGGTATAGATCAATGTCCCGGTTAGCAATAGTGGGATTCCTGTTGAGCGGAGTGCCGCGGTCGTCCATAAACTTATACAGTTGAGCGACGAAGTGGTCCTTCTCTTCACGCGGTTCGTCATCTGAGCTCTGTGGAAATAAAATAAGACAAACAGAGGGATAAGAACAATAAAATGGCAATACGGGAATTATTAACATATTTCACCAAGTAAAAAAAAATCATGTTCCAGACATATCATTATAAGTTAAGGAAAAGTTTTTTAGTTTAACAAGCGATGTTATAAACTCGGCGTCAAAAAAATCGCACCTTTTGAAATTTTGACTTCAAGCGAATAATACTCTTAACTTATTTATTGTACCCTACCAAAATTAATATCATTTGAAAGCACAATTAATACACTTTAAAAACGCGTATCGTTCTTTTCTGTAAAAACAATAATCACGAAACGTTTGGGTCTTTAAAAAAAAAGTGCTGAAAAGCTCATTAGAGGACTCACTACTTGTGACACCTTGGACACGAATAAAAGGGGGTGTAAAAATTAATTAAGGGGTCATTAGCTATCCCGACATCACAGAAGTCACACCTGAACAGCTCCAGTAAGAAAAAACCCCTGAAAAATGAATACCACTATGTCTGGCGTATGTGGACTATGAGAAAGCCGATTCAATCGAAACTTGGGAGGTACTAGAGTCTCTCCAGCGGTCCCAAATAGATTCGGTACATCGGAGCGCTGAGGTGTTTGTACAATGAGGCTACAATGTCTATCCGAGTACAGAATCAGAGTACGGAACTAATCCAACTGCAGAAAGGTGATGTCATATCCCCGAAACTCTTCACCGCTGCATTGGAAGATGTTTTCAAACAGCTGAACTGGAAAGGATACGGTATCAACATCAATGGCGAATACATCACTGACCTTCGATTTGCCGACGACATAGTTCTTATGGCAGGATCGCTGGAGGAGCTTAGCAATATGCTCAATGACCTCAATAGTGTCTCCCGACAGGTTGGTCTTAAGATGAACATGGACAAGACGAAGATCATGTCTAACGTCTATGTCACACCAATACCGGTTGCTGTTGGAACCATAGGCTCGAAGTTGTAGACGAGTACTTATACCTGGGACAAATTGTCCAATTAGGTAAGTCGAACTTCGATCCAGAGGTCAATCGACGTATCCAACTCGGCCGGGCTGCGTTCGGAAAACTACGTCATATCTTCTCGTCGAGTATACTACAGAACCTCAAGAGCAAAGTATACAACCAGTACGTGTTGCCAGTGATGACATATGGAACTGAAACATGATCGTTCACTACAGGCCGGATGAGGAAGCTCAAAGTTGCTCAACGCGCTATGGAAAGGGCTATGCTCGCAGTTTCTCTGCGCGATAGAGTCTGCAATGATGATATCCGCAGCAGAACTAGGGTAACCGACATAGTCGCAACGATCAGCAAGCTGAAGTGAGAATGGGCCGGCCACATAGCTCGCAGAACTGACAACCGATGAGGAAGAAAGGTTCTCGAGTGGCAGCCACGTACAGGCAAACGCACTGTAGGACGACCCCCCACAAGATGGAGTGACGACCTGCGCAGTGTTGCGGGAAGTCGATGGATGCTGGTGGCTCAGGACCGAGCTTTAAGGCAATCTTTGGGGGAGGCTACTACAAGTCCACTGCTGAACCTATGTTCGTCAGTGGACTTGTAGTAGCCTCGTAAAATGTTTCTAATTAGGAGTCCAAGCGGCAAGTAACAGAAAATAAACTCCTACATGTGTAAGAGTCATTTTGTAATTATAAGTAAGAAATGTTTTATATTTTATCCATTTAATGAGGTTTCAAACACTTCTTATGAATAAAGAAAGTATAACTTCAACGTACAAATGTTCGTAAAAAATATACGCATTCAATAATTAATAATCATGCAATAACATAGCCACACAAATAAAAAACTCATTTTAAAAAGCATCTATAGTTCGTTCTTTTTTTGAAATTGGAGAATAACATTGCTTTCTTGGCTTTTTCTATTATTTTGGCGGCAATTCAAAATTTTATCTTAATTTTATTTTGTTCAAAATGGGCAAAAATAAAAGTTGTGACGCGTCAACTAGGCAAATAAATAATTGTTAATTTACATATAGATCATTGGTGGGGGTACAGAAGAATAGCTGAGCATTTAAATTGTTCTGTTAAGAAAGTTTTTAATGCAATTGATCATTATAAAACACATGGAACTGTTCTTAAAAAGGCTCGGCCTAGAAAAACCTCTCCCAGAGAAGATACTTTAATCGTTCGTGTTGCTAAAAAAGACCCAAGTAAAGGCTCCAAGCAGACTAAAAATTAAGTTTTTTCGCCTGATGACCCGAGAAACATCTCCTTAAGACTTATACGCCGAAGATTAGTGGAAGCTAAATTGTTTGGAAGAATCCGAGAGAAGCGATTATTATTCGCTAAAAAATATGTTAATTGGACGGTACGAGAATGGAAAAAAGTGTTATTTTCAGATGAAACCAAAATAAATATGGTAAATTCCGATGGAAAGCGCTATGTTAGACGTCCTGTAACCAATGCTTTTAATTATAAATACACAATGAGTATAGTCAAGCACGGTGGCGGTAACATTAAAGTTTGGGGGTGTTTTTCCGGATATGGAGTTGGACCCGTTCGAAAGATTGAAGGTACAATGGATCAATGGGAATACAAAAATATCTTAGAACACACAATGATTCCCTACTCGGACGATCATTTGCCTGTAACCTGGATCTTTCAGCATGACAATGACCCTAAGCACACGGCCAATATTGTTGTCAAATGTTTCCTTATCGTTTTTATACTTTTTTGTTGTCGTTTCTAATTAGTTGACCATTATTGTTCATACCTTAAAACTGATTTAAATGTTTGTCCGTGATGTAATATTGAAACTGCACTTGTGTAATGGGATTTATATTGTTTTTCTAACAAATGATAAATCGTTGAATATATTGTTGTCCTATTTATTGTTTAATTCCAAAATAAAAACGATTACGGTGAAATATCTTACATAATGTCAAGGACCGTTGGTAGTGTTTCTAATTATACGAATACCACTGTATATACCAGAGTAAATACAAACAAATATTATTTTTTTAAGAGTTACCAAAGTTGTTATCCCGAGCAGCCAAATGTATTAAAGTTGAGGGTATAATGTATATTTAGAAAAGAAAAAATAATTTGTTGTTTTATTTAATTTACAACCCTTCCATTATGCGGACTTTTGGACCTCCTCGAGTAAGTCTCAAGTCTAATTAAATTTATTAAGAGAATAATAATAGATGTACGTAAATTCTGTCTTAGTAATGTTATATTTTCTTACTATTCCTTTTATTTTCAACACAGGGCATTAGCTGACCATCAGAAAACTAAATACAAATCCCAAAAATCCATAATTTTACACCAAAAATCTCTTAATTTTTTTAACATTTTAGCATCGGATAGAAAAAAGTCTTTAAAATTACATACAAGTTTTACATTGGTAGGTTACGTGTTGGACGCGGTACATCTAATCAAGTCAGCATAAAATTTGGAAACTTGGTTAGTAAACTAGTTCTCATAATTATTAGGAAATAGTTAAAGAAACGAAAGAAATGATAAATACCTTTTTTCAAACAACAATAGCCCGATAATCATCGGTTTAACAATCTGTCCCCACTTTCCTTCCTGCGGGTGTAGTAAGAGGCGACTAAGGTAAAAGGCTAGAAAATAGCAATGATTACCGATAGATAGTGAGATTTCCATCTCTAAAATCCCGACGACGGGCAACTGGGTTTCCAGGGATCAAGGGCAACGGGTGCGAGGTTGCTGGTACTGCGATTGCCAATCCGCTTGCTAGGCGTGGCGATTATGACAAATCCTCTTTGTGGGAGAGGCCAAGGTCCTGCTGTGAACTGTTTTTAGCCTGTTAAGGTAAGGTAATCCAAATGAAACCCAAACACCTTTCGTAATGATTAATAGTTTGTTGACCCCGACAAAAGCGGCAACATCACCGGATTTATATGTCGGTGAGTTGGTGCCTTGAAACACGAGCGATGAGGGCGTAGTTGACAATTGGCAAGATTAGTTCAAAGTCTCTTAGACCGAATTCACTATTAGCGCTCGAGTCAAAATAACAAAAGTAAAAAAGTGTCCCGTGAGTAAACTACTGTTCTATTTGTTTAATTTAATTTTGATGTATGATCTAGTAATGCCCTCTGGAATATGTGGTCAAATTTAATGTCGCAATGTCGCATCCACACCGTATAAGTACAGACAATTATATTTTGTTATTGTAAGCAGACATACGTCATCGGAAGTGTTTCGCGGCTCGTTGAAGAGTGTGTCGCGGTCCCAGTGCGGCGGCAGCACGGCGTTGTTGAGGTACTGCAACGCCGCCTCCACGCCCGCCCACTCCAGCGGCGCGCTACCCTTGCGGAACTCCCGCGCTTCTTTCTTCGGCACAGTGTAACTGACGAAAGGATAGTGAAATTAAATTATTTATTTATTCTAACACGTCTATGGTTAGAACTTAGACGCTATTTTCGGTCGGGCATTACAAGAGATTTTTTGCAGACATATCCCCGTAAGTCCCGACACCCACAGGGTGAGATGAGGTGGAGAGGTGGGTGGGATATTCTAACGGCGCGAAAGCTAGTAATTTTAAATTCCCTTTTGTTAATGTGAACTTTGCTTTCTAATTTACTGCAGCATGATTGGTCGAGGGCGTGACTAGGCCGGAGGACAGCGATGACACACTATTTTTTGACGTGTACACAACGACTATAAACTAAGATCCCGTTAGAACGAAATGCTATATTTTAAGCGCAGTAAGTGATTTTAATGAATGATAACATAATTACACATCAATATGAAGAAGTACCCATAATGTTATCTAATTTTTAAGACTTATATTTTCAATAAATAAATAATATTATGAGTAATATGAATGATTTTTTCCAATTAGCAGCAACTTTTAATACAAAAAAAAAAATTACCTTGTATCTTGAAAAGGTATTTTTTTATTATTAAAGAAGTAGATAAAATTAATGTCAGGAAATAATTCATAGAGAAAATGCTTAAGCAATTGGTTAAAAACACGAATTATTATTAATTGGAGTGACAAAAACTACCAAAAGAAAACGTGCGCGACAATATTTTATTCAAAAGAGAAGAAAAACAAAAAAATTACGATTATTCTTTTCTTATTGTTTCTATACATCATAAAGAACATGTCGTAAAACAAAAATATTGAGGGTAGTCTGGCAAATAATTACGACATTAAGCATAGATGAAATATATTTGTGTACTTATTTCGGATGACGACCCTTCAGTGGCGGTGGTTGAAGAAAAGGTGATATGCTGTGGGAATACTTACTAGCGTCCGTCCTTAAAGGAGCGCACGAGATAATCCTCTTTGACCTTGATTTGCGCGGTGGGCGCCACCACGAGCGCTGGGAAGGCGGGTTGGTGGGGCCGCCGCCGCTCGGCCCCGCTGCCCGCCTCCACCAGTACCACCCGGCCAACGTGCGGCTCGCTGTCCGCCTTCACGCGACGTGTCACACCCTCGCCATCGCTCTCCTCCGATCTGTAAACAAAACCAATAACAAATTAATTTAAAACAAAGTTTTAAACCAACCGACTTCCATGTCTATTTTCCCAACGTTAGTTAGGGTGGAATAATTCTTCATATTAAAATGGGACTACCCTGAAAGAAAAGCCTAATTAATAAAAATAATTATCAAAATTGGTTTCATCAGCGAAGATATCGCAGATCAGACATACAAAAAAAAGACGTATAGACTACATCTCCTTTTTGGAAGTAGGTTGGAAACTCAACTGTGTATTTTGTGTAGGCACTTGTTTTAATGAACAGCTGATTTCAGCACCGGTAAAAGTAATTTATAAGAACAGTAAAAAAATATTTATAGAAAAACGTCATAAAGCCTCATATATAGGTCGGATGCGATGTTTCGTCAATATATTTAACCTCATATTCTACAAGCTATGTCTAAGTCATACACTTAACATCAATTATATAAGTACAATAGTTTAGTTAGAGAATTTTTTCGTTTTTGATATTTTGCCTCAAGACATATTTGCGCTACTAGTTAACTAGGCCCGTCCCTAGTTCAAAGACCTTATCGACCATCCACTTTATCGGGGTCCACTGCCCGCAGTTGAAATCGCCGACGTCCCACCAATGAAGTCCTGCGAGAGCGCCGCCCTTTTCTGTATTTTTAACAGTATTTCGAAATAATTATGACTACTACTATGACAAGTGCTAATAAAGTTTTCATTAAATGTCAATAAGGTGGCTTCCGTATTTTATAAAGGTATATTGTACAACGAATGAAACTGGAGCATAAATTATTTATTTCATATGAAATTGGAAACATTGATTTCAAACGAACAAATGCCTAATAATCTTGAAAGTTATTTAATTTGAATGACGCATTTTTTTAATAATTCACTTACTGGGCTCTGCCCCTTCTGCCACGTCTTCCAGCTATCACAGGCGTGGAGAAATGCTCAGGGTGTGTAAGTGGTAACTGGTCCAAAGTTTCACTCTCATTGAAATGTCGCCCACTCTTAAGGCATAAGGCTGATCGGCGCAATGTTGTTATATCACCATCATCAAAAACTGAAAAAATATTGTTCCTATACACACAACATTTGTTTACACATTACAAATATCTAATGACAATTACGCATATTTTAATGCTTAATTAACTAGAATTTTACGAGATATCCCAAAGTGACCGTTCCAAAAGGTTTACGGTACTTCGGTCATGTTGTGCAGAAATTTGAGACAATTTTTTCCTGTAGTTTCCTTTGAATACGGATGAATCCGTGCCAATGAACTTAACGCATACTTAAAATATTACGAACCTTCATTCTGATCACATCTGACTGTTAAAATACAGTTGCGCATCCAAAAAAATTTAAGATATTGACTATGTTATAGTGCTTGTTTTGTACTATCTATTGCAGCAAAAACGAAAAATGCCATTTAGCATGTACACCCTTTTGTTATAAAAGCTTATAACTTTGTATATATACTTGTAATTCTTACCAACAGTATACTGGCTACAATCCTGTATTTTAGTAATGACAGCCTCCATTGCATCCTTTTTAGGGTCTTGCTTCACTTCAACAGTACTGCCAACACGCAGAGTGCCCTTTATCAAATCATCATTCAATGTGGTTGTCCCACCGGCTTTCAAAGTAACCTAAAACATAAAAAAAATATTTAAGCTGATTACTCCTATACTTTAGTCAACTGATCACTATCAATACAGTTATATCATCTACAGTATAAGTGCAATCCAATAATGATGATATCCATAAATTAATTAAGATATTGCATGTGAATTTTAATGTTCATAAAAATTTACCTTCTAAGATTTGTGGAAGACTTTCTACATATTCTAGACTAAACTCTAAACTGAAGAGTAAAAGACATGGATATAATAAGCCACAAAGTTGCCTTGTTTTATTATTTTTTATATATAAAACATCTTACATCTAAACTTATAACGTCATGCTACCCATAATTAATAATGTACTTATATGTTATCCAAATCTCAATAAATCTTTTTAATACTTTGAAGAGTCTCATTGACCCTTTTGCCAAACTAAGTGTAAATATTAATATTTGACTGTTTCATTTAATTTATTTAAGGGTAAAATGAATAAAAGAGGCTACTAAATAACAGGAAGACACATAGTTTTATGAAATTATTTTATTACACACAATATTTTTCCCAGTAGACCTTAAACATAAAACAAATAATATTAAGGTTTGCAGAACAGTATGATATACTCGTACATTTAAATAATTTATATTTTTATATGTATTATATAATGATCACTGTGTGTCATGTTTTCACAACTAAATTGCTAAGTTGATTTTGATGAATTTTCGTATTTAAATCCTGGAAAGGGCTATTATAATTCAAAATAGCCACTGGATAATAATATTACATATTTTATACAACTTACATATTCAAAAAATAAAGTTAAAACAATGTAAATTTGTTAATAACCTACTATTCACCATTTTTGCACAATCTACCACAATCTGTGCATAGTTTGTACAGTACTGTAGCTGTTGAGTAGAACTTTAAAAGTAAGCTCTATCAACTTTTGTATTTATATTGTTGCCTGTATATAGTCAAACTCAAAGAGGTAACCCATAAAAAAAATGCACCACATTAATAATCCTTGCTTTATGGATTTGTTCTTGACATATTGCTTCTTATTATATTTTAGATTCATATTTGAGCTGGAAAAGTATGATCAAATATGATAGATCTCTACTTGCGTACCATCTGTCAGATGTAATTCCAGATTTTAGCTTATTTCTCTTTTACTATTTTAAACAATTTTTGTTCCCACATATCTCAAGGTTAATTTTCAATATCTCTATTTCTCACTAATGGTTCTTATGATTAGTATGGTTTTAATCCTTTTCACCCCACAAGGTTTTTGTACCAAATTCTTAAACTCATTTCTTGATCGGGCTACACTAGTTTGGAAGTCCTTACGTGATGACATCAGATCAGACAAGCACCCAGTAAATGTTTTAATTTTTATGTTTGGCTTCTGACATACATACACTGTATGTTTACAATTATGAATATATAATTATATCGTATACTTAATATATAAGTGAGAAGCAAAAATAAAGATTGCAATTAATCTTTTTTGCAAATGCAAATTTCTTAATTTCTGTTACATAAAAGGATGGGGATGAAAAACAATACCCTTAGAGCCTTACAATAAATTCCGATTTAAAATTTATTAATTCTTTGTTTGTCTATTTTATTATTACATCTTAAAATATGTCACATATTTTGATATACACAATTAACTTAACGGATTTACCTTGCATTTAATGTTTCGGACAACCTTTTTAATTTTGGCTTCACAGAATGCTCCCTTATATTTGGCACTCACGTCAGTCCCAACAGGTAAGAAAGGCGGATCATCACCCTGCTAGAAGTACAAAGAAAATATAATATGAATATCATAGTTTTAACATAACAATAAAAAAAAATCGTTCACTTACCATGTTGGGCGTATAGGTTTGGTCAAATAACTACGCTACTACCTGCAAAATAACAATAAATCAATCCTGAAAAATGTACATGTATATCAACAGCAATTGCAAATGGGCTTATTATTGGAATCAATGGAGTTGCTTTTAGAGCGGGCTAAAACAATTTCGTTATTAATACTGACCTAAAAATTTTAAATGGGATGGACGACAGTCGTTTATAAATCTCGTAGTTTTACCTTAGACGAATCACATATTTTAAACACTAATGATCAGTAATTAATAAAATTACTAAACAAAACGACGAAGCACGTACAAACTGACATTTTCATTTGCTTCATTAAAGAGAATGTAATCAATCACCACAGATCTAATAGAAATACTAATTAAAGTATGTATTAATGTACTCTGTGTCAGTCACTTATCACCAGAGCCACAGATGATATACGATTACAGATACCACGAAGCATTTACTAAAAATTCAGGTGACCAAAAAATCAAAATAGATGTTGATATAAAATAGGATCAACTCCCCCAAAAGCGTCAAAAAATGAAGTACTACATTGGATATTGTACTCGATACCTCATATAGAAGACAGGTTTGCTCACCTTTGCAGTTTTTTTTATTTCTCTCCTTTTACCTACCTTTTATGCAAAGCTGCCTTTATATAGAAAATTAACCCCATAGAAGAAGCTTAAACGCGTCATATACTTTAATTTATTTTACATATTAGGTGACTTTTACCGATTATACAATATAAGAACAGAGCAAGGCTTATTAAAGCTCATAAAGTGAAAAGGCAGGCTAGAATTGTGCGAGAAGTGCGGGACGAGTGAGCGACCATACTAGCCTCAGTAATCAGTGGTATCGGACCGATGTTGGAGGGTTGAGGAGCGCGTGCCACAAGTTCAACATATTCTGCCACGGTCAGACACGGCAAACGCAGTTTTAAGCCGCTTAGCCGATTTGTCATCATGCTCTGTAAGGTAATTTAGTCGTTTTTCGCTCTTGGGTGTTGCCGTCAAAGCTTGCTGAGGAACTGGTTGCTTGTAGCTAATATCATCTAAATTTATAAATGGTGCCTGAAATTATATAATTTAATTAAATTTTTGCGCAAACTGCATTGCCTGTAGTGGCGAATTGGGACAATAATATTATGATCAATCGTTGGTATATACCATTAGCGTACCAAATATAGCTCATTCGGTTGGAATATTTTTCACTTCATGTAATTTTTTTTTGTTTACATAGAAAATGTACCATAATTTTACTTCTGACATGTTGATAACTGTGCCAACGGAATGTTTTCCTGCTGTGTTATTAAAAGTTGGTCTGCCGAACTCTCAATCGTTAGGTATTTCATTACAATTTGTCAAAAGACTGATATATATTATACTGGCTTAACTAATACTAATCAACTAAATAGTGTAGTGGGTAATAATATATCATTATAAAATAAAAATATGTCCTTCGACTTTCTCTGGACCGAATTTTATTAAATCAGTTGAGAGGTGGGACTATAAACAAATACAATGTGCAATTAAGTGAATAAGGTGTATATTCAACGTACCATTTTAAAACAGTTAATTTGTGTAACCAAGAAAAACAATGAAATCATAGTTTTTTTTAAAAACAATGAAATCATAGTTTTTTTTGGTTACTAAAATCATAGTTTTTTTTAAAAAACAATGAAATCATAGTTTTTTTTGGTTACACAAATTAACTGTTTTAAAATGGTACGTTGAATATACTAATATATACATAGAATTTGTTTTCAGTCGTACTAATTTCTTATATAAGTTAAAGTATTATCACTAAAACGAAATAAACACATTTTAGAACAATCCACGGCAACTATGTATTTCGTTTTTGTTTTAGTATTATATAAAATTTAAAAAATATGCAGTGACTGTTTATTAAAAACTTTATAAAATGACAATACATTATAACAGTAAATTTAATCAGTAAAAAAAACATGCTTAATCAGAATTTATTCTTCAGAAAAATCTGAATGAACTCTAGCTTCTTCTATGTAAGTCGACTCTACAATTAAGAATAAAAATTGATGGTAAGCCTGTTCAACTATGACATTAGGCTGTCAAGCACCTGTCTCCCAAATACCCACATATTCATAATCCATAAGTATTACTCTATAGTCTCCCGATTCCGGAACTTACTCCCGGCGTAACAAAATGGAGCTGCCAATCTCGTTTACTGGAAATGAGGAGTAAAAGTAGATAATGCTGGCTTTCTGAATGACGTTTCTTCCATTCTTTTTCAAATCTTGTATCAATCAGTCTCTTGTTAGTAAAGGAAAACCTGTTACATAACTATATATAGTAATTCAGTTATTACCACTTAGGAGTGCAGAGTGTAATAGTTTTCGGTATTAAAATAAAATATGTGTGTTCAAAATATTTTGAACAGATTTTCAATTATCTATTTTTAAACAATAATGCACACTTCCAGTTTGGAAGGAATTAGATTTCCTTTATTTGGAAAATATAATTATGAAATTTTAAACGACTAGCGATCAGTCCCGGCACGGCACGGGTGGATATTTATTTTCGAAACATTTTGGAATAAACGTAGAATAAATGCATCTTTATGCAAAACATAAGTAGTTTTTTTTTTCAAATTATTATTTATTCATACCTTTATATTAATCCTTATTCTAAAAAAATAATTTCGTATTCAAGACTGTTTAGATTCTGGTAATTTATTTTTGAATTGTTGAAGTTTTAGTAGAGATCCTTAATTTTTTCTAGGATTAAATATAATATATGTTACTCAGCGATAATGTAGCATTCTAATGGTGAAAGTATTTTTGAAATCGGTCTAGTAGTTTTTTAATTTATTCATTGCATACATCCAAAAATACAAACTTTCCTCTTTATTATATTAGTATACAAGTGTAGAAAATAAATTTGAGTAATATTCAATTTTAACACATGGCAATGTAATTCTTATTGAGAATGAATATTTTTTTAATGAAATTATGTCGCTCATATATAATGGTCGCTGGCATTGTTTTAGAAACTAATCAGTTTGTAACAATTTAATTACTACTTTCGCATAAAATTTCTTTGTATACTAATGATGTCACTACGGCGTCACACAATTTTAGTTTAAGAACACAAAGTTTAGTTAAAGAATATAGTCAGAAACGTACATACAATGAGGTAGCGTGCTAACAGCGTATCTAGATTCTTATTGGCACAGGGAGAAATTATTTCGCCGATGTGAATATAAAATTTGTAGCTTCATCTCTCTTCCACAGTCATATTGTCAACACAGTTTACTACAGTTTACTGACGGAAGCCTTAATAGTATGGATAAGGTTAACGCGTGTGTTCATGGGATTCATACTAACTGGATGAATTTAATTTTGCCATGCCGCCGCACTCGCCCTCGCGCTTTCGATGTAGGGAAGGGTTAAGGGACCATTCGCATCAAATGGCCTGGGTATGGGTGGAAGCGCGGGCGGGACTGCGTGTGCCTGTGAGGACATGGATGCGCGTTGCGGCGCGGGTTATTCACGTCATTGTCGTTAGAAGTTCCGGTAGTAGTTAGTCATTGGGTGTTATTTTGTTCTCTGCTCAGTCAATTTTAGTAAAATCACAGAGTAAGGATCAGTAGTGAAAAATGGATGCCTAGGAGTTGTTATTATTAACAGAAAATATCGCTATCGATTTCTAGAATCGTAATAATAAGTTACCTATGCGCTGCGGTCTTTCTCTTTATAGAGTAAATACTGACATACGCTCATAACATACGTTTCTGTGTCTATGGAATGCCATTGACACTAATGAACATTGAACACGTCAAAATTAGTTTTTGATTCAGCGACTGATACGAAACTATGTTTTGAAAATGTATTTGTTATCAATTACAGATTTTTGGAGTGCTTAGAAATTTTCCAAGATATTTCTTATGAAAAATTTCTGTTTTAATGTGTCGGACGTACTAAGTTATCATCAAAATGAAGGCTTTAGTTGCAACTGTAATCAGTCTTGCACTCACGACTGTGGTGATCGGCAATGCCTATTACCAAAAGAAACAGTTTTATCCATCAGTTGTGTACCTTACAAATTCAAACCCTAGTATGGCTGTAAGTTTTTTCATCAATGATTCGTTGGGAATTTCTGGAAGTATTAATAAGACTGTTGCAATATGTTCAATATGCTAGTATTAACGTCATTAAATACTTAAACATTTGGATAATAATAAGATAAAGATTGTTTATTAGGATAATTCTGATCAAAATAATTAATAAAGTATTTTTAGTAATGTTTAATTACATAAAGCCATGACTGCTTACCATATTTCCAGGTAATGTATTTACAAGCTTTTATCCTTGTTCTTCTGATTGGTAAACTTTTGAGAAAAATATTTTTTGGCCAACTTCGACCAGCAGAATTTGAGGTAAGCTTACTGTTTATAACTTTTTGTTTCTCATTCTGTTTTTAGTTTGTTAAGACTTTACTCTTGTGAGATTAATTTCATTAATTTATCATCAGATCATATCCTTTTTGTCTACATAGTCTTACAATGTCTATCAATTGGCTACAAAACACGAGAAGACTTAAATTTGTAATTGCTGTGTCATACATGTAATACTCTTGTGTAGTATGTGATCTAATTTGAATGGTATCAGGAACAAAATCCAATTTATGTATAAATGGTAGTAATCTGTAATGAATGATAGCAATAAGAACCATTTCCGTATGACAATATTCACTGTAATCAATTTTATATAATTATTTTTGTTTCAGCATTTGATTGAAAGATCTTGGTATGCAATAACTGAAACTTGTCTGGCTTTTACAGTTTTCAGAGATGACTTCAATCCAAAATTTATTGCTCTATTCACTCTCTTGTTATTTTTGAAAGCATTCCATTGGCTTGCTGAAGATAGAGTAGACTATGTAAGTATTTTAACAAATGATTTTAGACTAAGGCAAAGAGAGTTATGTACAGAATATAGATTTTTTTTCTCTGTTGTTTATCAGATGGAGAGAAGCCCTGTGATTGGTTGGTTGTTCCATGTGAGAATTCTTTCTTTGCTGATGTTACTATCAGATGCAGATTTTTACTTTATTCATCATGCTTACCAATTCACTACATCTAAAGGACCTTCAGTGCAATTGGTATTTGGGTTTGAGTACAGTATTTTGATTATTATGATTGTCAACATTTTGATTAAGGTTAGTTATTTATTGTACTTTGATTTTGTATGTTATCTTGTTTTTACTTCCATACTTCATAGGGGTGAAAAGAGGAAAATTTTGTTTACGTATACCAGAATCTGATAGCAAATGGGCAATGACAATTAATAGTAAGCAACACTGGGGTTGTTGGATCAAACCTTGATACTTTATTTTTTTAAGTCTGAAGACTAAAAATTAGAGATGTTAAAAACCTTTGTTATAAATCTTAAATAAGTTAAAAACCTTTGTCTACCTAGGTATATGTCTTTCTGAGGCACATAACTTCTAAACGAATGAACTAACTTAAATTCAGTTTTAAAACAAAACAAACAGTTTTAATACAATTAAAAACTTTGGTAATAATATTTATTAAGCAACCAAAATTTAATAATACTTAAATACTTTTTAGTTAAGTACTTCAACAATTCTCTTCCTCCATCAAAATGTGAAAAATACCTGACTGACTAACCTGAAGAATTTGTAACAAAATTCCTGTATCTTGTTTTGTTTTGATTCTTTCTAAATCAAAACTGTCCAAGTTGATTTTTTCTTCCACCTTTCCTCTTTTTACTGGGTGCACAAAATACACCTCCATAAGCCGGCCTTCCACAATAATTGGTTGTATGGTAGTAATAGAAATAATGTTAACACTGGGATAATGTAAAACATACATAAAAAATAAAGTATTAAAACTAGTCAGTTCTACTTACCAGTTACTTAAAATTTGTTGACTAGACAGATGACAGTTTGACATTATATATGAGAAACACTTTACTGAGTAACAAATAAGGCAGTGATGACAGACTGATGGCAAAAAATCCATTAGAATTGGCTGAACACAAATTAAACAGATTGTAGATGAGCAGTAGCATCAGTTGTGCATGGCTGCCAGCATTGTTTAACACAACCTGCCAGCTGGTTTTGTTGACACTTTCTAGTTTAACAGGACTTTTAAAGGTGAAGAAAAATATGATACATATGTATTTACTCTTTATTGTATGTACATTAATCTAAGAGCTATACTAGGTGGACTTAATGTCTGGGTAGGATTCTCTGCTAGTCAACCCAGATTTATAAGAAATGGGAGCAAACAAGCAAGGAGCCTGATGGTAAGTGATTACTGTCGCCCACAAACATCTGCAACACTAGAGGAGTTGCAGGTGCGTTGCCAGCCTTTAAGGATGTTTGAGGAGGGGAGAAGGAGGAGGGGATCCTCTGATTACCTCATTCTCCAAACAAAACCCAGAAAAAATATGTATGGAGTATAACATTTATATTTGGCAGGTAATCTTGTAAACAACTGCATTGTAATAATTATTTTACTGTAAGGAGATATTATATATTATACAGGATATATTATACTATTTCAAATGTCCTTATGATGGAACTATGCAGATCTCAGCCAAAACAGTCATATTCACCTTAATCTCTGCTGTTAAGCTGTTCTATGTATGACAGATGTATTCACATTATAATTTAAGTGATTATAAACATTCTCTTATAATTACTTTCTACTATTCCCAGAGTATAATATACTCAAAATCATTTACAAAAATGTAGGATTCAATCTTTATCTACAATATTGTAAATTGACTACAGTTGTTGTTTTTATGTGACAGTATGTACTACATGCCATTGATTCTCGTTGGGAAGCTCCATGGGAGAGCAAAGCAGCAGTGCTGCTGTACACAGAGCTGGCAATAAATTTCTTGAAAGTACTTCTCTATATTGGGTTTGTTGCCGTTATGGTCAGGATATACACATTGCCTCTCTTCGCATTCAGACCAATGTATGAAACAATGAGGTAATACCTTTTATGTCATAGATAACTTTTATGACAATTTGTATTTATTTATTAACTATGTTTTTAATATATACTATTGAAAAAAAAAAATTTTTCCATTATTTCAATTTTAAACTTATAGAATATCATTTTAATAAGCATAGTCCTTTTTAATTTATTTTACATGTGTAGAATAAAGACGAAATAAAAAATATTTTCTAGAAGTTTTAAGAAAGCCTACAATGATGTGGTGCTCTCACGGCGCGCAATACGTAACATGAACACTTTGTATCCCGATGCTACTCCAGCTGAACTGGCTGCCGCAGACAACGAGTGCATTATATGTCGAGAGGAGATGCATAATGGTGAGGAGTGATTAATGATTTTTATTACTATGTTATGTGGCAGCACCATAAGAATATGCCAATTTCTTCCCGTAGGTGTTGTAAGGAGCAGCTAAGGGAATGATCTTGAAAATATTATGGCAATATCTGGGACCAAACCGAGTCTCTTTTTATCGGCCGGAGACACAGTGGATTGCGAAAACCTGTTTGGCTACACTGAACTTGATTGTTCCAAATGGAAATCCGTAATCTCTGTCTATGCCATTAGTGACAGGCGTGAATGCTTATGTATGTTTGAAACAAAAAAGTAAATAGATCCAGGATCCCAGATTTCTAAGCCATAATCTATGCAAGTTGGATTTTAACAGCTTCAGTGGTTTTTAGTTAAATCCATAGGTTTAATACATACAGCCTGAGAAAATGTTTCTTTTGTCTTGGTGGTCATGTACTGGCTGGGTAGACAAGTACATTTAATGCTAGGCTTTAATTTGACCTTGGTTTACTTACATTCTTGTATCATATGCTAATGTATGTAAAAAATAATGTATGTATATCAATTCTATTTTTACGGATTTCGATTTGATGGAACATTGGGTTATGTTTAACCTTTCTAATGCTACAAACGTAGTTAACCCATATAGGACTAAATGGATAAACGAAATTTGACAGGGAGACATTATTATCAAATATTACACAGCAAAAATTTTATGTTCTCCTTGAAATAGTAAAATGTCAAGAATAAATTCAAATTGCATTGCATTGCTTTCAAAGGCCCCTTCTAAATTTTTTGAAAGGATTTTGGTGCTGGGTCGAGTCCGCTACGCTACTCCAGTGCGGTTAGGAGTACCAGAAATGGCCTAAACATATTTTTTTTATTAATTATGTCTGATTAATGTGCTTTGCCTCAAAAAGCATCCTTCTCCGTCCAGCACCTAATAAATCCAAATCTTACAGTTTATTTAAATTAAGTTTTTATTTATTAGGCAATTCAAGAGGGATTTACAAAACAATTTATACATCACTTTTAACAAAAGGCCAAATACGGATTACGCAAGCATGTCAAAATTTTATGTACAGAAACATTGTGCTTGTTTAAGTGGCACCGAACGTCTAACCTAGATAATCCGATATTTACTCGGGAGTTAGCTGTTTTTGACTTTTATAGTTTACAGTGCGCTTGCGTCCTTGTGGCAGCAAGCTTTATGAAGTAGATGTACTAATGTATTTCTACTGCTTATCTTTATACGATAAACTATCTATTTAAGAAAGGTTCGGACCACATCTCGGACGGTCAAGTTGTATGATCTCTCTGGGCGGTGAGAATGTTTGGTGTATTGTTTGGGCGACTAGAGGACGAGTACGTTGCGCGGGCGACGGCAACGCACCGTTGCGTTTATTATCGGGCTAAATAGCGCCGTGGTATTTTTTTTTTATTATCGTTAGTAATTTGCAATCGCTATTTAGGTCTACGTTGAGCTGAAACCACCTTGCACCGACTGTCGCACCTAGGTAATTCGCGTACTTTAAAACTTAACGTGAGCACTCACTCCCTAAATTCCCATTCAGTAGACTATGAAGTGTTTAATTATGTATTTGTAGCATAATGTTTAAAACCACACTATTATATTCTTCTTAGTAAGAATTCTTACAATTTGTCTGGAAAGGTCGGCAGAAAAATGCATCATGTTGATAAATTTATGCAATGTCGAGTCGTCAAAACGTGACCGTGCAACTTACTTAATTTAATGAAATAATTTTTTTATAAATATTGTATGTTTACAAAAATATTAATTTTATCCTTTAATTTTTTTTCTCTTTATTAATTTTGACTAAGATTCTTCATTACTCTCTCTCTTAATTTTTTTTTATGAATTGTAATCTCGCAGTTAGATATTTGTTTAAATTTTCTCTTCGTAATGTCTTAAAAATAATATACTATCAGAGTTTGAACACTGTATCATAATATGTATTTTTGTTTATAAATAATGTTACCAAAACATAACTTGAATTCAACCTTGATCTTTCGTATTTAGTTTGACCATTCTGCAGTCAATTCAATGTAAACGTAAATAATAGTTCAATTCAAGTACATAAGTATCACTAACCTTGTTATGCTGTTTTAATGCTAAATTGGTTTTAATTATAATAATATATATTTTTTAATTTATTGTCTTTACCGATAATGTTTCGTACAATTATCATTACTGGAGCCTCCTTATAAAAACTTGATGTATGTAGTAAGATATTCTGCTCTTCCAGCTACTAACTTTACCTGTAACAATGTATTAATGTATGGATTAAAATTAATATAAGAACAAACATTTCTTAAAACTTGAGTAAATTCTATTTAATTTATAATAAATAGGGTTGAAGTATTACTGTTATACTGGAGATACTGAATTTACTGTTATAATGGAGAAGCCATTTTGAATTAAAAATAAAATAGTTAATGGTTCGTGATTAAATCTATGACATTCTAAATTCAAAAAAAATATGACTTTCTTTTGTTAGACTTCGATTGTTTTTACATTCCGTATTTGAGTTAAACTTGGAGACCTTTAGACCAGCATTAGAGTAATTTTCGAACACCAATTCCGACGTAGTTAGAAAAGCTAAGACCTGCATTTAGAAAACATATGTACTTGCCAGACCGAGCCTCAACCGATTACCATTTTTCCACAATGTCGACTCATCCTCAATAGATTTCCATAGCCCAAATCCATATTGGGAAGAAGTAATAAATTTTGAAAACGTTAACGAACAATGTCTTAAACACATTTGAAACAATTAAAAGCAAATGAAAGTAGCATTAAGTGTATGAATGTTAACAGCTATTTAATTTCTTCAATGTTTTGTAGTTTATTGTTAATGGGTTAAAATGTGTTGAAAAATAGTGTCATAGTAATTTAATAAGTTTTATACATATATATTAAAACATAACCAGTGACTTATTCTGGTATTCTAACTTGAATGATGGCGGAACTTCCATCCGAACATGTCAAATCCAAATAGCACTAAATGGTGAGGGGGATAGCACTGGTATTATCTCTCCACACTGGAACTATCACCAGCCTGCCTACCCAGCGTGATACAAATAGGTAATAAGGTCTAGTTTCTGCTGGTGATTTCTTTGAAAGGCCATATCCAGTTGAAATAACAGTGACGTATAGTAAACATCAACACTAACACACCCAAAAAACGAAAATATATGTTTGTACTTCGAGCCGAACTTAACGTTTTACCTTGATGTATCCGGTCTAACGCTTGTACGCTTATAACTTTCGGATTATAACACGATTACCCAACAAGGTGATAATTATTTGCGTGTTGGACCAACGATAAAATCGGCTATAATTCAGACCTAGAACATAGGTTCAAATCACTGTCATAGGACAGTGATTTGCTGACCACTCAGAGTCGCGAGTAATGTATGCAAGTAAACACGTGTATATAGTCCGCCACGTATTTGCAATGAGGATGGACGGACTTCACCTTTTCTCGAAATATTTTCACATAAATGAAGTGACGAACTTAATTTGATTATTAATACCAAACAGAGACAAAACTTCTAAGCAGCGCACAAAATTTATGTCTATTTTGGTGGAGTTGTCACATGAGAGAATAAAAAAACGAATTATTTGTTTAGCCACGAACCCGTTCGAATCAGGAGACTTCAGTTCGATTCCCTATGGGGAATCCATATATGGAGGGCTCGAATCAATGAGTTTTTCTAAACGTACGTTTATTTTCTTAAACTGAAAAATGTTGTCACATTGTTCTTAAGACTAAAATGACCTCTGATCACTCCAATATTGGGTGTATAGTCGAAAGAGATTATTATATATTTATTTGTTTGTTTATCTGATTTTTTTTTATGGACAACTAGAAATACAACTATTATTTTACTTACCTTATTATATCTCTTTTTTCATAATTTAAATAAGTTATTGAAACAATAATTACCTTTAACAGTATGGTAAATTATACAGTACACCCAAGAAAGTTATTTTAAATAATCTAACGGGATACTCGCAAGGCATGTCATCATAACTTACAATCTTGTAAGTATACTTTTTATATAAAATTGTTAATACCGACCTAGTGATCTTTAAGAATTTTTGCTCTAGCAATTCAACGAGTGCAATAAAACTGTGGAACGAACACTAGTTTAACGCATAAAGCGCCGGCCTGTGAACGAGCAGACATAAACCGGTTTTGTACACGGACGACGTGTAGGTGAGCTTGTCGGTGAGATGTCACGCTGTACTGAGCTAATACGGTTTTTGAGCAGGAGTAGCTGACTGTTAACACTGTTTTATATTATATAAGCCATAAGATCTTTATTACTTTCAGGTGCGAAGAAACTCCCTTGCAACCACATATTCCACGCGGCGTGTTTGCGGCTATGGTTTCAGCGTCAGCAAACGTGCCCCACGTGTCGTCTCAACGTGTTGCGAGCGCCGGCACCGGAGGCACCGCACGCCCCAGCCGACGTTCCCAACGGCAACGCACCGCCTGGCAATGTACCGCACGTGAACGTACAGCCTGGCAATGTCCCACACGGCAATGTACCACACGCCAATGTTAATGCGCCCGTACCACCGCCAGCCGGCAACATTGTGCCGCCCCCCTTCCCGAATATCCCGCCACCACGTAAGTGTTCAGTTAAATTAACAATTTCCCTCGCATGATCTATTTTACGTTACGGCGCTGTCTTAAATGTATATCATTTAAATAATCTCTCATTCTCATTTAAATTTCAATATATTTAGGACTAGTAAATACAAAACTGATTTAACATTGTCATTTATTTGTTTTAGTCTTTCAGTCGTAGTTCTAGTCGTTAAGTGTTCCAGCGTTGGCAGATCCGTAACACGGTGTTATCCTTCAATTATCCTGCAGACCCAGCAAAACTAAAATTATGGTGCATGTTAGATTTGTTTATACACAAGTTTTGTATCTTATTGCACAAGAACTTATTCTTTCCGAATTATGACTCTTGTTTCTGCGTCAGTAATCTGACAAAATTGACAATTATTATTTTATTGCTTTTGTTTTTTATGCTATATTTATATAAATGTATCTACTAATTACCATTTCTTTAAATAACTACTTAGTAGTTATTTAAATTGTACACAATTAGTAGTTATTTAAAACAACCTGCAATCAGTTCCCTGCAGGCGAAGGGGAGGATTAGCTACGATTAGCAGGCGAGTTGAGCGCATAGTAACAGATATACCTTAAACGTGACGACTCGTCACTGCTCTCAATAATTTGTTATCTATCGAAATCGTCAAAATATTTTTTCGCAGCTTTCCCGGGAAAGACCTAACCTTAGTCCTTTTCTAGGGTTCAAGGTATGATCGTACCGAATTCTTTTGAAATCGGTTCGTGGAACCGTGAAAAAGTAAATCTTTTTGTTCGATAGACTTATTCTTCAATTAATTTGTTAAATAGTTACTTTTATTATTATTTCCAAATAATTATGTAGTACTAGCTAATACTTTCCAAGTTTCCATTAAATTGCAACAAAAACAAATACGAACGCTACAAACAAAAACCGTTTTTCAATCAACTAAAATAACCTTATTAAAATCCAAATGAAACGCAAATGCCATTCCTAATGAATAATATTTTATTGACGTCGTCAAGAGCGACGACATCGCAGGTCTTTAACCGAGAGTCGGCAACTTAAATCATGGGCAGTGAACGCCGGCCTGGACGGCCTACTTTGATATGTTTTTCGTAGGCAGACGAGCCTGTGTTCGTTAACTATTAGCGCAAAAATTAATAATAGTTTCTACTTTATAATTTAGTAATAACCATGAACGCCCTCACTGAAACAACCCCTTGCAGTGTAGAAGATATTAAGAAAATTATTGATAGCCTTGAGGTTATATGGGCTTAAAACAAAGGCAGTTAAATACGTAAAGTATAATGCTTACAAACTGTATGAATAAAGGCTTTTCTGGCGGTATCTTCCTGGGTTTTCACAAATTTACTCCTATATAAAAAGCAATAGCTACGAAAATGCCCTATATAATAGTACACAATATTGTTTAATATTGTATAATAATTTTATATTGCTGTGGATTCTGATATAAGTGAAATGCATGTATTTTTTTGAGAAAATAAAATTCTTTAACCACGAAGTCGTAATATCACAGCCGTTTGATTCTTAAATTACTACTAATGGTTTTTTTTATTATTTCTGAAGATTAAAGCTTAGGTTTTTTAAATAATTATTATCTTTCCAGCGATGATGGCATGGGGTATGCCACCGCCGCCGCCTCGACCCGCTTCGCTCGCCAACTTGACCACAGCAGAACTTCAGCGTATGGAGGGCAACGAGCGCAGAAACATTGAGGCACGCTTACAGGTACCGCGTTGTCATTGTCTAAATTAGTGTATTGTGTGTATTATAGTAACAGAAACCCGCTGTATTGCTCTAAGCCTTAACTACGATTCTAATCCCCCCCCCCATGTCATGTCTGTTTATTGGTAACTTCTGTAAAAGATTGACTCCTTTTGTAATAGATATTCTATCTACGAAAACAATACAATAAGAGACATGAGTTTTTTACAACTGTATTTGATTTAATTATCGTTTTTGTAATCAGTTGCTCCGCGAAATCCAAGCGATGTTGGATGCGTCAGTACTTCTGATGCAGCAGTACTCCACGGTAGTGGCTAACCTGCCACAGGTGTGCTCGAATGTTGCGACACAAACCGAAATATCGTAAGTATAACAATAATATACCATTTGGCCTGATCTGCGAGGATTTTCATTACTTATTAAAAAAGTGTCAAAACCATTAACTGTCTAAAAATATCATGGTAATGTAAAAAAAACACTTTTAGGATGAAAACAATGTTAACCTTGACTAAGTGGTTAGATAGTGTTAAGTATTTAGTTGGTTTTAATAAATATTTTCTAATACTTCACACATATTCGAGGACTAGGAATTCAATATTAAACTGGCCAAGTTCCATACAATCGGACAACAGATATTTTTTGTATAATACAGATATAAATGTTAGTGTTTTCCGACATTTCCTTACGCCTTTTCTTTTATTCTTTAAAACCTCTACTCGAAAATTAAGTAAAGCCTAGAGGAAGTTAAAATATTGATATTATTATTTCTTGCAGACGAACCGAATCTTTCCCGGAACCTTCGCATGTGAAGGTGAAAACTGAGCCCGATGTTGTCCCGACCACATCCAAATACAAGCAGCCTACTGCCACTCCGTCGACCAGCTCTGCACCAGTAACGGAGGACTATAATGAAGTTCCGTCTTCTGAGACTACTAATTTGAATGTGAAAAGGTAAAATCACTATTTAGTATAAGAAAAGGTTAAGTTTTAGTCTTGTGTCACAAAAAGACAAGGTAGCAATAACAAATTACTGCAGTTGTTGAATGTATGTACTCTATACAATTTTCCAATGCTAACCTCATCTGTGCACCCTGCTAAACCTGCGCCCAGTATTGTAAGTGAGAGAGAGAGAGCCTTATGTAGGCAGAAGATAACATTTAAATGCACAATGGAGGAAATTAAATGCAGCTGCTAAATATTACAGAGGTAGACTGATTAATATAAGAAACCGATTTAGAAAATACCTTTACTACTTAATTTAATATTAATTAAAAATTGATATTTTAATTTATAAAAAAAAAAAATTTAATATTATGCTACATATTCTTGCTTTGTGGGCGAAAAATCTTATAATTGTTATAAAAATGAGACTACACAGGCATAGCACATCTGCTTATAGTGCAAGAAGCCAGTATCTTCACCACTTTGTTAAGTCCCCTTTGAAATCTTGCCAATATCTTATAATAGTTATGGCAGACAGGTTGGTGAGAGCAATGTCGGTACTTTCGCCAAAGTGATGCTTCTTTATATCATTAGTCTGGGAGTCTTAGTATCTGGGCTGTAATAATGGGTAGCTTCGGATGGATTTAGTCACTCGCCCTTAGTCACTTCTTACCAGCACCTCCTCATATGAAGTTGTAACTTTTTTCATATAGGCCATAATTTTTTTATATCTTAATTGATGGCCAGTTTGGCGAAGTCGTATTTATACCAAATAATTATCATGCACTAAATAGCTAACTAATTAAATTTTTGCAGAGAGAAGACTGACGCCGACGCTGAAGAACTACGAAGACGCAGACTACAGAAGTTTACAATGGAGAAATAAGCCTGATGCATGGAAACTTTGTTCAATATCTCTACTTGCTATTAACTTTAATGTAAAAAGTGTTTTGGTATGCAAACATTGTGTATTCTAATCAAAAGTAAATGTATTTATGTTTTTGTAAATATAAAAGG
The DNA here is from genome assembly GCA_029286595.1 of Bhutanitis thaidina. Taxonomy (NCBI): domain Eukaryota; kingdom Metazoa; phylum Arthropoda; class Insecta; order Lepidoptera; family Papilionidae; genus Bhutanitis; species Bhutanitis thaidina. Next base: position 5,035,495 of record JAGSMS010000028.1, on the reverse strand, counting down.
ATATACACATGAATACATTTAAATAACACTTTATTTTTTTACACACTTCACCTACAACTACTTTGTGAAGTAAAACTTGCTTTAAATTTATTTAAACCTTTTGACTACATAATATTATCTTCTAGCAGTTGTAAAAAGCGTTAATATAGCCATACACTTTTGGGTTATAGTTTTCTAAGACGGGCATGCCATTGAAGTAACAGCTCCGATCATACAGTTTCAAATCATTTTTGCAATACCACACATTCTTTGTTCCTTTAACACCATCCACATTTAATGTGTTCAATTCAAAAACACCAAAATGATATTTCTGTCCATCTGTTTGTATGCAGTTTAAATATATTGGTTCTGGTAGGTCTCGAACTTCTTCCTATAAAAAAAAACGAATATTTATTTTTGTTATAGTAATACCAACTTTGGAGATATAATTATAACTTTGATTTTATGTCCAAAGATTTTTTTCTTTCAATTTAATTATAAAAAAGTTATAAATGTTATGCATGGTATTTTATTCACTATTTCCAATGTTTTCTTACTCAGGACTTTGTTCAAGTTTGATAGATCAAAACACACAGACAACATACATTACAAACTACACATCATAATATACAGCAACACCACACAATCTGGTTCCAGCATATAGATGGGCGAGCTTGACAAGAAACTCACAGAATATTAGTGCAAAGTAGCAGCATAATGCATTTATCCTCATAGGTATTATATATTATATAGAGATTACCTCTATTCATGTTCTTTCTTCTTTATAAGCCTTTAAAAGATCCCTGCTGGCCATAGGCTTTCCATTAAAATACCAAAAAAGTCTGAAATGCCATGCATGGAAGATTTACCCATACTCATACAAGTTGCATTGTTGCTGTTCCCCATCATCACTATTTGTGTTTGTTATTACAAAATTTCTGCCAGAGCATCGTTTGTTAATCAGTAGGGTGCACATGCAGGTGAGGTTAACATTTGAAGAAAAAGTTAGTATATTCACTCTTAGACACCTTTTCCCATCACACTCTATACTACTCAAATAGGAATATCGGGCTTAAAGTTAACTGTTATTTTTGAACTCCATAGCCAATTAGTTATTTGCACAACAAATGTTCTTTAGGCCAATCAATGCCTAATAATCATTAGATCCAACAACAGACTGGAATGAATGACTGGAAAAAAAGGCATATATATATATATTACAAAACTCACCAAAGCTTCCCTTACAATTTTGAATCTTTTATTATATTATATTATGTTAATAATAATATAAAAAAAAAGTCATAACAAAAATTATATAATCTTCTATTGAGAAGACTTTTTTTTATAAAATTGACCTGACATTTGGACAGTTATGAAACATTGCCAGTGGATTTGGGGCAGGCAACTCCATAATTTGAAAATGTGCCGACAGTATATTTTAGGCATGCTCAGACAGACAGTTACAAACTTTTTTTTATATTATTATTTACATAATATAATATAATAAAAGATTCAACATTGTAAGGGAAGCTATGGTGAGTTTTGTAATATATATATCTGCCTTTTTTTCCAGTCATTCTTTTGTTGTATCTTATGATCGAACTGTAGCAACAGCTTTAAATTTCCCACAGCTGGGCAAAGGCTTTATCTCATTTAAAGTTAAATATTTAAATTAAAAACAAACAATATTTACCCCATAGACTTGTTTTGCAAATGCTGTAGCCACAGTAAAAGCATGAGTGAGTGCACGACCATAGATTTGAGTATCTGTAACTGGAGTCTCAAAGATATTACAGACTTCTGTTCTGTTAAAGTGTAACCATGTTGTATGAGGATGCTTCTTGGTTATGCTTGGTTGTATTGCTGGAATAATGTCAATTATTTAGTTATCATATCCCAGACACCCTTGATAAATGTTAGCTTTCCATCATTGCAGCCGATTATATGTAAGTCATATTTTGAACATGGTGTCCAATATAATAATTCCACAAGAGGACCTGATAGCAAAGACTTAAATTGGATAGGACATTGCTAGTTCACTAAGGAAGGCATCTTAGTATAAAGTTTTTACTGATAAAATGTTGCCAAGCTATGTGACCCTGCCCAACAACCCTTCAGTTCCTTGCATCCATGGATGGATGGTTTTGTCAATTACTATAGGGGCCAATGCAAACTATCATGCAAACATTTCAAGCACTGGCCTTCTCCAATAAGCCACAATTGTCTACTACAATGAGTTTCCTTATAAAGCCAGTTGTGACGGATAAGACCTGATGTTTGGATGTCTTCTTTACAAAATGCTCTGGTTGAAGACATTTTGGTATACTCGCAAATTGTGAGTTAGTTTATACACATATCACATCAAGAATTAGAACAAGAATACCTTAACCAACGCATCAAGAATTAGACAATTTGTCCTAATGGTGCATGTTAAAACACTTCATTAGTCAAGGAAGTGTTTTAACTATAGAAATTCTATAGTTTTTGTGTAAAGGGATAAATAACTAATAATAAGATTAGTACTTAACTGTAATAAGAAATTACATTTATGTTATATTTGTTTAATGTTAGCACCAATATCCCAATGGTTTACAGTTAAGGCATATATTGTGCAACATGTACATAAAAGGTTCAAATTGATTTGAATTGTCCTGCATTTGAATTGACACTTCCAAGCAAAAACTTTTAAATAGCATAGCATAGGTTCAGCTAGTCCTTACTAAACTAATTACTAAGAATAATATAATGATAAAAAAAAACTTACGATATACACTTTTTTCACCATAAAAATGTTCTGGAGACAGAGTGATAGTGTGTTTTACAGGATAGAGATCTGGTATTTCAACAAATGAAATGTCTCTTTCATGCATTTCATGTTTCAATGATTTATCACTTGTAACCAATATATGGGATGTGTCTTGAAATTGTATCAAATCATCTTCTTTATCAAAAATGGTTTTGCTTTCCACATCATTCAAAACATATCTTGTTTGTGAAACTTCAAAATCACTACTTTTTTCCACAAGTTGCAACAATTTGTTTGTAATTATTAAGCTGGGAAATACAATGGTAAATTAAATATTTCTTGTGTTCATCTGATAGGTTATCTTAGTTTTGAAAAAGACAAATTGTAATAGAATATTAGTGGAATATTTATTAACCCTAGATTGAAGATGGTACTTAAAAAAATAATATCTGATTGAAAGCCTAATAAATATAAATGGCAGATGAGTATTAATATGATTGCTGAGTGCTGTGCCACACTCATGGAGAGTGTGGACACTAGTCTAAACTTGTTTTAAGACAAGTAATGGAGGGACTGTCATTTAGTGGTTGACAGCTGCACAATATGCAAGTGAAAATGATGTTTGCAAAAGCTGATGTTTTCCTGAAGGGCTTTCAGGAATTAGGCTAGTATTCTGACTGATACAAATGGTTGTCATAATAAAACTAAGCACACAAACAGGTAAAGGTCAACAATTACACAAGCATCTTGAAATGTGACAATAAGGGTTGATTTTACACATGGATATATTATCACCATAAGAAGTCATAATGTACTAAAATAGTAATTAAAGTTACTTGCGTCTCCTATCTGATATTCCTAAAATCCTAGAGAAATTATATGCTGGTCTCTCAGGATCTTTAATCTTAGGCAACTTTTGCTGTTCACAATCAAACACATTGGCTGATAGAATTGATTTCTTGACACCTTCATGAATCATTTTTGGAATAGAAAATTCTGCCAGTTCTTCTATTTTGTTCGGTAGTTTTCCTTCCGCGATCACTGTTTTTGTTAGTATTTGGGCTTGTGAAATACCTTCGACTAGGACATTTGTGTTTGCAAGTGTAAGACAAGGCCTACTTTTGAAGTCAGGATGGTTCTCATCTAGAGGAAGTACAGTTCCATGTGTACCTACAATATTGACACTGAAATAAAAAAAGGTAATTAATATTGTAGTTAGGCAAATCAAAGTTAACTTAACTGAAATAATGTTGTTGCAAGCACGAAATTAGTAAACACCTTTCCCTCGATTCCGGTTTCTCTTTAAGAAACTCAAGTGCATCTTGAACAACAATATCTTTTTCTTTTAGTAAATCTTCAACACCGGTGTCAATAGGTACACGTTTACCTTGCACTAGCCAATGTTTCTTAAACATAAAATCTATATGTTGTCTCTTCAATACTTGTGATAGTTTCATTTTTCTTCTTATATTATTATGTTCAATGTTATTTTGAAAAAAATGCGAGTACGTACTACGAGGTTAAATCATAGAGTAATACAGATTAATATAAACTGTCAATCAACAATCATGAACGAATTGGAGTCGCATTTTGCAGCTTGAATAGAGTAGACGTGCATCAGACCTGGCTGTATGGACAAAAGTCCTTTGCCTTTCCCATTAATATCATCATCATCACCATGAACGAATTGCTCATTTGACCCGGTTGGCGAAGAAATATTGATGATTGTAATCTTTCGTTTACAACCCGATCATGGATTCAACCAATCACTTATAATTAATGGAACCTTTTTAACCTATGATTGGTGGCTCGAATAGCGAAAATACGGATAGTTGCAAATAAAATTGAATGAAATGATCGAACTTACGAATTGTACGATTGAATGTCACCACAGTTCATCTCAGATGAACATATATCAATAGTCTGTGGACAAAGTGTAGACACGTTAAGAATCATCCACTGTCACAGAATATTAATAAGTACACACTCATCCATACACACAATCACACATACATTTTGATACCACTTCACAGATGACATTTTTAAAACAGAAAAATATAAAGTGAAAACTGTTTCCCGCAATTTTTCTGTTGTTCTACAAAATCAGTGAATCTAACGAAGAAATTCAATACATTTGACGTTTTATTATAAAAAAGGGAAAAATGCGACGAGAATTTTGATGTCAAAGATGAAGCTCGCCGGTCTGTCGGCCTGTTACGGATAAAGTCTATGCATTCTTTGGAGGAGGTCTATGTTCAGCAGTGGACATCTGATAGGCTGAAATGATGATGATGATGATGATGATTCTGCATATGAGTAGTTACGACATAGTTGAAGAGCCAGGGATTGATCAAAACAGTTTTGACCCATTGGAAAATGTCTGGATAAACCAAAAAGCTCTATATTTGGATGTCTCACGAACTTACCTAACTAAACCTAATGAATCGTGTACTCATTTGCGATGCTCTATTGGTACGTAATGAAACCGAACCGTTTTTGAAAAGATTGATCACTAGTGTGGAAAAGTGGATCACCTACGACTAGACCTTGCGAAAAAGATCATGGTCAAAGGGCAGTCAAGTTCCACAGACTATAGCAAATTCCGGATTAACTCGCAATAAGGTGATGCTGTGTGTACCATACATACCACCGGGCAAAACCATCGATTCGGATCTCTACTGCCAACATCTGTATTATCCGTTTTGCCGGAATTGATCAATAGAAAAGGTGTGGTTTTATCATAATGAAAAACCACACCTAACATGATTACCCACTTAGTAAATATTGAGCTTGGTTGAGAAGTGTTAATACATCCTCCATATAGCCCTGACCTTGCACCCTCAGATTTTGGTATTAGGTAATCTTTAAATATGATAGAGCTAAGCAGCGGCTTTTGCTGCTGCTCGAATGGGCCGGCTCGACCGGGTTGGTACCACTACTTCGCAAAATACCAGCGTGAAGTAGAGGCGTCTTATGCTTCTGCGTTTCGTTCGGTGACTGAGGTATCCGGAGGCCCACTCTCCCTCCCCATCCCCCTCCTTCCGTCTCCCAAACATCCTTAAAGGCCGGCAACGCACCTGCAGCACCTCTGGTGTTGCAGATGTACGTGGGTGACGGAAGCGGCTTGCTCGTTTGCCGCCTTTGCCATAAAAAAAAAAAAGATTTATACCAGTTCCGTCTCTTCAGAATTCTTTACGTAGTGTTAGGTAATATCAAGAGAGGACTGTCATAACTGCTTGATTTTGTATATAAAATACGAAATTTTCCTTATGATGACAATTATTTCACTAACCGTGTACCGCCTGGTATCGATTATCGAGTACTGACAGAGGCAGAGGTACTGAGCCTTGTATATTACTTTGCTCTTTGACTGGGTCACAGCTATTAATCATATGAACGATCGAATCTAATGAACGCACGAACCAATACTTGAACGATTGAATCACTGAAAACGAACTATTGACACAGGACTATTATAATATTATAATTTTTGCTTTAGTAAACTAAAGTTGCTAACCAACTCCATTTATGTACCATTCTAAACCTATGGAATGTTCCACCCTTTTGTTGGTTGGCTTTCATGGAATATCCTCGCTGGGACAGGGCTTTTCCATGCTTTCCTTGCCTCTGCGGCAAATGTCAAGTTCAAATTAATAGGAAACATTTTATTGCAAAAATCGTTGATACTGTTTACTGGGGCAAGGAAAGCCGACAGCGTAATATGGTTAGTATTACGCTGCCGGCTTTAATGTCGTCAAATCGAATGGGTAAGATAGCTCAAGCTACTCAAGTCTCAAGCCCAGTTTCAGTCCAATTAAAATCTTTTCTCTTTGTTTAATGAGTTTCGTACTAAATATGTAAATTTAGATACAAGAACGCAATATTTTAAAATTGGAGGAGCTTTATGGGAATTTAAAACGTGTATCAAATTAGATGTTTAGAGGACGTTTCATACTATCAATAAAACCGGAGCGCCTTGGTGGTGAATAGAAATCGAATCGATAAGTCGTATGCCCGAAGAAATAATGTTAACACTTATTGAATTAAAAGGTTTATTAGAAGTAGAAACACGATCACAAATAAAGATTTCACATTTAGTATTATTTAATTTACAGTCAATATTTTTAAAAATATTTGTGAAAGGTTATTCTGAACGAGGTGTCGTTTTGTCGCTTTATTATTTTGTTATTTATAAGCGCTGACGGCGTGGCTTAATGGTTGGCATACCTGACTGCTAAGCCATGGGTCCTAGGTGCGATTCCCAGGAGTAGCTAATATTTGTGCAAATAAACAAATTATCGGTTTATAGGGTCCGGTTGTGTTGTGTTGTGTTCGTCTCGTATCTCTGACACTGCATCTGCTGACTCTGCTTCCTCAGATCTTTAAGCATAAACGTTTCATCGGATATGGGAAGGTAAAAACATTTACGGCACTATAATAGTGGTCGAAATCGGCGAGGAGGATACCATGATACTTTCTAAGTATGATTATAATAATGTAATTCGATTTACGATAAAAAAGACACTTTCTGACACTGACAATGTCTTTACAATGAAATTGTAAAAGTTTAATGTTTACTTTTTATTAAAAAAATGTTTTCATTCTTATTTTATAATGCTTGTATTTTTGAGAATGTTATAGTTTGTAATATAATATTGTGTGGATGAAATATTATATGAACCAAGGGTGCAGTGGCTAGTGTATCTGTCCCTTGTAGATAAGCCATAGATGTGATAACTAATAGATTGGCAATACAAAATAGAAAATTATAGTACAAGTACGTTTCAGCGGTACTCGAGTCGATATGCAAGACGGATATCTACACGCAGTCGGCTTGGCGTCCGATGTAAACTTAACAATATCCGCTTATTTTAAGTAAAATCTCAGGTTTTTTTTATGTGATATTTAGGTTTAATCATGGCTACGTATACAGTGCCTGGATAAATTCATCTAAGAAAGAAAGCCCACAAAATTATACATTTCACACGTATGAGTTAATGTTTAGAATTTTGCATTTAATCATAATTAATGTTTGTATGCAAACGATGTCAATTCAAAATAATAACAAATACGTGAATGCAATTTTTGAGGTCAAAAGTACTTAGTACAGGTTGAGACTATCGATTATTAGTACTGGTTATGGTACCTGTTTCATTTTTTTTATTATGTTTAAATGTTTCAAATTATACCTTACAGTGGACACATAATTAAATTTAAAGTGTGTATGTAATTATTCTTATAGAATAATAATAACGCAGTAATGTTTCAGATTTCCTGACTGAAATTTAGTAAATTGCTTGCGTCCTATAAAAACCTCTTTAACATACTTACCATTTATATGTATGAATAAATACTTATTAATAAAACTTATAATCGAAACTCATTTTTTTATTAGATTAAATATGAAAGAAATTTAAAAAAATTTGCAATAAATTAATACTAATTAAAAAATTAAAATAGAAATTGAAATTGGAGTTTACTTTTATCCTTCAAATATAAGAAATACAGTCAGGCGACACGAGGACCGACGATGCAATCAATACCCGTCTATAAGATAAGCCGATATTTTACTAGCACACAAACTTTTGCTTTTAAAGGACAAGACCATTTGTCTGCTACTGTGTTAGCGCTAAAACTTTTGCATTATATTTTTTCGGGCGGTGATGATAGCTTCTAACAGGAGGAGGAGATCAACATAGGAACAAAAGGTAAAAAATAAAAGAAACAACATTGTGATTTCGTAAATATATATATTTAATTTTATATCTTCCATCAATACATACAACGACACTTATACGTACATTAAAATTTGGCTGCAATTAGATGTTTAACGTACTTGTAATAATATGGCTCGTAAACGATAAATATATGAAATTCGCAATATGTTATGTGAAATTTGCCTTATTCTGCTAAAATTACTTTGAAACAAACGGGGAAGACATAATATATAGAATTTATTATGATAATGTGTATGTAGCTGACAGCACCGTTACATCGAAATACCCCAGCGGTGGAGTGCTAGCAGCAAAGTACGATATTGATGGAGGAGTAATACTTTACAAAATAAAACTTATCGAAATATCTTCGGTGTATGCTAGGAGCTATAAAAATTGAAAATAATACATCTAATTAATTTCATAACTAGTTAGACATTACAATCCCTTATTACGAGATCAGCGACAAGTTGACGTCACCCGATGTTGCAGAATGACCTTTTGCTTTATTTTTTCGGCCAGGTAAAATCTAATGGTCAAATTCCCTGACATATCGAACACTGCAATGTAACTTGATTAAATCGCACATTTTGAAATTTGCCTAAACGTGAAAGTCCCTTTGGTCATATTATATTTACCAATTGGTGGGTATTTTAGATTTCCCAAATCTTTGGACTTATCTGAATAGAAATTTAAAAAAGATAATAAATTTTAGGTCCATCACTCTAACTATGCATTATTTTAACCGCATATTGCAACAATTGCGAATCAAACATACAACACTTAATAACTATTATAATATTATACCTAATTATCTTTATAAAATAACAAAATTAACTTATATTTACAGTATTATTAAATCAATAGCAGAATTTTACTATTTAATCTATGTATGTGTTTTATTCACTTCAGTACTTTCATTAAAAAAAAATTGAATCGGTAATACCACGTTAAATTTTAATTAATCTGTGTAAAATAAAATATGCTACTAATCTAGTGCGCAGGATAATTCCAAGGCAATCATTAGTTGGTTGATCGATGACGCACAAATGATTAAAATGGCACTGCTACCTAATTAAATTTACCGGCACTGTTTTACGGCACGATATCTTGTATGCCTAAAATTCCAGTTAGTCTTTTGGCAGTGCTATGTATTTTCTGCGCGTAAGGAAACGATAATAAGTGGTAATACTCATGTTATTTTAATACTTTGTAAACAAAAGTTTTTTTTAAGATTTGTAACCTGTTCAAGCCCTCTATGATAACATAAGGCTTAAATACAAGAGATATCATTGCGATATTAGTGTTTATGTTTAATAATACAAAACAAAAATATGTGACAAATATAAGTTGTGAAATAGTAAGGCACCGTTGGTCGTGAATGAGTACTAAATATTATATTAGATTGAATATGTTAGTTGTATTTATAATAGAACTATTAACACGGTCGTATGTTATTGTTTAATAAGTATTAATTCCACTGGTGGATGCTTATGAGATCAAGTCCGACGTTTTATGTGAAACCTAGTTGTGTTTGTTAATGAAAATCAGGGACGAAGGAAACTAATAAAAAAATTACGAAATTAAACTTAATACACTATGTCCCTGAGTGTACGGATAAAAGGTTGAAAGATTTCAGATCCTTCGGTGAAAAAGAAAATGTCCTTCAACTATTTTATGGATGCGACACATTTTTACAGACTGTTTTGAAACCAATAGAGAAATTGCTCACTTTTCTTTTTTTCTTGTACAAAAATAAGTTACGTAATGACCTAAATTAAAAAAATATCACGTCATATAATTTACAGCACCAATATTAAAAAATAAATATTTCTAATCTTTTCATATACGCAGTGGCTTCCGTTTAATTTATACTGGTTTTCAAATACGGCTTTATCCACCACTTTATTTACCACGGCTAACAACTTTACGTAGAAAATTGATAAAAATTCTATTCGATTTTAATATTATAAGCATAATTGATTCACAACGTTACAAACCGGACTGTAAAAATGTGTCTAGTCCATAACAGCAACTTTAAGAGTAAAATAATATCGAGAAAGGCACCGGCCTTCCAAAGTTTCTAATTACAGCCATTATAAAGAGACAAGTATAAAAAGTTAGAAGACTACACAATTAATGAAAAACGTAAAATGGATGCGTGATTGAAGGGCATTTATTTATAGACTTGCTGGATATTCATATGCGGTTGTTGGGTGTGTGTGAGATCCGTTGCTCTCGATGGTCGGTTCAGTCGTCGTCTTTCTTCTCCATCTTAGGCTCGTACATCGCGTGTAATTGCTCCGGTGAAATCCTGAAAAGAGATAGTATTTTAGAATAAAGAGCGTATGTTTAATAGTTTCAAATCACAGTTTCAGCATGGTAAAGTCCCTTATTGAAATGGTCCTTATAAGCCTCTCTCAAGAAGCTTCATTGCTGGCGGAGGTCTATGGTCCAAAAGTGTGTGACACTGCCCCCACCACCGGTGAGGTCATTTTCGGATTATGAGTGAGCTCAACGCGAACTCCTCGGGTTTGCTCATTTATAAATCGAAACGAAGCAGCGTTATACCGCCACGTTTAGCTTCGGTCAAACGCACAATGCTGCGGCATGCGCCACGGTGTTGGACGATTAATGTACGGAAACGTTAAGAGTGATCCATTTCTTCGAAGCATGCGTCGGCGGTGAAAGACACGGACGTCACGATGTTGCGTTGAACAGCTTAACGCAGCGTTTGTGCGTTCTGATCAACCTAGTGGTAGAGCAATGTGTACTTTGTCTCAAATATTTAACAAACGTGTATTTTTTAAATTACCTCATTTTAACAAAAAAATATTAAAACCGTTCAGAAACTTGTTTTGTTAAATTTAATTCCAAAAAAGTAAAAAAATTAATGTCACTTAAAATCAAAATGGTGGTCCTACAAAACAAACATCAAATGGTTATTCAAATTCGACTATCAAAACTGCATTCGGGCGAGTATAAGGATTATAAAATTAAAATAATAATAATTTAAAGTTGCATACTGTACATAAGAGTTAATGACACTAAGGAATGGGAAATTAAATTTGTGTAGGTAGAAATAAAAATACCGCCCGTTTATTTATTTAGTCTTGGGTTTATCGTAATAGATATATTTATATTTATACATTTATCGTAACAAAATTCAAAATCAAAATGTCTCTGTGTGGTATCAATAAGGCGCAGGTAGAGGCGGAGCCAAACTTAGCTCGTAATTTGTTACAATTAGGCAAATTTTGGTTAAAGTATTTTCTTTATTCAGCTATCACTAACTTTTTTTTAAAAGGTAATATAATTGACAATTGTAATTAAATGATATAAGGGCGAATTCAACAACTTTTCTTCAAATGTCGAAAGCTGCTTAGTGGATGAGGCTTTTGTTTTGGCGAACTGTTGGCAGAAAATCCTCCTTATGTACTGAACCCATATTTCACAGATAAAGCAGGAGGAGCAGCATCACTAGTGAGAGGGTATTAGCACTGTGCTTACCAATGTGGTGAATATGAGCAAGTCTGCCGTGTTAAAGACGCCAGCTTTTGTTAACGCCTTTTTAGATAGGTTCAGCAGTGGATTAAAAAAAATTGTGCATGTTGCATAACAAACAAGTGATTGGTTTTTAAAATTGGATTGTTTATTGTAGGGACATCGTTATCATGTATACTATACTAACCCGAGAAGGCTTTGCAGGTCGCAAACGAAGCGGTAGACGTAACGCTTGCCGGCCGTCTTGTGTATGATGTTCTTGTCGTAATAGTAGCGAAGGCCGCGCGATAGTTTCTCGTAGTTCATCTTCGGCTTGTTTTTGCGGATGCCCCAGCGCCTGGCCACCTACAATATTACGTCATTCATTAATAATACTTCGCTCGGTCTTATTTGAGCCTACATTACAAAATGAGACCACTTTATATTCACAAGCTATAAAATTTGCAAATAATTTTACCCAAAAAAATAATTAGAATTTTGTTTTTCGTCGACCTCAGGTTCATAGCAATTGTCCTTATTCACCTTGTTTACTGAAGGTGACGGTTTTATTTTGGGTTTTTTTTCCAAACATTACAATATAAATGACTTCTCGATATATCGTGTCTCTTATTGGGAGATGTCTGTGCCCAGTAAATAAAATATAGTACCTACCGTTCGTTTAATTATAATTAAAGCCTAGTTTAAAAAAAATCTGGACTGGTAAGCTTAAATATTTGACGAAACTAGTATAGTGTTTCTTTAGTAAGCTAATCCATGAAATCAGGCATTAGACGTCTCTTATGTTTCAGTTTAATCTTCCAAGACGCTTTCTCTTACCATTTTTAAGTTTTTATAAAAATTTCGATGCTACAGGCATCCAGATCAGATTGATTATTATTCGAGCACCTCATCAACATATTATCTTCAGACTAAGTAAATACTTCGGAATAGATAACAGCAGTTACCTTCAGAGTTTTATTACTAGATAGCTGGTGATTACTGTCCGCTCTTATACTCGTATTATTACTTCAAATAGGCAGCACGCGGATTATAGCTTTAATCCATAGCGCATTTATACCAAAATGTTCACCGACATCTACACGATACACGATAGCGATTTCACATTTAGATATGTTAGATTTAGATACCCGATAAATTGTAACCTCATAGCAATTAAAATCTTTAACTACTCTATAAATACTAAAATCTTGGGAAGGATTATGGAAAGCAGTTACATAATTATGTTTTTTTTTTGGATTCAGGTGACAAATTAACTAATAGTGGTAAGTGGCTAATGTGAAGCCCATGGCATATTTATTTAAATTTAATAATAAAATTTCTGAGATTAAAAAAAGTTTATACAAAAAGTTAATAAATCCATCACAATATTGTTAATGTTATTATTATTACTGGTACTGACCTCATCTGGATCGGTGAGCTTGAACTCCCAACCGTCTCCAGTCCAGGAGATGAAGCCTTGACAGCTCTTGTCGGTGAGTAGCTCCAGCAGGAACTGCCACAGCTGGATGGGTCCTGAACCTAAGCCGTAACCAACGCTCGCTTTACTATGTACTATTCATTTTAAGACAAAAGAGTAGGTAATAAAAAAATATACATATAAAATATAGAAAAACAAGTTCTCAGGAACCTATACCTAATACTGAGACACCCCAGTATTAAAGGTACTCGTATACACATACGAGTACTTTTTACTTTATTGTTTTATCACCGCTAAGGTTACTAAACTCGAAAATTAGTATTAAATTGTACGTACGAAGACGTCAGGTAAATAAGGTAGAGTAACTGATCTCACCAGTGAAGCAGGGTCCGGAGGCTGGGTACGGGAGCTTGTCCTGCGGGATGAGCGCGTGCTGCTCGGCCGGCCACTCGCTCCACTCGCACGCGCCGCCGTACTCGGTCGCGTAGCCCTCGCCATACACCTCGCCGCCGTACCGGCCTCCCGTGCCTGGGAACAAACACGTAAACAGCATATAAGCCTACGGAACTACAGACAAACATATCAAGATGTGATGGTATCTAACACTAAACTAAATCTAGGTTTTTCATCAACATACTGGGTTGTTGATGAATTAAGCCAGTTACACATTGGTTTCTTCAAGAAAGCGCTCAAAGTCATTGCTGTGAGGGCGCAATGAGCAACAATGGGCACAATGAGCACAATGAGCCCAGCGCCGGTACTCTAGAATTAGTGACGCTGCTCCCCATCACTAGTCTGTAAGATTTAGGTTAAACAAATTCGACGATAGTGAATCTTTGCTAACTCACAGAGATTGTATTTGGTAAGTAAGCTTACATATTTAATATGATTTTTATCTTTAGGTAGATCGACATTAATAGCATGGCCAAGCAAAGCAAAGCTTAAAACTGGTTTTTAATTAGATTTTCGAATGAACCACTTTTAATAAACGTTAATGCGTCACAAAAGTCACGTTTATTTCAGAAATCCTTTAATAATTTCCTTTCTTCTTTCATTCTTATGTGTAAATAAAACAAAATGTAACAAAGCTGGACAAATTTACCTGATTAACTGCGACATATTTGAGAAACTCAATACAGTAATTAAATAAAGAGATGAAAGACTCGACTCTGTTAATAACCGTCCATCTTGAAACTGAATATGTTCATTAATTATGCGCGATTCAAGAAATCCCTTTGTTGTCGTTATCATTTTGTGATCTTTTCTAACGACCGGCTGTTTCTCGATGATTATGAATATCGTAGACAAGGACGACCTAAATATCTATACTTGCTAGAGGCGCGAAGATTTTCCAGTTAATAAACTATCAATTTAGGATGTATTGCTGAAAATCCTACATAATACTACAGTGAATTTTTCATGAGATAAACTTTGTACTAGTTTATCCCTCTATATATACTAGAACGAGGCTTGTTATATTTCTTAATTAAAAAAAATATGTTTTCCTATACACTCTACGCCAATGATTCAGTTAATATTTGTAAGTCGTGGAAATGTTTTAGTTAGTTAGTTTTAATGAATAGTGTTTGTTGAACAAATGATATTAATTGAAATCTAAGGGTGAAAATAAGAGGTTTAAATGAAAAGTACTCACTTCTCGGATAAGGCTTGGTATACGTATGTGGCTGGTACTTGTGTTCGTGTGTGAGTAACGGTTGCGCATGTGCGTGAGCGTGGTGGTAGTAATCGTCGAGGTAGGGCTGTGGAGGCGCGGCGGGCGCTCCTGACGGATACTCTGGGGGATAGTACTCTTCTAGTGGGGAAGCGCCCGGGGCTGATGTGGCACTGCCTGCCTCCGGGTAGTATGTGGCCGCTTCTCGCGGACCGCCGGTAGTGTAGCCACCTGCAAGAATAGCACAAATTATTACACTAACCAGAAATCGGTGCGGGCAGAAAGGGTCACAGTTGCAATTATTATGTGAATTAAAAATATTCAAATAAAGAAAAAAAAAACTCAAGATATGTTGTTGGCGTACGTAAAGAACGCGTTTGCCGTGTGGAATCGGCGTAAGAATTTGCCATCTTCTTTCTTCCCGTGGGTGTCGTAAGAGGCAACTATGGGAAAAGCCTTGCAAATCACAATCGCAGCCGTCAAATTAATCGCACTTTTGTTATTGGTTCGGTCAATTAAACAAACAGATCTTTAGTAAGACTGAACTAATATTTTCTACCCTTTTCGAATAAGCTTTTAGCAAGAATATAACCTGTACAGTACAAGACCTTCGATTGCCTTTAACACAGCGTAACAGCATCAATAATATAGGGTAAGAAGTGCAATAGTTACTTTAAAACTCAAATATTAAATGATAAAAAATCAGGACGCTCGCAGTATATCGCGCGTGTGCGTCGGCGCACGAGGCCCGGGTAGCGAGGCGCGACGGTCTCGGTTCACGGCGCGCCCTTTGTTCTGCGCGCCGGACCCGCGGCCCCGCACTCCTGCGCACTACACACCTCGCACCTCACGACACTGTTTTAATTTCAAAGTTTGCCGGCTTACAAATTGCAGACGGGCTAACAGATATTATCGAGTTCTAGATATCCGACCACTACGCGAAATGTGTCTATAGAAAATTTAAATAAAGCTGTAGACATTTTATTATATTTGTGGGGAGGCCTATGTTCAGCAGTGGACTTCTAATAGGCTGAAATGATGATGATGATGATGATTTTATTCTGTTCTTTTATGGGTGCTGAGGTCATAAAATTCAAAAGCGATTTTGAAACCCCCACTAAAGTTTTCAAAACGGTATATTATAGTCAAAATACTCAACGGCATTCTCTGTGGAGATTCGTGTCATTATAATTATCTCACATATATTTTATTTATATTATGCTATAAAGTTTCGTTTATATTAGACATTTTACAATTTACAGACAGCAGCTTTTCTAGATTTTAATCTGTCTCGCTACATTGGCTCCACCTTACGTTGAGTATAAGTTTAAGCAACGTACTCTTCATTTATTAGCAATAATATTATATGAAGTTTAGAAAATAATAAAAACGCAGATTTTTTTTAACCTTCGCATTGAAACGAACGAGCCCAATTAATTTAGATTTAAGTCGGCAAAAAGGACGCTACGCGTATAACAGCGAAAATCGAAACTTATAGAAATCTACAATTTAATTAAAGAATTCACATTCGACTTTTTTGGCATTTTATTTGGCATTTGCTATCAAAACATACATGGAGCGTAAAACATATAAATATGATTTGAGATATGACACAGTTTCCCGTAAGCTCTTATTCGTAATATTTGTAAGTGAATACAGAATAAAGAAGTTGTCAACTTTGTTTTTAATTTAAGCTATTACCCCGAAAGTATTATCCGTGTACATTCAGATAATGGCTATCTCTTACAACTCAATAACATTTCATGCGACAGTGAATAAGCCTAATTAAGCACAAGCACGTAGCTAATAATGCTTGAATAAATTCTCTTGAAATAAAATGTATCTCTCCACAATAAATTAAAGATTGAAGTGAATAAAAGGTGTTAACTTACATCCTTAATCGAAACTTTGTCTAATCGACTCGTCAGGCGATTGATATTGGGAGCACTAAATGTATCTTAATTTGCTCATTTTATTTCATTCGTCGAGCAATATCCTTTTCCACTTATCTTCGATACTGTTCGATTTAATTAAATTTGAAGCGTAATTACTGTAAAATTATATCGATAGGTTTATCTGGTTTCAATAAAATATAATCAATTCAGTAATTTCGATGCGTTTAGATTCATCTCGATTTACTTGAACACTTTTAATTGTTAGACATGAGGAATATATTAACTTATTTAACAATAAGTAAGTTTAAAAAATTAATTGTACATCTAGTCATTCAATTCTTATCTAGTTTCGTACATATACATGACAAAATTATAAACATAAATCTCACGTACTGTTTAATTTATTAGTATAATATCAAATTAACGCAAAGTAAACACTGATTATATTGAATATGCTCGTGGGTAATATTGGTTAAGTGTAGCCAGTGCTTCGATTGGAACAATTTAACAATAGAGCAATATACGGGGACGATGTATGAGTTGATTTGATGTGACTATACGTACTCGTACCTTGGGGTCATCAGTCGCACGATCATTGTATGAACATTTCATTGAATATGTTCCGCCTCTCTACGCTATATTTTGTACAGATGCCTAGTTTATGCATGTTGCCAAATCAAATATCTCCATTGAACTACGCATTGCTCATGAAGGGATTACAATTTCGTTAAAAACATTTCGAACGCTATCGAATAAAACTAATACAAAATAAAATTGCGTGACATCCCGTCCTATCACATAAAAATTCAAAAAAAATTCAAATATAATGTTTATCTTAACGGACATATGTGACATTAAAAGGAGCACAAAACAATAATATTCAAAACAAATCATGAGTACAATTTCTTCTATTTTAGGAGTTACGTTTCACCATAAAATTCTTAAAAGGTGCTGGGTTTACGAGAAATGGATACACAAATACAAACAAATCTTGGGAGAAAGTTTATCCGCAGTAAATAAACGGCTACAGGCTTCACATATATAAACGGTACAACAGTAGCTTTCCGACTGTCACTCGGTAAACGACCCGTGTCAATTAGATTGGCCGCGGTTGTGTACCGACCATTGCCCACCGACCACCGACCACAGGGTACTGCAATATTCCCATACAATGCGCTTCTCTTTTGTCTGGGCACGCAATTTTTGTTTGAAGTTTGAGGTACTTAAGCTTAAGCAGTTAGATTATAAACGAATTACATCATTCGTTTATAATCTAACTGCTTAAGCATTAAAGAAAATGGGGGCGTTTTAGGACGTTTGTAATTTGGATGATGAGCTTCCTTCGTCACTTATGTAAATATTTATTGTTGCAGTTTAAGTTAAGAATAAAAGGTTTACACATTCCGCTTTCCTTGATTCAAAGAGTTTCTTGATCAAAATGTGGTTCGGTTCGGTATAATATCGGTATGATATCGGTCTATAATCGCTCGACTATGGCTTCAGAATTCACATACATCACAGAAATGATTACTTAATGGCGGTAAGTTATTATGATTTATTTCGTATATATAATTCATCGAAAATTGAGAATTATTTAAGCTTTAAAGTTTGTTTGTTGATAAACTGCGTGAGTTCGATGGCACCCGTGTTACTAGGAGGTCATGAATACACACTATGGTCTCATTAAATAAAAAATGTATAATACCGACGTCAGAATAGTGTTGACCTCATCTTTAGAGTTAAATTAATTTGTCACTCCAATTTACATTCCTAATGCTAAATTAGTTGAAAAAAAGTCTCTATCAGTGGTGAAAAGTAAACGATGAAATAGTCTATCCTGTATTATACAAGTATCACTGTAGCCTATAAACATTTATAATAATTGAGTTGCTCTTCTTCCCGCAGATATCGTAAGAGACTAAGGTAAGCGCTTTGAAAACGTTAAGGCCATCTCCGGGATAAACCCCGTTCTATCTCTTGGATAGACGAAAAGTGGGTTGGGGAAACACATTTGGCTACGCCGAGTCGTGCCAAATGGAAATCCGTAATCTCTGCCTAACCCAATAGTAGAGATGCGTGAGTGTTTTATATCATATACTCGTTGGTGCGTTGTCACCCCAGAAAAGTATGATGTAATACTTCTTTGGCAGTAACTGAGTTTCCGGATTAAGCAGTTTGTATAGTTCATTTAACTTTAACCAAGCTGTAACTAAGTTTAAACATAGCGTAGAATGTTTGAAACTTAAAAATGAACATTTATTTCGTGAACGCCAAAAAAAATAATGGGACGCGACTAGGAAAGAACAAAGGCGCGTAAACAAATCACTGTTTGCTGTCAAGCAGACAAATAGAAGTATTTTAATGAAGCTAAAGCGACTAATTACAACTCCCTTCGGCCGTCAAAACGACGCCGATAAATCTTGTACAGAACGTATGAAATCACGTAAAAAGCTCCCGAGGGATCTGACCCCGCGACCCAACGTAAGTCATCCCGTCGAACACGTTCTCTCAACATGCAAGGACAACTTACTTTGAAAAACGTTCTCGTACATTTTTCTTTTGTTCTCTAACGGTATACTTAAAATAACTTTCGGCAATAAAAACAGCTATGTGACATCAAATTTACGGATTTATATTTAAAGATTTGAAGCTTTATAGATGAATGACTTGTAATATAAATTGATATTTGCTTCATGCTTATTTTTACTTTTAAACATACATGGTTAAATAATTAAGACTTTTTAAAATATAATTATTTATTGGCACTTCATACTACTTATGATAGTAATGATTTCTAATTTTGACGCGAATGAGAATAAAACAAATTTTTACGTATTACTTCGCGTTAAATTTTAACTTTTTTTACGCCTGACGTTACGTGTGTTTCCCCTGTGACCACGGGACCCACGGACAGAACGTTATGATCGCATAGTAAACGTAGGCGGCCGTTGGTTTCTATAAATTAATTTTGGTCCGATCTAAGAAGTAGCTTACGTTGATGTTTTGCAGTTAACCATTACCGTGGATAAAATCTGTGAATATGCTTCATTTAATAGTTTTTACAGTATTTAATATTAAGACTATACTTTCTGTTTTAACAAGCGAATAAACAGACACATCTTCGCTTAAGTTATTGACTTCAGTAATTTGAAACAGTTAAGGGAACCATAAGTGTCAGTTTTTGTAATTTAGTATTTAGCTTTTAAAATCATCGCCAATGCAGCGGCATATTGAATGGTTATCAAACAATCGTGTGCTACAGAGTAGTGAGATGCAGAGCTGAGCGGAGCACAGAGGCTGCACAGCGGGAGGCGTGCGAGCGGGCGGGGCGCGCCAATCGGGCGCGGCCACGCCTCGCGAGCCGGGTCGAAAGGTCGACCGACCATTGGCGCGGAACAGTCCCGATGCGTGATAAAAGACCTCGCGCATGCTGCGATCTCCGAAGATCGATTGGAAGAAAATTTAGAGCTTATTCAATACTAATAACATGGTTAAAAAAAAGTCACGCATGTGCGATAACTTAGATACTTATAGTAAATTAGCATCCGGTGTGATGTTAGACAGATCGTATCCTAAGAAATAGAACTTTAGTTTAGTTTATTATTGTCATTATCTACATTTCATTCTCCTGAATAAGGAATTAATTATACTTGTGTTTAATACATTAAGATTATAGTTTCCTCGCTACATTTCTTAATTAAGTGATCAACAATTTTTATCACAAATCTATGTTTAGTATAATTTGTTAATGTCAGTCTGCCATTTAATCGCGATTTACGTGAAATATTTTATTGAAATTTTTAGACTGCTTTGAGATATCTAATTAAAATAATAACCTAAAAGTCTAAATTAGTCACGAAGTATTATAACGCTAACTGTAAAAAAATTAAACATATTTTGAATGTCCTATAAAAATTAATGTCACAGGAAACTGAAAGCAAGTTTTTAATTGCAACAAAACTGTAATGGTTCTACTATAAAATCAATAAAAATAAACAAATTAGCACATTATACACTTCCTGTAGTTCGACTAGTTTGTTCACTATGTTTCGACAGTATATCATAGCAATCAAAGCATTAATAACAAGAATCTCAAAACTGTACATTACATTTTGTTTGTAACAATATTAATAAATTATTTCGACTTAGATTATTCATAAAAGACTATCAGATGACAACAACATCATATTGTATTAATAAAGTAACCCAAAACGGTTTTATGCCTGTCACTCATTACTATGTAATAATCGCAACAAATAGCCTATATCGAGCTTCTCACGCAGTATGTTGCAACCCGTCATGAGTTTAAGCGTTGGCGTGTTTTTTTTTCCAAAAAAAAAAATCCTGTCGATGCCTGAGATAAAGGGCCTAGAAAAGAAAAAAAAGAATCTGCATATATGTCCCGCTGCTGGGCACAGACTTATTCCCACTTTTAATAGAGGTTTGGAGCTAGAAAGTCAAGATGTTTTTGTAAGTAAAAGTAATATAAACGCCCAATGCTGGGCAAACACCTCAATTATTTTTTGAGAGAGGTTGGAAGAATTAGTTCTCAGACATGCAGGTTTATTCACGATGTTTTTCTCACCCCCGAGAATGGGGTAAATTCAGCACTTAAAATTGATATTAACAATTTTAGAGGTGCCATGATATTAAAGCTCTGACCACTAGGCTACCACGGCCCAGCTTTTGTAGTAATAATTTTTTGCTTGAAATTCAAATATTTTCAATCTTGCTGGTTTAGCTCTTGGTGTTTTCCTTTACCACAGAGCACGGTAAATTAATATTAAACCCATATTAACATTTTATTACTAATGTCTAAATTACATAAAATACTATTATGTTAAACATAATGACTGTAATTCAGACAATAAAAATATTTGATGCCATTCAAAAAAGAAGAAAACTTTGAAATCCTAGAACTTTCAGGGTTGTCACTTACACACCTCAGTATAATTTTCAAGAAATTACGTTAGTAATAAATAACACCTTCCACGTGAGCACTAAGTTTAATCCAACATATGTGACCGTGACTGTAACCCTAGCCCGAACAGCAGCTGCAAGTCGATTCTGTCGCACTTTTTTATTTGTTCTTTTCGGTGAAATTCGAGACCCGCGAAATATTCTTCTCGACATAACGTTTTTTTTGATAAGCACGCGCTAAGCTTGCCATATGGCGTCTTGATGACAATGAGGCATGTGAATATTCATATTCGTTAAAAAAGTTTTGAAAGTATTATGTTAATAAGCAATGTTATACATAAGCAAGAAATATATGTATAAAAACGGTATAAAGTTAAAATAGTAACGAAAGGCTTTGTGTAATGTACTAGTAACTTACCTAAATTAGTAGTGGTTTTACAGTTCGTAAGATAACTTTATGACTAAAGATAAGGTAAGGTGTATAATAAGGATATAGCACCACACCATTCTTATTAAAAAGGGAGTTAAGACTTTAAAATATAATTAATGTTCTGTAGGTAGGTAGGTAATAACTTTTTATTTATGCTAAGGGAGTAAAATAATAAATAAGGATAGTAATTACTCAATTCTTGAAAATTCGTAATTGCACAGATTACGCTTTTTTTAATTTTTCGTCTTGCAGAATGAGCCCACCGCACACCGCGCCAATTCCAAATCGGGAGCGGAAGTCGAAATATGATTTTTATAAAATTAGATGCGATGGCGGGCGCAGGTGAGCACTCGATGACAGCCCGATGTCGCATGGGCGCGCGCTTGACAAAATGTTGCCTCTTTAAATAATTAAATATTTAAGTAAAGTTAGCGTGTCGGTATAATAATGTTTTTGTTAAGTAATAATTATTAATCATTAAGTAATAATAATTTTATGTAAGAATCGGTTAAGGTTTCTTTTTTAGCCGGGTAAATAAGCTTTACATGTAAAATCTGGTATCAATACGCTGGTCAAATGTGGTGATTAATAAAAAGCCTGACTTCATAGGAGAGTCTTCTTGATGACGACAAAAAACATTATAATTGAGTAACGAATGGCGATTCGTAAAATAAAAAATAATAATTGAGGCTTCAAATAGTAACATAAAATAATTATCTCATAATGAATGTCATTTCATAGTGCTATTGTTATAGAAGTTGTAGCCCAGAAAATTATAAATATCAGAAGGAGTCCTGGCAAAATAACATCGAGATATTAAATAAGAGGAAATTGCTGTCATCGATGCGAGCTTAAATCAAATTCAAAATTGGAGCATCTTTCGACAGGAAATGTTAAATATATTAACGTCCAAAAGACGCCATGCTTTGTCATCTAGACGCTCTGCATCATAACCAATTATTATTTTTAATTTCACGTTTAATTCATAGAAATAAATATATTCACTATTTCCGTTATTGATATTTCCTTTAGTGCATTAAAAACTTGTTTTTCTCATTTTTAATTTTTATTTAACAGCTGCGTTGCTGCTACAAAAACGGAAAAAAAAATTTTTTCGGTTAAAAAGGTCAAACGGAAAACAAAACATAGGTACATTGAACTGTATATTGCAGACAGTTTATCAAAAAGAACATAGTAATTATAATAATTTTTGATTTTGCATGTAACTTTCAAATGGAAGAAATTCTTCACTGGTTTCGACATCTGCGTATTTTATGGGTAACCTATGAGGCTTAAGAGGGATGACTGTGATTTATTCTTGTATGACTTATTTCTTAAAAAAAAGGGTAAAAAATTCAGTGATTGACACAGAGTAAAAAATATGTGTAATAAAACAGGCACTGGTTTTAAAATTTCCAACTTTAACATTTTTTTAATTTTGTGCAATAGTTTACTTTAGCAGGTAAGCAAAACTTCATAACTTAATAATTATCAAAGTTTGGCTCGGATTATATGTTTTCATGTTCTTCAAAGTTTACTGATTTGACTCAGAATCTTATCACAAAGTCGCGAGCGTAGGGGGTTATGTATAAATGATATAATACACTTTTTTAAAAATACGGTATATAATTTATTATAATATCGAAAATACATATGCTGCGTTACTCTACCCGACCATCATATGCCTGGACAAATAGTTATTACAGCGCATGACCTCAACTTTGTTTAAAAATAAAGAGTCCCAATCGGTTTATCCTCGACGCGGCGAAATTATCTGACACCAGATTCGATATTTATTACTAATAAAAACCCGTGCGCGGAGAATAATTAAACAGAACTCTTTTTTTTTCACTTCCCCGCATTACTAAACAACATTTAACACTGAAAGATCGAAGTAAAGTTTTATAGAAATAATTTACGGCTAAAAATAATATCCGGTTGCCTATTATTTACTTCAGTTCTAAAGAAACTGTTATATATACTTTATATAACGTTTTCTAATCTTGTTTCTAATCTTTTGCATAGATAACCTATTTAATAGTAAAGTAAGGGGTCGTGCCGAACTATTAATAAGTCGTTTGAGAAAAACGAATGAAATATTTAATAAGCTATTTGCTAGTAAAGTTATTAAAAATATAGTACCAACAAACTTCAGCAGATTAGCTGATGTTACTGTACCATTATGTATTTATTTCATATTTATTGTATTTCCGTAATGAAAAAAAAAACGAAAAAAGGGCCAGTTTTCTAAATAAATAAGGTTAAACTAATAAAAATTTCACTTCAAAGGACTGTAGCAAAATAAAAAATTCTTTTTTATTGGATACACAGCAAAAAATCTATGCTTATTCATTAGTTAAACAATGAACCGCACGTCTTCAACATAAGAATTTTCTTTAAAAAAATGAATGGATGTTATTTTTGTAAAATTGACATACAAAACTTAAATCATTTTTTTTTATGGGAATGGCGGCAAACAGGCAAGCGTTTCACCTGATGGTAAGTGTTTACCGTCGATGTAAGTGGACATCTGCAACATAAGAGGTGCTGCAGGTGCGTTGCCTGCCTTTAGGGGTATTTTGGAGATGGGAGGGAGGATGAGGAGGGGATGGGAAGAGGGTGTGGGCCTCCGGATACCTCACTCACCGAACGAAACGTAGAAGTATAAGGTGCCTCTACTTCAGGTCGGTATTCTGCAAGGCCGTGGTACTAATCCGGTCCAGCCGGTCCATTCGAGCAGCAGCAAAAGCCGCCGCTTCACTCTATCATGTTTAAATACTCGTAATAAAATTAAAACTTAATATAACGAACATAAATAAGTGTATTTATGTTCGTTATATTAAGTCTACGTATGAATAAAGATATTACAGAAATTTGTAACTTCAGTCATAAACGATTCTAAGAAATCCAATCGTGGATCAATAAAAGTTAAACAGTGCTCGATCGGCCATTACATTGTATAGACCCAATTAACCGCAGAGTAAATAAGTTCTAGACAGCCCGTTGCAATTGGATAAACAACGTGATTTATATGTAGACGAACCATACGCATGAGTTATCACTGTTTCTATGAACGTTGATCTACTGATTGTGACATAGTGTAATTCGTACAAATTAATCACTAATCAGTTCCAAAAGTTGCAATTAGTCAGTACCCGGTGAAACTTTATATTGAATACCCCCGATTTCTCTATGTAATGGGGGGTATTCAATAACTGGGTTTCGCAATGGCGTTCCTTTATGGCTGTGGCAAGGCTTAGCGTCTAACCGTTAAAAAGTACTACGGACCAGGCACCCAAGTTCCCGGCGTCACCAAAACGTGGCGGAGGTGCGAAGAATCCACAGAGTGGCGAAAAGTGTCTACTACACTGAACAGGATCTTGTTAAATGGAAATCTGTAATCTCTGCCAACCCCAACTGAGGTCAGACATGAGTGTTTATATAAGTATATAAATCAATTTTGATAAAGTCCACATTTTATATATTTAAAATATATAGTGTATATATAAGCGATAATGTTATTCTATATTTATAAAACCATACATTTCCACATATATTGTACATAATGAATATAATAAGTTTTTCTGACAGCATCCATCTTAGTCCTTGTCACTCGGCTTTTGCAATTTAACGTATAAATGTGCTATCTAACTATATAAACATTTCGTTTACACATTACACATCGTACATTACAAGTAAAAAATTTTGGGCGGCTGCTATTATATCGCTGAATAAATTGTTATATTGACAGACCATCCGTGCAGTACCTAAGCAACGAAGCTTTTTCTGTGTTCTACGCTTAAATTTTTAATAAAATTATTTTTGTAATTTTATCATTTATTCCTATCACATGGCTTCTTAGCTACTAGCATAAAGCTATTGCTGTAGCGAAAGTAGTCCAAAACCGTGTCCTACCTAATGCATAAACATTTTTTAGTTTAGCTTTAATTTGTTTACTAAAACTTAATTCATAAATCTGTGTTCTATCCAGCGTTAAGAATTGTTTTAATTTGTACCTTTTTTGTTGGTTATTGATCTTTAGCTGTTAGGTGAAAAACATAGTATAAATCATTAATTATGTTATAAAATAATATTATACTTTATTTTTTTTATTTGTTTTGTGATATTAATACCCCATGCCGGTAATGTCAAAGTATAAAGTTTCTTTCACATCTTAAATGGCCAGTATGAATTTCTAACATTGAAAAAAAAATGTCACAGCGTGCCGTATGCCATGTCTATCGGTGTTAGGCGCTCGGCAGGTGCGCAACCACCTGCGCACGCGCCGTTCGTTACAAAAACGCCTTACGGCCGCGACCTGCAGCCGCGTATAGGCTGACCCTCATGCCACGAGGGAAGCAATGTCAAGACTAGTATTATTTATTGTTTAAATCACATTTATCGCAGTTAATTTTACAAAAAGATAGTTAAAACGATAATTAATGTTTAATAGTATTAAATTGTTTGTAAATAATAACAGACAACTATTGCAGTTGTTTGGAGACATCAAGGAACAATAGTAAAAACTAAAAAAAATAAAAAACGGAAGTATGTAAATTAAATTTGCTATCTATCTTAGAAGAAACTCCTTCAGTAATCCAATAGATATGAATGGATGCAACTCGCAGACGTTCAACCGACAGGATGTAGCGGCGCTACGGGGGACGGAAGCGGCGCGGGCCCATCAATGGGGTACGTGACGAGCCTTACGTCACACGGCGATTGTGCGGAGAAAAAAAATCAATTAAGTACTTAAAGATGTATGTATTCTCCACGCATAAACCCGCTGCTTATTTTTGTGCATGCATGTGCATTTGACAAGAGGACATCTTTCCATAGAAAACAAAATCAAGCAGGCGTATGTAATATTAGTGTTTGCGGAAATTCAGACTGAGACACATATGATGAAAGAGTAAAGGATTCGGTTGATTTGCTATCTCACAGTATTTTTTTTATCGGAAAGGGGGCAAACGAGTAAGTGGCTCACCTGATGATAAATGATAAGTGACACCCACGTACATCTGCAACACCAGAGGAGCTGCAGGTGCATTACAGTTTAAGGATATTAGGGAGGTTCGCACTGGAAGTGTAATAATAAACATCAGATTCCATTAAAGTTCTGTAAGAGTCAGTAAACAGGCATGTAGTAACATACTCAATTTAGAGAAAAAATTGCATTGGATTAGGGCTGTACGGTATAGCAGATTTAAAAATATGATAGTCAAACGCGGCAGGCGGAAATGACCATTTTGATTTATGAATGAACGGCGGCAGTGACATCATTGGCGACGAGACAATAACGTTGTATCTTACATAGAATATTAAAATCATTTTATTTATGGCACGCAAAAAATCTGTGCGAATTTTCAATAAAAAATACTAAGATAATTCCTTTGTATAAATAATGTTAAAGGGGTATAGAAACCGCATTTAAATGCCCCACAGCTGGGCAAAGGCCTTTCATTTTCAGTTTTGGAACCGGGAAGAGTCCGCCTGAGAATGAAGAAACATATTCAAGAAATATTTTAATTTTTTATTTCTTGGTCGTGCACGATTCCTCGTGTCCACACGATGTTTTGCCATCACTCCCAAGCACGTTAATATAATTGGCGTATGCCAACAAAAAGCATAATTTTAAAATACTTATACGAGATTTTAGTACGTATATAGAATACTGTGCGGTAATTTGTACTTCAACTAGTCCATCTTATGTTATGAAGTCCATGTGAAATATTATGAAATATTTTCCTCAATTTAAATTATTTTTGTCCAATTACTCGGCACATTATTGAATTTGTTATAAAATGAGCGAACCACATAACTTTTAATTAGTTTTTAGTACAGTACTTCATTGTATGTCGTCTTACATTATTTCAAGTTATTTTTCGATTTTTAGACGACGTATTAAGTAAAAGTAGAACTAATGTCCTGTATTTAAGGTAAGTTGTATAGTAAAGAATATACAGCGTATCATCTGCGGAACAGGTGCGTATGGTATCGCGTTAGACAGGTGTCTAATGGAACAGCTCTTTTGTAACTTGGAACAACCTAATGATAATATTGGACAAGGTTTATTTATGAAAATATCTCAGCTGGCTGATATGAGTGTATAGGAAAAGGTTATTTAGGTGACAGTTTTGTATTATAAATAGAGATGGCGCCAATTCAATATGTTAAGAGATAAGTCTGAATGAGTATGTGTTTTTATTAAGTGTGCTTGCTATTAATTGATTTTAAATACATATGCACATTAAACCAGTTATATTTTTTGAATAGTGCAATATAAAATTAATTAAGACAAATTTTATAATAGGAAATTAGGTAGAACTTGATACTAAGTAAATAATGTGAATGTTGACTAATCGACTCGCAGTATAGACTTGAAGTAGCAGTATGTATATATAGACGGAGCGTTTAGTATGAGGACTACTACAGACAATATCTAAAAGCCAGAGAAAATCGTGTTAAAGTTGTTTTTTTAATAAAATTTTACTCAGGTTAAAATTTTCGTTTGGAACGTGTAAAGATTTTCGAATCAGTATTATTAAAAATGTTATACTTACTTGAACATAGAACTTTTTCAATCTTAATTAATTTACAATTATATAGAACCTCTGCTACAAACCTTTATCGCGCTATTAAACTGATACTCATTTAAGTGAAACAGAGCTCTATGGATAACAAAGTTCGAGCGTAATAAAACAAATTTACGATGTTAATGATCCTCTTGTAGCGGTTCCTTTATATGGAACAGGTTTCAAGGCATCTATAAGTTGTAAGTGATACATACGCATTACGGTCACGTCTTCATAGAATGCGAATGAGATTTTCGACGGCCTGTAAAAGGAAGGAAACGATTACTGAAAGGTGAGCGACCTGCACCGTTACCTCTTGTTGGTTACCATTTGTGACCGTCCGCTGCTTGGTGTTAGGGGTCTTTCACACCGGTGTGTACTAATCTATTTGTGCTCTATGCGGTTGATTGTGTTACTTTACATAGGATAATTCGTAGGTTTAGCAAAGTAACATCTTTTAGCTTACATTATAGCCTTTGTTAATATCATTGCGTAGCTGAAGCAATGTCGTCTTGTTAAAAGATATCATAAGTCTTAAGAAAGATCTTAATGAGAATAAGTAAGTTAATATCATAAAGTTTATTTAGGTGAAAGAAAACACATCCGTTGGAAGTTAGATTCCTCAGTACAAGCTGTACTGAGGAATCTAACTTCCAACGGATGTGTTTTCTTCTTTTAGTAGTATAAAGTGGCGTACGAAACGCATTATAGTAGACAAACAATGAAGTGTTGGAAAACTGATTTACGTTAGAGAAAGACAATTGATATTATACTCCGGTATATCACAATCCTTACAAAGCTTTCAAACAGCTCAGCATCGATGATATCTGAACAAACTGTATGAATATTCAAATAAATCAACGATTGACATCAATCTCATTTCAATGAATGAAATGAACATTCAACGTAAGAAAGAGAATTTCGTTTGTCAAAAGTCAAATCTTATGACAATTTTTTTACAATCTACCCCCGTTTCGTAACGAGATTCCTCTGCCGAAGAAGAGACAGTCGAAAAAACTCCGTAGGTATCCTCTTTTTGATTTTATTTTCGATAACTGTAATGTATACATAAATTAAATGGTCCCGTAGGTAACCGAAAGCATGCTACAAGAATGAATCCACAGTATTAAAAGCATAAGTGCACGGCAAACTCGTGCAAGCCAGCCTTTATGATGCATGTGGCAGCCATCGTCCTCCTCAACCATATTAAAGGAAGTGGACGATCCGCCACGAATTTAGCTTAAATAAATAAATAACCTTTCACTACTGTATACTTAATACCTGGGAGCCAGAGGTCTAGACATTTATTTTTGTCGTTCCAATACACTTTTAATAATTATTTTTAAAGTATTCAGAATTTTTTATTACGTATACCTTCATAATAATTATTCATTTTGCCTAATGTTTTGGAGTTGAACATAGTCAAAGGTATTACGTGTAAACATTTTTTCTATAGACATTTAAGTCTATTATGAAATAAGCATAAAAATATAAGAATAAAAAAAAATATTGCGAAAAAATTGCTTATCCTACAACGCCTCCTTAATAATCTGTACAGCATATTAACTCTGCGTATGCTAATGTGACGTCATTCAATAACTGCAACACCTATTCGGCGTTCAAATAATTTTCACGTATCTGTGTATGCAAATGACGGTAGTGTGACGTTTTTGTGGAGCTTTTTATGCGCGACACGCGGCGGAAGCGCGAGGTGCGCCCGCGCCGGATCCATCATGGCGACGGCGAAAGTACTTCCGGCCGTGAGCTTGAGCTCTGAATGAAACTATGCTTTTTTCTAAATTCGTGGTGGTGGTATGAAGCTAGGATTTTTTAGAATCATGTTTGTTTCGGTAATAAAAATGAGATGGGACGCACCCTTATACAAAAAACAGCGATGGGTTTACGTTTCATAAAAGTACAAGATAAAAAATAAATTTTTATGATAAGAATTAGTGGCATATCGTTAATTGTCTAAATTACATACATTTAGTCAATGCTGTATGTATGTCGAGAGAAAAATACTTTAGTATTGCCTTTTGGTTTTTATTTTAGTATAATGTTAATTTAGGTGCATAATTATTTTCAACATAACAATTCTAAACGAAGCCTGTGAAGTGCCTTGCCAAAATGTCATCCGATAGAGCATTGTCTTAATACTCGTACATATACTTCTACCTCTTCCCATGAGCATATTAAAAGTTAGGAATAAATAATACACGCATAGCTTCCGACGGATGGCGGAATATTCGTATAATTGTACTCGCACTCACTCACTAGGGATGGGTATATGTGGATTCCTATTTGACACGACTCAATGTACCCAATCCAAACACTATTTGATTTTTAGACGGACAGCATAAGGTACAAGGTGTCATCTGCGGTACAGATTGGCTGATTGAATGAATGAAAATGTTATTCTTCGACGTAAGAAATATAATTTAGTTTGTCAAATTTGAAATCTTATCATATTATTTTTACAATCTATCACCGCTTCATGATGAGGCTCCTCTGACAGAGAAATAACAGGCGAAAGAAAGTCTGAAAGTATCCTTTTTACAAAATATTTTTTATAATAGGTTCATTACAGCAGTATTTAAAGTACTTTTTTTTAGTGATTATTGCAAAATGCGACGAAAACTAATATATTCGTAGCATTAAGTTTTATTTAGTTAGGTAAATATTTTCCCGTTCAAATTTAAAGTAACTGCTGTTTTAAAACGATCGAAATGACTACTTAAGGTTAGTACTCATGATAAGAAAATACAAAACAAGCACGCTAATTAACTTGTTGCTATTTTCCTGAAAGAATATCCCGAGGTTCCCGTACCATATACTCGTAGCTATGCGATAAAAGAACAATGAGTTAACTTATGATCATGTAATTTAAATATTATTTTTGGATTTAATAAAAAAAAAAATCATTTCATTTTAATTTACGTGGTTTATAAACAGGTAAAGGATTTCGAGTATGGTCTTGAGATTCTATTTTATTTTAAAAGGAAAAAATATCTAACCTGAAGGCAGTATGTAGGATGGATCGGCGCTGATGTTGTCAATTGTTGAATCAAACGCTAGCCTACTGTGATCGGAATAGTTTAATTTTTCAACACCACACACTGATTGTTCGTAGCTCAATCGCGCACTAAGTGCGTTATCGTAACATAGCCTATTGCTGTCCCTTTGCTCTGTTGCACTTTCAGTGTACTGCTTGTTCACTTTTGCACTGTAGTCCGTAAAGTTTAGTTTTGTTAGTGTTGCCATTGGAAGGTGAAGCGGCGCCGCGCCCGGAGGCCCGGCTTCACCCGGTGCCTCCACTAGAAGCATATTTGCACTTCTCTTCGAATTCGTTTTCACTACCGCATCACAATTTCGCACTGATTTAAAAATTCCTTCCAATTGTTCAATGTTGCAAAAGACCTTTATATGATATATTAAAAAATTTACTTAGCAAAATATTATATATAATTAAACAGAAGAGACCATTAGTTTATGTAATAATTAAATAATATTAACGTAATTTAAAAAAAATATTTACGAAGCTACGCACGACTAAGATAGCGCTTTTAAAGTTACTATAGCACCGTTCTACACCGCGACTTATTGCCGACTGAGCTTTCGGGTTCGGGCATTTTCGTCTTCGGGCGGATTGAGAAAGGGCGGCCGCGGAAAACGCGAAGCGAGTGCCCGAGCGATACCGATCATGGCCGAATGTTTCCGGAGACACACGAGCGATGTTCGTGTCCGACCTGTCGCGCCACCTGCTATTACGACCAACTGTTGCGCGACCGTTGATTTTTTTCGACAGTACTCTATCAAGAAAAATTAGCACAGGCACCTAAGGTGTCTAATTAAACGACTGAGAATTTAAGAGTGAATTTATATGTGTGAGTAGTTAAAGTATGGCAAACTAAATGTGCCATAGCTAACTTCATACAAAATATTTCCTGCTACCTAATGTTTAAGGAAAATTATGTTAAATATCTACAAACATAAAGATGACGTGTTCATTTACAGAAGAATAACATTTGAAGTTTCTCTAAAATAACGAAAATTTTATGAAATGCAAGAGACTACTGCCATTAAGCCGCAGAGTGAGATGTACCTATTTAGAGCTTAGACGTAGGTTAAGTCGTCCATGATTAAGAGCAAATTACGCTCAAACTAACTTGAGATAACACGTTTTAACTCTTAACAGACATTGCTTTGTAGCTCATTTAAAAATTTAGACCTGTTATCTGATTTGTTTTTATGGGATAATAATGTTCAAAACGAAATCTTATTAATTACAGAGTTTATCATATTTACATTGTTTTACATTTGTAGACAGAGAGAGTTGAGTGGCCTTTGCCCAGCAGTGGATTGATGAATAATGTACGTGATAATTATGTTAAAGTATTTATTCCGCATACTTTAAGAGTATTTTGTTGGATACTTTATTAAAAAAAAGAAACAACAATTTTATGTTTCTCGCAGGTGAATTGTTTTGTTAATTCCCATACCGGAGGCGAGGTAGGTAAATCGTAATTACAGTTAATGATTATGAGATGTGATGCGCCGCGGTACGACCTTGACGTTGGCTAGCATTGTTTGGATGTCGCGATCGCGTACACCTCTTGGAAACCGTTTGAATTTAAATGCTTTTTATACTCGGCTCAATTTGACAAAATTTGTCATACAATGTAAAAAATAATAATAAGCTCCAAGTACTAATTTATAGTAACATAGTCTCATAGAAAGTTTTGATTGAATTTTAGTGATCAGAGTATAATTTGAAGATATTTATAAAATGTTAAACGCAAATAATTGGCGGATTAGAGAAAAAATAAATATATAGAGCATTTAGAGAACAGCAGCAATATTATAAATAAAAATAACGAACACAAACACACACGGGCGAAAGGCTAAAAATACGACGAAAATAGAAAGTCTATATTATCGTATATTTTCTCATCACAAGATTTAAAAAAACGATTTATGACTATCAAACTCATATTTTGAACACACAAATTGTTTACAATAGATGTTAGAATATAGTCATACAAATAAGAATAGACAGATGTGTACGTATCTCCGAAAATCTTCAGCCAAATCGCGAATTTGATTCGATGGGAGGGCAGAATATTGGGGGGCGGCGCTGGGCCAAAACCAGGTCAAGTTACGAGGGGTGTACCCGATGGCACAAAAGACATAGAAGGGGACGAGAAGGTCCCGGGGATAATAGACACCTGAGCACGTGTGCAGCCGGATACAGAGGGCTATTGTCTACCGGAGGAAGTGATTTCGATGTCGGAAGATCCGAATAGTTTTTTTTATTGCCAAGTAAGTGTGGTACATACGCAATAAGATTGATGACTTGAATTTTTAAATTTAATTGATTAATTATACTTCATTTTATATTTCCTATAATTTATGCAGTCATACTATAAATTCATGGTATTATTTTATATACGAGATTGTTGCTATAGACTCAACTACATGTATTTAATATACGCCCACATCGTAACATGCATTTCTAAACTCTAACATATTTACGTTCGCAAGTTTCGTGCTCAATACTTTAGCAAAACGTTAGAGCGTAGTGCCGACGAAATGCAATTAGCAACAGGGTATGCCGCGGCGGTGGGAAATGGCGCGGGAAATTACTTTTCCATATTTGAATAAATGGGCCACGGAAATAAACATACGCGGGATATTGTCTTTAGTGGAACAATCTCCCGTGAACACAGTGCAGCAATGTTGATGGGAAATCGAAATACTTTCACGACTCTAGAGCTAATTAAAATATTCAGTTTTTATATAAATTTAATACTTGATGTAAAGTATTCCCGTCTACAACCACAATTGCCACGCATATGCTTAGCATAGACTTTTTTTTATTCATTAGATTTACAATCTATATGTTTTTTTTTAATAGAACACAAGCGGTCGGCAAAGAAAAGACATGAATTACGTATGGCATTCGCGTAATATCGATCGCAAAAAGGCAAAGTAATATTGAAATACCGGCGGTCGATCGTTATTCACAGAGTAGACTACTCGTCATGGCAGCGGCGGCGTTTAAATTTAAAAATACAATTTACTGAGGAATTCCCTGCTTTGAATTACATTAAGTGTAAACAATAAAGCGCTAGTGAGCGTATCGGCCGCGGCAGGCGACGGAAGTGCCAGATAAACAATCTTTTTTAGATAAAACACTGAAAAACAGCCCATAAATCTGTACAGAGGCGATCACTTCATCCAGAACTGTCAATGTAACTAACATACGTATGGATAATATATATATTTATACTTGTATAATAATGTAAAAAATGCTTTGTAAATATGTTTGAACGGATTTGACTTAAAAACAATTTACGCATTTTGAAGGGACTATTTTTAAAAACGTCTAGGGTACGTGGAATCACTAAGGAATGGTGATTCCAGATTTGATAGACCACAACTCCTCTTAAAAGAACTACGCTTACGGTAACCCTGGCTAACCATAATATCAGGACGTTAAACTCCCCTCTCCCCACGTGACTAAGTGAATACGAAATACTAAAACAGTAAAACGAAACAAGATAAAATTCGTAAATACGAGTATTAAGTATAATTTCAAAGCAATATGTTCTTATGAGGTAAACTATGGGAAAGGTATATGATCATCAGAGACCATGCCAAGCCTGAACTTCAGTAATGATGATGATTAATTTACTTGAAGCTTACTTATAGAGATGTGGCTGGGTGTACCGATCTTATTCCTGCGGTGTTGATGAGTTTGGAAATTTGATTTTAGCGAAATTTCGTGCAAAAGAATACACGGTCCTTTGTCCAAAATTACGCTTCTCTGAACGAAGGCAGTCAGTCAACGAGGAAGGGTTTTGTCTAAATACTTTTGAATGAAAATAAAATTTTGTATCACAGTGCAGTTGCACACCTATATAATGTTATTTATGCCAGTATCGACAGCCCGTTGCTGAGTTGACAGCGTAAAAGGTTTTTTCTGAACATTTAAACCTTTGCACTAATTAAAAAAGCTCGACACATCCGGCCTGTTAGATTATACAGAACCGATTGAATACTGATTTGAAATTCAATGTAATATTCTCTATTAGTCCGGGTCTAAGGTTAAAATATTTCATTTCCTGCGATTTAGGGGAACGTATGGCGTATTTTGTGACAATGATGCTTTTTCAGCACTAATGTCGAATAAATGTAACATTTAAAAGCAAATTTGATGGGTTTGTGGTATATCAAACCGCAATTATATTTTTTCATTGTAGGGCAATATTAACGCAACGTTCCCGAGTGCTCTGTTTTAAATTGAGCGCGCTCGAAACGTCACTTCCCGTACCAATAATTTACTTCTCCCGGCCTCCGTCATGTGGCGAGATGGCGCGAGATACGACATTTATCCACATTTATATTTGGAACGATTTCTGAGAACATTATGATTGTGACTTATTCTTCTTGCGCTTTAGTTGATATTCGATGTTACGTTGCATTTGTTAATTGACATTTATTATAGTTTTTATTCACCTATTTCCTACTTAGCTGATAAACGGATTTAATTTACATTACTTTTTAATGAGAAAAATTGACACTGTCATAATCTAACTGACATAGTGATAGCGTCGAAATTGTTGTATTGTGTTTTGTTCGAACATGTGGACAAATTTAATAGAAAGCAAACAGTGGAATAAAAAAAGTTGATAAAGGAGCGAACAGGCTTGACTGAATGACTTATGTCTCCAGGCGACATTGTTGTGACAGCGATATCTCAGGGCCACCGTTGTGAAGGACAATCTGCGCCCACGGTGTCCGCCCCCGCCCGCGCCCTCCACCCAACTGCGTCCGATAAGATATTGGGGACATATTTATATCGAAATAACTATTTAAACTTTGTTTTTGTGTACTTTTTATTATTGCCAGTCGTTATCGTGTTAACAATTGACACAAAAGCACATTTCTGTACAGTACTGAAAACAAATTTTATCTGACATACTATATATGTACTATCTATCCATTATGAATATAATCTGATTTTATCTATACTAATATTTAAAATTCTCTGCATGTATGTTTGTTTGTTTAAATGGATTCAACATAAAATCAATTTCTTGGATTTAGATTTATTTTAAAACGTTCCTTATGATTCCAGTAGTGCTATTCGCCTATGTGGAAAAGCATAATACAAATACGAAAGTTTATATATTTATTGTTCAAACCCACTTCTACTTCGTCTAATGATATCCTCATGGTCTATTTTTAACCTCGGAGACAACTTCCGAATACTATCGGCAGTTGGCAACTGTAGGTTCGTGCAAACACACAGGCACTGACTAGTCATGCCTTTTCCGTATCCGATGTAAGGCATTTGAGATATGACTGGAGGAAGGGTCAGATTATGTTAGAGACACGGGTCGTACGATAACACGACCTATCCGGAAAACCAACAAATCGTGTTTTTGCACAGCTATTGGCTTTGGGTGGGATTCAAACACAGGTTTCAGCAGCGCTAACCACTAAACCATTGCGATAGTGTCGTTTGTCAGCCAACAGTGTTACATGAGTAAGGTGAAAGAAAAAGGCCTCGGTCACAAAACGCAATATTTAACATACTTTATACTTCATCAGCCTGTAAAAGTCATCTGCTATATCCCTTTCATTAAAGCGCCAACAAAAGTATCAAGCGTAGTCACTACGCAGGGCCGGCCGGCGGGTTGTTAAGCGCAGTGCTCTCGTACCGGTGACGCTGCTCCCAATCACTGGTCAGTAGTACTTGGGTTCGGTATATTCAGA
This sequence comes from Bhutanitis thaidina, assembly GCA_029286595.1. NCBI lineage: Eukaryota > Metazoa > Arthropoda > Insecta > Lepidoptera > Papilionidae > Bhutanitis > Bhutanitis thaidina. The sequence continues at coordinate 4,997,862 of JAGSMS010000028.1, read as the reverse complement.
TGGATGTAAGATGGAGAAAGAAATTAGTAATCCCTTACACCCCAATGTTTAGCATATTGTAAGTTAATTATTTTCTGGTGTCAACAAAGATTTAATGAGATTTCAGTGCTATGCTTTTAAACAGTCAATCTGTTTTCGCTATTCGGACACTCAAGGGAATCAGAGAACGATTAAAACGCTCACCACCTAATAACGGGTAATGAATGCCCGTCAAATATTTGTTTTTCGCGGGGGATTCATACAATGAGCGTAGGGAGTACAGCAAACAAGGCAATTAATTGAATTCGGCACTTCAGAGGTGCCGCCGGCGGGCTTTGTCGGCACCTCGCGCTTCGGGCTCCTCAAACTGAAGTAATACGATACTCATTGTGCGAATGCTTACGGATTATTAAAGCTTGCCGGATTCGCGAAATATCCTTCACTCGTCTATTCCCACAGCGTTGGAGATGTTTGGAATCGAGCAATTTGTATCTACACCTGCGAAATTCAAAGTACGAACACTACTTGAGTTTCCAAAAAAAAATCTTATTAAATGAAGCTTAGTAATTTTCAATTCTGTTCTCAAATTTCTTATAAGTTGGGGTTAAGATTTTATTCCCACATCTTCAAAAGTAATTGTTAAAATATTTAACTTATTTTAATTCTATTTACTTTATTGTGTTTCTCATTCATATCTTCTCTCATAAATGTTACATTAGTGTTTTCATCAACTTATTATACATAAGTTCTTACAACTGTATACCCAATATGGTCGTAGTAAGTGGGGTGGTCAGGGGTCAAGACATTTAATTTAGTCGTTTCAATCGACTTTTCATCAGAGTTTATTTGAATTTTGTCGTAAGTGGGGACCACTTACGAAGTTGATCCCATTTGGATCTTAATTGCTGACTTAATATCCAGGCCAACAAAACAAATCATATATAAGTTTTGAAAGACTCATTGTTAACCCTCCATGTACGGGAGCGAACTCGAGTCTCCTGATTCGGAGACAGAACCCCTAACCACTCGCCTGCAACTTAATCATTCTTAAGTTAGCCTCAATACATTTCAGAATGTAATTGATTTATCTCTGCAATGATGGCCTACAATATTGTAGGCGTAGTTCCACTGAAAAAAAAACAAATAGTTTATTGTGTCACAGATAAATCATTATCTACTACGTTCTTAGTTCCACGAATGCACTAAACCATCCGGTTGCAATAATTAAATATAAGTGTAGGACGATGTTAAGTTAATATTTTCATTCATAATTAAATATGGTCTGACTTGATGATAACAGTACATGTTCTGAAAATTTTGATAAGCCTGTATAATTGTGCCTATTTGTGAGACCAAGCTTCGTATGTAGTATGAATAAAAATATAACGTCCTATAAAATTTAGTAAACAGAAATACGTTTTAACTAATTTTACAATGGTCAAGTTTAATGCGCTTTCTTTAATTTAAAATTAAATGTCACACTTCGTTACAGCCGTGAGGAATAATATTTTATATATGTAACAAAATAATTTCAAAGAATATCGAAGATTACATTACTTTGAACGTAAATAAATCGACAGCGATAAAATCAAATTTGAATATTAAAGTCCTTTGTGATCCGGCTGACCCTTCCCCTTTATTTAAATCCGTCGAATCGACGACAATCGAATCAGATTTAGGATTCGAATCAAGGCCACCTGAAGTAGGTGAATGAAGCAAAAGGAACTGATTGTATGAGCTCTCTGGGCTCCCCGAGAGTCCTTGTTAAGGGCTTATTGAAGGACAAGAGCCCCTCAGTGTCGGGTTTGTATTCACAATGTAAATGCATACACCGAAGGAGCGCCCTTTGCTCTTTTCGTGTGCCAACCCCTTGAGTGCTATTTCTTTACTTACCTGCCTTCTTAGGGTTAAGTGCGTATTATATATTTTTTGATGTTTTCGACAACGGCGAAGTAGCTCGATTATTGTAGTGTCATATTTAGTTATTGGTGATATTAAATACAAAAGTTATCCGCTAATAATATAATATGTTATTGGCTATTGACTCGTTTATGATTATACGCCGATAAAAATAATACGCTATAATTGTGTTAGTTTCCATATTTTTAAGCATGTGTATAATTTAGACAGAAAGCTTTAGATATTTATGTTTTTATTGAATAATTCTTTGTTTATTGAATATATATAATTAGCAGCAAAAGAGTTCTTATTGAGATTTAGTTTATGATATTTCAAATTTTGTAACTCGCGTATATCGTCCGCTCTATAAATTTCCTATCCTATTCATGTCCTTTGTTCCGAATTTCGTAATACGAAATTTGAAAAGGTCGCGCACGTGCGCAGGAGTGTATATCGGGTTACACCGGAAGCTCGCCAGTTGAAGTACAATGGTCGCCGGATGTGGCCGCTCGAAACGGCACCTATCTTTTTATTGATATCTTAGAAAGCTCAATATTTTCCCTGACAACACTTCACGTCTGCACAGTTTACGGTATTGATTTCTCTGTTAGGCGTACGTCTCGTTAGGTGTTAATAGACAAGAAGTTTTGTTTTTTTATTTACATACGCGATAAAAAGTCGTCCAATTGCACGTCAGATGTGAATGCATTATAAGCTAAGGATACCTGGTCGCATAGGGCGGGGCTTCTGAGCTTGTCGATAAATCACCGTAGGGTAGGATACCGGGTTTCCACCAAGTTTTCGTCACCAAGTTTATCGCTTTAGATTAAAGGTGCAGTATCACTAAACAGAAATAAATTATAACGATTGGTGCCACGTAAACCACCTGCCAGCGTGACTCGTAAACGTTCGCTAATAAGGATGGGCCCTGTCGTCGTGATTTACATCTGATATGCTGAGCTTTAATGACGCGATGCGATTATTTACTCGCTCATTAATGATCTCAAGATATTTCTAACCTAAAATTTATTTGTGATATAAATATCTTTTTGTATGCATTCGAAGTAAGTTAATACTCAAACTATGGTAGAATTTCAACAAATAGGCAACTTTTCCACCAACATGTGTAACAGTACGTAATGTAACAAGTATTTTAACGTTTTGTTCTTTGGCCTACTTTATTTTCGGCAATGAATGCTAAAATTCCACCATGAAAAAATCATCCTCAAAGGATAAGAGTGTTTTGACCATGAAACCTGTGGAGCAGTTCGTTGTTTAGACGGTAATTTCGCAAAGTTGTTCAGAGCCGTACGTCCGGCGATTAGTCCGGCGACTGCGCAATGCGAGGATGTGCCACGCGAGCGATCGCCGCGCCTTGCGACAGCGCGGATGCCTCAAAATTGCACCAATGCATTAGTGTGTATAGGCCTTATTAATATGAGTGCAATTGCAAAATATTGAATATACGGTATATTTTGTGCGTTAACCTTCGCGTCGTCGGCCCAGTTGCATTAGTTGGCAACGCTCGAGTTGTCGCAAGGACATAAAAATTTGCGATGGACAGTCGCGGCTGAAAGTTGATAACGTCATTGTTGCTAGCTAATGGTGCATATAATTGATATTTTTTAGATTCTATCACATTTTTTATATTGTTCTCCAATCTTAATGTGAATCATAAAATAAAATTATGTACATTTTAAGTAGAATCTCTCGGGTCTTTACTTTAACGCTATGTTATAAAATGCCATTTACAATTTATAATCAAATGAATACAATTTCAAATGTACGTTAATATTTTGTTTTAATTTTAATTTTAACAATATTTCAGTAGCCGGGGTGCCAAGTGTAGACTAAGAGTTATTTCCACACAACATTGTCCTCAATATATTGCTTTATTTTATAGTATGCCTTTTTTAACAAAGTCCCCATCAACATTTTTTAAACAAAGATACTCTTCCACACCTTTAACAGTTGAGCTAGTACTAGTGGTACCCTATATATAGCGACTGATGAATGATCAATATTTCTTATGTATGTACTTTTTCAAACACAGTTTCTATATACTCTGTCAAATCTACTGGAGATCTTTAAAGGTCAATTGTTTCCAATCTAGAGAAAATACTCTAAAAGTAGATTTTAAATTCAAAATCGAAACTTTCACAATCATTTAATACAAAACGTGATATAGTAATGTAATGAGCTTATTACGATAGAGATTAGTTTAGGAAGTAAGCTCTAACAGTATGCTTTTTAACATGAGTACCTATATAAAGAACTCTGACCAGTGTACGCTAATCAGTATGAAAAAAAAAATATTTTACCATATTCTATAAGAACTATCTGATTCCAATCTTCGGAGCTGGTCGTGACTCACCTCTCCAGACTATCAAAGGGTCCAGCTCAGTGGAGTCCCTGGAGCGAGAGCTCGGATGCAGAAACATATTTTAACCAGAATCCAGGTCTCCCATATTTGTTCACACACGAAGCACTCGCCACTTAGTCTCGGTTTTGTGAGAACACTATTGTATTTAAGATCTGACGTTATGAACGAATCGTGATTTTAAAGGGATGAATTTATATAACACTTAAGTGGTAAACAAAAACTATAAAACAACTGTATGATGCTAAAGTCGCACTAAAAATAACTTCTGAATTTTAAAAAAAAATTTGAATTTAGATATATAAGCTTTAGAAAAAGCAAGCACAGCGTGGCTGTGCCTGAAGACTGACTGCTGAATCGCACGCTTCTACGCACCTGAGTCAAAAGTGAGGGACGGCTTTGGTAGGGGTTCACATTCTATGTATTTGCTAACCTCATACTATTTACTGATTTTTTGCATATTTACCGGCAATTAGCAATTTCAAGTATCTACAAAAACAAATATACCTTTTTTGAACATCCGCAAGAAATCTTTGTAAAATAGCAATATAATATATAGTTTTACAATTCAATGAATCTCTATGTAATCTCTACAAAATATACTATATTTAAAGAGGGCAAAAAACTGTGTTTACTGTATTGACAACTAACTGAGCTTGGTTCAAATCCAGCGATGATTTGAACCACAAATTTTTTTTGTCAAAATAAATTAGGTTCTTTTGAATTAGCATTAAAGTGGTTGTTAAAGTGACATGTCGAAACGCGTTACGCCATGTAATCAAAATGGCGTTGATGACACGCTCGAAAACATAGTACGAGCACAAGACGCCGATGGTGAACCTCGGATGCGCTGAAAGAGAGCGGAAAAATGGCGTCAAGGTCGCAACAGTTGCGCCAGGCACAAGCACCCGAGTGGAAAACGTGTGTGCGGCCCGTTTCTCTGATTAGCTAGTTGACTTAAGAAACAAAATAAATAATGTTTGTATCAATGGCCTACTCTTTTATTTAACCTTTGATTATATATTTAAGGGTGGTTAAGTCCAAAAGTGCAGGTGATGCAGGTTTATTCACGATGTTTCCCTTCAGCACAGCGTATGATATACGCATTTTAAATGCAAAAATTAACAAAAAAAGTTAGGTGAGCATGCCTCTGCTCCACACCGCTGCATTGGAAGATGTTTTCAAACAGCTGAACTGGAAAGGATAAGGTATCAATTTCAATGGAGAATACATGACTCACCTTCGATTTGCCGACGACATAGTTCTTATGGCAGGATCGCTGGAGGAGCTTAGCACTATGCTCAATGACTTCAATAGTGTCTCCCAACAGGTTGGTCTTAAGATGAACATGGACAAGAGGAAGATCATGTCTAAAGTCCATGTCACACCAATACCGGTTGCTGTTGAGAACAATAGGCTCGAAGTTGTAGACGAGTACGTATACCTGGGACAAATTGTCCGATTAGGTAAGTCCAACTTCGACCCAGAGGTCAATCGACGAATGGAACTCTGCTGGGCTGCGTTCGGGAATCTATGTCATATATTCTCGTCGAGTATATCATAAAACCTCAAGAGCAAAGTATACAACCAGTGCGTGTTGCTAGTGATGACTTATGGAACTGAGACATGGTCCTTCAGTGCCCAAAGTTGCTCAGCGCGGTATGGAAAGGGCTATGCTCGGTGTTTCTCTGCTTGATAGAGTCTGCAACGATGATATCCGCAGCAGAACTAAGGTAACCGAGATAACCGTAAGGATCAGCAAGCTGAAGTGGCAATGGGCCGGCCACACAGAACTGACAACCGTTGGGGAAAAAAGGTTCTCAAAAAGGAGTGGCAGCCACGTACAGGCCAACGCAGTGTGGGACGGCCCCCCACAAGATGGAGTGACGACCTGCGCAGTGTTGCGGGAAGTCGATGGATGCAGGTGGCTCAGGACCGAGCTTCGTGGCAATCTTTGGGGGAGGCCTATGTACAGCAGTGGATTTTGATAGGCTGAGATGATGATGATGATGCCTCTGTGAATCTATGGTATGGTATTTTTAATTATGGCCATTACGATTTTAAAGGTTTTTCCCTTAGTCGAAAGGGAGGGGCAGATTTTACGCCGATACCACATGGCCAGTTTTTCGTCGATGTGTGAGGGTGAAGTTAGTTTACCTACCTGGGAAGTTATGTCACTATATTTACGACGTAGATGAACACGACATAGATGCGCACTATGTAAAGTTTTACAGCATGGAAAGTTTAGACGCAGGAGATTGCAACGCAATTTCGTAGCGTTAAGCTTATGTTTCTACGTAAGTACTTTTACCCCTATATATGCAAACAACAAATATCTAAACATGCAATTTTTCATATTCAGAATATTTTATTTATAGGACTGGATAATGTCTCAGGTTCTACACCTATACCAAATTTTTTTTTAATAAATATAGAACAATAAAACAAATCTCTCGTAATAATCTGTAACACGCAGATTTTACTAATAGTAATATCACGGAGTAAGGATAGTATGGTTTACAATGTGGTAATACACAGAATATATGTATGTACTAAGTACGTATCACGTTTTAATTAGAAATATCTCATACTTCCCAGACACATCAGAATGATAGGCGTGAAACACACATTGGAAGTGTAAATTAGTTGTAGAGATGTCCACGGGACCACCCGTGCTAACAACATGGAAGAGGCACCTTGTCTCTTTGGGTTATTTATTATTTCAGTAGCAACGTTTGGGCCGCAGTCAAAACACCGAGCGCAATGATTTACAACGCAATAAACACGCTTTATATCCAATGGAAATGAGCTTTTATACGTGATATTTCGCAGCTACCCTCCGATTGTAAAATTTGATTCATTATTCACTAATTCTAGATGCACTGTAGCATGTAACAAATCATGAAGTCGTTAATGCGACTTATAATTTGAACCTTTGAATCATAACAATATATAGGACATTAAAAAATTATAATTTAAAAGTATTTATAACGAGTACTATAAAAATTAACAAAAGCATAAATATTTGATATTGCGTAATCTATTCGAACACATTATCCATAGCAATAAAAATGTCAAAAGGTCTGTGACATTGTTCAAATGCATAAGGTAAAGATGTATGTAATTATTTAGTTAACGTAACGTACAAGATCTTTATGTAACTTAATTTACACGATCAATATCTTCATGTCACTTAATTTACGGTAAATTAATAAGATGACTTTAAATTCTTCTTTTTAGAATGCATTATAAATACGCGTATTTCTAAATACTCGTAAAATACACGAATGCTTAATGGTATTAGATTTTATATTTAACTTTCATACTTCAAACTCCGTATGCTAAATAACATGCTAGTAAAAAAAATCCTTACTTCACCAAGCTTTTAAAAAGTAATCGATGTTATAGCTTTTGACATCGACAGGCTATGTCTAGTAATTAAATTTAATGCAGAAGCTCTGTCAAACGATTAATCGATACATGCTCAAGGTGGCGTGTCGCTACCATTTACTTGGAAACTAAAGAACGATTACACCTTATAGAACTGATTTTATTTACGAAGAATTCTATATACGATTTAAATGTCAGGCGACTTTATTTTACGGCATCGATATCATTAACTTTGAAGCTCGTAACTAGAACGTAATTGTTGGGTTATCGTGAATAGTAGTTTAATGAGACTGACTTTACCGCTTCACAGATAAGGAACCGACTCATTTATCTTTATGAGTTCACAGATTATGCAATCGGGATTATGTTTAGAACGGTTGGGTATAAATTAACATCTCTCTTCGATGACTATAAATGAGGAAGCATTTCGTTGGTTTTGAAAAAAATGGTAATATTGAATAGGTAGTGATGAGAAATTTTAAATAAATGTCTTTCTTGTTAATAATCCAAAAATAACATCTCATACTAGAATGATTAAATTTACTTAAATAATAATTTAATTTATTGCAATAGTAATAATAACAAATATAGTAGTTATTTCTGTAAACCACTGGCTTTCGAGAATTATAAGTCTAAAGCTATGTCGGTACCTCTGTAATACATAACTACAAAAATTTTACGGCTATAACTTGTAAAGGTCGCCCTGGTCCGCGATGACAATAAAGTTTGTCTCTAATAAGAAAATTAAGAGTGAGTTTCCGGTTTTACTACATTTCCGTTCCATGTGTTTTTGTGTAAAGCATTATTGCAACATTGTTCTTAATTAATATGTAACAAAATATGAAGTACTTTTCAGTTAGTCGGCATATGTTTTCGGTAAAAGATTTGATGCAATACAGGATAAATATTTTATTCTTAAGCTAACAATAAATATTTGCGTTTAGATTTTAGTGGAAGCTATGAGACAGAAAATATGAATTAATTAATTTGGTGTTATCATCAGATGTTGCAGGATTTTGCGAATTTCTCCTTCTTTTAACATCAACAGCATTACATGAGTCGAATATCTTTAAAAATATTATTCCAAAAAGTACTTACTTCTAATTTCTCTTTCGACGAGCCTTTACAACAAAGCTTAAAAAATAATGTAGCCTAATTGGCGCAGCCTTCTTAGCTGAGGGTTGCGGGTTCGAATTCCGATAGTGGCAAAACTGGGTTGTGGATGTTTGATGTTGTTAAATATTATCATATTACTGTCCTCCTAGGACAAGTCTTCAAGGAATCCATCTTTTTACCTTGGGCAGTTACGGACTTGATGAAGTACGAAAAAAAAATCTTACCGGTATTGTTGTTATTGTAGTGGTGCGCGGGCGGTGGGATGTATTCGGACAGCTCAGGGAGGCACACGTTGCTCTCGTACATGTTTGGTGGCACGTTCGCGAGCAAGGAACGCTCCTTCTCCACATCTGTAATACGCTACTGTGTGAATATTCTACACAGAGACAATTAGCATATGTGTTAATCATATCCTAACTAGCGTGTTGCGTCTGCGTAATTAACGGCTGAGACGCCACATATTATTGAATATTTTATTTTCTCCATGTATTATTTAAACCGACTCTTCCTTTGAACTTTTTGTTGAAAAACGAAGTCACTATGTTTATAACAGACACGAAGACATTTGTAATATGTTTCTTCTTAATCAGCATTTGAACAGTTCAGTACTGGACATACACTCCTCCGATAGCAGGATTTGCCGCCATCAACACGCTTGGTACGCGGATTGATGATCGAAGATGCAAATACCTAGCAACTTTGACACTGCAGTCTGACATAGGTCTGGGTAATTTTTATTCAGACGATGAGGAGATACCGCAATCTGTCGAAAGGAGAAAACTATTTTCTTGCATTTTACTTCATAAGCTTTTACGGCGTCTATGAAACGACAAAATGTGATTCCCTTATATCGCCTCTATATGATGACTTTATCGCATATTGCTATTACATAAAGAAAAAATCTGCATATGTAAAGTAACCCATAAATTAATGTCAAAGGGTCGACTACAATAGACTTGTTTTGCTATCGTCATATCTCCATTCTCATACCTTTCTGCAATATTTCGAGATGCTCCCACAGTATGTCGCCCATGAAGGCAGGCGCTCTTGCCACGAACTCGTCGCGACCCATTGCGCAGATGTCTTTGCCTTGAGCGCGAGCGAACTGCTGCAGCGCTACGCCTTCTAGCGAGAATTCGCGTGCCGCCCAGCGCAGCCACGCCGCCACCGCTGCCTCGCTCCATTGACGAGGATCTATGACATAAAGGTAATAATAGTTTATTTCTTTATTCATTCTTTAACAAAGTAAAACAGTTACTAAGAATATTTATGACGTCAATTCAAAATCATAAGCATGAACGGTATATATTTTCATCGTTTTGTATTTCATTGTTTATCGTTCAGTTCATTCCTCAAATTTGCAAAATGACCTTAGATCTGCCGACCGATTACCGAATCATGTCAAAGCATTTTAGCTACTAGAACACGAATGCATTAACGTCTTAACGAACTTTCGATTTGTCTTCGAAATCGAATTCTAAAAGCAATTTTATTGCTGCTGGATTGAGGCAACACGAACAATTAGCCAGGCGATGTTTCCCAACTCCGGAACTTGCCTCACGCCGACCGGAAACGTTCCGACCTTCGCGCCGAATGCATGCTCACGTCCCTACGCTCGATAAAAGTGATTTCTAATTGTGAGTGCATATTACTGAACGCTTTAGAATTGTGTCGGATGCTTTGCTTGTTTTTCTTCGATATCCCGTTTACGAAGTTCCGTCCAAAAGTCTTTTAAAGGCGTCTGTCGAACTGCGTGTCTTTGAATAATACGGATGCAAGCAGTGAGATAATATCTTTCATGATCTACAATCTTTCATTATTGTTTATGAACTTTTTTTATTTATTCTTTATTTAATATTTTAATATACGGAATGCTAAAAACATTCTCTGCCAGTCAACCTTAGGGCAGTGGTTTAACATCGAAGACCGTAAAAAAACAAAAAAATAAGTTGTAGAACTACAGCTCTATTACAATGCTCTGGTTGTAGCGCAAATATAAGTTATCTATGCACAAATATGAGCTTTTTCTACAGGTTAAGCAACACCCTCTCACGAATATCAGTATTAAATTGATGCATGTTTCTACTATTTTGAGTCAACGAGGCATCTTAGTCCTCAGGGGTGACAACGCAAGGATGGATGTGCTTCAGTTACCACAATTGTTAAGTTATATAAAAAAAAGTAAGTGTAAAATAGTTGCATCAATTTCTTTTCAATCGATAGCGTTACTCTCTAAAAGCAACAAACAAAAATGTATCAGTGCTTAATACAGTACATGTTTAAAAATGTGTCGGATACACCGTTTATTATTCTTTCATATCCGTTAAGGAAGTTTCAGCGGATAAGTCTTTTACCGGTTCCACTTGGTTGAATTTTTCAAATGTATACTGCAACTCGTTGCTTAAGGAACAATCGTTTGTGGCTTATACTAGCTTAATAAAATATGAGAAAAAAAAATATATATATAAGCTTAATACCACTGACTAATCACCAAATAAAAAACTGTAATTTGAACACACATGAAATTTGGCAGGTATGTTCATGATAGGGTGTAGGCATCCGTTAAGAAAGGAAAAATCCTTTCTTAGCGGAGACCGCTCCTCTCCAAAAGGCCATTTAACTTAGAATTTTAAACAATAAAACACTGTATAGGCTCTGTTTTAAAAATAGCCCATGGGGTGTATTGTTGTGTACGCTTCGTTGTAAGATTACGAATGTTTTAAAGATATAACTTATCTCCGATGCAAGGTATTATGGTAGGATGTTACTGTAAATCTTATGACTTGCGACTGATTCGTTAGAACCATCATCAATATGACAAACTTGAAATATCCTGTCTAATGTATAATAAATATCCACATTGCTCTTGTGTTTAAGTCCAAGGTGGTGCAGCGATCGCAAGTCCTAGGCAAGTCTAGCCATTACGGAATATTTTATTCAAATAAGGCCAACCAGTACACAATTCACCTTATTGTAAGTGGTTGCTGCGACCCATCGATACGAGCATAGTTTCTTCTCGTCCTCTGTCATCTAAGATCGTATGCCCGTTTACATATAAATGGGTTTTTGGCTAAATCGCTCACCATACGAAACATTATACTGCTGTTTTACGTTGGCATTCTATGATGTGTAGTGGAACTTCCTCGATCAAGCTGAACCATTTGTGCTACAGCTAAATTACGGTTGTAGCGTGGCTCTACCGTGTACAACTGTGATTGAAATACGAATATGAGTGACTGGTAATGATGACGTCCTCCTGGCCCATTACAACCACGGCAAATAGTCCTTATTACCATCGAAAATTGTCAACTGCGTAAGATTAAGTATAACTTGTCTAATAAGATCAGAGGCAGATCGGATATAAAATCAGAGACATGGGGAAAATATAGTATAACCAGACCTAAAAGCGAATTATTTGTGTTTTTTTTTAAATATTGTCTAAAGATAAAAAGGTGAGTGCGACAATCTGTGTTTATAATTTTTTACTGCACACTTTCGAGAAAAAGTTAATCGATATACGCGCAGTTACGCGTATGGGCTGTTACAAATTGCGGTTGAGATCGGAACTTAAGTTTTTGTCCGAGTGAAGAAGCGGATGAAAGCAGACTAATAATAAATAATTAGTTTAATTACAGCTTTCAGTCGGCTGCCGCCTTCGGGACATGTCGGCTAATGTTGTGGGCTACTATGGCGCGTGGCACACTGTAGTGCACAGAGCTCGTTTCCATACATAAGACGGAATTATGATTTGACGCGAAAAAACTCAATATTTGCAACAATTGTTAAAAACAAAGAAAAGATTTACTAAATCTCATCGTTAAAATTGGTTAAATAAAATTTTCTTAGTTGAGTATTATAGCTCTTTTTTACTGTTTGTACCCGTTATTATAAATCGCGTGAAAAGAAATAACGGTTTAGAATAGTTTGCGGTTGAGCCATAAAGTGAGTCAACATATAATTATATAATGTGTAATAACGACAAGCTTTTTTTGTGTATTTAATGTACACGAATTCTGTCATAAAAAAGTAGCGTATAAACAATATTTATTCTGTTAAAATCAATGATGTAAATGAGTAGAAAAGTATCTTCTACGAAACGAAAATAATTGTTTGTTGTCGAACAAACAATTATTTTCGTATCAGCAGCGGATAAACGGAGGCAAAAAGATTTTAGGTGACACTTCTTAATATTCATCTGATTAAATTTTTACCTGTTTACGGCCAATTAAGCATTTCACCGACTTTAGCGGTAGCTTTTGAGCAAATTCTTAGATAGATAAATAAAAAGCAGCAGAGTTATATTAAGAGAGGTGTACTGACGGGAAGAAAGCGTAATAAAAATCTTCATGTGTTTTAATGCTAGCTACCATAAATATAAAAATAAATATTATCACTTATAACACAAACGAGGAAAGTAGTTACTATAAACTAGTAAGTATATCAGTGACAAGAGTATAAAGCAAAGACTGAATATATGTAGAGACTACATTTTACCAGGCTATTAGCTAGTATTAGCAGGTGCTTTCGGGATCAATCAATGATACACAATATTTCATACTATATATAATGAAACATTTGTGTATCTCATAACATAAAATGTTTAATAAAAAAAATTATATCCCCTTTCATTAGTAATATAATCATTAATTAAACCATTAGTCAATTTTATAATTTGTTTGTACCTAACCTTATTCAAAGTATTTCTAAGCTTCTACCGACAAGTAACGATACTTTTCAAAATTGTTATTTCTTTGATTTCTATTTGAGATTATTTGCTTTAATTGAGTAACAGTAAAGAAGTCCTTTTTTGGAAAGAAGTTGTTTTGTATAATATGTATTTTAGAATGCCAAAATCGTATCGTATAAAATTTTAAAGCGATGTATTAATGAGATTGAACAATGTTATCGAAGTACAAATGTATAGATGTAGGGGCTCTATCGTATGGTAATAGACCAATTTCATTAACAACTGATGTCGAGATAACGCGGTCTTGTCTCCGAGAGTTATCTGGTCGTCATTGTGAACAACGATAGCGCTCATTTCATGTTCAATCTCCAAGATCTCTATGAAACGATAGCCGGTGAAACAACGAGTGGAATTCTATATTACCATTTTTACTTGAATGTTTTAAATCGTTGAAACACATGTTAAGTTCATGCACATTAAACGTGAAATTATTTTACATGACTTTTACTTCCTTCTTTTGGACCTTTCATTTTTCTTTCGTATTTGTTGCTTGTATTACTCAGGAAAAGTTGTTGAAACATGATGTCGTAGATTCTTGTACCTAATTAGAATATTGTCGTGAATCAATTCGTGACATTAGGTTTTGAGTTTAGTTAGAAATATTAACACAAAGTTTTAGAAGAAAATGGAAAGTTGATAAAAATATTAATCTCATAATAACCACTGACGTCTATATCCACTTTAGCACTTTTATCAATAGTTACCTTTAAATAATAAAATTGTTGTTTGCACTTTACCTTTACTTTTCTCCAGTATACGTACGACTAATGAATTATTAATCTATTCGTTCGGTGTGGACTATGGGGGGTTAGCATAATGTCACTCATTGGCATTTATTTATGCAATCCGTGATCTATCATTTCTTTACTACTATATGTATACTATGTATATTCACACTGTACAAATATAATGTGACAATAAATTTTCATATGAAATAAATAAATAACATAATTTTATAGATTTTTTATATAATAGTGGAAGACAATTGCGAAACTTATGTACGATTTGTATTCTAAGCCTAGACAAAAACACGACGTCAGGCTCACCATCAGTCACGTTCTTAATAAGGTCTGGTAAAAAGTGCATTGAAAGAGCTAAAATAAATTTGGACCACTGACGTCTAAAATATTGGGTATACAGCCATGAGAGCTTATTTTTATGATAATGGTTATGCCCTCTATGTAGGTTTTCTGGTAGAGAAGACAAGATCGCGCAACCACAGACCAAGTTTACCTTCCAATTGCGTTGTAACGCCTAGGAGATAGTTAAGATGTATGAGAGACGATATTTTCGTTCAAATATTTTTACATAAAATGTTATTGTACAATGGAGAGTAGGAGTCATATAATTATTTATGTCGAATTGCCATAGCGAACCTCAGGGTACGCAGGGTAGGAGGCTCAAGTTGAGGGGACGCGACCTCCTTTTGCATCCATGTCTGGGTTTTCTACCACTTAAAAGCGTTTAGAAGTTGGATACATTGTTGTTTAGATTGGGGGAAATTTATATTTCCTAGAAATATTTGAATTTTTATCAGACACTTTAAACTACAATGACACTTTAAAAACAATTTTGCGAAGGCAGCACCGCGGAGCAGACTTAGATTTAGTATAAGTTACCGCATCTTTAAATAAGACGTGATACGTGCAGGACTGAGCTGTTAATAAATTATTGTTTTAGTTTACTAGTTACTTAAATTTGTGTATCTGGTCAAAATGTCAAATTAAAGATGATTTACAATCAGATTCAATACCGTATGATGTAATGAACTTAAAATGAGAAGATTATAAAATTGTTCGAGTAATTCTTCATTCAATAAGATTAGATTACGTTGAAGGATGAGCGCGTCACGAATAAGCTCTGAGTGTATGATATTATATCGGCTTGTTTCATTAAATTTCGCTGTCCTCCTGCTGATGTTCCGTTATGGAAGATAAAGCGTTAGTCGTATATACGACTGACGTGAACATGACCCTGTACTTAGCGTCTCTCACCATGTTCTACTTGCGACTTTCCCAACAAAACTCAAGGTATGAATATTTTAAGATTAGCAACTATATTATAGTTAACCTCATTATATGCGAAAATTCTGTTTAAAACACTACTTTTCTTTTTAGTTCAGTAGCAATGGCATTATTAATTTTCCTGGTTACCACTTCCACTAATGATAACTCGTGTTCATAACAATAGGCGAATTTCAGGCTCGAACCTCCAACTTTATATAAGTATATATAAGTACCTTAAACTATTAGCATATTAGTACTTAATCCGTTAACTCTTACTCACCTGAACATTCAAATATAAATAATCGATGAACAGAGGCAAGAGGGCGTTAGAGAAATAAAGTTAAGTAATAAGAAAACATTTCTATTAAATTCTACGAAGATGATGAATTGACCTGTTACTAACTTTGTAAGATATAATAATATAAGTAGAAGATGTTAGCGGTTCGAAACAACGTGGAAAAAGGATTTGTGTATATATCGCAAACTCATTTTCCACCAGTACATAAGCCTTAGTGATAACTCACGATAAGACCGGAGACATGCAACTGCTCCGTGTGACTAACGCGCCAACTTTCCACGGCGCCAATTAAACTCGGAATATAAACGAGAAAATATCGATAAAGACGTGTACTTTCCTATACGACACTCGTTAACAGCAAACCTTTAAGTGTAACAATTGTTTTGTCAATAAAAAAGTCGACGGAACGTGTACTTTATTGAGCAATATTCATCGATTTGATAAGCGCAAATAGATGGTTTAAAGTTTTATGGTTTAAGTTCCTTTTTATTTTGTTTCTTGTTGTATAAAGTGAAATGTTACGAGCTTAAATATTGGAATTATTTCAACACCTCACAAAGACAATTTAAAACTCTAACCTTAACTTTAACGATCCGCGAATAGTTCAGTACAGTTAGGCCTCTTTTATAAGGAGGATGTGCCATAATCGCCACGCTGGGCAAACGGATTGGCGATCGCATGTCGCACCTCAGACGATGCTGCTTGTCATCGGTTAGCTTAACTTTGGTCTGGTATTTTTCGAGATAGTTGTCCCGCCATCTCTCGGCAGCCTCCTCCTCCTCGGGAAGTAAAGGGTAGTAGATACCTTACGCCGACACCACACGGCAGTATATCCATATGAAAACTAATAAGTAGACTACAGTAAAACTATTTTATTTACATTTAAATTGGTAATAGCATTAGTCCATTTATTCTTGTGCACAAGTATTACTGTGTTTGCTTTAAATCCCAAAATACTCGTAACTAATGAAATAACTGGACATGTGAGATTTACGAGTACTACTTATACATAAACTCAAGATATCTATACTTATAAATAAACTCAAGAAAAACTAATTTTGTACGTTGAATATATTTCAGAAAATTTAATTGGATAGTATTGTTATATTATCGATACACAAGCCGAAAACACAATTTAGGAAAAGTTGCCCAGTGGACGAATTTCGATGGGATTTCATTATTGAGTTACTTGGAAGACTGAGCTGACTGAACATCTAGGATATATATCAACACCTTATAGGAGCTAGGTAGAATGCGTAATGATCTTTATAGGTGTAACGTAGAAAGCTTTCGATATATTTAGATAGAGCTTTAAACATAGTCATAACGTCATAACATGTTACTTAGGAGTCCAGCCGACATACTAAATCTTCACGTTATCTTCTAAAATAGCTGGACTGTTAGGCTTGTATAATTATAACGTAGTAATAAATTGACGTGAATTTGTACTACTCACGTTATCATTATATACCGCGTGCCTAGGCATCGAGACATGGAAACAATATGTCTTTGTGTTTCCTATTACAGCAGTTCCAGTTTAAAAAAAAACTAGCTGTGCCCGTGACATCATCTACGACAATATTATTCATATGGAGTTACACCAATTTTCTATTAATATTGAAACGATATCTCTTCATATTCTCGTGGTAGATTTCCGTGGTAGCCTAGTGGACAGGGCACACACGTTAGTTATAGAGCGCGAGTGACCAGGGTTCGATCCCCGGTGACGGCACCACTAAAATTGTTAATAGGAATTTAAGGTGCTGAATTTATCCCGTGCTTGGCGTTGAAGGTAAACATCGAGAGGAAACCAGCATGTCTGAGAAATAATAAAAAATATTATTTCGAGGACATGCGTAACGCGCCTACCCGCACTGATGCAGCGTGGCGAGTCCATCCTGACTCCAAAACCCTCTCAGATAGTTGAGAAGGAGGCCTTTGACCAGCAGGTGAAACGATGAAACCTCGCTCAATCACGGGAACTACTGGAAATAACTGGACATTTGAGATCCCAGTGTGTCCACCGCAGGTCAGTGCACAAGACTATAATCTATGGGTGCATTGTAATACATTGTGGTTGCCATTAATAACTTATGCACTTCGTCATTTAATAAAAAAATATAATAAAATACTATGCACAATCAGAAACTTATTGGACCATTAAAAATCAAAGCTTAGTAATATCAAAGCCATTATTTAAATCTTTGAAATAATATTTATACATAGCAGTCAAACTAGGCATGATAATTAAGATGCTACCAATGATCTACTAACGCGTTTAGAAGGCTTATGTGACGTTACGTCATGAGTTACAACCTAAAGAGTTTATTACGAGTGCATTAAGCGATATCAGTAAGGTAATCAACATGTTAAATGATAGAGTTATTTCACGTCGTTATTTACTAGACATAAATCAGCTACTTCTTGAATAAAACTTATGTCATAGCTAAAAAATAAAACGTTATAAAGACATAATGTATTTGTTTCTATTACCTATGCGATATCTTACACTAATGTGTTTAGTTTTGCTACGCATTTTTTAGTTTTGCTAGTTTCTTGCTTAGATCCCGGTGTTTGTAAAACTCTATCCGCGACTTCCCATACTCTTTAGTTAAGTTATAAATACTGACGTTAAATCATGCCCGAGTACCTACACCTCCACATTTTAACAATTCGAGTTTAAACTTAGAGGTAAATTTTGTAATTTTAAAATGAATTAACGTTGATTTTACATTGAGGAATATATCGTATGGTAACAGCTTATAGAGGTATACTAGTGTTGCATAGGTAAATGATTTACAGGCGCCATATCCTGCGCGTTTGTTAGATGCGTTAGCGCACCGGAAGCGCGAATAGACGCGCCGCAGACGCACGCACTTCCGTCGATCACGGGCATCGAACCTGCCACCTGTCCTCTCCCTGCCCTACTGCATGTGGGCCCACGTACACGTAACGTTCAGCTATTTCTACTCCACGTATGCCGACTGTTCATAATAGTTCTGTGGAAATCAGATTTGAAAATGCAAAAACGTGTTACCTACCGCTACCACTAATCCTTTAAATATATGAAAGATATTGATGACTTTTTAATGTAAAGAGTCGCGGAAGTTTTAAGCGGTTGGTCAGTCACAACACAGTGTCCTTTTGCCTAAAATGCAGTAACTCTTTTCTCGCCACTGCTTGTCGCCAGAATGACTGATGGTGTAATATTGGAGCTAATGTTGTGATAGTAGTAGTATTACACACACATTTTTAAAGTTAAAGACTTTCTACATATTTTTAATATTGCATACGAATCTTACCGAATGAACCTCCTTTGCCCAATGACCAGGATTAGTATTACTGCGGTGGTCTGGACTGTGATGGATTGGAATACTATCGTTGGGGCGTAACGTCAGATATAGGAAGGTGAAGACGAGTGAGTGCCTCTACGTTAATAATTGTGTATTTTTTAACAATACCACGCAGATTCTAAACTATTGGGATTATTCCACTTTGGTTTAGTTCACCATCTGTCGATAGGCGTTAGTGGCATTTACCTTAGTCGACTTTAAATACCTTCAAGTAACGAGGTGGGTTAATGGGATTTCTGTTTAATAATAGCTACTAGTTTACTTTCTCTAAACGTTGAAATGGCGTCAGTATTAGTATGTATAGTATAGTAAATGGTTTTAACATAGGAAAGCTATGGAAAATTTAAATAGAAAAAGAACTAATTATACAGAGTATTAACTTATGAAAGAAGAATTTAGACGAGGAATGTATTTGATATATCAACTTCATAAATTGAAAAAAAAATAAGATACTTGAAATCGTACACACACTGATCGGACCTTTTTCTATAAATTAAGCAAATGTAAAAGATAACGTAAGAAACAAATAAAAAAATGTATACTATTGAAATGCTTTTCCTATCGACAACATAATAAAAAGCTGTCTGCATTGAACGCTAGTTGCATAAAATAATTAAACGTATAAACGGCGAGCGCTGGTTGCCAGCGACACAGGCAGAGGTGTGCGGCGGTCTGTCCGTCCACTGCATTACCATATGCAAATGTTGCCTCGTATTACACAGCCAGTGCGTCTCTTACTGTTTTTGCCACGACTACGCAGAAAATGAACTGCGCCGGATGAAGAGTTTTTCATTGCGTTTTGATTTTTTCCATTATTTATTATTTTTAAATTGTATTATTTATTGAGTTTGTATTATATATATCTTGATGCTAATTAATTGTCCTCATACTAGGAATTTTTTTGAATAACTAAGAATAAATCCTTTTCTGTTTAAATCTATACAGAAATTCATAGCATTAAAAAGTTAAAATTTTAGTTAAAAAAGTAGTAAAAGCTAAGTTAGTAGCAGTCTGAAAGTATTCTATTGGGCAAATGCCTCAATTTGAATGAATGAATGAAAATATTTTGTTTATTTGTTGTTGTGTTTATAACATCAGGTGAATATTCTACTGTGTAATTTATTAGGGCAGTTCCACGGAAACATTTTACGTTATAATTCCGAGGCCATTACAGCATGGCAAAAGATAGCCGATTGTAGTGGTAAATTTTTATTGTAGTTAAACTTACCATGTTTTATTATACCTTTCAAGAAGTGGAATGTTTAATTTAAATATTTAATGTTACATGTAAATGATTATTACATTTATATATAGGAGTAATATATGTTCGACGTTTATTTTAATGAATCGTTATAAAGCAAAATAAAAATCTAAATAGACGTTTCGCAGTTCGCAGATGCCACGATGTGAGAATTAGATACGTGGATAGGCAAGTTACTATTTCCTGTTTTATTATAAGCAAATTCACCTACACTGAATTATTTCAGGTAAGTGGGTGTATTTGTATGATCATCTGTATATTGTATTATATTATAGTGCCGATACACACGAGGTGCTTTAATTACTTCCACAGCCTCCCCAAATCCAATGTGGCGCTTAAGGGCAGTCGCAGGATGAGTTAAACAGGCACGTTAAACAAATATTGTCATCGGCTAGGGTTCGAGACTAGAACCCACGATTATTTATCTTCTTCTCGCGATCTTGGATTCTTCTTATGAGAACAGTTTTGACAGTGTCAAACGGTTTAAACATCGTTTTGGCAGTGTCATAGCTTGTCGTACATTGTTTATAACAGTAGCAATTTCTCAAACGGTTCGATGTTATTTATTATTTATTCGCGGTTTTGTATATTTCTTAAAAAAGTTTGACAAAGAAATTAATACAATTTTATGTTTATGACACAGAAGCAAACAGTCTACCTTATATCCCTGTAGCTCACAGATACTTCTATTCATCTGCGCACTCCGTTCGAATGCCTTTTAGAAATACCGTCGGTTTGCATTATTGCAAGTATGATGTTCATGAACTGACCTTTTGGCACGCCGAGGCGCAGTTGCTCCTTCTCCCAGGAGGCGAAGGTGGCCTTCAGCGCCTCGGCCATCTTCTTGTTGGTGCCCGGCGTAAGCGGCGGCACCTGCGACGGGATGTCTGGAACAATAAAAGTAATAAATAATAATGTTTATTCTCATTCTTAAGCGGTTCAGAACTGCATTTATTAAGACATTTGGAGATCGTATGCAAATACTATTGGTGGGAGTAAAGTCTAATAATTAATGTTCGTACCTACAATTTTAAAAGCATTCTAAAATATTTAATTAGAGAGAGAGAGAGAGAGTAAAAGAACACAAATTGTGAATAAAATACAATTATTAAAAATTAAATAAACATATGTCTTATACTTTGGTTTCGACTATTCTCTATGAGAGAAAATTTTAACAAAGTGTAGCAAAAAAATTCTATGGTGAAAAGAGCGTAATAGGGCAATATCGTAAATTATACATAAGAACAGTAGCAATAGACAACGTTTAAAGGATCGATCACATCACATAGACTAAAGACTTATTTTATGGTCTCTAAGGATTTTCAGATTTTAATCAAGAAATGTAGATAAGTATACGGTTAATTTTTACCCTAAGTGGTTCATAACCTATCACGTGTAAAAACACTTGAATGTCTATTGTTTCAAAATATCAAAAATTATTGAGAAACCTGTTCATCATACGATGATCTACACATATAGTAATCTTGTTTTAGATAATAGAATTATTTACAGTGTAATAAAAAACGACAAATTGTAATGCTGTAATAAGAAATGCATGTTTCTGGTGGCGCTATATTTCGGAAGTTCGCTATATCTAATCAAGAGTCATCCTCATCGTCCAAGATCGTTATCGCTCGAATTAATATCTTTATCAACTGTATTTATATTTACCGTGCGCCGAAGAACAAATTAATAGCTGATTTCTTTTCGAGTCCCGATGGCTTTGTATAAAATAAATCAGAGATAAACAAGTGAGATTGCTTTCGTATGTGTGCGTGCAGGCTTCATTCATAAGTGCGTCAGGTTTGGATTCTTAGTGTGCGTAGGCGTTTTGTTCGTGTATGCGAGGCTTGCACACCTGCCGACCAGTTCTGAGATGCGGAGATTTGTACTCCTCTCCCACGGTCGCTGCCCCGTGCTCTGATCAGTTCTAGTTGAACCCTGTTCTGATATAATTTAAATATAACAATCGTATTTTGTTGAAATTATAACTTTTGCAAAAGTAAAATTAAAATTTATTCACAATGAATTATATGGTTTTAACCTACGAGGGAAACATTAAATAATTTTATTATGTTTGTTCGCATCTCTGATGCCCTGGTTATTTTTTTATTTAAACTATATTAAACAATAAAATATAGTGTTAGTGAGCTTTCTTTACAACCTCTATATCTATTAAAAAAAAGATTTAAATAATTAAAAAAAACCTGTACCATTACATTATATTATCGCAATTCTACCTGTAGTAAAAAAGTAAATAAATGTAATGCAATTTTTCATGGTAGCAATCTATTGTTGTACATGGTACGAATATGTAGGTATAGCACAATCAGGTGTTGGGTGATTTCACAGCAGTGCTTACGAAGACATTAATTGCGTCGGATCGATGCGTTGTGATTTACTCGCCACATCCCGCGCAGGTGCACTTGAATCACGATTACTGTTCGCAGCTTACGGCCAGTGATAATTCCACTCCAACTATAAGCCATGATCCAGATAATAACAATGGCACATAGTTCTTTCGATGGAAGCACATATATGCGTAGCGCAGGGCTACGTTCGGGTCTCTAATTATTTGTCGGTTATACGTTCTCTATTTTTCGATCATATTACTGTAAAGCTTATTTCTCTCGAATGTCTGAATTACGAAATATTAGTAATTTATACTGAATATTTTTGTTAGGAAACGTGTTTAATCGTATATAGGAGTATTGAGTAAATAATAGCATTTTAAGCTCGTTTATTTTGAATCGTTTAGATCTCTAAATCTGATTCTAGAAGAATTTAAACATAAACATTATTAAAGTTTGTGGGATCACGTCGTTTAATATAAATTTTCATTAATTAATAAATTCGTTTGTCCAAAGTGCACTAATAAGATTTTTAATAAAAACAAAACACTTTTTAGAGTGAGAATCTATTGTTTTTAAAATCTATATTAATATTATTAATTTAAGATGTTACATAGTTGAATACCCGGGTATTCCGATTAGCAAAGTGAGTACACAAGAAAATCAAGATTGGCAGTGCATTAATATATTATAATGTGAGGATACATATAAAAGTCTAAAGAAGTATGAGTTTATTGCAATGTAAAAATATCTGTTAAGGAAAAATATTATGGTAAAAACTGATGCACAAAATAAAAAAGATCAACCAAACAATCAACTTGAATAACTCGATGTCATTTTAATGTCCCTTTGTACCTCTGGTCTTTATTAAGATGTTAATATTTTTAATCTCACTGAAACTGGTCGCTATTGTTTAGTGATATACAATGCAGCGAATAGTTAAGTATATGTATCATTACTGCATTTCAAGTTATATGTTTATACAAGAATTTACAATTACCTCAATGAATAAATAAATATATGACATACTTACACAATCATGTGAACAACGAGCATTATATGTAATTTAGAAGTCCGATAGGTACTTCTTTTCTTATGTTATATTCTTATCCTGTACGCATTTTTTATTATTATTTAGACAAACGTATATGTTTTCGCGTTTTCGCAAACTATGAAAACTGGAGCAGTATTCTACTATTAATTACTTTGGTTTGATAATTTGATTTCGTTTGGTAAGATAATCCTTTGTCACTGATAGTCGTGGTGAGAGGTTCAGTATGAAGCAGTTCTACGTCGTGATGTTGCGTATACATTTACCTGATTTTATTAAAATTTTCAAGTTATTTGAATGTATCGAGCAAATGAATAGCATCAAATTTTTGTTTCTTTCAAGTTTAATGTTGTAGATAAATGGTAAAGTAATGTCTAGAAGCAGCTTATAAATGCCCTCTGACGGATAAGGCCTCCTCAAATATTTGAGAGAGTTTGGATCCGGGAAGAGGCCGTTACTCTGCTGCAGTGTGTGTTGACCTGCTCCACATGTCCTCGAAATATGTGATAATGGTGCCGAAACCGGGGATCGAACCCTGTTCACCAGGCTACGGCTAGATAAATTGTACAGCTGTTAATTTTAAAGAGGATGTGTTGTATTCGCTGCGACATTCGTACATCGATAAATGTCGTTAACTAAAAAAATGCCAGATGAAACAAAAACAACAGTATTAAGATTTCCGTTTCCGTAATTAAAGTAATTAGAGCGGAGTGATTTCGGTTTAATTGTCACATCGTTTCCGATGAGGCCCATCCGTCTGGTAAGTGCCTGTACCATGGTGTATAAAGTCGATCTTCTAGCCCATTCAAATTACTTGTATTTGAAGCTCGGGTACCTTTCTTGTTGCAGCATAGTACGGAGGCACGCGCTGATGTTGTTGAAGTGTATTTAAGAGCGTTCATGTAAATTCAATTTAAAATAATTGAGAGCAACAATCAACATTTCTACCATACCTCGCTGCTACTTTTAACTCGTAAGATGTTTTAACGATTCCAGCGGCTCTGAATGGTTTCATAAATTCGCCTTATTTGCAAAATGGAGTAAAGTATCAGGTATATATTATTTCGAGTTTTTAGACGAGGGCGATGATCAGATGCTTGTATTTTACTTTTAAAATTATGATCTGCTCCTTGTATTTTTGCCACTATGTAGTAAGGTTTAACATTCTAATTTCGTTTTTTGCCACGACTGTGGTGTGCCCCAATTACGAGACCCGAGTTCGATTCCCTATGTGAAGGCCTCGTACTGTTAAGTTTTTTGAAAACTTAAGTAAACGATTAAAATAAAATGCCTCTAACCACAATAAAAATACGGTCGTGAGTGCATAGTTTTTATATATTATTATTTATTCTTGAATTTGAATTTTTGATTGTCAAATTTAAACCATAAAAGTAAAGACCACATATTAATGAAAACAAAATTACGCTCTTAAAAATATAATGTTAGGTAAATCTGGTTAAATCAGTTATGCTAATTGCTACAATACCTATTCAGGTATAAACGCTTTTAACCGCAAATTTAATTAGGTATGAATATACATCACAAATACTGAATATAAGATACTTGGATGATTAGACATAAAAGTAATGGATTGTCTATTTTATGAGGAAAAACAGAAGCAAGGTCTGTTTTCAATGATTAGTAAGGTATGGAATAAACTTGTGAGTGCGTCCAATCGTGAATAGCGTGAATAACGGCACAATAGCCGGAGATGCGCCCGGCCAATTCGCACCATCGCCAAATAACACTAGGAAGCTGTATAGCCTTGAAAGACCCAACACTTAGAAGTGGCTTTTGCTTTCTGGATTTAACATCATTTGAATCTAGAATGGAATTGATAATTAACAATTAATTTTGTATGACTACTATGTTTGGCTAAACCTTCTGAATTAATAGGAATATGAATTATAGGTCTGGTAGCCTAGTGGACAGGGCGCTCACTTTAGTATCTAAAAGCGCGGGTGACCTGGGTTCGAACCCCGGTGCTGGCACCACTAACATTTTTAATAGCAATTTTAAGTGCTGTATTTACCACATACTCAGCGGTGAAGGGAAACATCGTGTGGAAACCTGCATGTCTGATAAATAATTAAAAAAAACCCGCCAACTCGCACTGGAGGACGTGGCGGGCCCTTTCCCCTACAGGCTGCTACTTTACTCTTTTTATACAAGTCTGTGACTAAACTACTAATAATTGATAGATATATTATCATTTGTTATTATACATTTTTTGGGTTAAGTTTTATTTCGCATAGCAAACACAGAAGGTGAAACACAGAACGGTGATAGGTACCAGGGTTTAAGCTAGGGCCTCCGGTACTGCGGTCATTCAACAATCTGCGTGATTATGGCTAAACCCTTTTCATGGGATTCCTGCAGTTGAATATATAAAGGCTTATAATGACGACGATGAAACACTGGTTATTGTATTCTTATAAAAGGTACATAAAGCTAACATACCAAAAACTTTTTGAGAAAAATTATATTTAATTTTGAGACTTCGATCTAATCTAAACCTTGGAAACCCGTAAAAAAGTAATATAGTGGAATTTATTAGTTTGTACGTGGCGTATCATGTGGATTTTATGTAAATACTCAATGGTTCCGCAATGAGCAACAGGTGGCAAACAAGGGTCGTATAGAGAGGGAGCGTTATACCCGACACTTGTTGCGTTGTGTGTCCGTTCGTTTACAAATGGTGTGAGTTCGGTTTGTATTATGTTTTGTTGTTTTGTGTTGTAGACTGAAAGTTTATTTCAATTTTTGCTGGTTTATAATCAAACTTTTTCGGTGGACTTATATTTGGATGATGAATATAAATATTTGTACCTGGGTTATAGATGGTTAATTAGTATATAAATCTTGTCACCATCCATTTACTATGACACAGGGAATCCCAGTTACAGACTAGATGACGAGTATGAATGTCTTATATATTATTATTACTATAGCTAGTTGAACATATAGAGACTAGTCAGGAGGAGTTTCTTGTCAATAGCTTAAAGTAAATTTGTATTGAATGTATTTATAAAGAAAAATTTACGAAAATATATGAATAAAGAAAAAGAAAATTAAGATTTTACACGTTTATAAGAAAGTCCCATCAGTATATATTATCTCTTAAGAATAACATTTAATAATAAAATTATGGATGGCATGTCCAAAAAAAGTCGGCTATAAAAATGTAATTTATTTTAAAGGATAAAAGCGCTTTCTTTATCTATCTATAACTCCACTATACTTCACTACCAATATACTCCAGATTTATAAGAGCATCTAAAACAAAATAGATAGTCGTGTCCTGAGTTACCTCTGCTATTTACCTCTGACACCGGCCCTGTATTACAATAGCAAGCGGGAACAAAAGCTCACGCCATTTTTACTGCCTCTATTGTTCACCACTTGAACTTGGAACGTTGCGTGACGTAACTGGCGCGTGCGCTGTTTCGCATTCAAATCGATTTCTGCAGATTGCAGTAATTACTCTCGGAACTGTTACCGATGTGTTTATGTATAAAGTTCATTAGATAGGCATGGTGTCATCCACTATCCACCATAGGTTCTTGCTATGGAAAATAACTTAGACAAAAATAAAAGAAAACCACTGGAAGAAGCGGGCAAGACCTAAATTTGGTATTTTTGAAATGTATTGGTAAGTCTGGTATCATAAATATAAAATAATATGTTTCTAGGATTTTACATTATACATACATTACAATATGTTTTTTAAAATAAATAACGTATGTAAAATGAGTACTTTAATAAAAACCACGATAATGTGACTGTATTATAAAAAACAATTAGACTTAGTGAATGAATTAATAACAGTAGCCAAGTAAAACTTGGCAGTAAATATCAATTAACATTTTCTAACGCACTTCGTTTCTCAGCTGTCTCTGTGTTTGATGTCTAGCATAAAGTCTTGTACATCACACAACACAAACTCATGCCTGTAGCTCTTTTTATAGTAGGCAGAGGTGCCAATCCTACAACAGATATTCAGTAGGATAGGTATATCATGATATTAGACTTTGTTAAAGTTCGCAAACATCAAACCGTGACAGGTTATCAAACCTTTGCATATTTGTAATAAGTCGCCTACAACCACGGAAGGCTTGATAGTATTGGCCAGGTTAAAGTTTTGATAATACACAATGTACGGTATTCCTCCTAAGACCTATGCTATCTCCTGACACCAAGTCATGCATGTCTTCCATTTATACATATTTTACTTGCTTGCTAAGTTCGCAATTACTCGAATCCATTAGACAAGTTATTTTTAAAATTGACCATTTAGACGCCCGTATCGCCCCAGCATTCATTCAACCGTATTGAAGGGTCTAGTCATAATGTGGTTAAAAATGTTATTTCAAACGGTTTTTCGTCCACTGACGCATAAAATGACTTAACAAAAGCATTGCATTTAACTAAATGAAACATGAATTCAGCTTTCACACGTTATTTTTTGAACGCATTGTTGCATTTCATTACTTTTACCACTTAACGCCTTCGTTATAATATCACGTGTGTAGTGAACACTTCGCAATTAATTATGTCCGTAAGTTATATATCTTTCTATACATCTATCCTTAATTGATACAGCGTTATAATTTTAAGCATTAAAAGATTTCCATTTGGTATGACTCAGCGTAGCCAAACAGGCTTCTGTAATTCACTTTTCGCCTCGTCGGGAGATAGAACGTGAAGGGTGATGAGCTCTTTCGCCGGATTTGCTGCCAAAGTTCGCTATGAGAGATTTTCAAGGCTTTTAGTCGCCTCTACCCATAGAAAGGTATGGCAGATTCTGGCGCCTTTACCTAAGGTATTACAAAGTACGAGGCATTAAAATTGGACTTAAATAATGAACTATCAAGCATTTACACTTGTTGACTAAATCAAAGGAATTACACAAGGAATCGAAAATTGGATGACGATGTACAAGCGATTTTTTTTAAATTTTGAAATAGTGAAACAAAGTATTGCAATGGTGCTCATTTGTGCTCCGCAGCAACCATACAATGACAGACGCATTAATCTTATATAAATCTGTACCACTGATCACGAACGTAGGCGAGGGACCTTTGCTCAATGACAGAGGCGGCGCGGGCGCATCATCTCATTGAGCGCGCACCGGATGGGCCAATCAGCGGCGTGAATGGACGCCCCCGCGCTGATGCTGCGCTCGGTTATTAGCTACCGTACTAGATACCGCTTGCTTCTTTGTTATATCCGTAAAATGTTGTCGCTTTATGACTGACATACGTGTAGAGTCGTAAACGACAGCGGTTGAATCTTCGAACACAATAGTTAGTTGTATGAAAATGTATTCTTTCTGTTTACTTTGCCGCGTTGAATTGTTAGTACTATTTACTATTTGCCATGTGGTAGTGACGTAAGAATCTGTCTTCCCGTAGCTGTCGTAAGAGCCGACTAAAGGAGCAGGCTTCAAATCTAATAACTATCTTCGCGAGCAAAACCGAACGTGAAACTCGCCACGAGTCTCGTTTTATCTACTGAATACACGAAAAGTGGATTGCAGAAGCCCTGATCCTATATAGCTACGCCGAGTCGTGGCGGGGTTACTGCCTAAAGCCACTCTCTCCTAGCCACATATTAGGCGCAGTAGAGTTAAACATATATAGAGGCGGTACATCAGAATGCTACAAAACCAAACGAATGAAATGATATATATATTAAAAATATGTAAATACACACATACAATATATTATTTAAACATTTATACTACTACATCAGCCGATTTTAGTCCTCTGCAGAACATTTACTGCTCTGCAGCCAAACAGTCGTCTGGGCAGGCACCACCCTCAAGCATATTTCTCCCGCCAAACAGCAGCGCTAGCTACTGTTCTGTTATGGTTTGAAAGGTAAAGAGACCCGACCCAATAGCCTAGTTGGTAGTGACCCTGCCTTCAAAGCTGAGGGCTGCGGGTTCGATTCTCGTACGGATAAGTATTTGTATGAACTACAAATACTAATCCGGGTTGTCGGTGTTGGTCCATGTGAAATTTAAGTATGTAAACATTCCCACGACACAGTCGACATTCCTGTAGTGTTTCGGTTTTATTAACAAAAAAAAGTAATTATTTTCTTCGATTGAACTAGTTTTCAGATGACCATGGGCAGCAGTAAACATTCACCATCAGATGAACTCACTCATACTAGTGATGCGCTCCCCGTTATTAGTCTGTGGGATATGAGTTCGGCGAATTCTTATTACGGATCATTCGGTCGCCAGAATCAGAATAAAAAAAAATATCGTTTGACTTTGTCAAAGCATGTATTTTTTTTATATAGACCAACTTATTAGGATCTTTTGATGTCAAGAGGGATTTCGTTTCAGAGTCTTATAGCAGTGGGAGCGAAAAATTTAAATATGTAACCAGCCCGTAAAAAGCAACTTGAAACTACACAAATGGGAATCACCCGAGCATTGAAACTTATATATTTCTCAGGAACACAAGGATCGTTCTTCTTAATAATAACTGTAACTTACATTAAAATTAAGCGATGAAGTTAATCACAGTTGTACGAAGTTGTTTTCATATTTGTTTTGATAATAGGCACCGAGCCAAAGCAAACATAAAATGAATTTAAGTGGTTATAAAGATAATGAGAATCGTACTAAATCGCACTGAGATTATCTTTAGGGAATCGGTTACAATGGACACGGTACTGCCCAACTTTTTTAATCATCGTGTGTTCATCCCGATTAATAGAGCACTGTTGTTTCATCCAAAGTGGCGTACTCCAGTTGTACACAAACATGTTCGCGAACAATAACAACGCTCAGGTTATAAGTGCGCGCGGCGCAAGGTCTTCACTTTCAAGATCATCAGAGCAGCGCGAGGAGTAAGTCATAATTACGGTAATAACTGGCTGCCGTTGCACAACCGTTGCCCTAAGGTTCACATCGACGGACACGCGATGTTTCGAAACAGGTGGACGGCGAAGCAAATTGTCTCGACCGTCCGACTTAAACTTTTAATGTTACATGTATCTCAGTATAAGGTGGCCAATTTAAAGGTAGACAAAAACTAAATACTCTTAATTATGTTTTATAGGTATGTTAAATTTAGAACATGTCTGAATTATCTTCTGTTAACGTGACTTTTGTATTATGGTTTTTATATTAGTCATGCTTATTTCTACTAGTATAAAAATATTGGCAACAAAAATTGATCTTTAAGTGAACGGAATGAAAAGTTTTACATAAACTTGGAACACCGAAGACCAGATTCCGAAATTCTATATGAAAAGAAATTGTAAGTATTTTTTCTATGATCCTTATCTGCGTATACTAAAATATAATCTACAAGAAAATTCAGAAGTGAGCTAGAAAACGAGAATTACAGGTCGTCACATAATATGTTAAACATCTGATAATTGAAACAAACGCGTGTTTCATAATCCACGCGGTGCGTCTTCGAACAAATGATACGCATCAGAAAACCAACGTTTCCATATTTTTCCAACGGTCACGGCACCTTCACATTTGGGGCAAGTGCACGCGAAACCGAGAGTGTTGCGTCACTAAGAGGATGATACATGCGCCTTTTCACAACCGACAAACACTGTTGCGAATTTGATACCAGTGTATTGGCAAAAGGCGCCTACGCCGCGGAGGTTGGTCATGATTGACGGCACCTAGAATTAGATTTCGGAATCATGTTTAACGTGCCATACATAATTTTTGTCACGTCAATCACATTGTGAAAAAATAGACACAGAAGTTTCTGACTTCTTGCATTTGCGGCAAACAATGTTTACATTTAGTGTTGCCATTATTAAACAATGACAGATCGTTTTTCGTTAATCTGAAAGCACTGTTTACGTCACTCCTTTTCTGTACCAGCCTTCCGGTACTCCTCCTTTATTTCGAAACATTAAATATTTCTATATTTTTTTCGATAATGTTGTGCATTTTAATAAAAAAAACATTAGGTTTTTATTCTATACGACTATTTATATATAGAATAAATGTTTATATATGATATTGTAACTTACCTTTAGGCTTATTGAAAGCTTTCATCATGACTTTGATTCCCATGCCTGCGATGGCCACTGTCGCCACGACGAGGATCTGCTGCGGGCGTTAAAGTCCAAATTGTAACCCGACAGCAGGTCAACAAGAACTTATGTTGTTGTTTTTTAATTTAATGTATCTTTGAGCACTATTATTATGTACAAAGTTATTGATTGTGTCTGTACTTTAATATGATCTGTATTTTATACACAAAATACTATATCTAACTTTTAAATATGCATAAATATCACACTTTTTTATGTTAGTCTGGTCGTTAATTTAAACACTCTTCACTGTTCTTCATTTTGCTGAAAGTTATTTGTTACGTCACAATTAAAAAGTTCATTTCTCTTGAAAACTGTTCATGGCTTGTTACGCGTAGTGACACCTGCATCGAGACAAGAGTAGATAATATGTAAATATCGTTTGATTCGCGAGTTTCGGCGAATTTACAGCGTCGTGTCCTTCGATAAACAGTCGAGCGAAACCGGTATTGTTGTAAGTGGCTACAAAAAGAGTAATTAAGTGATAACTAATGCGCGCAGTTACAAGGCAATGCTCTCTATTCGGGCGACGCGTTGCGCTGATGGACGAATATTATTCAAATAACGTGAACATTCCCACAGGTGCGCGGAACGATCCGGCACAGGCGTTTCCGGCCTGCTACCCCACTTACCGCCATTTCCCGCCACCCCCGCGCACCCCTACCGCGTCTTCACCCCACATTAATCCCCCGCCGTGTTCGGGGATGTTCCCACAGTAACCGCTAGGCCGTGACGAGTAATTTTGCTAACTTACGGTCAAAGTGTGTTCTATCTATTGCCATATCTTAAACACTTTATTGTAGTTTGTGAATAATAAAATATCATTGTCATGTTATTTAGTATGTTAATTAGGATTGAGGGGCCTGTTATTTTAAAACGCATATTAATTTATAGTGTGTCATTAAAGACGTAACACGCAAAATGCCAATTGTTGCACTTTACTTACTAGCAAAAGTAGTTCTAACCTAGTTCCTCCGACTGGTATGCATTTACACCGATGCGCATGACTCCCCGTATGCATAATTAAGTTGTAGTTTAGTACTCCTTTTACATGACAAAAGTAACACAACTTTAATGAAGCATCTACGAAATATTTGCGCAGTTTGTTGTTTGAATGAATTATGACGTTATTTAATATTTCTTGCACATCTGACAATAATAACGAATTCGGCTAGTTCGCAAGATGTAAATGGAATGTAATGGAACGCCTAAAAATATTACGGGAGAAAGAGACGGTTGGCAGTGTCAGAGATTCTGGGACAACCACAGTACATTTAGACGAGAAATTAATTAGTGTTAGACATATTGGCTGGACATTTACGATGGATGGATATGGATTTTTAGCGTGGTAGAGCCTAGCCCGCTGCTTGGCTCTACCACGCTGCTTTAGCTGCTGCTCGAATGGGCCGGCTCGACAGGACCTCGCAGAATACCGGCGTGAAGTAGAGGCATCTTGTGCTTCAGCGTTTCGTTCGGTGAGTAAGGTAACCGGAGGCCAACATCCCCTTCCTCTTCCCTCACATCTCCCAAATACCCTTAAAGACCAGCAACGCACCTGCAGCATCTATGGTGTTGCAGATGTATGTGGGCGACGGTAATCACTTACCATCAGGTGAACCGCTTGCTCGTTTGCCGCCTTTTCCATAAAAAAAAAAATGTCGGTGGCTCAAGACCGTGCTTTATGGTAATCATTGGCGTCAGCCTATGCGCTGCAGTGGACTTATGACAGACTATAGAACTGATGAAAAAATTCTAACCTGAGTAGCCAGACATGCTAACCCGTCTGTCTTCAATGATGTTGTCATTGATTCTTGATCAATATAAACCATTAAAATACAGTAACACGCGTCTCGCATTAATATCGAATACTAATACATTATTCAAATTAAATTTACCTATCTAATAAAATTCGTATCAAGCACTCCATTTAAAATGTTACAAACTGATAGGATCGGTACTCTTAGAGAGTTCAAGGGTTAAGTACCAGTAAACATCTTCATTTATTTTTAATATCTATAGAAGGGGAAGGGTCCAAATCGGTTAATAAGTACAGATTATGAAAATGTTTATCAAGCCACAAGTAATAACTATTGTTAACAAGTTAGCCGAATGCATTTTAATAAGGCTTTAGTTTTTTTTCATCATTTCACACGTTCATTGTGATTGTTCTTGGAAGGGCTTGTACCCCTCATCAATATTTTTCTGAGTATTTAATTTGAAAATGGAAAGTTATAAACGAACATATGTTTAAAACAATTAACGTCAAACTTAAAACTTGATCTTGAAAACTATACACGAAACGTTTCTGAGCTGTTGGTCAATCACAGGAGTATAACTAAACTATGACACGAGTATAACTAAACTGACAATATTTTTAGTAAGAGACTAAGAATGCTAAGAATTTACACTTACAATATTTATTTTTAGATCTGTAAAACAAAAGAAATTTTCGAAATAGAGGGGTGAGGTACCATATGTGTTCAATCTAACTTACTTAACGGTGATGGGGGGCACGAATTGCCTCTAATAAAAATCAAATTTAGACACCGCGCCCACATTCAGTTCATAAATATTAAAATATGTAAAGTTGAATACTAGGAGGTAATGATGTTTTACCATAAAACTGTACAAAAGTAGACGTTAGCAACCTTTGTGGTTTCATTACCCATCAAACGTTATAAGAAAAAAATTATATTTTATTCTTTTAAATCACCGAACCAGGAGTTGTAGTTATGCAGTACTGTTATTTATTCTGTGGTTGTAGTATAAATGACCAATTGCGAGGCAGTATAATAGATTACATGGAAAAAGGATTCTGTTTTATTGAGATAGCTTTAACGATCCGTACATGAATAAAACATGTACGTTGTAAGTTGCAATTAAAGGTTTCAAATCCAAAGCAAACATTCAGTTTGTTCACTTAATTTTTATGTTTTACAGTTCTGAATTTAGTTAAAATTAGATCCATTTTCTAAATGTATTACGATTTAAGTCTTCCTTCCTGTTATATAAGGTTTTAAAGCAAAGCGCCTTCTTTATTTAAATAAAATTGAATATGTAAAATTTTCATACTGTTTATAATATTACTAGTCAATCTAAGTAAATAAATGAACATATGTATTTAAATTAGAAAAAATATTTTGTCACGACTTCCGAGTTACGAAAATCTAGCAAATTCTTTTCATATGTTAGGATCGTGACGATCCATTGTGTTCGTATGCAGTAGTATTCAATAAGCCTAGTTGTCCAATATTGGAGGACAATGGGAGAATAATGCTGGCTCACTATTGACTGGATAACGCACTCGAAATTTATTATTGTGGATCATTTGCATTATGGTATAAATTTTACGGATGTTATTTTGAATAAGATAGCAAGACAAGTTTCAAAGTAAGTCGAGATGTATCTATTATCTATTTATTTAGATATGAATCTAAATATTGTTTGGGTGATGTCCATACTAAATTCGTATATAAAGTATTGAAATAAGTCTATTACAAATAGTTCTAATGGAAACGAGAAGTTCGTGTATGAATGAAATAATTTATCTTTCCTCTTTTAAATCTGCTGTCTCTCCAAGAAAATGCCAGCAGGCCTGCATAAATATCTCGGGGAGTTTGCCCATACTCAGTACCACGCAGGGCAGATGAATTAATGAAGGCAGCAGGCTATTATCCATACATATTCTTTCAGATTTGGTTTTCCCGCCATCTTTCGGATACCATCCTCGTTTGAAAGCTAGCAAGCACCGACCACCACCATGGTAACATTTTCAATACAACATAATCAATTGTAATAAAACAATTGACCGCCTGTGATTCATTTACATCTATCTAGGCCTGCACAGCTATATGGTTAATACTGTATTATGGGGAAGAGATTGCCCGCTCTCGGGTCAAATAACTCGATTGTCGCGCCCAATTTGTCGATTCACCCTGACACCGATCATGTTGAATTCATTCCATTTGTTTCAGTGTCAATAAATCATATCATGATTTCCATTTGCTTTTATGTTACATCCGGTATTAATTCGATTTCTCCCAATATAACATGCACGCAAGAGAAATACGGCTGTTAAAATATGCTCATATTTATTGTATTTGCGAGATTATGATCAGAATGCCTCAAACATAGATTAGGATATTGTTATTTGTTTCATTGTTTTACAGTATACAAAATAAAAGATTTAACGTTCCAGTGCCCAAGCACAATTAAAGTCGTGTTAGGTTAATTAGAGCCTGCGGTGGAATCTCAACGGGAAATACTAGGCGTTGGATCTCAATTGTAGCGCGGGATCAACTGGGGTCGGGGCTAATTTGTTTCATCTTCGACCCCTCTTAATAGGAAAGTGGACACCCGCATAAAATTTTTGACGGTCACTACGCTTATTGAGAACGTAGGCTTAACGTAGAATGAGATGGGAGCTTTTAACAAGCGATTATGAGAGAAATTAATTTTTGTGATATAACATGGAATATTATGTAGATTATGAATATTTATGTGAAATAAAAATCTCGCGGATAAGCGGTATCTAATCCTAGTTTCCTAAAATTGAACTAAAATAACAGGCATTCCATCTTAGTCCCCAAAGGTGACATCCACCTGTTGTTGCCTTTGTAAGTTACAAGTTGGTTGCAGGTGTTCATGTGCTACGGTAACCACTTACCATCCGGCGAACTGATAGCACGTTTACAACATAGTTGGTATTGTATACTGACAATACCAACTACGTTTTAAATTATAAAAGAATTTTTCACTGAGGAGCATGGCGATCATGACAAACGATCCATTTGAAAGAGCCATTGTCCAGTATACTGTGTAGAGGCTACTTAAGGCAAAGAAGAGACTTAATTCTATTCATATTTAAAAATATAATAAATATAATGCTAAGTGTATCTGTGTGCACTTAGAAATCACAGCCATAGGAAAGCATTTTACACGGCCCTATGTATGGAGCCTGGCTACGTTCGACAACAAGTTTGTTTCCCGCGGTTATGTTTTGACGCTACGTTCGCGAGATTTTAAACGGTTTTGCACGAATCACAAACGCATCAACAAACATAGCGACAATGGACTCTTCGTCGAAACGCTCGTGACGCTCGACGCGTTGTTCAAATGTGGAACAATGCGAGCTTGTATAACAATTCGGCGTGTTGATGCAACCCAACAATGTGTTAGGTTATGTAGTTTGGATGCAAGCAACAGAGCTTTTACGCAAATTGTTGATAAATGTATTACTATGTTAACAATGCTTTATTTGAAACATGTGCATTCCTATTCCTGTGATAGCCGAGTGGTTAGGGGATCTGCCTCCGAATCAAGAGAACTGAGTTCGAAACCATAGGCTAGTGCCACAATAGTTTTCCGAAACTTATCTTCGATTTGTGTCGGCGACAGGCTGACAATCTGTCACACAGTTTCAAATAAACTCTGGTGAAAAGTGGGTTGAAACGACAATACATGTACTCGAACCCCCCAGGATTGGGATTATTGTGAGATCTTATTTTTTATTACATGATTTTTTTAAACTTTAAAAAATCGCAGTCTAAAAAAAGTATCCAAATCAAAGAACATAATAGTTTTACGCCCATAATTACAGAGTATGAGATAAAGAGACAGTAAAATAATTCTATAGTTTGGACAGTAGCGCTGTAATCATAGGAGTGGGTCGTGTGGAGCCGCAAGCGATTTGACCTCAGGCCTCTCAATTAAAACGTTATGGAGTGGAGTGACGCATCCTTTGCTCCCTGACTCCCTGATCTATGACAAATGTATCATTCGTTTCATTTTGTTTCTGACAGTCACTAGTTCATAGCTTGTTAACGTACCTGACTCGCAATGATAAGTTGTCGCCTTAAATAACGTCTATTAGGTGTAGTCTATATAGGCACTCATAAATTAAACATTGTTGATGTGTTGAAACAAAAGAAATACTATTGTTATGTCACGTAAAGGGTTTAATATATAATTATCTAGGTTGTGACCGACCGATATAAATTTTATAATCAGTAATATTAGTTTTTCATTAATTTATGAATATAATATTTTGAAAACTTATAAACGATCTGTAGAAGAAAACCGCAAACGTAAATATCATGCATTTGATATTATAAAAATGTGTCTGCGTCTCAACTGAAACACGACGGTGAAGTATCACTTTGCTTCCAGATATATTTCTATTGAATGCTATTACATTTGCAAGTAAAGTAACAAATTACAAGGCAGTATAGTGATCTAACTGTAGTGTCAATGAATTACAAGCTCCTAAAATAGATTCGCATAATAACTGGCCGCCACAGAAATGCGATACTTATTGCTTTGTACGGGAATGGTAAAGTGAGCGAGTTGTAATAACGAAATCCAAAGAATAAAAAAATAAGTATGAAACGATAACAGTTTTTCCGTCTGCTATCTAAATTAGGCTCGAAATAGAAAAACAGCGTTCTAAGATCAGGTATGTACGTAGATTACAACTTATTAGGGCATATGGATAGATGGCGGTGCCCCCATTTTTTATGCTGCTTGTGAAATCTACATATTAATGGATGTAAGGATTACAACACACTAATGTAATCACGAAAAATTAGCGAATGTTAAGTGAGAACAAGACTGTTTCATATAGGACTTGAATTGTGATTACATTTGCGAAAACCATATTCAGAAAGTTCACATTTCGTACACTATTTTACATTGGGGCATTTGTTTAAGAATCTTATTAATTTTTAATTTCTTTAAAATTTGATGCTAATTTAAATTATTTAAATAGGTGTTAAGATACGTGGTGAGTACGTTAGTGCAAAAAGCTTAATACTAGCCAAGGTCCGCGAGAAATTTTAAAATGTTAGTACATATAACGTGTACAAGATTACCTATGACAGCTGTGGTGAGATTGTCTAGGACGTTTGAAGGTGAATTTGGCTAAAGTTCGGGTGGGTGTTTTGAAACCTTAGAGATAGTTGCAACAATAAGGCGTGTGCACACACGCGGCGTGATAGAAACGTGGGGCGGGCTAAGCGGCGATTGGCGAACGCCTCCCAACGCCTACGCGCAAGCGCGGCGCACCGCCCGCGAGAAAAATCATCGTGCGGAAAACTCTGTACGTTTCACGGCCTCGCTTTCAGTTTCCAATGTTTATTTTAAGATGTGGGCGGGATAACAACCGTCCGTCTCAACGGCTGGACGGCGCAACCGCGGGCTTTCTTTACGAGGGGGTCACTGCGAATATTCACAGTTCACATAAACACAGAGCGAAAAAAGGGCAGCAGTGAGAAAAATTTCATCCACCTCCGTTTTGATACAAACAATCTGTTTAAACACTGCATTGTATACGATATATAGAAATTTGAAAATTACAGCGCATATGTTATTACAATAAATATGAGCAGTTATTTAAAATGTATGCACGTGCAGACTCTTCGTCAGGATAAAAAATATCATCGCGTTCATTAGACATTCAAATGAATACGTTTTCAGTACTTTTGTATGTTAATTCAGCGGGTAAGGTTAAGTTCAGTGTCGCAGTCATTTTATGTAACACTTCAGTTTGAGAACAAAGCAATCCCTTGACTTAATTTAATATGCGATGCGTGGACTCATCGCTGTTGACTGCAAGGTATTATACATTATATTAAATATCTGAGAACATTAAAGAACATTTTTACGCTAATTAAGTACATCTAAGCATTGCTTTAGCTAGATTTGCAGAAAAAGTTCGAAGAGTATTCTGTTTAGATGACATTTGTTTATTTATATTATATGATATATATACTTATTACATAATGCAAAATAATAGGGAAAATTTTAATATTCTTTTGATTTAAATTTATAAAAGTCATATAAAGTCGTACGTAATGTAAGTACCATCTTTTAAAGGCACTTTATTATCCTAAAGGATTTTGTAAGGGACTACAGGTTCAACCACTGTTCTCCTGTGCGGGTTGGTCACATGTCTTCGAAATGTTTGACTTTACCTTTTATTTACCAGTACCAGTAATTATTTAAGCGGGAGTGTTTAGTCGAATTGTTAAAAGAGAACCTGCCCCTACAACATCCAGCTTCTATTAAAAAGTTATATATGTTGACAGAAATAATTCAAATTTACTTACTATAGAGCACTTTTTTAAAAGTAGGTGAATACTCGTAAACGTCTTTATACTTTATTTCGTTAGCTTATTTAGATATTCTTTACATTATATTACCTCGATAACATGTATGTGTAACGATATGGATTTGTACAGTTTTAAGAACATCTATACGTTTTATTTTATTTTATGTGGCTATTTCATAGCTCACTAAGTTGGACCGGAACCGTATCACTGGTAGTTAGTAGCTATTAAGAACGTGTTAAAGCAGAGTCATTAACATTAACCACTAAAATTGTCAAATTTATTGATACTCTTATTTGTATAAATATAATATATTTTGAATTATAATTTGGGATAACTTTTCATATAATGATTTGCTGAAAGGATTTATTTTACAAATTACGTTTTTGAATTTGGCATTACTGACAATATTACTAAATCAACAGGTATCAAAGTACCGTGTCTTCTAAATATTCGCCATAAGTGATAACATAACAGTTTTACAAATTTAATACATTTACTAATGCTCTCTTCATTACTCTTCATTTATTGTATATTTTTTATTGACATGAAATAAGGTCTTGTGCTAAATAATTTTAGTGTTGACTTTATTTATATTAGCTGGTCTTTATGGCGGGATATTTAACATCGCGGTCTTTCCCCTAGTGTTATATAAAATTGAATTTTTTTAAGACATTTACACAAACACAATTCATTTACTCAATATATTATAGGAGAACATGGCAGGGTTAGGAAGATCAGATTTATAAAATGTATTTTACAACTTTCGTCTTGTCATTTATTAGTAAGCGAATGAGTGAATGAATGATTTTTTACTGCACAAGCTTAGTACGATTGCTGTTTGATTAGTTGATTTCTTAAGTTCTTTTAAAGTGTAAAGCTAAAAATTGTATAATTAATCTCTGCTGAACATACATTTATCAAATTAACAATCATTTACTGTGTTATATAATGTTTCATTTAAGTTTATTCATGTAAGTTATTATTACATGACACTAAAAGCAAGCAAATTCAACTACAATCAGGTGTTGGTAGGCTTTATTTTTCTTCTATATAATACTGTTCCTGATCTTTGGTGACTTCACTTCATGCCTTTGACTTTCTACGTATCAAAAAAATTACGATTATACTTATTTTACGACGCTTAAAGATTAGTGCATTATTATACTTCTATGTAGTAGAAGTATAATAATGCTCTAATTACACACACAATGCACTATTTTCACTAACTAGTGCATTTAACAATGCTCTAGTTAGTGAAAAATTTATTTTAATTTAACATAACCAGCAAGATACCTAAATTTCACGACAAACATTTCATTTTAACGTGTCTTTGTTGGAAACACTTAGTGAGTCAGTTGCGCGCACGGTTCGCTAGTTACGAAAAATTTACGTTTTTTGTTACACCCTCTGATCTCTGTGCTAATAATCAAATTTAGTATAGTTTACATACATACAAATACTTTTTTATTATACATAAATATAAAATATATAATCTCTTACACTATTATTTTTATATATTTCATGACGTCTGGCAAATGGTGAAATAATTACCTAACGCAAATAAAACCAGACCAACAATACACAGATCAATGACTGCAATTGCCAACCCGTTTACCAAGCATGGTGATGACGGCAAATCCTGTAAAGATATATTAGGCCTATGTCAAGCAGTGAAATATCAATAGGCTCATAAATTATTAATCAAAAAATTACTTTATAAAAACATTGCTTGGTTAAATGTGCAGTGAATAAACAAAATATTTAACGTTAAAACGATCACAGTAAACTGAGCACAGCGGAGCAAAAAGCCAAGCTCAATTGCTCGGAGGTAGGTAGGTACCCTAAATGGGGTCTGACGACGTTCTTATCTATGTGCTATTGTTTAACGCGCTTTTTTCATTCCCACGCTCGTTGGCGAGCAGCGTCTGATAACGCGTACCTGTCGGCGACACCCACTCGAATGTTTCTCGCTTTTAAAATTTCAAGGAAATTTGTGTTCGTTTTAGAATTAAGGCTTTATTTATTTAGCAATCATGCAGTAAGTTATTTAAACTGTTATGCAATGAAAAGTAACGTACCAAATTTAATTAATATTTTCTTTTTAATTATAGTACAATGGAAAAAGCTACGTAAGTTTTTTCAATATCTTATGAATAATGCCCTTAATACTTCATTAATTTACGTTCAATATCTAGTAGATACTAGGTATCGCGGCTACTTTACGCATATTCGGCTGATATCGAAGGACGTACATTAAAATATGATCGGGAACTATCAATACTTTACGAATACAGTAGTATAGAACAATTTCGTATGCGTCTCATGGAGACAGAAAACGCATTCTTGAATTTAAATATTTAAATGGAACGGCATTAAACAAAGAGAACTCTGAAGTCAAGTGCAAAATTCATCGGCGACCCACGCGTGTTGGGACAGATATAATGTAATAGGTACATGAGCCCGAATCCATTATTCAATGACGTGAAGCAATTACCCATTTAACGTAATTTGGGCCATCGTTATTGCGTCCAGCGCTACTTCTCGTACATTCTCAGCATCACTCACTCAGAATCACCAATTAGAGGTTTAAAATCACTACAGAGTACACACTGCGTGAGCACAGGTCGGTCGCGAGCGTTCGTAAATCGTGCCGGTCATTTCAAACTGGGTGTACGATGTCCAGAGGAGAAACAGTGAGGGCGCCCGCGCGCTTCAGCGGCCCGTGCGCGACTACATGCTCAATGGGCCGGCGGAGGGGCGAAGCTTCAACGTCTCACTCCCAGCGAGCTTACGAAAATCACCAATTGCAATTGTCCCCTGATTAAAAGGACGATTTGTCGCGAATATTGCGATCTCAGTACAAGGTGCAAATATACGTTACTAGATAATCCTGGATTCGAGCCCAGGGCGAAAGAGTGCGACGCTTTTTTCGAGGAGCTTCCGCAGGCGAGGCGCTTTGCATCCGGTGCCACCTGCTCGCACTCGGGAGGACGCTGCGCGTTAGAAGGAGATGAAGTGATCGATCAGAACGCAGACCGGATGGCAGACTTGGTTATGAATGAATACGCTATCTCTCTCCAGTGAACGGATCTTGCATAACCGAGTCTCGCTCGCACACCTTGTCGTCGTAGAGGAAGTGAAAGGGACAGGAGGCGGCGTAGTAAATATTGCGCTCCGTGAATCCGACGGGAGTATTTCTATGGGCTTATAGTTTTTATGTCAATACAAAGGATAACCGTCCAATTTCATTCATAGATCTGGCGTTGGTTTTGGATGCCCTTGAAAGACAAAATTAAATGGTCTCGAAAGTATTTAAAACGCAGTAAAAAAGGTCTGTGGATCACAACGTAAACTAACAATTCTGCAAAAATAGAGAAAACAATATCAGTACTGTGAGGAGAAGTTATTAAATGATCCCTTCACAAGTCATAACATTTCTATTGTGTCAACACTTTAAGAATAATTCTGCAAATGTCAACCTCACCTGCACACTGTGAATCCTGCTGACCAACTGACGAAGCTCAAGCGATCGCCAAAATCATTCCGGTAATGCCGAACCCAAATAACGTTGACTACTGATTTAGAATAGCATCTCTAGTGCTATGATTATAGTTTAGATTATATATTAGTAGATTAGATTATAGTGCTATCTATATGCTAGCATTAATTGTTCGTAATTTATTACACAAGGTGTTACTGCGGGGTTTCTAGCTAAAGTTTTGATCGATGATGTGACCGAGGCATGTATAAGGGGATCTAAAAATTCACAATTACAATTTTTTGTCTGATCGTGAAAGCACCGATGTGTATGGGTTGTAATTTTCGGTGTGATATTACACTGAAATTACCTACCTCCCCAACGTATGGGCAGATCTTCCATGTGTGGCAAGCCAGCTTCTATGGAAAGGCCTATTTCCAGCAGTGAATCCACGCAATTAAATTAAATAAAACAGAATTGGGCTAATGCTAAAAACAAAATCAGTATCTACAAAACTTTAAAAGCTTAATGCTGCTATAGATTGCAACCACGTTATCCACACGGAATGATCTCCAGCAACCTCAAGAAAATTAAGCAAGCAGGTCATAAAAGTTTTAAATATTAATATATTTAAAAATAGTACGTACTCAAAAATAATACCCTAATTCATTCCAAACATTTTTATAGCGTGTTAAGATTTCATATCTATTTTACACAGAGTTATTACATTCACTTTACATTTTTCGCATTATATTCTATCGTTTAAATCCTATTGTGTGAGGTACAGATAAAATATAGTGTAAGTGTGTTCAGGGTGCGGCCACACGTGACGTAGCGTAGAGCGTAGGGCAGGGTTGTATTGTTCGCGGTACGTACCTCTTTAGGCGCGGCGACAAACGGCCCGTGTCAATGTTTAGCGGGCTCCGCTG
This sequence comes from Bhutanitis thaidina, assembly GCA_029286595.1. Taxonomy (NCBI): domain Eukaryota; kingdom Metazoa; phylum Arthropoda; class Insecta; order Lepidoptera; family Papilionidae; genus Bhutanitis; species Bhutanitis thaidina. The sequence continues at coordinate 4,953,431 of JAGSMS010000028.1, read as the reverse complement.
CTCCGATAGCACGTGCATGGCCCTTTGTCACGGACAAATGTGTACTGGCAACAACGAGCCTCGTATAGACATCGGATCTTTTTGAATATTTTTTTCTCTTTCACGTTTTACAATACAGCGCGTGTTAATAATCCCAAGGAGTTTCTACTGATAAGAAAATTAAGCACCAATAAATTTAAGAACTATTACATATAATGAAGATTGGATGCAAATAACATACATAATATATGAATAAGGTTTAGATTAAGACTTAAAAGCGTGAATTTACGTAGATATTTATATCTTGCTAAACGCATTGTTTAAAGCTCGCAAATTGAACCTATTCAAATGATATGGTACTGATTGCTATTATACTAGAAGAAGTAACAAAAATTTCCATAAGATGACAATAATTTTTAAATGTTTTCTTACCTGATACATTTTGCATGTTATACATTTTTCGAGTTATTACACATCGATATATTCAAATGATAAAATACATGTAATGATTTAGATATGGTAATTATATTATTACAGATATAAATTGAAGGCCCACGAAATCTGAGATATTATTTTCTGACTTTGTTAAATTATAAATAACAAATGAATGCTCGCAGCTTCGGCCACGTTTATTCAAATTTGTTCCAACGCTTTTATGGACTTAAAAGTATTGAATATTTTTGTCATATTCTATGTAATAAACTATCTCTGTACCAAAGTTAATTAAAATGATTTAGTCGCGTAGACCTGATTGAGCGACAAACGTCCAAATATACCAACACACGACACATGACATTTATAATATTAGTGGGATAAATAAATGTGTCACATTCGCAAAGAGTACCTATATACGAGTGACGTCGCAACGTTGCCCAATGTCGCGACGTGCTTTCAAAAGTTTTTGTTTAAACAAATGAAGAGCAACGCAACAATCGACTTTCGCTAAGACAAACAGAGGATGTGGCTGGCATTGTCGTCGACGTCTGGATACTTCGATAGTTTCAACACAACATTGTTTCACTGTTTTCCTAAAATTACACGTTTAGAATAAACATTAACTATATAAGTATTCCAGGCGGTGCGCTGTCTATCCGCGCTTTATGTACTCTGTATAATCTGTTGGGCATTGAGAACTTAACGATAATGATTCAAAAGGAACAACGAACAAAGAGTAAATCTGAACGAGACTCTTGCCACAAATCAATGAGATCCCGTCGAACCATGCAGCCTCTGCGCCAGGTGCTACGCGGGAAGTGTCCCCCCTCTCCCCTCATCCCCGATACTGCCTCCCCCTTGCACCCTCTCGCACTCCCACATGGATATCAGAGTGACGTTAATCGAATTTATTAATGGCTTGCATTTTGGTATACGCCATTCGATGCACATGAATAATTATAGATATAAATAAAAATTTGTGTGGACGCTAATTTTGACATTTTATTATTTATACGAGTGCGGCCAACTCTGCCCGAAGAGGAGCTTCATCAAAGCTCTCGATTTAAAGCTTTGGCGTTAACGTTTACAAAGTTATTTTGTCAGTATCATTTTAACTGTTCCCTAAAAGGCAAATCATATTGTTCTTAAATATCAACAGTCTAAGCCGAAGGATTTTATTTCTATTACTATGCGTCTAAAAAACACTGAATGCATTTATTTTGGCTCGAAATAGTTTGTTTAAATATTACAGCATGTACTCGTAGGTACGCAGACAGTTGTGCGATAACTTGGCCTAGCACGATCTGCGCCTTTAAATGTGTAGATGAGTAGATAACGTTACGGAGTTCTGGTAGCTCGAAGGATTCGGCGGCGGTAACATTAAAATTGTATATTGTAACGTCGATTATTATAGCCCCGGCGGGGATGAAGACATACAAACGGTGTACATCAACTTAAGGAAAAAAAAATTGAATATGTTAAGTCAGCCAACCGAACATTACAGCACTGTTAACCTCTCTCAAATCTTAGTTAGAATTGCCAATAAATTGATAATGGTATTAACCATAACTATTATAGCATTGAGAATTTTATCACAACAAATTACCTATTCATTGAAGGAATGCGTCTAAAAACTCGATGCGCCGGCATCGTATAATTGTTAATGTCCACAACTTACAAAGAATATTATCACCAGGTAGCGAAAGCCCATACAATGTGTCCTTCCGGTATTCCATATTAGACTTATGCACTCAAAAATTTACTTTACACTAAACCCATAAAGTCAAAATTCAATTGAAGTATTAAGATCGCCTTTTAATTTTTGTAGCTTTATTTGAAGTAAGAACACTAGTATTCAATATTAACGTTTACATCCGTACAAATAGAGATGAATTTTGTGAAGCTTGTTGTAAAAAAAGTTTTTGATTTGATACAGGGTTACCCGTCATCCGGTGTAAGTTGACACCGTGGGGAAGTGAGGCTCATTTCAAGGTAAAAGTAACCCTTAAATATATCAAATTATATAGTGAATATGTTAGTATTTTTCATGCAAGAAATTAGACACAGACTGTAAAAAGTACAGTTAAGTAGTAGCCAGCGAATGTCTAACAAATGGGCAACGTTCTCGTCAAAATTTTTATGAAAGCTGGGGAGGGTCTGAAACGTTGATCGTGTGGTGGCCTTCACATGTCCCTTAAAATATTATTTATTTCTCTGACCTGCAGGTTTCCTCACGATATTTTTCTTTTCCAGCAAATAGTAAAAACATTTAGATAGCAATTAACAATTATGGAGATTCATTTAAAGTAGTAAACAAGATTTTAAGACCTTACTAAATATGTTATGTATAATAAAAGAGCGTTTATAGAGACGATTATATTTCATTTTTAATATTTTATTTATTTATTCTGTAACCAATATATATTCATAAATTTAAACCTTCAAATAGTATGCGAAAACCTTTAAAGAGAAAAAAATATAAAAAATAAATAATACCATACGTGAAAAGATTTTGATCGGTTTTTAATTGTCAAATGGTTTTTTATTTCTGTCAATATATTTATCTAATACAATCGATAAAGTTCATTAATATAATGGAGGTGTATGAAGAAACAGTTAACACAATTATACAATAAGAGAAAGTACTTTTGCGTTTATGTCTTTTCTATGCATTACAACGATACTAGAAGTACGTACACAAACACAAATCATTTTATATTTTTAATTTGTAGTATTTTAATGAATGCTCCTTTATTAAGTTTATTGACTATATTATAGACTTACAAATTCAATTACTCGGTAACACATTAACGAAAACGGATCCAAAAGATCAAAATTGATTTTACTCATGAAATTATACATTACCTTATATTTATTTACGACTTTGGAATACGACCATTAATTACGGAGGTAAAACATAATCGTAATTTAAAAGATTATATTATTCATAAAGTGACGTAACGTGTGTATGAGAAATATTACACGCAACCATAAATATCACTAAGTTAATTAAAAAACTTTTATGGTTCACCAATTTCATTTATTTTGTGGAAACCAGCCAGTGATAGCGAACCGGTTAATTTAAATCAATTCATCTTACGATACTTGTATCGATTCAACCTTGTTTCGATATTTTGAATGAACCTTTATAACTGTAATAGACCGAGGACGTCTGACGCGGCGCAATGGAAAACATTTAAAAAGGTTTTCTGTTATTGCGATAATAACCTCCGACGCCGATTTTTTTTTCATTTTAGATTAAAATATTGTGTATTATAGAAGAGTCGTAGTAGCGCCTAAGGTTCGATTCCTTGTGCCTTACTGACCTGTAATAGTCCACTGCAGGACATTGGCCGCTTCTTTCAAGATTATGGCTAATCCCTGGAGAATTAGCCATAATCTTGAACGCCACGCTCGGAAAGCGGATTTGCAGATCGCTGCGCGATTAGCTGCAGCTGCCCGTCATCGGTGTGCCCGTAATTTGGGTCTGGTATTTTTTGAGAACCGTCGGTACCCTTGGCGATTTTAAGGGCTTTTACCTTCGTCGCCTCTGACGACACCCACGTCATGAAAGTGAATCTCAGATTCTTACACCGAAACCACTACTAAAATTGCAACTTTAGTGCAGAATTTACCACATACTCGCCTATGATAACGTTATGAGGAAACTTGCATGTCTGAGAAGCGGCAAATATATTTTGTGAAAACGTGAAGTACGTTAACATGCAGTAGATAGGCGTGGCGAACTCTTCCCAACTTCAGATCCTCTCAAAAGTGAGAAGAAAGCCTATGCTAAGCAGAGGTATATTTATCGACCGCTACACTATATGTTCGTATAAGTTTTATAAATGTTTATTGTTATAACCAAGATATAAACACTACATGCATTTTAATTTTAATCGATGTTCACATTTAATGCTGTTCATCCTACTGGTCTTACTGGTTTTTAATGTGTGTAAATTTTTGCGTCATGTGAATTTTCCTTCCATCGCATCGCTCTTTATTTCGTTGGACTGAGGAGGGGGACCAGTGACCTATGTAATTATGATGAAAGAATCATGTAAACGTATTGTTGAATACAAGATAAGTACACCCACGTACTTAGCAAGTTCTATCAAACACGAAATACATTTTATTTTTTTGAAATAAATATTAAAACAATGAGTTAGCTTTTCCTTAAGCCTATTTAATCAATCCAATAATAATTTCTGTTATTGTAAAGTAGTACAAATATCAGTCCGTCAATGTAAAAATTGCACTTTCATTCTGTCCTTCTTATACGCAAGGAGCAGATATTATTCGGTCCGCAGTCTAGACTCAAAAAAATCACAAACAGTAAAATGTTGAACGGAACCATAAAAAGTTGAGTAAAAGGCGACGAAAGAAGGCAGCGAATTTTGAGCGAAACCAGTTTAATGAGGGTCGTATTTGAATACGACATAAAGCGATTCCCACGAGGTCGATCGCGGGAACGGAAGCCTTCGCGATGTCGCGGCGTCACCGCGCGGTTGTATCGCGACAATCGCCTCCGACGCCTTTGCCCAACGCGGCCGACAGCCACCACGCTTGTGAGATCTCTTAGCATTTCTTGCATCACTTTCAAAAACGGGTGAACAACGAAAGGCGTTGAATGAAATCGGAGCTCAGAATAAAATTGGCGATTAAACACGTGATCAGACAGGTACGTATGTAATGATCCAAAGTGAATATCGCGTTTTGCGGCTCCGCCAGCCAGTCCAGTGGTATGCGAGCGTGAGAAAATTGACAGACTGGATCGTGGATTTATTTACTTAATCAAAGACGTTTTGTCGCGAGTTTATCTTAATAAAAATATTTAAATAAGTTTTTTTAATGGCGTCCCATTCATGTCTTATGAGATTGAATGAAACAATCTGGTAATAGTAGAGCGCGAAAAGTCATGGATCTTTACGCCGAATAATAACTTTGGGTTATTATAAATTATTTAGTTTTCAAAGTATAACTTGTTCAAAATTTTGACGCTTCATGCATTCTTTATGCGATTATATATACGTGGAAATAGGTGGTCAAAGGTAATTTTATTTTTTTAGTTTTGTTTCAAATGTGCTTTAAAACGATTTAAAATGTCTGTTAAAAAGGCCCGTCGCCTATACTTCGTGGAAATCTTGCAACAACCTATTTACTTTTCAAAATATACAAGTTGTAAACACGAAGACGCCCGATCGGTCTGTTTGAGCTTACTTTCAATAGAGTCAATATGACCTTAGTTCACGAAACTCGCCTCGACGCTTTTATTTGTGAACCTTTACGCGGGCAATTTGAACGTGTGCTCGAGAACAATGGACAGCACCCGGGTTTTTAGTATTGATATAATTACATATGCATTCAATTATTAAATAAAAAATACTATACAAAAGCTTAGAATAGATTACGATAATTTTATCCTTTACTTCTGCTTTATCAGCCTGATTTATTCCACTACCGGAAAAGGTTTTCGAGAAAGTGTAATCAAAAGCACGCATGGTGTACATTCAAGATTTGCCCACATTCGCCACACCAGGCGAGTCGAGCATATTCGAGTTCTGAACATTCGAATAATTTTTCCGTTTTTTAGCTAGCACGGTACAAAGAGAGACCTCCTTCAAATCTTACTATAATTTTACAGAATATATTTATTGGCCGTAGAAAATTTCTGTTTTAAAACTTAAAGTAGTAATGTTAAAAAGAGTCATTTCCTTAACTTTCCTTATAATGAATGCCTTAGTATGTATTTATATATTCATTCGGGCAGAGGCAATCTTCTTTCACTTGTTACGGTCCTGACATACGTCTTTCGCTTCTTCCAATTTCATCAATCTTCGCATGCATGCTCGTTGGTTTAGAGTACTCTTGACCTGGCCTTTTTTGTGTGTTAGTGACATTTGTATTTGAGAATATGGAATAACTGCAATTATTATTTATATTATGTTTATTTAAAGTTTGTTATTATGTTATCTGACTGTTGTTTTTATAGTGTAATTCACCTTTAAGATTTTGTAGTCATCACATTTGAGATAATTCCAAGCAACCAAAGCATATGTTTATGACCATTTTTATAAAGCATAACTAAAATGTTAAAGTAATTTTGTTTCCATAGCAGAAAATATTTTTTTTATGTTTTTTATTGTTCTGAGAAGAGTTATCGTGACCTTAATCTCTAAACAATACTTAATCAATCGGCGATTAGTCCAACGGAGCAGGTACAGAATTCTTATCATTAAGCTCTTACCATCTCTTTGAATAACCTTTTTTGAACACAAAGGATTACGTCATTATGCTTATCACTTTTTTTCTTAGAAACATACATAATATGAAGAAAAAAAAAATATCTTTGCGATACTAGGAAGTCAAGGGCTTCACTATCGCGTTAACTATGCGAAATGGCGTTAAAAACGTATGTAAGTCGTTTGGTAATGTATAAAATAATGTAATGAATTATTTAATTACGTTACTCTAGCAGCTTGTGAATGGTCCTCTGTAGGATATTGGCCTCTCCCTTAAGGCGGATTTGCGATCGCAGTATGCACCTTACTCCCAATTTCCCGTCATAGGTCTGCTATTTTTGGTCGGGTAATTTTTCGAGATGGTTATCCAACTATCAGTCGGTAGTATTGTGATTTTCTAAACCTTTTTAAAAGTCTAGAAATTTTAAATCAATAGTCGGAGCGAAACCTGTAACACATACAACTAGAAAAGGCGTACGATGTAACCCAGAATGGCGTACATTGCAGTATCTCGGTTCACTAAGTCTTGAACGCGAATGATACGCTCAAAGAGTGCGAAGAGTCGCTGCGCGGGGAGCTTTAATATTCCGCTCAGACTTGAATATGCAGCAATAATAATTCATATCTATGTAGTAAGCTGACCACGCATTAAATTCTTTCTTTTTTAACATATTGAGTGAGTCCACAGCTGGTCATAGGCTTTTCCATAAGAGCCCACTGCTGGCGCCATGAAGAAGCTATCATACCTTGTATGGAAGAAATTAATTAGAAGGTTACTCGCCTCCCCGTCTGTTGTTTATTCATCAGAGTGCAATGCGTGTGGAATACACCTTTACACCCCAAGAATGAATTTTATATAGGATTTCCGTCTCAAGTCAACGTCGTCCTCAGGAAAAGAATGAATAGGCTCTGAGATAGTGCGCAACCACATAGGACTTCAACACCATTTAACTCCCGGTGGGTTTGTGAGCTATCACTACCTCATATAAATAAAAAAAAACGCTGGAAATAACTTATTCTTTATAAGGAAAGTGTGTAAGTTTAGTATCAACCAAACAAATCAGATACCTCGTATCATAAACGCTGCTGCAACGTTTTGTATGTTCAAGGTCTGGTATGTCTGAGCTGAATGTATAAATACCACTCACACCTGTCATGCCACGGTAGGCAGAGATTACGGATTACCATTTGTCCCGACTCAGCTCAGCCAAACGAGCCCCTGAAATTTTCTTCTTTCCGGCGATAGAAATAGAATTTTATCTGCTACTACACGACTGATACTATATCAGCCTATTTTAACCCACTGCTGAAGATACTCTCAAGCCTTTCCAAGAAAACGCGAGTAAAAGCACGCACATATTTCTTGGAATTTTTGCCCATATTCACCTCGCTGAGCAAGCGGGTTGGTGAGAGCAGTGCCTATACACTCGTATTAGTGATGCTGCGCCCCATCACTAATCTGTGGGATTTGGATAACATTTCGACACATTCGGATGGCTTTGCCGCCACTATTCGGTCTTCGGAGCCTCGTTTGTTTGCTTACACCGCGTGCAGGGAAGGCTGGCATATGGAGTAAGAGATGGTATATTTCCCCTTACACGATTTTGCGAATTATAAGACAATAATAACACGGATTAATTAAATTTTGTCAAGAGGCCTAAATCTAGAGGATTTAATAGAAAATTGCCTAAACGAAAGTAATTATAAATCTTCGGTGCATTTCATATCTTTATTAGATCATGACTTGATGATATCTACTTCTTTAAAAATAAAAGAAAATTAATTCAGAGTTGAAAAAGTGAAAGCAGTAATGGAAAGATAGGGCGGAGTAGCGTTCGCCGGAGGGTTTCAACTAATTAACATTTTCGCTTAGCATTTGAAACTGGTTTCTGCAGAGCGTCACTTAATCGTATTAGCTAGGAAACAAGATCCAAGTGTTGTTCCTTTTATTCTGTTCGTCATGTGTATTAAAATATGTTTGAGAGTTGTGTACTTTTTTAAAGTAACGAATTAGTTGCTGGCCTATGTTATATTTGTTTGTATCTGTAATATATTAATTATAAATATATGCACTAAAGCCTGTCATCTATAGGGGCAGCCAGAGATTATAGATTATTTTTGGCTCAACACAGTGTAGCCAAACTTAGGCAACCCACTATTCGCCTTTCCGAGAGATAGAACGTGGCGATTGACGATTTTTGTCGCCGGGTTTGCTCGTGGTATATATGATATATAAAAAAATCTTCAAGGCCTATCTCTGATTCGCCTCTTACTTGGAAAGACATGGTGTCAACTACACACATGCGAACACAATAGTTATATAAATACAATAGTTATATGAACTTCCAAAAAAAATCAACTGATGAGACCAATGAAGAGAATCTACAAGTGCCGTTCACTGTTTAGCAATTGGTTTGGACAGTCCAAAATTATGAAGAACAATGCTGTGCAAATGCAAAACTAGGCACGTGACTATTTCCTTCAGTTATTCAAAAATAACATAAAATCCACAAACACTTGAAGTTATAAAGAGACATCGTTTGCCGCAACACAAAAACCGCAAAATAAAAACGAAGCTTACCCCACAATTTAACAAGACATAAGCAACAGTATCGTCAAACCCTCGTTCAAGGTAATGTTTGCAGAACAAACAAATATTCACATGAGCCACATGTAAAGGCCAACAGAGCCGATGATTCAATGTTGACAAGTCTACTCACGCCTGTTCTTGGGCACGCATTGTCTTCGCGAGAAAACCTCCGCTCAATGTTATCTGCTAGTAATACCACCATTAATAGTGGAATGCGATAAGAGATAGCAATAACAATAGAAAACATTTTTACGTGATGCCTGGGTATTTTGTGGTTAATTCATTACCAGGAATTCATTGAGTAAGTTTGGTATATCATTATAAAGCTTAAAGAGCCAAGTAAACTAAAAAATGCCAATAAATTCATGTCTATAAAGAAGGTTTATAATAATAGTTTTATTCTACTCCGATATTAAATTCTTCATATTGCGTTGTTAAGGTTATTGGGTTGTTTTGTACCTAATACATACTTACTCATATATGAAAGTAATTTTATTAAAAGCATAGATACCTCGAGATAGGGTTTTAACGAAGTTCCAGTAGCTGCATAAGACTTATAATATTCGAAGATTCTAAGCATCATCAAATACATTAAGTACAAACTTTGTGAAATTTGAAACCACAAAAATGATAATAACTAATTTTTTAACTTTAACCACGCATCGATTTAAGATAAGTAAAGAGTTATCAAATTAAATATTTTAATTATTTGGTAAAACAAAAATGATGGTCAAAACTGTCTCGTAAAATATTTAAATTTCAAACGCATAAGATAGTGATAGTATAGATAGTAGATACACAGTTTCAATATCAATTAACATAAATCTTTTGCTTTTCCAAATATCTTTTGATTACATAATCTGTAATCTAATGTAATGAATATATCTTAATTTAGACAAAGAATATTTAAGCTACGTCTGTGTAGATACCAAGATGGAGGCGAGCGGCGTTATGTTGGCGGCATTGCGATAAAATCTCAAGTCCTGTCCCGATAGCATCGCAGCAATCGCTCGCTGATGCATAGAAATGCATAAAATTTTAAGTTAATCAGATCAACATTGCCATGGATGTTCACGGCAATTAACGGTACCATATTTATTATCATAATAAAGTAGGTCCGACGTTCGAAAGCTAAATGTCGCTACGAGTATGTGTAGCTTACTGTAGCTAATGGTTCGTTGCGGTTGATAATCTGTAAATAGGTAATGAATTATCTTCTTGTCTGAGAATCACTTTGCATTTATTACACAATAAGATATGAGCTTCTGTCCGATAATTCATGTGTCACAACTCTTTGGTGCGTTCTTTGCTATAACGCAATCTCTTGAAAATACACAAGAATCAGATTTCTTGTGTTGTATAATTTCATGTATTCATGTAATTTTAAATAAAAACCTCTGAAAATATACAGTTGAGATTAAAATTCAAAGTAACCCGGTTTTTTTTAACCTCAAAGAAACACTTGTTAAGCGACTTGCCTGACGAGGCGCGGAAAAGACTAGGGCAATTTAAAAAAGAACTAATGGTCAACCGCAACAAAATCGCAAATACAACTGTCATTTTAAAATAGCAATTTAAAAAAATGCAACCCGCATGTAAGCGGCCAATGCCATCAACAAACAAATCGATTTGTAATTGTCTGGGTTTTTTTTTTATTTTTAATATATGCGAATGTATCTTATCAAACTTTTTATTAAATTTAACCAGTACCATGGAATGATATTAAACAACAACAATATATCAATTCTGCGTGTTTAACTGGCACATTCACCGTGACTTTACACGAACTTTAAGTAACTACTCGTGAGCCTTGGTAACTGAGTTGCCGGGCACTCCGTTTAAGTTTAGCACACAAGTGACATGGGCCCGATTACCAGCACCATTGAAATTGTTAATTGTGATTTTGCTCATCATTGTATAAAAAGACTGTGAACATGTATATTTGAGAAATAATGAAAAAATATTTCATGTTCATATTTTATGAAGCAACCCGTACCGGAGAAGCGTGACAGACTTTTCCCCGCTAAAAAATCCTAACAGAAATGAGAAAAACCCTTTAACCAGTTTGACAATAATAATATTGGGTACAATTAAAGAGACAAATCCGCTTGCGAAAACAATAAAATGACAAATATTACTCCTTATCTTCGGCTCTTCGTCCCTTGGAACTAGATATTTTTTCCAACACCTTCAAAATTTTATACTTACAAACTTTTCAAAACTTTTATTTTATTTTCACTGTAGATTTGACACAAGACTATTGTCCTTAAACATATTGCCTATAAATTTTGGACATGGGATTAATAAGATTGTCGCGTTAATTGGTTACAAACAGAGTTACACAAAACACATACTCCTAAATATTTTATTCTCGGTTACGGCCGCTTCCAAAAGATTACAACAATGGTTGCTAAAAAGATTGTTCGCTTATCGACATTTTTCTAAAGAGGACCGTAAGAGGTCAGTTTCGACCGGTCTTTGCCGTGTCGTAATATTAATTATTATTTTGTCGAACGTCCGCCGCAAGCGCCACCGTGGGAACTTAAAACGGGGACAGCGTGGTCATTTCACTAGTTCCCCTTCACCCTTCTCCTCTCAAACTAATACCACCTATCACACGATTAGTGAATGAACTGGTACACGTCATAGCTGCCTTGCCAATTGACCGGTTTTTGAAGAGACTGTCTGCGTGTGATTATTTTTGTGGTCAAAGTAATATTTCCGGTCCACGTAGAGTCTGATCCGATACTTATGAATGAATGCCATTCATACGGGAGGAAATAATAATATTTCTTTCGTAAGTTGAAGATTGTTGGTTTGAAGGTTGTTGCCCTATTCTGTCCTTACGCGGAGATCATGTTTTGTTCCACAAGTCAGGATAAGCAACCTGTTCGACTTATTTAAACTAATAATTTTGAAATATTTCAGCTCATTATGTGCATTCTTAGAATAATAGATATTGATCATGTAGAAAATATGTTTAGATTTTACTTCTACCGATTGATCTCTCAACTCTGGTACGACTTAACAATAACGACATTCTCGATGTTTGTGTGTTCGCATCCATTAACAGCTACAGACAAAAGTTCTCGTTTGTGAAAACCTGAATCCATGCGGTTTGTTCCCAATAAATATATTAATAGTGTCCAATTTGTTGTCCCGTGAGAAAAAAACCAAGAACCGAAAAAGATAACAAAATCTTTAAACTAACCTTGTTACATTTAATTAGCAGTCGCCATTTGAAAGGATATTGATATAATTGTTTCCGTTTCAGTGAATAATTTGTGATCTGATCGGTTACGTTGAGAGTGCATAAAAAAATGCATTTAATAAAATTTAAAGAGGCGGCCTGGCTGAATTGCACAATTTCGACAAAGATATATGAGCATTTGGCGTGCGCAAAAAGTCTGGACGTGAAGCCGCGCACTGCGCATCAACTTGTAATAAAATCTCCACCGAGCTACTAAAGGCATCCGTCCTGAACGCAGTTCGGACTAATATTTTTCTTGCTTGTCAACGGGTAAGTGTTTTCGTGCAGGAAAGTGGCCAAAGGAATTATTTGTGCGTCTTTAAATTTAAGGTTATCGTTTAATTGCACATAAATTTTCCATAAATTTATCAAACAGTTCAATAATTATGTAAAATGTCTATTATATGAAAAACCAGGAATGTATGCGTGTGAAATGTTCTTCCTTCTTCATCAGTCTCAATACACTGTTGAACATAGGCGTTTTCATGAAATAATAATGTTCATAAATAATAAAATAATACAATATGGGATATCGAGCACGGAAGATTAGCCCATACTCACCACGAGGGCAGTTTATAATTGGGACATTTGGAGAATATTTTTACATATTCCCTCTTACATTCGTTTATATAAACAAAGGAAATATTTGCTATGCCTGTTAGCCAGTGACTCAGATGATGTACCAACATTAGACTTTTAGATTGAACAGCGGACGTATAAAGAAGATTACTACATCGAAGGTGGATACTGTTAGCCGGATAGCAGGAAGCGCCCGGTGAAAAACCAGAAATTCAACATCTCCATAAGACACGAGAATATCGCCTTCCGCTAATTATTTACGATATATTGCGTAACGGTGAAACGCCGGGAAGGAGACAGGGAAAAAACACGCTCCGTAGGACGTAGTCGCCGTCGCCGGGGATAACACTAATCCATTAAACACCTTACACCATTAGCATACGGTCCATTGTATACCGGTTATTAAAATCACTTAATCGCTTTCAGTATAGCTTTATTCATATTTTGAGCGATCTCGATAAAGCAGAAATGGACTCTGATCAATTAATGCTTTCGCGGATTATGTGCTTTATTACCAGTCTGATAGAATGTTATTTTCTAAATCCATACGTCGTGTATAGGTCTATTTATGCTGGCACGTTATTAAAGATACCATAGCAGGAACCAGGAAGAGTGTCGTACTATCTCAACAGTTAGCCGGAAGTCGCTCGATCTGTGAGTTCATTCATAAATGAGTGTCTTAAAGCGACAATGTTGTATGACAGGTGATGCTTTGAGCTATATTGACTCCTGTTTTTATTAAGCAAAAGGCCGATATTGGTGTAGCAATATAATCGTAATAATTAAGCATGAATGAAACGAAGCATTTAATTGAGTAGAAATGTGAACAAACATTGTGTTAGCTCTTTGACGCATGGTTTTGAGTGTTTCTATTTGGTAATCGGATACTATGTATTATAATATTAATTTTACTGTAAATACTGTATTTCATCGTTTATGTTCTAATGAAGAAGTCGGTAATGACACTATGTACAATAATTTACATAATATTCTGGTACCGTAATGAGATTTTTGGAGACTGCCAACGAAACATTTCTCTCTTGAAAATTCAACCAGGTAAAAAACTAAAAAGCAAGGTTTTGTACCTATGTAGTTGATGAGTTCTATGTACCTAATGATACGATTTGCATACCGTCAAAGTATTACGTTGGACGAACCATTAACACAATTTTGATAATAATGGGTGGGTAGATATATTACTATTTCTTATTTATAACGATTACGTAAATATTACTTTTTGATCAAAGCATATCACAGAGTAATGAGTAGCGCGAACAGACACTAGGGCGTCGCATCGTCGTCGCCTGTCGAGGCCAAAGGGCGCAGCTCTGATTGCTATAAGTGTAATCGAGTTAAGCGAGTGGACAACTAAACAAAAAGAGCACCACAATTAGCGGGCGTGGGCGCAGGAAGCTCCCGCCGTTCCACTAGGGACGAAGAATTCAATTATGAAGATGTTTTCGTTTCACTAACAAACATCAACCATGGTGGTACTCATTTACATAGCGCTATTCCGTGTTCTCTCGTTTTTATTGTATTTTTTTCCATACTTTAATGCTGGCAATGCGGAGCAAATACTGATCTTTATTAAGATGAATTTATTTACAAGACTAATTAAAATTAAGAACAGTGAATGTATCATATAGTTAATTAAAAAGTTTACAAAATAATACAAAACTGGTCAGTAATATAATATAATAATTAAGCTATTTATTTCTTTTCTTTCTTCTCTTTCTATTATAGATATTACTTGCCAGTACAGATATTTCTAAGTTAGCCATTTCTGGACACACTTAATAAGACTCTGGTACACCGAGATAATCGGATTATAGCAGGGTTGAGGACAAAGTAGTCAATTAAACGTAAGGAGATGTGGGCAACGGAAGTTGAATCGGCGCCGTCGTAGTTGTGAAACGTTCTAATTTGTTCGATTCATTTAGACTATCGTCTTTTACAACTCTCATTTCTAACATCTATTCAGATGCTACAAAGGAGATAAAGTAACTGAGACTTATGTAAGGCAAATTAAAAAAACAACATAATGATTGTCTAAAAGTTATTATGTTCTTCTTGTATCAATGAAAGTCGGTTTCATTAGTTTGTTGCGTCGATGAATTTGTGGCTACTTAGTTTTGGAACCGGCTTGCGCTAATAATATGAATATTACATATGTACGAGTATTAATGTTATTCAATTTATATTTGCGGTGGTGTTGTAGTGTGAGTAATTCCACTATAAGAACTAACCTACATTTATGTGAAATTATTCGTAGTTTTTATAACATTACACTATCGACGGAAATAAGCTTAGATCTTTTGTGAAATTATAATCTTATGGTATCGTTATAATTCTGTACGGTATTAAGTATTTGTAAAAAGAAAATATGTAATAACTTTCAGAAATTAGCATAGCATGAAAGTCATAAAGCTATTTTTTTATGGGAAAGGAGGCTAACAAACTTTAAGAAGACATAGGAAGTCCTCTCGTAGAGCATGTGACGTCCACGTGATGAGCGGACAATGCCATAAAATGAATTACTGCGCCAAAGAGCGAATTCGAGAAATCGATGAGCTTGTTCGGTAAGAAAAAGAAGATAAGGTCCTACGTAAGCCCTAAGGACCTACTCCTGAATAGATAAATAGATATAAAGCCGAAGTAGCTTAAGGGGTCAGGGTGCTCGCGTTTAATTTCACAGGTAGGCGAGTGAACAGGTTTTGAATACCGGTGACGGTATCACTAACATAGTTAAACTTTATTTTAAGTGCTGAATTTACCATGTACTCGGTGGTGAAGAAAAACATCAGGAGGAAATCTAAATGTCTGAGAAACAATAGAAAATATAACTCGAGGACATAAGAAGGCCGGCAACCCGCACCGCAGCGGCATAGCGTACTCGTCCCTGCTCCAAAACTTCTCAAATACTGATAGTAAGCCAGTACCCGGCAGTGGGACATTTACAGGCCAGCAGTCGGTAGTTAATTTACTTTATTTACAAAAAGTAGCAAATTTACATATTTGACGGCCTCATAACAGAGGTTTGCGGGTTCGAATCCCGCAATGTTCGAAGATTTGAATGATAAATATAAACATTTGTACTCGAATTATGGATGTGTATTTAATATGACAATTTATCTACATAGGAACATGTATATCTAACTTTTCATCATCCAGTTAACAAGACACAGAATCCTAGTTTGTGACTAGTTGACGTGTATAATTTTTCGATAAAAAAAAACCAAATATTTAGTATACAAATGAAACGATAGGAACAAAATAGCTTGACCTCCTGATTTTTTTTTTGACATAACAAAAATGTGCTTAGCCGGGGTGAGTCCTTAGTAAAGTATTTATTTTTTAGGTAAGGTCAGGATATTTAACTCGAAGTTAATTAACTATTAAACTTTATTAAATGAATACCTAAATTAAAACAAAAACATTAATAGCGATTTAGTGTATCGAAAATGGCTCAGCTCGTTGGTCGTAGGACACCGAACTATCCTCGACAGGAAGCCGCTGCCGGACGCGCATATCTAGCTACCTTATCTATCTCGTTCGTTTAAAGCTTCGTCATACTGTACACTCTCGCTCTAACTAACCACTTTGCGTCCTTATCTAGCACAAGGTTCTTAGCATAATGCGGTTCTGCTCATCCCAGTACCATTCCACTGAAGTATTGCGTAATGAGCGGTCAAATTTTCATTTTGTTATTTTCTACCGTTATTGAGTACTACAGTACGTTATTACTGCATCATTTAGTGTGAAATGAGTTTAACACTAGGCTTCCATATGATGATGGGTATTATGGACTTTCCTTCGCTGCTTATGCAGTACATTTTAATCCAATGACTGATGATTTTACATTAGAAAAATTATTCCTTTTTTAAAATCATTATTTGTTTAATAGCGTAGTTTTACCGAGTGGTCGCGTAGCAATCTTTCACCCCCTTTCTTCCCTAGGATATCGTATGAAGCGACTAAAAGAAACATCTTGAAAATTACATGGTAATCTCCGAGAGCAAACCCAACGAGGTGTATTGCCAGTTTGGCTACGCCGAGTTGTACCAGATGGAAATTTGTAATCTCTGCCTGTCCCAATGAGAGACAAGTGTGAAAAACCTTATAGTCTAACTTTAAAAAAATTGGTAGGTATGTAGAGGTTGCATAAAAAGATTTCTTTTATTCAAAAACAAATGGCACACCTTTTAATACAGGAACATTGAATTGGAAAGGTTAGGGTGTCTAACGAAAGATACATGTAAATGGCATTGCAAACGAAGGAAAATTATAATATTAGAAAGAATATTACGATGTTGTGTTGATTTCTATAACCCATAACATTTACGAGTATATTATGCATGCATTTGTGCTTTAATTTTGAGTATCTCTATATTTTTGAGGAATGCTTTCGGTTGCATGAGGCCATAGTCCCACCTTTTACTTTATTACATTGTATTCATTACAATTATTGAAAAAATCATCAAATTGAAAGATCTCTACGTAAGCGGTGGGAGATCGTAGAAAAATAAGAATTGACATTTGGGAAACGTCATTATCTTTCTTAAATCGAATAATCTTACATTTCATAGGGACAGAACGATCGCCTGAGCTACGCCAGCCAAGGTGACGAAGTTGTGTATTAACCATGACAAGTGGTCAGTAAATTACGAGCAGTTGTCAGATTAAGTAATAATAAGGCAGAGTGTATTTATAACTTGCGTTGTAGTAGGACCAGAAGCTGCGCCCGCGTCCGAGAGCGAGCGACTAGAAATCATCCTCGCGTCCGGCCATTCCGCCAGTAGCTGCATTTTAATTATTAATGAAACCACCGGCCGCGGGAAAGCCGCACTACGGCCGGCTTCGCTTCCGCTCACGACGCTGCGCTTCATTCATAAAATCACACTAAATACTGCAAAATGTCACAAGTCCATCATAAGCGCAAACGAAATAAAACCTTAAAGCGACTAGTCCTGAGTACATTTCCAGTATCAACGCTAAAACTAACAACGTTTCAAAACGCGAGCATGTTTAAACAAAATTTGCCGTAGAAAAAAGTTGTAAGTACGAACGCGTTCAGTCGAAAGTGGTTATTCCATCTAAGGCAGAAAGTTGATATCCGTTTGTGACGGAATTCCCGGTTGAATCTAATAAGGCGCGAACATTCTCGGTTGATTTACTTGCTTGTCGTGAATGGGATGTGTTGTGGCTGGTGAGGTGCGAACATCTAGTAATAGAGTGAATGAAGTCTTCGCTGTCCCTCGGTTACTATCCGAAGCTTGTACGGTATTGATACGCCAGTTGGGTATCGAACGGAGGAAAAACTCGACAGTGTCGCATTTCCACTTATAACTTGAAGTTCTATTAGAGTAATGGCTACGTTTGGTACGGCTCAACTAGTAACAGCATCTGTGACTAAACACAGAGCACTTTTTATGAAGTTTACATACTCAACAACTAACGTCTTAAAATATTTGTTTCCGTCAGTGGTTTACCCATTATGACCTTTTGCTGTTACATGCCTGCTCCTACCACTGCCTTACACCTTTCTCTTATTGGCAAAGGCTTCAAGACTATACAGCCATTTCGTTATCAGCATTACTAGACCGTTAGCAGTCTACTGCGAAACATAGGGCTCTTGCTTATAAAAAGTCCACAGCCAACATACGAGTATGCCTCTCTCACCTTAGAATTATTGATCTGGAATATTAATATTTAAGAGTTGGTTCCAATATCAATAACTGACCTATAATTTATTTCTATTTTATAACGCGGTGGCGTAATGGTGATCACACGATGAAATTGTGTTTTTCTTCATCAGTCACTGGTCACGTGTCTTTTTAAGAAAGGTAAAGCCTTGGAAGCCATGCCTTTCTCATCGTATCGGCCATCCTTTACTTGCCTATACTCATCGCATAGGCCACATAGGTTGGTGAGCGCAGTACCTGTTTTGTTAGTGATTTTGCTCCCCATCAGTAGTATTTCGGGTTTTTTTTCAGTAATTTTCGTTTGTAAAGTTGCTTACCAATGCCGAATGCCGCCGATGTTGACTTTTAGAGAGATAAAGTCGTTATTATATTCTCGTTTTCATAGAAAGTAAAATAAAGTAAATGTACCAGCTGTAAATGCCCACTGTAGGGCAAAGGCCTTTCAGGGTTGCGGGTTAGCGGTCTTTACATATCTTCGAAGTAATATTTTTATTATTTTCCAGACATGCAGGTTTCCTCACTATGTTTTCCTTCATTGCTGAGCACGTGGTCAGCATTTAAAATTGCTATTAACTTCAATGGTGCCGGCACCGGGAATCGACCCCAGGTCACACGCGTACTATGATATAAAAGCGAACGCTCTGACCACAGCTATAAAAAGTAAAGTAGTAGCCTGCAAATGTCGCTTTTATGCTCTTAATATTCAAGATGGTTTAGGAGCTGGGAAGGGTCCGCCACGTTGCTCTAGTGCGAGTCGGCTTCACGTGTTCAAGAAACAAATTTGTTCTTTATTATTTAACAGACGTGCATGTTTTCTCAGTTTCCTCTAATGTCTAATGTTTGAGATATTTAATCCTCCATGAGATTTTCAAGGCTTTTCCTTGTGTGAACTCGATCGCTACACAGTCTTAATATTCCTCAAAACGTTTGATAACATTAGTCTTCGTTTTCAATTATAAGTCCACTGCTATAGTAACTTCGCGGTGTGGTAACGGTTGAACAGAATCTACCACTCCACTCCCATAATATTATCCCGTGAAGACTGTAAATGTCGACTAAAAGAAATAACAATAGAATGTAATAGTCTTCATCGACACAAGGGTCCGACTATACAGACCTATATAGTTATTGATTTAATTTCTATGAAACTTCGTTTTATTCAAACCGTAGAAACACGTTAGTATTAGTTGATTGTATATAGTAAATACGTAGTTGATTGTATACTACGTCGAACATAAATGGCGCATCCAAATTTCCCAGAAGCAATCGATGTTCCCTTTGAGCATCGAGAGTATTCGCATTAACAAAAAGGTTTCGGTGCCACACTGTCTGCACTCATAAAGGGCGTTTTTTACACATTCTACCTTAGAAATGCAACCTGTGGGATTCGCAAAATTCGCCTCTATTGCAGAGTGCGTGTCGCTTAAAATTACCTGTTGCGTTATTTTCGACATAATGAGTATTTTTTTTGTTCCAACCGAGTTCACAATACCAAACCGGATATAGTTGGATTGTCCCTTCAATGGGTCGGTATAAAAAACGTATTTACGATTATGCACGAGCGATTTGTCGTCACTCGATACGGTGCGCGGGCGAAGCCGGGCTCGATTATTATATCGCGTTACACGGGCTGCACGGAGAAGCAACTTTTTGTAGTCATTAGAATATAGTGTAATATTTATTCGCTCCATAGTTCTTCGCATTTCCTTTAATATATGTGGATGACATTTACATTCAATAACATTACTTTTTTATCACTTTTGAGTGAGTTTCATTACTCGTATTACTAATGCGTTTGACTACTATGAAGAACTAACATTTATTCTGTTCGGGCTTGAAACGATAAGCAATTTAGCAGCTTTACTTAAGATGTGTATCATTAAAACGTTTAGATTAAACTTTACGGTCGCTTTGTTATAATATTTTATAGCTACTTAAATCACATTTCTGTGGTATTATTAAAAACGTATACTAAGAAATTCAATAAATAGTCATTATTAAACACAACCATTAAATGTATCCCAGCCAATACCACCAAACGGATCTGGAATTTGTTACAACGTCACTTGCACACATTAATATTTAATAATTTCTTGTATTTACACGAACACTACACATTCGAAATGAAACTACTATTTACGGATTTTATTGCGTTTACAAAAATTCATATTTTTTTTGGGGTATTTCTATATTCTCATCTGGTCCGGTTGTGTATATAAATACGTATAGATATAAATAATACCATAAAATAAATAATATTGAATAAATAATATATCTAATAAAATTAAATAGATAATTAAAACCCAACCAGATGGAAGCCCGGCAGGGGAGACCAGACGGCTGAGGGTTAGGGAGAAAGGCAAAGAAACAGGCGGAAAATGCGAGCAGTATTGAGTAGCACCGCCTTCTGCATTTGAGCTCAGAGTGGTCCGTCACGGAGTCCCAGCCGCCTCAGATGTTCCGAGAGGCTGACAGGGATTAACCCACCCATTCGCAGAGACGACGATCGGAATAATTTCGGTCGGCATACCACCCCACATGTCGGTAAGCTCGTAAGCCAGGTCCAGATATTTTGTTTTCTTTTCTGTTTCGGGTTACACGAGGTTCTCGTCATATGGAATGGTGATGTCGACCAAAAATATCCTCGACTGTCCTCGGTCCATCAACACGGTGACAGGCTCGACAGATGTCGACGGTGCCATCCCTTAGGATGTATCTCCGATAGTTGTTCGCCTTAATAACCTGATCCTGTATCGCACAGACAAAACCCTGTTTCCCCAAAGATGTCACTGAAACGCAGCCAGTTTAGGGAGGCGACGGTCTCTACGAAAGGCTCATGTACAGCCTTGTAGAACCTCCCGTGGAGCTATTTCTCCTTCCATACGGTCTCCCGGTCGGAGACGCTCTGTACTGCCGCGTTCAGTCGTTGCGCGTTGGCCAAAGATAGAGGGGTAAGCCCTTTATCACAACTAATGACGTCCGAATAGAATGACTCATCCGATCTCGCCAGGAAGTAACTACAGAGGCTGCACACTTCACGATTGTGCATAGCAAAAGCGCTTAAGAAGCCCGCCCGCCTTGCTTCCGCGGAAGGTAAAGACTCACACATTCATGTAATTCTTAATGTGTGCAAGTGGCGTGTTATCATGTGTAATGCTAATTTATGCTATTACACTGCTTTTCTCAAATGTCCCGACGGTTTTAATTCATTTCTACTTATCATTCTTAATAATCAGACATTTTAACGTGGAACATGACTCATAAACGATGAAATTAAAGTTGAAGTATTTGGTGATTGAAAGCAAAGAAAAAAGGCATGCCAACTCGAAATAAAAAAAAATTACGACATATTAACACGAAATAACGAACTACTGATTTCGCTTAATAATCTATTGAAACGTTAATGAGGCAGGTACAGAAACACAATAACTGTTTTTTTTATAGATAATACCAATAATTAATTTGTCATATTCGTATATCAACTACTACCGAAATTTAGGATGTGTACATATGATTTGTGTGGCAGATTCGCAACTTTACCGTGGAGGACGTTTTAATGAATTTGCAGTTTGCAAAACCTTACTGATGATTTCTCACCGAGGATGTTTTAAGGTTTTTACAGCAAATAAACCGGTAAAGCGTTTCTGACGGTCTCTAGACTTCGAAGGTTTTGAACTCAATTAACAATCGAGTTGAAGATGAGTGACAATGAAGAAATGTAAATAAAATAATCATATTAAAAACATAAATTCTCCGTAGGTGACATTAGTAAGTGCTAATATATATATGTAACATTGATCGACCAAAACTTTATTTCCTTTTTACTAATTAAGTGACGGATGGGCAGTGCCATAACTCATTCGCTAAATTTCAACAAATCAACACAATATGGCCTCAAAATACTAAACCGCGACAACAGCGCTGCACAGTTTCGAGAAATGATCAATCATAAAGCGCGAGGTGATTTTTCATGACGTTTCGACTTTTGTTTTTATTTGAACGCGAAATAAAACCCAATGCGTTCAGAAATAGCATCGAAATAAGGTGAAGTGACAGAGGCGTTGAAACTCAGTTTCTTTCACCTGTCCTGTTTTATATTTGTGTTAAAACAAAGGATAAAATAAAATGAATTCTGCTGTAGAATCAAATCTTTAGACGGTGTTCGTAAAATAAAGATTGTTGTCAATATTGTGTAAGTTGAATTTGAAGTATGTTTAATATCGTCAGAAATTCTACGTACTTCATTACACATTATGATGTAAATAAATAAAAAATCTTAAAAATCTTCCAAGATTCGGTCAGTCGTTCTATTCGAAATTAAAATTAGAATTGCTAGCCATATTGCCTGCCATACTTATTTGTATATATAACTACATAAGATTACTCGGTGCGCTGAGAGTAATGATGGTCAATGAGGCTTAACTTTTTCTCAGTGTCTAGTTACTGACAGGGTTGCCAGGTTATTTTGAATATGCGGATAAAGAAGGTTTTGAAATAAAAATCATTAGATGCCTCTCTGTACGGACGGTTTTTAAATGAACCATTGTCAGACATACGCCTAAATAGGATCGCAATCCCCACGTTTATCAGGCGGATTTTTCTTAGACGTTGCTGCCCGTTACCGCGGTTGCGTGTTTTCGTTCTGAGTTTTTATAGATTATAATTATCACAATGAAGGATTTCTCAGGTGTTTCCCTTAATCAACTCTTAGAGACCTTAGATTTTCTTAGTCTGGCATTATATGGCGCAAGATTCATCTGATATAATAAAATTAGTTCGAAGTTAATCATAATTATCTTTTACTCAAACTCTTATTCAAACGCTTTTTTATATTTTATAACATAAGCATAACTATGTAACCCTTAGAATGTCATTAGGCATTGGAGAGCAGAAACACATTGCGAAGGATCATTTATTTTGTTTTAGGACCATTGAGCTCAAAATGCACAGAATCGCATTTAATACTTATAAGTATACTGGACAGTCCGACAATTTATCGGACACCTGGCAACCCCGGCACGAGGTTGGCGCTCCGGTCCGTTAGTGAATGAACCGCCGACCGGTTTGACCGTTCTAATGTGAATCCAGTTCAGAAGCACATTGCTCACGATGTTTATGCCTCGAATTAAGTGTTGCGTCGCTTTCCTAAAAGAAATAAAATGACTATGCGGTAGTTTCTTAGGATATTAATTCGGTAGACGCATCATTGTACCAGAATACATATGTCTTAAATGAAATGTCTCTAACTGAACAAAATTTTTAGCTAATAATACTGGTTTAAATTTTATTACATTAATACAGAGGAAAGCTTTAACACAGAACTTGTGATAATAAAAATTCACAATTCAATTCTACGTAAAACAACGACGAGCCTCGCCACTCGTCACATTCTATCTCCAGGAGAAGCGCGTAGTGGATTACGTCAGCTCGTTTATACGTTAGCCGATATCCGTTACCTCTGCCTAATTCTCTTAGCAACTTGAGAGACGCCTTCGTCCAGCAGTGCAACATTTACTGTTACAGGCTGATTATAATAGACAAAGAACAAATAGGAGGTAGAACAATCAGAGAGGCCTGAAGAGTATCTAGTTAAATTCAGTGTTTTTATTTCTTGCAAGTCAGATGTAGTACCAATAGTAGTTATTTTTATCCGTACCGTATTTTGAATTTAAGGCTATAAGTTCAAAAATACGGTAGGGATTTATTTTTTGAACTATTGCCGCTGTAATAGTTACAAATTGTATCTATAAATATGTAAAAATAACTCAAAAAATAACAGATTTTTCCATTGTACCTTATTATTTCAGCCTGTCATAAGTCCTCTATTAAACATAGGCCTTAGCTAAAGATTACAAATAAGCGGACCTGAGCCATCTGTATCCATCTACTTGCCGCAACACTGTGCAAGTCGTCACTCCATCTTGTGGGTTGTCCTACACAGCGTTTGCCTGTACGAGGATGCGACTCGAAAATTTTAAGACATATATACTCCAACTAATCTAATTTAATAATAGTCATTTTGTAATTCGTGGAGTTACGACATGAAAAATTTGTTTTCGAAATCGTACTGCGATGGTCTTTCAGATTTGTTCACAAGCGTATGTATCGGATATGGCTAAAGATGGACAGTTGTGTAACTAAAGTATCAGCGAAATTACTTTACATTGTCATCGGACGATACTCAAATATTCACCCCTTTAAGTTCCCGTATTTGAAGTATTGAGATATGTAACTGTCATATTTTTTAGGCGAGGAAGGGGCGTGGTCATCCGGTTTCCAACGGGAATCCTCGATGTGTCAATTGGTTAGGATAATAGGAATTTTATGCCGTTCCCTTTGTATTTTAATATACGCACCCCATTACCCGTTATATTCTTTGAGTATATTAAATATCCGTTTGGTGTTGTTATTTAAATATACCGGTTTAAAATAAGGAGCATATTATGTTCGGAGAATTAAAGTACTTGTGTCCGTGGATATCTATTGGACACCCGATTCTTCATACGTTCTGTTAAACGCCACCCCTACTAGAAAAACTTTCCGACGAATACTTTTTGTCGTATCTTAGTGTGATGCCTAGTAAAAGACTCGTGGAAAGGTATATCTATACAGGGTTTCATCAAGTTTTTACTCTAAAAACTTTCTTTGATAACATGCGTGTAGTTTTTAAGGTTATAATATCGGCTGGATTTATGATCGAAAATTAGATATTTTTAAGAATTGAGTGAGTACGATGCGAATAAGACATACTTTAATATCAGATAATATTTTTCGGTCAGATCATTCAAAAAAGTCACACGTCAATTTGTTATGCGTCGACGAGGAGACGTCAGTGAAAGCAATAATAAGTACAAAAATTAAACTATTTCCTAATTAAAACCATTAAAAAGTTGAGTTGGAGACAGTGTGCTTGACTTCCGCGTTTGGTTATTTATGTCTGTTAACCCTTCACCGGCTATTAAGGGACTGTTGGGGTTAAATGAGACATTTTTCAAAGCTACTCCGCTGACGCGCTTAATGAGATGTCTCCACGGGTTATTTTTAGTCATACGCCGTTAAGAAAAAAACAATCGTCGAATATAAGACATAATGAACCACACGTATGTATAATAATTTACTTAGAAACAGGCGTTGACTAGGAAAATGACGCAATGGTATTGTAAAAAATCCTAAGTCTCGCAAAGCTTTTCCGTTGGATATGTCCAGCTTTTCTTTAGGTGTTTATGTATCCACTATAGGGAATGCAATATATGCGACCTGTTTGAAAACTTTTAGTTGCAGTCTTAAAGCATCGCTTCGCTATAGTATCAGCATTAAATTACAAATATTTATACCAAATTTTGCAGCGAAAAAATTTAATTAACCTTCAAGAAAAATCACTAAATTCGGTAGCGTGAACGCCGAGTCAACGTATCAGATAACTACATCAATATATGGTATCCTTAGTAAAGAAAGCGTGGGATTTACAAGGATCATTAAAATACGATAAATGTTCTTAATACTTTTTTTCCGTTTTGTACGTAAGACGTTTACAAACCCGATTTTTAATCAAATAAACGCATGCAATGAGATAAAGTATAAACAAATCTTTAACTCAGATATCTTACTTCCACGTCAAATGGCTATCATCACAGAAAGTAGTCAATTAAAAGTTTAAATATAAAATGTTTTTTAATGCTATTCACGTGTTGTTGCTTCCCAACCCTAGTCTGTAGACTAGTGTTGGGAAGCAACTTCACTAAAGCTAGATACTGCCGCATCGCTTACCAGTGTTGTGAGTGCATAGTGGGCTAACCTTGCAAGAAATGCATGCTGACTTTTACTGGCGCTTTCTCGGAGAAGTCTATGTTCAGCAGCGGAATTAAATAGGTTGATTAAGAAGAAGAAGCATTTCGAATAATAACTGCCTTAATTTTTAAACTAATAGGAACTTGCAGTATAGGGAAGTTTTAAGGAATCTGTCAATTTTAATGTTCTTATGTAAACAATTAGTATTAACTTTACCTTTCAACCCGGAATGGACTAACGGGAAGAACTCGTTCCGGATTTAAACCCTAAACCAAATGAGAGGTGAGTTGTATTCAACGGTATAAATAACGATTGCGTATCAGTTAATTAATAATTTTCAACTAAAATAAGAAATTGTTCTGTAAGAAAAAGAAATTATTTTCTTCAGTTCCTTTGATAAATATTGTTTCCAATAGTGCCTCGGTAGCCGAGTGGTTGTCACCACCTCATATCGTATCATACCTATCGTAAATTTCGACTAAGGGATCTGACAGATGGCAGAATAACCACTTATAATATATATATGTTAGACCTCAATTACAGAGATCAGGGATAGACTACAGCGCATAATGTGCGTGGTGTCTTAATTTTGTGTCCCTTAGTAGACTACTAAAGGGGTGATGGTAATGATGATAAAGAGTTTGTGAAGATATATGTATGAATATTTATTTTTCGCATGTATGTAGTTTTCTAACTTATATCTACAATTTACAATAATATTATAATTTTAAAACTATCTATACTTTTTTTTTATGACAGTTTATACGATTTGAGACAAGAAAATGTTACAGGCTAGTTATTTATCAGCTAACGTTTTCGACGTATAAGTAAATAAATGTGGTGAAATTAGCTGTACTTCATTTATCAACTAAAGCATAAACACGCCTTCATTGCATATCGATCATTAAAGCATTGGAAATCAGAAATCGCCAGCCGGGCCACAGGAAACTGTCACCGGGGTACTAATTCAAGTAGACCGCGGTAAGTCTCAGTTTATCTCCGCTGCCAACCCGTTTCGCACACCGTGGGAAACACGCCCACATGCAGAGTAATTCACCTTGCTTTATTAACAGGGCTGTGATTGCGCAAGCTCCGTGTAATTCGGTCCAATACTTTCACCTTTTATTAGCGCGTCGCTTTGCTTCTTTTTATGGTTCTAATTATATTTTATAACCGGCCTCATCAGAATTGATATTTTATATATTTTTAAAATATTTTTGTTTTGTTTATTTTATATCACAGACTATTTGCGACAGTGATTCTATACTGGGTTAGTACAATTACGGAAGAAAGTAAAGACTAAATAATAATAGGTAGGGTACCTGAAAAATAATATAAAGTCTTTTATTTTATATTGTAAAAGTATTGACATAGATAATGTCAAATTAGTGTGAAGGATATACATAAATCAGATATTTACAAAGTACCATTGTATTTTGTGTTGGCAACCCTACCGTTTAATAGCCGGTGGCGGTATCTCATTCATAGGCGCATGGATGTGTTAAGTTAACCTTTGAAATCACTTATGTGTGTTTATGTGTGAGTGTAAACGTCTAGTACTGATTGAAATTTCGAGCTACCGTTACAATATGCACTTGGTAAGTAATATAGAAAAATAAATCATCTGTCAGAACGTAGGGTCAAGTGTAGACCTCTATTTGTGACTACATAACAATGTAATAAAGGTACTTTTTCATGCAACGAGTTTATTGCGGCACTAGTTACCGCCTGCGACTATACTATATTTCCTGAGAAATTAAAATTTTAATACTGACTAAAATCACACGCTTCTCTAAAGATAATAGCGGCGTGAAGTAGAGACATCTTGTGCTTCTGCGTTTCATTGAGTGTGTGAAGTAACCGGAGGCCCACTTCCTTCTCCCCGCCTCCATACCTCTTCCCCTCGCCTCCCGCTCCCTTCCTTCATCCCATAATATCCCTAAAGGTCGGCAACTCACCAGAAGCTTCTCTGATGCACGAGTACGTGGGCGTTGGTAATCACTTAACATCAGGCAAGCCGCTTTGTCGTATGGGGCATACGACAAAGCCAAAAAAAAGGTTACGCTTGAAAATCAGATAGCAATATCATACACCTAGCTCTTCAAACACCGCTGGTCACCGATGAGGATAATTTGACACGCGTATGTTAGATAATCACTTCGATATCAATCAGACCAAAAAGTCGACTTTTACTAAACCCTCCACGGGATGAAATCAGGTTGACTCTGTAAATATCTACCTAGGCTATCACTACTACGGGAAACTCGCAAAAAACGAACACTGAAATATGATTAGGCAGATTCCGATTAGTTCATAATATTTTAGTGTTCGTTGAATAAAATTTTATTTAACTACATTGTTATGACCAGATAAAACTGAATGCACGTATAACGAATCTATTTTCAGTGAAACGAATGCGCCACTACCCCGTGCTTCATCGTTAAATTAAAAAAAAAGCAGAGACAACGTTTAAAGACGTATGTTTTAAGTTGATATTCATTTAGAGTCACCGGCGTCGTGTGTTGAAGTAAAACGCAAATAAATTTTGAATGCATTACGGTGGCGCGGTGATGAATTACGTCCTCCCACTAAGTTGTTTAACCCTTTCAATGGATGCGGTTATATTCGAATGAAGTGGTATGTTAGTTATGCCACCGTTAAATCCAGGGTCGATAGACAATTCAGATAGTAGGCTCTTGGCAGTGTTTTAAGAGACAGAAAAGAAAGAGAGAAAGAAAACAATTTTGTGTTTGAAAACGTCTGCTATTAATAAAGAATATCCAAAAGACTTATGTTCGCTGGTAGTGTAACTCCTTAAGTGTAAAAGCACCTACAGTATATTCAAAATCAGGATCATCGCAACAAAAAGTACACAACAGAATCTCACGCATGTAACTTCGAACTCTCTCTCCAACTCAATGAATTGAGCAAAAATAAACTATAGCTAGGAAACTAACTAGATATGATACAACCTGCACTAGAAAAATACAATAACATTTAGTTAATAGCTAATGTATGTAGAGATTTGTAACTTTAATTTGTACATGTAAATTGTACTTTCAACGTGGTAGAGCCAAGCGGCGGCTTTTGTTGCTGCTCGAATGGGACGGCTGGACCAGGTTGGTACCAAGGCCTCGGAATACTAGCGTGAAGTAGAGGCATCTTATAGTTCTGCGTTTCGTTCGGTGAGTGAGGTATCCGGAGGCCCATTCCCTCTCCCCGTCCTCCTCCTCATCCTCCCTTCCATCTCCTAAATACTCTTGTAGGCCGGCAATGCACCTGCCGCACCTTTGGTGTTCCAGATGTACGTGGGCGACGGTAATCATTTACCATCAGGTGAACCGCTTGTTCGTTTGCCGGCTTTCCCATAAAAAAATTACACAGTATGTACAGTATGTACGTCGATATCTGTGGTCTCAGTAAAATTTCCAAAAAAAACAATTAAAATTTTTGTTGTCATCAGATTACGGGTGAGAGTAAATTCTAAAATTAAATTAAAACTTTTACTTATTTGTTATTATGATCGGTACAATCTGTGACCGAGGATCTCATAAGATAACATTTTCCAAATCATAGAAATGTCATATGGAAATAAACCAGATAAAAGTGGCAAAATGTGTGGAAAGACACCCTAGATAGACACAGCCCTGTTTCACAGTTCTTCCTTGGCTCCTAAAAGACTCCTAAATTTATTACCCCCTGTCAATAATATACTGCGTATCGTTTAAAAATGGATAATGAATAATTTCCACATTAAATTCCAATAACATCTTTTGATCAAGAATATCTGTTTGTTCTTATAAGTCGTAAGTGGAACCTTTTAGTTCTATATTATATTGATGCAAACACATCGATGACTATGGTGCATAACAACACATGGCGTATAATTTGAAATAATACATGCGAACATAACACGCTATACCCCCATAAAAGGTTAATAAGGAGACCCGGGATCACCTTTTGTTTTTTACAGTTTAGTTATCTTTGTCGCAATCATTGAAGAAAAGTGTCCTTCGAAGACTTATCTATACTGTAATATATTATTAGTTATATCATACGTCATCATCGTCTCAAATCGCTCAGCATAAAGCCTCGTTACTTCATTGCTTTACATAGTCTACCCGTAGATTACCACGAAACATCTGCATCCATCAACGTTTAAGAAAATTAGATAAATCCCCTATGTATTTAGCTACGCTGCTTTTTTCTAGAACTAGGAATAAACTCTTGAATATAGTTCTCACAAAAAGCCCTTTAAATTTACCATAAATATTTATATGTACATGCATTCAATAAACATTATAGTATTTGATATTTTTACCAGACAATCGGACATTGTTACGCACGTTAGACAAAGAAGTCGAGACATTTAAACTTTCATTTCACATTTATGGTGTACAGGGGAAATTTCTGTTGGGGCATTCTGTTGACTAACGCTAGACTCTGGCGACAGACTGATAGTGATGGGGAGCGACATCTGTAGATCGAAGGTACTGGTACTGCTTTCGCCAACTCGCTTGCCCAGCGTATTGAACAAGGGAAACTCCT
This sequence comes from Bhutanitis thaidina, assembly GCA_029286595.1. Classification (NCBI taxonomy): domain Eukaryota; kingdom Metazoa; phylum Arthropoda; class Insecta; order Lepidoptera; family Papilionidae; genus Bhutanitis; species Bhutanitis thaidina. Next base: position 4,922,318 of record JAGSMS010000028.1, on the reverse strand, counting down.
ACATGCAAGGCATGTTTGGAAAGGCCTACATGTACTCGTAAGAGAATGTAATAATTTCTTTTATTTGGGCTGATAAAAAAGGCGATATACTTTCAAGTTTTTACGATTAAGCACGGCTTAATAACATTAAGTGCAAGGGGCACTTTGTTCTCGAGCCAATCTTACTTGTTTCTAATAATTCCCGACCACGAGAGAATGTATTTCAAGCAGCGGCTACGTAAATCATACAGCCTTAACGCGGCGAGAGTATCAATTTGTTTGTTCACAATTGGATGTAGTCCGGCTGCTTTATAAAAGTTATTGTCAGTGAGGTCAATGCCTTCTTTAATAACATAGTCTTCTGGCAAGGCTGTTAACAAACTATGTTTATTGTATTACCACTTTGTAGTATTTGGTTATAGCATACACAGATTTGATTATCAAAAGCAGAGTAGTTTGAACAGGATAAAAGAAAATATTGTAATGTAAACTTAATCATTATAGCGACAGTAACGATCAGATTTGTATTCAGTGCAGTTTATATTAACGTACTATGAACCCCAGTGATTCGTTCTTCATCATTGTAAACTTAGAAATAAGTATTTAAAAGGACGTTTTAGTTTTGGTTCAGAGACTCACAACCCTCATATTATATTTTACATACGGCTGCCATCGGCTTGGCCCGCGTGATGAAAATGTTGTCACTACAGAACTTCAGATAAAAAAAATTATCCTATATCTATATATCTGCCAAACTTCTTTCATATCCGTTGAGTTCTTTAAGCGTGATTGAACGATAAGCACGCACACTTTCACATTTGTAATATTAAGTAGGATTAAACATAGCCTATGGCAATTGCTAAGCTCATTAGCTATAAGCAATCTTTAGGAACAGTTTAAATAAAGTTACAGTAGACATAAAAATAATTTTGGATATTGGTAAAGATTATTTGAACATTTATTTGCAAACAGTAATTTTACGCAAAAATTTTTTTCTAGAACTGTATCACATAGTTCTACAAGGTATAAAATTTTATCTTAATTATTGCTGCTTCTCTATGACCTCAATAATTCCCATTCAACACAATAACAATAATGAAACCAGCTTCTAAATTTAGCGATAATTCGATTTTTTGCTCTAGTCTTATCAGTTCTATGATCATGTATAAAATCAATACCTGTAAAGGTTTTTTATACCTCAAAGAAGATTCGCTTGGAGATATGACAATAAAATACCATCGTTCTGCGTATCTTAACTGCTTTAATAGTCGAATACATCTAATAATCCCTATTTATCATATTTTAAATGATATTTTCGACTAATCCACCTTACACCGATCGTTTTCGACTACAACTCGATAACCTTCTCGGCCCTGACTAATGGCCATTAACGATTTCTTCACAATTTAATTACCACTTTCGTTCGTGAGTTGTAATAAATAATAAAGACGGTAGCCGACATCATTACAATTAAACAATTTAAGAAATGTTTTATGCAAGGAATCGACAAAAAACTCTAGGTACATGAGTAGGTATGTCAGAGTTTTTTTTTTATATTTTTTTGGGTTGCACGGATTAAATAAGCTTAATCATAGTCTATCGAAAGCGTAAGCCATAATCTACTTCAATTTGTTTTTATTTCAGTGACATTTTTGTAACCCTTACATTTCTTAAGAAATAAGCAGTACCTTCGTACAGACCATTTCATCCTATGATATTTCTTTTTTTTCTGATTTACTTGTGTGTACATAAATTATTGAGTAAATAAGGTGTTTGCAAATAAGAAAAAATAAATTACGAAAAAGTCTTTAATTAGAGACTAATATTTGCACCTCTTATGTGATTTAGATGACCTATATGCCGCCCAAGCTATGAACTAAGTACCCGAGAGATGAGAGGCTATGTCTACGTGTGTCATGTGAGAGGTTTGCACTACCTAGAGCTTTCTATGAGTGTTTTGTTCATATGGTAGAGTCATGCAACTGCAACTGTACTTTAACTGAAGCGCGATGGTGATTAAAGCATCTTAATTTTGATTGTTAGTCGAAGATGATAGATGCAGGTGTCTATGGGACGCAGTGACTTATCATCAACTGGACTGTGAGCTCGTTTCTTTCATTAGATTTAAGTTGAATGTTTAGTCTGATGTTAAATTTCGTAAATGAAGATTAAATAATAAGTAAATTAATTAAATAATAACGTAAACTCATCATTTGCTGCTTTTACTAAGAGGACTTTCTATCAAAGCGACAATAAAAGATAGCATGCCATGCATGAGAGATTTGCACATACTCACCACGTCGGACGAGCGGTTCGGTGAGCGGCGCTTTCGTACAGGTGGTGCTACTCACTTGTATGTGCTATTTGGGTTCGGTATAATCGGATGGATGTTTTACCATCAATCGGTCGCCAGAACCTTGTTTGTTAATCAGTAAAATGCCCGCGTGCAGGTGAGGTTGACATTTGGAAAAAACATTTAATACGGGGTGCATGGGAGAATCTTGAGTTAGCAAAGTTATTAAAGGTAATTTGGAGATAGATTTAGAGATAACCCTTAAAAGTCAATGTCTTTGTACCTAATACTAATGTATTGAGGCCCTTTCTATGGAAATAATTTATCTACATAATGTTAAAAAATAAAGTGTTCCTTAAAATCCGCGCTAATAGTAATTTAGCTTTAAGCGATTATTATGGAATGCCTAATTGAACGTAATTATGCAATTATTTAAACAGGGGAACGCGAGTAAAGCCTATACAACCTTAATAAAACGTTTTTCCGCAGTGCACCTGTAGAAGTGTACACCAGCGAAGTCTCGTAAATCTCAGCCAGATCAATGATCTCTGCACGGCGAACCGACGCGGTGGGAGGAGGCCTGCCACGAAACACCTGCCGCCCAAGTACTATGGACCTGCGTGAGCTATGAAGCAAATTCTAAACGACTTTCTACTACATTCAAAGTATTGGAAATGAAACCGTATAAGGATATTAATAAAGTTGGTTCGCATGTAAAACATTTGATACTTACTTCATTGTTTCACAATAGAAACCTAGTCAGGCCAGAAATCTCATTCTAGATTATCTATAACTGCATTTGGCTGTAGGTTTTAATAGAAACTTACAAAGATTCCTTTTAAATTCAAATAACTTAAGCTTTCTTATAAAAGTAACATGACCCAACAGCAGATAATCAACTATATCGATCACTTATTCATGTTGTTCTTCGGTATTGTGCAATACACATTAAGTACTGTAGTTGAATTTTGAAGTTTGGTCACCGTTCGGTTTTATACCGTGAAAAAAATATTTTTTTTTTGTCTCTGGTATAAGAGTTTGAATCAGTGGTATTTAAGTCTATGTATAATTCAAACACTAACAATTTTTATGTGTATAATATGACAAAAAAAACCAGCGTCCAGTGGTACTATTACTGCAAAATATAAAATTCTACGTCAAAACCCACTCTCCACTCCCCACTGGGGAGGCCCATGTATCCCGTGCCAGAACACTGTATTTAAAATAGTTATTACCATAAAAGAATATACGCACGCGGATAAATTTATTTCTTTAATTATTTTTTTTATCATTAAGGTTTAGTCACAAGTCGCATAATATGTAGGATGATGATATATTTTCGTAAGGTAAGAAATTTTTGAGTGTTGAGTCGAATAATCCCTATTTATCCTATTTTAAATTATAATTTCGACTCATTCAGGGTCCTGCACTCTTTTGTTTCCTGTTCATCGTCAAGAATAAACATGTAGTTCTCTATCTCGCCTTCGCAATCTACTAAGAAAATAATCTCAGGTTAGAGTGAGACGCGTACCTAACACGATGTACCGTACTAACAGTTACTACTAAACCCAAATACATTTGTAAGTACCTATTCCAATTTAAAGACACTGTGCCAAATTCAAAATGATCGAAGTTAATAAGAGTTAAGAGGCAATTGGGTACTCCAGTTACGAATCTAAACTAGACAGTTTAATGAACAACGGAAATCGAAATATTTTGCAAGTCATTATGTAAAAGTTCTGAGCGATCATTGTCCAGCTGTGGGCGGTTTATAAGATTATTATGATAATAAAGAAAAATATCACACTACACGCATAGTATATTTAACTCTATTACAAACAAAAGTATTTGAGTAGTTATGAAGAATCTAAGTAAGTAAGGCCTAGAAATATAAATGTTCAGAGTCTGGGTGCGTGTCCAGTTGATATCAGTAAAACGACAACGAACAGGAGATAACCGTAACACTTAAAAAAATCTTCGTATAATAGATAAAAGTTTGTTTTCATTGATCACTAATTTTATAACCCGGTCATGTCACTCCGGTCGGCTATAAATAAGACAACGTCAATTGAATTCAATGTTTTTGCTTACTTGCTTGTCATCGACCTAACCTCGACCAAATTTCAAAGAACTTGAATAAATGAAGCTGGAGATTCTAATCTCTGTACGTTGATGGTTGAAGTATCCGTGCCCATCCCGTTAGAGATTACAGAAGTGTTTGACGCATAGAAAATTTGTGGTTTAAAATCCCCTTAATCATTTTGTATTTTACTTTCCTATTGTTTTCTAAGACACATAACATGAAAATAAATTATTTTAAAATCCATGAGCGCAAGAACACCTGACATTCTCATGCAATCGATTTGTAGATTATGGGACGTTTAGGGCTTGCAAATAACTATGAAAATTAACTTACCTCATTATATTTTAACAGAACATAATGAATTATTACAGCGTTTGCTGCCTTTTAAGTAATTGTAAAATACTAACTGTTCACGATGAAAAATAGGTAATAACTTAAGAGTTATATTCCTTCTAAAGCACAATAATTATTACTTCAACTTCAACTTAAAGATGGTATTAAAGCGCGTCGCTTTTGTCTAGTAGCTGTTATTACTATTATGGTAATATATGGAACTAGTATCTGCTCGCAATGGCAAATGGCATGGTAGTCCAAAGGCGATTCAAAAAAGGCATATTTCTACTGCATTAACGCGGGGATTGCGAATTATAAATTTTAGTTAAAATTCACAGAGCGTTTAAATTAATATCATTGTACACAAAAACAATATGGTGACATGCGAATCATGAGATCCGAATTCGATTACAGAGTGCTAGTGAGTGTTTCGAAACTTATGTATGAACCTTACCATAGGCCTGAACACTGAGACGGCGACAGGCTTAGCCACATTGTTTCAAATAAGAAAGAGCTCTGATGAAACGGGTTGAATTGAAACGACTAAAATAAAAGTCTAGATCATTTGTTAAAACGACGTGAGACCTAATAATTTATTAAATTTTCATATTTTTTTTAATGAAATGCTTAACTTCGCCCTGCCGATGGTTGTCACAGCTAAAAAATTCCAACACCCCGAGTGCAAGTAATGTCTAACGGTATAGCAGAGGTTAGCCCGACGGTCTTCCGCAGGCGAACCTCGATGCCGGGTTAGATTTCGAAAACTTCCATGATTTTGCAAAGGCTTTTCCATTATGACACTAATGATAAGAATAACAATGGGGGTGATGATGGGAGTTCCTATATAAGAATCTGCTACTCTCCATCGAAATGCTTGTTAAGTACAAGTATTTCGATGGAGTAGCTTTAAATATTCTGTTCAGTATGAGAAGAAAGGCAGTGGGCTCACAAGTCCACTCACCTAATCGACGAAACAACACAGTCGGTTGATAGTTTAAATTGATCACCTCTGCCTACTCCGTGAGAGTTGAAGTGTTATACAAAAATAATTTCTGATCGATCTGTCGTAACTTACTTCTGCTTAGATAGCGAGCTCTCACTCCACATTATGTTTCGAGTGCGTTCACGATGTTAAAATGAAATAGTCAGCAATAAATAAAATAAAAGAGGCAGAGAGAAGTCGGCCTACCGACATACCGACACAGGCCGTCGGAGATCGCGTCGATCGAAATCACGATAACGTTGGTAATGCTCAGGTGAGCGGCTGCTGGATTTTTGTTGGACGCTTGGTTCAACGATAAGCTAACATTTCAAAGGTTCGAATCCTAGTCCAAACCTGTTTTAATTGTAACATAGTATGTACTACGTTGTCATCGTGTCTCTGGCAATGCATTGGACACTTATTCCGATTTCATAGCATGCGAATTTGAACCCCACTGTAGAATTTTCTCCTAAGCAGTGGCAATTCCACTTTACAGATACAAATTGCACATGAACAAACATCCAGACCCGAAACAATTATTTTTAGGCCCGACAAACATTTGTCTTGTACGTGAATTCAACCCGTGGCCCACAGCGCTGCTAAAATGCCTAAAGATTTGAGCTTAAACTTAAACTGCTGTGTTAACCGTTAAATTGTAATTGATAATGAAAAAAAAATATTCGTTGATCATATTTAGCCGCGAATGTGCTATTAGGTACTCCACCTAAGAATCATTTAACTATAACTTACTCTTACATATTGTTATTTAACTTTTAATTTTGGTTGAACACATGAAATAATATATCTGCAACCTTCTTTATCAATCTCGCCTACACACGTAGCAGCTTGCTGAATAAACGAGGATATGGCAACAGAAAATCCTTCCGAATTTCTTGAACTGAAATCCCGTAGTGACAGGGAGCAGTATCACTGGTGCGATAGTATGGTGAGAATAAGTAAACCTTTCCAGAAACGCATCTGTTGGTGCTTTCTTGGAGAGGCCTATGTTCAGCAGTGGAATTTAATAGGCTGATATGAAGAAGAAAAAGAATCTTCTTTATTGCAAAGTATTGTCTGGTTACTTTTACTTGGAGAATGTAGTTGCTCAAGTGTAGTGCTAGTAGCTAGTTGCTCAAATGTAGTAGTGTATAGCAACTATAAAGCGCCAGCTTTAAATTAACCGTAGAAAAAAAGAAATCACCAGTTACATTCATTCTGTACTAGTGACTGTAACCGATAATAATCCTATTGTAATAGAAAACATTTAAAAAAAAAAATAAGTAAAATTATTGATATTGTTGACATAGCTAGTTGCATCCCTTGTTCAAAAATTCATTACAAGCACACATTCACGCCTATCACACACAGGGGTAGGTAGAGATCTCGGATTTCTATTCGCCACGACACAGCGTGGCTTCCGCAACGCACTTTTCACATATCGGACTGTGGTGAACTTCATAGCTTTCATAAGTTTCGTACGAAAAAAATGTTAAAAGCTGTCATAAATAATAATAATCTTTGTCAGCTCTAAAATTGCATCTCTAATTGCAAAACCAATACCGACTATATTTGTTTTTTCTCTCTATTCCCAGAAAGCGTTGCGATAAAACGCGACGTATCGGTTCCCGATTAGCTCTGGACTCGAACCGCGGACCTCTGTTCTCCGAACGCGACGCAGACGCGTGCCCGCCCTTTGATATGTACCGACAAACGCGCCGCAACCTTATCTCGTGTGAGACCAATTTTTGTTCTAACAAGTGACAATAATGGTCTTTGTGGTTGATAAATATGGATTTTTTACACACTTCCCGTAAGTTTATCATAGAGCGCATCTATTTAGGTACTGTGTAGGAGGACTCCGGGTTTTTTAACAATAATTTAAGATCAAGAAAAATAATAATTACATTCATTTTGTTAAAAAAATTATCGACTAAAAAACGTCAAACATATAAAAACATATAAACGTTAATCCATGATTCAGACATATGCAAAAGTATAGAGTAAGTATTATTTACATAGGTACTTCTTCACCTTTTACTGAATATGTAATCAATGTTAAATAATTTTAAAAATATGTGTTTCTGTTTCGTTTAGCCTACTGACTTTTTAACCCTATCATGCAGTCGATTTGCAAAATTACAATCATAGACAACAGTGACAAAAAAAGAACATATTATTTTCGTAATGGCCCGTAATAACTCGCTGCCATAGAGCTGAACATGCGGCACCATTCAGCCTGGCCTACTGTTGATACAGAAGTTCTATTTTGACAGTAACGACGAAATGGCGGTCGGGCAGCGGGAGCTTGTTATTTAATTAGAGCCACATTAATTTCGTAACAGCTACTTCCGGCGCGGGGGCGCGTCTAGACGCTAGCTCTTCGTGCCTAGTGCGTTTTACAGTGCGAATTATTTTACATCGTTATTTGTTTAACTTCTGTTATACAAAAACGTTTGTAAAAGCAACAACAAAAATAATAAAGCTAAACAAAACATTGCAACTACATTTCAGTGAGATAGAATACGTACTAACTTTACTAGGATACGTAAATCGCGTAAAATTATTTTGACATAGTAGTTTTAGTATTAAATAAGTTATTATACAAATGAATCAACTGTTTAACCATTTGAAAACTAGCGAGACACGATTGTTTTGATATTAAACGTTATTATCAGTCGTTACTTTAACGAAATCCATAGCATCAATTAAATTAAAAATATTAGCACTTATAGGCGTCAAGTTTTACTTCAAAAGCCAACCAGGCTCTACGGGCTCTAGGCTGACTGATGATGGCGGAAGATGGAAGATTTTAGGTAAAATATATGATAAATTGCAATTAATTGATAAATATTTATTTACCAATCGTAGACAGTCCAGTCCATAAATACAAAAGTGCATTCATACATTTGCATTGACATTTAGCGAAATAATTATCCGACTGATTTCCTGCGTTGGAATCGAGTGAAGCATATTAAAGTATTAAAGTCAGTAAATACACAACTTTACTCGCATGATATAAAGTTGCATATACAATAATGCGACGGCAAGGTCAGAGTGTGGCAATTCACCTCATGCCCCTTTCCGCTCCAAAAACTATGATTGTGTAAGTCTACACCGGTGCTATGACTCACTAAGAAGACACCGGTTCGCGTAAGAATAATGCAATTGTTCAATTAGCATTTATTCTGCCGTGTGGTGGTTTAAATGACAAAAGTCGTAAAATTTGTTGTGACCATGAATACTCATATATAGATTATAGATATACACATATAAGTATTCTATAACAGTATACTATATAAGTACATATATAAACAATATTTAGTTCCTAGTTATCTCCTCTGCAAAAATTTAAAAGAGTACTAGGTAGAATGTCTAGTAAGTAGACTGTTAGTCTGCGTCTTGGCATTATCTCGGCCTTTTCGTTCTTTCTTTAGAGCAACGTTTAAATAAATAAATATACCGTAATTAAGTAATTAACTGTATTTGTTAATATTGCTGCTATGCAATGCACCATATTTTTTTACCAATGTAGGAATATCTATAGGAAATGGTTACAGGTATAGTTGTACATGCCTATGGTATAATCAGAGTTCCGGAGAGTACAGTACAGATTACAAACTATCAAATATTCATATTATATTGTTTTCATAATTGTTATCAGAAACATTAAATAATAATACCCGAAACAAGTTTAAATTTTACTGGTGATGATGTACTCCTAACCTATCTCGACCACGACAAAAACTTTGGATTACTATCGGCAGTTGTCAACTGTGTGGGATATATTATAGTGCCGCACGCGTACGCACAAACACAGAGGTACTCACTCGTCTTTCTACTCGTAACGCATATGCGATAAGATCGGAGGAAGGGTTAGATGTAGTGTCAGAGACACGGGACACAACACAACACGACCAGACCCGGAAACTAATAATTTGTGTTTCAGCTCAAATATTGGCTTCGATAGGGCTCGTTTTGAACCCAGTAACCATGTCTCAAGGGAAATATAATATTTTTCCTTCAAAAGTCAACTTTACCTCCACCCTGCTGATTAACAGAGGATCTGGTGACCGACTGAAAGTGGAAAATCTATCCGAACCTAAATTACTCATATTGATGACACGAAAGAGCATCTATTGACAAGGTACCGACGCACGCGTAGAGCGCAAATCTTCTGTTCATGGCACGCTAGCCTTTGTTAGCGCCTTCATGGAATCCACCAGTGGACTTATACAGTCTGATAAAGAATAGAATTAAGAGATTCCAAGTTCTAGTATTTAAAAACTATAATCAGATTGGATCCTAAAATGTGACATCTGTTATTGGCGTATATAATGACAATTACAAATAATACTTAATGAACTGGATCGTTAATTACAGCCGTATTAAACCCATACAACAGAAAAGTCTATTAATAAAATAAATATACCGTAATTAAGTTATTAACTGTATTTGTTAATATTGCTGCTATGCAATGCACCATATTTTTTTACCAATGTAGGAATATCTATAGGAAATGGTTACAGGTATAGTTGTACATGCCTATGGTATAATCAGAGTTCCGGAGAGTACAGTACAGATTGCAAACTATCAAATATTCATATTATATTGTTTTCATAATTGTTATCAGAAACATTAAATAATAATACCCGAAACAAGTTTAAATTTTACTGGTGATGATGTACTCCTAACCTATCTCAACCACGACAAAAACTTTGGATTACTATCGGCAGTTGTCAACTGTGTGGGATATATTATAGTGCCGCACGCGTACGCACAAACACAGAGGTACTCACTCGTCTTTCTACTCGTAACGCATATGCGATAAGATCGGAGGAAGGGTTAGATGTAGTGTCAGAGACACGGGACACAACACAACACGACCAGACCCGGAAACTAATAATTTGTGTTTCAGCTCAAATATTGGCTTCGATAGGGCTCGTTTTGAACCCAGTAACCATGTCTCAAGGGAAATATAATATTTTTCCTTCAAAAGTCAACTTTACCTCCACCCTGCTGATTAACAGAGGATCTGGTGACCGACTGAAAGTGGAAAATCTATCCGAACCTAAATTACTCATATTGATGACACGAAAGAGCATCTATTGACAAGGTACCGACGCACGCGTAGAGCGCAAATCTTCTGTTCATGGCACGCTAGCCTTTGTTAGCGCCTTCATGGAATCCACCAGTGGACTTATACAGTCTGATAAAGAATAGAATTAAGAGATTCCAAGTTCTAGTATTTAAAAACTATAATCAGATTGGATCCTAAAATGTGACATCTGTTATTGGCGTATATAATGACAATTACAAATAATACTTAATGAACTGGATCGTTAATTACAGCCGTATTAAACCCATACAACAGAAAAAGTCTATTAATAAATAACCTTGTATGTTTCTGATTCGTTACAGGATACAGGCTTAGGGTTCTTTTAAAGTTTTAATGATGAGATTTAAACTAAGAAATATAATGCATAGAATATCTAAAATATATTACGAGTATATTGAATAATGAGTAATATCAGTCCCCTTTTATACCCTGTATGGTTTCATTATGTAACATTTGAGAACTAATAAAATAAAAATGAATAACGGGACTGACGTATTTTTATTTACCAGGATATATTACTAAAATCATAAACCATAAAACATGACAAGCTCTCCGGAAATGCAGAAAGCAGTCGTAGCGCGAGCGGGCCGGACGTGCGCCCGCGCAACTGGGTCAGTTTATTTCTGTTTCGGCGGGAACCTGACCGGAAGAGGCGCCATTGTGGATGCGCTGGGAAGCCCGGAAAAACACTGGCCGGATTTCTAGCTAATGAAATTGTATACTGCGGAGTTCGGTAGCAAAGTAGGTTGTGACGCTACAACCACTAATTGCCACGGGTTACCAAAGTCGCCTTAAAATATAAGACAAAGGTATTTTTTCAACATCTTGAGTAAAAATAACGATATGATACGTGATTGCATTTCCTTTGGCAGCTCTGAAATTACTTCGGTCAGCTTTCTTAAGAAGTAAAATTACACTGCGTTTTCGTAGGCTAATTTTGTTTAAAGTTCTCGAAATGAAATTTGTACGAGTACGTGAGGAAATGTAACAATTTGGTTTTAAAGCGTTTCTCGACGTAAACAGGATACGGAGTTAAAAATATTCCGTAAGTTCGATTTTTTTAACTTAATGTATATTCACAGAATCCAATTATATATTTAATGGACGTTCGGTTTTCGAGTGAAATTAAAAGTACCCGGGCATGAGGGTCTTCACTACACTACAATGTATCGATGCGGGCGTTTGCAATAAACGCTCCTCGCAAAGAACTTGAAAGGACTCTCAATTAGAATTAATTAAAGACAATTTAGCAATCCCAGAAAATAAATGGTCACTTGACAATAAACGAGATTTATTAATCGTTCGTGAGATTTAGCTTTGGCACGATTTTATCTTTAGCCAGATGTTCTCATAGAGGATTTACATGGTACTTTTAAGATTGTCGATGACATCTCTTTCTGCACTTTGTAGTGTAGTCGGATCCAGAATGTTAAAAGTAAGGGTAGAAGATAAACTTCTTTGTGTTTAGCAGTCTCAAAATATCTCTCTGCTGGACATAAGCCTATGGATTAGCCACCTTCGCCACGATTGACGGGCGGATTGGCGAAGGCAATACCAGACGGTCCGAAGAGACTAGCATATTTGATATTAAGTCAGATGCGAGAGGGAATGAGATGGGGGCAGATTATTTTCCGACGCCATCTCACGGCGATAATGAATGTACTAAATGCTATTTTGAAAGCAAATAAAATATTATGTAGTACTAATTTTTTTTCCAATCGTGCTCGCTAACGGTCGAGGCTTTGGCAATTAAATGATTGCCGAATAATACCTATCTATATAAATTTCGTCGTTATGAACCTTAGTGGATGTCCGCCTCTGTCGGACATCAGTCATCTCTAGTTATTGGCTGAGACTTTATCATGAAGCATTTGGAGAAATCACCATCTCTAGACACAGCTTCCCGTCAGCGGACGGTCATCATTTCAGCCTATTAGAAGTCCACTGCTGAACATAGGCCTCCCCCAAAGATTGCCACGAAGCACGGTCCTGAGCCACCTGCATCCATCGACTTCCCGCAACACTGCGCAGGTCGTCACTCCATCTTGTGGGGGGTCGTCCTACACTGCGTTTGCCCGTACGTGGCTGCCACTCGAGAACCTTTTTTCCCCAGCGGTTGTCAGTTCTGCAAGCTATGTGGCCGGCCCATTGCCACTTCAGCTTGCTGATCTTTACGGCTATGTCGGTTACCTTAGTTCTGCTGCGGATATTATCGTTGCAGACTCTGTCACGCAGAGAAACACCGAGCATAGCCCTTTCCATAGCGCGCTGAGCAACTTTGAGCTTCCTCATACGGGCTGCAGTGAAGGACCAAGTCTCGGATCCGTATGTCATCACTGGCAACACGCACTGATTGTATACTTTCGTCTTGAGGCTTTGCGGTATACTCGACGAGAAGATATGACGTAGTTTCCCAAACGCAGCCCAGCCGAGTTGGATTCGTCGATTGACCTCTGAGTCGAAGTTGGACTTACCTATTCGGACAATTTATCCCAGGTATACGTACTCGTCTACAACTTCGAGCCTATTGTTCCCAACAACAACCGGTATTGGTGTGACATGGACGTTTGACATGAACTTCGTCTTGTCCATGTTCATCTTAAGACCAACCTGTTGGGAGACGTTATTGAGGTCATTGAGCATTGTACTGAGCTCCTCCAGCGATCCTGCCATAAGAACTATGTCGTCGGCAAATCGAAGGTGAGTGATGTATTCGCCATTGATGTTGATACCGTATCCTTTCCAGTTCAGCTGCTTGAAAACATCTTCCAATGCAGCGGTGAAGAGTTTCGGGAAATGACATCACCCTGTCTTACACCTTTCTGCAGTTGGATTGGTTTCGTACTCTGATTCTGTACTCGGATAGACATCGTAGCCTCATTGTACAAACACCTCAGCACTTCGATATACCGAGAGTCTATCTGGCACCGCTGGAGAGACTGTAGCACCGCCCAAATTTCGACTGAATCGAAGGCTTTCTCATAGTCCACATACGCCAGACATAATGGCAAGTTGTACTCCTCGGCCTTCTGTACAATCTGGCGAAGAGTATGTATGTGGTCTATGGTACTATAGCCTTTTCGGAATCCGGCTTGTTCGGGAGGCTGGAAGTCGTCAAGTCTGTTCACTAGACGATTTGAGATGACTCTCGAAAACAGCACGTAGACGCGGCTTAGAAGCGATATCGGTCTATAATTCTTCAAAAGGCAGTTATCCCTTTCTTGAAGAATAGGACAACCACGCTTCTACTCCACGCTTTCGGCGTAACACCGCCATGAATGACGGAATTAAACAGCTTCTGAAGGACAACAAGTATCGGTTTTCCACCCGCTTTCAGAAGCTCAGCTGTAATTCCGTCCTCACCCGGCGCCTTGCCGTTTTAAGCTGTTTGAGAGCCATCCTAATCTCGCTCAGACTGACGTCCGGGATGTTATCGGAGTAATGTCGGATAAGCTTGGCTCTTGGCTCTTGGGTCGTTACTCACATCAGTGTGTGGTTTCAACGACGTTGTGTACAGCTGTCCGTAAAATCTCTCGATCTCACTCAAAATCTCGGCTCCAGCGGAAATGAGAGCGCCGCTTTCGGTTTTCAGCTTGGTCAGTTGGCTCTTTCCGATAGACAGATCTCTGGCGAAGACTTTGGAGCCTTGGTTCCGCTCTATCGCTTTTTCAATACAGGCTGTATTGAATTTGCGTAAGTCTTGCCTCATACATTTGGAGATCTGTCTATTCAGTAGCCGATACGCTGACGCATCCGTTGTAGACTGCAGCTTTATCTCACGCCTGGCTTTCATGAGTTTAAGAGTGTGATCAGAGAGCTTTTGGGGCTTGTTCGTGCGGCGGGTTCTGCAAAACTTAGCTCCTACCGCATGGACAGTTTCCACTAGCCTGCTATTCGTATCGTCCACTGTAACGCAATCGTCTAGGCACTGAAAGCGATTATGCAATTCGAGCTGAAAGCTCTCGGGGTTCTGGATAAGGGCACGTGGTGGGCGGAGCGTAGACTTCACCAGACGAGACCGCTCGAGCCTAATGTTAAGGTTCAGTGTGCCTCTTACCATTCGGTGATCACTGCCGGTTTTTACCCTAGTGATCACAGAGACATCACTGAACAGCTGACGCTTGGTCGTCACGATGAAGTCGATCTCATTTTTTGTGGTACCGTCCGGGCTCATCCATGTCCACTTCCTGTGGGGCCGCTTCTGGAAATAGGAGTTCATCATAAAGAATCCCTCCTTTGCCATGAAGTCAGCCAGCTGTTGCCCTCTTGGGTTCCGTTGCCCTACTCCAAAGTTCCCCACTATCAGCTCATCGCCTTTTTTCGTACCTAGTTTTGCGTTAAAGTCTCCCATCAACACCGTGAAGTGAGTCTTAGAGCAATGCATGGCTCTTGAAATATCCTCATACATTGCCTCCACTTCATCATCAGGGTGTGTCGAGGTTGGTGCGTATACCTGTATGACCTTCGGCGAATACCTTTTGGTTATTCTGAGTATAAGGTACGCGACCCTACTCGACACACTTCCGATCTCGATCACGTTGTTGATGAGAGACCTGTGGACGATAAACCCGACACCTCCTTGGGACAGATGGTCACCCTGCCGGTAGTAGAACAAGTTACCGGATTTTAGGATTATAGAGTCCTCTCCCTGTCTTCGGACTTCAGACAACCCCATAATACTCCAGTGTAACTTGCTTACTTCTTCTTCCAGTTCTAGTATCTTCTCGTCGGTCCTCAATGTGCGTGCGTTATATGTTGCCAGGTCCAGTCGTTTAGGTTGGCAGCTAGAAATCAGCCGGTGATTCTTCGCACCCCCTGCCTCGCCGTTACCATGGCTGCCACCATAGCCAGGACTAGCGAGGCCGCCGGGGACTAGGGGCCATTGCTTTTTTCTACCTCTCATCATGGGGGGGGGGGGGGGTTGCCTTAGTTGCCACGCCTGGCGAGCGGGTTGGCAACCGCAGTTTTTTTTTTTTGTTCTAGTGCAGGATGATGCTGCTGCCCATCTCCTAATATAATTTTTTTTTCCATTAGTCGCCTTTTACGACACCCATGGTTAGACAGGGTTGGCGCTATTCTTTACTTCCGACAGCCACACGGAACACCACAGCGGACGGTATAATATAATAAATAACTAGTATTGTATAATTGAGAAATAACCAGATTTGTTAAAAAATAAAAAGAAATTTTCGTAGAATATCCCTTAGTCAAAAATACATCACTGTAGGTGATTAGATGATGTAATCCTAAAGCTATCAGCACAATTTATGTGAAAGAACTACGTTGTTTACTGCATTGTAGGGCTAGCACGAACGAGGTAGCTCGTGTAGTCACACACTCAAACGGAATACCTCCATAAAATGTCAGCATAGCATTATGCAGGCTTCGTATGGTGTAGATGTAGGTGTCTATGGGCCGCAATGACCACTTACCATCAGGTGTATGTATGTCTATGAGCATGTTTACCCTTTCTTGAATAAAAGTATTCTTGACGATGATGTTAAGAAAGATCGATAAAAGTTTTTTTATAGAAGAAGGGGGCAAACAAGCGTGCGGCGCACCTGATGGTAAGTGATCACAGACGCCAACGAACATCCACAACACCAGAGGAGCTATAGGTGCGCTGCCGGACTTTAAGGAAGGAATAGGCTCTTTTCTTGAAGTCTATTAGTAATGATAAGGTCTCTAATGATTATTTTTTATATGTTTCGATTGAGTTCTAGCGGGCTTTTAGATTACCTAATAGTATCTGCTAAATTGATTGCCAAGATTGAATATTTTCAATAAATGCTATTTAATATAAAATTTAAAACAAAAAAATTTTAATTCATTAATAAAAATTCGGAGACTGGTGGTAGGTTCTTTCCCATGTCAACTTAATGTAAACTAAACCGTTAGGTGTCTAATAAAGAAAGGCTCCTTCTCAACCTTTATTAGCACTTCGTGTATATCACAATTTGCATAATTATTTACGAAATATGCAAAATTTTCGATCTAACTGTGACCTGTGATTCATTGATTGTGTGAATTCGAAAACATAACATTTCTCAGCATGTTAAATTAAACAGCTAAATGAATATTAATATGTTAAAAATAAAAAGAAATTTTCGTAGAATATCCCTTAGTCAAAAATACATCACTGTAGGTGATTAGATGATGTAATCCTAAAGCTATCAGCACAATTTATGTGAAAGAACTACGTTGTTTACTGCATTGTAGGGCTAGCACGAACGAGGTAGCTCGTGTAGTCACACACTCAAACGGAATACCTCCATAAAATGTCAGCATAGCATTATGCAGGCTTCGTATGGTGGAGATGTAGGTGTCTATGGGCCGCAATGACCACTTACCATCAGGTGTATGTATGTCTATGAGCATGTTTACCCTTTCTTGAATAAAAGTATTCTTGACGATGATGTTAAGAAAGATCGACAAAAGTTTTTTTATAGAAGAAGGGGGCAAACAAGCGTGCGGCGCACCTGATGGTAAGTGATCACAGACGCCAACGAACATCCACAACACCAGAGGAGCTATAGGTGCGCTGCCGGACTTTAAGGAAGGAATAGGCTCTTTTCTTGAAGTCTATTAGTAATGATAAGGTCTCTAATGATTATTTTTTATATGTTTCGATTGAGTTCTAGGGGGCTTTTAGATTACCTAATAGTATCTGCTAAATTTTTTGCCAAGATTGAATATTTTCAATAAATGCTATTTAATATAAAATTTAAAACAAAAAAAAAATTTAATTCATTAATAAAAATTCGGAGACTGGTGGTAGGTTCTTTCCCATGTCAACTTAATGTAAACTAAACCGTTAGGTGTCTAATAAAGAAAGGCTCCTTCTCAACCTTTATTAGCACTTCGTGTATATCACAATTTGCATAATTATTTACGAAATATGCAAAATTTTCGATCTAACTGTGACCTGTGATTCATTGATTGTGTGAATTCGAAAACATAACATTTCTCAGCATGTTAAATTAAACAGCTAAATGAATATTAATATGTTAAAAATAAATGAATAGTGTAGAAATCACGAATACCATTTCGATAATTTTAAACCAACAAGGACCAAATTCTCGACGTGTGGTAGTCCAAGAGTTTGAACTCCCTTTACCTTTGTTCATTCTATACGTTCGTTCCCCGGTACGGTACTTCTAAGATTAAGTGTAAGAAATACAAATAAATTTTGGCAACATGATGTCAAGTCTATTCGGACTGGGTTGGGTATCACTGGAGTAGCGTCAAAATAATATTACTTAAATTAAAGTAACATTAATTAAGTTCGTTTGCGAGTCATCTTAGGTAAAAAATGAGCTGAAGAATGTTTCGTAACTGGCAAACGAGGCAACTAACGTCAATACCTACCCCATGATCTTATTTTATTGCAAAATTACTTAATAACATCAATAAAAAGGGTGCTTTTCTGTCAATTACGCCCTACAAAATACTAGTGGTTAAAGTATGAAATTGCCGTTTTATATTGAAACTTTAGAACAACAATTATATTCATTTAAGCGATGGCTTAAATAAATATAATTGGCTTAAATAAATATAAATAAATTAAAGTGGCTCAGGACCGTGGCAATCTTTGAGGGAGGCCTATAATCAGCAGTGGACTTGTGATAGGCTGAAATGATGATGATGATGAAGCGAATTATTTACTCTCATTATTTCTGGCATCGCAAGACAAGATCATTTATGCCTTTGCGATAAAACTCCAGGGATAGACTCTACCAAGTTTATGAAGGGTTTCTGTACCGCTTTTCTGAGAACAAAATTTTTTCCTTGCAGGAAATTGTCCATATTAGGGAAAAATGGTAATCGGTTAGGGTTAGGTCTGGTAAGTACGGAGGATGCCGTATGATTTCTAACTGCAGGTCTTATAATTATAAAATGGTTTGTCGAGTAGTGTGTGAGAGAGAAAAGAGTGCAGGGGAGATAACTTTAAACCAAATATTATGTTTATGTATGTACTCAAATAATATACTACATGTAATTATAGTTGTATGTTAAATAAAACAAATTTCAAATTCAAAATTTCAAAAATACATCCAAACATATATTTTATATATATTTTTACATACGTCTACATATATGATTTCTGATACTTTATTATAATTGTCACTAATTACAAAATTTAAAAGTAATGTATGATTTGATCACACATTTACTTTATAAATAATATAAAATAATGTATATAAAATGTAATTGGTTGAGTGTCAGAAATTAGGGAATATAGCCACAATAAACAATGAAGATATTGAGATAAGCAAGTTTGAGTCTGGCACGATTCGGGGTTGGCTCTTTGAATAAATTTTTGTTAGTTTAAAGTCAATATTTTGCATTACTTTAAAAAGGTATTTATTTTATATTGTATATATAGCATAAAGCGTTTTAATTAATTTAATATAGTTTAATTTATTTAGTATTAAAGTAAGTATTTTTGTTTGTAAATAAATATATCAAGATTATGTGTAATATTGGTGTTAGAGGAATATATGAGAAGATAGTGTAATTTCTTTTTTGGATCAAAGGTAGAACAATTCCGGGAAGCAGTTCGCCACAAAGGGATTATTTTGTCGTCAGCTTTGGTAATGCAAAATGAGCACGCGCACGCGATGTGCGAGTTACGCTCGTGTCGTTGCTACTGTATACTTATGAAGGTTGATTAAGGTAAATTTTATTGAATTTCATTCAACATAAAGGCATATTAGTATCTACAAGGAATTCTTAAGTAAGCAAAGGTGTCAAACGAACACGTTAACAGATGATGTTAAATGTCTACAAACTAACATTTACCTTCGTTTAAGAATCAATATGTAGTATGTAGGCAGAGCGCAGAACCGCGATAGCGCAGTGGTCGAGGACTTGCTATAAATTTCCATCTGAACTAAACTAGTTAACCCGTACCAGCACATCGATGAGTTATCACGTGTACGTGTACATTTGCGTCGAGCACATGGTAAAGGGAAAAATTATGACCAGACCAGCATGTTGTGGGGAGGAGGTTCGCCAACACGCTCAAGTGCAGCGTGTGGTCTTGTGCAGCTACAAAACCCTCTTAATAATGCGAAAGAGAACTTTTTCTAGCTGTTGGACATTTATCCAAGCGTGTTTATCTTTATCCATTCGTGTGGTAACGGTGTAAGAATCTGCCACCCCTCTTCTCTGCGTATGCATCGTTAAATGCGAATAAAAGCCTTGAAAATATGTTTGCAGTATCCTGGAGCAAACCCGGCGCCAGGACTCGCACCACGTCATGTTCTGTCTTCCGGAGAAACGAAAAGTGAGTAGCGTGAGTAATGTATGCCTATCTCTGTAGGTGATTGGCGTGAGTACTTATATATAATCTTAGACATTTAAAAGTAGCAACAACATGCAGATAAGCTCCCAGCTCGGTAGGCAACTTTGAGTATACTTAAACAACAAGCAGTGACGTATGTCATCAAGTTAACATACAAATAAAATTTACGCAGCTTTTTATATATGGTCTGTGATTCGATTAGCTACGTTATATTTGTAATCGTAATTAAAATAGGTTTCAATGTACCGAAGTGCTGTCTTGATCGATATTGTCCAATTCTCGCAATACAGTTTTCCACAAACAAGCTATTTTAGTAAAAATCGTAACGAATCTTGAATGCGCCATTGTCGAACAGTCTTTCTGTTTACGCAGATATCTTTGACTAGTGGAGTTCCTGTCTTTGTGTTCTATAAAACATAGACGTCCGTTTGACACGTTTCGGTGTAATAGAACGTGCGAATCAAACAAAACAAGTTTAAAAATTAGTTGCGAAAGATTTATTTTATTTTTCTATTCAAAATTGTAAGGCGTTAAAAGTAATAATACTTTTCCTTTTTTTGCTATTGATTAGCATAAGGCGTTTCTGTATTAAATTTTACACAAAAACCGTTTTTCTTTTGAGCTTTAATCGTTTACTACTTTTATAAATATTGTTATAAATTGTAATATTTTTTTTCTATCTATAGGTAGGATAAGATACCAAATATATTCATCGGATGGATGGATATAGGCACAGAATCTATGTAACTATGTCTAGTTGGAATGAGGACCAAGTTCACCTAAATTTATTTATTTTAAAAGTTGTAAAGGAAATTAGTGTATCAATATTATTTTCTCATAAGCTGTAATGTCCTATGCTCAGCAGTGAATCGCGGATAGTGAAAAAGAAGCTGTTAAGTCGTGACGTCTGAGAAAACTTTTTATATACATAATATAAATTATTACGTTAAAATATATTTGTATGTAACTCATGAATCAAATGGTAGATCGAACACACAGTTAAATAATTTTCTGCCCCGTACAATTATCAAAAATGTATTAAATAATATATTTATATTCACACAAGAAAAAATGCAATTAAATAACGTTAATGGCTACTAAGCTCATCAGTAAGCAATCAACTTTAACATAGAGTTTAGCACTTGCCGCGGCAACAATTAATACATTTTGGGTGATTTGTACCACTTCGTAACTTTTTTTAAAATTTAGAATACAGGTTTGGTATTCAAACTAAACCTACTTCTTACGCACAACAAATTAATAATTTCGAGGTAAAAATATATAATCTAAGATGTAAAATAGTATAGACAAATAACAGTAGGTATTATTTCACAATTTTTTTGTGTAAAAATGTATTTAAATAGCAAAAGCTTTTGCGTAACATACACATCCTGGCAAACACATCCGCTGTAGTGAATGATGATTCTTATTCTAGATATAATATCTAATAAAAATCCACATCGTTAATAGCTTTTTGTAATAAATTAGTCAAGATCGATAGTGGGTCGCAATTATAGGAAACCAACTTTACAACTCAGTTCTGTGAGAGGAAGTCTGATTAAAGTAATTATTATTGTTAGTAATATGACCTTTTAAATAACCCACTGCTGGACAGCCTGGTGGTATCCCAGGTAAAACTAAAGAAAAGTAGTAGTCCGTAATGCCCAGAGGTGGAAGTAAGAGGTGGGTGAAAAGACCTTCTTTCAAATTTTTAAGGGAACTATGGAGCCGAGAAGGGTCCGCCTCGCACACATATTCTGTCGAGATATTGTGCAAGCAATCTTTCGATGTTATAATTTCGATTTACCATCAGATAAGGAATGATGAGGACGAATAAATCCCTTTGTTATCTCTCTTACGCCTCTGTTATATAATTTTCGCAGATTAATGTTTTAAGTAGGGTACCCCTATACATATTCATCTGCGAATGCATCTACGATGTCGAAAGTAACTAAAAGAACAACATTACCACAGATAAGTTGCAGAAACCAAGGTTAAGTGGAAAAAGCTGTGAAGTACAAAAATACCTAATTTAAACGGTATTGTTTAAAACACAAATGTAGCATTCTACAAGGTACGTGTGGAATAGTACTTTTAGCATGTTGGACTGAACGCTCCACGACACGCCTTCGGCTATTTGCTGCTCCGAATTGCTTCACTGACACCGTCTACATTTAACGTACAATAATTATTGCCCGTAACCTATTACAACTTGAAGTTAAATTAGTTTTGGTGCCGATTATAAATTATGCGGTTATTATTCAGTCAGAAATTTAACCGAAAAGCGCCAAGAATCGCAATCCTCATACATTTGTATTTAGTTAACAAAACAAGAGTTGATAGAAATAAAAAAAAAACACTAGACATGCCGTGTCACCACACGTTTTTATTACGCAGTGTAATGTAAATCGGCTTTGCTGCAAGCTGCTTTCTTCCCGTGGTATCATTAGAGTCCACAGAGAGAAAATCCAATGGTAGCCAACAGACCGAAAATACACAGGTCGTCGACGGACAGCATGGTCTAAGGTGCAAGGGGTCTGGAACTGCTATCGCCAATCTGCCAGCCTATTAGTAGTCCATTACTAAAAGCCTGTCCAAAGAGGGGATTTGCCGTAACCGCCACGCACGGCAGCGGAAAGGATATCGCAATAAGCACGGGACATGACAGATGCGTGAATTGTTACACAGCTTTCACTTGCGGGCCTTCTGCTCGCGAGTCCCTTCCGCCGAAGCTGACAAGGCCACCGGGCCAACAGCGTATCTTTGTCGTGGGGTTTTTAGTCGGACCAGTAACTAATGCTGATACCGTCGTAACCAGCCACTGCCTTCAGTGACAGGTAGGGGACTTTTTTTAAGCCGCTTCTACCGGCAAATCTATATTAGTTCTGAATCTTGGACACCGTATATACCGATATAGCGAAAAACTGCTTAAGAAAACATAATAAAAACTAGACCTGAACTAAAATACACTGAGCGATGACGGGCCGCAGCATCTAAGTTACGAGATATACTGTTATCACTATCTCTACGAAGCGCGATGATTAAGGGTGACATATTTGTACGTGGTAGAGCTAAGCAGGGACTTTTGCTGTTGCTCGAATGGAGAGCCCACTTTACCAGGGTAGTACCACTACATCGCAGAATACCGGCGTGAAGTAAAGTCATCTTGTGCTTCTGCGTTTCGTTCGGTGAGTGAGAACCGGAGGCCCACTCCGTGTCCCCATTCCCCATCCTTATCCTCCCTCCCAATTCCCAAATAAGCCTGCTTCTTTAAGCCCGGCAACGCACCTGCAGCTCCTCTAGTTTTTCAGATCCAGAAATTAACCTATTCCCATAAAAAAAGCAAATTCTCTTAATGGGAGAGGTATAAGTCAAGCTGTGGGCTTTTAAGAGGCTGCTAATGATGTTATGATGTAAAACCTCATTTAACCACGTTCCTAAGAATATATTGTATTCTTAACTTAAAATATAATTTTATATCTCCAGAGAGGTGAAAAATGGGTTGCGGGAGTCCGTTTGGGAACGTTGAGTCGTGCCAAATGCAAATCCGTAATCTCTGTATGACAGATGTGAATGGTTATATATATGCAAATTTGTGATAATATGGAAGTTCATCTGACATATTCAATGAATATAGGCGTAACAAAATGACTTTATTACCTACTTTATTCCGGCCACTTAATTTAAATGAACTTTTAAACAAACCGAAAGTCAATTCCCTCACAACGCGAAAGAGGTGAACTTCATTAAACGACATCAAAGGGCAAAAAGTGCCTCCTCGCCCTCCATCAGAGAAATCTAATTTTTGTGGCGACTTTTATTGAATCCCGCCCTCCATGCGACTAACTCACTTATTGGCCCTAAGGTTTTTAAAAGTTGCTTAATTACAAGTTTGCTTGTGAAGGTTAATTAAATAAATTAATCGCTTGCGACGCAGCCCAAAAACTTACTTTTATATAACTACATTATGTACGAAGTTTTCTAGGTAATTCATGGCGACTGTTCAGTCCTGGATTGAAATCCCGGCCATTATTTGTACAACACTGCATCTGAACCTTCTTCCGGTCTTATCGCAAAATTACAAGTTCCGTTTACGGGTTGATTAAGTTTATTTGCTTATTTAGACATTTTAATTTATGTTTTTACCATATTACACTCATTTAACTGTCAAAGTATGTTTGTTTGGGTGTTTGGCTTTCAACCACGCATAAACGAATAAATATTTTTTTATGAAATTTGGTAAGGAGGACCCTTAAGAGGACATGGCTTCTTTCTATCCTAGATAAGCCGCCGGAGGAATCTCCACGCGGGCGAAATCTATAAGTTATATTTACAAATGTTAAAGTTTTTATGTTCAGATGTTTGTCACTCAATTACACCATGATTGAACGGACATGGAAGGCAGTCTGTCAGAGAGAACGATTAAGTCATAGAATAAGACAAATTATAGGTACTTTTTATCTCAATTAAGACTTCCTTTATAATTGACACACTATTTGAATTATAAAATTAGTATTTTTTACATGACTGATACAGAAGTATAAATGAATTTCGATCATCATGGTTAAAATTAATTACATACATTTTTAACAAAATACAATATACGTATATAATCTTCATCGTATATTCTCGAGTATGAAAACAAGCTACGCGATAATTACGATATTTTGATAGTCATTTCCCTTGTTTACTAGATATAAAGAATACATGTAGCTGTAGCTTCTGTGACAGGTTTATTTATACAAAAATTGGTATCCGCGTTGCCTCTTATGATCTTAATGGAATGGTTTGAACCGTAGTCCTGGTAATTATTAACTAGAGGCTAGTGGAAAAACGGAACTTTCTCAATAACGGGCGGCAAGCGCATGTGTGCGTAGCAAGTTGCATAGGTGTGTTGGTTCAGGATCAGTGGCCGGCGCGCACCTGCCGCGTGGTTCCCACGCCTCGCCTTCCCCTCTGTTCCCCACCCCCGTGACGTCACAGCCGCAGCCGTATTGCCGAACTTGTTTTTTCTGTACAAGATGTTTTTCGATTGTTTTGTGGTCCTTTTTAGACAACAAATTTGTTTAAAGTTATTAAGATAGAACGCCGATATATTTAATCAATTTATTTTACTCGAATGTGTAACCGTTTTTGTACATTGAAAAAGTGTTTAAAAAGTTTTTCTTAAAATACTATTTTTTTTTCATAAATAAGAAGCTTAGAATTATTAGCAACACAATAAGCGTTAGTTATTTATTATTTAGCCATGTTTATCATTATCATTCACTTTACGTTAACATGTCACAAATCAACTGCTGAACATAGGCCTCCCCCAAAGATTGTCACAAAATATGGTCCTGTGTCACCCGTATCCATTGGCTTACTGCAACACTATGCAGGTATGCACTCCATCTTGTGGAGGGGTCGTCCCACTATAGTTAATGATATTATATTAATATTCAATATATGCAGCAATGCCTAGAAAATTTTATGAAACGGGTATTAATAATATTTTTGAAGATAAGTTATAAATAGTTAGTATATACTTACAAACTTGTAGTCTGAACTTACAAGCTTGCAACTAGTTGCAGCAAGAGAGTAATGAATAATGGCGATATTATTTTAATCAAATATTAGATAGTACAGGTACATAGAAATAACAAGCCTAAGTCTTGGTATGTCCAGCGGTGGACTAACGAATATATAAAGTTATGTGCGTAAAATGCTCAAATAATGTAATAGGGAACTAAAAATTAAAACTGTTCTAATATTGTTTCTTTCATAATAATGTATGTTTATTTGTTTGTGTGAAGCAAACACGAAATGTAGTGAACAGATTTTTAAAGTTTTTAAGCATAAAGCAATGTAATTATAGATAGAAATAGATAAACATGTCTTATTTCAAAATATTTAGATCCGTAATATCTCTGGCTGTGTAGTGATGGTGCGTAGTTGTCCTAAAAGTCGACTAAAGAAATTTCAGAAAACCTCCTTCCGCAGATGACGCAATAACATTTCAAATATTATGTCAGATCTAAATTATCCTGAGAGCAGAGTCTACGGGGTATGTGGGGTATTGATCGCAAACCCGTCTGTCAAGCGATATATATGAGGGAAGCCTATCTAGCAGTAGACTGATTACAGACTATGAAAGGAGAGATGATAATATGGTAGTAAAGGCATGCTAGTCCACGATATGCAAATATGAATAAGAATACCTAATTCACAGATAATTGGTTGCTTTTGCTTTATACATTTGGGTACTCAAATATTAATTTGTTTTATATTCTCCCAGTGATAGTACAATACCTTTTAAAATAATGTTACTTGTGTATATAAGTGTATTACCTAACATACCCTAATTATTTGAACTGAAAAGAACTTGAAAGTAATTAATATTAATTTAGATAAATATAAAAAAATACTCACAGGAAGCACTGTGCATTAAAAAAAAGATTATATCATGATACATATTAAGAAATCATTCAGATCGTTACAAGCGCCATCTATTATAACCATGATACATATGATTTAGCGCCATCTGGAATAGAACGTTGATACTAAAACGAAAAGAAACTAAGGCCTTGTCAATGTAAAAGTATTGTAACAGATGGCGCTACTTGCGAACCAGCGCTTGCGCATGTTCACTGTTGTTGTTTTAAACAGGAATAGATCGTTGTTACCTCTTTTTCCAAAGGAACACAACTTTATCGCTTGTAACCTTTATGTAACGTTTCCCATAAAGGCTATCCTTTATAAAGAAAATTACACTTTTATCCTACAATGTTTAAATTATCTTAGAAAATTGTATTTTTATATTAGCAATATTAACATTATCTTTGGTTTTTACATTAATAAATTCAGTTTTAGAATAATAACACGTTGGTAAAATTAATGGATAAGCTTTTAAGTGTCCCACTTTTTTTACAGTCAATACGGCATTTCTAGAGACCGACTAGATACACGTACCTTACAAGATAAGTATTCTTTTAATGTAGAAAAAACAAGTTTTTGTTTTACCTTTACTAACAGACTAATAGCTGAGACTAGATGCAGCCGTGCTCAGATAAGGAATTCTACATTGTAGGTATACAGATAATACCAGTTATAAACACAGAACATAGAAATATTTAACGTTTGAATCCTTTCTTTTGCATACGTGCTAAGGCATCAATTCGACATACCAATGTACTCCTTTTAGCATTGTAGTCATTGTTATTCTAGGATCTAGTATTTAAGTTAAATATATATATATATATATAGGGAAGGAAGGAAGCTAATGATTTTGATAATCAGTCAGATATAAGATATATACAATACATTATTTACAAATAAAACTTTATAAAATACCTATCAGTGGCAGAAATTACTAATTCTCCTGCAATCACATTGGCTTTTTATGACTTTAAAGTATCTCTCTTAATAAATATTCTTTCATACTTCGTTCTAACCACTATTTCACCTTTTTAAGTATGTAAAATCCTTCCCTAGCGGAGTTGTAGGGTTTCTAGTTCCTGAGATGTCGTGATTAGTTAGTGGTATTTCTCTTTTATATCTATGTAGGTATATATATGCCTATTACCTACCTTAAATCAGTTAAGTATCTATTAACATTTTGTTACGTAAAAATAAAACTTAATTTGAATTCAATATTACGAGGTGGTTTTCTATTGATATCTCCTACATTTTATTGTGTTCGTAACTAAGCACAGGCGCGTCGCTCTGGATGTGCGAGTGGTCATTTGCCGCGGCAAGTTGGCAGGCTCTCAAACGTCTTTGCAGTATAATAACGAGTCAGCAACAGATTTATTGCATTCATAAATCATATTTAGGACTCAAACTTTAGAATAAATTGGCGGATTCATTGGATACGCGGATGTTAGAGTATTTGAAATGTGTGTCGCTTCATAAAGAAAATACACACTTGTGGCTATTTGTATGGGGTATATTTTCATAAATACTAATGAAACAAGATAGGTACCTAATAAATAAAATAATTACTTAGTCTTGAATCATCCTACTTAGTTTCACAGATATGAAAATTCTCTTTACTGGATAATATTTTTGATTTATATCAAATACTCGTGACCCGCCAGGGCTGCGGCTGGATTATATATTCGTCTTGGATATTTTTAATTAAAAATAAAACTGTTTGTCTATATAAAATTATGAAACTATATTCTCATAAAAAAAATTTGACATTAAGGAAGTTACTTTCCATTTTTGAAATATTGAATTTTTCAGATCTTTAGTCATTATAATTAAAAATATGAATGATATTATCATTCAAAAAGCTAATGTAAGGAGTTACGTATCATTTTTCCGAATCATTACAAGAACATTAGCTTATGGCCAGTTTAGTAGAGTTAGCAGTAACTATTAAAAGAGACCTTTCATAATAGTTATCTTGAAAAAGGGACGGAATACAGTAAGAAGCACATAAAATATGATTTTTGAATGTGTTGTAGTATAATCTCGTGGTGTCGGAGCTGCTATTAGTATGCAAAGTTCGTGGTAGCCGGGCTGAGGTGACGAAGAATCCATTAAAATGCGTGAACGCTACTTGGGACGCAGCGCGAATACCGTATGAGATAAACGCGATAAAATTATTGTCAAATTAATAAAAACCACACTTTAAAAAAATATTTTACCTGGCGTTAGGCATTCAATATATTTAAATTTGGGTTTAAAAATTCTGTACAGTCGAGATTTAACACTTTATTACTCAGATCCGATGTAAATAACCAACGGTTCTTTACGTAAAACATAAAAGTACGATGAACGCTTTTAATGTACTGGGTAAATAGTTAACCTATGTGCTTTGTCATTGTTATAAAGCGTTCGGTAGTTCGGTCGTTCGGTACGGGCTAACGTAGTTATAACATATATATTTCTGTTCAGAACATTGTCGCGAGGGAGCGTCGTAAAATGATTTTAGAGTCACGTTGTCCCTCGGACGCTGACAAATTTCCCTTCACGTGTCGTAATGTCACATCGATTTCTATTATTGCAATATGTCAAGAAATAAATAAACTATAATCGTCCAACGTACGACGAACCTACGATATTGATGGACAGAACAAATTATTACTTGCTAGGCGTAGGCATGCTTGTTCCAGCACCCACTACTTTATTCAATCTTTTATTGAAGGGGTATTTAAGGAAGGTGAGGTACAGACTCAAAATTACAAAATGTTTTTATTTTATCTATTTATCCCTTAACGGGTATTTTTAAAACAAAATCATTTCTATTGTTATAACGCGTTAAGATGATTGATATTGCTAAATGATATTATTATATAATTTAAATAAGAACTTTTTTTCTATGGCTTTTTAAGACAATTACATTAATATAATGTAATATACTTGCATTTTACTGAAAAATTATAAAAAAATTCAAGGTCCTACAGACTTATTGAAATTCATGTTTAAAGTTTTAAAAAGTTGTCACTTTAATTTATCATTATCAGACTCCCAATGGATTTACCCAACATATAGGCACGGGTACATAGGTATTGACGCCGGACTATCCTTGTGATTATTCTGTCGCAAAACCGGAATTAATTAACCGGAATTAACTGCGAACTTACAGCGATTGCCAACTCGCTCTCCAAGCTTAGAGATCATATGGGAAATCAATGGCTGATGGAGAACAAGAAGAAATATGGTGCAAAAATCTTACATTTCTCGAGCCGAAGAAAACGTTCATAGGCTTTTGCTAATTTTATTTTGCCTCTTCCTGTTAGTAAATCATAAACAAGAAATAACGTATTTTTTAAGAACAAAGACATTTAGTTTAGATGCAGTTTCCACGTTACAGTGGTTAGTTATGAATATGATATGTAGTCAAACTTGTAGTCCATAAATATAATAAAAATAATAGCGAATATGACGTGGTAACATAATGCTGTGTAGCTTGCGCAAAACCCAGATACCGCGACAACAACGGATTCTCATGAATACATTTAAGCACCTACACTAATATAGTATAGCAATTTTTCTTTTATTTTTTGATGGGTTTGTTCGCCTTGGTAACGCCCATTCATAAATTTAACTATGCCGACGAAGACCCAATATGGCCTTGTATTGTCTGTGGCTATGCTTTGGTCTTAAGCTCTATCTATTAAGCTCTTTATTGATGTTCGTAATCTTCGGAGATTCTCTTTTCCTGTGTAAAATATTTTGCACTATAGTCAGGGTTATTGCAGTGTCGTCGACCTCGTGAAATATTAATAAAAACAGAAGTTTTTGTTAAATAAGAATACATCAAATATATAACTAGTTCGTTTTACATTTAGCCAAAAGTTTTAAAAATTCCCCAAAACTATACTCTTTACCATAGAATTGTAGTACTTACTACACAAGTCTCTAGATTTTAGACGGGTGGCAGACCCTACTTTGAAGCCATGAGTACGCCGTCTTACAAAATGGAAATACTCCAGAATTAGATTCCAGGAACAAGAGCATTGTACTGTTATTATCTTGGGTTGCATATGAAAGAAGACATGAGTGTTTTGTACACAGTTTTAGAAAGTCATCGATTTGTATCTAGTAAAAGCTACTTTTGACTTCCATCTTTCACAGCAGGCCTTGTTTTACAACCACATAATGATTGAAAAACAACCCTGTTTTTATTTTAGATGACTTTCTCGTCGAAACATTTGACTTCGTCGCCTCTAGGAGTGTTATGTATCTTTTGCAGCGTTCCCAAATCGACTGGCGAAATATCGAGGTGTTGAGTTGATAAACATATTTAATGCCAGTACGATTTCATTTCAATCACTGGGCTATTAGACAAAACTGGAAAGGTTTTACTGTTGTTTTGATAAAATAATCCCGTAGCTACGCCTATCAGTGGCTGCTGGTCGAATGGGCCGGCTCGACCGGGTAGTACCACGACCTCGCAGAATACAGGCGTGAAGTAGAGGCATCTTGTGCTACTGCATTTTGTACGGCGAGTGAGGTAATCGGAGGCCCTCTCCCCTCCCTATCTTTTCCTCCATCCGTCCCATCCCCCAAATATCCTTAAAGGCCAGTAATGCTTCTGCAGCTCCTCTGGTGTTGCAGATCTACGTGGGCAACGGTAATCACTTACTACCAGGTGAGCCGCTAGCTCGTTTGCCACCTTTCTCATAAAAAAAAATATTTCCTTGAAACTGTTTACTAAACACTGACACTTGATGTTTTCAAGCCGCGAAATTGGATGAGCGTTTCTCCCACTTACGCTTTCCTATAACATTGTCATCATGGCAGAATCGCAGTACTAAATGAGTCCTCCCGTAATGTTAGTGATCCGTGTATCTCAAACGCTTCTTGTTAGTCAAAATTACCGTCGACGAAGGAATTATCCAGAGACATATCAACCTCGGATAGAAACAACTTTTGCTTGTACACACTCTAACAGAATAATAAAAACAGGCGTATCTCTAGTAGATAAGTATATATGTATATGTTAATTCAAAACATCGTCACCGGCATAGCCTTCCAATTAGACAAACTGAAGTGGCAATGGTCTCAAGTTCTCAATTGTTGGAATAGATGTGTCCTAGAGCAGAGAGTGCATTTAGGCAAATATATTAATTTAGGGAATTCGGAACTCAACAATTCGACTTAAAGTCGTTTCACGAAGCCGAATATGGGTTCAGGCCACTCCAGGTCCCCACTGAACCATAGTTCCTTAGGCCCGTGACAATTCTAGAAGGTCTAGTCGCTAAAATCATCGAAGTTACTACGAGCAACGGACACGTTCACCAACTCATTAATTAATTCATTTTAATGATTGTTTATGAGAATGTACCCTGTTTAACCTTACAATATACGTGTTATCTTATTTTCCATTATTATTCTACTGTACATTTATCTTGATGTCAAGTAAGATACGCCTATAACGCACTTTTGAACAATGGCGAGGCGTTAAAATCACAATTCGCATTCAACACACGCATAAAGATTGCGATTTAAGTATCCTTCTTCCATAACTAACAGAAAAATAGAAATGATAATACGCGTAAATGTGTTATTTATATTAGTCACTTATGCAGTTGACAGTAAGTAGATTCGAATAGTCGATGGGAGAGATTAAAGCCCAGCCCATAGTTCACGAACAAACGACTAAGCTGTTTAATACCTATCTTATCAATCGTTTTACAATAAATATAATATACCCAAGAGCAACACGGCTGTTTTGATTTAAATCGTTCGAAAATTTATTGGAAAATTCGCGTCTCAGAAATGTGTCTCAAAAAACATATTAATGCTCGTTAATGTAACTTCCTTTCGCCCACGCTTTATATATTTTTATTTATTATTAATTTTGTTATAAGAAAACAGAAATTTTCAAAGACTAGTATATATATACTAAGAAGAAATATATTAAACATTTTGAGAAAAATTAGTTGCACTGCAGAAAGAAAACAATATCCTAGCGTTCTTTAGACATATCTACTCTATACCTACTTAAAGTCGTTTACCATGACCACAATAACGCACGAACAAAGCTCCGATTAGAAGCTATTTTTGAATTTGATCGCGTTATCGTCCATTGGCAACGGTCAGCAGCACGAAAGATCGAGCAACATGTCCGCCGACCGATCCATTCGGGGTACCAGGCGCATATAACGACTATAGAGCTTTCACCGGGTTCCATTCAAGGCGCTTTATGAATGAACCTCGCGGTGTGCGTCGGGCGTTAACACCGCGCCAGTGTTGGGAACACGTGTTTATTTGAGTCAACATGTTAGGCCGTTCATGAGAATTCTCTTGTGTCAACACATGAGCTTGCTTACACAGAAATAGCTTCGCGGCTTTGTTTTCGCATAGCAATAATGTTAATAAAATCTCTCAATGAAATTAAGCTCTTTGCCGTGTTTGCTTTCCTTTACTTCTGTGGTTTTGTTACATTTGGATTTTCGTTGTTTTGCCGTTTCAGCAAATCTGTTATTCAACCTGTTTATCACAATTTATTTGTTATCAGCAAAATTTTAAGTGTACATTTTAAAATATTTCTTAAGTAGACTATTTCAATAGCACGCATTTAATGAATACTAATCTGTTCACGAATTTATTTAAATTCTGATTATTTGATAAACTTTCAAAAATCCTTTTTTGTCTTTTCAATGGGCCATCTACTCATTCTATTATATTCTGTAAATTTTAGCTGTTACAAGTTTGAAGTGACGCCTGCGTGTACTGCTGGCATTGGCTGGCGTCCCCGGAAGTGGTAACACTCGGTTAATTTCAACGGTGGTTTAACACAGACCAACAGCGAAGCAAGTAAATTTAAAACTATGTTTTAGAGAAGCACCCGACTTTAAACCCTGTTTCCCTACCCTTTGAGGTGGAATATTTTCTTATGGCGGATTTTTTTTATAGATCGAGGTTACAAACGTGCTAAAAGCCCATCTGATGGTAAGTGACTACAGAAGCTCTTGAACACCTGCAAACAAATTCAATCGAAGGTTACAGGGTCGTTCTTTTTATCTTAGTCAGCCGTGTGACTAAGATGAAATGCCTCACAGCTCGTAAAGTATGATATATATACTGGCTCTCTATACCTATCAAACCGGAACACAATAGTGGTGAAACTGCTGATTGGCCGCAGAATGGGTAACAAGGTGGTTCCTAGCCAGACGTCTCCTAGCCAGAGATCTACCTCCTAGTAGATTAGATTTACTTTATAAACTAAATAGTTTTTGAAACCAAAAGAAAATGTTTTTTATACATAAATATCGTCACCCGTCACGTTTTACCTCCCGAAGAGACAAAAGGTAACTGAATATTAAAAAAATATGTTAAAATCTCAAAAAAACCACGCTGCCTCTGAAAGTTCGTTGTGGTGTGGCCCCGATATGGACGGTTCGTACCAAAGAGTTTTTCGAGACACGCCATTTGTATAGTTGGCTTGGACAGTGAGGCCGCTACAAACTCACCACCAGTCACGTTGTCCCAAGTAAACTATGCACTAAAATGTATTAGACTGGTCAGAGTATACGGTCGTGAGAGCTTTTTTATATTCTGAAATAATGATTTCTGGTATTTACGCAAACACTACACATATGAAATGAAAATATTATTAATAAATTTTTTCTTGGTTTTGGATTTAATTTTATTTTTGCTTGGGATTTACTAATAAACGGACCAAAATTAACAATTAAAAGCTGAAGGTAGCCCGAGTTGACTATGACATCTGGATAATTACTAACACCACACTCCCCCCGTGACCACGGCTGCTGTAAAGTATTCGAAACGTCGGGAATATAAAAACAAAATTAAACGCAATAAAATCCGTAAATAATAGTTATATTCCATTTAAACAAATGTAAAAAAAAATCCTAAATGGGAAATATTATTATATTAAGACTACAACGTCCGTCGCTCAAGTATGTCTCAAGCTTAAGAGGCCACATGTGATGACAGTTTACAAAATATAAAAAATCAGTCATCAAACAAATTCAGGTTGTAAAACATAATAATAAAGCTCAAAATAACGTAATAATTATTCTGGCGACATACGAAACTCGCTTTCCACTTGGTCAAGCGTGAAAAAACTGCTTTTAACACGCCATTCGAGATAGTGTTACCAAGGTAGCGGTCAGGTTGTACAGAACACGGTTTACAAGAACTATCTGCTTAATATAAGTTTATTCATGTGATAAAGGCAGTAACAAAATGGTATGTTTGTGGCTTTAACTAATTTCAGTAAATATTGACAAAAACTTTTTTATGGAAAATTTCTTAACCGAATCTACATAATAAGATACAATTTATTATTAGTATAGAAAAGAAAATGACTCCGTATAAAAGTATATATTCACTAAAAGTGCTTTTTTTTCCTTGTATCGAAAATGATAATTCTAATTATCTATATTTGTTCATAGACTATCTCTGAAGAATTACTATTAAAATTTCGTCACATTATGGAGCTTTACATAACTTGAGCTACGAAATATTAATACAAATTTGCATACATTGAATCAAGACATTTTAACAAATTGTAGCATAAGGTTTACAAACAAGCAACATAAAGTTATAAATGTTTACAGAGTAATGTTGTAACATAACTAGGAACTGAAAATGTACACAACACGTTTGAAATGTAGTTTCTGCAACATCCCGTGGAGCGATCAACACACGGGGGGAAGTGCACACCGCAACATCCTCTTAAGTATCGTGCAAAGAGTATCGTGTCCCCACACCATAGAGCGATCGCAGGTTTTTTGTTCTTCTTAAAAATGCGCCAGTAGCCCGATATGCGTAAAAAGGCTTCTTGTATTATGCTTAAGCACTATAACGATTTAATTTTTCGTTTATTATTTTTTAAATGGGATATTTAAACCAATTTTCAGCTACTAGTCCTATGCGTCAGAAATAATCATATGCAAAAATACTATCCTTTTTACGAGTTTTGCGGTTTTTACGAGTACGAATAAGGATTTTAAGCCGTACTTATTTTAATTTTGTCATTGTAAATACGCAAATACTTCATAATTCAGAAAATAAACTATATGGTAATCTTGCTTGAAAGCCTGTACAAGTATAAAACATACCTTTCCATGAAAGCACCAAGCCGGCATAGAGAAGATTTCACTATGCTTACCAGCCGGGCGGGCGGGTTGATTAGCGGATATTAAGAAAGGTTTTTCGCCATCGGTCGGTCGCGATAGCCTCTTATGTTTGTCAACCGGCTGCAAGAGAGGTTGACATTTTGGGAAATTCAAGACAATTTGGTTTATTCCCTCTCACCCGCTATATAATAATATTGTATTATAAATAATTATTCCGTGTAGTAGTGGTGTAAAAATCTGCCACCACCTTTTTCCCGTGGGTGTCGTAAGAGACAAGGGGAAAGCTTTGAAAAACTCATGGCGATCTCTGGAAGCAGACCCTCGCGGACGAGACTCGCAACCCGTCGTGGGATCGTTCTATCTTTGTGGTTTACATGCATCAGTTGACATGTATACTTCTGAACCTATTCAGTTGATGACAAAAACGCGTAAAAATATGTGTCAAATGTTTGAACAATTTTTTTTCGTTTGAACTATTTGCCTTATTTTTTTTCTGAATACTAATTTCGACATTCAAATCGTCGAAAAAAACATACATTTCAATATGTACGAAACAGTTTTTTTTATTAAAAAATTCTTAAGTTCTATAGAAGCTTCATAAAAACTTTCCACACCGCTTATACGAAAAAAACAAATGAGTTTAAAGTATTAGAATTTAACACCGATATTTCTGAACCTATTGTTTAAACAATTACTTTTTCTATTCACCGGGCTTAGGCTTGCATTAATGTAATATAATAATAAAAAGAAGTTCGCTCTCTCGGAATTACGTAACAGAAACCCGAAACATAAACCGCAGGCATTTGTATACGTTATTATCAACGAAGGTCTTTCATTCTAAAGCGCCAATGTATACAGAACACAGTTATAGATGCAGACTACTTTAAATTTCTCGTGTGTACGGCATGAGTCACAGCGCGATAGAGCCCAACAAATTGCTCGCATTGTTCCCGTTTGCTGGAACGTTGATATGATAACGTGCTACCACCAATTTTTATTTTCATTTAATGTATTATACATTTAACTTCTCTTTTATGTTGCTTACACGTACACTGAACATAGGCGTATGTTGTTTCTTTCTTGTATGCATTGTACATTATTTAATGAAAGCAAGTTGAAGTGGCAACCGATGACAGGCAGTAGAGTTTAAGGTCTATCGCCAATCCACCTTCTAGCCGTGGCGAATATGGCAAATCCTTCAATTAGGAGAAGCCATTGCCCAGCTGTAGATTATTGACAGGCTGGTGGAGAAGAAGTACCAAATAACCAAGCCATATGTCAATGATAATCTCATTTGAATCCATTAAGAGGTTTAGGTACTACAAAAAAACAAATTTTGGCAGAAGATTTAATAAAAAGTTAGCTTCATCAAAGTCTTAAGTTGTTTCTAACATCTTACATCAAACTTTCTAAAGTAATCTATTAAATTTGATCAACTTGAAAACTAATAAAAATATCTATTTTTAGATTACGTTTTAAACACTATAGGTACTTTAAACGTAATCTAACAATAGACCATTTACTTAAAGCTTTGCATATTCTACAAACTTTTTAATTTAGACTCCAAATTTAATAAGCATTCAAGTGCGTTATGCCGGTTTGAACTATGCTAATAAATTCAGCTAATAAGTTACAAGACTTGTAATTACGAAGTGCAGTTCACCGCGTCGAGATTAATTCGCTTGGAACGCGCGCATATTGCATTTAGTTGCACATTCATATTCAAATTTCATTCATTTAGTGCCTTTATTTCGCACCATTCATATTATAGCACGGAAAATGAAATTGCATCTGCATTTAAATGTTTGTACTTATATTTTGTATTCTACTACTAACAAGTACTAACAATACAAAACTAGATCTATTTCTATCCGAAAAAAAAAAATTATTTCCCGTGTAAGGTCCGGAATATTAATAGAGCCATTTTAAAGATTAGCCCGAATAAACAGTAAATAGAAAAACACACCTACATATTCTGTTTTGGTATTATGTAAAAAAATATAATAAAGAGAAAAAAGATTAATAAAGATTGTGTGTGCCTAGATTGTGATTAACGAAGGAATGGCAACATTGACGACATAAGTGGTATGTCAATATGTAATAGCAGTATACTCGACGTTCCCACGTTAAAATATGTACATAAACAAAGACACATAAAACAATGGGCCCGTATGCATGGCCCACCCTGGAGGACTAACAAAATGTTCGAACATGTCTTTCTGTCGGTACATTAACCTCTTATGTGAAAAAAAAATAATTAGACGTCGGAAATCAGGCGAGAACCATATTATGCAGTAAGCGAGGTGAGGGATAACGTATTTAAAAGATCTTAATTAATTGGCACTGCGTTCGTTTCTTTTGATACTTATATTTTATACTTCAATAGTTTTCGTAATTGTACCGAGATCTCGTTGTTGATATAATTTAAAAAAAATCTTTTGAAAATTAAATAAAAAAAATATATCATTACAAAGTTGTAGTAAATGGATAATGTATATAAAGGTTTAAATTGACTTTTGGCGCGTTGTCGAAAAGTAATGTACCGATCTTTTATTGAATTTTGTTAATTCTCTGTCGTGTCCGATAAAAAAAGATAATTATAAAATCCCAAGTAAAGAAGACTATTAAAAACAAATAGAAATAAAATCATGTAAATAGGGTTATGTAAACCATAGGCTCCTGTCGCTGCCTGAAAGTGCAGTCGGTGCTCGTAACAAGGATGCGCCATATTATCCTATTCGGGCTTCACCTATTTGCTAATCATTCATAGTCCATATCTAGTACCCTAGTACTTGGAACAAAATATGTACATACAGCTACAAATATTACTTCTTCCATATATTGAGATAAATACATTTAAAGAATATTTCATTTAATAGTGTTATTAATTTTCTCATGAACGAATAAGCGGTAATAATCTATAAGTAACATTATTTATAATCTCCCGGACTCTTGAATCCAGGCAGTCTGTATTTTATTGTATAATGGTCAAAAGGAACCATTATTTCATTGTTAATTGGTTCAAAATTTAATTCATTCAGTGAAAAAAAAAAGAGTTTAAGTGTAACAAGTGGTGTTTTGGCTTTTCTTATCTTTAGTAATTTGTTTTACCGCCAAGGGCAAACGCCCTCATGCGATTTAGCAAGAATTAATCAATGTCACTGTGACGTGCTGTGGTATATTCTTCAATCCTTCAGCTGCAACAAGGTCTGTGGAGCTGGTTGGTGACCACGAACACGCTTTTTTAGCTCATCCCACAAATTTTCGATGGCATCTCTGAGCTTTGAGACCATTCCATGACAGTGATCATGAAGTTATTTACTTGCGCTTCTCGAAGTGGTTTCCCCTGGCATTATCATGGATATAAATTCCACCCCATGACCTACACTCTTTTCTTTCTCTTTGACTCTTTTCTTCAACACAACATGGCTTGAAAAGTTTTACTTGTCTTGGTTAGACCTACCTCCTTCCATCATTGCCATACGGCATAAGTTTGGTTTTATCAGTAAAGAAAATCTGGCTCCATTGAAGCTGAGTCCAATGCAAATGTTTGCTAGCAAACTGTAGGCGCTTTTCGGTTAGATGGTGTAATTTTGGGTCCATTAGTTATTTTATGAGGTGGACGAATGACCATTAATGACGAAGTAAAAGAGTAAAAAAATTATGGTTGCTGTTTTGGTAAAATAAAATTCGATAATTAAATGTGGTTAATTAATATAATTTACGCTCCTTACTTGAAATTAAGATTCTAAACACATCTGTTAAATCTGTGTGTTCTAAACCAAATAAATTATAAAGATGATAAAATAACTTTATAATGTTGTGAAGAATGTGTCAAATGTGTCATTGATTTCCTTTCTACAATTAAAAACAATTATATAAATGTAATTATATAATTATATGTATGCCGTTCGTAATCAGGAAATTTATTAATTTCGTTCCGTTCGTAATCAGGATATTTATTAATCGTATTTACATTATCCTGGCAACAAACACCCATTATTACATTACAATACAATTTGGTAGAGAAGTATGCAATTTGTAAAACGAGTTACTTATATTATTCATTTTATATATATTTCTGATTTTAAGTTTTCAATCTTACAAAATTTATAAAAGTTTACATTTACGATTCTTATTAAAAAAGGATTTCTTTTATAATTTGTGTTCCTTTTTAACCTTTTATAATTTGGTTTCCTTTAAACGTCATGGTAACAGACAATTATTAATTTTATGAACGCGGGAGATTCAAGTAATATTTACAGTACATTTAGTAATAAAATAATGCAACATGGTGTAAACGAAGCATTTTGAGAGGATATTTCAGTGATTTTGTCTATAATACCCAAATTAAATGATAGTTTGTCGACCATTATAGCACCAAGATCACGTAAGGTATTTTATACACATTTTTAAAGTTATTATAGCCTTGTAATTAGATAATAAAAATACTAAGGTACTTACCCAAGGAGGCTTCTGGGTCGGAGAGGTCCGAGAGCGAAGGGACCTTCTGCATGGCGCGGGGCTCCTCGGCTTCAGGGGGTTCACTCTTGATGCCTGCAGCGGCGCCGCCGCCCTCATCGCACTGTAATATTTTTATTATACACATAAATAAAATCGCATACACTGCAAATATTAAAACCCTTTAATTAACCATTTGTTAAACCTCTTACAGCAATAAGATATATGTTACAAGGATGACAGAAGGAGAAACAGAAAGCTCTTTATTCATCACTTGTCTTAAAAAATAAATAGGCTATATGAATTTTGTACAGATTATGGATATCTAAAACTATTCTCTTTTTCTATAGAAACGCGCTTCTTAATAATTGTAATATTTTTTAAGTTTCCAAAGTCCATTCAGTTTAAATTCACAGACATCATTTGTTAAATATAAATCTTTATTCGTTGAATTGAGAGGTCGGTATATCCCGTGATTGTAAATATTTAATTCTCACAAAATTTGTTAATCCAAAAATAATTACAAATTACTTAACTCAATGTATGAAATACATGGTTTTGACACAAGTCGGTTCACAAAGTCAACCGTACGCACAGGAACCATTTTTTTCGTCGATACGTGAGTTAAGTCATTCCTAAATCAAATCTCATTGGAATCAGTTTCAAGTCAATATTCTATTCACAGTGTGGTGTCCACTTCCGTTTGCCGCCCAAGCATGCCGTGTTTTAAAAGCATTCGCTGACAATCGAGACAATACGTTTAAAACATTGAAAACTCCGATCCATCTAGCGTTAGACTTATTTCGTAGAATAGGGATAGATTTGAAGACGTTAAACAAATAGCTACTTGATAATGTATGCTAAAGCAGCTCTATTCTGAATACGAAAGGATTCTATTGAAACGCGTTGCATGATTATGAAGTATTTTCCTTACAACAAAATCCAAAGAATGCAAGAATTACTTTATCAATGATTGTAACCAGATACAGAAGTCAATACTTCAATCTAAAATGTCTATAAATTGGTAGCTATAATGTTAGTAGTGTCTAAAATATATTTAGATAATTTTGGCATCAAAAGCCTTAAATACTTCTAAAGTTCTTTTGTTGCCCTTTTTTACGATCTATTAATTTGGATTTATGTCAAAAAAATAGCACGTTCATAAATATCTTTCGCAAATTCATATTTAATATAAGTATAAATATTAGAATATATTGGAAATTGGCTACCGAACTGTACCGGCAGAATAATCTGCTACCTATACGGCAAGAAAGGGAACGGATAAAATGTATTACGCACGTAAGGGAATACCCATAAAAAAACCTTCCCCTTCCCCTTCCCGACTCCAAATCACTGTCATATATTTGGGAAGAGACCTTTGTCCAGCAGTGGGCATTAACAAGTTACTGTACTGTACTTTACTTCACTATGTAAGAACCGATAAAAGCAAAACTGACTTGAGTTTCACTCACTTTTTTTTTTATAAACACATGAGCTCCTCTCGTCATTTTAATAAATATAATTATAGGTTGAGTGTGTGTGACAAATTAAATTGAAATGTAATACAATCTAGTTGACTTCTAGCTACTAAACATATCATAAATATAATCCATAACACAACAAGTAATCACGATGTATATCAATATTAGCCAATGAAAACGTCAAAATTGAATCAGTGCGGCCCCCTCGGGTCAATCAGGCCCGTCACAGCCGTCACTATAAGTTCATTGTGATTCTATGAAAGGCCATTGTTGAAGTTTTTACGCATGTTAGATGTTTCGATCTCTGTGAAACTGCTGCTACAATACACATTTTATTTTAAACCTAAAAAATTGTAATCTGTATTTATATATTAACTATCGCCTGCCTGCGGATTAGGCCGCGT
This sequence comes from Bhutanitis thaidina, assembly GCA_029286595.1. Lineage (NCBI taxonomy): Eukaryota > Metazoa > Arthropoda > Insecta > Lepidoptera > Papilionidae > Bhutanitis > Bhutanitis thaidina. Next base: position 4,880,334 of record JAGSMS010000028.1, on the reverse strand, counting down.
TGTCACTATCACAACAAGAGAACTGAAATAAAAACATCCTACGAGTATATCCTATTCCTTTCCATAATCTGTAACAAAGTCATGAAAATTCTTTAGTATGCGCTGGTGTGGGTCATTGTTGTGATGAAGTTATAATAGTGCACAAATACGTGCATTACTTCATTACACCTTACCTTCAATTGTGTGGAGTAACATCTTTAAAATTTGGATGTTTTTATTTATGAACTGATTTTTCTTTACCGTCCATTTCATGTTCGACTCCATCATTAGACTATTCAAGTCCTCTGCTGAACATAGGAATCTCCGAAAAAGCGCCAGCCAAACTCTCCACTCTGGGCAAGCGGGTTGGAGAATACACTGCCGGTAGTGCATCACTAGTGCAAGAGGGATTTGAGAAGCTGTACCGGATTTGTATCGCCAGAGCCTCGTTGATCTAGTTATAGCTAGCAGGGTGCACCACGTTCAGGCAATTTAGCATTTGGAGTAATTCCCCCAATACACCATATTAAACTTAGCCTTAGAGAAAGAAATAAACCAATGTAATAACAAAAACCTGAAAGAAAAAAATTCTAAGAGAAATAAAGAATTCCCAATCTTAATTTTTTCTCTAACACGTTATTCAAAAAAGGTATGTAGGAAGTAAACTAAACTGAGTTAATAATGATAGGGGCGTTGTAGTTAACCTGTAAACAGACGAGATATTTTCGTGCACTCTAAGGAGGGTCGTATCGCCCTCGACAAGACAAAATGTTCTCGGCACTTTGTAATCAATGAGGGGCACGAACCCAATTCAGTAACATTTGAATGTCAACGATTGACGAATCATTTATTATTATCTACCCCCGTCTATAGTTAATATAATAATAGACGTTCACGGTTTAACGGTCAACGCATATTTGCGGGTTCAAATACCAACAAATATATATGTGAAACTCTGGTTACATTGGTTATGTTAGTGATTGTTTTACGTATCTCTGACACTGCATCTGAACCTTGGTCACATTACTGTAGCTCCAAATTAAATATAGGCAGATTAGGACGACTGACTGCCTTTGTGTTGGACTGGAAGGTTCCGCCACGTTTCAAAACTGTCAAGAAGATATAATCATCGAAAGTAGTGTTACGACATACATAACACTACTAATATAATAAATGTGACGTACAACACATACACATGTCATTGGTTTCTCGGAAACGACTCTGACGATTTGGATAAATTTTGGTATTTAGATAATGTTATACTTTCCAAGTTTATCTAGTTGTGTGTCATCCCTAAGAAAACTCGTATTCTCATACAAGCAATTTAAATCTCGGCGCCTTTTAGTGCAATCGGGCATAAGACATTACTAACAGAACACGGAGCGCGCACTTTGCACATACTGTTACCTCAATATTGTATGAGAATTACATATTTAAATTTATTAATATATATTTATATAAACGATAATATAATGTAACATATGCAATAACAATGGGTCATAGCCTAACTGTCTGCTCAGTGTGGAGATCGTATTCTATCCTGTTGTTACCTTATGGACTGTTCGTATATTCAGAGGATGGTCATGATGTTTCTATAACTTTGAACTAGTATTTACTATATTCTAACTAGTAAAATGTCTATTGAAGTTAAACACAGTCCACACAAGACTACGTTGACTTTTTTAAAAACATTTTAAGGAAGTAGGTAATATATGGTCGAGGTTAATTGACAATTTGTCGTTCACTCACGATCGTTTCTGCGGTGATGTGTGTGGCGTTTCGAACTTGTCGCACTATATCACGTGTCACCGCCGCAAAGCTCTTTTTAAACGACGGGGAAGATCTCGTGGATTATTTTAATCCCTTAATGTTTAATACTAGGAAAATAACGATCACAGTAAGTACCTTTTGAGTGATATATATTGTGGGGAGAATAAAAAATGTCTGCTTTAAAGCTTTGTGTCTTAGTAATCTAAATATACCTAAAATTAATGAAATATAAAACAGAAGGTTGTTGTTTAAAATGAAACAAAATAAAATATTCCTTCTAGCAGAGTAGCATCATCATGCGGAACAAAGGCCTTGGTTATCTTTTTTTATGGAATTGGATACGTTGTCACCCCTGAGGACTACGATAGAATGCCTCAAAGCCTGTAATTATACTGGTTCAGTAAACTTGACAAAGCGGAACTCCGGTTGGCGGTAGAGATAGGTGAGAGGGTGGTGTCTACCTCGACGACTCTTAGGCAGAGAATGTGCCTACCACCTAGTATATAAGATGTAACACATAAGCGAGGAAGTTGGTGAGTGTAGTTAGTACTTAGTGTATACAAGTTTTAAATGTAACCGGGAGGTCATAACACATGACAAACTAATATTTAAAACGTTTAAAGAAGATATCCACAATCCTAATTGCAAAATACGTTATGAAAGCATTCTGCAGTGAAAATTACCAGCATTACAATTTTTCATTACAGCTTGTTTTGTTTTCCATTACATTGTGTTAGGTTTAGTGTACATGTAACATATTTACAAAACATCAAAACTGTAAATCAAGTAAAAGGTACATACATTATTTCTACTAGCTTAAGCGTACTTGTTCAAAGTTACTCTAGTGACTCTTGTATTAAAAACTGCCATGAATAAGAAGAAAAAAATATTTTAAATGTATATGAAGTTCTTACAACTTACAGCTGTTTTGAAGAGATAGATGATGGAGTAATAGGAAGTCCGTCAACCCGCTTTATCATTGCCTGTCGGACTCTACACGGATCTTTTATTTTCCTAAGTCAAGTTAAGAGTAACTATATTACGTGAAGTTTAGTGTTACAAAAGTCCCAAGTTCAATGGAATTCTAGTAATTTTTAGTAAATTTACTCGTATATACATATGATAGTATGTTATGTAGCCACGATAGCTGAGTAGGGAGGATATTACAGGGATCTGCGAATCAGCAGACTCTAGTTCGATCCCGCATGTGGAAAGGCTCGTACTAATGAGTTTTTCGCAACTTTTGTACGATGACTGACCTCTGACTACCCCGGTATTAATACCGGTATAAAAAAATAAAAAATGCTCATGCATAAGGTCGTGATTGTATTTTATTTTTTACGTCTGTAAGGGAAAATTCGAACTTGTATTTTTAATGTTATGTAATATGTAATATGTTTACACAACAGCTTCATTACCCTTTCGGGGGGCATTTGCCATGGCCCTGCAAAACAGTTACATTCAAAACCGTCATTGTTATAAACTTGTATATAAAGACCAGCAACTGATCACAATAATCAATGCATATACGTGCAGAAATAAATGTTAGTAAAGTAAATTCACTCAGTTTTTAATCGCGGTTATTTATTTATGTCGGTCGACTGGCGCGTAATTGAGCTCTTAGGGTGTTTGCCAGCAACTTTATTCTTGCGTCTTCATTTAAATAAGTCGAAGACAGATTTTGAGTAACAGGGAAATCATTTGTTAGTTGGAGTTCGGGATTGTCCCTATGCTTCTGGTACAATCTAAAACTTTATCCGGCCGTTTTAGCTCTACATCGTATTTGCGAAGATAATGATGCATGGATATATGACATAGTAATTTATTTTAGGTTGACGAAAAATAGTGGCAGTAATGTGAATATGCAATGAAAACTTCGAAGCATCACAACGAAACATCTCGAATGTTCCACGACAGCAAGTGACAGTCAACATTATTATTAGATTAAATGTTAAAGAGAAATCACAACGAATTTGTCATATCCTTCGGAGCGGACGTAACTAGTGGCCCTGTAATTGGGGACCGGATATCGTAAGGCAGAACCCTAATGAGACACGCTCAGATGCCTCCACTAATTCTCAAGATATTTTATTATTTCGCCTATAATGTAAATAAATAACATTCGGTTAGTTTTATTTCAATTATAGGTACATTTATGAGTTTCTTTCTTCGTAGGATTCTGTGATAAATATTTTAAAGAGATTTTGGGATAGATAAATGTTTTTTAATAATACCGGCGCCTATTTTGATACTTAATGAATATAATTTTGAAAACTGTTATGTTATAGTGTCATTGAGTATAAAGGCAACAGAGAGAAAAAACCGTCTAACGTCTTTATATATATATATTATATGTAGTAGCCGCGGAAAGCGGCAATGGGCTATCGATAAAAGTTTTGATATTTTAACAGAAACTGTCTGTCACTTTAACGTAAAATACCTTTCGTTTAAAATTGTGAATATGTCTTTCTTTTTTAATAATTAATCATTAGGTGCACTGGTTTTCTTGTTGGTTGACACGAATTTTATTTTATTCTATAATTTTAGTTACTATTGGTTTTTTTTTTTAATACGGGATAAGACGCTCGTTTTGCACATATCCTGGTCATGTTGGCTCAGTAAGGGTGAAATGCATCAGAGCGTTGTATCGCTCGACGATAAATGCGACAACGGCGGAATTAATGAATGTAATTCCAGTGCACACTCACCGAAATACATCCCATTCTATGGGTACCTACTATACTATACCTGTATGGCGATATTACCTATTCTATGCCGATACACGGAACTATCCAGCTTGATTAAAACAAAAAAGCATGGTCGCCAGTGCCCCGTCTGTTATTAAGTAGCACACTACTTAATGCATGCAGAGGAGGTTGACCTTCGGGGAAAATAAGTTTATGTCCCACTACTGGGACGTATTTACACTGAATCCTAGGGATCACTTTTAATACGGCTAAAAAATAAAAGAAAAACAATGAGGATAAATGTTTCGTATTTATATTAAGCAGTCCTGAAGATATGAACATTCCAATACTTAGGTGAATAATACAAGTCTATGAATACCACTGTAAAGAATAGTTTTTTAAAACCTGCTACCAGTACTAAGTAACTCTTTTACTGCTTACTTTCTTACCAGTCGCCATCTTGCTACGTAAATCACGTCAAGCTATACTTCATGATGACATTTCAGAGCTGAGTTAGGTGTTAACTTCATAACTGTCGGCGGCCTCTTTATTTTACCCTTGTTCATTATTAATGACTTAGTGCTGTGATGATTTAATGATAAACCATGCATTCATATTTAGAAGTGTCCAAAAACGTATTATTTATGTATTAAGTAAATGTGCATAGACAAAATAATCAGGGGACAAGTAATTATCAAAATTTTGCTTTCTATGACATATCCTATACGTTATGTCTAAAATAATAAGTTACACATTTAAATGTATTTAAATTATTTAGTAATTAAATATTTCAATCGTAAGTAAATAAAAAAGCCAGTTCTGAAAACTCCAAAACCTAAATAATCTGGTTATATAGTTATTATATCTTTATTTTCTCGCAATGTGGTGACGAAAGTTTCTTCCCATAGGTATCGTAAGAAGCGAATAAGGAAAAAGGCTTGTAAATCTCATATGGTAAAATATATTTTTTTAATGCGATAAATAAATTTATCACAAAAAAAATATAAAAGTATTCGCTCTCTCGACCGTATACCCAATATTGCACCCCTATATTGGGTATACGGACGTTAGAGGTCTATCTACATATTACTTTTTTTCAAACCACTTTTCACCAGAGATCCTTTGTGACAGCGTGACAAGTGATGAACCTGTCGTCGTGTCCAGGTCAACTATACAAATTTTACATAAGTTTCGAAAAACTTATAGACACGGTGCCCGCCACCACAATTTTTTCACCAATCTGATTTTCAACAGATACGTAAAGATAAGATTAACAAATATTTCATAATTTTTGTTAATGTTTTAGTTAAGTGAAGATGTATTACAAATAAAGTTACCAGCAGCACTTTCGCAATCTTTATAGAAACACAAGTAAATTTAATAATATTAATTACATTAAAGAAAATCTTCACAAGTCATCATCAATATTCACATAACTCATTATCTTCTTGTTATGTGTTATATTTTAAATTCAACAATACATTGTAACCCATTCGTAAAAAAGTCTTACCACTTTTTCCACGCATTTAGCTAATGTCGAAACTCATTAGTAAAGCTTAACGTCAGTGTCACGGGCAGATTTAAAAATAAAAGAAACAAATAAAAAAGAACATCGGCTTTGAAATAGGAACTTTAGCTATTTCTCTACTCTTTTGGGCCGGCGATGATTGATTATAACCGTATCCGTAAAGATTGTTTTCAAATAAACCACTTCATTAAATTTCTGTAAACACTGGCTGTTACTATATTAAAGCACGTACTCATTTTATTTCAAACACCTGTACTGCTCTTTACTATGTCTTTCTGCTCTATAAAATTTTATCTTTTTTTTCTCTTTACTAATTAAATAGGGTTTTGTCGCAGACGCAGTGACCACGTCACCCCAATCGTGCTACTTATAACATCTTCTTTTAAAATACTTAGACACTAATCTATAGTGTACTTTTGCTTCGTCTATAAAAATATTTTGGAAATGGTAATTAGAATGCTTTTAAAGGATAGCGGCTTTCCGGAAACCTATGAAGACTTGAAAATAGTGTCTCGTATACATTTTTTAAGTTATAAGTTATTAAATAAATATTTCTATATAAAGGAAATAACGTATTGCTCTGTTAATTAAATACGTAATTATATCAAATGTGGCATAATTTCTTTGTTTTAGAGTGCGGTGAAACCGGGGACACGGAGACAAATCGCGCACGGTCCGTTGCGCCGCGTCGACGCATCCGGCAAGTTGTCCTGCCTTAACCGACCATAGGTTGACAGAAGGCGCAAGCCATCTATCTTTTGAACATAATGTATGACTTTTTAAAATGGAAAAAAAATTGTGATATGCTGGTAATACTTGGCATTGAGCTAAAGTTTGATTAAAAACTGTATTTTCATAGTTGTTTTACTAAAAGGGTTGCGTAACTTTTTTTTAAAAGAATTTGATGAATTTTTCTAAATATTGTACCATGAAATATTACATAATACATCATTACGAATTCTATTTTATTTTCTTCGTCCTCATTAATAATATCTCAGTCAGTACTCAAAATAGAACAAAGAAAAAAAAATTATTCACCTTGAAAGTTCTGTTATGGATTCATTTGAACAAGGTAACATTTCATTAACAAATATTACTTCAGTTTATCATTAATTTGGTTACATTAATGTTTTATCTATCATATAAAGTCCATTTATGTTAATTTAATTCTCGTGTATGTGCCGACTTTGAAACAAATTGCTACACACAGCTCGCCATGTTTCTTCAGTCCTGTCTTTACTAAAATTCCAATATGACTACGTGTAAATATGGAGTTTACACTACTGTCCAGTTTGACGAGTCAACCCCGCCTTAGTACTTACTAGCTTTGCACAAGTTTTCTTTTTTTTATTTGCACTATTACTCAGAATGGACATGAATAGTACCACTGATATATATGATATGTGGTGATAAGGAACCATGTAACTTACAGAAAGAAGGAATTATTGTTACAGAAATTTTGATGAAGTAAACAGCTGTTTAGAAAGAAAGAAAGAAAGAAAGAATGAAAGATTATGATATTTATTTATGGGAAAGTTGTTTCTAATGATGTGATATGGCAAATAGGCCTTGACCTGAACTGTCTTCGATTGATTTCACTAATTACATAATAACTTAAACTTAACTTAACGGAAAAATGAGCCAACGTGGTAGCGGCTCACCTGATGGTATTCTTGCTAAACATCAGTATGTATTGAAGTATTACAATAAGCTAAATCTGTTATATATTAGCTTGAGTACTTTCGGATTATGGACCATTGGACAAAGAACTAACTAACCATGTGCACTGTCAAAGACAAATAAAACATTCGTAGCATGGTAAAGAAAGCCACCATGCGTTAGCATTTATTAATAAAATTTGTTGCTAAGATAATAAAAAATTTAAAAGACCCACGTGCACTATTATTTTTATTTATTTGTTTGGATATACTCGTATTTGTTGTACACAAATATTAGCCGTGTGGTAGTGGCGTAAGTATACGACCAACTTTTTCCTTTGGGCGTTGTCAGAGACGATTAAGGGAAAAGCCTTGAAAACGTTATGACAATTTCCGAGTGGTAACTTGGCACCCGTCACGTTTTATCTCCCGGAGAAGCGAAAAGTGGATTGTGGAAGCTCGTTAGGCTACGCTGATTCCCCGACGCCCAATGGAAATCCGGAATCACCGCCTGCCCTCGGGGGTAACAGGAGTTTATATATTAATAAAAGCAGTTTCTGTTTTAGTTTCTAAACTTTGTGTAGAGTAGTGTTTGAAACCAGGATTAACAAGTTTTCTCATTATATTTGAACGCGAATACGCATTCGAATAGATGCGACAAACTTTTCCTTACACGATCGGATATCCGGTCATTTAACGAACACATACTGGAATGACCAGTTACATGTATTAGGTTTAGAAATTCTAGAAGCTAAGAATAATAGTTAGATAGACTATAACGTGTTATGGAAATACAAAAAACTTTATTCAATACTTTAACGTGTTGTGTGGGTGTTTCTAAATTATTTTAAAGATGGTAAATTCCTTCCCTACCTAGGAGTCATCTGGGTAGATAGATAGATAGAATACGCTTTATTGCACACCAAAAACAGGAAAATAATATATAAATATAAATAGTACAAAAACATAATTAGACATGAGAGGTGGAACAATGGGTGGTCTTATCGCTAAAAGCGATCTCTTCCAGACAACCTTTGGATGGACAGTATTGTTACAAATGAATTTGGAAGTTGCATAAAAGCAATTGATGTACAAAGAAAAAAGTACATTCATATTTTGTATGTATTATTATATACATATATTATAGAAATACATACACATTTTAAAAACAATTATTATATATGTATACATATACATAGACTAAATCAAAACAAATATAAAAGAACCGTTTAAATAAACGAAGTTACAAAGATGATAGATAGTTGGCCTTGACGAGATTTTTAAAAACTGGAAAGGATTGGGCGCTACTAACCGATAGCGGTAGGGCATTCCATAAACGGACAGCTTGTACAGAGAATGAACTGTCCAAAAATTTAGTGGCTGAATAAGTTAAGAAACTGGCATTCTTAATTTCAAATTCTCCGATGACCTCAAAAACCGTGAATGAGAACCATGAAGGAATTCAAAACGTTGCTTAAGATATGAAGGGCAAGAAAGGTTATACAACATACATATATAATGATAGAGAAGAAAAAGAATATGTGCATTCCGGCGAAGGCGAATAGGTAGCCACTTGAGCTTAGTACGAAAATGTGAAACATGATGATACTTGCGTAGACCAAATATGAATCTTATACAAACATTTTGGAGTCGCTCAAGCTTATCAAGTTGATCTAGATACCTGACATCTGACTAATCAACAATTGGAAGGAGAAAAGACTGTGCAAGCGCAATCTTAGTGGCAGTAGGAAGAGAGTTTCGTAATCTTCTCAAAGATCCGGCAGAAGCAAAAAGTTTCCGACTTACTTCTTGCGATTGAGGTCCCCATGAAAATGATTTATCTATGATAATACCCAAGTTATTAACTTTATCACTAATGGGGATTACACTTCCATCAAAAATAACTTGGGGAGCCATAGGCAAATTAGATTTACCTATTAATTTCAAGCTGCCAATTATTATAACTTGGCTCTTTGATGGATTGACTTTAAGACCATACTCCTTGCTCTACTCCGAAATACGTGCGAGGTCTGCGTTCAAGGTATCAATACCTACAGCTAAATCATTAGGAGAAGCCTGGGTGTAGATTTGAAGATCATCTGCATAAAGGTGGTAGGAAGAACTTAATTTAGTTGATATAGAATTAATAAAAACAGCGAAAAGCAATGGAGATAGTGTGGGTGGCGTACCCAGTGGAACACCAGCAATGGTATTACACCAAGAAGAGAAAGTCTCTTCAATACGGACACATTGCCGGCGCCCAGACAGGTAACTTAGAAACCAATAAATTACTGTTGGAGATATGTTAAGTGAGCCGAGTATACCCAATAAGATGTCAAAATCAACACTATTAAAAGCATTGCTAAAATCTAGCAATGATAACACAGTTAACTTACCACTCTCCATTACCGATCTATACTGCCTTGGTCAATATATATATCTTAATATTGACCAAGGCAGTGACGGTACCATGGCCGGGACGAAAACCAGATGGAAAAGAATTTAGAAGCGAATTTTCACGTAAGAAAGCCCTCAGCTGATCATACACACGATGCTCTAGGACTTTAGAAAGGAACGGTAAAATAGATATAGGACGATATTCAGAAACGGATGCAAAATTACATTTCTTATGTAAGGGTATAATTTGTGCAACTTTCCATGTTGATGGAAACACACCAGAGGAGACAGAGAAATTCAGGATATGACAGAGAACGGGAATAAGAAAGTCGATGATTGGAAGGATCATATTACGGCTGATACTGTCGTTGCCAACGGCATTAGAGGTAATGATTAAAACGTCAAAAGCAGAGAATTGATTATAAACAAAAGGCGAATAATCCAGATTAGGTAGAGAAGTAAGATGTTTAGAGTATTCATTTTTGAAGCCCTATTAGAGTTGGATGAAGCACAGAAGTGATGATTCAAGGAATCAATATTTAAATCTCTAGAGAGTTTATCATTACGTGACTTTCAAACTCCTAGTGATTTCAGAAAGTTACCACACTCTTATTCATTTCTGCCACCAAAAAGTAGTGTAACTACTACTGTGTTCCGGTCTGAAAGTTAGTGGTCCAGTACAATTACGTTCCAGTATATATTAGTAACGCGCACGTTTTAAACCCCAATGCAATAAAAAAAGATATTCAGTATTTGGATATAGATCATGAATATTTCGCTAGATTATCTAGTAAGTTAAGGTTCAAACGAAATGTGGAATATATTAACGCTACTAAGATGTAATATTATACCAATCCTAGCGACTGAGCATTCGCCGGGGTGATCTTCAATTTTGTCCCTACTTGTCTTATTCCGTCAGATATCTCCTTCTCTGCCAAAACCGTGCACTTTTAAGGGGTGATTGAGTGTCACCTAAACAAATGAACTTTTAACATTGTAATCTTATAAATAGATAAACATTATATTATGAAAATGTGCAATGATGTTCTCCCCTTTGGCGACATTTTTCAAATATTATTGGCAGTAGACACCTGCGCAGGAAAAATTATAGTGCCGTAAGTTTACGCGCAAATTCAGAAAACCTTCCCACAACCAAATGTTATGCTTATATCGGAGGAAGGGCAGATGTAAAGTACGAAACGTGGGACGCGTCGCAACACAAGCAAAGCCTAAAACTTATAATTTGTGTGTTGCACAAAGAACTCGACTCAATAACCTAACCACTTAGCAACGCTGTCGTGGCTGTAATATTAGTGAGATGATTCATGGCTTTAGAACTTTACAGTTCATATTTCGCGAACGAATAACGTACGAACAAACTATAAGGGACTAAAGCTTGCTTGCTTAATAAAATTAATAGTCAACCGCATGAGGACGGTTCTCACCAAATCAAGCCTCAAGCTGAAGGAGACCTTCTTTCGCATCGGCGCCGCCAGCGGCGTTGGTCCCTCGTAGAACGCCGCCTCCTCCAGACCGAAGTCCGATTCGCTCTCTGTCCACTCCAGCTTCATTGTGCTGGGACTGGAACAAAAAAGATTTATAAGACACAATAATTTGAAAGATTGAATAAATAAACATAAAGTGAATAGTAGAGTTTGCCGTGTAAAAAAACGTCTCGTGCCAATAATTATCTCCGATTTTATTCAGACAGTCAACAATTTTAGCTGTTTATTTAATTTATTATTTTGCTTTCATTTACAAAGATAAACACAGTAACTACCTGAATGGAGCTATAGCTTGTCGCCACTCTTGAACAAAAGGAAGTATTATTATCTCTGTCAATTTTTCGGTGCCTCTACACGAGTCAAAAAGATAGCTCATGTAAGTTTGGCAACATCGCACTGTGCTCGTAATTCATGTCAGTGTGTGACTGACTAGTCGGTCAAATCATCGTGATTTGGTGCAGAATTAAAGTAAAATATTAATAAATTTCATCAGACTGGCCAGAAATTTTGTGAAAATATGTCGTGTGTTGTTTCCACCAGAAAAACGAAAGGATGCGTATATCCAGAATTGTCATTTCAACAATGACAAGTCATTCTTTATCTTTTACAACTATTATCTCATTAACTACTGAGATTTTTTAAAAAAGTTCTTTTTAAAGTTTTTTAGTTTATTAGTTTAAAAGTATATTATGTTTATTATTATTACATAAATGTTATTCCATAAATAATTGAACCCGTAGTAAATAAAACAGCGTAATTTTTTTAAAGCAGAATAGCAAGTCATTAAATATAAAGTTATTTATAATAAAACATGCATGCAATTATCTATTCTTAATTTCTTCATTACTTTTCTTAGAACACTCAAATCTCATCAAAGCAATCGAAATTAGCTAACACTTTTGTACGTAACGAGTTGATCCGGCCGGAAACTATTCCTCCAGACATGTGTACTATCTGAATACTTCACAAAATCAAACTTTAAACGATAACAGTAGAGTGTGAAATCGTATGACAGTTTTGTCAGCATCAAAGCAAAAGGATTGGGTGATTCGGTAAATATGTCGTCAGTCGAATTCGGCACGTTAGAACTTCGGCCGGTACTGTCTTGTCGTTGCGCCTAATATCCGGCGGAAACGTTCATGATACTGACACCATGGAGGTTATTGTCTTGTAATTGAAACGGTGTGGTGATTTGTCGCTCATTTGTGTTGGAGGGTGATTCTGAAATACGACATCTGAAATACACTTTGAAGGCAATTTGTTCGGTCCTGACTATGAATTGTAGCTGGTTTTGGCTGATTGAAGTTAAAGAATAGCAATGTATTAGACTATTTTGGTACGATTTGTTTCCTTGATATGTGGAAGATATTATCGTAAATGAAATGATCGAAAAAATTAGGGTAAATGTTATTTAGAAGTATCGTTAAATAAGACGATAAAGTATTTGATAGCACCAATTCTTAAATTAAACAATTAATTTAAATGAATAGCAGTATTACTTCGCTTTTACTAAAGTCTTAGGCAACTTAATATTTTGAAAGGTTGAAGTTCATGACTTCTATATAAGCATGATATTATTCCGAAAGTTAAAGGTAGAAAACTAAATTTTCGTTATTTTATATCCGACGCAGCGCTTTTGCTCATGTTTTTTTAATATGTATCACAATGTAAAATTTAATTGAAAGTATGTATATTTTTTCGTAGTAAACAAAATAATTTTTAAGAGTTGCTAGTATTTTTTTTAAGTAACATAATAATAATATAATAATAAATACATTCATAAAGAACTAATAACATTGTATTTTAGAACCATAAATTTTTTAATGAAGTTTCTAATTAACCTTGTGTAAATTATAGCTCGTGAACCTATCACTATCACTTATATGCGTGACGAAACAATTTCATCTTTATTCATTGATATTTCAATACCACCTAGTCACAAAGAAAACCCAATATTTTTGGATTTACATTCACAAAATTTCGGCTTTCCTTACTACGTTACGCATTAACGTGTAATAAACACGTTTGCGAAGTATCCTTGAAACTGTTCAAGGTTCGATGTCACTTACGACTATCTTTCGTGTTCAAAATAAAACGCACAGTATCTAATCGTGCGATAAACTATCAAGATCATTGATCAAAATAATATTCGACAATTTACATAAATGGCTTCGGGAGTCGAAAATTTCCAACGGTGATCCAATTATTGCCAATTTATTCGCCTTTGCCCTTAGCGATTTATAAAAAAAACTTGAGCCGTTATGCGCTGTAACAAGAGCTTCATTTCATTGTGCGTTAACACAGATAATTTGTTGCCATAAGGTTCCCGACCTTTAAAGGCTCACGCGACTTCGCATGTTAACCTTATATCTTCTGCATTACATGTTGGCTAATTAGCTTACTTATAACCGAATTGGCAAGTGAAAGTATAATCAAAATGGCACTAAGAATAACTGGAACACTTTTGAGGGCTAGAAACATATTTAATTTTTGGCTATCAAAAATAAATGTAAGGTAATGTGCACAAAAAGAAAAATAAAAGATTCGTAATATTTATTAAGAAAAATAATTATTATATAAATTTTACCAGGACGACCAAGAATTATTATTTTATATGAAATTGTTAAACGCTGTTAGACTTGGTCAACGTTTGGAAAAAACTGCAAAGATCAAATTAATGAAAAAATGTTAAATCCTAGGTAACAAGAAGCGTAAATTACTTCCCATAAAGTCTACCTTCCCCAGAAAGACTCCTTAAAACCAGTTATAAGGTTAGGCCGGACAGACAATTTTTTGAAGGGTTTTTAAGTTTTAATAACGTACAAATAAATAAATAACCTAGTTGTTAAAATAAATTAACACACTAAAGTATTGAAATAAATATTAATTAAATTAAGTTAATTATTTATATTATAAATCATAATTAATTCTAATCTTTGATATCATAAATTTAATATAAACAATATTTGAATTGCGGCAACAAAAAACGTAGTGTTGTATACTCTTTGGTGTCTATATAATTAAACTTCGCTGTCATTTGACCGTCATCACTTTCACAATGGCAAAAAGATTTATGAAACCTACAATAAATTGGCAGGAGATAGAAAAAAGGGTGTCACCGGAGCAGAAAACTAAATATTTCACGTTTAGAGCAAAGTCCGATGGCTATTTGCAACGGTATTTTTTTTTGCAATATTATCATTAATTCATTATAGTCTATTACAGCTCCACTGTTGAACAAAGGCACCCCCAAAAATTGGCACATAACACGGTCCAGAGCCACACGCATCCATCGACTACCTATACTATTGTGCTGGTTTTCACTCCATCTTGTGAGAAGATCGCCAGCCACTTCGTTGGCCTGTACGACGTCGCCACTCGTTAACTTTTCTTCCCTATCGGTTATGTGTATGAGCTACGAGGCCGGCAGCTTTCTTTCCTTACAAACATAGTTTAAGGAAAGAAAGCTTTGTCGTTCTATCTCGTGGAGAAACCACGAATATAACCCTTTCCATGTCTTGATTTGCACTTTGTGCGACCGCGTTTCAGTCCCGTATCACAAGCTATTTACACATTACTACAGATATAATATTTATTTTTTAAATTAATTAAAATTTATCTAATATTTAAAACGCTATCTGAGATGTAAATTTACATTAGTAAATGGTTCCCTAAAAATAAATAGGGATTGCCTACTTTGAATTAAATTTTAATTGGCACAGACTAGATAATTATATAATGATATTTAGATTCATACAAACTATTTTAGATTACTATATAATTTCTTGTATTTACGCGAACACATTTAAAATTAAACGCGATAAAATCTGAAAATAGTTTCATTTCAAATACAATATAATTTTTGTAAAACAGTGTTCGCGCCAATCCTGAAGAAATGCCAAAACTCGATTGGGAAACTTACAATAAGTTAATACCATTACCAAATCTTATTGAAAAATTTAAATCGGAATTGGAGAAGTTCAAAGTCCCTTACCCAGCAGATACTCTAACGCCTAAAATAGACGAGCAGTGGAAATCTTTGCAAACAGAAATCGAGAAATTCTGCGCTGAACGAGAAAAAGAAATCGAGAAGTAAGTAGAGAATTCCGGAAGATTATTGGAAACTGTCTACGTAGTCTCGGCCCGCCCCCCACAAAATACTTTATTTGGAAGTGTGCGTGAAAATATACACAAATTACAACTGCTTTTGCAAAAGCGATCTAAGTGCTGCACATCCGCGCCCGACGCATACACGTACTTTACTGATAAGCTAATAGCCTCAAATGATGCAGCGGAGGGCACGCTAATATTTTGTAGATCATCTCTAAACCCTTTATGCTTAACCCAAATTTAATACGAGGTTGTTATCTTAGTACTCATTCACTTAAAAAGGAAATTAGGAAAATGTAAAAAGCTTTTAACAAGGGTAAAACGCCTATTGAGCTAATAATACCGAACCCCGTAACTATTTATTTCGACCACAATAACAACTAGAAGTATTTATTACACGTGCATCGTTCTTACGACGTGGCGATGTAAATGGGATAAGATCGGAAGAACGGCCAGGATAACTAATATAAAGGCCTGAAATCTATTATTTATAAACAATGAACATTTTTTCGACACAACGACTCACTCATATTATAGTATAAGTGTGGAAATTACATTATCTAACTTAGGTAATTATTATATTCACGTCACTTGCGATATTTAGATATTATCTTATGAACTATCTTAGATGTGTGGTGAAACTTTTTTCTTGTGAATGAGTTTTAATTATGGAAGAAAGGGTAACGAACGAGCACAATTTTGATAAGGCTGTTCCATCTGTATCATCCACTTTCCAGGCATTACCTTAACATACGGCTTCGATGTTATTTAACTATAAAGAACGGTGATTTAGACAGATTGATTTTATTACAAATATAAAAATGTATGAAAGTAATAAATTGTTTTGTTTTAAGAGCTGCCAAAGAATTAACAAGGATAAAAGCTCTACCGAAATTTGAGGACATAACTTTAGAGATGTATTACGATTTGTACCCCAATGAAGCTGTGGATCCAGTTAAAAAACCGACCTTCTGGCCTCATACTCCCGAGGAGCAGATCGGATATATAGCTCCCGAGCAAAAAGCACTAAAGAAGAGTAGTGGGCATTGATATTACAATGTTATTTTTTTAATATTACCGATTAATCTTAAAATTCCTCTTTTTGTTTTGAAAGAGTTGGGAAACGTGACAATAAATAAATATTCAAAATTTTTCAATCGTAATTTTTTTTCCCAAACCATGAAGACAATCACAAAACTCACGCCTATAATCCGCCACAGATTAGGCAAAGGTGTCAGTGCATATACTCTATAGAGTATTGACTGAGACTTGTCAAAATTTTGTACACAAAATCAAAACGTCATAGGTTATCAGCCTGAAACGCTTCTCCAATACTACTAAAAACGTGGTGTTTATATACTCCTTGCATACTACGTAAAACACTGAAAAAAGATGTCATGTAATGTACAAAAATTGTGATCCTATTGTCTCGTGGTCAGAAAGACCTTGAGTAATTATTTAATACCGACAGCCGCATCAAATCCCCCGGAATTAATGAGATGTTTCCCTCCACAGCGGGCCATTTACAGGCTGCTAAAATTGTTTTTTACATGAAGTCACTATAGCCTCGACTATCTGTCGTCCTCGACACGAAGTTCTTCTTTTATTATTGTGCTCAAAAAAAAATTGTATCCGCACGAGAAAATTGGTCGTGAAGTTGGTATCATATAAATGGCAAAATTTTATTTTACTTAAAAATATCATTGCAGTAATATAGAACAGTTTTCTTTAACACTTTCATTAAAACACATACGTCATTGCACGCCCATGCCGCAATTGAAGTTCAAGCAACGCTTCACTTATTGTCTATGGACATAAAGAAGGGCTGCAGTTCGGTTAAATTTAGACGCATTCAGGGTCGCGGCGGAGACGTGCAGCCAAGAGATCGCGCGTGGCAAATTGTGACTGATGATTGGATTGGATTTCACAGCGATTTATTTTCAGATATATTAGCGTCTGGAACTAAGAATGACTGATTGCTGTATCTTATTCAGAATAATTATTTCTGGTTAAAATAGAAAGTAACTACGTTGACATTGTTAATTCATAGTCATAAACATCGAAAATATCAGAAACTCAAAGTTATTTTTAAATTACTTAAAAGATACGCTTTGTACTATAGTTAAAATGGCTCTTTTAACGTAGTTAAAAAATACAAATTAACTATGATTCGAAGTTATATCTTACGAGTATGTGTATGAATGAGTATGAATTCGAAAGCATTCGGCCGCTGCCAGACGCCCGCTTCACTTCTAAGAAAAGTAACTCTGTAACCCAAGTTAAGTATTTCCAACTCTTAGAAACGCGGCTAAGTATTTGCGATTCGATAGCGCACTGTATAGAGCATTGTTTATTATAATTATTGTCGAAAATTAAAATGATTAGTGGGATTGTAAAATAAGTATCCAATAGCGATATTTATAAATAACATAAAATAATACAATGCATGTAATAATGCAATATCTTTAAAGTGCAAGCAATAAAGTGGCGTAAAATAATCTGCTACCTTAGGTAGTCAGAAAGAATCATCTAGACCATTGCCAGACTGTATCTATGGTATGAGTTCTCTAGTTCTGCGATCTCCATACCCCAAACGGGGGTATTAGAAGAATTTCTGATATATCTGGGGATACGGGAGAAAGCCTGCAGTAGACTGATGATCATAATGATACATTTTCTACTAAAGATGTACGAACTAAATTTTGCATCAATTTACTACAAACAACATTCATAATATATTAAATGTAAAAGTATACTCTATAGTTGTTAAAACAAGCTCAAATGACAATGATGAACAAAATTAATATCATATAATAATAATTCCTATATATACGTTCTTATATAATTTCTAAAGTTTGTATCTATTAATCAGGAAAAGAATTTAAGACTTGCAGCACTGTCTAAGAATGCCGAGAGTGTTTGTTTTCGAAGACTTTATCATTTAACAATGCATGTAAAAAAATAGTATACGCAACATCCCGTTCCGTTTCCTTGCTCGAGATGTTACGGGTAAACGCGTATCAATCGACAAGGTGGACGGATATCCGACGGTGTACCAAAAATAGTTCAGTGGGTAAGAAGAAACAATCATTGAAAACATTGTTCCATTTTAACTAACGTTTGTAATTATTCAAAGATTGATCTACCATAAGTGATATATTCCAATTCCCATTGTTTGAGTACCTCTAGAAGGGTAAAGTGACAACTAATCGATAGCGATTATGAAAAAAAATTGCACTTACAAAATTTATCGCTACTTCATTTAAATCTATGGCGGCATCTTTACAGCGTTCTTCATTCACTACCAAGAACTAATGGTATCAGTTAGCCGATGAACTATATGCCTTCAGTTTATTATTTAGGCGTGAGTTTTGTGATTATTTTATGCCTTTTGTACAGACAACAACCGTACCAGGACCTTGGAACAGTATGTCTGAATTTATTTAATAAAATTTAAAAAAAAAATAAAACATCTCGAATTTTCTCACCGGCATTACACAATATACTATTTTGAAATCTGCATGTCATGTGTGGCGATTACGCCTATTAAAGAGCTCTTATGTCCAAGAGTGAACTCCTTGGAGACTATTAAAGAAGGAAGATTAATAGAATATTGAAAGATATTATATTTTATTTTTATTTAAAAAAAATCATGTAGAACATTAGATAAAAATGTTTCCGTAAAGAAAATTTAAGGTATGTAAGTAACTAAAAATAGCACAACTCCTAAACTTCGCCTTTCACTTCGATTGACAAATGGCGACACATAGAAAACAGGTTATAAAACCCACGTACATTTTATTATCAATACTAAAATTAATACCAAAATAGAGACTCCTACTCTTTGTTAAAAAAATTTAGTTAAATTGTAAAAAAAACGTGAATATAGTATCAGGATTACAAACATAAAATTGTCTAATAATACTAATATTTTCATATATTATAGTAATTTGCTACTCACTTTCAGATTTGATATCCGCCACCACGAGATCTTTTCTCTTAACCCTTATCATGTCATATCAATACAATTTACATTGTTGCAACACGTAATGAGTTATTCGTCTCTTACTACACCCACGGAAAGAAAGGGATAGACTCGTTACTACAATGGGGTAATAATTAAGGTAAATAAAGAATTATAATATTCAAGACAAGTTTGCACCAGTGATTCATGATGTATGAATACTTACCTTAAACTCACTTTCGTTATCAATCGTAAAATAAAGTTAGCAATTAATGCATGTAGTTTTAGGTAGTTAGCAGTAACTTTATATATAGGCCTACCTATACATATACACCTGAACTAGCCTATAAAGGGTAGATTGAGTTCCTATTATACTCATCGTTGACATTGCAATATATTATGTGGTCAATAAAGCAGAAGAGTCCCGTGCGTGGGTGTTGGAAGTGGAAGGGTGCGGAGCAGTCAGCCACCTGTTGCACGCATTCTATATTTAGTCTGGTGTCGACCCCGCACCCCGACGTCCCGCTCGACAGCCGTTCATAACTCTATGACTAATGTGAGAAACGGAACTTGGGATTGCTTTGACTTGACGCTATATGAAACTTTTGTAAGCATAAAATGGTTGCGATGAATATTTTTATAACATAAAAAATTTCATTACAAACAAATAATAACAGTTTAAACTATTTAAAAAGACTTCAACTTTTAATGTCCCGAGGCTGGCCAAAGGTCTCCTCTCATTTCAGACGATCCGCCATAGTGCTCCCGTATTCAAGTCTGGCCAAAGAAAGTGTGACCAGGAATTTTCTTAAAAGTTTTTACATGGCAACAATTATTAGATAGCAAACGTTGCCGAATACATAAAGGTGATTTTGAGTATGATGAATGATTGAATTTTATTTAAATAATAATAAATGGTTTTATAACAAACTGTTACTGTTATTCTTTATTATGAACAAATCTAGCACACAATACGATAAAGTCCGCCAAACTACAGGTAGTTTTCTTCTTTCCGTTGATAATACAGGTACAAATATGGCGGTAGCTTCACATATCCTCGATTTCTTTTTTTATTATTTCTCAACTATACTGGTTACTTATGCTGTGACGTTTTCCTGTACCATTGAGTACGTAATAAATTAAGCACTTAAAACAGTAGTTTACAATTTTAGTGGTGCCGGAGCCGAGAATCGAACCCAGGTCCTGCGCATATTAGTTCTAACATTATCTAGTTCTTACATTATAAATATTACCAGGTCTTTGATAAAATACAATCAGCAAAATAGACATTACCAGATGTAAAAATATAAGCATATTGTGTGTTTATGCCTTGGTTAAGTTCTTTCTTAGTAATAATTAATTGTATGTGTGATGAATTAAGGGGATTCATTATTTATTGATTTCTGTCATTACTATAAAGTAAAATAATAAAAAATTAAAATACCGTAAGTATATCTTTTATGGTGGCGAAAGTATCATAATTATGTTTACCTAAACACTATCATCTACTTCACCCTAAGCTACTTATAAATACTTTGGATGTAGATACAAAATAAAGGAACGTGGTCTGTCACTTCAGATGTAGGTATACTTGGTTGGTAGTGTTTTCAACACTTCGTCGTTTATCAAAACAATCTTTAATGTATTGCGTGTTGTGACTTTTCAAAAGCGTTGTATCTCGGGATCATTTCAAGGGCTAGCATTCTTTGAATTTCAATTTTATACAGCATGGTTTTCTAATTGATATGCGTCATGTGTCTTAATTTTGAGATACAAATAAAAAAGTGACAATAATCAAAATTTGTTCATAGTTTTAATAAAATATAAAAAAAATGTACTGCGAGAACAATTAAGAAAATTATGCAAATTAGTCGTGGTAGTTCTCAAATTTATTGATAGTAAAAGTAATTTACGTGGTATATCATTCATAACTTATTATACTTACACAAGAAGCCAACGCCCACTTTACGCGATAGATTGAATTAATATAACAATACGATACAAATACCGTTTTCGAAAACCAAAAAAGAAACGAAGTAATCTTGGTTAATATCTCCACATGTATAGTCGAGAATGGGCCAAGACCGTGAGAAGAATGCAATCGTTTAGGCGTTATCTTGTCCGTTGTCCATTGTCAGCGCAGCCTACTCGTCAATATTCCTCGGACACTTCGATAGCTACCAGCGCGAACCTTGGCCTGCACCGACACCCACTCGGAGTACCTACACTACAAAATAAGGTAAAGCTTGACATTGTAAATATTTTTAACTGCTTTTTGGATTTGGTTGAAGATTTGGCTACGACAAAAAAACTTAACTTTTCTTCAATGCGCAAAATGGTGCAGTTAAATATATATATTACTACTATATGTGGTACTTGTGTCTGATCTGTAATTTTTTTTAAATAACTTTAAGCACGTACCGACCATGACAACTATTCTGGGATTTCAAAGAATGGGACTATTCATTCTGTAAATGTCATAAATTGTGATTAAAGTATTTCGAAGTCTCTACATTTTTTATTTTTTAACTTAGCTTTTATTACACAGATTTTATTTATTTTCATTTACATATAAGTGTGTCCATTAAACTATGGGTGTTTAGTGTTGTATATCAGATTACTCACTGTTACCATAATTTCCATATATTACATAATTACTATCCCAGCTCAGGGTAAAGGTAAACGTTTTTTCGTCTTCACTTTCGTCTTCTACAATCAATTCACGGGTACGTATAAAATATGTAAACGTTCATATTGTAAATAATGCATGCATTCTACATTGGTTTTCTTTAATGCAAATAGGAATAACACTAACGACATCGTAATTAGTAAATAGATATAAGTAAAAAAAAATACAGAAGCTATTTCAATAAGGCGCTTTCTGTAACATCCAGTCAATACGATCAAATAAAAGACTAAGTTTTTATCTGTCACTTTTATTGGGCGTATACTATTACTCAAGCGAGACAGATTAAAAAAAAATATATTTTGTCTGTCCGATACATAAAGGAAAGGAAATTCTGAAGCCTACTAAACCTAAAATCACTGTACACTGTCGTGCGCTTAGCGATATTAATAGTTTTTAAAATTGAATTAATTGAAGATCGTCAATATGACACAGAGTAAAAATTTTCATCGTTACAAGTAGCGACATATAATGATTAAGTGTATTTATTACTTTATCAGAGTCGTCGAACTCACTCATGCATGGGCGGCTGGGCATAGCTGCACTTGCGCGGGTTACGCGTAGGCCTGTTCGTTGTTGCTTATTTTGTTCGCTTTCATGTTGTGTTCACAACTATATAAGGCTGTAAGTATCGATAAAATACCTATGATATGGAATATATAAGCTAATATTTAATGAGTGTTCTCCATTCTTTCGGTTGTATTTTTAATTCGTATTCATTGCATCATATCATAGCATAAGAAATGTAATTTTGCTGGAAGAGCATGACGACCAGGCATTAAGTCCGCACTTTGTTACATTTTTATCGCATTTAATATTAATATAAATACAGCCTTAAAAGTAATAAACAAAGATGAGAAATATTTATGAAATATATATATGTATCTTTTTGCTAGATTTGGATTGAGATAATGAGTTTAATTAAATGTATAATAGATCTGTTAAATCACTTCCATCGAGTTAATACCTATAATTACACGACATCTTTAAAGTTGAATTGAAAGAAATTTATTTTTACATAACTATAAACGGTTAACTAGATTGCTATCGCAGGCATCACATAATAATTTATATTAATACTTGCTATACTCATAGAAGGAAACAAAGAAAGTTTATTACAAAGTGTCGTAGCTGAGAATTAAACTAATACGACGATTAGGCAAGTTTGGATTGTTGATCGACACTAATTAATTCATAATTAAAAATTCTGGTGCACCCGCGCGGCCGACGGCCATCACCAATTACACATCCCACGCGTTACAAATCAAAATATACGTTATTTTAAAGACTATTAGGTACAATATTAGCGAAATATGATTGGTCTGGATGAAGGGCAAGCGACAGTCGTTTTATTTTGTACTATATTTAGTACTTGGACTGAATTGTTTCTGTGCCAGCTTCGTATGGAGCGAAATGTGACGTTCGGCATACTTGATGAAAGCATTACTTAGGCGTTATTAATCATTGTACCTATATTTGAATTGGAATTATTTGTATTATTTTAATAAGTGTAAAACGATTTCTTCTTTTTAATATTACCCTATGAAATGTCTGAAATTACATCAATCTTAAAAAGCAACTGCGTAAATCGCCTAACTCTTTGCACTGCAATGACTAGAAAGATATATATGTCTAATAAAGATAGTTACTGTGTTTAGGCTTTTTTCAAATCGATTAAACGCATATTTTAAGCATAAGCTAATATCACTTTAAACTTTAACCTTAAATTTATTTCAATAAAACTTCATCAGATCTCCACAGAGAAACTCAAAACAGAAATAAGTCGGTTGATGTCCTTTGAATCGTAAAAGTAGAGTTTTATGGCATTTAAAACCGCTGTAAATTTATTTTAACTAGCAAATAAAATGTATTTTCTGCGTTCACCTTATTATAACTGTCTCTAGTCAAATTATACAACACGCCGCAGGATAGCTATGCGCTTACAGGCACGTGTAACATTAAGAACTATGTATTAGATGCCTTGTTATATATTCAGCGAAACGCGTTAATGTTTCTTAGAAGCAACTGTACCGGCGTTTTCATTCTAGTTCAGCCTTTTATGGACATATGTATTCAAAAACCATATTCGCGTCAAGATCCGTCCCAAATCATGTCAGCGAGCGACTTCTCTACCTGCTCGAGACAGGGTCCCGTTGCAAGGTGTACTGCACCCTACACGCACACAAACTAACGACAACACGCCATAGGAACTTTGCTTACACACACAAACACTTTGCAACGATACAAAGCGATACTGTCAAGTGTTTCGGGCTCTGTTACTGGGGAATAATAAAATAATCCTAATACTGTATAAAACATGAGAATTTTGGTACTATGCTAAATTCAAAGCGATTTTTTTTAAATATTTTCCTCACAATTATTATTCTTAAAATAAATACATTTTTTCAATACATTTATGGCTGCAGGAATTATTTACTCGGTAGTAGCATTTTCATAAAGAAATTCGTATCAAAATTCCGTACTCGTCATAATAAACCATAAATTAATTTTCTTACCATCCTATTATCACAACAATATTATAAAAGATGGCAACAGGATATTCTTGAATGCGTAAACATTTATTATTGCATCATTGTATTCAGTATCCATATCCATGCGCATAGGCCCTAACGCGCACAGACTCACATAATCTTGTGCAGGTGCCCCTCCCCTGTCCTCCACCCCGACCAACCCCGAAGGCATCCGATAGAGCACCGAACCTCAGCTGCGACATGGCTGCGGCTAAGCAACGCTCCTCAGATGTCGATCGACAGTTTTTTGTGCGCCTACGTTACATGCATTAAAACGACGCGGCCGGGAGCGACTGTAAATTGGCTGCATTCGAATTTCGAATTAATTTTGCGTGATAAGGCCGATTAACAAATGCAAAAGGGGAAAAAATTTACACAAAAACAAAAAGTCCGCTTATGTAAAAACACTGAAACCGAGTATTTCAAGTAAGTTTAAATTTTCAAAACACGTATTAGAAAATTTTGTTTGAATATTGTGTGCCGTACACGTTTGTAACCTTCAAATACTGAGATAAGGCTTGTTAGTGTCTGATAAAATGATAATGGCGCATTGCGGAACGTTGGTGAATTATTCCATAACAGATATTATGATGCAAAGCGAAGCAAGACCTGCCTTTATTGTGATACGAGTACGCAGGATGAAACGCCGAATGTATGACAGTTGGCGATTTTTATTCATACGAAAAATACGAGCATTTGTCGTTTTCTAATAAATCCAACCGGCATTTTGAACATATTCCAGAACATAGCAGTTATAAATACCCTACAATAACCTAAAAGAAATTGTTTGTCAAACTGTGATATTAAAAGTTTAAAAAAAATCCAATTCATTCGTCAACAGATCAACGTCGCGAGATTGTTATGAAAACTTTTAAGGAAATTTATATCACATATCAAGCGATATTTATTATTTCATCTCATAAAAAAGATCAATTTATTGCTATGACTAAAGATCTATCCCATGTTTACCACGCTGGGCACGCGGGTCGGTGAGCGTAGTGCCGGAACCCTCTTTACTTGCTTTTCTATTATTATAGTTGCGCAATTTATATATTTTTAAAATAGAGCCCGGACTTACATTTTGGTATAATTATCTCTCTTTACAAAAAAAGAGAGACTCCTTTCTAAATGGCACTATTGTTATATCACGTACAACGTTAAAACAATTAGTTCCGAGGAGAACCTCCGAGCATTGCATATATTGCAGTTTATAGAGACAAATATTAGTCACTGTCAGCTCATCATCGCTGACTCTAACGTATTGTTTGTACTCTTTGATCGCGCTCTTTTCGTATATTTCACGTTGTAAGCAAATACTACTCTATCTACGACTAGATAGATAATATTTTTTTGTACGTATTGGTAATAAATATTACAAGTATTAGTAATAAGGCAGCAAGACAATGTGCAACATATTTAATACCATTGGAAATAGTTTTACATTTTTTATTTTTAAGAAGCATGTCCAGAGTAATAAAAGTTGGGCTCAAAATAACGTATCGCGTATGATGTGTTCAAATGTATTTGTTAACGTTACCATTTTACATAGAGTATGTAAGTGAATACATTCCACTCTTTCAACCTTGGAAACTTCAAGACTGCGATTTCATGAGCAAGATATTTATTCTACTAGCTATTACAAGTACAAAGTCTGTACCGATGTAATCATGGGTGAAATAATATCAGAAACCCGAGAGTCGGCCGGCTTTGTACTTTTAATTTATAATGCAACTATATTCAGAGCGTTCACAAAACGACAGTTTCTATTTCAGTTTATGAAACGGAAAATATCCATCTAGCGAAGAAGGGGTATCAAGGGATAAGATTAAATCATGTTGTGAGACGATTATGAGAGTCTTAAAACTCTATTTTATTTTATTTTTTAGTTTCTTTTCTTCCATGCGTAGGAAATGAATTTGTTACGACCGGACTTACGTTGAATTTAAAAATACGAAAGCAAATACGCAGAAATTATGAAAACGTCGTTATTCTTTAATTTTGATACTTTTAAATTATAAATTACCACTTCCTTCCCGCTTCAGTATCCAGGCGCATTGTATCTATGAGATCTTCACCGTGTAACTTTACATTGTGAAGTTGTAAGGGCTTTAATGTTGTCTCTGGTTGCGTTTAAGCTATTCAGGTTACAAAACCATAGCAATGCTGAACAAGGAATGCGTTTATGGACAAATGCGAAATTAATAACTTACAAGATATATATGGACATAGTTTTACCAAGAATGGTTATGAAAAAAAATGGTATGAACCACTTTTTCCACTGCGTTCAGTATAAAATGTTATAGATAATAGTACCATATACGTCATTGTAAAAATGGGGCGGTATGATAAGAAACTAAAGTTGAAAAATTTTAGAGTATATGCGTACCCGTTAATTCAGAATCATTTTAAGAACCATATAATTCTTGGCATGTTGCAATAATAGAAATTCAATTATTATGACACGTGAAGGGTTACATTATAATATTATTATTATTTACGTTTTTCATCTGGTTGAGTTGAATATATAAAGTTGTACATATAGCCGTTTCTGCGGTTTTTTTTGTAAGTAAGAATTGATCTCGTAAAGTTACAAAACAATAGTATCAATCGAGTGGATTAGAATTAGTCTAAAAACGAATAGCAAAACCTGAAACGCTGTTTTAAAGCTACATAATTTCATTATAACAAAGGCTATATTTTTTTAAATAACCCATTAGACCTGGATCTGCCCATGCACAGAAGACTGGTCGTTAACTTATGGAGTTATATCTCTAAATTTAATTTTTTTTCACAATAGTCGAATGTCCGCAGCCTAACCCGTTCAGCTATTGGCGATTAAAAATCTTTCAACCGTTTTAAGGATCTGCAAATGAAAATTCGTTTCATTTCTGTTGTATGGCGAAAGAGTCAGTTAAACTAATGTTTGTGTATAAATGGAGTAAGCTACTGTTTATAGTCAGCCATATATGTAGAGTCTTTTCTAAGACTATTTTCCACTAAAGCCTGTGTTTTATTTGCGAATTTTGACAGCAGAGCACATCTCCTAATGGCAAGAATTGCCATAATCGCTAAGCTTGGCGAGCAGGTTGACTAGGCACCTCGTACACTATTCACTGCTGGTCTGGCATACTTGTGAAAATTATTCCGCCATATTATCCCTTAGTCGGCTTTTACGACACACACAAGATGAAATGGCAGCCACTAAAAATATGTATAAATTTTATTTTTGAGCTATTTGTAAATTAAAATTTTAGAGTAAGAAGATTATTGTTATTACCATTCATAAGTAGTTTTCTGCTGGATATAAACGTGGCGCCGTACTTAGCAGTGAAATTGGCGCCGATCGCACTACGAGAGACCTAGCGCCTTAAGAACCTGGTGACCGTACATCTGCAGATAATTCCACGAAAATTTCTTAGTATTTAGTCAACCTTAGGCATCTTATATCACACACACGTTACGAAATTGAGTGGTGGTCTCTTACACCATCGTAAAGCGCTTGATATTTTAAATTTTAACAGCGGCGGTGAACTTGAAGGTAAAAAGTAAGTCAACCAAGAATATGTCTGGGGAAAAGAGCTTGTTTTTTTTTTTTCGTTTCTTCAGAAAATGTAATCCAATGGTTGCTATTAGTCAGATTTGGGTATTAGAATTAAAGTTGAAGGATTCATCCGACTTTCGACGGATTGGGGCCAAGAATATTATTATGTTGTTAATGTTATTGTAATTCATTACTCTTTTGGAATTAATGTAAATTTAGTCCTTAATGTTTACATTAAGGCATTGTCATGGGGAATGGGGGGAAAGTGCAAAACTCTCTGTAATAAATGATATAAGCATAAAAGCTTCTTCCAAATTCCAGCGTAAAACAGTTTTGCTTAGAAATATGAATCCTAAATAGCTGCATCAGAAACTTATCACACGTCTAAATTAATAAGATTGTGATATTTTAATAACGGTACTGTGTTAGATAACGACAGATAATAGAACTTGGTGAACAACATTAATATAATAATAAACAAAACAATTTTCCTTAAATTTTATGTTCTTATCTGTTTATCTTTATGCTTGTATATATAACAACAGGGCAGGTAATTATATAGTATAATAGTGTAATCAATACATATAAATCATAGTCTTTGAGATTTTTCTA
This sequence comes from Bhutanitis thaidina, assembly GCA_029286595.1. Classification (NCBI taxonomy): domain Eukaryota; kingdom Metazoa; phylum Arthropoda; class Insecta; order Lepidoptera; family Papilionidae; genus Bhutanitis; species Bhutanitis thaidina. Next base: position 4,851,366 of record JAGSMS010000028.1, on the reverse strand, counting down.
AATCACAGACTGAAATTATTGTCTGTCTGTTCGTCCGGGCTAATCTTGAAAATATCTGGATCGAGTTTAATTGGACTTTCACGAGGTTTACTCTGAATGGAGTAGCTTGAGCTACGTTTTCCCCTGGAAATGTTTAGTCTTCCTTGACGAAAATTTAAAAACCTCGTAGGAAATTATTCTAAACGGGCGAAGTCGTGGGTAACAAGTAGTAGTACTACATATATAAACAAAATTGAGCATCTCTCGGTAATTTCGAAATAACTGCTTTTTTAGACCCCTTATGACTATTTGCACGATACCAAAACACAAAAACCCCTTTTTATTTTTGCCTGTCTATCTATTCGGGCCTAAATCGACTTTGACAAGGCTCACGAAAAGGCAGAGTTGGAACTAATTTTGGGTATTTTTTACCCGCATATGTTTAGGGTTCCTGCGCGAAAATTGTAAAACTTCTTAGAAGTCTTGGGTAAAATGTAGTATTGAATATCTATACATACATATGCAAAGTACAGACTCTCGGTGTGATAGCGCTTGTCCGACTCGCACTAGGCCGTTTTATAATTAGATACAATACTCTTATATTTTGCTGTTACGGAACTCTGCCACTTTCGTTTAGTAATATATGACAATGTTATTGATATTTATGTAATCTGTAAAATGCTTCATTTTGAGAATCATGATTTATTCTCGTTTCTCACACTTCTCTCACAGTTACTCATAATGACTTAACCATATGTTGGGCATCACTGCATTAACGTTAAAAGATTCTGATTCATTACATTTGAACATTTTTAATCTAGATTCGTTAAAGATAACGCTATCAACCTCCTATCAACAAGATAGCCGTTTTGTTGTCACTTTTTAGTTTAGTCGTTTGTTCAATCTAGGAAATATCGACAACTGTTACAGTTAACGTATAGATTTAATCGTCAAGATAGTTTTATTTGAACTGCGGAGGATAAACACGGCCGTAAAGTTTTCAATTGGATGCTTTGTCTTATCGCTACTTGCTTATTTAAGGTCCACGATGATATTAATAACAACGAAACGTTTTTGCTTGGTTGGGTGCGGTGTGAAATCAGGACCGTGTAGATAGAAACTATGAAATTACTATTCCAATGTGCGGTCAGTTTTCTATAGCAGCGATCATTAGCAGGATCGAGTCCGCGGAGAAACGATTACGCTTTGCCTTCACTCGTCGCTCAGGTAGCGCCGGGATAAAAACACCACTCGAAATGGAACGGACGCAGCCGTGCTCACCTAGATAACGCACCGATCGACCGACTAAAAGAACTTCCAGCAAACTATACCAATGCGATCGAGTAGATTACAGACTCTTGCTGTGGTCAGTAATGAATCAACCTACGCCCCGAACTCTGAACTAAAATTACCAAGCCTTAACCATCTATTCATATCACACGTACACCGATAATAATATAAATAGGCCCTAACGTCCAATGAATGAACTTATAACATGTAAATTCGTTGCTTACAAATCGCGACATAGCACCGCGCGTAGGCGTCGGGGCTTGAATGAAAATAAACATTTCAGCGGGCGAGCTTACCTCTCGACTTTAATGATATTATCCAGATTAGCGATATAAGCACAGCACAGTAATATAAATATGTGAGTGGGTCACACAGAACTTTTTAGCATAACACTGTTTTGGACACGATTGATACGCGGCGCGGTCGGGAGCGATGCACACTGCCGGCCGGCTCGATCGACACTGAAGTTGATCACATTCGTAGGTAGGTGCGCTCGCGTCGCACGCACACAGCGACGTTCATTCAAATAGTGATATTGGTGGGGAGGACTTATGAATGGACGTAGTGAAGCTATGTCGTATAGATACCAGTGATAAGACAATCCGCGAGCGTTACATATGATATTCGAAGATCGTACTTAGTAGAAAACGCTTACACCAACTTTATTATGCATCGCAATAGATGGAATGTTCGCCGTGCAAGTGTAATTCGATGAAATTTCGTAATGTTCCGTTCATTACGGCCACATAATAAAACTGTGTCAAAAGACTATATATGAAAATCGCGAAGGAGAACAAGCGAAAATTAATTAAGGGAAACTGAAATAATTCATGTTTCGACAAATAGCAGAATTACTATATTAAAGATGGCACATCTTGGTGGCAACCAGGTGGTAGGCTCCTTCACTGCCTAGGAGTCGTCAATAGGGAGTGCACTCACTGTTGAGTTCCGGTTTGAATGGTATATTGTGCCAATATAAATACAGGTTGTGAGTAATTCCATCTTAGTCCTCAGGAGCGACAAACGCACTTATAACCTATATCCTTCGAGTGAAGTTGTTTGCAAGAGCCCATGGGCTTCAGTAGCCACTTACCATTAGGTGGATTGTTAGTTACTTTGTAACCCTAATCCAATAAAAAAAACATCTACAATACTATATAGATATAGTTAGAAACGTGCGTCTGTTACTGCGACTCGGTATCGCCTACATCTGTTTCTCTGGCAATCGTTCAAATTTGGGAGGGTCTATAGCGTTTGGTAGGTGCATAGACGTACTGATGATGATTATCAAATAACTGCATACATTTCTCACTGCGTATTTATAAGTTAATACAGTTTATAAGTTAGTACAAGTTTGATGAACCATTAAATTAGAATACAATATGCAATTTACTTGAATACAATTGGCTCTAAAAGCCGGGTGACAAATAAAGAAAAACACAAGGACAATATACTCTACGTTTAATTATAATTTAATCTTATTTACACATAAAGCAACAATATATTATGTTAAGATAAACAAAGATTTATTGTCAATATAATTACGACAGTCCCTTGAGGAAGCTGGATAATTTATGACTCTTGTAGTCGGAACGTAACTGCACAAAGTTGTGTAGAATGGACTGGTCCAATTCCGCCTGCAAAACAAAAGATTACGCAATTAGTAAAATTAACAATTTTTCGTGTAGTGACGACATAACAAAATCTACCACTAACTCTCATACGCCTAACGAAAAAACGAAAAAAACTGAGGAACATAATGACCTCAGACAAACTACGGAATGAAAAACCACAGCCGAAACCAAACCGAAGACGGGCAGCAGCGTCTAAGGTGTGAAGAATTTGATACTGATATCGCCTAACCGCTTGGCATTCGTGGTGATAACGGCAGAAGACAATGGCCAGTGATAGATTTCACAAGATGACATTGAAGAACCATATTTCGGTTACAGTGTAACACAAAATGTTGACGTCAACGCATACTGTACAGTTGCACGCTATGGTATGTGCGGAGTATACTGTGTAACTCTCCATGCAATTGTTAGATCTATTTTTTTTTAAATGTGAGGTCTTATATTTCCATTTTTTTTTGTACGTGGTAAAGTCAAGCGGCGGCTTTTGCTGCTGCCCGAATAGGTCTCGCAGAATGTGTCTTTGAATTCCCTTGAGGGAATCTATAACGAGTCCTAACCGGAACTAATATTGGTGTATATAATAAATGCTCATGATGTCTGCTCAGATTGCCTTACTTTCATGGAACACTGGAAACTAGACTAGAGCTAGAGAGGAAAATACTGTTAGGGAACTTGTATGAATGAGAAGTACAAGAGGTCAAGGATATGGATATTAAGTCCACCAACTCGTACTGGAACACTAGGACCGATTTTCGACAGCTCTAAATTCCACATAAATTGAGTGTAATGACCTACGAGTATTACTTATGTTTAATGTTCTGAACCTTTCTTATTTGCTCATTAATGGACCACCAACGCCGGTACCTCATGGAGAAACAGTATTTTAAAACATTTTACCCAACTTTACACAGGTACAGCTTTCGTAAGGCTAGTAAAAATATTAATTTGTATAATATAAAACATTTTATATTATTATATGTATAATAATACGTTGTTTCATATTATATAAATTATAATATAGTACAAGAAACTTACATACGAATGATGTAATACAGAACGACTGACATATTGCAAGCCTTCCAGCGTGCAACATGGTGTCACTAATTATGTACCTTACTATACGAAATAAGTCATACATAAATCCTGATTTCGATTATCGTGGATCACCCCACACGATTTATACCATACAAATTCACGCCTGTTATCCGTAACAGGTTAGTTAGAGCTGCCAATACTAAACTGTCAACGGTCAGTTACGTTGAAAGGTTGAGCACCAAAGCATTACAAAAAAAAAATATGACAGGTACACAGAGCGTCGCTTACTCGGCGGAACCGGTTATTTTAGTAACCAGTTTAAAATACGATGTGCCTAAGTTTTTCGTACTTTAGATTTTGAACATTATCATAATTGACACAAACGGTTCATTCTAATGTCCGGAAATACTAAATCATCGTTATTTAAATATTCGAATTTTTTTTTTGAATATATAAATATATAGCCAAATTTCATAGACTTCGACAGACACAGGGATTCAAATCCCTAGATCAGTACCGGGGAGCAGTCTATGGTACGAGACTTCTTGGCACTGCTATCGCCAATCTGTCTGCCAAGTGCGGCGATTACAAAATACATTACACATTACATTATAGGTTTTACTTTTATAAGGTCAATTCCGTTCGCAGACCGTTGTATAGACTGATAGTAACGCTAGTGATATTGATCAAGCCGGAGCTTGTGTTATGTGTTATTAAGTTATTATTCTATGATTACAATTGGAGCGTCTTAGTTTTACTTAAATGCAAATAATTAGTATTAACGGTGTATCCCGTACATCGTCGAGATTAACTAAAAGACAATTTATCCTTTAACATATCATAACAATAGAATTTCTATTTTTGCAACACGTCATTGGTTTTCTAACTCCTCCACTTGTTTTATAAGTAGGATAGTAGTTTAGATTTTTCATGTTTATAATTTAGAGAGACAAATGTACAATACGATCTGATGATGAAGTAGATAAAGTGTAATATATATTTCAGTTTTTTTATACATTTTACGTATATGTATTATGTAAATCCTTTTAATTTCATTAATTTTTCTCGTGAAAAAATCGCTCCAAGAGTGAAAACGAATCCTACCAACTCTATCTTCCGTGGAGGCGAAAAGTGGAATGCGAAATCACGTTGGGGTGCCTAAACAAGAAATTTTAAAATTCGTGATCTCTACCTTATAGAGGTGTCAGGCATGAGTGCTATTGTATATATAGGTTATAATAAAGAAGTATCGGTAGGGAAGAAGACTTTTAACGTATAATAAATAAATATAGTACGTAAACTAGTACAAAGGAAAAATTGCACGTTTACTTTACTTTTTATGATCTTACATAAACATAGCACGGACTAAAGATTCCAAAAATATCGGTATGGACAGATATTTGGCGTTTCTAGTATAAGAACCGGCACCGAAACCGAAACTTAAATGAGAACCTTTGTCATTATGGCGTCGTTATTTACTAAATCAGCCAATTTTGGTCCACGACTGAACATAGCCAGTCCAAAAAAGCACCAGCAAAAACCGTCACATATTTCTTATAAGTTTTAACAATACTCACTTATGCAGCCGGTGGCCAACAAATGACGACGATTTGGGTTTGGCAAATTTAGATGGATATTCCGCCATTATTCGGTCGCCAGAACCTCGTTTGTTGGTAAACAGGGTGCACCTCGTGCAGGTAAGGTTGGCATTTCGAGAAAGATACGGTATATTCTTCCTTGCCCTCTCCCATACATGTCGGAGTATGCATACACATATGTTTGTTAAACTGGTTGTTTCAACAAGCGCGCGGTTTAATTATCAGATAAATTTAAAATGATTTCAATGCCTGAAAACTGTGGTAGCTCAATGGAAAACGTGTTCCATTTCTTACTAAATCACGTGAGTCCTACCTTCACGATTACAAAATGTAATATAAACAATTGTGCATTCGCACGGATCTCGGGCGCTGATTAACCGTTTTCTAGTTTTGTTGTGAATTGTTTTAGTCTTATCGGCAACGTGTGAGCAACGCATTCGTGATTGAATCGTTAATCCTTGTACCATTCGGAGTTTATATGGCACTACATGCACCCAGAGTTCAACATTCGTGCTGGCCACTGTACCACGTGCTGAGCGATTAAGAAAAACATTGCGAGGAAATCTACATATTATCCAATAATATTATTGTAAGGCAACCCAATACAGAATGTATTGGGTCATTTTATAAGAGGCAGCAATGCCCTGTACGGTACGTATATAAACCGCATTTATGATGGAAAAAAGTAAAGTAAGGACCTATAAATATCTTGAGCCTCCCCAGGTCCGAGATCCAGAGAGGATATTTTGAAGAGAAGTCTGCCGCGCTACTTCAATGCGGGTAGGAAGACTTTTCATGTCCTCAAAATATTAATATTTCTCAAACCGTGCAGTTCCTTACGATGTTTTCATTTACCGCCGAACAAGTGGTACATTTAAGATGGGAAGTTAATTGGCTACGATCCGCAGGGAAAAATAGAATCATACGATGTTGTATTACTTGATTGAGGAGAGCTCTTCCCGTCAAGAGCGTGCACTTGTATGAGAGGGTAGAGCTCTTCTTCTAGAGAATACATTGGCTCTCTCACTCTAGAAGATGTCTGTAAATTTACTAAGCACAAATCGCATATGCACAATCACCCAGACTTGGATAATTATCCTTCCTAACCTACCCACTGTGGAGTGTAGAGGTCCTTAGGAGGAGTAAAACGCATATAACATCAATGCTTTCGAAAGAGCGAGTAATTATCATTCTATAGTAAGAAAGTAAGGATCAGACTCATACAAACTGGCTTTATTTTACATTTGATAAAGCGCAACGAGCACAATATGTTGAATATATTCCGATAAGGCATGTGTAATATGAACTATAATTTTATTCTACTGCCTTGAAAACTTTGCACCTTGTCACAAAGACAAACAGTTCAAAATGCTTCAACGGTTCATACAATCAATATTATATTACACGTGGTGGTTTCTTCTCTGCTAGGAGTCATCTAGGTTGGTACACAGTCCTTTTGAGCCGCCAAACAACAGAGCAGTAAAATAAATATCTAAAAGGGCACACCTCATTGCCCAATCCCAATTTAAATTTCAAAACCATTTTTGGGTTTTCATACAATTAATAATAAACGTTACAGATTAAATAGGGTTTCATAGAATTAAAAAACAAAGCTAAGTATAAAATCAAAGTGATTCATTAAGTTTTTCAAGACATATCGTGCTCACACGTCTATACCCAGTTGGTCCATACCAACTAACGTCTTTTTTTTTTCAAATAAGTTTTGTTTAATAATAGTCTAAATAAATTAACTTAACAGTATGTCAGAATTGTTTATTAGAATATTCTTTTGCCATAAGTTTTAAACAATCGCAGATTTTATCCAGTCTCAAACTAGGATTCCCTGTGCCTTGGTAACTGGACTTGCGATAGGAAAGATATACAATATCTACATAAATAATTAATATTTTTTTAAATAAACATCCCTGACTCTGTTACAAACATTCATGTTCATTAAACAAAAGTTTGCCCTTAGCGGAATTCAAACTCGCAACCCGCAGGTTCGGCAGGGGCACTACCAACTAGGCTATGGGGTTTCGTCCAGTTTGAAAGGTACAGAGCGCCAGTATAATTACGGGCTGTGAGGCATTCTATCTTAGTTTTCAGGAGGCGACAATGCATCTATAACCTAACCTTTTTCGATTGAAGTTGTTTACGGATATCTATGGGGTGCAGTTCTCATTTACAATCATGTGGACTGTTAACTCGTTTTTTCACCTAATTAATTCACAAAATAAAGTTGGTTTTCGTATTCCGCAATAACAATTGCCCCCACGGCGTAATATTCATTGCAGACGCACGGTATTTTCGGTCCTTCGAGCCGGATTTAACAATAATTAAGTGGTCACAATATTTTTGCCGTATGAGGTTATTTCTTATTCGCCTGGCCTTGTTAAAATTATATATTTTGGTATATCCTTATTGCGTATCAATTGGAAAGCACCAGCCCTTCCGTCCCCCTGACACCATACTCCTACTATACCTTTAGTATGGCCCACTTTTCTATGCTATACTCCACTATATAACTCATTAGCAGTACTGCATAATCCCAATTAGTGCGCAGTCTTCCTATCAGTTGGTTCAAAAAAATATTAAACACGGGCTTTATACTCTTATTTATATTTAGGATAGGTTAGGTCATAATTTTGACAAATACATTAACCCCTGGAAATGAGTTGATCGCTCCCAAGGTGTTTTTCTAAAAGTTTTATTGTAATATTAAAAAGGGTTTAAAATGAAGTACAAAAAATGGGAGAGCTACGGAGTTTTTTTTTCCTTGTCTTCTTTGCCAGAGAAAATGTATTACATACATACGGTGGTATAGTTAAAAACTTACGTTTGATAAGTGTAATTGATGTCTTATGTCGAAGAATAAATTATTTGATTTTGCGTGATCGCGGTGCGCAGCATTCCTACTCTCCGCAGCCGACGTGGAGTTGCGGGGGAAGAGGAGCCTTGGTACCACGTTACAACACTCTACCTATCTGCCACTTTGGTGGGGACACACCGCTGTCGATAGTATGACGCGCTGATCTAATTAGCATCTGAGGGTGAAACGAGGTCCTTGTACCCGCGAGTGTGAGTGCTTTACGAAAATACGAAAGTGAGGTTTTCCATATTTTAAATGGTTATTTCATCTAATTTTAAGATACCCAAAGGAAATAGCAGATTCTATTACCACACCACCACACCGCAATATCAAATGTTAACGTCCAATATACACAATATGCAATACTAAGCAGCAGCATACGTACCAGTGTCTCGCCCTCGCACACCTGGTGCAGGTTCTCCGGCTTGACGAGCAGCAGGTTGCAGAGCGCGTGCAGCGCGTCGAACAGCCCGGGCGCCGGCGCAGGCGCGCAGCGACCACCGCGCCCGCACGCCGCGGACCGGTACTCCTTCACGTCGCAAATCGCTATCATGGCGCCTGACAAAGTCACCAGTGTCATTTATGCTATTCGTGGCAAATAAAATTATTAAAAATCCTTTTTTCAATATTTTTTTTCAGTTAGCTTAGCCACTGCGTCGACATACCGTTCGAACGGGAACACAACAATGGTTGCTACAACTGTTGCTATCCTGTCGTTGACGGTTCCGACTCATACTCCTACCATCTAGGAAATTAGCAAAAAATTAACTATGGGCATATGCCTCTACAGCTGTCATGTGGGTTCCGTTACTATCGTACTATATCATCATCTTATCATAAAACCATAAGGATTGCAAGTCGACTAAAACATTTCCAGTAAATCTCGTGAACTTCTAAAGTTTTTGTAGACATAATATCTAATATATATGATATAAATCCGCCTGCCTTGCGTGGTAGGTATGGGAAAATCTACCACATAGATTATATATACCACGTAGAGTATACCAGCTTTTGATGGCGCTTTCATGGAAAGGCTATGTCCATCGGTGAACTTATACAGGCTGATGAGGATGCCGGGCTCATTAAATATCAACAAGCCGGTCCAAGCTGTAAAATGAAGTGCAAAGCCATGCTTCTGGTACCAGTCAATCTGTTGTACGTAAATGCTAATTTACCACCCAGTGAAGGAAAGTATAAAAAGAAATGAGTTGTGAAGGTTTAACCCGCACAAGGGTTTGTGCAGGCTTTCACTTAGGAATTTCCAAAGTGAAAGCCTGCCTCTGGCAGTCAGGCGTTTGCAACCATTACCTGACTTTGACTCTTGTTGATTATCAGCCTATTGAGCTTGCCAGTGCAGGGCATAGGCCTGCAGTAAATCTTTACAGTTATCGTAACCATCACGTTCGGCTGACGGTTGAGCGTCCGTCGTATTAGGGCTGGTCCCAAAGGATGCTAGAAACTACCATTATTTACCCTTAATTGACAAACTTTATGACACAACGTCAAGATGACAATAAATTTTTATTAATAAACGTTACCTTCCGCTGTAGGAATTTGTCCTGTGTCGCGGAGGCAGTTTACATACATGAATTGCACATGGATAAACACCCAGACCGGGAACTATTATTTGTAGTCCATACAAATACTAGTCCCGTGCAGGAATCGAAACCGCGACCCACATCGCCGCAGCAAACCGCTTAGCCACTACGCCACCGAGCCGCCGAATACGATTGTACAGTTAGAAACCCTTTTTTAGCTTGATTTTACTTACCAGCTGAATTAAACTGGAAGTTTTGCAAATGTTCGTAAATAACTCTATGTAAACGGACCGCAAGCTCTAAAGACACCGCGTGGAGGTTGTCGCCTTCGAGATTAGCATAGATTTTGTCCATAACAGAGTTCAAGTACGAAACCACCGCAAGACATGCCTGAATAAGCAAAATAAATATTTTCAGAGAATTACATTTCAGTATAAATTTTCAGACATCACCATCAGCCACCATCAGAGAGACTATGTGCAAAAGCATAACTAGGTAACTTAGTGCATGTCTAAAGCGCCGCGTCATAATCACCTCCTATCCCCTTCAGTATGCACCGCCCCGCTGTCGCCGATGAAAAAAAACACTGTTTGACAATTAATAAAAGTCGATTTTTTCCCTGAATTGTAGGTTAAGATTTTTGAATATGCCACCCCCTTCCCTTTCTTTCCTTGGGTGTCGTAAGAGGCGACTAAGTGAAAAGCCTTGAAAATCGCAATGGTTACCGACAGATAGCGGGATAACCATCTCGAATACCAGACCAAGATTAAGCAAACCGACGACGGCCAGCAGCATATAGGGTGCGAGATGTTTGGTACTGTGATCGCCAATCCGCTAGCATAGCGCGGCGATTATGGTAAATCCTCCTTATTATAAGGGAGAAAACTATGTCCTGCAGTGAACTTTTTTTTATAGGCAGTTAAGATAAAGACATTTTAAAGATACGTCCTTTTATTAACGTACCTAGAAAATGTTTTCCGTGTGTGCGTTTTCAGTACTCAGTGTTCAAACAAAGTACTCATAAGCAATAAGTTTACAGAGGCTGTGACTTTTCTATCATTAAAAGTTGAAACGTTAAAAACATTATAGTCACAGACAGAGTATGTAAGGGGGACTGAACCATCTTTCTCCCCAAAAGCGAACTTCACCTGCATGCGGCGCACCGGGCTGACTAACGAACGGGGCAGCGGCCACCGACTGTTGGTGGAAAATCCATCCGGTTAAGCGGAATCCAAATCTTACAGACTACTAATTGTGACCAGTATCTTCAGTGCGAGGATACCGGCGCTGCTCTTACCAACTCACCACTGCAGCGCAACCAGTTTGGGCATATCTCCCATGTATTGAATGCTAGATGTCATACAGAAGACGTACACAAGCTGATAAGGGAGAAGAAAACATAAAGGGGTCACAGACATGATTCTGGGTGTGATACTCTCAGGGAAGATCCCAATGTTAAATAATGATTTAGAGTGAGTTAAATATAACTTACGGGTGAGGCAAGAGTGTCTATGTCTCCTTCAGGCCGGAAGTCGGTTTTCTTCTGTTCGGTTTGCAAATGTAACTTCACCCAGCCCACAATCGCAGCGATGGCCCTCTCAAGACCCGCATCCAATTTGTTTTCAAGTTGGTCCATCACCGCAGTTTTTTTCTGAACACATTCGGTTTGTTTGGAAGTTGAACTTAAACAAAGCATTATTGGATTTAATTTACATTTATTATATTATTGATATTATTACATGCAATTAACATAACATTTACAAACGATTTAAAAAAAACCCGCATACGAATATAGAATTCAAGGCAATATTATGAAATGCATAATAAATTATACAGTCATCAAAATCGGTTAAAAAGCATAAATTAAAGATACAATGGGACAGATGATCATACACACTTTTATACAAACATTTAAAAATTATAATTTTTTGGCTTTTTTATAGAAGAGGTGGCAACCGAGCAAGCGGCTCACCTGATGGTAAGTGATTACCGACGCCGATAGAGAAAGGAATAGGAATAGGAAAATTCGAAAAATAAGATATTCACCGGCGACAGCTGATTTCACAAAGTCGTTTCTCTCGTAATGGTGAATTGTGGATTGCCCACCATCTAAATGGTAATTGGTGACACTAAGCAGCAGGGATCATTCTGCACGTAGCCATATGGCCAGTGCATCAAGTCGATCAGAGAGAACTTGAGATGCAGACGATTCGAGCCGCTTTGTTGGGTGCGGGCAAATGGAAGGAGCTGGTGCTGCGGTGCCCCGTAGCAGAGATGAGACCAGTATTCCATGTGGAGCCGAACTTGCACCTTATAAAGTTGCAATCGGTGGTCTAGCATAAAACGTCAAAGATTCTGACATTGGCTGAGGCGACAAGGGCAGGTTATACTGTCAGGTCATAACATTCCATTTATTATTCGATATACAGGTTTGATGCGACCTCAAATTTAACCTCATATTCTACAGGATATTTTTTGATAATTGTCCAAAAATATGAACAGATAGATCCAAATATCGCCGTTGAAACCGAACGCAGCTTGCGTTTCATTTGGATTATTAAGATTATTTAACTTGTTTTTAAATAACAGTAACTTCAAAATATTTTTTTTCTGTTTTAATTTTTTTTTCTATCCCAAAATTATTATCAGCAGAAGTAGTAACCAATTTTTTTATGATATATCAATATCGTCGCATCCAACCTATATAGTATAGCAGTACATAACAACACATAATTTAAAACAAAATACCTTAAGCAGGGTAATACTGATTCTTGAAAATGCTCTCCAAACATCTTTACAATTTTATTGGTCTGGTTAACTATTTCAAAGAAATAAATCTGAAATAATAATAAGCTTATAAATACATAGATTCTAAAATCCATTGAGATAGTTAGTTAGATATATGAACCTGTAGAAAAATTTAATAAAAAACGTAAAATTGACGTAGACTCATGTCAATTTTATTTTCTCTATGTAGAAGACAAATGAATTGTACACTTTACAATTTTAAAGTTGTCCGTTATCTTGTTGTTGATACATTTCATAGGTTCCCTGGAGAGTAGAAGTACTAGTTGAATTTAAGTAATAAAATTAAACAAACAATAAAATAAACATGTATAATTAAGTCTATTTTAATCAAATTGTGAACAGATGTTATTTATTATACATAGCCTCCGATGAAAGGTACGTACTAATTAATGGAACATTCAAAGTATTTACTTTTGGTTTGTGGTAGCAGCGTATCTGCCACACCCTTTTTGCCCGTGAAATTAAATATAATAACTAAGGGAAAGGCCTTGACAATCTTCGCGAGCGAACTCGGCGACGAGGCTCGGCTACTATCAAGTTCTGTCTCCCGGGAAGGCGTAGTGGGTTGGGGAAGCACGTTTTGCTACGCTTGGTCGTGCCAAATGAAAATTTTCTAAGCCGAGACTACGAGTTTTCATTCCCTACATGTATTGTTATAAAACCCACGATTACCTGAGGCGGTGACTTGTTCTCAGCGATAGGTATGGACTGAAGCCCAAGATCCAGAGCATAGTCAACGTGTTCAATTAGCAGATGTTGTATCAGCGCATCGAGGAGCGCTACCGCTGTCGCTGACAATTCATTGGTAGTGCATAGCTGCAAGCAACAGTTAGTTTTTATACTACTGGGGATTATATCATTATGTGAAATTTACTTTATTATAATATAATAAAATTAGCCACCATAATGCCACAACTATATAACGAAATATATATAGACATATGTAATGAACTTTGATAAATTATTAAACTTAAAGCTACAGTGATAAAAGTTGATGAAATAAGAAAAGGTCGAATTTGATATAAAGTTTGAAACACTTCGATGCCAGATGGCGCAGGATCTAGTTAAAGACAGACATTATGTTAAGCAGTGATCTGACCGCGACCTGGAATAATGACAGTAATAATGGACGTAGCTTACAGTTTTGCACCTCAAAAATGACATCTTAGCGTCATTTAGCATCTTCTGAACGAGTTGCCCGCTGAGGAACGTCTCGCCGCCGTAGTTTTCGATCTGTGCGATGTTGATATTGGCACGCGTACCGATTACTGCTTGCAGGTCACGTCGGAGCTCTTGGAAACTGAAAGAGTTTTAATTATCTGTAGAACCACACACCTCGTGTAGGAGATGAACGCCTCAACATGTCTCATGTGTTTCGTACTAAGCTTAAGGCATGAATAGACTCATAACATTCAACAGATGATAATGTAATCAACTCAAAGATGCCTAGTAGTCTGTGAAAGCAGATTCTAAGTTGCAAATAGTCCAATCACCAATCCACCTGCCGAGAATGTTCATATTGCAAATCCTTCAAATTTGGGAGAGGCCTGTGCTCAGCTGCCATGGGGCTACTTACTGATTACAATTCAAACACCTGTGGCCATTATTAAGCAAAATTACACAGAATTTATGGCACTAATAGTATCTGACGTGTAACTAATAGTTTTGATGTCCCCAATACATTATTGACTTCGGTTGGAATTCAATTCCATGATTCATGAGTGACGTTGACTGTTCTTCAGTCTAAAAGAAAGTAATATTTTCAACAACTTACCCTCCTCCTTGTATTTGTTTCTTTACATGTTGTTTCTCATTGTAATATACGTTAAGAGCGTTGGAGAGAACGGCTTTTAACCGCCGCGTTTCTAACAGCGCGTATCCGTCGTTCGCACCCGCCATCGCACCGTTCACAAGTGCCTCGCGCCGCAGATCTCCCGTGGAAATGTTGCCGTCAGCGGATACTAGACCTGCCGCAACTAAATCGTCGCAAACATTCTGTGTGCTGTAATAAAATTCAGAATAAATACTTTGAGATTCATGTTGATAGGTTGGAAAAACACCAGAGCAAAATTAACCTATTACCGGTAGCAGCGGTTGCCGAGCGTGGCGGTTATGGCAAATAAGGAGGATTTACTATAAGCGACATGTCATCATTTGCATTTTATAATTTGCGATACATGCGATTTTCGTATTTAAAAAAAGTAAATGTAAATTACCTTGTATACGTATCGTAAAGATTCCTAAGGTATTTCTCAATATCATTTTTATCAGCTAACTTTGTCTGAATATACTTTTGTAACTTCAGGTGGAAAATATTCAAGACAAATTTACTCATCACTTGGTCAGGATTTGGGAATACACTGCTTATTATTGTGTAATTTTTCTTGCACAGAGGCAGCACAGCGGAGAATATGTCTTTGCCAAGTAAAGTGTTCTGAAATTTAAGTCTAAGTATAAAAATATGTCAATTATTATATTTATGCTCCAGAATAAAATATATATAATATAAAAACCTTTTGTATAGCGAAATGTATTAGGTGGGGGAAAAACTTTATTCGTATTTTATAGGTAAAATATCTTCGGTTGTACTGTTGGTATTTGGTTGGTATACATTTGACACACGATTAAAAACTGAAAAATAAGAAGTAACAACGGTTTCCGGCCATTTTTCTATTGTTTTTTGTCCGCCATAATCAGTGAATCTAACGAAGAAATTCGATACATTAAAATATTTTGTTGCAAAAAAGTGAAAAATGCGACACAAGCCGCGAAAGAAATTTGTGATGTTTATGGACTTGAGTAAGAGTAGCACAAAATTGGTTCAAGCGTTTTCAGTCCGGGAATTTTGATGTCAAAGTCGAAGCTCGCTCTGGTGGATACCGTTACGGATAAAGTCGGTACCATTATTGAAAAAAGTGGGGTAAGATCGGCATATTAGTAGTTACGACATAGCTGAAGAGCTAGAGGTTGACCACAAAACAGTTTTGACCCATTTGAAAAAGTCAGAATACAGAAAAAAGTTCGACATCGAGCTCACTGAAAGAAACCTAATGAATCGTGTACTCATTTGCGATTCTCTACGTAATAAACGTTTTTGAAAATCTCTGGTGATTAAAAGTGGATTACTTACGACAAGAACATGCGAAAAAGATCATGATCAAAAGGCATTCAGGCTTTAGCGAAATCCGGATTAATACGCAATAAGGTGATGCTGTGTGCATGGTGGGATTGGAAGTGCATCGTTTATTATGAGATTTTATCGCTGGGCAATACCATCGATTCGGATCGCTACTGCAAAAGCTGATGAGACTTAAGGAAGAAATGGAGAAAAATCAGCCGGAATTGATTAACAGAAAGGGTGTGGTTTTCATCGTCATAAAGCCTGGCCACACACATCTTCTAGCAAATATTGAGAGAGCTTGGTTGGGAAGTGATAATGCATCCAGAATATAGCCCTGACCTTGCACCCTCAGATTTTCACCTGTTTTGGTCTTTTCAGAATTCTTTAGGTAATGTTAGGTTAACATCAAGCGAGGTCTGTCAAAACTACTTGTCGCATTTTTTTATAATTGCAATTGCAAATAGCAACAAGATATCGAACAAAATGACACATGTATATTATAATCAAATGTAAATAAACTATGATAAAAATATTTTTTATTTGTATATAAAATACGCAAAAGCTATTTCCTCGACAAAACCCGATCTCACAACCGATGACCAATCTTTTCATCGGAGCTTATTTGCAATGACCAGACAGAGCGTGAACCTGTCGCCATCTTAGTGTTCAGGCCAACGATCATGATCGTGCTCAAGTTGCGGTTCAAAGTTGGGTCACCGAATGCGGCGGAGGATCCCCTAACCACTCGATGATCGTGGCCATTTATAACATAGAAATTACATGATAATAAGTAACTATATCTTAAACACCATTTAGTAGGAGTTAAATCAACAACTACAGAAGCGACACGCTATGGTCATGATATCGTGTCGCTTGTTTTGTCGTTTTGATGTTTGTCTATTCCGATGAAGTTTTGTATGAATTTGTATTGACAATTACGTTCGAAGGGACAATAGACTACTACAAACTTAGAAGACGTGTGAAATCCGCCAATCAGCTATGGAGCAGCATGGCAGACACTTACATACTTCAAACCCTCTCAAATATTAAAATAACCCCAGTGGTGGGACATTTATAGGCTGCTACTTTATTTAACTTATATATGATGTGATAGATATAGTAAATAGCATACCATTTGGCTGGTTTCTATAAAAGCATCAACACACTGTGAATATCCCTTGAAATTGGTCATAATGTTAGCAATAGTTTTCATCTTGGCAAGATTGCCTTGATTTTGGGCCTTCACAAATTCCTCAATTAGATTCCGTTCTATCTCGTCATATTTAGCTTCAATCTTTTTTTTTGCCACTTCAAATTTATCTGGGGGTAGCTCTTGCGCGATTGTGTACAATTTTTGTATGACATCAGCTGCTTCATTTAACTATTTAAAAAAAAATGACAATTTATTTAATAAATCTTTTTTTTTGCCACTTCAAATTTATCTGGGGGTAGCTCTTGCGCGATTGTGTACAATTTTTGTATGACATCAGTAGCTTCATTTAACTATTTAAAAAAAAATGACAATTTATTTAATAAAATATTTTTGTATTTAGGTGCACTTCAAGAAACAAATAAGAAAATAAGTAATAGAAACATTTAACACAAATAATTGTTTGGCAATTGCACGCTCATTTGTCAGGAGTATAAGACAATTGAGGTAATTGCTTTAGGCTTTTGGGGATTTCTATGTTTAACATTAATTTAAACAATTGTGTGTTTATATGGATTAAGACTACAATGGCATTTATTCTTGCCTCTATTACCAAGAGTTATTTAGCCTTTTCAAGTAGGTACTGCCACTAGATTGCTTTTAATCCATAATCCACCTCTTAGCTATAAGACTATGGCTAATCCTCTGTCTAATCCACATAATGTGAAGGATAAATAAGAGAAATATTTGTGTAAATTTTTATAACTGACTGGTTCTAGAAAATATATGTATATATATATATATATATACATTAAACACTTACTTTACTACATACTAAAGTTATATATACACATGTATGTAGGCGTAATTTGTTTTAAAACACTGAAAATATCTAAAACAGATAGTTAAAATTTGTTGCCAAAAGGGCTGCTAAAGCATATTGATTTATTTTTTATGAATATTTAGTGGGTAATTAATATAAAGTAAAGATAAGCACCACTACCTCTAAAATTAAAAACATGACATGATACAATAATTACTTGTATTATGATTCTGAAAGTAAAAACCAATTTTCAATAGTCTGGGGAGTATGTTGAAAAGTATTGGCTCTATTTGTTGGATTGATTTTGATAATTTTGTAGATTTTTTATTGAATATTAATGACAAATTTAATTTATCAATCCATCTATACTTGCACCGATGTTAATGTACTCATAAGATAGTTAACCCTGATTACTTAGAATTAAAAAATAGCAATTTCAGAATAAAGACAAACATGTAATTTAAGGTATTTTTCTTATAAATTTGTACTTAAACAAACTGTCATATTATTGTTTCTAAATACAAGACATTTAATATTTTAGACAGAGCAGTAAATAATAATAAAAAATTGAATGTTCACCTTATTGGGGTCATTAAAAAGGTCTGTAAGCACTGGTCCAGGGCTGAGGAAATTTGCCAAATGTGATAGTAAGTCCCGAGCAGCAGCAGCTCTTGCTCTTGGAGCTCTGGCCGCACCAAGTTTCTCACCAACCTCCAGCGCACGACCTCCACAACGAGACATACGCTCATCCAAAGAACTGAACACATTTACACAGTGCTGGAAAAAGTTAATACAGTACTGTAGATCTAACAAACAATATGAGAGTATATCAAAAAATAGAAATCAAATTGATACTAAAACAGCAAGATTTTTTTTTATTTCTTCTGAAAAAAAATTTATTCTGTGAAAAAAAACATGACATTCTTTAATTTAGATAACCAATGAACATCACTAAGTGCCAAGACCGGTAAATATGGCATGTGATCTAAAAATTAGAAGCCAGCGTTTCGAATTGTTGTGAGCGCAACGACAGAGCAATGGGTCGGTATTAATATTCTTTGTTTACAGAAGACAGTTGACCTGAACATGAATCATATTCACAGTCTTATTCGATCTGTATCTTTTAAAGTGGTATATAAGATGTAAAGTGGAATATTGTAAATTATCAGTTCCTAATGTATGCCGAATATCCAAAAAAATATCCTTAGTGAAACATAGTGAAAACAAAATATTTAAAAAATGTATGTGACAAGACCAAATCTATTTACACTAAGCATAAATACTAGGAGATAATGATACTTCAAAATTAAAAAACGAATACTTTAAAAATGGGTTTCATTTATATGCATTTCTAAGAACTTTTTAATGCACCCCACCACCACCGCAACCATAAATTATGGTGGTTAACATAAAACAATGATTTCATAATTCAAAATTTACAAATTAAGGGATACACAGATGTGTTGAAAAGAATTAGAAGAATAATTTTACAGGTGTAACAACAGTCTTGACACATAATTTCATTGTAATCATGTGCCATCCACATGTCTTTATGTATTAGCTGTCCACTGCTGCACATACATTTTCCAAATTCTAAAGAGTTGACATAATGAGCGCACTGTCTAGGTTTTTATGGGTAAGGAGTTTCCCCCTTACCAATAAGAAAACATGGGAACCATCAGGGAAACCACATGCTCTTTTTAGAGCATGTGGTTCCCCTGATGTAAGTGATTACCAATTCCTACATCTGCAACACCAGAGGACCTACAGGTGCGATGCCGATCTTTAGGGAAATTTGGGGATGCAGAGAAAGATGGAAAAGGTGGACAGTGGCAGGAAAAAGGGAGTAGTTTTGAGATAATATCGAATAATACATACTGAATGCTGATCCATGATCTCAGATAGTTTATCTCCATATTGTTTCTCTTCTTCTTGCACTGCTTGCTCTAGTCGGGAACATTTCCTTTCCTGCCTTTCTTGTAACACCTAAAAGTAACTAATTCTTAATCTTAATATCACTATTCTCATATTTGCATTAATATGTCAAAAAAAATTATATAGCATAAACATGTGATGTTATCATTGCACAAACTAGTATTGGGAAGACGCATTCTAGTGCAAGACTACTGACACCAAGCTTACCAACATGCCTGCCTGCATTACATTGCTTGTATGCCAGGTTTTATTGGTGTTTTTATGAGATTGCATAGTGTACAGGTGTGTACATGTGCAGTGTAAGTTCCATGTCATATCAGAATCTCTCTCCACTCTATTTAGTTCACAACATTAAATATTACGATAACATTTTAGCAAATATCAGAACTTCTTCAATATCTATCTTGTATGTGGTAAACCCAAGCAGTGGCTCTTTCTGCTACTCAAATGGGCTAGGTTATATGGGGTAGTACCACAACCTGGCAGAATATGGCATGACTTCTAGGTTTTGTTCGGTGAATGAGGTAACCAGAGGCCTACTCTTCCTCCCTATCCTCTTTCTCCCTCCTATCTCCACATTATCCTACAAGGTCGACAGCGCACCTACAAATCCTCCGGTGTTGCACATGTACTTGGGCGACGGTAATCACTTACCATCAGGTGAACCACTCGCTCGTTTGCCCCCTCTACCATTTAAAAAAAAACACAATTTTAGGCATACCAACCTTTAAATCTTGAATTGCTTGTGTAAAAATATCATGTATCAGTTCAGGATCAAACTGATCATCTGATAGTCGAGATTCTTGCATACTTCGTCGTACCATTCTTTCAACAAACTCGTCTGGGTCGAATGGATCCTACGGATTTTTGAAATTTGTCACTAATGGGTAATGCTCCTAAATCAGAAATAGAAAATTTAATAATCTTACTTGTTCCAACTCTTTTAAATATTGGTTCATCATTTTGTAGAATTAAAAAGTCCACTGTCATATAGTTATAGAGTCAAAATATACTAATACGCCCACTCTTTAGGAAGAAATATGTAATGTTGTCCACGTCCCACTTATTGTTAATTTATTGCTAAATTATAATTTATCATAGACGTAATAGTAAATAAACCAACACTTTTCTTTCTGTATTACTTCAATGTCAAAAAGTACTTTAAGATGTCAAAAATATATGTATGACACATCCATGGTCAATTTAAAAAAAAAAATTATGGGACAATGTAACAGTTGAATTAAAGACAATGACAATGAAATTGAATAAAACTAAGTATATAAGTAGTAATCGATATATTAGTTCTTATTCTATGATATAAGATTCCTAATCTATGAAAAAACATTAAAGAACAAAGACTCGAAATATTTTTCGTTGTAAATTACATAGTATAAACTGTGGTCGCAATCCGCGTAGGTATGACATTTATTCTATATATTACTTACATCTGGTGTATTGTCTGGTGGTGATAATAGTTAACTTTTAATCATCTTTTCCTGAATACTTGTTGGACTAATGGAACCTAAACGAAAGGAGATACTGCCTAGAATTTGTTATTTTGAAAATATACTGTACAATTTTACAGTTGCTACATAATATGTATAGGTCTACCAGGATCTGATGGCATAAAAGGAAAAAAGAAATTGACGCTAGCAATACTGGGGAAAGTGGAGTAAAACGTTTTGATACTTTTTTTCCTTATAGCGGCTGATTCTGTGTGTGATACACGCAAAAATAATAATTTATCCAATGATCAAAGATAATTTTTGAAAATCTTACTGTGGCGAAAGTGCTCCAATTACTCTGTTCATGAGTTTATTAATTAATTATAGGCTATCAGAACTTGAAAATGGTTCCAAATACTGCACATCCATAAAAACGTCTTCATCGGAAGAGGAAGACGAGGAAGACGCAGTATTTATGATAAACCTTTCCTCCTGCATCTCAATTAATCGATCTCGTTCTATGAACTGATTTTCAATTTTTATTACATGTTCAAAAATTTTCGCCATTCATCGATCCGTATTTGAGATAAAGTTTCTTCTGTTTAAGATTTTATAACACTTGCATTGACGTTTTTACCCGCAACTTTTTGTTTCATTATTCCCCAGATGAATTCTATGGGGTTTAACGTACAATGACATGGTGGGAGCCTCAAGACTTCGTGGCCGTGTGATTTTAAAATCTCATCTATCTGATATTTAGGTTCAGACTTATGATTTTTCACTGCTTCCAGTAATTTACGTTTTATGTAAGGGATATTGATTGATTGAAGCCATTCTTTTATAACAGCAATACGGTTGGCTTGTGTAGGCGGTTTGTTTAATGGTACAGAATGGTACTTGGCGTTGTCCATGACAATTAGAGAAGGTTTTGTAAGGTTGGGAATCAACTTCTCCGTAACCCATTTTGTAAAGTTATCTTTATTCATATCATGGTGGTAGTCAGCAGATGTACTCTTCGACCTATACAGCAAACAACAGTTTGGCACAAAAACATCAAATCTTTTAGATGGGCCTGATTTCAGGCCCATCTAAAAGATACTTGGATCTTTATTTTGCCAGCATTTGTTCATTGAACATGAACCGTGTATGTAGGTTTCATCTAAATAAACCACATCTAGCTTATCATCGGCTTCTCGATTCTTTTGCATACGCTCCAAATACTTGAATCTGTGAATCTTTATGTCATGTCGCTCCATTAAAATAGTCCTTTTTGATTGGCACTTCACGAATTCGAATCCGATGTCTTTCAAAATAAGTCTTAAGACAAAATAAGATTGTTATTTTTAGATTAGTATGTTTTTAGATTATATTCAAACTGAAAGAAAATGAAATTCATTTTTGTTACCCTAATGATTCTCTTCCTCTATTGAAATTGATTTCCTCCCGAATAATTTGTAGCAATTTCATGACAGTGCGTATTTCTTTTCGTAAAGTTTAAAACTCATTTATCTTGTTTCTG
Source organism: Bhutanitis thaidina (assembly GCA_029286595.1). NCBI lineage: Eukaryota > Metazoa > Arthropoda > Insecta > Lepidoptera > Papilionidae > Bhutanitis > Bhutanitis thaidina. Next base: position 4,828,622 of record JAGSMS010000028.1, on the reverse strand, counting down.
ATCAATTCTAAATCAAAACTATCCAAGTTTTTTTTTTTGCCACCTTTCCTCTTTTTACCGGGCGTACTAAATACGCCTCTGTTAGATCTGCCTTCAGCAACAATTCATCTTATGGTAGTATTAGAAACCCCTGAAATAAACCAAAGTTTAGTATACATAATATAATACACATGAAAAATGTAATAAACCAAAGTATCAAGACGTGTCATTCCTACTAACCAGTCACAGCTTGCACATGGCTCAATATCGATGATTGTATTTGTTCTGCACCTTGTTCATCAAGTGCTCTTTGATAAACATTGAAAACAATATTTCTTGCTTGCGATCGAAGAGGTTTCTTCGACATTTTCACCACTTTTTAAAGGAAATTTGAAGCCAAACCAAAAACAATTCCTCGAAATTTCTGTTGACATGTGACATTTTTTTTGTTGCCATATGAAAATCGCTATTTTTTAAACTTTTTTTTGCCATCAGATCCTGGTAGACCTATAGTCTAAACATCAAAATTATAAACTCGATATCATTAACCACATAATTCAATTCAAGACATTCATGAAAGTCATATTTCAACAAAAATGTTTATTATGACTTATTTTTGATTTAAACATGATAGAAATATGATCCTATGCTACATTGTGGTGAGTCTGGATGTGGTCACCGAAAATATTTTCTAAATGTTGAAATGAAAACTTTCTTTAGGCACACCATGCACACTTTTTCTGGATAGTGAACGAAACTGAGTGGTCACACCCGGACCGGTGAGGCTCAACCAAAATAATAAATAATATGCATCATAATGTAACGTCGATGTAATTATTATTATATGTATACTTTAATTGTGTATTATTTTATTAATTGTATCCATATAAAAATGCCAGCCATGGTAGCCTAGTGGTCAGAGCGTACATCTTAATATCATAACGACCGAATAGTGACTTGGCTTTCGATCCCTGGTGCCGGCAGGACTAAAATTGTTAATTGCAATTTTAAGTGCTTTATTTACCACGTGCTAGGTGGTGAAGAAATACATGGTGAGATGAGATGCATGTCTCAGAAATAACAAATATTATTTCGACGATATGTTAAGCCCGGCAACTCGCACTGGACCAGCGTGGCGGGCCCTTCCCGGCTGCAAAACCCTCTCAAATATTTGAGAAGGACGCCTTTGCTCGGCAGTGGACACTTGGAGGTGGCTACTTTACTTTACTTTATATAAATTAGAAACTCGGTATAAGCTTTAATTTCTGTTGTGTATTTTTTTAAGACCTCACATTTTTTTCACGCCCTTAACGATTTCACGTCTCTCTTCATCTCTTCTCATAATTTTTTTTTCATGATGTTAAAAGTAAAATCGGTTAGGCAATCCGCCTCCGAATAAGTAGTCGCATCGAGTTTGATCCCCTATGTGATTGCATTTGGACTCGTAGCACTGAGGTTTTCGAAACCTATGTTATATACATACTTGTATCTTTGACTTGGACACTATGACGTCGACGGGCTCACCGCTAATCGTTACCTTGATAGTCTGTAAAAATTCCACTGCAGGACCTAGACCTCTCTCATAGGAAGGATTTGACATAAATCGCAAATTCGCGTTGCAAACGAATTGGCGATCGCCGTACGAAACGCCTCGCACTGTAGACGCTACTGCCCATCATCGGTCCGCTTAATTTTGTTTCCGTATTATTCTAGATAATTTCCCGCCATCTGTCGGTAGCCATTGCTATTTTCAAGGCTTTTTCCCTAGACGTCTCTTACGACAACCACGGGAAGAAAAAGGGTGGTAGAATCTTACGCCGATACCATACGGAAGCACCACCAATCATAAGCTCTGGCGAAAAGAGGGTTGAAAGGACTCTCGACGTAGTAGGGTGGGTCGAATAAGCCTAATTTTTTTTCATAGTTAACAAACAAAGAAGATTATTTTTCCACGTATCCTAAAATACTGTAAACTAATCACACACAAGTAGGTTTAAAGTGGGCCACTTGTAGGATTCGAAATGAAAATAAACAACATTGACTGGTGAAAATAAATAAGTAACTAAAGTTAATAAATTATAAATAAGTAACTAAAGTTGCTTATTTATTTTTACCAATCTCAGCGTTTTAACTCAGCCTATTAATAAATTACCAAAGAGTATGTAAACAGTAACGTGACACTTAAAACAGGCATGTTTGAAAGACAGCAGTTTTGATTTTAGAAACAAAATAAAAAATCATAAATGTAACAAATACGTCTTTTTGGAAGATTTCGTCATAGTGGAAGCGTTTTTTATATCCAAATTCTTTGTGATGTAATATTTTGACAAAATCTTGTGCGTGCTATTAACGTTTACTATTTTATTTATTTACTCTCTTAATGAGAGGTGAGTGCCAATTTAAAGCAAACGGACACCGAACAATTTGACAGGAGAGTCACTGAAACTGTTGGATATATCGTGAACAGTGAGATGTCCAATGTATCCTAACCGGGTAAGGATAAAGTGGATAGAGCTCAATGGCTGAGCGCCTCAGCCCTCGAAGCTCCGAGGTCAATGCCTTGGAACAACGAGGATATCTTATCGGCAAGAAAATTGGGCAAGGGTCCTACGCCACTGTACACCTGGCGGAATATTGCGATGCATCCAGCCCTAAACGCATGCACCTCGCGTGCAAAATATTCGACAAAGAGAAGGCACCCCGAGATTTTTTAGAAAAGTTTTTCCCTCGTGAACTGGACATCCTCACTAAAATCGAGAATCCACACATTATTCAAGTACACAGTATTCTACAGAGAGGTCCGAGAGTATTCATATTCATGAGGTATGCAGATAACGGTGATTTACTAGACTTTATAAAACGCAATGGGGTAATACAGGAAAATCAGGCAAAACTTTGGTTTAGGCAGATGGCTAGTGGCCTGCACTATTTACATAGTAAAAATATTGCTCACCGTGACCTTAAATGTGAGAATATTTTGCTCTCCAGGCGTTTTAATGTTAAGTTAGCAGATTTAGGTTTTGCAAGATACTGTACTGACGGTGACCATAGACGTGTTCTCAGCCAGACCTATTGTGGATCCGCAGCATACGCGGCTCCAGAAGTAGTAAGCGGTACACCATACAATCCAAAACTGGCAGATGTGTGGTCACTTGGCATTATTCTCTTTATAATGTTAAACGCTTCAATGCCTTTCGATGATTCGAATTTACGTAAATTACTAAAGGACCAAATGTCCCGTAACTGGGTTTTCCGACTGCGGATTCGCGACACTGTGTCCGCTGCGGCAAAGTCAATTGTGCGACATATTTTGGAGCCCGACATCACTTTACGGCTGACTTTAGATCGAGTACTGTCTCATGAATGGACAAGACCCAGAAAGGATAAGAGTGCAAGTCTGACGGGTCGATTAGTACAGTCAGCGCCGTCAGCCCCATATCCTGGAGGTAAGCGTGAGCACGACGAAGCAGGTCCGTCTGCGGGTGTGCGAGTGTCTGGAGATCACCGTGACACTGATCGAGAACGTCACGACGATATCAATATGCGTTCCCGTGATTAGTTTTAATAATTACTCATCCGACGTAAATCAGTGACATCCACATCTATTTTGGACCAACATAAATTGTAAATTCACTTTATTTTGATTTATTTTTACATTTGACGACATAACTATTGTTAGCCGTCAATAGTGAAATATGTTTTCTGTTAATAACTTGTTTTATTTTTATGAGAATCATTTAAGAATAAATATAGCTTGAAAGTTTTTAAAAATGAAAGATTGTACTAAACGATTAAATTATTTATTACTTCCAGTAGTAAATCAGTTAGCTGCCATTTCGAACGCTTACTTGATACAGTATTTTTTTCGAGAGTCGAGTATCCTGTTATTATAAATGGAGTTTTTATAAACGGATATTTCAATCGAAATGTTACCAACTGCACGGTTGCATTATATGCAACTAATACGTTAGTATATCTATTTAGGTATTGAACTTTTAAAAAGGTAAAGTTACCTTTAACATCCTGTCTTTGAGGCTGTAAAATAAAAAAATATTTACGTTCTTGGTACGATTGCATCCATTTTCATATTGTTATATTAATTATTGGAACCAGAATCGCCTTATATTTCTTTTGAATCCGAATACCAACACTACTTAAATGGATAATTTAAGTGCTTTAACACTTGCTTGACGTATTGGCGCATCTATTTCCAAAATCCTCTCAAAATGGAGGTCTTTTCCAAATGAGATACGTTTCAAAGCGGCCTCCAATATATTTATAATTAATACTTTTACAATTAAATTTTTTGGGTGGGTAGGTACGTAGTTAATTAAGCATTTACTCACTTTAACTACGACTCGATAAATTGGATAGAAAAGAGGTATATAGCCTTCAAAATTATAGGATAAGACATCTCCTTCTACGTGTGCACCTATGAAATAAAACATTTATCTGTAAGTATTTTTTCATTAATTTTACGTGTTAAATATAACTTGAAATTTCTTAGCGCGGATCTCTTCATGACGTAGCCCATGGTGCGGTGTAACCATTTGTTATTTTCATGAAAGTTTCCTATTTTCCGAATAATGTATCCTGGTTTTCTGATAAGTGTACAAGGGGTGATCTAAAAGTAGTGATAATGAATTATGTTACAAAACACATTTAGTCCTTCTTTTTCTAAACATTTAAAGCTTTTACAAAAATTCCTCAAGAACGGCGATCACCTCTTCTAATGTCCTGCTATCTTCTTTAAATGTCCTACCCTGAGTGTGACCCGTGAAAAGAGGTAAAGATCACTGGGAGTTAGATCCCATGGGATTAGCAGGTGGTCAAGCAGTTCGAAAACTGATTTTCGAATGGCAGCCATCGCAACTTCGGCTTTGTGTGCACCCGCTCCTTTGTCCCGGCTCTTTTTTTTAATAGCCTCATGAATCTTCTATGTGGTCTGCGTATTAGGAGCCCGTAGGTTTATAAATATTCCACCATAATTATTACCTTGACATCCCCGAAAACGGACGATTAATTACTGATTGACCGGTGTGAAGCAGAGGCATCTTATGCTTCTGCGTTTCGTTCGGTGAGTGAGGTATCGGGAGTCCCACTCCTTCCCATCTCCCAAATACCCTTGAAGGCCGGCAAAACACCAGCCGCACATTTGGTGTTGCAGATGTACATGGGCGACGGTAATCACTTACCATCAGGGGAACCGCTTGCTCGCTTGCCGCCTTGCCCGTAAAAAAAAAAAACTTATTAATGTCGTCGATTAAAGCAGTCATTTCGCAGCTGCGTTCGAACCGATAAAGTATTCCAAACCGTTGCTTTGTCAATGTTTGCAATCCAATCACACATCGATTGTACGCGAGATGTTTTTCTGCCCGTTTGCCTTCTTTTAATTAAATTTTACATGCCATCAATAAAAAAAAAAAATTATTTTTGATGTAACTAATAAAACCATCTCGACGTAAATTTAATTGTAATAAAAATAAAAACTTGATGCAATATCTTTTTAATTACTTACCGATCCTGAGGACCAAGCATGCTAAACACGATGCAAGATGTCACGTGCACAATTTAAGCGAGTTAAAACAACAAACAAGAGCGTCCAATCATTATTGACTAACAGAGCAGTTACGTACGTCCGTTGAAAAATCATCGTTACCTACTTCATCATTTCTTGTTTTTATCTGTCATATAATTTTCATTTTAATTAAATTTGATATAGGCTTTTCCTTCGTCATATATCACGAGACGCACGGAATGAAATGGGTACCAAATGCTTACGCCGCCACCATACGGCGAATAATCAATTACTATATTAATATGCAAGGGTTTCAAAAACGTACCAAATTCATAATAAGAATACCCTGTAATAGGATTCGTTAGTGGATAAACACAATCATTAATTAATGTTACAATAACTGTATAGACTATTATCAACCACATTGTATTGTATTCGAATGAAATAATAGACTTAGATAATTTAAAATGCATATAATTGATTCCGAGTAGAACCAATTATAAGAAAATATTCTGATGAGGGCTATAAATGAAACAAGATAAGGCTTAAGAAAACTACTACTAGACAAGACAATCTATAAAGATTGATTAAAGATTTATTTAGATTTTTATAATTAACACAGTAATTGGTGATAAGTTAGATAACAACTTGAGAAATTTAGTGTTAATAATTTAGTTTCGTCGATGTTGTAAGAAGAGACTCAAGGAAAACCCCTCTAAAATAACAGTGGATATTGACAGATTGCGGAATTACCATCTCGTAAAATATCAAACCAAAATTAGGCGAATAGATGACGGGGGAACAAACAAACTTTTTCTCCAAATTTCAACCTCATCTGCAAGCGGCGCACCGTCATCTGCCTAATGGACGTAGCTCTGATCATCGATTGATGGCGGAACATCCATCCGTCTATGCCTCACCTAAATTCCACTGACTAGTAATGGGAACAGCATTTCTAGTGCGAGGATACCAGCACGGCAATGATAAATAGCGCCCTTCAACCCGCCTGCCCTGCGTGTATAGGCAAATCTTTCAGGCATACCAGCTTTTGTTTGCGCCTTTCCCTATGTACAACAAGGGCATTTACACAGGCCAATAAAGAAGAAAAGAAGATACAGTCTATAGACAATATAATATTTATTAATCTTTTAATTTTCCATAAACATTATATGAAAACGACTATAGATTATTACAAAAACTCATTTCTTAGATCACAAATAGATACTTCTATTTTAATATATTTCTATATTATTGATCATATAAACTAAATTTAGAATTTTGTCAACGAATGTTCTCGTGCGCTTCCTTAGCGAATCATACCTAATTCGTGATCAGTTGTTTGAGGTTCGATATTGGATCAATAATTTCAATCGATAGATGCGTCATTATGGATCTTTCTTCCTGTAGATATGTGGCTCTTTTTTTTAAATACGTATACTTCACAGCATAAGTATACCCGATCTCTGTATTCAAATATCACAGACTATATGGCGTATACAAAACCTCGTTCTAAGTATGAATCTTTATATTTGTAGCATTAGATTTTTGTTGCTTTCACTAAAACACTATAACTTGATTGAGATATTTGCATCCAACTGTAGCTAATAGTTACCTTATGGTATAGATTATCATAGTCTACTTTAGGCGGTGCTAGAGCGTTAACAGTAACTTTAACGTAAGTAATGGTATCACCTTCAGGAACCTGCGAAAAATATCAATTTCTTAGGTTATTTCACGTAAGTTAACACATATGTAAAGTATTTTAACTTTCTGATTCTTCGTCAGCCAGAATCAAATGTTGGAAATAGGATATGCAATTATCAAAATGAACAAGGAATACTTATTTAGGTTTTTGTGAAATAGATTTCAAAATAATTACTTACTGGAATTTCAATGTCAGTCAATGGTTGGAATATAAATATTGTTCCATCTTTTGAATAAATTACGTTGCCTTGATCAACACCTTAAAAAATAAGAAATAAATTATTAATGGTTTATAGCCTAATAAATACACAAAATTTAAATAACGTAATAACTAATATTTGAAATTTAAATAACGTATGCAGTGCGACCGCAATAACAACTGAAACCATTGCAAAGGCAATGTTCAAACGGTTGGTACTCAGGAAAAATGGAAAAAGTTACAACTTATTTGTTATAAAATTTTGTGTGTTTATGTGCTTGTGCAGGCATTACGCAAAAACTACTCAACCGATTTTGATGTGGTTTTCGCTATTCAAAGTTGACCAGTACGAGATTCGCATCCCATTTAGACCATTAAACCGATTATTAAGAGGTTTACATTGCATTTCGAAAGCATATTACTGAAGTTAATAATCTCGATATTTTAATCCACAGAAAATACCATGGTTACCAGAATGGGATTCTTATGATAAATAAAACCAATGGACCGATTGTAACAAGGTTTACACTGAATATAATAACTCCGATACGTTTAAACGGGATTTATACGCAAAAAGATTCGGAAGCTTATTAACTTACGTTATTAAGAAACAACGTTCTTAATAAAACTACGCCATAACTACACATAGATTATACGCAGATGACATCAAGAAAAAAAAGTAGTAAAAATAATAAATGCATGAGCATTAATCGATATTTTTCGGGAAAACTTGGTTATTTGATTTGTATTTTAAAATACAGTCGTTAAAAAAACCTTACAACCCGGTTTGTCTTTCAGCAAACCACGATCTTATGATATTAGAAAGTTGGAGAAACGAAACTCTACCTATGTAAATGTAAAAATTGGAAACCATAATTGTAAATCTTAACGTACATACCAAATTCGTATACGTAATCTGCAGTTAATGCAAGAGTAAATGGAAGAAGTAAAAAAATGATGTTAATTAAAAACTTCATGTTCACGACTGCAAATTACACATATCGGACTGAAATGTTTATATAAAAGTTTTTCTGATTTATTTCCTTATAATTAGTTCTCACAGCGTAAAAAAAATTAAAATTATCCATAGGCTAATTTGTTCAGCGAATTGATTTTACGGCCGGATTTAAAGTGTGTGTTAAAAGTTGTGTGTGTTGCAAGTTGTGTTGTTTCGATAAAAACAATGAAGATATATATCTTTAGTGTTTTTAAAGTTATCATCATCGTCTTTTCCAGTCTGTTAATAGTCCACTGCTGAACTTAGGCCTCTCCTAATGGAAATATTTTCCATAGACGCATGGCTTCATTGGCGAATTTGAATGACGCTCCTGCGCACGAATATGTAGAAAAATATCATCACAATCACAAACTATTGACGTATTAATTATGTTCGCTGTGAGCACAAGTATTGTACTGACTAGACTTATTAATAATGACGTTTTGCGCTATAAAAATAATAGCCTTCTCTATTCAGTGATCCACCTAGAATCCGGTGCAAACCAGGGCCCTCCAGATTTTTCTACATCCTCGACAGATATGACACGGTGACCTTGAATCTCCGGCGGATGTGTCTATTACAAATCTTATCCACCAGAGAAGCTCCGTGCGTTTATGAGTTTATGGAATAGCTATGCTGCCGGTGTTTTCGTCGGTCTTCATACCATAGATGTGAGTATAAACAAAACGTAATTCGTCTAAAGACTCTTTACTTCAGGCTTTGCGGTAAAAGCGAAGAGTAAACCTATTGGTAGTCGTGATTTGGTCAATCGCGGTGAAGTTAAGAGAAACCTTCATGGCCGGTTTTAAGAAGTTGTTCTTAGTTTCTTCTTCTATAGCAGCCTTTTACTGTCTACTGCTGGACATAGACCTTTAGCGTAAGGAAGGATGTTTTAAGCACTGGGCGGGTTGGCGATCCCAACACTAGATACTTTACACCATAGATGCTACTGTCTGTCACCGGTCTCGATTATTTAAATCCGGTATACTTAATTAAATTATTATTCTGTAATTTATTGGAAATCACGAGATTTTTCTAAATTCAACAATGAACCTATCAAACCACACGTTACTAAAGATTCACGGAGTCAAAAGAAGAATGTTACAAAAAATTTCTTAGTTTCTGTTAATTACGCTATAAAATATGAAATGTAGTAATTTCCAGAAATGGATAACTAAACGTCGACATCGATTAATAATATGGCATGACAACCCTGGATTATGGACCTTCAAGCAATTATTAACCGACGTTATAAGTTATTGCATTGCACAGTAACATCATATCTAAATAGTACGGTGCATTTAAATTACTGGTTGTAAATTAAGTTTGAAAAAAAAATTACATGAATTTTTATTCTATTTTATTTGATATTTTCTGTAGATTTTTGCTCGGTCACTAGTTTCAAATTTTCTAGTTCCGACCAGAGTTCAGCATGATACAACGCTGCTGTTTCCACTTCCGTTTCAGCAGCTGCAACTGCAACAACAACTAAAATGTAAAACCTTCATAAAAAAGATTAATTTACAAAACGCTAAGCTTAGATTGCGTATACGTTACTATTGCACCGAAAATTAAGAATACATAAGAATGCAATTGTTGCTTATGGTCTCAGTGGCTTTCGAATAAGTTAGCAATATACATGTACTTCCCAGTCCCGTGTTTAGTTTAATAGGATTTATTGTATGTAATGTAAGTAAATGTGTTAGGAACATTTTGTCGGTTCCTTTGATCTCATAGCGAATCCTTTATTATAAAATCATTGGTTGCTGCAAAAGACTACAACTCAATGTGCTAAGCTAGTTCTGCAGTATACAATATAATACCTTTGGGGTTCTTCTATCTCCCTCACCTCGGCAACTAAACGAGACAGAGGATTTGATGTTTACTTCTGAACCCACCCGATTGATAAAAAAAAATGCGTAAGAATATTTTTCATTTGTCTAAACAGTTATTATATTTTTTAACTAAACTGGTGCCATTCGATTCTGCGGAAAAAGACTAAGTAGACCCAAGGTGGCTCCAGAGGTAACGTTTTTTTTTACTTTATTTTTCAAATGTTTTATCTGAACTGGATCTAGTGAGAATTTTTATGAACATTGATTTGTAATGAATAGAGAACTTTTTGTTTTTATGTAATCCACTTTTATTTATTTCTCTAATTTTAATTTAAAAGAAAGAAAAATAAATAAAGACATGAAATATTTTTTTTTATACTGAATAGAATGATGGCTTGACTGTAATGTCTATCAGCCTATCCCTTCATGTGTTTTAGTTGATTACTTTGAAACACTTTTTCATACTATTGCTATGAGTCACATTTGGAGTTACGACAGGCGAGTGGTTATATGGATATTTGGTTTCATCGATATTTATAAGCAAGCTGGATGCGATGTTACGACATTAAATTTAACTCTTTTCTATAGGGTATTAATTTCTGAATCAAATATCAATTAGTTTAGTCACATGATAATTGTTTAGTTGTATGAAAAATATAAGTATTTCAAGATGTAACTCTCATCGACCGTCCGCTGTCACGAGATGCTCTCAATGAAATCCTGCGAGATCGCCGCCTGTGTCGAGGTCACCTAAGTAAAATATCAAATACATGGGATTTTAATTATAAAATTTTAATGTTTAATTTTAATGTCATAAATTGCATAATTTAGCATCTACCGTCTATCTACTTCAGTTATTCCGACACCATTTAGTATGGTGCTTCTCAACTATTAAAAATGCTTAATTAATGGTCGACCGTGTTGGTTGAACTATTGTGTCGTTTTATAATTAATTTTGTTTAGTTTAATATACATAGATAAAAAGAATAAAATATTTCTTGAAAAGCATATTTTAGTAATTTAATTTTAGTAAATTAACATATATTACTAAAAAAACATTTTGTATTTCGAACAATGTCGCAACAAATAATTTGTATTTTGTATTTGAAAAGGAAAAAAAGTATTTACATTTTCTATTTAAATACATTTGAAAATCTATTTTATAATCTCAGCTCGTAATAACTAAGACCGAATTATCCAATCTAACTAAAACTATTATATTTTTAGGACTTCTGCTTATATTTTGTTAGCCAGTTTTGACGAATCATGCTTATGCATACCTTTATAGGTTACCTCGAAATCAATTGTAACATTCTTGGACCTGGTAACTATTAATTAGTTGAATATAGGGACATATAAATAAGTCTCTACTAAAAAAACTTTTTGATAGGATAAACTTTCCACACTTTCTGGGACCTTGATTATAAAAACGTATACATTACCTCGAGTTACTGACTCGTTCACAGAGCAAGTCTAGTAACTGGGATTGCAAGCTTTATTGAAATTTATTCCTCCTTAACATTTTTCTCTAAGCAATGCTTTCGAATTATGGTTATAAATTGCTGTAATAGCCCTCTTTTGTAAGAAGAATATATAATCTATTTCAGACGCATTCCACAGCAAAAACCATTTGAAATAACTAAAACCAACTATTAGCCAAAAGTCCGACATTAGTTAAGACTTCTTATTATCTTACAGGATATGCTGCAGAGCTAAATTTACATTAGTATGTAATGTAGGGCTCCATTGAAACTTTCCATCAAGAGTCGGAGATCAAAGAAAAACAGTAGTATCCAAATGGCCTTCCCCGTTTATAAGTACGTTGATATCTAAATGTTTAACATTAGGTATAGACAAGAATAATTTTAGTTTTATTTCTCTAAAAAAGCAAATTATTAGCGGTAAGCCAAAGAACTATTTTTGACCTAGCATTATTCTCGACGACATGTGTAACACCTTGTTGCATGATTTTAATAATTAATGAAGTATCATCAGCAAAACCTACTATATCGTGTTTATGATACTAAATGAGGTATATATATACAAAATACTAAGTAAGGTATTAAAGTCATTAATGTGGGTCAGAAAAATAAATGGACCGAGAATGGAGCCCTGCGTAACCCCCGACAACTCGGAAGAATAGGCAACATTGATTAGAACTTTTTGAATTCGTTTACTTAAATACCAAATTATAAGTTGAAGCGTTATATATCTTATACCATAAAGATGTAATTTCCTGATAAGTGTTTTACGATGAACACAATCGAAGGCCTTGAAGAGATCACAAAAAACGTCAAAAAAGTCTTCTAAGCCCTACGCTGCTTCAGAGCGGATCAACGGGCTTCACATATCCTAGAAATATTTTTTTTATTATTTCTCAAGTATGCAGGTTTCGTCGCGATGTTTGCCTTCAACGCACTACATCATGTCGAAGGTCCATGTCACATCAATACCGGTTGTTGTTGGGAACAATTGAAAAAGGTTCTAGAGTAGCAGCCACCTACAGACAAACCCAGAGTGAGAACGACCCTCCATAAGATGGAGTGACGACCTTCGGGGAGTCGATTTATGCAGGTGGCAGACCAAGCTTTGTGGCAATATTTAGGGGAGGCCAATGTTCAGCAGTGGATTTGTGATAGGCTGAAATGATGATGAAACTTTTTAAATATATTTTTAATGATAATATCGCTGTAAAGTTCATACAAGTTTTGCCTACATCCGAAACTTCCTACTGTGACATTCCGTAAGTCTTGAGACTGTTCAAGGAAAATATTTAAGAAGTCATTTCTTAATAGATTAAATAATACAATATATACGACGTTTGTTTTAACGTCGTTTTTTTGTGGTATTGTTGCATGCGAAGTTTTTTTCTACTAAACTACATCTTATGTACTCCTAATGATATAAAGACTTTGATTAGTACGATATAAAATGATACTTGTAATTTAAAGCAAGTAACTTAATTATAATTTAATTTAATTATTTTTTTAAAAATTTAATTATATGGTCTCATGGAAATTGCATAACCATACTAGGAAAAAAAATGATAAGCATGTACAATTATGTAATAATAAAATGGAGTAAAGACTCAGTTTTATTATACCTTTTTATTATATTATACTCAGGTACGAAACATCTGCTATTGATCTTGCGCACTGTTGTGTATATAAGCAGTAACGCCTGTAACCGGTATATGCAGAGTTAAAAGTTCCCTATTTGGCACGAATTAGCATAGCCACACTTCGCAATCAATATCGCCTCGCGAAGAGATAGTCTGTGCTCGCTCGAGGAGTTTTCAAGGTTTTTCCTTTAGCCGCCATTTACGACACCCACGGGACGAAAAATTGCAAATTCATACGCCGCCACCACACGGAACCACGGATTCCTACAAAATTAAAAAATAATTAACAATTGAAAAGAAAAACTTAGTTGTTATGTACTTACTGCGCAAATTTCGCACTATTGTTACGTTTTTTTTCAATCTCGCTAAATCAATATCAATTTCATCTTGAAAAGTATTATAAAAATTTGGACTGTTCACATCAATATGTTGAAATAAATTTGAAGATGGTGGCGTTACATCCATTTTTGTATCAGGGGTTGGGTTTAAATTTAAACAGTACTCCTTATCTAAATCCAAAAAGTTATTTCTACCTATCAATTTATTGTATTTGAATTAAGTAGTTTATACTCTTATTTGATTGTTCCCACACTTGAATTTTATCTCATAATACTCATACTCGCGGGCTTAGAAGAGAGAATTTTGAATTCTTTATTTCAGGCCTTGAACCCTATATGGCAACTGTGTTTAACTATCTGCCAGTGTAAAAGTATAACATGACCACATTGTACGTCTATAAACAATATTCTGATGTGCTTGAATATTAGGTCCTTACATTTGAAATTAGCGTATTATATGGAAAAAGTAAAATAATATTTGTAATTATATATTTAATGAATCGAAGTATGTACCATTATTATATATGTATATACTTACGCCATTATATAGGCAGATCAATGTAATAGCTGAAAACATTTTGGGAGCTAGGATCAATAACTTAAAACTTATTGCCGGTGTAAAACTGATACAATATTTTTTAGATCAACAGGACTCAAGCAATATCCAAAATTTATTCAATAGAGTTCGAGTAGATCGACGGTAAAAATTTGTCAACTTATACAACTTGAACAATTGATGGACTGATAGAACAAAAACAACAACACAAATCGAAGGATTTTCCAATTACTGTAGGAACATTGTCAATTACTTGCGGCATAATGCACTCAATAGTAATAACACATAAAACTCCAAATACACTAAATTCAATAAACGATGATGGCTATTTACTTTTAGAGCTTGCGCCGAAAGTCCCACCGTCAACCTAATGAACATAACAATATTTTTTTTACTTTTGTGGATGCGGAGGCTCTTATTCTTCCGAGGAAAAGAGAGAAGATGGTTGTGAGTTAATAGACAGAAGAGTGAGTACATGTATTGTGACTTTTCTGGTTCCGATGTGGGTGTCGTTCGATGTCCATCCATCACTAATATACCTCTTAAAATCGACTCGCTTCGCAACTTGAAGAGAACAAAACAGTCAAAGCAGATCTGTTTTATGGGTCTAAGTGCTGGTCGATGAGAAAGACGGATGATCAGAAAATATACGTCACAGAGATGAAAATGCAACGTTGATCTGGCAGTCTCTAGAACGGACAAAATACGAAAGGGATGGGGATTGGGGATGGGGAAGTGGAGTGGGTCTCCGGATACCTCACTCACCGAACGAAACGCATAATAATTATAATAAAAATATGTCTAAATAACCCCACATAATAATAATATTATATGTATCTAGATAACCCCTATCTAGATACATAATAATAATATTATATGTATCTAGATAACCCCTATCTAGATATATACTCGTCTCGTTGGGAGATATACAGGGTTATTGGTAATTCAACGTATTCCCCTAAGGAGCTGATAGGGATAACTATTTGCAATAATTTTAGCCCATAAGGGTCATATGCTTTTACATAATGCATATGAATGCATTATGCAAAAGTGAACTATTTTTGAGTTATCATGTTTTTTTAGCTTCTTTCAAAATAACATCAAAAATGTATTAAAAAATGTATCAATTTAAATCTCTGATTTATAAAAACAATTAAACACTGGCTATTTATCAATATTAAAACAACAATTGTCGATCTAAATTTAAAAATGCGAGATGAATAACGATATTATTTCAATATTTTTAAGAGATAACAGAAAACAACATTATGAAACTAGGCTTGCAGATTATTTTAAAAACGTAAACGTTTTCTTAGCTCTCCAACAATGCATAACAACTAGCTCCAAGGGATGTTCTACAAGGCTTTCCATGAGCCTTTCGAAGATACGACGCGTCCCTCAGCTGGCTGCGTTTTGGTGACCACTTTGGGGAAACCGTGGGGTTTGTCTGTGCGATACAGGATCAGGTTATTAAGACCAACAACTTTCGGAGATACATTCTAAGGGATGGCACTCGAAATCTATCGAGCTTTTCGCCGTCCTGGGGGGTCGCTTCGGCATGTCATCTCCGGTTTTTGGCGCTTTCTAACTCTGAGTATCTGCACAGACACAACTTAGTAGCCAGGATTCTACATGATGAGCTCGCTCTGAAATACGATCTCTTGGATCGGAGACTACCTTACTACAAGTACTTGCTGGAAGCCGTGCTCGTAAATGACCGTGCCACGCTCTTTTGGGACCGGTCCATCATCACGGACAGGACGATTCTTGCGAACAAGCCTGATATCGCGTTAATGGACCGGGCAGAGTCGAGAATATTTTTGATCGACATCACTACGACTGAGCCTCGTGATAGCCGAAACAGATAAGAAAACGAAATATCTGAACCTGGCTCACGAGGTGACCGACATGTGGGGAGGTATGCCGACCAAAATTATTCCTATAGTCGTCTCTGCAAATGGGTTAATCCTAGTCAGCCTCTCGGAACAAAGTCTTAAAAGCAGAAAGCGGTGCTTCTTGATACCGCTCGCATCGTCCGCCGGTTTCTTTCCCTTTCCCCCTAACCCTCAGCCGTCTGGTCTCCCCTGCCGAGGGCTTCCGTCTTGTCTTGGTTATGATTTATTTATTTATTTTATTTTACATTAAGTATTTTAATTATTGTATATTTAAAGATAACTTATTTATTTCATTGTATGTATACATATTTTTATATATATATTTCTTAACCAGACGAGTATATGTCTAAATAACCGAATATAATAATAATCCTCAGAAGCATAAGATGCTTCTACTTCACGCCGCTATTCTGCGAGGCCGTAGTACCAACCTGATTGCGCCGGCCCATTTGAGCAGCAGCAAAAGCCGCCGCTTGGCTCTTCCATGAGTTATGTGACACACAAAGAGTAATGAACATGGAAAAGGAAAAAAAGAGGCTGTGGACGTCAACTAATAACCTGATTGCAAACAATAAAAAATTACTTGAAATGTTCTAACATGACTTGACATGAAAATTAAAAAAAACAATAATCATTGTATCAAATGTTCTGCGGCCTTCTCTTCATTGCAAAAATCGTTCAAATCAGTAATAAATTAGTATTACTCCGTAACTGTCAGCACACATTTGTATGTGGTTACCATCGGCATTCATTACTGATGCTCGAATGGGCCGGTTCGACCGGTCTTGCAGTATACTGGCGTACTTCTGGAGGCCCACTCTTCCCCTACCCTTCCCTTTCCTTCTCCCTAAATATTCTTTAAGGCTAGCAACGCTTCTCTGGTGTTGCAGATGTACTGTCACTTACCATTTTTGCTTACTCGTATTTTTGTGTGTTTTGTGTGTATCCTTTTCCCATAAAATAAATATGTAATACCAATTACTATTTTACTACCACCATGATATGGGGGTTGGATAAAAACTGTTGGTTATACTACAAAAACACTTTATTTTAGGTTTTTTAATAATTTTATTTTGTTCGTTTCCGAACGATCTTTTTTAACGACTTATAGCGCGCTTTGCTCTCTCTCTCTTGCCTATCTTTAAAATATATTTTTATCTCATTTCTACAAAGAACATTTTATGTTATGTTATATACTGTTTCTGATTGTCATTTCAATGTATTCTGTGATTGTCAATTGTTGTCACGCGTTCTGCCCTTTTGTGTTAATATTTTACTTGTATCTTGTTTATAATTTACTAAGTATAAAAATTACTCATGTGTTTATATTTACTGATTTAGTGACAACAACGAACTCTTAGTGTTTAAGAAGATGATAAGTGACGACGATCGTGACATTGATATCGAAAGTGATGTCCGTGTTTTTTCTCGGGATCGAACGTTGTTTATCCTTCGTGTGTTCTTTCAACTGATTTTGGTTTAATTTTTACATTTCAGGCTGAAAATGATTCCGATTCTAGAACACATGCAAGAAATAGTCTTGGTGGAAGTGGTTACTATTCGCAGGTACGTCTAGTAGTTTGTCGAGAAAATATTGTTAGTTCAGATAAACACAAGTGTCGTATTTAATAGTAATTTGGTTGTTGTATTTATCAATATAATAAATTTATCTCTGTTAGGCAGAGAAGCGAGCACACCATAATGCTTTGGAGAGAAAACGAAGAGACCACATTAAAGACAGTTTCACATCCTTGAGGGATTCTGTTCCAGCTCTGCAGGGGGAGAAAGTGGTATGTAATGTAATGTCAGAATTTTAAATTTTTTTTATATTTTAAATTACGTTAATTATATCTCATATATTTATGTTTATACTTAAATTTGGCACATTTGAGATGTGAGAGGAGGTCAGCCAAGAAGTGGAACTTGTATAACCTGCCTTAGGTAAATGCTTCTCGCTTAACAGCCTATAAAATATTCACTGCTGGATATAGGCCTACCCCACAAGGAGGGTTACTGTATTTGGCAAGTAACCAGTCACAAATACTGTAAAATACAAATACTGTACTATGAATTCCATGAAATAAGTAAATTTTTTTTTTATTTTAAAGAATAGGCTTTCGTTTGACCTCAATCATGCTTGATGGAAGGCAAAGATGAGGCCTAGGATGGTACATGTTTGCCTAGAAGGTGTCAATTATATACATTTCATATACCAAAAATCTTACACATTAGAGGATGCTGCCCATCACCTCATAAAACATCATGCACCTTAGAGGCTGCATCCTCACACTAGTCTTGCGTTTCATAAGACACACATACATCATAAGTCATCTTATACCTTCAAGGCTGCTGCTCATCACCAATCTTATGTGTCAAGTAATCTTACACCTTTAAGGCTGCTGCCCATCACCAGTCTTGTGCATCATAAGTAAACTGTGGTCTTGATTGGCACAGGCTGTTTTGTCTAACGTATTTGGTCTAATTGAATAATTAGACCAAATATGTTACCATAAGATTATTATCACAACTTCTGAATACTGTTGACAGATATCAACTGTGCAGGAGATACTGTAGTGCTACAAGTAAATTTTTGTCTTTACCTTCTGATATCAGATGTAATGCGTATCTAATGTGTTTGGAGGAAGGGTCCAATGCACTGGGACCAGTTTCATAGTGACAACATATTGGCTTCGGCTATTGTTTGGTATTAAGTATTTTTAAATTACATAGTTATATATTGTAATATGTACTTCATATTCTATTTATTTAAGCCAATTGCATAAAAATTGTATGATACACAAAAGAAAAAATGATTTTTTTTTTCACACAAAGTAATTTAAAAAAATTTTCAAAGTAATTTTTAAAAATGTATACTCAAGCCAAAAAACAATGACATTTCACAAAATAAAACGAATATATGGAACTAAAGGTTTAAAAAATATTAAAATTCACATGCACAATGGTTCATTAAACTAAATATAAAAGAGCTTTTTCTCAAAACTAAAAGAAAAATAATGAAAGTGTACCTATTAAACTATGACTACATAAATTTATACAAAAATCGAGCTTTGTTTTCCAAGAACGTAATTAAAATATTTATGTTTAAACATAAATCATACAATTAAATAAAATTTTTATTTTAATCAATTGAATTATCTTTAGTTGAAGATACCTTCCCTCTTTCTGCTACTGTTAAAGAAATTGTGTGAAAAAATACTGTAATATTACATAGGTATGTACAGGAGTTTTATGAAGTAATTATCCTAAACAATAATGTAACCAACATAAAATATTTTAGAGAGAAAAACATTCTGTTCAAAATATGATTCTTGCAAGCAGGTTTAAAAGTTGTTTGGTTTTGTTCACAATGCTGCATGGTTAGGACAAGGAGTTTTTCTATGACACCAAACATAATTTTTTATTTTAAAGAATAGGCTTTCGTTTGACCTCAATCATGCTTGATGGAAGGCAAAGATGAGGCCTAGGATGGTACATGTTTGCCTAGAAGGTGTCAATTATATACATTTCATATACCAAAATCTTACACATTAGAGGATGCTGCCCATCACCAGTCTTGTGCATCATAAGTAAACTGTGGTCTTGATTGGCACAGGCTGTTTTGTCTAACGTATTTGGTCTAATTGAATAATTAGACCAAATATGTTACCATAAGATTATTATCACAACTTCTGAATACTGTTGACAGATATCAACTGTGCAGGAGATACTGTAGTGCTACAAGTAAATTTTTGTCTTTACCTTCTGATATCAGATGTAATGCGTATCTAATGTGTTTGGAGGAAGGGTCCAATGCACTGGGACCAGTTTCATAGTGACAACATATTGGCTTCGGCTATTGTTTGGTATTAAGTATTTTTAAATTACATAGTTATATATTGTAATATGTACTTCATATTCTATTTATTTAAGCCAATTGCATAAAAATTGTATGATACACAAAAGAAAAAATGATTTTTTTTTTCACACAAAGTAATTTAAAAAAATTTTCAAAGTAATTTTTAAAAATGTATACTCAAGCCAAAAAACAATGACATTTCACAAAATAAAACGAATATATGGAACTAAAGGTTTAAAAAATATTAAAATTCACATGCACAATGGTTCATTAAACTAAATATAAAAGAGCTTTTTCTCAAAACTAAAAGAAAAATAATGAAAGTGTACCTATTAAACTATGACTACATAAATTTATACAAAAATCGAGCTTTGTTTTCCAAGAACGTAATTAAAATATTTATGTTTAAACATAAATCATACAATTAAATAAAATTTTTATTTTAATCAATTGAATTATCTTTAGTTGAAGATACCTTCCCTCTTTCTGCTACTGTTAAAGAAATTGTGTGAAAAAATACTGTAATATTACATAGGTATGTACAGGAGTTTTATGAAGTAATTATCCTAAACAATAATGTAACCAACATAAAATATTTTAGAGAGAAAAACATTCTGTTCAAAATATGATTCTTGCAAGCAGGTTTAAAAGTTGTTTGGTTTTGTTCACAATGCTGCATGGTTAGGACAAGGAGTTTTTCTATGACACCAAACATAATTTTTTTATTTATTTCCGATAAAATAACCAGTATCAATACTTGAAAAGAAATAAGTACTTTTTAATAAAAAAATTAATTATCCACTCAATTTCTTTATAGACAATAAAATTTGTGGATGACAAAATTTTTTTTTGTAATGTACAATATTTATGCAATTGACCCATTTATTTTAATTAATATTTTTGCAAGACATGACTCATAACATTATTATTATGTTAAGAAATTACTATCATTAAAATCTAACTACTAAAATTGCCATAAATATGCCTTAAGTACATGAGCATGCTTGCAATGCATTATTATACTTTACCTCTTAGTGAGGAAAGAGCCTCCCATTTTGTTGTTGCAGATACAGTTGTCAGTGCCCTTCAGATTTCACCATGTGGGGGAAATTCAATTTCTTCAGCTAATTGCCCAAGTTATAATCTAATCTTTGTTCAGAGATGAGTGGATGGCTAAGTAGACTAACTACCTGTACCTGACTGGCTGAGCAGTGTTTCCTGGGCTCATTCCTGGCTTGGTGTTGCGGGAACTTTGTGGATTAAGAGAGTACTTTGTCGCCATTTTATGGAGAGGCCTATGTTTGGCAGTGAACTCGGAGTAGACTGTAAAGAATAAGAAGTGTTAGGTAAAGCCTATTAACATGCCAAGTTTGGCGATTGGGTTAATCTTCAAAAATTGGAAGTAGACCATGGGGAGCAGAGGACTGCCTACAGGCAATCTCACAAATATTTCTAAGATCTACATCATGTTGTAGGCCTCAGAAATAAGTCATGTCTTCTGTCTACTTGTGATAAGTATGGTGTATACATGAAATTTATGCAAGTATGGTACATTTTAAAATTATTATTGTCAGTAAACTTTACTACTTTTTCATTTCTAGGCTAGCCGTGCACAAATTTTAAAGAAGGCAGCAGAATATATCCAGTTCATGAGACGGAAAAACAACTCACATCAACAAGACATAGAGGATTTAAAAAGACAAAATAATTTGTTAGAGAATCAGAGTAAGTAGAAGGAGGTCCTATTTTCACACCCCAGGAAGATATTGAATAAATACTTAAATATTTTTAATACACATTTTATTTCTTATGATAATAAGTTAATAACCTAACCCTTTTCATGTCATAACAAAAGAAATTCCTTTTTTTATTGTATCTGTGAAAATTGAGCTAACAGTCCACCCAATGGTAAATGGCTACTGTAGCACATGGACATGTACAAGCAACTTCGGTAGAAGAAGGTTACAGCTGTGATGACTCCCCTGAATGGAATGGCTCACAGCCCATAATTATATTGGCTTTCTATACCTTTTAAACTGGAACCCTACTGTAGTTACACTGCTGTTTGGTGACAGAAATAGTCTAACACCTAGTTCTCAGTCCATTGCTTGACTTTGGTTTATTACTAGAATACCTATGCCTATTTTCAATATTATTTCAAATCTTGTTTAACTGAGGTTCCAAGTACTAAATAAAAAGTGGCTCATCATTTATGATACAATTGATAAGTAGCAGTTTATGAGAGTATGTCTAGTAATGCGATTGGCTATCTGTTTGTCGAGGATGGTGATCACTGCAAATCTTTCCAAATTGCTGAAGGTTTATGACCAGCAGAGAACAGTGTCGTGGAGGCGCTCAATGTGATGGAAATTTAATAATACACAATATATTTTTTACTTTTTCAGTCAAGGCTCTGGAAAAAGTACGAGCTACTGGTAATTATATGGACGCACATGAGCTTGGACTCGGAATCAAATCAGAGGGCAGCTCACATGACACTGACAGTTCCGACGGCGAAGGCACTACCCGACGGGTCAAGAAACTAAAAATAAATGGGGTAAATGTTTAATTGTGAAATGAAGACATAAACAAAATAATGTGAGGCAATACTGATTATGATAATGGATGTTGATGTTTTGTATTGACACAAAGAGAAAAAAACTATTGACAACAATAAGGAATTGTTTTTGTGTATAATTAAGTGCTGCTTTATTTTGAATCTTCTGAACAATCAATAATCTAGATTGATAATTATTTTTGTTATATATTTTTTGAACTGTCTCCTAAGGATAGAAATTATGTCAGTTGTTTGTAAATAGTTCTGCAAAGACATTAAAGGTAGTGCTAGTAAACATTTTAAAAACGTTATTGTTTTTTAATTTTCGCTATATCGTTTTCAATTTGTTTTATTATCATGGAAATAATTGCTTTATTTTGTTGGTTTTTGGTTCAACAGATTGTTAGAATATTCATTATAAAGAGAATAGGTTAAGATTTAGTCTTCTTGAATGATTAGTTATTAATTATCATTATAATTCTAATCCAGATATTGGCCTGAATCTTAGGCGTAGTAATAGTAAACGTATTATAGGTCTGTTTTGTGGTATGAGAGAGTAAAAAGTAGTATAATTTTTACTATGCAATTGGTCTGTTACTTATTCGGAAATTGGTGATTGGTGTCTTATCTGCGGAAACTATTACTCACTCAAGATTTGCGCCTACAACTATACACATTCTGCTACATTATCATAAGCATATCTAGCAATATTTCTAAGGGAGCACAGCCACACGCCTTATCTTGAGCTGGCTTTGTATGATTAAGTACAACAATGATTTTAAAATATTTCAGTTTTACTTTTTGTTATATTGTTTTTGTCTTGTGGGGCTAGCAATCAAGGCTCAGTAGGTTTTCAGGGGGGAGGAACAGGAGCCCTGGCTTATCGTAGCTGTACTTATGCTTTTCATAACAAATAATTATAATTGTAAAGGTACAAATTTAGTGTCAGATATTGACATTGTTTGTAATATAATGTTGTATTGCAGAGCTCCCTAGTTTGTGGCGTACCGCTTAGCACGCTTAGACACAAATTATTAGAATGACAATAAAAGATATAGAGATAATAATAATAGTATTAATTTGTAGCAATATCCCATTAAGTCATTGTTTGTTCAAACAAAGTAGTTTCCTTTGTTATAATGTGATGTATAAAAATCCATATCTTTTATTGTTATCATATCTGTATAGCTATACAGGGTAAGGTAACATGTTGGAATTATGTATTTCATGTACCATTAATAAATTTTGACCTTTACATTGATGCTGTGGTGTTTAGTCAGTTTATTGTTCTTGAAGACTAAATTAAAAAATAAAGGTATAAAATACTCTGTATAGTATGTTTCTTTATTTTAAATACATTCGTTTAAAACCAATTTTTGGCTGACTTTTAAACAACTTCAAGCATTTGTTTTATTTTAAATTTTAAATTTATTTTATAAAATGAAGGGTTAAATGTGCTAACAGTTAACAGCCCATCAACATCTGAATAAAACTACTATCACAAAAGATTACTGATGCGTCCGATCCCTGAGGACTTAGATTTAATTATATCCCTTTATTATACATTACCATTCAAGCCGGAACACAAAAGTGATTGCACTGTATTTGACTGCAGAAATAGATAACAATGGTGGTAGATACGCGATGATTACTAAGCGGAAAAGGATAATATTATTTTTTCGGATTACTTATCTTTTTGAGATACCGTGCGGAAGTCTGTATAAATAACTATATGTATATACATACACCAGCTATTGCATTGTAGGAATTTAATTGAACATTTAAAAAATGTGTAGGAAAATAATGAGACAAGAGCTGGTCTTTCGCAACATCGTCAAAAACATTTAAAAAATTGCCTGCACAAAAGAATACAGAAAGATGTTTTTGTATTATATATTTATATTTTGTTGATTGATAAATAGAGCATAAACTGTTAAATGAAAATTTCTACTAACTTTAACTATCCAGTAATAGCGCCATCTATTACACCTTACATTGATTTTATTGAACAAAAACAGTGTTCTGATTTGGGTTAATTATTCGCAATATACAATCTAAAATTACCTTAAGCGTTGTAGTGATAGGGATTTCAGAAGAGATGGTGAAACCAACCATCAATTATTTTGTTCTAAACAATCAATCAACGTCATACCATCTAGCATCCATATTACGTAATTCTGTGAAGCTACCAGAGTGGATGTAAAGTGCAATAGATGGCGCTGTTACTTTTGTATTAATTTCAGTGCTTTTTAATTTTCTACATTAGTCCTATATTTATTTGAAAGCCTGTTTATAAAAGCTCCGCTGCATTATCCTCCACTTTATTAAATATCTAATAAAAATAATAAACAAAATTGGGCTTATATATATCTATCTTCCTTCCCAAAACATCATAATAAACATATCTAAAATAAATGCGATAAAAATCGGTCCAGTGGATAAGAAGATAAGCCCGCACAACTAAATCAGTGACGTTTATATAATAGTATAAGATATAATATTGCTATACGATCGCCGAGTGGTCAGGGGATGCTTCCGAATCAGGAGACTCGAGTTCGAACCTAGTTAAAAGCAGATTGTGTGAGAGACATTTTTTTATTTACATAATTTAGGTTACAAAATGATATTTCGAAGACTGGTAAAATATCGCGGAACTACGAAAAACAACCGTCATATATTGCACCTAAATGAAATCCGTCTATCGCACGTTATATAATATACATAATATTAAACAGGAAAACATTCAAAGTACCTGCAATCGCTGTATGTAAGTTGCTTAGCAGTTGTAGTAGCTGCTATAAAAGTGTATATATTTCTATTAAAGTATGTAGTGCTATATGTTATTATAAAGTATTCTTGTTCTCTCTCAGTATTTGCTATAGAAACGGCTACATACCTTTTTCGTCTCTACATAACCAGTCTATGGCAGGGTATTTTTTTTTATTTATTTATGTACACACAAAAAGGCATGAATAAATTAAAACATAGTATTAGTACAAGGGCACTACTTATTCCATACATTGAAATTTCTTCCAGCAGACCATTAAAGGAAATTTTATTGAAATGGCAAACTTAGTGCGTACATTTCTAATAAATAATATATATACAATTAAATATATAAGATTACATATAATTAAATAATATACATAGATATTTTTAAATATATATATATACATAAATGCATTTCGTAAACATACAATATATGTTCCATTAACACGAAGCTAAGTAGTGGTTCTTTACACGTTTCTTAAATAAAAGTATAGTTCCGGAATCTCTTATGGTAGGTTTTTTTATATGAAGCTAAATAAATAAATATTATAATAATATAAGTTCCTCAAAATACTGGATGGTTCGTTTTGCGTGCCTTCTACGCATGAGCCACTTCTAACGAAGCTGTAAATGCACATGCATAATAGCACCTTTGCTTATGCTCTAGTATTCGTAATAAAGTAGTAGCCTGAAATGTCCCACTGCAGGGCAAAGGCCACCTCTCAATATTTGATCCGCCATTCTGCTCTGTTGGGGTTTGGCCTTCATATATCCTCGAATAATTTATTATTTATTATTATTTTTCGGTTTTCTTACGATATTTTCATTCATGGCCAAGCATGTGATAAATTCGGTACTTAAAATTTAAATTAAAAGTTTTAGTGGTCCCGCGGTTCAAACCTAGGTCACTCGTATACTATGAAATGAAAGCGAGTTGACTGGCCTTTAAGCTTACTCATTCGTATGTCGTAGTCACGGCTTATTCATTCGCAGTACCTGAGTAATATCAAATATAAAAAAAAACAAGAAGGATCGATCTGGTTCTGGATAGCTCTTTTATTTTATTTCATTACACAAACTACCAAAAGATTTTTAATGCACACTGTACGCATTAAAAAAATCTAATATTTGCCCGGGCTAGCGAGACTAGAATCCGGAACTCACAGCTCTCCCGAAGGGGTCACTAACTGGGGCTATCGGAATATTTATATAGAAAAAAATAATGATAGTGACACAAAACGGAAAAAATATTCAATCTAATCTAAGAGTTATTGCTTTGTTTCATTTTTTTTTCCTTCAGAAAAGAATGTCAAGTGCTGTGTGATAAATGTTTGATTTAGATTTAAGTTAAATTGAATTCGGCGATTTGTCTCCCGCTAA
Organism: Bhutanitis thaidina; assembly: GCA_029286595.1. Classification (NCBI taxonomy): domain Eukaryota; kingdom Metazoa; phylum Arthropoda; class Insecta; order Lepidoptera; family Papilionidae; genus Bhutanitis; species Bhutanitis thaidina. The sequence goes on along the minus strand of JAGSMS010000028.1, from coordinate 4,801,918 downwards.
GCCAGCTTAATAACAAGGATAAAAGCAAATTTAATTCCGTGTTATATACGATTTTATGCGTCGAGAAATGGGAAATTCCTCCCGAAATTGTCTGCCTTGAGAAAATGAAAACACACAATGAATATTATTTAAGTTTCAAAAGATTTACTAAACCTACACAAAAATAACGAACTTCAATATAAGTAATTAAGTATAAATATTTAAAGCTATTAGATACATTTATAGCATTTTTTACAGTGACTTTTACTAATATTTATTAAAAAATTTTTTAAAATAATATTACTAATGCTATTTATTACACTATATATTCACTACTAATATTCATGTTAACCATCCATCCAAATAAGAATTACTGCTTGAATCTGAAGTGATTCACGACAATAATCGAATGGTGGACATGAACGTACTACGTCATGTTTCGCATTCCACATTTTTCCACACCACACCTAATCCATCTAATATTTTTGTTTGATGAGCGATATTTTTTCAACTTTTTATCGCTTAATTTAAGTATTATGTTTTCTAATTGCAATGCGAGCTAGGTCTACGTCATAACAAATTACATTAGGCCCGTCGCTAGCCACCTAAACGCCCGCGTGCAAAACCCCCACGCCACCCCCAGATACGTCATCTGTTTGCTCTGACTAGGTCTATTATCTCTTACATAGAGCCTCCATTAATCAGGTGTGAAGATATTATTATTAAAAGAGGTAAGCAAAAACAAAATATTGTTTAAATTCAAACCATTTATTGTCATTACTAGGTACGTATAGGACGTTGAATTATATATATTTAAATCATAAAACATAAGCAACAATATTAACAACGACCGACACATTGACGGTTTCACTACATGTCCTTGGTAAAGGACGATAATTCAAACAGCCTTCAACTGAGCCAGTAAGTTAAATGATTTGTGACCTTCAGCCGTTCACATTTGGATTGGTCTCGCAAGTAATCGATTCCGCTACGCACAAAGGGTCGAGAGGGTGTACTCGTTCTCATGGTAATTAAAAAAATACTGGATATGCTATTAACATTATTAAATATTCCTGTTAACCTCTACAAATACTTAGTTGTAAGGCCTCTAAAAGCTTGTGTAGAATTTCACCACTATAGTCGAACTTGCGAGGCGGTGCTTTGCAGTCCGCACCATAACCATAAAGTTAGTAGAATTAAATTTTTTAACAGTTGAAATAGGAAGTGTTGGAAGCTTAACTAAAAATGTATAAAGGATTTAATAGTTTCAGCAGAGTTATTAACATTTTACAGCAAAATCTATTTCTTCGTAGTTCGGCGTTTTATAATGTACACTGTTTCTTTTAATTCTTCTACCTTTTAAGTATTCCATTTCTTTGTAGTTCTCCTATTCTCCAAGAACCTTCAACAAGAGACGATAACACGTATCAACGTCCCTCATATTTCTCTTTCAACGTAAACAGCCTCTTACTCAGAATTAGGTAACATCTGAATTACGTTAGGTTAAAGTAAAGTAGTTAAGGCAAAGGTCTCTTCAAATATTTGAGAGGGTTTTTCCGTAAAGGGCCCGCCACGCTGCTGCAGTGTGGGTTGGTTGGCTTCACATATCCTCGAAATAATATATTTTTTAATTATATCCTGTCATGCAGGTTTCCTCACCATGTTTTCCTTCACCGCCGAGCACGTGGTAAATATTACACTTAAAATTGCTATTAACAATGTTAGTGGTGCCGGCACCCGGGATCGAAATCAGGTCACGCGCCTTTTATGAAGCTGAAGCGAGCTTCATAAAAGCGCTCTGACCACTAGGCTACCACGGTTCTAGGTTAGGTTATCTGCGATAGACTTAAAAAAGTTTGTGTAACTCCCATTTCCAGCCTTTTCCACAGGTCCATTAAAGTAGTTCTAAATTTCCTCAGAACTTAGCCTTGAGATGCACCATTGATATTTTGGGGATACAACATCTAATCAATGTGGGCAAAGAGCAGTCAACATGTCTGACATGCGTTAAGCAACAAAACCCTTTCATTTATTTGGTTGTCTGTTTAGCCAAATATATAATCCAAGGCAAATGCCATCTGAGATTTTCCTCTCCATTTTTAATTTGTGTATGTATGTATTATGTGTTTATGTATAGTGTATTATGTATGTTATAAGTATGTAAGTAAATTATGAGGGTAATATATTTAATACAAATATTTAATTTACATTTATTATTTATTGTAAACCTTTCAACATGTTTTTCTTTTACACCCTGGGTTGACTGGTAGCGAATGCCAAAAGGCATTAAGTCCGTCTATTGTATATCTTATTTTTAGGGACACAATAAATAATAAATAAATATATAATCATTGGTGGAGTCAGAGACACGGAATAATAATACAACACGCGTGATTATTTGTTTCTGAAAATTTGCATTAAATTATATTATGGTAGAATCGATTAAGGTTAATGCGTGAAAAACCTTGTGATAATGGAAAGAGAAAAGTTTGGGGAGCTGTGCGGACCGCTGACGGGACGGAAACGCTACAATTTTTGTTTATTTCAGTTGGCATTGTTTCTACTGTGTCAGCAGTTTATAGGCAACTTGCTTGTATTTCTTAAATGCGGTTTTGGATTTTCCTGTTTTTGATTTTACAGAAACAACTGATTATACAAAAAATTGCCCTCTTCATACTCCCATCTCCCATATATCCTTAAAAGCCGGCATAGCACCTGCAGCAGCTCTGGTGTTGCAGATGTACGATGGCGACGTGTTCACTTATCATCAGGTGAACCGTTTGCTCGTTTTCCGTCTTTCTCACAAAAAATACAATTTTCAAGACCGGCAAGGGAAAGAAGCGTTTAAGGTGCGACGTGTGTGGTACTGCGCCTGCCAGGCATGATATACCTACAGTAGGCGAATACGATATATGTACAGTAATGGATGACTGAAAGGAGCACAGGAACATACCTGATACTCCTACTGCAAATTAAACAACGGGTAATAGTATTATACTTGTGATTTTATTCTTTCTGCTCCTATCGCAAATAGCATAGAGTATATACTATTGCATTGAAACACATTATTTTTAATGAACCGTTATTAAAAAAAATACTCTAGTTTGTGTATGTTATACATACAAAGATAAAAACAAGATGAACCTAATAATAAATTTTTGAATTTTCATATAATGGCCCACGGCGTTTTGGCAATGAATAACAGCTTTATTCAACGTTGTATTCCAGCAGTTTTCGATGTTGATCGTACTATATTTGTGGGTGAATGTACCACTAATTTCTGAAATCGATTTTCGGAAATATTTTTTTTAAGACATTTTATTTATATTTTTGTAACGGTTCACTCGTGGATTGAATGTGTTTCAAATATTCGTAAATAAAGTTTTCGGGCAACACCGATATAGCAGAACACAATTCAACTAAACCGCGCTCAAGTCTCCGCTACAGTCCCAAATCATTTGCATTTTGTATAATAATAACTGTATTTAATTAATGCCACCTCTCTGTGTGGTATGTTCTGTGGTGACCGCGTAATGGAGGAATATCCATCCGAAATTACCGAATCCAAAAGACTAGTGGAAAGGCCTTTTTGTACTTAAATAGGCTGATGCTGATGCTGATAATAATTAATTATTGCCCCAGAAAACACTATCGTTTACAATTTAGGACAGCATTCTCGTTATTTGTGTGAAATTATTTATGGCTCTCATTTCCTTCATTTGATCATTTCAAATACTGACATATTACACTGTTGCTTTCTGTTTGGTAGGTCGGTAGCAATGCGAAAACTTGTCTGTGCCGTTGAACCTTCCAAATAACCGAATTAAGAATTAAAAAGAATGTATATAAATTTTTGGCATTACTTAAGTAGGTAGTTGAATCAGAGTATGATAACGAGGTATTTAGTTTGTATAATATCTTTAAGCTCTTATTTTCATTATAAACATTATCCGTTGTTTTTATGTGCAGGGAGATCATCGGGAGATGTATATTTCTTTGTGCTCCTATTAGGAAGAGAACTTAGCAAAAGCAAGACCCCGAAGCGGAAGAAAGGTGACATTCTAAGAAAGTAAACTTAAAAAAAAGATGATGTGAAATATCAATAATGTTCTATAAAACCTTTCCGTGTGTTATTTGTTAATACCATGGGTGAAAACTACCGTAACAATTAGACAGTCCCAGACTTTAATTGATATTTTATAATGATTTAATTTTAAAGAGTTAACTGACTTCAGCAACTGCGATATTACCACTCTGGCCAAGAACAATATACTATTAATTACGAAGGGTGGGTTTCATTATATTTAATTTACTTTAAAGTTTGAAAAAAAAAAAATATTCCACTGTTTTCAAATAATTATGAGCACAAGTACTAACCGTGTTAGTGGATTATACAAACTGGATGCGTCGTTACGACATTAAATTTAACCTCCTATTTTATAAACCATTTTTTGGCCATCCATCAAATATCAATTAAATATAAGTACAGATGTTTAGTTATAGGATCATTTTTTAGCTAAACTAGCTAACATAAGTTAGCTAGTTTAGCTTTGACTCAAAGCATATTTGCGTTAATACTTTAATAGGTTTATGACATCCAGGTCAAAGACCTTTGCGACCGCTCGCGACAGCGTCGGTTGCCTGCGTTTCAAGTCGCCGACAAAAGAATTCTGCGATATTGCCGCTCTTAACGACTTCAGTAAAATCATTATTCATAACGAATGCCACCAGCGTTTTAGTAGTTAACTCGTTGGGGAAAATGTTTTTCTACATCTCTAGTGAAATTTATTGTTTACAACCTATTTTAAAATAATAATGAGCATTAGCACTAACCAAGTTTTCATTAAATTTCAGAACCGTCGCATCCAGTCTGTATATACTTTGAGCTAATCTATGAAGTAATAATACATAATTTTTTACCTTTCTACAGAATTGGAAAAGTAAACATGTCATGACTGTAAATAGATTGTTATAAAATTAGTTAAACTATAAATAACAAGAGTATTACACATGAAAAAGACAATTACTTAACGATGTAAGGGATATATTATACGAAAAATAAAGTATGTGGGACTATTGCGTCTTTCAAACTTCAAAGTAATTACATTACAAATTATGTAACGTTTCGTTGAATCACTTTTAATTGAAATAAAAACGAAGAGAATTATCGCAAGAAAGTCTAGGATTGTTAAATTATTCAACCTGAGTGGAGTCCATAGCATTAAAAGGATAGAAGTACTTCAGTTTAAGAGCAAACTGCATTTATTCAAATGCTTTAAAATAATTTTGGTATTTTTGTAAATGAAGTTAAGTAAATTATAAAAAACTTATTCTACACTTGCGTATGTTGTCGTCACTAAAAATATATGTTATGTCCCATTTATTTTTCTTAATCTTTTATCGTAACCACGCGAGCCAAGGTTTGACATTAATCTTATAATGAAAAATATAGACAAAATATTTATTTCTTACCTAATCTTTATAATACCTAAATTGTTTATGTATTCCTTTTACTAGTCTAAAATTTAGTTCCAAATTTACCAATGAGAGCTTACAACAAAGCTCCAATTACAACAATTAGCCACTTTGAGAAAATACCTTAAGTATTTGAAAGCTTTAAGAACCCCATTCATCGATAATACGCTGTGAAGATTTAGAGGATTCTAATACGAATAATAAAAAGAAATAATGACAAAAAAGAAAATAACAACAGGATACCGTCCAAAGGTACTTATTTTAATAATTTCTGAGAATAATTTAAATTGTCTTTTTCCTGTGAAACAATAGAATGGTTCACAACTGCGTTTCCTGTAATATAACAATGGATTTAAAATATTGAAGGAGTTATCTAAATTAAAAAGACTTCAAACGAATGCGCAACTTACCTTGTTGGGGAAAATGTTTCTTTATTTCTCTCGTGAAATTTATTTTTCACTACCTATTTCAAAATAATAATGAGCACTAGCACTAACCAAGTATTCATTCAATTACAGTACCGTCGCATCCAGCCTGTATATACTTTGAGCTAATCTATGAAGTAATAATACATCATTTATGATCTTTCTAAAGAATTGGAAAGACATATCATAACTGAAAACACATTCTTATAAGATTAGTTAAACTAAAAAAATGAAAGTATTACCTATGTATAAAATGGATAATTACCTAACGACATAAGGTGTCCATTTGTACTCGTATTTGCAAGAAAGCGCCCGCATAAGCCAGGATGCATTTCTTAAAAGGTTACATAAAATACAGGTACAAAACAGATGTTAATAATAAATGTGTAACTAAAGCGTATTTTACCTATCTAGGAGAGCAAACATTATATCAAACATTAATATTTTATTTTGTAAAACACTCAAAATTTAGACTGCCATAAATAGTCATAAATAAATAATAAATAAGTCAGGTCATGTTCATATTCTTACACCATTTCATTATACAAGGTCAAAGATTCATGTGTCAACAGTTACCGACGGAAAAGTTTGTATGTTTGTCGTTCAATTACGCTTTAAGGGGTGAGCTGTTCTACACGTATAAATAAAATTTAGTAGACATGTAGATTATGCTATGAATATGGATAGGATATATATACTTTTTGTTGTAATTAATAGCTCTCTTGGGACAAAACTAATAACAACGCGAGCCAAGATTTGACGTTAAGACTATAATGAAAAAATATAAACAAAAATATTTTTTTTCTAATTTTGCCTAATCATTTTAATTGTTTGTGTATACTTTTTACTAGCCTTACATTTTGTTCAAAAACTAATACTTACGAGAGCTTACAACAAAGCTCCTAATTAGCCTAACTTTGAGAAAATACCTTAAGTATTTGCATGTTTTAAGAACACCAATCACCGATAATACGCTGTAAAGATTTAGTGGATTCTAATTCGACTAATAAAAAGAAATGCCTTAAACATAAAAGTAAAATTACAATGGGGTATATTCCAAAAGATAGGTGCTTTAGGAATATACTTTCTGAGAATAATTTAAAGAGTTTTTTTTACCTGAGAAACAATAGAATTGTTCAAAACTGCACACCATAAATTGTCCTGGATTTCGTATATAATATTGAAAATATTGAAGGAATTAATTAAATTAAAAAGACTTCAAACGAATGCGCAACTAAAAACCTTCTTAAAAGTCTTAAAAATTACATAAAACGTCGAATTTGAATTTTTGATTAATAATTGATTTTAATGCGCTTTCCATCTTTTTCTCCAAATATTAATATTACCTGCTCGTTGTGCACAGCTACAAACACGGCTTAAGCGATCGACTGACTCCGAGATATCCATCTGAATTTGCTGAACTGAACGTCTAGACTTGTGTTGGAAAGCAGCATCACCTACCGGTACTGTTCGTGCCCCATCAACCAGTCTGCCCATCGTGGCTCATAAATCTCCAAAATGTATGTCTTACAACTGGCTTAAAAATTGGTACCTTTCAAAGCTTTTCATCAGCCTATTCACGTTTACTGCTGCATATAGACTACTCTACGAAACCTCCAGCAGAAGCCGGCAAGAGTAATTGATAAATTTCTTAATACAAATTAATTTACTTTCACAATATTATCTTCAAGGATATCCACAACGCTGTTAAAAAAGTGTCCAATAATATTCTAAATGGATTTTAAATTCTAAAATGAACCAGGTCTATGTTTTTTGTACGTGCAGTTAAAATTTATAACATTTTAAAACGAATTGTTCTAAGGCGGGCGTTTAATGGGATTAGGCGCCTTTTTGTTAAGTGCTCTGTGTCTTCTTATCAGTTTCTAATAATCCTTAACTTATATTTTTCCTTTGTATAGAAGTGTTGGAGGGGAGACAATAGAGGCCCAACGCCTATTTAAAATGGGGATGGTAAATAAAATATGTATTTACCAAGTGTTATTAACATCAATAGGGTGTCGGAAAGGAGCACTGCTGGGATTCAAAATGGATCGTTTAGTAAGTCAAAATTTCTATAATTATCTGTTAATATTTGTACGTATTTATTTTTATTTGTGACGTTTTTAATATTCCTATTCGTATAACGTAAAATCGAAATTTTTGATCCGGTTTCATGGGTAATGTTGAACATTATTTCCATTTGTAGGAGTACAGTGTAAGGAGGAAACGAGGTCGACCTGCTGGTAAAGGTGTCCCACTCAGTAGGGTGAGTAGATATAGTAATAGAATCCTATCCTATGTTGTATTATAAAAAAATATGTGATGTGTGGTAACGGCGTAAGAATCTACGAAAAACACCATTGAGAATATTGAAGCGAAAGGCTCACGATCCTCCGAAAAGGCTTCCGTGGGTTGCGGAAGACCGTTTGGCTACATTGAGTCGCACCAAAGGGAAATTCGTAATCTCTGACATGGTCTCTGGGTGGCAGAAGTGAGTGCTTATATATTACACAAACACGTGGATACCCGCTGGTTTTTATTAAAACTTTTTTATATTAACTCTTTCCCAGCTGAGCCTGCGCACTGTTCTCTCACACTGTTCTTTCTTGACTTTTCATCTCCGAAAATGTCCAAATAATTTAATTTATATGACGTTTAATATACGTCTAAAGTGCTACAGTGAAAAAAAATTGTCATTATTATTAATTCTTTCTTAAAAATATTTGGAGCTAGAATCACATTCTTGATTCAAGTACGTATATTATCATCTTAAGTTTAATATATTAGAATTAATTAGGTATATTTTATTATATAATCCAGGAAGAACGAAAAGCTCGCAACGCTCAGTACGAAAAAGAAAGACGGATGGAGATTGCAGAAGCCACGAGTGAACTGACTAAAATAGTCGGTTGTGAAAATTCTGTAAGTATATTATAATTATAAGTATGTTTAGTTTTTGCCTTACTGCAGGATTTATTCTAGTCGAGTTGTAATTAAGGAAACAGCTTTTAATTCGAATAAAAAAAAATTGTTTTTACTCCGATTATTTGTCTATTAGAATATGAAAGAAAATGTTACCAATTTTTTTAATACTTATTCTGTCTCATAATACACGCATACAAATCAAAAAACAAGAATGCAAGTTGCTAGTAATGCGTATACCTAGAAATAAAAAAATTAATGGTACTCTTTTAGATATTTCTAATTTTACTATAACACTTTACGCTATATCTGTTCCGTTAGCCGTGTGGTACCGCCTTAAGAATCTGCCACTCCCATTGGTGGGAGGCCGCTAAGGCCTCGAAAATAGCTAGCTAGCTATAGCATAGACAAATAACACGATAGCCATCACGAAAAATACCTTGCCGAGCGTGGCGATTACGGCAAATCCTCCTTCTGCAGGGACTATTTACTGGATCCTAAGTGCTAAGCTCCCTCGTCCTCTGAATTTGACTAATTTTAATATTTTGTATGTATTCGATGAAGTTATTGCTGTTAGCCGTTTTGGCTTTTACAGCTTCATAGGTTAGCACCTTTGTCCTTGAGTAACGCCTGCGACCTCTGCTTTAAGTAGATGTACAAGTGTACATATACTGCTTACCTCTTTACAGTAAGCTATCTATGGACCGTCCAAGGGAGGTTCGGACTTCGTTTCGGACGGTCGAGGTGTTTCGATAGACTTGGGCGGTTCTTACCGCCCTGAAACTCGGGTGTACGGTGTGTACGCGGGTGTTCTGTTGGCTCGATACGCTCTTATGATTCGGCGGGTGATTGTGAAATTGTTGCTACTCCTTAACCGAGACTGGGTCGGTTAGTCGGCCTGTTGGTTTTTTTTAATATTTTACTAACCTTTTGCCTTATAAATAATATAATTTGCTAATTTTCTATATCTTTTATTGTATATAACCTACGCTAAATGATAAAGTAAATTTGTGATAAATATAATGAAATAGTAACTATGGAACATTACTGTTGTTTCAGGTAACACTCCCAAATCTATTAAATTGTGTACTACATCTAATAAACAAAAACGCTAATAAAGATCCATCGGAATCCGAACAAGCTTTAAAACAGAAAAATGAAGAGATTCGCCAAGAAAGTGTGTACCTATTTCTTTTCTGTTATGTTAATTATGCTAATGTATATTACATTACGACTGACACATATTTACTTAACTATAACTATTTTAATAAAAGGATTATTATTAAATACTTTTATTGGTTACAGTAGCGGAACTGGAACTTGAACAACTTTTATTGGGAAATCAAGAAAATTGTAATGGTGACAGTGACAGCGAAACTCATACGCCACGTAATAATAAAAAGAAAAGAAATACCAAAGGAGTATGTAAAGAAATGATACATTTTTGTCTAATATATACCTATTCACTTCAATAATCCCATTTTAAAGCATTTGTTTTACTATTATTTCAATTTTTTTAGTGAGATTTATATGTATCGTTCAAAAACTCAACGATTAGAGTTCCTATTTTAATTGCCGTTGGTCCAAAAAAAATCTGAGACATTCAATTAAAGATGTTGCGCATCTTTACTTTTGAATTTTTTTTTACAGTTACTTGACAATGGCACACAGCAATCTTTCGATGACACAGACTTCAACATAAACATGGAATCTAATCGAGAAACTGAGCAACTTGATCTTTGGAACTGCACATTATTGATTTAAAATATTCGTAAGTCCTGAAGTATAAAGTTTACAAAATGTATTTGTTTTAGTCTCTTTCTCTCTCTCTCTCTTTGTATTTTTTATATAACTTTTTTTTACTGCCGCATACAGACTGCGATTTTGATATTTTCCCACAGACAAGTTAACAGATCATTGACATATTATCGACTGTTTTACAATACGACAATAAGTGTTTAACGACTGTTTTGAGATTTAACCTTAATTTATTTGTAGATGAACTAGCGTCATGAAATAAAAATTGCAAATTAAAATCGGCCATGTCACTGGATTCTATTACTTACGAGGAAAAGATATCGTGGTCTACAAAATGGACTCGAAGATATATAACGAATTACGGCGGTTTTCATAACGACAAAAAGGAGTGTTAAACCTATTGCAAGTGGGTCTTATTCTATTTGTTTCGCAGATCTGGCAAACAAGCTAATAAACATCCCTGCCTAAATGACAACTGTTAATAGTAATAATTAATTGGTTGTAAATTATTTTATTGCTACTTTATGACTTGATATTGTGTGATAAATTACCTACCTACTTGTATTTGCATTTTTGATTAATTAAATTAAAAATGAATTCGAAATATGATCTTTTCATTTGCATCATTTTATTTATTTTGTGTCTTGTTTGTTTAACGCAAAATAATTACCTCGAATAGAACCTAAATAGAATCTTGTTCAACTTCTATGTTAATTACAAAATATTTGGTATATATAGTATATAAATATAATATCTCAATATTTAAAAATAGATAAAAACATTTTTACTATCTAAAACTAGGGTCTGTTACAGCAATGCCAGTTGAACGTTAATCTCTAACTAAAAAAACTTCGATTTGTTAAAAAGAAAGTTTTATTTTAAAATGCGGGAGTACTAACTCAAATAATACAGAAACGTGTTTGACGGATTTGTTCATTCGAGTCACGCGTTGGTATCAATCAGGGGACTATTGACTTTTAAACTTCGAATGTATAAGGCACCTTTCAATTTGATTCTGCGGACGTCTAAAATATTGGTAACCGTGGTAATTAATAATATTAAAATAATAATAATAATTGGGAGAAACAGTAAGGGAGGGACTATATTATAAACGACCGCATGGGTAAGTCCACCTATCTGCTGAATAATTACTACAAATCAAAATCAAAATCTTTATTTTTCGACGAAGGAACATACATTTATCTTATCAAAAGTCATAATCATTTTCTCTATCACCATTTCGTAATGAAGATCCCCAGATGGACAAGAAACAGATGAAAGAAGCTTCGTCGGTGTCCTCTTTTTTCTTTTCAAATATGTCATTAATAATATAGTGTGTATTACATTATTACAATACAGCTTTAAGAACAACTTGGGATGAATGATGGCAGTATAAACATCTTAAATATACCATACCTAAATTATTCCTGATAGTAGATAGAAATACAATAGAACGCCTACTGAGCCATCGGTTCGTCGGATGAATGATGGCTGTATAAACAACATCTTAAATATGCTATACCTAAAATATTCAGTTCATCGGTCCTGGGTTTGAATCCGATATAAAGTCTTTATTTGTGTAAACGACCAATTAGCACTAGTAAGCACTGTTATAAGGTCGGGATATTAAACTTTTTTTTCGGCCGGGTAGTTAAAGTACCGTATATGCAAAGTTAATATGCTTTAGCATCCTTAATGACTCGAGCTAACGACTTTATGCATTCCGCAGAGGCTGATGTTTAGTTCTTTTCTGTTTTATTATTTATGGTTTTCAGGTCTACGTGTACTGAAACTAGCTTTTTTAGCTACTTATATTCTATGAGTACGACGTAGATTTGTTTATAGTGTTATTTATTAATAACACGTATTTTTCCGGGATGGAATGTATTGCTGTTTTAAATTTTAGTCATAAAGTTTTCGAACGGTGTAAGTCTTTTTCCAATCAGTTTTGTTGTTTTTGCGTTAAAATCCCAATCGCAGTATTTTCCCGGGATAAATAGTATTGGAGTTTCAAGTAGAGTTATAGGCTTCCAAAATATTAAAACCGTATCAAAGTTCATTTAGTAGTTTTTGATGCCAGAACAAATAGATTAAATGCCAGAAGAAAAAAGATTTTTTTTGCGGTCGGTGTTAGGCATATAGATATGCCTTTTTTTCTCTTAGTATATTTTAGAAATATATTATTTTAATGGGTATATAGAAATGTAGAAGATAACACAAATAATTCAGTTTGGTCGTCGAACTATAAATATTTAGAAAATATAAAACTTTTACTTACACGGACGAAATTATTTAATTTTTACAAAAAAAAAAATTAGCCGGCTATCTTTCATTTTGTTAATGTCGCCATTCATAAAATTTCGAAGATTTCTCGGTTCTTTTATCATTTTGGAATTCTCGAACGGCAGCACTTTATTTTATTTCGTTCCTCGTTACTTAGAGTCCAACTTAACTTAATAGCAAATCACAGTATTTGATCTATTTTTTTTAATTATTTTTTTATTTATCATGTAAATAGATGCTTAATTAAAGGCGAAAAATAAAATTTCTCATATTGTTTACCTTTACTCGATTGATCAGATAATAGTCCATTACCGTAAAAAAGGAGGTTATTTGTCACCCTTGAGGCACATGAGTAAATATACCTATAGAGTCCAAGATATATACAAGTGGTCCACTGTAGCTACACTCACACAAATAGCAGCGATGTGCGCGTTACGTATCATTGACGGATTCACGTACGTTCCGTCGGGGAACGAACCGGTTTGCGGCTTTTCAACGTGATTGACGAAGGAATTAGATTTTTTGAGTGATTGTACATTTTAAACATACTCCGAAAATCAAAAACAGTATTAAGGTAGGAAAAAAAATACTTTTGAGATGCCATGCAAACGCTTGATTTTTTAAGGAAATTCTTTATTAGATTCAGACTGTGTCTCACAATAAAAATAAATAATTAAAACAAGAAAATCATCATCATCATTTCAGCCTACTACAAGTCCACTGCTGATCATAGGCCTCCCCCAAAGATTGCCATAAAGCTCGGTCCTGAGCCACCTGCATCCATCGACTTCCCGTAACATTGCGCAGGTCGTCACCCCATCTTGTGGGGGTCGTTCCACACTGCGTTTGCCTGTACGTGGCTGCCACTCGAGGACCTTTTTTCCCCAACGGTTCTGCGAGCTACGTGGCCCATTGCCACTTCAGCTTGCTGATCCTTGCGTCTATGTCGGTTACCCTAGTTCAGCTGCGGATATCATCATTGCAGACTATTGCCCAGAGAAATTCCGACCATAGCCCTTTCCATAGCGCGCTGAGCAACTTTGAGCTTCCGAATCCGGGCTGCAGTGATGGACCATGTCTCAATACCATATGTCATCGTATTGCCAGTGCACTGGATGTATACTTTGCTAGTAGCAAGGCTAAAAAATTGTGTTTATTATGATTACTATTTATATTTAGTTCATAAATCTGCTTTCGCTACCGGTGGTACTCGACCACCGCGGAATGTACCGTCCGGTACATCTCCAATCACCTTCAGAATGTTTACTCCGCACTACAACCTATACATCTGTGATAAACAACTGACTATCTAACTTAATTAAGTTGATGGTCATATCAGAGTAGGTTCACTAGCCCTCTGGGTGGAGCTAACCCCGTATTACATCACAAGATGTAATAATTAACCGGAACACAACAGTGGTCGCACTGATGCTTAGAAAATGCGAAATGCGGCAGAAATAGGCAGGTAAGTGGTTGGTACGTACCCTAACAGCTACGCTACGTAGAGAAGGAGCCTACCACCGAGTAAGTAGTCGATCGGGTAACCTCTAGAGTAAGTGTGTTAATTTTTTCTCTCAAGAGCAAGTTTCTGGTAGAAAAAGTATCACGTTAAGCCGGTGAAGCCTGGGCGCCGGTGAGTTATTAAGCTATGGTCATCTCGCTGGTTAGTTATTTATACTCGACAAAAGTGAGATTTCAGCATATCCCCCTGTATCCAAAAAAGTGCAGGAATAGGGGATTTTCGGCCTCTTTAAATAGGAGGCCTAGGCTTAGGATAATGGAATGGAGATCTTCAGCTCGGCCTTTAGTAAGTAGGGCTCGATAAAACTACAGGTGGTACTCGATACACTCTCGAGCTGGAATAAAGAAGAAAGGTCTGTACCTGTACTGTACCTTTCTTCTTTATTCCGGCTCGAGAGGTTTGAAGACAGGGAAGTGCCTAGTGGCCTTATACGTAGTCCCTCGTCCTCACAAAATGAGGTTGACATGGTGGGCATGAGTTTGATTCGTCACTTGATATCTCAGCCTCACTGACGTGGGGAACACTGTGGGATTTTTACCGGTGGGAGTATGGCCCTTACAGCCGCGGAGGTACCGAAGGAGATATCCAATGTAAGATTTTGCTACTAAATAAGGGAGTTACAATGCATTTACATCTCTATTTATAATTAAGTATGTATGTAGGTTAAGTAAAGAACATTTGAAAAATACGTATTGAAAATACAATGGCCACGTAAGAAAAGGAAACGGGTTGAGAGTACTTCTGAAAAAATGCGAAATATAAATGCGAATTAATTTAATATTACGCAAGAAATAAGTGTGAACTCGGCTTTAACAAAAGCTGAAGAACATAAAAAAATACTGAATATGTACAAAGTAAATTGGACGCCCGATTGATTCGGGTTCGTGACTTGCCTACAAGGCTCTCAATGACCACATTCAGAACGACATTTCCGTTATTGAAGGCAAAACTATTTTGTTTCGTATTTCAAATCAATTGGAACAAAAGTATATTTACGAATTAGATAGCGATATTTTTATCATTACAATGTCCTCCTGGTCTCTTTCGACCACCGGTTTATTTATGTTGTGCGATATTGTAATATATGATGGATGCAGGTAGCCCAGCATCGTGCTTTGTGGTATTGTTGAGGGGAGGAGAGGACTATGTTCAGCAGTGGACTTGCGACAGGCTTTAATTGTGATGATTTTGATATGATGTCACGGAATTAACAGTTTATTTTGAGATGTTCTCTGGAATTCTTTATCAGTAACCTCAGAAACATAAGTGGTACATATCTTTACTTTTATTACTGAGGTGCATTAAAGAATTTCCTTTCAGATAAGAAATGCGGTCACTTAGTATGCTACGGGGAAAGGGGGAATATAAAGATTTTCCTCCAGAGGTCATCCTCAACTGCGGTTCACTTCTGACTAACGAACACGGCTCTAGGGACTGACTTAAGGTGGATAATCCATCTGAATTTATTCGAACACAAATCTCACAGACTAGGTCTGGTTCAGGGACGAAGCATTTCTGGTGCGAGGGTTTTGGTACTGCAATCATCAACCCGCCTGCCCAGCGCTGTGAGTATGAGAAAATCATTAATTCGCTTTTATTGATGCCTTTATAGAAATACCTATCTCCAGTAGTGGACTTATACCAACTGATAAGAAATATTTTTTCGGTATTTGGTTATATGTATATGTATATAGTATACAGTTATGCAATTGTAATACTTGTTTGTTCAATTGTTGTAAATCTAAAATTATTCATGTCACGACAGCTTTTATCGTAACGTGGAGTGTGAAACTTAACGTTAAGGAACTTGTGGTTCATCAAACTCTTAAAAGTATCAGTAGTAGGATATGCCTGCTTTTTAGTATCAATAATCGGAGGCACAAAGTTCGAATCATAATCATAAAAAATGTTCACTCATTAAATAACACTAATCACATTTTTTTTATTGATTTCAGGTTTCAGGTGTAAAACAGCGGTCTCCGATTATATGACACTGAATATATACGTAATTTTTTTTGTATTTTTTAGGCTCAGTTTGTCAGTAATTTAATGTATGATAGAGTCTCGCTATAGCTGTACTATAGTTGTATCACGAATGGGTCAGCTCAACCGTGGAGCGTTATTCAGCAGCATAATACTGATGCTTCGTATGGTGAGTGATTTACAGGTAACGAGGCATTCCATCTTAGTTCCTAGGGGTGATAACGCATCTGTTTCTTGATTTTTAATCCAGGATAGACATGTGTGATGTAACAATGATCCCCAGCAACCACTTACCTTAAGATGGATTAAGTGTAGGTATGTTTCACCCGAATTCGAATTTAAAAAATTACGTAAGGAAAAGACGGTCCCTCGGTTTTGGCACGGATTAGGAAAGATGCTTAGTAAATAAAATATTGCACGTACACACCGGTCTAGATAAATAATTTTAAATATGATAAAATCATAGACATCCTTAGGAAGGTAATAAAAGAGAGTTGAACGTCTCGGAGTGTCAAGCAACTGATAAGAATTGTTTTCTTATCAATGACCTTTTGAACATTTGGCGAATGAACATTCAAATCGCAGAGCTATACATTTAAACTATACACAAAGACAAACTGTTATTACGATCGCCAAACTCACATAAAACAAGTAATAAAGTAAAGTAGTTTCTTTGATCTAAAGTTTACTGCAGTAGCAAAGAAAATACTTTAACAATGTTAATAATTGTGTGTGGAAGTACAAAGAAAAAAGGTTCTCATTCAGTCTCCCAGCAACAGGGAAGTAGGTCAAATGGGTGTAAATAAGCATGGAAGCAATCAATGAGGCACTTGTTTCCTTCGAGATACAGTTCGTTAAGGGAGGCGACGTTGTCGTCTTCTGATACCAATATCGAGGTACTAACGCAAGACCTAGAGTAATAAGCTATGAGCGTATGCGAAAATAGATACCAAATACGATTTTAAATGTTTTTACACTTAATCATTTTTAGACTTTAACATTTGTAAGACGTGGCAGCCTGAACCGCCGCTGTGTCAAAAAAATTCCTGCACCGCTGTAGAAGTATTATTAAAATATAATAATAAATATTGATGCGCAGTGTTTTGGGTAATGGAAATACTGCTAAAATCAAGTAAAATTATAGCCTGTCAATGTCCCACTGCTAGGCAAAGGACTCCATCACCTGAGATGGTTTTGGAGCCGGAAACAAAAAGCTCTAGCGCGGGTGGGTTGACGGACGTCACATGTCCACAAAATAATATTTTTAATTATACCTCAGATATGCCGGTTTTCCTTCTATATCGAGCAATTGATAAATTAAGCACTTTAAATTGCAATTAGCAAGGTAAGTCATGTATACGAACTAGTTCACTCGCGTTTTATGAAATTAAATCGAGAGACCTGAATTTTTTTTCTAAAGTTAGATGTCTTTGAAATCGACGCAAAAAGATTGATAAACTTTATTTTACTTTCAATATCTTTGTAACGTTTTCCTTTTTATTACGAATTTTTAAATAAATATGAAAATGTAATTTTATGTGTACTTGTCATGGGGTTTATGACCGAAATGCCAAAAAGATTAATTGTTAAAACAATTATTTGGGTCTATGATCTACAGATACAGGCAAAGACAAGCTGATTTGCTAGTTATTAATAACCCCGTCCATTTGAATATTTGTTCTGTTTTTCTTATTTAATCTTCTAATTTATTTGTTAATTCTATCATATACTTTTATATTTTTGCTACAAATTTATGGTATTATCGAACTGTCGATAAAGTGTAAACATGAAGGGGGAAGCTATGAAAATCTCATGACAATCTTAGACTAGGAATACCCGGTGACGAGGCTCGCCACTCATTACGCTCTATCTCTCGTAGCTGAATTCCAGAATATTTTCCAGAATATATTCCAGCCCTCTGTATTCCAGAAGCTGGAGAGATTCCAGAGACTCCAGAGATGGATTCCTGTCTTGAAAACTCCCCGTCTAATCTAAAAAGTTATGCGACGTCGTTCTACACTTGGACCAAACAGGATAAAAATGTTTTGTAGTAATACTCCGTGAACGTCGCCTCCGCTAACAAGCACCCGCTCGTATGGAACGTCCCGCTTTAACACTGCTGTTGCTTTTTACATTTTATTGTAAAGTAAAGTGTAAATCTCGCTTATTTCTCAGTTCTCGCAACTGTATATGCTGTTATAATACATTTCATTACTTCTATGTTTTATGTAAACTATACGTATTAAATTATTTGAATGTGGTATTATAAACGCTCAGCTCTGTGCAATGTTAACTGAACTGTAATACAATTCATAGAATAGATGTTACTAGATATAGGTATTTTAATAGTAGAACTAAGTTTAAGGCCACACGTAGAAAAGGTAACCAGTAAAGTTCGGAACTGAATTTGTATTTTTCAAAATCTGAGACATATAGCTGAAACCCCAATAATTAAACTGATTTACTTTGCGATATAGTTGTAGGTAGAGTATTGATTGACTCAAGACTCCTTTATTGTATAACAGCATAGGAACAGATAAAACATCATTGATAAAATTAGAACGGGCACAAAGAACAATTTTGAGTGTCTGCTTTCCTGCCTTTTCATTTTTCTAGCACCGAGTTATACAAGCGTTATGAAGTTCTCTTAGTTCGACAGCTCTTTATCCTGCATACAATTTAAAAAAAAACATTCCCTCTTAAAATATGTTCCCTTACAAAATTCCCCAAAACGGAGAAAAGGAAGTTTATTTCAGTGCGACAAATTCTACACCAAATTTTACCAAAAATTCTATGTTTTACTTGTATGATAAATTTTACAGTAAACTTATATTCCATAACTAAAGCAAGATGTAAAAATAAGTTACTGGTTGAAAACACTTGACTATAATGGCACTGAAAATTTAATTAAGCCTTTATGTACAATTTAAACAAATTAAAATAAAATACGCAGATAAAATTTTTTATTCCATTACCTCTCTAGTATTTTTCATTTACACAGAAACAAATGCACCCGCATGCACAAACACACACGCACACATACATATGCACACATTATTATAATTTTTCTGCTCTTTAAATAATTGCACTACCTCACATAGATAACGAATACTTTATTATTTGTTATAAGTAATTGTATACCGAGGGAACGCCGGTCCTGGCAATCCTGACGATCCATAATACAGGCACTGCCAGAAGACTCTCACCAATCATTGCTAACTTAATGTAATTTTTTTTTGCTTTGTTTGTATTTAGTCCGAGTAAATAAAGATGAATTTTTATATTTTTTATCTATTGTATTATTCAAACAAACGACATTCGGGTGATCGTTATATGACAGAAAATACAGCTCACCAATAACACAGTTGCCTAGCGTGTCGAGGCAAATGAGCATATCCAGATTGTTGGCATTTTCTTTGAGGCCTATGTTCAGCAGTGGATTTAAGCACAATAATGTCTACACTAATTTTTTTATCCAACATTTCTCGGATTTTCCTTAGTCTAAGACATAGACATACACGGGACTCAACAACGCCGAACCCAAATCCAATAGATGAACATCATCATTAAAGCGAGGATAGCTGCATTACACTCGATAACGCGCCTGTCTAGCGTGGTGAGTATGGTCAGTTAATTCCATCGAATAACTTATATGTTACAATTTTTACTTGGAATCTTCTAAGTCCAGTAGTAAAATTATAACGTTTAATGAAGAAGTAGAAGAGACAATTGCCAAGCAGTTCGATTTTTCTCCCGCTGGTAGGGCTCGGTGATCCCACTTTGTCGAGTTGATGGACGATATATATGGAGAAAAAATTTAAACGGGCTTCGGCGACGTAGCTTTTGCACCGCACTTCCTGCTCTTTAAAGAAGGTTGGTGGGTTCCAATGACTTCTGGGTGACAGAGCCGTTTTTTCCGTCCACGTAGGGTTGGAGGTCGTGTAGGAAGGCGCGTACGTGATCTGGTGCTAGCCATGAGGGAGAAAAGAAGGAGCTGCCTGGGGCGGCCGGCGATGGTAGGATCGCGGATGTGTGCGTACGTACTTGTGGTCTTGCCGATATGAGGCGAAGGGACACAACCCGTCCTTGCCGCAGCGGAGGCGGGTATGCGTTAGGTATTTACCTGCATATAAAAACAGGTACAGATAAAAATAGGTCTATGCTCGGTGTTTCTCTGCGTGATAGAGTCTGCAACGATGATATCCGCAGCAGAACTAAAATAACCGACATAGCCGTAAAGATCAGCAAGCTGAAGTGGCAATGAACCGGCCACATAGCTCGCAGAACTGACAACCGTTGGGGAAAAAAGGTTCTCGAGTGGCAGCCACGTACAGGCAAATGCAGTGTAGGACGACTCCCCACAAGATGGAGTGACGACCTGCGCAGTGTTGCGGGAAGTCGATGGATGCAAGTGGCTCAGGACCGAGCTTCGTGGCAATCTTTGGGGGAGGCCTATATTCAGCAGTGGATTTCTGATAGGCTGAAATGATGAATGATGAAAAACAGGTATGTGTAATAAAAGATACGATAACGATAATGGGGAAAATACATGACAGCAAGTAAAATAAATGAAAAAATTAAATAAAATCACACTAACGACAAAAAAAGAAGGCAGGAGCAAAATGTAGAGCTGCGGCTGACAGTTGCTGGCAGTCGTTGTAAGCCTTTTCAATTTTATTCACTTAGTTATTTTTTAATACGTTTACTTCACTTTATTCACCATGGCAACTATTTTATGCAGGACGTTGTTCGCTCCCAAAGGTAGGATTTGCTGTAATCGTTACGTTTAGAAGGCGACTCAAACTTCACAGAAACCAGGTATTTCGCACCTTCGACACCCGTCACTTGCGTATTGGCGGATTTCTAACGGCCTCGAAATATGTATTAAAATTGTGCATCATGTTATCATGATGAGATATTATAATAATCGTTATAAAACGTGACAGTCTTTTTAGAAACACTTATTAAAATGATTATAAATACAAATAGATATTGAATGCTTCTGTAAACAACCTAACAACGTGCTACCACTATTTGCATCATTATCGGTCATGGTAAATAAGCGGTCATCCTCGTGAATACACATTTCATAGGACATTTTCCTTTCAAATACTGTAAATGTCTTCATAGAAACTTCTTGTAAGAAAAAAAAAATTGTTATAAACCGTCAACATCCATCGTTATAGTTAAGTATTTATAAAGTAAAGGTCCTTGACGTGAAACAGTCATCGGAATCTTATCACAAAGGTGCCTAATAACCTTTTAAAAACGGAACCTTCAAAATAAGAAGTCAGAAAGGACCACTTGGTATGCGTGTTTTTTTGGCAATTGTGTGCACATTGTCTAAATTAAGTAATGAGACTGATATTTTTTAACATTTTTATATAAATTTATACGCAATTGAACGTTGTCTTTCTCAAAGTAATTCCTATGGGAAACCACACAGCGTCCCCTTCTTATAGCAGTGCTGGAACTCTGATATTGGAACCACCGTTAGCTGATCGGTTACAGCCGTTTGAACGTTTTCGAGTGTCCCAAAATGATGTCCCTTCGGATAAACTTTCAATCTCGGGAAGAGGAAAAAGTCACAATGACTTAAGTCAGGTGAATAAGGAAGCTGAGAGTTTGTTCCCTGAGGTAGTTTGACTAAAATAAAGAGGGTGGCAGTTTCTTAAGCCATGCGTACGTATTTACAAATGTATGTTTTGTATATATGTATATACAAAATGTAATCCTGCACGTATTTTAGTCATATTTTATTAACGACGGTGATTTTCTTATGACCAATTTCGATCAGTATCATCTTCCTGTTAATTAAAATAGGGCACTTACAAGGCACCTCTTCATTTACCTGTGCCTGATGGAAGGCTTATGCAATGACATCCAAATATCAAGTCTGAGAGACAGACATACTCGTAGTATTAGGATACGGTACAGTTACAATAAATTCGTAATCGAAAATCAATAATTTTAGGGGTTACTTAACGGAAATCCATTAGAGATGTTACGAAAAAGTTATCTTTAATATAATTTCTGTTGCGTAAAATATCGGCTTCAGCTGGAATACCAGCCACTTTTCCACGTTGTTGTGAGCTATCGAAAGATAGTTGTATTTATTGCAGAGATTATATAAATGTTTTTAATAATATTTCTTTTTTTAATGTTGCCTCTTTTGCCATTGTGAGATTTTGAATGGATCATGTACGTCCTTGTAAAACTAAACAAAATGAATCCTGCCTTCAAACTTAGAGTAGGCATTTAATTGCACGACGAAGATTAAATGACGGTTATTTCGGAATAAAATTCTACTTAATTCTACCTATTCTTCATATTTAAGTAAGAAATTCTGATAATGTAGATACTTGAAGCTTCTTTCGTTTTACGCGTTCGTGAATCTTCGGTGGAAGTACCACTTAAGCTTCAGTCACTGAATACATTACTTTGGTTTTGAATATTTACAAGATGTAATAGGTAAAAAAAGAATATTGAGTGAGCAACATTTTTATTTTTAAATATTGGAATATTTATGTGTAAACCACGATATCTGCGTGGTTAGGGGATCTGCATCCGAAGCAGGGGACCCCATTTTATTCTTCTATGTGGAGGTCTCGTAAAAATGAGTTATTCCTCACATGTGTGTAATTTGTATCGTTGGTCTGAACAGTAAGGCGCCGCGACAGGCTCACCTACCGTTACGTTCTTCCTTATAAGCTCTATTATTAGTAGTGTTGTATGTATATACTAAACTTGTCATACTCTTATATCAAGGACTATAAATACGACAAACTATTTATTGATATTTATTTTTGTCACTATTTTTTTGTTAATATGGCGTACATAGTTGATAGTGAAGGTGGTAATTAAATTATATATAATAGATTTAATTGAAAGTTACACATATACCTACGTAGATACGCGGAATCAACACAACACAACACGACGGACGGATGGACGTAGGTGCGATGCTTACACGGACAGTTACGACATCATAGCATCGTTTTTTAGTGTATCTTTATGCCACAGTGCATTATGGTACTAATCGATAGACTTTGCCTGAAACTGAATACTTTGATAATTGTAGATACAAAATTGTTTCAAAATCAAACAGTTTCATTATACTAGTGTTGAAGATAAAAAAAATATTTGCAATACCCTTTTATTTGTTATGCATAATGCGACGAGAGGTGCGCCAAGCGCGACTATTTCACACCGTAAGGGTGCAGAGCGAATGCAGGGGCGCGGGCACTTTTTCGGCGACTACTACAAATTTATAACACACTTTTCGCTGACTTAGATATTTTCGCACTGTTACAGACAAAATTTAAAAAAAAATGACTTTGTAATATTAGTTCGTCAGTTATATAAACTAGGTACCTAATATATGTTAGTCTTAATTTTTTTTCTTTTTGCACACAATGATTATCTTTTACAAAATAATTTAATTCTTATTCTGTGGATATTGGTGTGGGTTGTTTATCCGTTAAGTTAATTTAAGTACTTAAGTTTTATTTTTATTTTGTAATACACAACGTATAACTGTTTTTTGTTCCAAATAAATAAATAAACTCATTCTCATCCTCTAAGTGCGATGTCCGACTAACACCAAATGGATTTCTGTTGTGCTAAAATGGTAATTAGTAGGGTGCACCGCGTGTGTTGGTGAATTGACATATTTACACTATATCGATAATAATGTCCTCCTATTTAAATAATGGCTGATTTTGAACATGGCGACCACGTTCGAATAGGTACACTCGGTAAGTTGTTAACTGTCCACGTATCATTATAGTGCCGCCCATGAGCTGATGATACCGACCGAAGAGTCGAAATGAGTCACAATGTAACACAACCAGGAGCCTTATCTACACTATGCCACTAAAATTGTCCATAACCAATCCGTGCAACTTCATCCTCGATAAAATAATAGTGTTACTTTTCACATCCGAGACATGCGTTCGTTTATTGGTTAGCATGTTTTGGATATACGAAACCATTTTAAAAATTAACACGGTATGATTTTATAGGGAAATGATGTCGCACGGAATTTAGGTGAATTGTTTGTGGCATAGCGATTTTGCTTCTCTTGACGCGAAATCCGCGTATTATGTACAAATGTTGACTTCGGCTGGGATACGGATACTCAATTTACCGTTTTTTGGTCGGACAATGATTCAGCAGTCAAGTACGCTAACCACCATACATGTAGTATAATCATCAATAGTAAGTATATAAAATTACATAACTTAGAAGTAAATCGTTTCACAAGGTTTTATCTGTTTACTAAAATATTTAATGCATACCTGTCTCACATTTAAATGAAAGTTTTGTAATTAATAGCTGACTCACAGGTATTGTGAGTTAGCTATTAATTTTTAAGAAATTACTGCAGTGTACTGATTTTTGTAATGTAATACCGCAATTGCTCCGGAAATTACTGTTTCATTATGTAGATTTCGATAAGGAATAGCAGTACACGTAATAAACAAATGTCAAGGAGACTAAAATCGACTTACTACACCACGCATGTGCGCTGGGTTCTAGTTTTAGCATCGAGAACTTCGTGCGAGCGAGGCGCGGCTGTTCCGAGGGACGGCG
Organism: Bhutanitis thaidina; assembly: GCA_029286595.1. Lineage (NCBI taxonomy): Eukaryota > Metazoa > Arthropoda > Insecta > Lepidoptera > Papilionidae > Bhutanitis > Bhutanitis thaidina. The sequence goes on along the minus strand of JAGSMS010000028.1, from coordinate 4,776,976 downwards.
AAAACGACCGAGCAGTGCCGAGTAGTCTGTTAGCCGGGGTACGCGTTCGCTCGGTCAAGACGTTATTGACCATTTCCTTCAATATTCTTACCTAAGAATCTCGCGTAAAAATACTAACGAGAAGCGTTGTGGTGTTATTATAAACCAGTTACTAGTGACTAAACATCAAGCGGACTTACTGGCGGAAATGATGCTAATGAATGTTGGTGACAGCAACAATTGTAATATGATAATAATTAGTGTTAATTAAGTCTTTGCGACATCACTGAAAATATTGTCAGTGGGAAGGAGTTTATTATCAGTCTATAAGGTGTAATAATACCTGTTTGTTGAAAAACATTGATAATTTGAGACAAAATTTTCGTTAAAACAAAATGCCTACGATAATACAAGAAAACATTGCACTACTTAATATGATGTCTTCGGATAATTTGGATGATGAATTGAAAAGTGTTCAGCTGCATAGTCCATCGGACAGACGATTGCAGAGCGACGGCGCATGCGTCGAGGAGAGGGTGAGAACGTCGCGTGGGGATATCCTGGTGGCGGTCCGTGGGGACCGCAATAAGCCCGCCATAATCACGTATCACGACCTTGGACTGAATTATGCTGCAAACTTCCAGGCGTTCTTTAATTTTGTTGAAATGAGGCCAGTGTTGGACAAATTTTGCATCTATCATCTTAATGCACCGGGACAGGAGGAAGGGGCCCAACCTCTACCAGAAGATTATACCTATCCGACTATGGATGCCTTGGCTTCCCAAATTGATTTTGTTCTTGGACATTTCGGTATACGTTCGTTCATCGGTTTCGGCGTTGGAGCAGGTGCGAACATTCTCGCTCGTTATGCTATTTCCAGCCCCCAAAAGGTTGATGCGCTGATTCTAACAAACTGCACCTCTACGCAAGCTGGATGGACCGAGTGGCTTTATCAAAAAATAAATACGAGACAGCTTCGTTCAAGCGGCATGACTCAGAGCGCTGTTGATTATTTAATGTGGCATCATTTCGGACGCAGCACGGACGATCGCAACCATGACCTAGCCCAAGTTTATAAAGAGTGTTTCTCTCACGTCAATCCGATTAATCTAGCAATGTTTATTGATGCATTTCTACGTCGCAGCGATTTGGGTATATCGAGAGACAATAATACTATCAAAGTTCCTGTTCTTAACGTAACTGGGGCATTGTCGCCGCATGTTGAAGACACAGTGACGTTTAATGGGCGTTTAGATCCGGCCAAGACATCCTGGTTAAGCATTTCGGATTGTGGTATGGTTTTGGAAGAGCAGCCAAGTAAGATCGCGGAAGCGTTCCGCCTATTTCTCCAAGGCGAGGGCTACTGCAGGTAGTCTAATTACCAGGATATCAGAACAACGCATCGCTGCCACAATAGAATGCACTCGACGCTTATACACACGCGACCTTTAACAACATGTATGTTGTAGACACATTTGGAATTGTAGGGCGAAATTGTTAATCTTTGTTTTAGATATTTATGGAAATAAAATTTATTTTACTGCTTAAAATTCTAATTGTTTTATTTATTTTACTTTTAAAGAAAGTAATATAACCTGGGTCACTCGCGTACTATGAAATTAAAGCATGCTTTGCCCTGACTACTAGGCACTACTCTACTTTTCTTAAGGGTCTTAGCAATCCTAATTATTTATAAGTCAATGGTATTTAGATATTATTCATTATTTATTGAAAAGTTTTATATTAGCCACATAATAAGATAAAAAAGCCCATAACTAACGAATTAAAAGTGCAATAGGTATGCCCATAACAAAAAGTTACCAGCAAAGGCAGCTAGATGGCGCTATTTGTATTCCGAAGCTTTGTAGTGAATTAATCTTTATTATAATAAATTATGTACGTATTAAATTATAGTACAGACTCTGTTGTGTACATAATAAATTTCATTTGTGATAGAGCCATGTCACAGCACGTGTTTTATAGCTGCAGCGCGAATGTATCGGCTCGACCGGGACGAGACTCGCAGAATATTAGCGTAACTACATCAGTCTAATGCTGCACATAAGCCTCTCCCAGAAAGCGCTAGCAAAAGCCGGTATATATTTCTCGGAAGGTTTGCCCATACTCACAACGCAGGGGCAAGAGGGTTAGTCAGCGCTGTGCCGATATTGTGCACTAGTGATATTGTTACCACAGAGTACATTTGTATGAACTGCTCCTTATCACTAGTCTGATGTGAGGTAAGGGTACGGCAAAAATATTCCCGAACGGTTTACCACTGGTTGGGGTCATCGGGACCGGGGCCATCTAGTACGCATATAAAAAAAACAATATTGTTTACGATGATTATAGAATGGCGGACTTGACTCGAACTATGTATGAACCACGCTATGTTTTTCTCTGCTTCCCTATGGGAAATATACTGGATAAGGATGAAAGAAGGATCAAAGACAGGCCAGAAACCAGTTAGTGTACGAACAAAATATAAGTGCACTTATATTAGCACTAGTCGGGTACTGCCCATAAGGCAAAGTGCTCTTATAAAGTATATACTAGGCTTATCTCCTGTGTCGCAGACACTTTTTATTGCAGATATAAATTGCACATGGAAACCCAGACCCGAAACAATCAATCAAATACAAATACCGATTCCCACGGAAACTTTGCTAACCGAGTAGTAAGGATATATTAACTAAGGTGAACTGTATACACAGTTTAATTTTAAGTAAATTGACTACTCGTATAGCAGTAATCTTCACCGATTATGGTATTTTTATCATGATCTATCCATCTGTGTGAATCCACTGCTGCACATAGGCCATTCCGTGTGAGCTCCATTAAAAGTTAGCATGCTACACATGGAAAATTTACCCATACTCACCACGTTGGGCAAGCGAGATGGTGAGCGCAGTACTAGCCAGGGGGATTTGGATTGGCTTATTCTGCCATCAGTCTCCAGAGCATAGTTCGTTAGTCAGCATGATGCGCCGCGTGCAGGTGACTTTGAAATTTTGAGAAAAAGTTGGCACACAACCTTAAACCACTTACATAACAATGATCTAGAATTATGAGAATATAAAAACATTCTTTATAACTGTTGTACACACTCGTACAACAAACAACAACGACTAGAAGCTATAACTGTTGTTAAAAAAATAAACGACGCCACTTTCTGAACTATAATTAATTTTTGAATCGAGCCGAGCGTACTGCTCCGGTTTTTAGGTTTTTTTCCCGATACAGGCATGTTTGATGGCGTCCACTTCGCGCTTGCGTTAAAGGGTTTAGTAAAATGGACTGCCGAATGGATGTTTAACACCACTCGCTACCACTGTCTCCCCGTCTCTGACCACTGGCTGCACGGATAATGTAATATTCAGTTGAAAAATAAATAAAGAAACTTTATCGAAAGTCGTGGAATATTTTTCTTGGTTCAGTTCGAAATTCAACGTAGTAGTAAAATTAATACGTAAAAATATTATTATATAATGATAACTGACCTTTTCCCTAAACAAAATCCCTCTCTAATTAGTTGCGTGGTTTATATAGATAGAAGTATGATCGAGGAAAACACCATACTATGAATGGGGCAAGGAAGCCGTCCATTTTCCAGATTTACATTACCGGCAGTATCTCACTTAACTACATATTGCGAAAACTATGCCTTTTCGTTTTCTACTTTCATTATCCTTTTAAATTAGTCACCTGCTGGATATAGTATGTATGTATGTATATATTCACGCCTTGTTCCCAACGGGGTAGGCAGAGACAATCTTCTTCCACTTGCTACGGTACTGACATACGTCTTTCGCTTCTTCCACTTACTCTAGTATTCTTGACCTGGCCTTTTCCAGAACGTCTGCGATTTGATCGTGGAATGTTCGCCTAGTTCTTCCTCTCCCGATTCTACCATTTACACGAGCCACATATATTTGTTTCGTCCACCTACTTTCATTCATCCTCTCCACATGTCCAAACCAGCTTAACAAAAATGCTGGATCTAACTCAGAAAGGTTAGATTACAAACAAAACCTCCTAAACAATAGGAGGTTTTGCCATACTCGCTGCGGTGGGCGATCGGGTTGGCGATCGCAGTACTAAACACTCCTCAAACCAAAGGGAGTAACGCAGTAAAATAATTCTTACGCCTCTCCGTCCATAATAGTATTTTTTTTAATAAATATTAAAATAATGTTGCTTATTTATCTAATTATTTCTTGTATTTAAGCGAACACTACACATTTGAAATAAATGCACACAATAAATGCACGCCGTACACGGCTGCTGTAAAGCACTCGAAACGTTGGGGATTTAAAAACAAAAATAAAACGCGATAAAATCCGTAAATAATAGTTACTTTTTGTTCATATGTCTATTAATAATCATAAAGTAGAAATTAATAAACGTCAACCAAATGTAAATTAAAATTATTGATTATAATTTCAGAAGTAAATGCAAATTAAAAAGAATTAATGAAATGGTTGATGCTCGTGGAGTTTTCACAATTTGTTAATGTCGGGTTCCAATTTCGTTAACATTAATCTCCGACCGCTTCGTGCAGTGATGTGCAGCCAGTTCCTCTTTTTTTGACAGTAGTACTACACTGAATACACACCCAGCCGAATAGGTCGACAAAATTGCACAAATACAGATGTTTTTAATAGTAACAAAACAAATACAGATGTTTTTAACATCGGTCTTTGTGTAATTTCTCACAATTCAGGGAAGAGAACTGGTGTAGAATTTGGTAATAATTTCGATATCTGACAGTGCCTTATGATGAGGAACAGTTTTTATCATATCATTGACTGCCGGCAGAATTATTTCCTCGACAATTGTGTATAGTTTTCCTGCTTAGTTCCTTATATCAGCATGCATTTTATTTTAATGCTTGTAGTTAAGAAGGTTTCATAGCTTCATGCATACTTTTTTAAATATTAAACACATAGGCTATGATTGGTTTTTAGGAGAGTACGTAAATTCATATTCCAAATATTCATTACTGTACTGCCGGCATTTTTAAAATACAGACATTTTGAAATGCAAAATAACTTCTCAAAAGATTTTCTAGGTAGTGATAAAAGTAATGAAGAAACTTATCACTCAAGAGCCACGGCTATTTATCACTACGAAGCAAAAAAAAACTAAACTCTCATAGAGTTATCCCCTTCTCAGATTGGATTTTGCGATGCTGGTGCACTTGCTCTCGAAACAACTAATTTAAGGCTACCTCAATTTTGTCGAAAAAATTTGGTTTATCGCGCTTTTACCTACCGACTTGCAAGGACCTCTCCGTCAATCTTTCCTAAATTCCGTTCCTCTACCTAACGCTAACTCCAAAATACTTATTAACGCGATACCAATAACACAATTTACATTATCTATATGAAATGTTTATTTGAAAAACATTATTTTTACATTTTGCATATTTATTTTACATCAAAAATCAATATTTTGGTAATTGAATAGTCGTATTTTATGACGACATCCACCAGATAACACGAGGTGGCAGACTCTCTTACGTCGCCACAATAACTAAAATTGTTGTAAAAGACCGTGTGGCTTACAGTTAGCGTACCTGACTGTTGAAACATAGGTGCTAGGTTGGAACCTCAGCCGAAGGCAATATCCCTTTGTGCAAAAACAGTTTCTTTTTTCGGATCTTGTGGTGTTGTGTTGTATCCCGTGCCTCTGGTACTACATTTGACCCTTTCTGCGATCTTATCGCATATGCGTTACATCAGGTAGGGAAGGTAAGGTTGAGTGAGTTCCTCTATGTCTTTTAAAAAATGAGAGGAAATCTGTGCCCAGTAGTCTGTTCTTCTTTATCTGCCTAGATAAGACGTAAGACTCTCCATGAAGGCGCCAACAAAAGTATACTTTGACGAAAGGTTGCTGCTGTCTATTTCCAAGTAGTTTAGTTTCTTAGATGCCTTTTATAATACATACGGAATATGATCCGTGGCCGCGTCTACACGGCGGAATAACTCGATGAAATAAGAAAAAGGAAATTGATGAGAACGAAAATTAATTAATGTTAATACTTACACTACAATTACAGTGTTTTAAAAACATTCAGAATTAAACCGAAAGGCACCAATTCAAATCATTAAAATATTTGTTAAAAACTGGAGTTTTAAATTGCTTGTGAATAACATGAATTTCATAAAATACTTGAAATCATGAAAATTATGCTCCATTCAATTTACGCCGTACAAAATACTGTTGTAGTTTAAAAAAGGAACAGACGAAGAGTGCACGAAAAGTGCAGCGGTGCTTTATAGCTGGATGGAATGGCGTCGAGTGTCTGTGAGTTGGTGAATTGCGATTACTCTCAAGTTCTTTTGTTCCAGTGACCGAATACGAAAGACGTAAAGTGAATTGCAGACGGCTCTCGAAATACCTATGGTTTTTCATTTTGAGAAATAAGTTTTTTATTCCTATACAGTATAATGGAAATATAACTTGTTGAACATGAATGGCCTGCTGCCATTATTTATTGTGAGATTTTGAAATTATTTTCATTACCTATCTTTATTTATTTATTTTATTTATTTATTCTTTATTGCCTTAAGCTTAAGGTTACAATGGGCGGACTTAATGCCAAGTGGCATTCTCTACCAGTCAACCCTTGTTATGGTGAAAGGTATAAAACAAAGAATAAAAAAAAATAAAATAAAAAACTCCAATAAAAATAACTTGATTAGTACATAATTAAACTATATAAACTATATAATTAAATAAATATTTATAACATAAAATACTCAAATACATATACAAGTATATAAAAGGATACATAAATAAATATATAACATAAATCTAAAATAGATAAGCCGAATATTGTCAATGATCTATTATTCTATCTTTAATTATTAATAAGGGTAATTCGCGCAAAGTAGAAATTAAACACCACTCTTTTAACATCTATAAGTATTATACTACTACATTATTAACTAATATTGTGTAAATTATTCATTGTCCCACCGTTTTGAATTCTGATACAAATTAACTATTTGTAATTGTATATAATAGTAGTAATTCCCAGGTGGAGTAAACATTACAACCTCTATTTACCCCTCTGTAAGTTCATAACAATGGAACTTCAATTGTTTTTTAGGTTTCCACGTGCTAAGAAATAATCAATTTACCCTCAAATCTAGTTTTCTATTCACAAAAAGACATTGAATTCAAATGATAAAATTTAACAGACGATTCTATTTATGATAGACAGTTTTTAGCAAATATCAGATTTTTGCGTCGTACCAATTCTTAGATAATATTCAATGTATACCTATATAAAGTTTATTACATTACAATTACATTTACAATATAAAAAAATTCATTATCGTAAAGCTTTATTATCTCTAATATATTATTGAAAATAATATTCTGTAGGAATATAAAAAGTACATTTTTATTACCTATCCGGCGTAAAACGAGAATATACCAGATACATAGTAACTAAGGGGATGCCCTCGACTGGTCTGGAAACAATACGTATAAAATATAGTAAGTTCAGTACTAGCGTCTGCATTATATTATCACTAAGTTGAATCGACCATGCTATTTCTATCCTTATAAAGAATATTCGTAACGACGACATACATACATGAAAGGTTATTAACATAGTCGTAGTTTAAAGAGAATCTGAATTACGAATATGTTACCAAACTCGTATACTCCGTACATAAAGATAAAATGATTGCTGAACCTGGTGGTATCCGACAGATTGCGGAATAACCACCACGAAAAATGCCTTAACAACATATAGATCGGTATCGGATCGATCGGTAGACGGCGGTGTCTAAGGTGAGAGGTGTCTGCTACTGCGATTACCAATCCGCTGGTTATGAAGAATCCTCCCATTGGGAGTCGGCCTATGCACCTAGACAGTTTTAAGGCAGTCAAACATGAAGAAAAATTTATTAGCAAATTAATTTGCTCCCATCCGTAACAATTGTACGAAGGTGACATTTTTAGCAATTACCGGATGAGATCGCCACAATCGAAGAATCATGTCATTATTATAGATATAAGCAGCGTATTGGAAAGAAAAAAAAATGTATAATGATTTCTTGTATTTATGCGAATACAACACATTTGAAACGAAACTAGAGAAGATGGCTAGTTACTACCACCGGTTCTAGTAATAAATAAAATTAAATCTAAAGCAAAGCATACCACTGCTAAATAAAAAGTGTTATGCTTTGTTTTAGATTTGCAAGTTTGAAGTTGCTAAAAAAAACTTCAAATAAATAGGTGTACTTTGAACTATGAGATTCTTAGCAAAAGCGAAAAGGTAACCAAGTTGTATGTGTATTCTACCAAAAGCAATGAATGTAACAAAATTCAATCAATTCTAATAGTCGGGATGTTACCCAAAGGGTATATTTTACGACGGAATTCATTCAAAGGCCGCGTTCCTGGAATTCTCACTAATGGAATTTCTCCGAATTTCGTCGTCCACTCAAGAATGTTCAAATATTGAAAAGTTCTGTTATACAAATATTCAAAAAGAAAAGATTTTTAAAACTTTATATTTTTTGTTCCAAATGATGATTATCATCCGCCGCCATCATTACCGATATGCTGTACCTAGTTAATTTCGTTCACGGTAACATTTTTACAGTTAAGCGTTGTCGAATATTGACGTAAGTGTTAAAGAATGAGTGCTCATTACCTCTTTACTTTGCTGCATCCGATGTTACACCTACGTTATAAGATCGAAAGAAGAATCGGATACAGTGTGAGAGATAGCAAAGGTGATGTTGTAGGGGCAGAGATCATCTTTTCAGGAAGAACATTTCTGGAGCAACCTGTGCTTGACCTCCGTTACCAGCAACACTAAAAATTTTACTACATCAAAAAATCTTGAAGAAAACTTCGAATCTGAGAAAATAATCTAGAACTTGTACACTTTGTCAACCTGCACTAGGAAAGGGTCACCACAAAACACAAAACACAAATTATTGCTTTTGTTACGGTACGAATACGAACCTATTGGACTAAAATGTATTAGCATAGACGATGTAATGATTGTGCCATACCAGACGTTAAATATCGTATCGTACCATAATAATATAATAAGACCAAGGACGGGCAGCAGTATCTAAAGTGCAAGAAGTCATGGTAAAAAGAATCTTCTTGAAATAGATATCCACTAGTTTAAATAAGGAACACATCTTTTACTACTCGATATATATGTCCAATCACTAAATAATCATAGTGAAGACTTCTTGTTTGTAACAAGAAGGCAACAAGTGAAATTTTTCAGTCTGTTTATAAATCAGCCTGTCCAACCTCTTCTAAGAAATGTAGTTGGTATTATAAGAAGTAATAACTTCTACGCAGAGTTGAGACCTCGATAGCTGTGTGGTTAGATAATCTGTATCCGAATCGGGAGACTCGAGTTCGAGCCTCTCGCGGAGGGCTCGTACTAATGAGTATTTGCGAAACTTATATATTTTAGACGATATAATGTCATTGGTCTAAATTCTAAGACGGCGATAGACGGTGAGTCTATCGCCATACTGCCACGTTATCCGAAATAATATCTGATGAAACTGAGGTTTACTTTATTATATTAATGGTAAGATCTCTAGATTAAATTACGAAGAAGTGAAAAATTATTAATTTAATTATGAAATATTATGTACAATTTTTGTGATTAATCTAATTATAAAGTTTGCGGTTTTTGAAACAGAATTTTCAATCAGTTCTAAAAGCTCGCATGGTATTGAAACCTATGAATAATATTATCTTTTCACTCAACGGCCACGTACTCGAATTTGTGATTTTGGAATTTGATTCTGAATGTGTTGTGAATATAAAATTACGGATTTTATAACGGGTAACAAGCTTTTCTATAACGCTAAAGCTACACACAATATTTTCTTAAATCGCACTTGAAACTAAAGCAGTAAAACCTTTATTAAGGTTCTTAAAGTGGACGTTGAAAATCTAAGTCACTAATAAAAAGCTTGCTTTTTGGACATGCCCAACGAATGCAAATGGTTGAGTTATAAGATACAGCGCATATTACAACTTTAAGTATGTTACATAAAAAATAATTACAATTGAAATCTTACATAAATGTCTATTAATATAATAATAAAGTACCATTATCTTATAAACCGTATAAAAAATAAGTAATATCACATCAACAATATGAAATAAAAAGTAAAATAATACTAAATAGTTTGGAATAATAATAACCGAAAGTAAATGCACGCTACAAATCGGTGATTATAACAGTTTCTCCAGCTGTGAGAGGCCTGGCCTGGTGGATGTACCAGTGAACTATAATTAAAAGGGTAATTAAGAAATTTTTCTAAGCATCTGATATGTAAATGATGAATTAATTAATGGTGATGTGAATTATCTATCGAATTATCAAATAAGTAACGTATTTGTAATAGTACCTACAACCTTGAAATTTGGCATTCACTAGGATTGGCATTGTCTAGGAGTCGTCTGGGTAGGTACCACCCTCTTCGGGGCCTTATCAGCAGTGTAACTTCTGTTGTGTTCCGGTTTGAAAGGTAAAGAGAGCCAGTATAATTACGGACTGCGAAGCATTCCATCTTAGTCCTCAGTGATGACTAAACATCTGTAACCCTCTTCGATGGAAATTGTTTGCAGATGTCCATGGGCTGCAGTAACCACTTATCATCAGGTGGATTGTTGGCACGTGTCGCCTCCATCTAATAAAAAAAAAGTTTGTATCTGTTTGGTGTGTAAAGAAAAAATTCACTTCACTTAAAGAATAATGTTATGCCCGTTGGTATACAGTTACTTAACTATTACTTTCTTTGCTCATCAACAGATGGCGCTGATTATTTCACTTATGGAAGTTAACTAGCTTTTAAAACATTCAATGTCAAAACTTTACCATTTTTCGCAATTCGTGCGCATCAGATGTGAGGTTTCATATTTCTAGAGCTAACTATTATCAGGTATCAATTTATCTGACAGAAATAGGTTAAGTTTCTTAAAATACGTGAAATTAAATTCGCTCATTAGTCCATTTTCATTTCGTTACCGTAAGATTCAAAAATTTCTCATTAAAATGATCAACCCAGATAATATAACATCTGTCGAGGGAAATACAGTAGTTTCTTTGGTCAAAAATGTTTAGACACGAATATATTTTGTATAGAATTGTCTTAAGCTGAACCGCCTGTAAGTATGGTGTACTTTAAATGTATGGTACTTTAAGTGTCTCTAAATTCAAACATTTGCTTTCTATTTCCATCAGCGTGTGTTGGCGACATAAGAAAACCGCGTGGAGACAAGGTTGACTTTTAGACAAAAGGATGATATATGGAGAATATATCATCCTTTTGTACAATAATAAATACTGTTAATATTACTACGTTTTGATTGTAACTTTTGTACAATTATTATAAAAACAAATGTAATTGCATTAAGTCTGTAAATAAAACACCATAATGCGCAATTGGCGCGCTGCATGTAGAGCGTGTTAATATGATTTCTATTATTATTAATATTGAGATTCAGTTTGCATGCTTTTCGCCTTGGTGATTTTCTTTTTAATTGGAGTAAGCTATATACCCTAAAATATATAATTACCAATTAACAATTACGTGCAGCCATGTATAGGTAAACGCAGTGTGGGACGAACCCCCACAAGATGGAGTGACGACCCGCACAGTGTTGCGGCAAGTAGTTGGATGTAGTTAGCTCTAGACCGAGCTTTGTGCAATCTTTAGGAGAGACCTATGTTCAGCAGTGGACGCGGACTCGAGTGAAATGGTGATAAATTTCGTGTCTCAGATTTATAAATCAAACAAAATACTCGAGACTTAATGAAACAATGTATTCAAATCTACATTAAATATTATGTAATAACGATTAATGACTAAATTTTTGATACAAAAACTTGAATCCAATCAAATTTTTGAATAAGATAAAAAAATATTAAAAATATATTGCCGTTGTTACGATATTAAAGCGTATAGAGTGCAGTAATGAAAATGTATAGATACTCGAAGGCAAAAGTCCACTTTTTAATTTATAGGTAAATATAAAAGCTTAGAAAAAAGTCTAGAACCAGAGATTGTAATTTTTTACACAGGCCCAATACTAGATTTATTATGATTTATTAATAGTAGACAAGCGGGCCCCAGCCGGAGTCGCGGAGATAGAATGTAATAATAGTAATTACGTACATACCAAGGTATCCAGTCCATTGTCTGTCACTCATCACTTCCTCATAGACCACGTCTAAGTTTCGCAGGTGTCTGTAAAATAAAATTTGTTAAATTTTATTTCCAGCCGTTAATTAATGAAACGGTTTCGATATATTTCAGCGGCGAAATAAAAGACAGTTACTTATTTCGAATTTGTTTCAATAGAATGTTTTTCTTATTATGTAAAAAGGAACCTCTTAATATTCTGCCATCGCAAAGCAAAGTAGCATTCAATAAATTCTAAGATCCCGGGTAGTATCAATAAGGTATGGACGACGGCCTTTCATCCGAAGATGCCGATGGCCGTTCTTATAATTCCTTATATAGAAATTTGTTCGTCTATTAAAAATGTTTAAATACCGAAATTTTTTTACATATAAAATTTAGAAGTTTTTACCATCAAAATTCTTCTACCGTTGCATAAAGCAAGTAAGAATTTCATTAAAATGTTTATTTCTTTCAATTTAGGAAGCTGTAACATTTTTATTAAAAGATGGTGTAAATAATCTAATTTTCTGCAGCTTTAATAGGTTTTTCTTGGATAGGAAAGCTTTAAAAAATATTGTTCTACACTTGTTTATACAGATACTACCGAACCGCGCCGGCATCGGACAGATCTATGTGTATATAGACTTTATATGAACCTTTCTTTATTTTCTTATTGATGATGAAAACTGCATTAAAATTTACTTAGAAGTTTAGAAGTTATATACTTATTTACTATTTAAAGATTATCTATCTATATTTTATACCATTATAAAACTCAAACGATTCTAATCTGTACATTGACTGTATTTCCATATTCAATTTTAAATTAACCATATTATACGAGTACTATACACCTGAACAATAATTTTGTCCATTTCAAGTCACACCAGTTGACCAGTGGACCCTCGGTAACCTCACTCACGGAACGAAACGCAGAAGCACAAGATGCCTTTACTTTACGCCGGTATTCTTGGTCGGAGGTCTTGGTACCATCCCAATTGAGCCGGCCCTTTCGAGCAGCTACAAAATTCACCGATTGGCTCTACCACGTACATACGTATCTATCATATTATCACATCTATAATTTTTACAGGTTGCCTTTTTTTTTTTTATAGAATTAGGGGGAAAACGAGCGTGCGGCTCACCTGATGGTAAGTGATCACCGACGCCCACGAACATCCACAACACCAGAGGAGCTACAGATGCGCTGCCGGCCTTTAAGGAAGGAATAAGCTCTTTTCTTGAAGGTCCCTAAGTCGTAACTGTTCGGAAATACTGCTGGCGACAGCTGATTCCACAAAGTCGAAGTGCGTGGCAGAAAACTTCGATTAAAACGCACTGTGGTGGAATGCCAACCATCTAGGTGGTATCGATGGAACTTCGAATTCTGTCGCGATGTACGATGGTGAAACTCAGCAGCTGGGATCAATCCAAACAGTTCCTCAGAACATTCCCCGTGGAAAATTTTGTAAAAATGCAAAGAGAAGCAACATCTCTTCGCAAGGCCAAAGGATCAAGCCGATCAGAGAGAGCTTGGTCGCCGACAATTCGAGCCGCTCGACGTTGGATGCGGTCAAATGGAAGGAGTTGGTACTGGGGTGCCCCTGCCCAGAGATGAGAACAGTATTCCATGTGGGGCCGAACTTGCGCCTTATAAAGTTGCAAACGGTGGACCGGCATGAAATACTGTCCCGCTCTACAGAGCACACCAAGCTTTTTGGAGGCCAATTTGGCCTTTCCCCTCCAAGTGACCACGGAACTGAACGTCGCTCGATATGTCAACGCCAAGGATTCTGATACTGGCTGAGGCAATAAGGGGAATGTTCTCAAAAAGAGGAGAAACGACAAAGGGATAAAAGTTAGCCTAGTAGTTAGGTAGGTATCGCGCTCTTACACACATCTGCCGCATAACAGAAGTGCAAGTATTTTTACACTTTGCACCCATGATCTTATGTTTGCTCAACACAACGGTAGGCTGGTAGAGAATGCCTCTGAGCGTTAAGTCAGTATTTTGTAATATATATTGTGAAAATAAAGAATAAATAAATGAATACAAAAATCATTTTCCCCGATTCGTACATCTTTGGGAAAATCTTCGTTGACGCTTTATTGGAAAGAGTTTACCAGCAAAGTACTAGGTACAAATGATAGGCTGATGAATAAGAACAGCTATCGAAGGTATAAACTATAGCTTAAGACCGATGCGGCTATCATCAGTAATTTTAATGGTGGTGACATATTTCAGAAAGACATCAGTCCATCATGCTGCACAGGAAATCGAACTGGCTCCAGAACCCAATCAAAAATAATGAGAGGAGCACTGAACAGAAAGGAAGGATTTTTTACTTCTTACACAGAAGTAAATAACACATACTACATATTACTATTGTATTGGGGATGTTAGATCATCAGACATCAGCAATGCTCTTCATCTCGGGTTTTCTAGATTGTAGTCTTCTTCTCTGCCTCGAAGTCTTCGGAGTAAGTAGGTACGGGTGGTATCTGTCGCCTATCAATAGTGTAACCACTGATGAGTTCCGTTTTGAAAGGTATATTGAGCCAGTATAATTATAGGCTTTGAGGTATTTCATTGTAGTCCCCAGAGGTGACAATGCATCTGTAACCTACTTCGATTGAAGTCGTTCGCAGATGTCCATAGGTTTCAGTAGTCACTTAGCATCAAGTGGACGGTTAGATCGTTTGTCGACTTCAAAAATAAAATTTTACAACTTATCTCGCAGATTCTTTTATGCTATTGAATACTGTACTTGTTGATATAAATAGATTTAATCAGTGTATGAATGTTGTTTGTGACTCGTATGTGTTTGATTTTGTATTCTCAATACTATTTATGTTGAGGCTTTGTATAGTCCTTAAAATTAATATGTTGTGGTTCGCTACCTTTCCTTTAAATTATTTCTCGGCGTGAATGATAATTAATCAGTAAAACCTCTGTCTCTCTCTGTCTGTAGTGGTGCATAAGTTTTCTATCGGATAAAATTGCTGTATTTGGGTTGCAGACTGGCATGTCAAAGATATTTTTGCCCTATATCGAGTAATAGATTATTAATTACTGTAAATAATCTAAATATGTCAATATACTTTATATTTCATCAACTATTTGTATTAAATACGCTTAAATACGTTATTTTATTTAAATAGAGTAAAATCAAAACATTGACGCTTGTCGCTGTAGACGCCTTTTATGACACCCACGGGCAGAAATGCTTAAAATATTTGCTTCCACTTGCTCCCACAAGGAACTAAAACGTTAAAGGGATTCTTAAACAGGTCTTTATTATCAATTTAAAACGACTACATACATTCATATATTCACCCCTTGTTCCCAACGGGGTAGGCAGAGATAATCTCCTTCCACTTGCTACGGTACTGAGATACATCTTTCGCTTCTTCCACTTTCATCAATCTTCGCTTGCATGCTCGTTGATTTAGAGTACTCTTGACCTTTTTTCAGAACGTCTCCGATTTGATCGTGAAATGTTCACCTAGTTCTTTCTCTCCCGACTCTACCATTTACACTCATCTCATATATTAGTTTCGTCAACCTACTTTAATTCATCCATCCATATCTTCTTCCTCAATTCATGTTACTACATCGTCTTTCATTTCTAATGCATTTATCCTGCTTTCATGCCTCTTCTGTCATACCCAGCTTTCTCTACCATATGTTGGTGTTGGTACCAACACCCCTATATGCACAGCCAACCGAGCTTTGTGAGATATTGCCTGGCTGTTCATAAATATATGCAATGCCCCATTCCCTATATTACCTGCCATCCCTCTCCTTTCAATGTCACATCCGTACCTTCCATCTCTCGTAAACATTGTTCCTAAGTAAACAAACTCATTCACTTGCTCTAAACTATCTTCCCTAATCTTGATACATACTTCCGTCATCCTCTCCTCTCTTTCAAACAGCATAACCTTTGTCTTATTAACGTTTACTTTCATTCCCTTTCGTTCCAGTACCCCATTAATTTTTGTCACCATTGCCTGCACTTCCTTAAAAATACTAACTGTAAATAATTAGATATTTGTACAATAAGTAAATGTTTAATGTCTCTGTGACCTAGGCGCCATCTTGTGCTGTCTTTTAAAGACCGTGTGGTATAGCAAAATAGAGTAAATATAATGCTGGTGATGGTGATGTGCATTGCCTGCACTAGACGATTGTACGATTTTGCAAGCAATTTTATAATTTGTGAATTGACTGTTGAGCTAAAGGTCCTAGGTACGAATCTAGCCGAAGTCAATATTTGTGCAAAAACATATTATTGGTTTTCGTACCTGTTCATTCAGTGTCTCTGACACTGCATCTGACATTTACTTCAATCTTATCGCATTAGCATTACATCGGATATAGGAAGGCAAAGACGAGTGTGTGCCTCTGTTTGCGCGAATTTTTACCATAATATCTCCTGCGCTGTTGACAACTATATGTATTAATCAACGAATATATATAAATAGATATGTAAATAAACTAATATAAACATTTAAATAAATAACATCACATGTAAATAAATTTACATAAAAGGAACTCCCAGCCGAAACTCTGTAAACCAGGGTAAGTTACTGGTACTGGTAAGCGGTGGGTTTTTTTAGTAGTAATTTTGTATAGAAAATCTTAGTTTTCTTCGTCTCGTCGTTCGTCTTTACGTAATGGCGTTAAGTTGCGGCTTTTCGGCCACTTCTGGAATAGGCCGACTCGACCGGAGTAGTACTACTGCCTCGCAGAAAACCGACACGAAGTGGAGGACTCTTGTGTTTCTGCGTTACGTTCTGTGACTGAGGAAACCGGAGTCTCTCTCTCTCTATCTTCCTTTTCTACTTCCCAAATATCCTTGTAGGCAGCCAACGCACCTGAAGCAGCTCCTGTGTTGCAGATGTACATGGGCGCCAGTTATCCTCAGGTGAGCCGCTTGCTTGTTTGCCCCACTTTTTGAAAAAAAAAAAGTTCTCTTTATGAATTTTTTAAATAGGTACTGCATATCGTCCGTACAATTTACTATAAATGAATATACTACGCAATAAAAATTCATTTTGTGGAACACTTTTACGACGCTAAAGAAATGAAAGCGTTATCCAAGGTATCTTACAAGGATTATCTTACACGAATGTTATTGCTAGAACCAGCCAGGCGGTAGGTTAATGTTAGCTATCACTTGTTTTAAAATGAAAACACCTTATTTTATGTTCAAATAAGCGACATAGCGTAGTGCGGAACAATGTAGGAAGCGCTTCATTTACTTTATCAGCCTGTAGAAGTCCAGTGCTGGATTTTGGCCATCGCATGTAAGCTCCAACAAAAGCCGGTAGAGTAAGATTTGCCCATACGTATCGGGTTATCGCTAGAGCAACATTCGTTAATCAACAGTATGCACCGTGTGCAGATGTGCTTGCTGCTTGGAGAAAAAGTTAGTATATTCCCAATTATATTATTAATCGAGGTTAATTAGAGTATCCTTAAAACCTTAAGACGAAAATGTTTGATCTTTATGTAATGCCAGTGATAACTTATGTAGGCGATCCTTGTCTTGTACTGCAGAAAGGAAGAGGACTCCAAAATTACTGAGCGGAAACGAAAAGTGCCTTTGTGCACATCTGTTTCCAATTTTAGGCTGAATTTGAAAATTCGCAAGCTGAAGTAATTATGGTCTGGCTACGTCTCTTAGAATTTGTAGTCGTTGGGAAAGCAATTTTTTGCAGCAAAATGTCGTCGTGAGAGACAAAGGCAGGATTTGCAGGCTGTGAGGTGTTTAGGGGTGAAAGGGGATTTTTTATCCAAAGGTTCACCTAACCTGCTCGCGGTGCTCCCTGCTGAATAACGGACGAGGCTCTGGCGATCGAAAAATCAATCCAACTATGCAGAACCCAAATCCCACAGACTAGTGATGGAAAGCAGCATCTCTAGTGCGAGGATTCTAGTACTGTACTCACCAACCCAACTGCCCAGTGTGGTGAGTATTGGAATATCCTCCATTCAGGACTAGTTCCGGTTTTATGAAGTTCTTGTAAAAAATTCACAACTTACAATCGTCTATATTAAATTTATCGTCATAACTTTATTGCCTTCCATTCTTACTTACCTTAGAATCTTAGATACCAGCGTTAACTAATCTTGATTTGATTGCCGGTTGTTTGGTTTTGAAAATGGCATGCGTTCAAGTATTATTTTGTGTATTACTCACCTTTTTTTTGTAGAACCTATGAGTGGAATTTAAATAATATAATTTCAACATTAGCTGATTTACTGACCCGCTCTTTGGTACGAAGTAATTACTCTTGTCTTTCTTTGTGCTATTGGTCGTAATTTGAACCAAATTCAATAATTTCGAAGTGGAAGCAAATAGTTTTTTCTCTATTTACCAAAAAATAGCTCATTAACCCAGGCTTTTGGGTTTCGGAGGGATTCAAAATTACGAAACATCAAAATTTTATTAAGTTTAAAAAAACAAAAATTCAGTAGTGTAGTATTTATTAACGTGAAATCGTAAATTTCATAACCGGTTTTCTTTAGGCTTCTACAATTTATATTTTTACATAGGGGCGAGCAGTTATTCATAAGTTTTTTTTCTATAACGCAGAGTTTACCTTTCTAATAGTACATCTGCTTTGTTTTTTCAAAAGTATAACAATGATGCTCTAAACAAAGGAGGCAACAACAATACAACCATTACTTGATTATTTTTAGTTGATTTGATATATTTCATGCTAGTAAAATGCAATGAATGTCAAAAAAGGTCTTCTAAGTAAATTTTCATTAAGATCTCTCTAACTCGCTTAGCACATACACTATAAAATGACGTGCAATTTGCGAACTTATAGTTTGCGATGATAACCAGTTAGTGATACCACAAACGATTTTCGAAACCGAGACTTGGTTTTCGCTACTGGCTGTAAGAGGAAAATCACAATGGCGTAGCGAGCTGTACTCAGTGTTTCTCTGCGTGATGTTTCTATCTGGAACGATGATATCCGTAGCAGAGCTAGGGTAACCGATATAGCCTTGCGGATTAGCAAGACAAAGTGGCAATAGGTTATAAATGTGCCCATATTCATAGCTCGAGGAACTGACTTCAAAGCAAGGTGGTTCGCCAGTTGCAACCTTATACAGACAAACCACAGTGTAGGATAACACAAAGCGCATTGTTGTGGGAATTGATGGGTCAAGAGCATGCTTTGTGGCAATCTTTGGGGAAGGTCTATGTTCAGTAGGGAAGTTGTAATAAGCTGTAACGATAAATGATGAATGAGGTTGCGATGTTGCCGTCGGCTGCGGTGTTATAGCATCTGTGATCCATCCTATGCTTGTAATAATAGTCGACTAAGGAATATTACGTATAAGGTGCCTGGTAATGCAATCAGCAACCCGCCTGTCAAGTGACGTGTAAACGATGAACTTACCATTTGGATAGACCCTATGTCTGCAGTGTAAGGGTCTACGAACTCACTGGTAACCACCGCGAAACAGCAACGTAATGAATCCGGAATCTCTTATGGAAAGCGAAGATATTCCAGAACTGACAATGACATAATTCATCTTAGTCTATTGGTGTGATAACGCACCTACATCTTGGTGAAACAACTCTTAATATCAGATGAATATTGTATGTTGATGATGAGCTCCCCCTGACAGATTTTGTCAAAGTTAACAACTTCCGAATATAGTAGATAGAATCAGGCATTAAAAGTAATGAAGAAATTCCACAAAGGTGGAAATCTATTATAAAGAAAATGTTAGGAAAAAATTCCATGAAATGCAGGTGTGAATGAATTGCTGTGATGGAGGTGAATGGTGAGAAAGAAATAGTGCAAGCTCACAAATGTGAGAGAGAGGAAGGTTCTCTTCTTCTCTCCGAACTAGGTAATGTATACTATTTTGTTTATCCCAGAAATAACCCTGACACGTCAATAAATTTTCGCCATTATTGCTCCATAATAACGACCTCAAGACCTCAAACTGTGTTACCCCAGTATAATTAACCCAATCCATTGAAAAATCTGCAAGTACAGAAAAGTTAACACTCATTATCAATTTAAATTATTACAGTAGTGATATTCAAAAGGCTCTATTCATCATGAGTCTGAAGTTAATGGGAAAAAATGGGCGTGAGGTTAAGTTTTATTTCTTAAATTACGTTTTGCAAAAACATCAGTTATTAATTGCAGTGTTCTTTTAATAATGGTTAATTACTATTGTTATAAGTAAAAGCAGTACAAAATTTGTAGTAGTGATTTCCCGCGCACCCTCAATGCTTACGATGCATTATGAGGCCTGCAAAACATTATTCTTAAACTAAATAAATATGATATAGGGCGGACATAATACGAGTTTTTACTTGAAATGATTTCAATCTTTTCTTGAATCGGACTTTTACTTGGTATATGCTGCTAGCTGATAAATAAGGCTCTGGCGACCGTTGATGGCGAAATAAGAGGTCGGGGAAAAAGGTTTTACATATTATATACATATTTATTTTATATACAAAAGAAGATATTTTTTCTTATAGTTTATTTGCAATTGATAATAATATGTGCCATTTTGCTCGATAACTTGGTGTTTTTCTGAAGGTAGTGACATAATTACATTGTTGTAGAAATTTTAGGTCTTCTGATCAAAAAACTGCGACTAGTAGTTTTGACAATCGTCTCTTGATGTTAATCTAACCCTACCTAAATAATTCCGAAGAGACCGAAACAGGTGAAAATCTTAGGGTGCAAGGTCAGGGCTATATGGTGGATGTATTAACACTTCCCAACCAAGCTCTCTCAATATTTGCTGAGTGGCTAAATATGTGTGGTCTGGCATTATCATGATGAAAAAGCACACCCTTTCTGTTGATCAATTCCGGCCGTTTTTTTCTATTTATTACTTGAGTCACATCAGATGATGGCAGTAGAGATCCGAATCGATGGTTTGGCCTGGCGGTAAAACCTCATAATGAACGATGCCTTTCCAATGCCTTACGTGTGGTACACACTGCATCACCTTATTAGGAGTTTATCCGGGTTTCGCTATAGTCTGGGGAGTTTGACTGCCTTTTGACCATGATCTTTTCGCACGTTCTTGTCGTAGGTCCACTTTTCATCACAAGTGATCAATTTGTTTCAAAATGGTCACACGGTTCAGGAAGACGTAGTCATTATGATGGCTGATAGCATACCTTTATTTGTATTTTCTTTTAAGTGCAACACAACGGTTAAATAAATAAATAAAAGCCGCCTAGCTCGGGAGGATGAATGTCGTCAAGCTTGTGTTCGAGAACAATGGTGATTAAAAAAAAAATACTTAGAGGCTTGGTTTGCTGTTTGGCAATACTCGCCGTAGTACCAAAAATACGAAACCAATAATACTCCTACGAGTGCGTAGTACGTAGAGAGTGCGAGGTGTCTGGTACTGAGATCCGCTTGCTGAGCGACACGACTATGATAGACGGATTATTATAAATATAAGATTGTTCAAAATGTATGGGTATAATGCACTGCTCCAGTACTCGGTAGATAATAGAAATACTTGAAAAAAAGTGAAGAATTTTTATAAGTAATGAAAGCAATAAGGACCTGGGATTTCGCAGGTAACGCGATAGTCTCATTTAAGGCCGCGTTCTAATCATTTTTCATTTCATTTTGGAGCAAAATAAAATACTTCAAAGAATGTTTTGCAAGATTTTCTAGAATACTTAAGCTACATATTTTATTAAAAATAGAGTCAAATATTTTAACTAAAGAATTCATTCAAACTGGTTTTTTAGTGTGTTGTAGTATACCATTATGTATACTGCCTTAATGGTTAGCTTAAGTGACAGTTGTGCCATGGATCGTGGGTTCGAATTCTAGCTGGAATCTTTTTTTTTATTTGAGTAATACACAAGGCGCATTCTTCTGTATTTGCTCAAAAATTGCATACTATGCTGATGCCAAATATTGGTTTTAAGTATCTGCTGAACCTTTGACTATTTCATATAATTATCTCATTATGTCTAAAAAGTTGATTAACCCTTCCATTCTTGATATGACTCTTAACAATAAAGTTATGACACGTGAAGGGTTCAGCGAAATGCCATAATATTTCAGGAGGATATTACATATCAAATATGTCAGACGTAAATGACCCAAAACAATAGCGAACGTCTATGGTACAAGACGAGCCCATCGTGATGATTATTGCAAATCTTCTTACACGAGAAATGATTTTGCTTGTGAACTGGCACAGTTTGACTTTGACGAAATTTTACTAGGGCGATTCCATTGGTGCTGCTAAATGTTTTCTTTTGTGGAACAACCTGAGGTGATTTTAACTAAAATTTACTACTTATTTGATTGTAATTAATACGTATTAGTAATAATTATAAGTCGAATTTAATCTAATTTCATAAATTCATACTGGCTTTGGCTAAGTTTTTCTTGGAGATACCTATGTTCAGCAGAAGTTATGTTGCAAAGTGAAGTGTCTGTATAACAAAAACGTGTTTACTTTTTCTTATGAAATTAGGTAGGGTCGGCACTGCATTTTTGCCTAAAATATGAAATGCACGCCGCTGCCCATACACACCACACTGGGCAAGCGGGTTGTTGAGCGCAATGACGGTCCTCTTACACTAGTGATGCTGCTCTGGTTTATGGCAGAATATCCATCCGAATTTACCGAACCCAAATCCCACAGACTAGTAATGGTGCATATTCTGCTGCTTCCTTGGAGATGACCTATGTTCAGCAGTGGACTAAAATAGGCTGTTGTAGATATTATATAGGATTGTCATCAAAATGTAAACAAAAAAGACAGTAGTGTAATTAATACCCTCCGGAGAATTTGGCACCATTTAAGTAATTAAAAACATGTACGTTGGGTTATTATTCATTTTACAAATTACGTTTATGATGTGCTTAATTAATTTAATTTAATAAATTCATATTAATTAAAGTGAAGTTGCTAAATTAAATTAGTAATTATACATTATGAGACTTGGATGCAGACATTTAACAAAGCCTGGGCGGATGGGTCATAGAATACTTAGTCATCCCATCCTAGCCGATTTGGCCATGTATGTATAGCCATGCATAACAATCACAACGACAAATCGTGAAATATGCAGCATATAGTATAATACCGATTGTTAGTTGCACTTCCTGTCACCTTCCCGTATCTATACTATTATGGGATAATATCAGTGAAAGAAACACGATAATTACGATAGCATAGTAAACATTAAATCATATCACAGATTTCAAGTTTATCTTTTCAGCAATGTTTGTGAAGCGAAACCAGTGTCTCTTCACCTATTTTGCTAGTGAACGTTGTAGAGCTCGCTTATACACAAAGCCTTGTAGAATAGCAACATTTCAGCATAGTGTTTTGGCTATGGCACCGAAATTATTTAACAAATTACCGGATAACATAAGACGTCGAGTTTAGTTTTAGAACTAAGCTGCACAAAAGCAGAAATTCTTTAACAGGACTATTCGAGAATTTCTAAAATATATGTGTATAGAGATAAAATAATTAGTGCGTTATAATTGACCATGAATCCTTGACATGTTAATATTACCATATTATTTTAAATAAAATGTTGTATTCAATTTGTTATTTTCAATATTATATAACGTTATTATTGAATAATATTAAACTTGTGAATGTAAATGTATCAATTAATCAAGTCATATTTTTTTTTGTTTTTATTGAAATTGACAAATTTCGATTCTATTCATAATATTGAACATACTCTTCTTAACAAATCATTTCAACAAAATCTTCATTTATTACTTACAATGTTTGCTCATGTCTTTTTTAATCGATAAAGAAATTTACAGGTTTTGGTTGAAAGTATATGCAGTAGGAGGCAGCGTCCCTCAGTGCATATGTTACATGGTCATTTGAACCAATTCAAGGATAATATGGGCCCCTATTCAGAAGAGCAGGGAGAGTGTTTTCTAAGATGTGTTGGACATTGAACGACGGTATCAGGATCAATATAACAAACAGAAGAAGAACTAAAATATAAATTTTTGCTCTTTTTTTTATAATTTGTAGTTTTTTATGAATTATCGTTACTTAATAAAAGTGATTTAAATGCGAAACTTAAGTTATTGCAAAAGACAATAGAGAAAACAGATAATTTTTCTTAAATTCCGAAATATCGATCTGGATTCTACAAAAGCTAACTTTACCTAACAGTTTTTTATTTTATTAGATAAAAAAAAAGACTAGATACATGAAAAATATCAAATGTGACATCTAGATATGAAGATCTGGAATTCAGACTCAAAATTCATGTGGTCCTGTGTGAATTTACTTTTATTAATTGTACGCCAAACAGTAGTACGTGGTTAAGCCAAGGCAGCTTTTGCTCCTGCTCGAATGGGCTGGCTCAACCGGGGTAGCACCACGGCCACGCAGAATACAGGCGCCCACTTGTCATCCCCTCAATAGTCAACTTAGGGAAATGCTGAAAAATCTCACATAATACATGACGTAATTACCGCTTCTTAGTAGCTTCTAAGATGCGAGGAGTTTGGATCTGTGATTCCCGACCCGGTTGTCATGTCCCTGGCTCGCAAGGTAGGTGTGGTGACATGACGACATCTATGTCATCACACGCGAAGATAAAAATTTACTACTCAAGATGGCGCTGTTCACTGTACGTCCTGCGCATAAATCCATCATCGCGCTATGAAAGTTTGTACATATATACCCAAATTAAAAAAAACGTCACGAGCACCCGGCCTGGCAGGTAGCGCTACCCTTTCCCTTCTTCTTTATTGTATTATACATTTCTGAAGCTCTCCGCGCCTAAAATGTTTTCCTACATTCTGAACTAAAATGTGTTGTAATTTTAAATTTATTTTATCTAACAAAATGACGTGCTTTCTTGAACCTAAATTAATTTAAGAAAATTGAAGAAAAAATTTTGCAAAAGAAAACTATTTAATTAATAAGTGTTATTTATTATCATGAAGTGCTTACTTTTTTAACTCATCTGTTAATCTTTATTTTCTGACATAAAACTTTGGTAATTTTCTTTTTGTCATCTTGTTATGATTGATAGTGATTTATTGTGGTTTGGTTTATGGTTGTATTAATGGTTGTACGTTAAAGTGAAATAACTTTTTTTTCATTTATTGGTTATCATTAAATCAAGGTGAAATCATTAGGTGCTTTAATGAAACCTTCCATCCACCTATGATCCAGCCATAAGTATAGTAAGAGTAGACTGAGGAAAACCCTTGTGAATCTCGTGCATAAAGAGAGCCTTTCAATTGCTCTTTTGAAATTTTTAACGCATTTTGAAGGTACTGCACCAGAAATAACTGCACAAGGTGTGGCACTTCTTTAGTTTTGGTGCGTCAGCGGAATATGAGCACATGAGAGCACAATTTCATTTAAATAGTTCCACCGTTCAAAAATATACAATGTATACCTGGAGGCTGGCGGATTTGTTCAAAGTCCAGGAGGACCACGAGTAAAATAAAATTAATTTGAATTTTTCATCAACATTAGAATTATAATTTTCACTTCACCATCGGCATTTATTAAATCTCCCACGGGTTCGTTATGAGGAAGCATGGTAGAACATACCACAGCACGTTATAGTGGCATTGATTGATCCTATGTCATTAGCATAACGGCAATCGTAAATTCCCTCTGGAGACATTACAAATTACTAAAAAAACTTAATTTTTAAGTTAGTCAATGTTTTCTTCAAAAATTCAAAGCAAATTTTACCTCGGATAAAAGCAAAAACTTATTTTTATCGGTGAAATAAATTCAAATTTGGGAGGTTGAAATACTGAAATGTTAGTGAATAACGGTCGACTTCAAAACACAGAACTTTTTTTTACCTACTGTAATTTAAGATGTTTTAGAACTTTATACAAAAATGCACAGTGGCTCGGTTTCCGGGAGTCTACCTTCACCGCAGTTGGCTACTGCTAATGGTATTCGGGAATTGTCACTGTGTCGAAATCGGTCAGGAGGACATTATCATCATACTTTTGAATGTAGATGCTGTCGTTTACACAGAATATATAGAGTAACAAAATATTTACCAGTATTCTAAATACTATAAAGAAATTTATTTTAATACAAACATTAATTTTGCTACTTAAAATAAAAGTTAGCAATTGCAGCTATTAAGCAATGATATTTCATAGTATGCATATGTTTCAAGTAAATTGCCTTTGTGAACCTTAACCGTTGTAAATATTTTTGTACATGTGATCTATTGAGTTCTATTAATTTTAGCCCCACAATTTGTGCACCTTCGATACACACACGACGGCGTTTTACCTATTTTAGTTAAACTGTTACGAACGAATCATTTGTCGACTTGTATGGTGCGAACTGGTTGCGAGATGCCCCAATTGTCGCCAACTCGGGCGCGTAGTTATATATTTATATATACTTCGGGCTCATATATATTAAGATCATTGCTACTAAGTCAATTTCCGGTGGTCAAAAATTCGTGTGTCGATATATTAGAAAAATAAGACACTTCACAAAGTTATAAGATCAATGTTTAACCTCCATAAAATGTTAGAACGAGATAACAAATCAACTTGCACAAATTCCCACGTTGCTTTGGTAGACGTTTTGACAATCTAAATTCTTTCTAGTAATTTATCATTACTAGAATAATTTAGATTTTTTATTAATGAAGCTCTCGCTTTACTTTCATAGAGCCCAATTGACCTAGGTATGATTACCGATGCCGACACCGCTAACATTGTTAATAACGATTTTAAATTATTTACCACGTGATCGGCGATGAAAGAAAATATCGTGAGGAAACCTGCTAGTTATCAATTTGCCTTTCTTAAAATACACTTACTTCATAATTGACATACAATTAATATACTTCAAATATACGAAGGTTATACTTAACCTTTAGTAATAAAACCTCTACTTTCAAAGCAAATTAAAACTTCCGTTCGCAAAAGTAACGTACAACGACGTAAGTACGTAACGGAAACTTTAGCTGTTGATATTTAATGAGTAGAGCAACCACAGGCAGTAAAACTGAACTATATTTTAAGTAGAGAAAACGCAGCACTTGAACAAGTAGAATTAATAAAGGAATCAAAGAACCTATGACTGTTCCTTTTATTAGTTAAGAAAGAAATTATAGTAAATATATCCCTAAAGCTCGCTTTTTACACTTACGATTCGGTTCGTCAGCTTTTTGGGCAGTTATTCGTACATGTACGACTGTGTAATGTCTAATATGGCCGAGAGGTAGCACTACCTGACGTTATCCAACTCTAGGTGAATAGGTAGTACTTCACATATGTTGAATATATTATATAATATAATTTAAAAAATAAATATATATCGAGAGCCGTATTGGAGTGTCCACTTAGTGAAGTTCTAATAAAGCACTTACTGTGCCGAAGTTATAAATATATATACCGTGTAATAATATTATCTTTTTCTCTAAATGTCAATCTCATTGCTCGCGGAGTACCATGTTGACTAATTTATGATGCTCTGACGACCTACATCTAATGGTTTAAAATCCAAGCGAATATGATAAACCTAAATACCATAGGCTAGTGATGGGGAGTCTCTATCAGTGGGCTGAGACCCAATTAGGGTAAAGGTACACTGGTACTGGTGGAGTGATGAAAAACCAAGAACTGTCACACTTCTTAGTTATTTAATCGAGTAATGTAACAATATTAATAACTAATGACGTATCGTAACAATAGTAAATTATATGGAGATGACAAGTTAAGTGTTAATGTAAGTTAGTAACTAACTAAAAATGTTAACGATTTCAATATAGTGTAAAATAAAGGGGAAATAAAAGCAAATGCGAACGTGTACTAGTTTTGTTTGCAGTCAATATAGATCATAAAGTCAGAGTTAGTGGAACATCAGTCATTGACATAGTGCTTATTATGTCAATGACTGATACCTTTGCTCTACTAGACCTATTTGTTGACCTAAAAGATGACCTAGATGCCAGTCATTGTTAAAGCACCTTTTTGTTTGAGCTTGTTTTGTGAGCTTAGTTTCAATTTATGACATTTTCATTTGAGGGTATATGGAATTTCAAATTTGTTTTATCGTGGTCAGTCATTTAAGAGTGTCATGATAGGGAAAACTCAAATAGACTTGTTGTGTGTATTTTTGTGTTGTGTCCAACTTTTTGATATATATTTGAATGCTTAAACAAACAGGATTGTAAAATCGTGGTAATTTGTTTACTTACTTTGAAACTTAAAACGTACGCTCCTTTTCAGCTATAATTGCATAAAGATCAATTAGAAGATGGCACTGGAGAAGACACACTAACTCTTAACAAATGTTTAAAATTTTGATACAAAACACTATTAAGTATCGCACTTCTTTTCTTTATCCCAGTAGCCGCAAGTTAAATTAGTAATTACATTAATCAAAATTAAACAGGAAAGCGAAATTCCAATGAGAGTCAATTTTGAAAAATAAATTGAAGATAGTTTTATAATTTAAAGACTTTCAGGATTGTCCCACATTTATAATACTTAGCGAGTATCTTTAGAGCTATATCTCATAATAATGCCAGACTGTATGATTAATGGGTTTAGAAAACAGGAGACAACTTAAGCGGACTTTTACGTAAAGCTCGTACAGTAGCAATTCCTTACTGTGTAAAGAAATCCTTTAAAAACTTTTACTACATAATAGGCATATTATACATTTTCGACATTTTTTGCATTGTTTCTAAAGTAAATGTTAGAAAAGTTCAGCTAGGTAAGGTGTAGTGCAAGATTGAATTAAATCAGCTATAGTAGATTCTCCCTAATTCGATCGCAC
Organism: Bhutanitis thaidina; assembly: GCA_029286595.1. Lineage (NCBI taxonomy): Eukaryota > Metazoa > Arthropoda > Insecta > Lepidoptera > Papilionidae > Bhutanitis > Bhutanitis thaidina. Next base: position 4,747,984 of record JAGSMS010000028.1, on the reverse strand, counting down.
TAACCAGTCACTTGAATGATTGCACTACAAAACGCCTATTAATTTATTAAAACGAAAAAGCTATATTTGTGTAATTTTATTATTTCATCGTTTAACGTTTTCCTTTTTTTTTTGACAAACATCATCTTATTATCTGTTCTTGTGTTACAAAAACTTTAAGGTAGTGATGATACTTTATTCTTTGTAGATAATTATAATATTTTGCTGTACTATGTATAATATATGTCTTGTGTTAACGGCATATTACTCTGTCCTTTCTTCCCGTAGGTGTCGTATGAGACGACTAAGGGATAAGTGCTGTATACATATATGTATTTATTCCCGGTTATTCCCGGGAACGAAACCCAATAGCGAGAAAATTAGACCCGTGATCTTCTCCCGGAGAAGTGACAAGTAGTTGCAGAAGTCTTTTTGTTTGCGCATAATCGTGACACCTCACAATCATCAATAGGTTAGGCAGCCGAATTACTAATCGGAATTAATATTTTTGTAAATAGAACGGGGTATAAGCAAGCCAATCTAGCAGTTATTTTCTTGCGCCGCCATCACACTATTGGACTATTGACTATTATAACTCTCACACAACCATCTTGATTCCTTATCAAAGAGGAAGGTAATTAAAGGCGAGCGGGACTATCAGTGGAACTCTCATTAGTGTGCTGAGTGCTTATATCCTACTCTTACTAAATTATGAAATAGAAAATAAAACAACGGTTGCCGATAAATAATATATTACAATAAACAAATTCTCAGATAGAACCATATGTTATTTACACATTACAATTATATTGTCATGAAACATTTAATAAAAATTGACTAGACCTTCGATGGTATCTACAGACACATATTTACATGTTTAAGTGATAAGCTCTTATGAAATTAAATTATGTCAGTCTGACTAGAAATATATTTACACATTTCCTAAACTCATGTTGAATCTTAGTGTAGATATAAAAGTAATATGTCGTATATACGTAATTGTGCATATTACTTTAATGACCAAGGGTCAACAAGAGGCGAAGACGTTCACTACTTTCATCAGAATACAGTGAAAACACATATACTAATTTGGCAACCATACTATTGACAATATATTATGAAAAAATGTTGAAAAAACTGGTAAATGAACAACGTGATAATTATTTTAAGGATATTAAGTATGGTGTACAAAATCAACTAGTCTATTTTTATTGCAATATGGCAGTTGAACATAGTAAAACCTTAGCTTTAATTATTAGTTTTAGTGAAATACATGCTTATCAAATATACACTGACTATATCATAGACGTGTTAAGTCTTGTGATTTTTATCAATATAAACCTTAATGGTTTTTCATCTTAAATTCTCGTAGCGTGGTAAAAGATAATCACGTGTAGGTATATAAAATTGTTTATACAAAAATGACATGATTTAATGTTGCAAAGTAACAAAACGAACTTAAATGGTCAAGCAATCTTGAAGATATGTCTTCCTAGTATAGTACCATTATAATTATTATTGGAAATATTATAATTATTGGAATTTTGGGTATGGGCAATAACCAGGATACAAACCAAAGTAAAACAAAGTATGTCGCTATCCGAATTACTCTATATGAACTGTAGGGTATTCTTTGGGTTATATTATGTAAACTTAATTCAAGAATATGACTTGCATTTTCAATGACAAATTAAGAAGAACATGCGTGGAATTAATATTTTTAGTAAATAACGTTTTATGTGTGGTAACCGATCAAATATTTAAAAAAAGTTTTTTACTCCTAATTCAACATGACCATTTAATAGTTTACACAAAATAATTGTATACTACATAATATATTTCTAAATAAATATTTATGTACTCGTAATAACGCGTTTTTATTTTAGCTTTATCAATGTCCAGTTTTTTGACATCAACATTCTTCAAACAGGCTGACGTTAATCCGGGAAATGTTTCCAAGCATACGAGTACTTGCATGGAATTGTAAGTAGAAACTTTTTATGGAATATGTTTGACAATCACTTGGATGTGAAAAAATGTCTCCAAATGTTTTTTGATTTGTACATGACATTGGCTGATTTATTTTAACATTCACTATGTCAGATAAATAATTTGGCAAGATATTTGGCACATAAGTGTAAATTAAGTACCATCATTTATAACTTACAAGTAATTTTTTTTTAGTACAGCAAAATTTCGTTGAGTTGTTTGCAATAAAATCTGTTATGAATTTTAATTAGTAGTGGTATGGGCTATGTCTATGTATTCAGAGTTTTTTTACAAGAATACAAAAAGACCTTTGCTAACATTACTTAAAGCTATTCAAGTAGATAGAATCTTAAAATAAGATATGTATGTTATGTATATATTAAATAAACAGTGACTTTGAAATTAAATAGATTAACGAAAAATAAAGTAATGAAATGTATAATTTTATTAGATTAAAAAATAAATTGGAAGCTAAATATTTAAGTATTAATCATTTGCAAAATTTATTATCTAAATATCGAAAGTTATATTCAACACAGAAAACACAATTCATTGTCTTAAATTTCGCTGTTAATATCTATTACCAGTTTGTTACATATACGGCAGTGTTAAGTCTTTAAATGAAAAAAGTCATAGACAGTCGCTTATGCGACAGTACGATATTAAACAAAAATGTGGTAAGTACATATCATTTATAATAATTTTGAAATACAGTAATAAATATTTAAAATAAATCTTTTTTGTAACAACATAGACTAGGCGAAATATAATACACAAGCACCATTTGTAATGGACAGTTTACTGACCTTGGCAAGTTCTGTAACAACGGATTTGTAACTCTTAGTATACAGGCTTAAGATACAATTTGCAACAATTCATGCATTTAAGGTAATGAAAAAATACAAAAGAAAGATATGAAAGCGCGAAAGAATGATCTACTTCTGCCGATGAGGCTTTTGAATTAGGCGTCTTATGCCTAGTGATCTATTGGCGTAACTACATATTGAGTTATAGTAAGAAAAACTAAAAACATTGTGTGACTTGACTAATGAACCTGGCAGTTAATTGATATTTAGTGCATGACCTAGAAGTAGCATGTAGAATATAAGGTTTAATTTAATATCGCACTGTAGCATCCAATCTATATAAACGAAAGTAAAAATCTCCAATAATAAAACCTAATTCGAATTATCGAAGAAACAAATACAGTCTTTATCGACAACATCTAAAATTGAGCTAGTTGTATAAGAGCAAACATGCAGTCATCAGTTACTGGGGATCTCCAAATCGAAAAACATTTCCTAAAGTATGTAGGGTACTTTGACTGTTTAACATATTTGCCTATCAGGTTACCTAGTATCAGATATGGTTTACGTTCTTTCGGAACGCTTGCCGCGGCGCTAGCTGTGCTCATTGTGCGTGCGAGGAGACAGTGATCCAGGGCCGGACTCGACGCTGGAGTCGCCGGCGTACACTTCAGAGAACCCTCCTCCGCTACCTCCACCACCCGCGCTGCCACCTCCACCACCTGTAAATTGGAACTATATTAACACAATATTTATTAATTAAGGTGGACCACAGTGTCGTGACGCCGAGCGTCGAGTCAATACTGTGGCGATGTTGCCCTTTATTACTTTTTAGTTGCGAGCCTCCTATACACGTGTTTTACGGCCGAAGCTGTTAAGCCCACTGGGTTAACAGCGTATCTCATATCTGTGGAGTTTTAGTCGATCCGGCACTTAATAGTGATCCCGTCATAACCAGTCACTGCCTTCAGTGACAGGTAAGTGACGAGCACCATTCCCCCACGACTAACAAAAAAAAGTTGAGTTTGTGTCTTATAGATTAACTTCACTGATATTTGGTATACAACCAAAGCCATGCGAATAAAAATCGATGTCATTGTTCATACTTAACGGCCTGATAGCGTAGTTGGTTGTGACCTTGCCTTCGAAGCTGAGTGTTGCGTACCCCTACGTAACATTTGTATGATGAATATAAACGTTTCTAACCGAGTCATTGATATTTATATATGAATATATAATTTTTTATTTGTGCAGGTATGTGTACATCTATCTTATCACCATTCAGTTACCAAGACACAGGGAATCCTAGTTTGGGACAGGATGAAATTAAAGAATAAAAAGTAACACAATTTTATTTTTAAATAAAAAAAATTAAACTACTTAGTCACAGTATGACATGATTATATTATAACTTTTTAGATATTTTAAACTGTTCCAAAAATGAGATAGAACCTATGCCCAATGGTTCGTGGGGCACATTCAGAATTTGTTATTCCATTTTAAACAAAAGCGTAATATTTAGATAGTATCACAAAAATACGCCATTTTGTTATGCCTTCATGTTTAAAGTTCATGAAAACGGTATCAAATTTAAGGTTTTTATGAGTTTATTAGGAGTAATATGTTTTAATTTGAATTATTACTTATCAATGGAATTGAAAATATTCCCAATAAATATTTATATATTTTAAAAAAAATTATGTAATTTATTAATTATTGTATTTGTCTGAAAATATCATCAATAAATATTTGAAGTTTGGATGGTAGGTGGCCGCAGCTCTCTGCACCAAAGACGCTGCTGCCAGTCACTGCTCAAAATAATTAGATAACGATATACATATATCGTATAGTTATATCCGACGTATCACTAGTCCAAGGATATTGGTACTGCGCTGACCAACCCGTTTGCTTAGCGTGATGAGTATGGACAAACCTTTCAAGATATGCATACCAGCTGTAGCTGTTGTTTTCTTGGAGAGCTTAGAAGGCTTAAATAGGCTGATAAAGAATAAGAAGAAATGAGACAAGTAACATACCATGATGTGACAGGGGCACGCAGTAAGACGTGCCGGCGCAGTGTCGCGGCCGCACCTTTTCGTACCGGCTCAACTGCTGCAGCTCGCAGTCAGAGTGATGTTTTTCAACTAAGGCCAACATTTTTATATTTTTCACATAAATAGTAAACGGAATCAGGCGTTACTATAGTAACTTAGAAATACTAAGAGTCCACAAATTAAGTTTGTTCCGCTCTCCCATTTGTCATAAATGTCCATTATTTCGAATATTTTTTGAGGACGAAAGCAAATCACAACGATCACGAATACCAACGAACATACTCACATATACACACATTATATACAATTACGTATTTCGGAATTTAAATAGACTAGTCTTTTCTTTTAAATTCGGAATTTTAAAAGACATTGCAATAGTATTCTTACATTCTAGTAATTAGTATTGCAAATTAAATATATTTTTTTTTCTTAGCCTGTGTAACATCGGAACAAAGCGCCAACAAAAGCCATAATGCAAATCTTGAAAGGTTTGTCCATACTCATCACGCTGGGCAAGCGGTTTGGTGAGCGCAGCGCCGGTAACCTCGCACCAGTGATGCTGCTCCCCATCACTTGCCTGTAGATTTTCGGCAAATACAAATAGAAATCTATTATATCCGCAGTCATTCGGTCTTCAGAGCCACGTTTGTTATCTTGCAGGGTGCAGGAGAAGTTGGCGTTTGGACGAAATATATTTATTCCCCTTACGACCCCAAAGCATTACGTAAAAATTACTATTACATACATATATTGTTCTATGAATGAGAATAGTACTGATTTAACAGAAACTTCCAGCCGGTATTTTACACATATCCCATGGCTGTATAAGGTAATCAGGTACGCTAACCACAAAACCGCGCGGACAGTATTAAAAAAAATTATTGAGCTTAAAACTAAATCAAAAATACTTAAAAATAAATATATGCACTCACGCCTGTTACGGCGATTGACGTGGCGTTGCGAATTTTGCAAATAGAAATACGTTATCTCCTAATTGTTGTCCTACAGTGCGTGTTGCCAGTGATGACATACGGATCCGAGACTTGGTCCTTCACTGCAGCCCGTATGAGGAAGCTCAAAGTTGCTCAGCGCGCTATGGAAAGGGCTATGCTCGGTGTTTCTCTGCGTGATAGAGTCTGCAACGATGATATCCGCAGAAGAACTAAGGTAACCGACATAGCCGTAAAGATCAGCAAGCTGAAGTGGCAATGGGCCGGCCACATAGCTCGCAGAACTGACAACCGCAGGGGAAAAAAGGTTCTCGAGTGGCAGCCACGTACAGGCAAACGCAGTGTAGGACGACCCCCCACAAGATGGAGTGACGACCTGCGCAGTGTTGCGGGAAGTCGATGGATGCAGGTGGCTCAGGACCGAGATTCGTGGCAATCTTTGGGGGAGGTCTATGGTCAGCAGTGGACTTCTGATAGGCTGAAATGATGATTATGATGATGATCTCCTAATTAAATTAAATTTACTAATACTCGCAAGCCAAAATAAATATTACCTAACTCAACGCCCAACGGATTTAGATAGAACCTTTTTTTAAATGTTCCGGAAGATTAAGATTAGGGAAGGGGAAGCCGCGGACAGCTGCTAGTTTGAAATATAATGGATTTCCGTAGAGTGACGCCTGATTCTATTAGCTATGTTAAGACTATTAGGTGCTCTATCCCTAAAGTTATTCCGTCTTCGTCGAGTTATACCTTCGCGATCTCGATGTCTCTGCGGATGCTTTCTGCAGGGCCGGTGCGGCAGTGCGTCGTTATCGCGGTGCCCGAAGGTACGGAACTGCAGTGTGTGGTCCAGAGTCGCCGCAGTAGCCTCGCCACCCACAGCGAATGTTGCGTATGGACTTATCTCATACACGTCTAACACGAAGGAATTGGACACATTATTTATTTTTATAATATGTAGTCGGATAGATGATGAAAATGTGATGCAGTGTACAGCGTCTTGGAGGCCGGAGTTTTGGAGGACAGCTAAGATTCGACACCATATTTGGGCAAAAACGTACAAAATGTAACGTTTGTTTCTCATAGCACAAACAATATTAAATAATATTTCTCTGCTGTGCGAACCTTCATCGAATAATAAGGCGTTGAGGACAACAAAGCCGTCTTATATTATTATATTATCTCTTATAAAGTGCTATTGAGTACATAAAAAAAAAAGTAAATAACGTAAAACTTAAAACTTTCTTTGTCCTGACGGCTTAACTAAAAACCTGTCTTTCTTCCCGTAAGTATCGAAGGAGGCGACTAAGGGATAAGTATTGAAAACCTTATGGGGTTAGACAGACGGATTAACCATGTCTATGATGTACTGTGATCGCAAACCCGCTTGCCAAACGTGCTAATGCTACCTATGGAAGAAGATCATCTAAATTGGCTACTTACAGACTGACAGAAAAAAGTAAATATAACGAATATAACGAAAACTATAAGCACATTGACTTATTTCACGTAAACAAATCAGGCTTCGTATCTGCTATAAAGACAGCGAATTTGTAACAATTATTGTATTTTTTTTTCATAATTAGGTGTCTATTCAACTGAGGATATGTTAAAATTTTTAGTGGGAACTGTTTTGGATTTACTTTTTGCTACATGTTATAATTTATATGCTTTTTAGAATGGTGCATGTGAAAATGTAGCATAGTTTTTTAACTGACCTGAAGCCGGCGAAAGTTTGTCGTGTTTATAATCGTGCTGACAATTTCGTATGTTCTGCTGTTCCGGGCAAACGGATTTGTCAGTGCTTGTGACTGAATGACTGCAACGTCTTGTCTCTTCTTCGACCGGCCCACCGCAGGGCCACAGTGTACTAAGGCAATAAACATATTATGGTAAGAACTAAAGGAAATGATGACATTGAAGAAACAAAAACTTAAACATTAAGAGATTTCATTTTATAATAAACTAATATTAATCACTCACTGTAAGTACTAATTACGTTTTTCTATAAATAAATATAAGCAAAAAGATGTGAATGCAATTATGGCAAATCCTCCTTATGGGAAAGACCAGTATCCAGCAGTGGACTATTCTCTCTCTGAGATAAGGTAAGGTAAGGTAATATAGTTAGTAACCTATACTAATATGTATAAATTATTTGGGAGTACTTTATGCAGGTATTCACAAATTTATGATAGAATTTTTTTTTTTAATTATTTCAGAAGTGGTAAGGCTGTTTTATTCTATTTATTATTCTATACGAGAAAGTCTGTATGTTATGAATAAAATTTAGCAGATATGTAGATTATGGCCTGGATAGTATAAATTTATCTCAAATCAGAGTTCTTTTGGAATCGCGTCCCACAGCTTATTAAATTATACCGCGGATAAGAAATTATACCGTGGATAAGAAAAACCTGCCACTCCGTCACGTCTTATTGGTGTCGTAAAAATCTACTAAGGACTAATGGATAGAAAATCTCATGGTTCCTGAGCATTTCTTGGGAAGGGATCCTGAACAAAATTATTAATTTTAGATTGGTCCACAGACCAGTAAGGTACAGGTAAACGGGTACCAGATATCTGGTACTGGGATCGCCAATCCGCTTACCAAATATAGCGACAACACGATACTACATCTATGGAATATTTACAGGCTGTTATGAAATTGGCAATCTTTGCAGAAGGCCTTCGTTCAACAGTGGACTTGTGTCAGGCTGTAATGGGAATTAATGAATGAAAGAAATAATAAAGTGCCATTAAAATTAACAATTGTTACATAGGCGCTTACGCCTGTCACTGGTAGTCAAATGGGTACACAGAGCTTACGGATTTCCATTTGGTGTGATCTTGTCCCACGTAGAGAAACTATCTTCTCCAAACCACTTTTCGGGAGAGAGAGAGAGAGAGAGAACGTGAGGGGCGATGTCGCCGGGTTTGCTCCCGGCAGTTCTTCGCAACTTTATTGGTGTCTTTAAAAACGATACCAAAAAATCATTAGCCGATCCGGCTTAGTTTAACATTTTAACACTGTGTTTTTACCTCCATTTTGTGGGACTAAGATAATAATTGTTGTGACACTCTACTGAAAATTATTTTATCCTGAACAGGCAACTGTACGTGTTATACGAAAATTCTCGCGGAGAAGTAAATAACAAAGCTTATTTGTTGGTGAGCGAATCGGAAACATTCGGCGGAAATTGATTGACATTCCCAGAAATTGCTTTTGCTTATTAATTTCTGCTATATATTATCTTGTCATAATAATACGTGTATGTTATTTATTATTTCCTTATAGCTCGTAAAGTGCAAAAGTATAATTAACATATACAAACATTATCTTTTAGGTTAAAAGACCAAGTTTTTTAAAAAAAATGTTTAGAATTTAATTTATCTGCCTACTTACCTTCGCTTAGCTAACAATACAAGAAGTAATGCTGCAACTGCAAGAGCTGCAAGCGCTGCAAAAGCAAGCGATACAGCTCCAAGTACACGTTCCGTGTCCGCCGTACCTGCTGTAGGCACGGCCCCACCTTCTGCCTGAAATGCCACGGGTCGACGAAGTCTCTCTGTGAACAAAACAAATCATCAGGTTCATCATTAATCCGGTAGGCAGTTGTACTGAAAACAGAAATGGCCATAAGAAAATACATACATAAAAAGTACGGTCCTGAGGAATAGACCAAGTTGTGTTTTAAGATCATATTCAATCATTTATTCAGATACCCATAATATGGTAACTTAGACTGAGTTATTATTATTAAAAAAATGTTTGAACTCTTTCTGGTATTGTGGATAGATTTAGAAACATAAGTCACACACGCACAATTTCGTAAGTGGTAGAGCCAAGCGGTAGCTTTTGCAGCTATTCGAATGGGCTGGCTTAAGCGGGGTGGAACCACTACCTCGCAGAAAGTTAAGAGGAAGAGTTAATGAGGTACCAGGGGCCCACTACCCCTCCTCCAACACACCCCATCATCCCTCCCATCTTCCAAATATCCTTTACCATAAAAAAAACAAAAACAAACACGTAGACCCAGAACCATTATACTACTAAAGCAACTACTACTATGGATCCTAAATAACATTAAATAACTCAGCATTATTTTGTCCGTAAACACGGACATAGTTTAAATTACTAGCACAAAATACATAATATAGGCGCTCCTCAAATTATTATTTTTCGAATTTCATCCGCCGTAGCTGTCAAGGCCTCCATACCAATAGCGTATCTCTAATTCCGTGGGGTTTTAGTTGGTCCAGCACTATGCCCATCCCGACGTAAGAGGTTATCGCCTTCAGAGATTAGGTAGGTCCTTTTCCCCACGAGACACAAAAAAATTATATTAGCTAAATAAGTATAATAAATGAAAACGATTTTCCATGGCTACGTACTTAAATATGCCTAAATAGACAGTCTTATACTGCAATTAATTCGTTAAAAGCTTTTATAATACGTCGTTATTACATTCGACGTCAATTTTGTCAAGAGGAGCTCATTTCCATTTAGCATTTTGGTGATTTAAATTAGATTTTAAATCAGAATAATAATATACTCGTATTTACGATTACTTTTCTTGTGTAAAATATCTGATTTCACCAAGTCTATCCATTCCAGCGCCACATACTATCCGTACTAATACAATAAATGCGGAAGGTTCCCTATCTGTCTGTCTATTACGTTTTCACGGCTAAATTGCTACACTGATTTTGATAAAATTAGGCATGAAGATTCCTTGAACTTAGAGGAAGGCCATGGACTACTTTTTATACCAATTCCATCAAAATTAGTATAGTGGCTTAGATGTGAAAGCATTACAAAAGAACAGAGTTAATTTCACATTTAGTTAAGAAAAAATAGATATTATTTTTTATATTTATAATAACTTCCATGATATCAGAAAAACAATCTATCGCTGAATATCTAATAGTACTAGCTATTATTCGCAGTGTCGTATTATTTCAGTCTCAACGGAGCGATTGCAACTTGTTGATGAAACAAAACTAAGTTGAAACTGCACGCGCTACACGAAGACAGCGTCTTTGCAAAAGTATTTCTTTAGTGTAAGGTGGAATATAATAACTTTTTTTCCAAATGATACCTCATCTGCAAACAGGGCATTATGCTGATTGACGAACGAAGCTCTGCCGACTGAATAATGCCAGAAAATCCATCTGAATATACTGAACCCAAATAACACAGCTTAATGTGATATATGTTTATCAATGTAAGCAATCGTGACTATGATTGTAGGCCATAAAGCCTTTCTTGTGTGTTCCTAAGTATACCTGTTTGAGAACACGAATTACACGAAGCGGTAGAGAGTATGTTGTATGTTGAAACAAGAGAGTATATTTGTATGTTTGTATGTGAGTTATGTTTCCTTTACCGCCAGAATGCGTAGTGGTTGCTGCGTAGATAATAGCTTGGTGTCGCGCTGATTCCGTAGCTGTCCACAAACGAAGAGCATACCACGCTCCTGTCACCAACGCATTGACTACAACCTAATGAAAGTAATGAACACTTAAAATCATGGTGCTTAAGAAACTATATTTGTGGTTCAAGGGTCCGATCTCTTTCTTGCTAAGGAATGTAAGAGAAGTGATGTTGTGACAAGAGTATAGAGTACGTGATAATCAGTAATTTATTGTTATGCAAAGCAAGAAAGAAATTCGATACACAAAATTCTCCTTAAATTTTTAATGGTAATTAATTGTTCTTCTCTGTAATATGATGTCATCTTGGCCGTTTTCGGTCACACTAACAATATTTTAATACTAAAGGCAGGATATACCGAGTGGTAAAACGGGACATGCAAGAAAAGTACATTAAATATTGAAGACATAAAATTTCACACGAAAGAAACATTCTTTTCTTTTTAAAAATAAGGATAATCGTATTCAAACATTTTATGAAAAGGTTAACTAAGCCAGGAACTGGACTAAATAAAAATGCAAAAAATGGACAGACACTATTTTATTGAACCAATTGATATGATAAGGATAAATCTCTCGAATAAACATTGTATCTTATAATTAAAGAAAACCTTGAATTCAAACAATTCCCTCTTATCAAATCAACCTAAAGAACACGTACCTAGAATATTAGAAATTTGATATCTTCAATATTTAATGTACTTTTCTTCCATGTCTCGTTCGTTTTTTCCACCCTGGTGATTGTGCTGAAAGTGTATGCGCAAACACTATTTGCTCGTCTTAATAATACCGTATTCGATCTTAACGCTTATGCGTTAGGATCGGAGGTGCAGGGTCAATTCCAGTGCCAGAGACACGGGACGCTACTCATAGCAACCGATAGATATCGATAGACACGAAAACCAATAATTTATGTGTTGTACTGGGATTCGAAACCGGAACCCATGACTCAAAGGTCAGGTAAGCTTAACTACGTGGTCGTCAGTAATATAAAGTATATATTAACTATTAACTTGTGCTTTATACATATAAAATATTAGACTCACTTCACGATGATGGTGCAATGAAGTAAGGTCCGCATCTCTCCATATAGCAGTACTGCCTGCATCTGCTCGCCGCCACTGTAAGCGGACAAGTCGAGCCCCACAAAGTACTGCTCTGCGCGCGTCCAGTGCTAAGGCGCTGCTGTTGCTCCAAACTGCCGCTTCGGCGCCTTGGTCACTGTTCTCTTCTGATTCTCCTCCTCCCTCCCAAACTAATACTAAAATTATGTTTAACGAATCAATGTTTTGTTATTTTATGACAATAATTTAAAACAACAAAATACGTTGCTGAAACCATTAGTTTTGGTTTGGAATCAGGCATTACTTTGTGGAAATCCATAATTTTAAAAATCGTACATGAAACTTCTTTACACGATTCCGTATGCAAAAAATTAAATAAGTATTATTTAGTTCGAAGAGAAGAGCACCGTGCACCGTCCCACTAGGGCGTGCACTACTTCTGTATCACAATCCACCTCCACCAAACCAATCACTAACAGCTGCATAACATCCGTCGTAGTTTTCTATACAATCTTTAAAACCTTTGCCTTTGCTTTATTGGCATACCTGGCGGCTTTGTCCGGACTAATAATGGAGCAGAAGACGGCGAAGGGCCAGCTCTTGAGTGGGCCACTGCTCTTACAGAATACGTCGCACCACAGGAGAGTGCTCTTAAAATAACACTAGCAGCTTCCCCGCCAGCTTCAAGTCTTCGTTCCTCTTCGCCTCGGGTATTGATGGGGTCCAAGCCATCACTACTGTCATCTCGGACACGTAACCACCATATAGTGAAACCTTTACAGAGAAGACGTGAAAACTATACATTTAGCAATGTATGAAATTATTCGAATTCGGGATTTCTGTCGTAAAATTGTAAGTTGGAAAAAACAATGATATAGTGACAATAATAAAGATAATAGTGATTAATAAATTAATCCAAATTAAATGCATATTTCATTCAAAGTAACGCAAATTAAAAAAGTACCGTACTGATTACCGTAAAAAGTACGTAATTGATACTTGATGTTTGATCTAAAAGTGGCATGTAGAATACTACATTAAATATAATGTCGTAAGTTTGTAACGTTGCACCCATGCTGTATATTATCATCCCATATTATGATTAAATTTTTTCTTTTTTCTTATATCAGAAATTTGTGTAGATATTTTATACGTACGTTTGAAAAAAAATTTCAAATAACTGTAGAATAGGTTACCGTGTGGCGGAGCAGCCGGATGGTGAGTAGTCCGCCACGTAAGTTTCGCTTCTTTATGCGCGACGTGGTCTAAAGTCAGAATGGGCGCGGATGGCGGAGCGGCACATTCTACACGGTACGTTACTTCTTCTGACCCGAAGGCATTGCGAGCAGCACAAGTGTAGTTTCCGCTTGTTGAAGCATCAACTTCTGTTCACATATTTATGCCAGTAAAATAAAATAAATCCATTTAAAATAAAATGCGAGAGGAGTAGTGTAAGTTTAGCTAAGAAATCTCTTAATACAAAGGGAAAACTTTTTATAAAAGTAGCAGTCTGTATATGGCTACTTCTGGGCAAAGGCAGCAAAACTTCTTCTCAAATATCTGAGAGGGATTTTCGAGCCGGGAAGAATCGCCGAATTCACATTTCCTCGAAATAATGTGTCTCAGAGATGCAGGTTTCTTCGTGTTAAGTTCAGCCCTTAAAATTGCTATTAACAATATTAGTGATATTGATATACCTAACTTAATACTATAATTTTCTCTAAATATCAACTTCAACTGTACGCGGTGCACTTTGCTGACTAACGCGAGAAGCTTTGACGATCGAATGATGGTGGAAGTCCATCCGACAATGCCGTTTCCAAATCCCACTCACTAGTGATGGGGAGCAGCAACTTTAGCGCCAGAGTCGTGTCGGTACTGCGCTACCTAATCCCTCCTGCCCAGAGAGGTGAGAAAAGAGAAAAGAGAGAAAAGTTAAATCTTCCATGCATAGCATGCCGACTTTGTAGATGCTTTCATGGAAAGGCCCATGTCCAGTATGAAATATTATGTAACGTGTTAGTGTTGTACGTTTATTGCTTGTGACTTTCTGTTTTAATTACTATGAAATAAATCGGCTTTGCCTTTTTCTTACCATGTATAGAAAGATGCCCGTGTGGTGTCAGATGTGTACGAGGATCGTGCGTTACGGGTCTATCGCCACGGAGCCAACGTGCACGCGGTGCGGGCTCACCGCGCCAAGCGCACGCTAGTCTCAAGGAGTTACCGCATTTCACTCGGGCCCATACACCAAACGATAGCAACCTGACTGTTGCTGAAACAAAATTCAATTACTAATACATTAATAAATAAAAATTGTCAACTTAAACAAACATCGATAAGATTAAACAAAAGACAAATAATATATTTTGAAGTTACATATATATGTGGATTACATATATCATATATAATTCTATTTTTGAACAATTTAATACACTTGTACTCTCTTTTGTTATTTTATTATTATTATTTATTTATTTCATAGAATATAGTGTCACATAAGTAAAGATTAAAATTAAATTTTCAAGGGCAACAAAGGGCGCTAAAATTTATATTTGTCAAATAAATTTTGATGTAGAAAATAATAAAAGACATTCAAAAATTCACAATATTAACATTATGTAATAAATCATAATTGTCCAGTAATCTCAATTTAAATGTATATACAATTAATTAAATATTAAACGTAACATTACATTTAAAACAAAATTCGCACTAATGTATTCCGCTGTTAGAAATAGAGTGCGAGTAAAAGTGTTTTTTCTATGTGACTTATAGAAAAAACACCTTTTTTTTGACATATAAAATATTTTTTTTTTTAATTCAAAGAATGGGAGTCTAAAATTATTCTGACTTACCCCTAGATGTAGTCATAGCTGGCTGAGGTGCCGACGGCTCACCTTCACCTGCTACTGAGTGAGCTGCGACCCAAGCTTCATACGTAGAGCCCTCTGATAGTGATCTTAACTCAGTTGAACCTCCTAAGCCGACTGAAGACTCAACGTCTTCCGCTTGAACGGTTGAAGTTTGTGGCGGTCTATCCCTAAATAGCCATATTTTAATTAATTCTTCATAGATATGAAGAGAAAAACAAATTCACAAAAACATGATATAAGTACCTGCCAAGCTCCCGGTAAAATACTGTATAATACAATATTGGTCCATTAGGACGACTTGGGGGTAACCAACTAACCGCCAGGGAAGATACCGACGTTGCTATAACCTTTACAGCAGCTGGAGGCCCAGGCACTGTGAAAAAGCGGAAACAATAATTTCACAAATAACACAATGAAAATTACAAATAATAAAAAAAATAAAGTACTTGTGAGTCTCCTATACCAAGTGTAGGGTACATCGATACTTGTGAATTTTGCACGTCCACTTTTTGCTAAAATATATATAATTATAAAAAAAATAAAAAAAATATATACTAATTATACAAAAGCTTACCGTCTTGATGTGTGGCGCAATGAATCGGATGAGCGGGGACACCATCACCAGCCGCAGTATACGCTAATGACTGTATTGTGTAGTTCATATGCGGTCGTAGAGCGAGCAAAAGCGTCTCAACACCCGCTACGCGCTTAACTTCCGCTCCCGTAACTGCACTCTGGCTACCGCCACCTCGTACCTCCCACTCCAGCCAATCTGTCGCTGCCGACAAACAACTGCCATCATTCAGCTTATATAATATAGTGTAATGTATATACCCGCCTGTCACACTGTGTAGGAAGAGATTACGGATTTTAATTTGGCTAGACACAAAGTAGCCAAACAGCACCTGCAACCCAATTTTCACCTTTCTGCCAGATAGAACATGTCGGGAGACAAGCGACGTTAGGTTTTCTCCCGGAGATAGCCGTGAGATTTTCAAGCCCTTAATTATTCCGCATAGATTGTTCGTTTATAAATTTATTTCATTCAAAGTATTAATTTTTCTAGACTATCTCAAACAAATACGAGCAGTATTTGTATTGTATCCATTATCAGTTACTAAATATATATATATATATAAAGAACGTTTCATTTGGAATGGTGCAATGTAACTCACTATGTTCAGGACGATATAATAATTTGTATCCAAGCAAAGCTCCGTGGTGTGCGTGTGCCGGTGGTGGTGACCATTCCACCTTTAGACTTTGTGGCGATACGGTACGACATCTCACTGCCCGAGGTCCTTCTGTTGGCACTTAATACATAAAAAATTGTTATATTATAAAAACTTTAACGTTTACTCCTATAGAGTTTATTCATATTGCCTGTTGATAAAAACAATCACCAAAAATATAAATTTTATGGTACTATCTTTATTCTTCCTTATCCTTATCAACCTGTTAATAGTCCACTGTAGGATCATGCGATAACAGTAACAGACATCTCGCAGAACTAAACAACAAAGTATACACGATAAAGTAGGAATTTCATTTCTACTTTTGAAGTTGGAAACTTACCACTTTCTTGCGTTAAAGTGTTAACAGGCGCTGTGGCTGGACCGGCTCCGGCACTGTTGAATGCTCTAACGCTAATTGAATAACTGTAACAATGGTAAGAAATACCAACAATTAAGTTTAATTAATTAATTAATATCTATATTAGTAAAATTAACCTTAAATAAACAATTGTCTTTTAAGTTTTAACACATGTTTTCTAAGAAGGTTAGGCTTCATTATTTCAAATGAAAAAACCTATAATTGTTAGAGGAAAGTAAAAATTAATAATTGATTACTAACCGAGTGTAGTGTTCTAGACCTTCGATAGTGTATTTATTGATTTGGCCCCGAACTGTTGCGAATTCCATGCCAACATTGGCACCACCCGATGACGATCCATCGGCAGACGGCCACCACCATACTGTGTATCCAAGTAATTCACCGTTCCAGGATGACGTGGGAGGAGCCTACAGGATTCACTAAGATTTAGTTAAATTGTCTTAATATTTTAAACACATTTTTTTAACGTAAACAGAACATTAACTAAATAGCTAGGCGCTTACCTCTAAAATATACACGTATTAAATTGTATTTACAGCTATTATATCCTCCTAAAAATGGGAGGCCTATGCATCGTGGTGGGATAGGATCAAAGGGACGTTTATAGGCTGTTTATGTTGTATGTTTTCGAGTAGTACGCAAACGCAGTATAGCAGAGTGCACGAATGCACAAAATGGAGTGACGACCTAGACTACGTTTGTACTACACATAAAAATTAAACAGAAGTAAAAGGCCAAAGAAAAAACAGAACTATTTTATACCTGCCATGCCAATTCAACAGTGGCGGGTCTTGGAGCAGATGCACGAAGGCTGATCGGTGGTCTTGCAGGTGGCTCATGCAGAGTCAAAGCGAGAAGTGGCCGAGTATGAGTCGATGCAAATTGTGCTGTAACAGTTCTTGCTCGGACAAAATAAGCTGTGGCTGGCTCTAATCCAGATATTGTTGCACCTTCTACCCTGAAAATAAAATTGTATAATTCGTTCTCTTGTTAGTATACAATACTAGCTGTTACTTGTTAATTTTCATATCATTTATGTGATATTCGAAAATGAAACCTTTATTATTCGAAAATTAATTAAATTAAAAGTAGGTATTTTTATTAAGTTTCAGGTTAATAATAACATTGAATAAAATTTCGGATACAAAGATTCATTCGTTATTCTACACCCCAAAAGCTTTTTTCAAAAAGGTCTTACATGTATTTTTTAAGTTTTTATTAACCATCGTGCCTATTTTAATATCTTTAACTTCACAAACTAAAAACTTTCATACCGCGTTCCAATCCCCCTTTCACCCCCATAGGGCCAGACCTTAGACCATTTCCTCTGGTACTAAACACGATTTGTCGTCCAACGATTACATATTTGAACTGAACGAGGTCATAGTGAACGAGGTGACAGTCTTCAGCTGTTATGAAATCCGGAACATTGTTCTCAAGCCAGGTTTGAGTTGTTCATGCCTTGTGACCAGAAGTAGTCTTGCTGGAAACTACATGATACATTTTTGAAAAGTGTATCGCCTAATTAGAGGCTTCACTACACGATCCAAGACAGTATCTGGTTAAACTTATGTCTTTACTCCTTTTTCACAAAAAATAAGCTTTGTGACACACACCATCAAAACCATGATCTATGTAGGGTGGCGATCACCTAGCTTCAGATCTTACTTGTAATTCTCGACAGGGTCCTAGCAGGAATCTTTATTTCGACACTATATTTCCTTATAGAATTTCTACGAATTCTGGATTCTGGAAATTTGACAGCGTTCACAGTTCATCTGGTAGGACAGCACGGGGTTACCCCGATCTTTTATGAATATATGAATTGTTGGTGTACGTACCTGTCAATAGTTAGATACTTGTGTATTACGGCTCATGCCTAGATTTTGAAGTATCTTAAAAATAACTGACGACTGTGAAAACCCACTTTGTGTCGTCATTGTAATGATGTTTCCTTGAACGCCCCATTCCAAAATGTAATTCAATATCCACGGTGAAAAATAATATGTGAAATGGCGGGAAATCAATCAAACACATTCCAAATTTAAATAAAAATAGAGAAAAAGTCATTTTTATGTTGTATCTATACTATTTAAACGTAGATTTTGCATATTCGATTCTATTTCCTCTAAACTTTACATAAATATCAATAACATTAAAGTAAACTTACTCGGTGTAGCTATCAACAGAATGAGCTGATATTGATACGTTGTGAGTATCAGCATCTCTCCAAGAATCGGGATTAGTTGAATCGTGCTTTCTATACTGAACTACGTAACCCAGTACTGGAGAGTTTCCGTCGTATGGTCGACGCCATTGTAAACGGACTGAACGGGACGTTGTTTCTAATACGCGAAAATTCGCTGGTGGTTCAGGTGGTTCTGAAAACAATCAAGTTTTGTATAAACTCCAACGACCAATCTGTGGCAATGCCCTATCTCAGGATTATATATAGTCTTACCTTGTACACCAAGATGAACAAAATGATCAGATCGGCCATACGGATTTGAGGCCTGACATCGATAAACACCAGAATCCCTTCTGTCGGCGCGTTCCAAAACCAATTCACTTCTCAAGCCTTCTGCACTTCGTGTTTCAGAAATACTCATCCTAAAACATCATATCAATTAAGAATATAATTTTTTTTTTTAAAGTAATTTTTTAAAAAGCCATGTACCTGTAATCAGAATTCGGAAGCGCTCGTCCTGAGCTACTCCATGTCATTGAGAGCGGATTGTCACCGCGCGCCACACAAGCAAGCCGAACAGTATCCCCAAGTTTTGCAGTCACATTAACTGAAGGCGTCTCAAACCGCGCAGGCTCTGTTATAAAAGTTTGTCTTATTATTGTTTCCAACAAAAAAGAGGTGCATTCAATGAAATATAGATGCTTACCATTAACATGTATGGTAAGGGTCTTTGATAATGGCGGAGCAACTCCATTATCAGCTCTACAGCGGTATCGTCCTGAATGTTCAGCTCGAGCCGATTCTAGTCTTAACGAACCATTATTAAGGACAACAGGATCAGAGACTCCTCCCAACGATGTTTCTGTACTACCTTATAAATAAAGTGCAATATTAATAGAACACAAATAGGGACATTGTTAATAAGTTATTTGGATATCATATACTTACCGGAAAATTTGGTCCAATAGATCGTTGGTGTAGGATAACCCCGAGCCTCACAACTTATAGTCAAGGAACCGTTAAGCAGAACTGAAGCATCTGATGGCTCAATTTGCCAGTATGGAGGTACTGTTATAAATAAATAGATTTCGTATTGATATATTATGGTTAGGATCAGAAGATAATCTAAAGACTGTAATAACTCAAAACTTACCTTTTATAGCCAATTCCGCCGAGGTGTTGGCTTTACCAGCAGTATTTGTGACGACGCAAGTGTAGATTCCACTATGAGCTGCCGTTAAACTTTTGAACAAAAGCATACTATAAAACTCAGCTCCTCGTTCATCCACCTAAAATATTAAAAGGAACGAATAGTTACGAATAGGTATCATTACTAACTTAGTGAGTAAACGTTTAGTTATACATAATTTAATACCTGTAGCACACTTGATATTGGCATCTGATCTTTCAGCCATGAAAAGTAAACAGGCATATCACCCGATGTTACAGTGCAAGTCAACTGAGCACGATCGCCTGATCTCAAGCCTGGTGGAAACACTATCGGCGACAGGACAGGCGGCGACACAACTGATACTTGCACCTAAACGTAAAAAAAGTGTATTATTGATACCTTTCGTATGTGTTGAATTTAGGCTTCGCTTATTAGCGATTGGTCATATTTTGTCAAATATTAAAAAATATATTATGGTCTAAATAGCTCCTGATCATCGAATTTTGCCACTGAGTGACCGGACGTTGGTTTGGAAATTCATAGCTCGGGAGTGACCTGGGTTGGGTTCCCAATGCCAAGCGCTCTGAAATTGTTAATTACAATTCCGAATTAACTTAATTTATCATGTGCTCAGCTTTTTGAAAAAAACTTGCATGTCTGAGAATTAGAAACAAAAAAGTATTTCGACGACTTCTGAAGTCTACAACTCTTCTTAAAATCTTGATTAAACTTAATAATATATCTATTGAATTTGTGAACAGCACAGACCATAAAAATATTTACATTTTCATCATTTAGGAGAATATTTTTTAAGAATGTGTCTTACCTCTCTTCTAGCTAATTCACCTCCCGGAGTCAAAACTGAACAAATCCAACCACCTTTGTCTCGATTTCGATCTACATTTGTTATTGATAGCTGACCGTCGACTTGGTGATATCTTGGATCGGCTCCAGCACCACCTTCCCACTTCACTGAACTGTATATTTTATATTAGGATATCACAAATTACATATCAACAATGCAACAACCATGATTTCAAATGAAGTATTCTTGTTTAAATGAATCAGCCTAACTTATTATTACACAAACACTGTATCTATTAATATAGTCAACAAATATATTAAATGCAGCAGATTATGTTACCCAAAATAAAGATTACATACTACATATACTTACTCGATAGGGAATCCATAATATGGACACCAAATAGTAATTTCCGATCCCGCAACAGCTTTCACGGGATTCATAGCGCGTATGTATGGAGGCCCTGGATGAAAATAATTTCCCTTTTTTTTAATAGAAAACACACAGGAGTCTTCCTTAAAAGAGCAAATATTTATATAAAAAACGTGGTTAAAAACTTATTAATTTAATTTTTAAAAAAGTTTTATAGTAATCCCAATTAGATACTTTATAGATAAGGTAAAGCCTGCCGACTGCTCGCGAATTTATTTATGGTACCGACAGAATAACAGCGCTGTAGTGAAGTAACATTACAATAGCATTATGCTGAGTCGGATATTGTTTTATTGCTGCAACTCAATAAATCCAATT
This sequence comes from Bhutanitis thaidina, assembly GCA_029286595.1. Lineage (NCBI taxonomy): Eukaryota > Metazoa > Arthropoda > Insecta > Lepidoptera > Papilionidae > Bhutanitis > Bhutanitis thaidina. Next base: position 4,726,299 of record JAGSMS010000028.1, on the reverse strand, counting down.
TTTTGTCATGTTAATTATTTTTCACTATGTGTTCCTTGAGTTGTGGCAATGAATATAGTTCTTTTTTTTTATTTATTTATAAAAAAAAAACTTTACCCCCTTTGTAGGAATTTCTACTGCCTCGTCGAAATGTACATACATAAATTGCACGTACTACGGAACAATTATTAGTCGTCCATACAAATAATTGTCCCGTACGGGAATCGAATTCACGACCCGCAGCGCCGCAGTCAAACTTTTAGCTACTATGCCACCGAACCGTCAAAATAGATTATTTAAAGGTAGGTAATTTTTTTCTAAGTTATAATGGAGAAAATAGAAATACCGCGCTCATAATTTACCAGGTCCAGCACGGTGAATATGGCTAAAAGCTGGCATGGTTCACATCTCAAGGTAATCGGGTTAGTGAGTACCGACACGTGTGTTAGTGATGATGTAGTTTTGTCCGATTTCGACCTCAGCGACAACTTCCGATTACTATAGGCAGGTACTCCAGCCACTAAGCCATGCGGACATCAGTTTAGTGATACTAATACTGTGGATACTGACCCTCAGTCTGTGGATAAGGACATTCGGAGGGACGTTTTGTCATAAGTCAGTCGCCACAGCCCTGTCTGTCAGTTAACAGGGTGGATTGCGATTATGCTCGAACAGAAGAGGGTGGTGATGGGAGGGAACATTAAATGTTTGCAAAAAAAAATACTTTGTTGATATGAAAGATGAAATAATAATATTTGTATTTGGAAAGCGAAATAGTATAAAATTGAACTATACCATATACATTCAGGCGTGCCGCATGAGCTACCGAACCGTGACTATTGGTGGCGCGGCATTCGTATCGCCCTCCGTGCTCAACCCTGGCGCTGCTCACTGATAAAGTGGACAGGATGTAGTTATTGGTGGCTCCTATTCCCGCTGGTCCACTTTCATGACCTTCAGTGATTACAGCTCTGTAGGTAATATAAATTATTTCAGATATTGAATATATCAAGAACATGAATTTGGAGAATGATATTTTTGCAAACTTTTTTTTCTAAATTTACAAAGTAATGCAACCTAATAATTTTTTTTCTTATACCCGTTGTGGTTTTGTGACTTTATAGGTTCCAAAAACTAAAATTATATGAAATAAAAAATCTTGTTTTTTAAAATGAAAGAGAGTTTACATCTTTTAATAAATTGGCTACTAAATAAATCTATTGCAAATAACGAGAAATATATAATTATGACTGAACATACCCGTGATGAGGTGGTATAAGTTGGCCATCCAAAGTCCATCTAAATCTAGGGGGTGGTTCTCCCACTGCAGAACACTTTAAAGCAACCTGTGCTCCGGGCTGGACTGCTTGTTCAATAAAAGTATAAACCAACTCCGGCCGCGAATCTGCGCGAAAACATGTCGCATTAAATTGGTAAAATATAAAAATCTTATAAATCAAAGAAATGAAAAGGTTCTCACCCGAAGACCGTTTTAAACGCTTTCGCCTGAGAGACTGAAAGCCCGCTCTCTTCACTAATGAGCACCATATAACTGAAATTTAAATTTAAAACTAAAAATAACATTATTCATGTTTTTAACAACCTCGCGGTTACATTTTCAAAGTGAATGGTTCGAAAAAATCTCTTTGGGTTTGTACCGAGATTTTTTTTTGTGTTTTCTCTATGTAGGTAGCAATGCGTCTTCATTTCTGAAGAAACTATACAAAAACTCTAGATTTTCTTGTAAACATATACGATATTTTCAATTTACTGTTATCAATCTTATGAAATATGTTGCTGTGAACTTTAAAATCTAAAAGTTAAAATTATAATGATTTCTATTAATTACGCGAAGTGTTTTCGTATTATACACACTGGAATGAAGTATTTATGGACTTTATACAGTTTAAAGTTAACTTTTTATATTTTCGACGTTTCTAGAAACAAAAACACAATAAAATTCATAAAAACTAGTTCCAGTTCAATAACCTCAGTAAATTTCGTAAAAAAATTGTTGACTATAACATAATATTATATCAAAAAAGTAGCATAATTTGATATACATTAAAACGCTTATTTTGTCTCACGTTTAGCTTTAATTTTAGCTACAATTTGCTATGAAAACTACGAACAATAGATTATTCATAAAACGTGCTTTGATGTTCGAGAAAGAAAAAATACAAAGTATGCCTCATTCTCCCAGTTTCCGCTGGGCGGCGCCCACCTCCACTAAGATGGATGCCAAAGCAGGAAATATCCGGTGAACTATTCCAATTTGGAAAGTTTCCTTTTGTTGAAGTAACTGTTCTAGCTTGTTCTGATATGGACTCGAAAAATTAAGCCGTGACTAATTTTAACAGTGTTAACGTGTGTCGTCTGACGAATTGTTTCTTTATACACTTTTATGTCATCTAATATAGGTCCATCAAGATTCTAGAAATAAGTAAGAACTAGTTTCCGGTCGCGATTATATTCGCGCAGTAACGTATCCTGTTATACTCTGCACCCTAACACAGTGATATGTACACAACCGAATAAATAGACAAAAATTATCGGGTTAGCTTCGAAAACTTTGCCATTAAGTTTTTTTTTTAAAATATATTTTATGTATGAACACATTTTTATTACAGTTTTATAATAGTACAGATTATCATGTCATTCGGTAGAATTTGTATGCCGTGACGAGCAGCACGGATCTAAGATGTGAGATGTTTTGTGCTGCGATCACAAATCCTTTTACCAATCGTGGCGAATACGGCAGAGTTCATGTTCATAAGTGGACAATTTACATGCTCGAAAAGAAGAAAAAAAGATGATAGATCATCAGTACGAGTATTTAAACCTCCACGATGATGATATAGGCCTTTGTTTTATTAAGTTTTATCAAGAAATTTTCACTAGAAATAAATAGTGTCATGTTTCTGGGGTTGCGCAATCAACAACTAAAATCTATTAAAAACGAAGCATAAATCTGTAAATTCGGTTTGTCTATGTAACAAACAACACTTAAGAAGTGTTCTCTTGTACTTCCACAATTTTCATTGTTTCAATTCACATATGCAAAAGCTCATGTGAATTTTACGTAGGATATAAATCTTCGAAACAGCAAACAAGGTACTTGTTTAACAACCGTTGCTTCAGAAACTGCAATGTTCCTTTAGCTATTCAGTCTCGTTACATTCGAAGCCATTACTATGCCGAACGTCTGACATTGCATAAAACATTCCGCAGCTGATCGTCAATATTTGCAGGTCACTATACAGTTACTACGTAATGTAATAAGCTACGCAAATTATGGTATTGAATAGAAATTTTATCGGTTTGTCCAATCTATACCTCTGACTACCCCAGTGTGGGTATAGGGTCATCAGAGCTTATATTTTTTTTAAATTATTAATGTAGGAAAAACTGTACATTGTATAATTGAAACATGATTTCTACGTGTGTTAGATTATGTCAGTCATTAGATTGCAAGGTCTTCAATATTTTCAACTGAATAACTGTTCTACTGAAAAAATATAGGTACGATGAAATCTTTTTGTACCTTCACTGCAATCGTGAAAGAATCTAAAACATCTTGTTTGAATCTTAGTTGTCTTGGTCTATTCCAAGGAGATGATTCGGAAGGTTATATTTTACGATACGATAGCAGTTCCTCTGGAGCGAGTAAACCGCGGGTAACTGCTTGTCATATGTACAAATTAGGTTTGACGTAATATGGCCAGCTCGTTTAAATAATTGAAACAAAATGTTGTGCCAAGTTCGATGTTAATATTTTACTTCGCTAGATTTATTGTTCGTAAAACTTCGTTCAATAAATTTAATATGTGCGCTTTTATTGCTGAATTTTAGTCCAATGACTTTTTTATAGCACTTTGGCATCTACCCCTTGTTTTAAGAATAAATTATTTATTTTTTTCAGAACCATTAATATTTAATAAAACGAGCACCATTAAGTTACGATTTTATTTCAATAATGAAAAAAAAAATATTTAGTCCAATTGTATAGATAATATACAGAAGCGATAATGAATTTTAAAAAAAAGTTTATTCCTCGCATAGTACCGGAGCTATATAACAATCTCCTTTCTTAGTTATTTCATAATTTTATCAGTTCTCTATCATTACAATTTATGGCTTCTAATATGAGGAAGTTAATTTTAAAGTAGATTCGAAGGGTCTCATAAATTATTTTCGAAATGGCGCAATGGTTCGAACTCAAGATTTGATGTAGTAACAATCGAGCAACCCAATATTCAAAGGGAACTAATTAATTTTACACGATTATTTAATTAATGCTTTTAGTTTCAATATGGTTCAAGTATTAAAATTTTGCGTATATTACACACGGCATTAGACCATTTCTCTTCTTAAACACTACACGTGGCGTGTACCTTAAATTAATATTTCAATGTTTTTGGATTTTATTGAAAGAAAATTATCACCGTAACGGTTGATACCACCGATGCCCACAGGGCTCTAACCAAATGGTTAGAAGTAAATAAAATAGGTTGTCACACCTGCGCTCTCGAGGAGAAACGCATCCTCCGAGTGGTGCTAAGAGGCATCCCGAGAGAAATCTCAACAGATAGCGTTCTGGAGGACCTTAAATCTTCAGGCCTTCCCGCCTTGAACGTCTACAGGATGTTCAACCAGCGCTCAAAGAAGAAGTATAATGTAGTCATGGTGCACCTCCAACAAAACCATGAAGGCAACAAAATTTTCCAAATTAAGTCAGTACTCGACTTAGTAGGCATAACGGTGGAGGCACCACGCAAGCGGTCCACCATCGGGCAATGCCATCGTTGCCAACTTTACGGTCACTCGGCCCGTAATTGCTACTCACGCCCCTGATGAGTCAAATGCCCGGGGGATCATATAACTACCGAATGCCCCATACCTAAGGGATCGGAAAACACACTCAGTTGCGTTCTAAGCGCAACTGTAGGACACCCCGCCAATTACCGCGGCTGCCCCAATGCCCCAGGTAATAAACGTAATAAGGGAAGAAAGGGCACCAGGGGAGCGCCCCATATGGCGACCCCCCAAGGCCCTAGCCGAAACAATCCGAGGCTAATCCCTGCTCCAATGCCTGCCAATGCATGGGTCAAACCCCTGCAAATGGTGGCAAGGGCCCAAAATACTCCCGCTCCCTCCGTAGCGCCCCCCCTGCTTCCGTAGCGACCCCACATTCGCCCTCAGCGGCTCCAAAAACCGCACCTAAACCAGCGGCCCCAGTCAAGTTGGTCCTCAAAGCCTCGCCGACAGTAGGTTCGTCTACAATGTCGGATATGGCGGACCTTTCACAACTATTGCACATTTTCGGTGCAATCGATATGTCGGAGGTCAAGACACTCGCGGAAAAAACCCGCGTAGAAACATCCCCAATGGAGCTAATGAAAGCTCTTACTGAACATCCCTCGGTATATGAGGCCTTCAGTAACCTTATCAACAAAAAGTAAATATTAACTCTTCTTCCCCTTTTGGAGGCCTCGCCCCCACCCCATCATTTTTTCAGTTTGTAGCCACTTCCAATGGAAGGTACAAGCTGTAGAGTTAAACCCCAATCCCTAGCTGTCGGCTTCTTCAATGCAAACGGCTTAAATAAACAGATGGACGAAGTAAGAGAATTTATCTCAGTCCATCAGCTAGACATTATGTTAATACAGGAGTCCTTGCTCAAGTCTAACATACGCGACCCCAACATTGCTAACTACCGCTTAGTTAGGAACGACCGCCCCGCTCGCGGAGGTGGCACGTTAATATATTACAAAGCGTTATTACACTGTGGGCCAATAGATTTACCTAACCTTGTAAATTTAGAAGCCTCAGGTTGTAAAATTGCAATGACAGGCCATCAGCCCATCACTGTGATATCAGCTTATCTCCCGCCTAGTAAAATCATCTTAAGGGGCGACATCGAGGCACTGCTCAATTATAGCGACTCGGTGATCATCGCGGGAGACCTAAACAGCAAGCACTCTGCTTAGAACGCTGAAAATGAAAATAATAATGGACTTGCCCTCCTATCACTAAGCTTAAATTTAAATTTTGATATAATCGGTCCTCTAGAACCAACAAGAATACCACCACAGATGAACCAAAGCCCGGACATACTAGATATCGCTCTCCTAAAGAACGTATCTCTTGCGCTAAGACAAATAGAAGTTCATCATGAACTTAATTCAGACCATCGCCCGGTCATAATAATGCTAGGACAGCCGCACGCAGAGGTCACTAGGACCAAAACCGTGACAGACTGGAGTAAGCTCGAGAAATATCTCGAGTCTACTGATTCCCCCGAGCTAGCGCTTATTCCGGACATAGTTAATAATAAGGACACGGCACTATCCGCTGTCGATCACCTCACCTCTCACCTTAAAACAGCCGTCCGAGTATCCTCCAAGCAGGTCAAGGCAGCGAATGATCGCCGCTTTGAACTGCCCTCGGAACTCAGGCAGCTGCTGAGAGAGAAAAATGCTGCCAATAGGGCATACGACCGTTACAGGACTGACGCAAACCGCGTCAGGATGCGCCAACTCCAAAGGGAAGTTAAAGAGCGCATGGCTGAGATGAGAGAGCAAAGGTGGGACAGGCTCATGGAGGACATCTCGCCCTCTCACACTGCTTACTGGCAGTTGGCGAGGGCAATGAAATCCGAGTCGGTTGCGTCAATGCCCCCTCTAATCAGCCCCGGAGGTCAGATAGCCTTTGACGATCTAGAAAAAGCCGAATGCTTAGCCGACAGCTTGGAAGACCAATGTTCTCCCAGCACCCAGCCCACGGATCCCGCTCACATTCAGAATGTGGACGAAGTTGTATGGCAAAGGTCCACGCAGCCACTAACGGGGGAACCACTTCCGCCTACCTCACTAGAAGAGGTTAAAAATGTAAATAAAAATCTAAAGACCCGAAAGGCCCCGGGTGCCGACGGAATCTCTAATAAATTAATTAAAACGCTCCCTAACCCGCTAATCTTATTGTTAGTAGCGATCTTCAACGCCCTCCTTACAAGCTGCACCTTTCCTGATTCCTGGAAAGAGGCGCATGTAATAGGGATCCATAAACCCGGTAAACCAAAAAACCAGGCCTCAAGGTACAGACCCATTAGTCTCCTCAGCGCACTGGGGAAAATCTACGAGCGTATCATACTCATCCGTCTCAAGGATAGCGCTCAATCATTAAATATCATCCCAAATGAGCAATTTGGCTTTCGAGCTAAACACTCATGTGTCCAACAAGTGCACAGCCTCACGGAGCACATACTTGAGCACCTAAATGATAGTCCCAAAAGCAGCGTAGGAGCTCTCTTCTTCGATGTCGCGAAAGCGTTCGACAAAGTCTGGCACAACGGTTTGATCTTCAAACTGTACACCCTAGGGGTGCCTGATAGGCTTGTGCACATCATCCAAGCCTACGCCGGCGTTCCGCAAGGCTCTGTCCTCTCTCCCACTCTCTACACGCTTATACAAGCGATATACCCACAGACAATAATAAGAAAGTGGAACTTGCTCTATTCGCCGATGACACTACTCTTTACACACCCGACCTCAATGTATCTAGAATATACATTCGACTCCAAGCCGCAGCCACCGCCCTTAGCGATTGGTTCAGAACTTGGAGAATTGACATAAACCCTGAAAAGAGCAAAGCGGTCTTGTTCAACAGGAAGCATGTGTCAAAGCAACCCAATAAATATAAAAATATCACCTTAAATGACAAACCCATCCCATGGGTGTCACAAGTTAAATACCTTGGAGTTACCCTAGACCGTAAACTCAACTTCAAGAAACACATAAAAACAGTCAAAGATAGAGCGGCCTTTGTGTCCGGCCGCCTCTACAACCTAACCAACAGCCGCAGCAAAATGGCACTTAAACACAAAATGCGTTTATATAAGACTTGCGTGCGACCTATTATGTCGTACGCCATCATTGTATTCGCGCATGTGCCCAAAACACGGCTGAGCTCTCTTCAAGAGATTCAAAATCGCTTCATGCGCCGCGCAACCGGTGCACCCCTATATATGCGGAATGTAAACTTACACCGCGATCTCCAGATGCCTACTATGGCAGCCCTATTTAAAAAGTTCTCTACAAATTATTTTGAGAGAATCAAAACGCACCCCAATCCGTTAGTGGCAGCGTTAGGTAATTACACACCTGCGCGCAACACAACACTCCGCCTGAGGCGCCAAATCACAAAGATCAACAACGCGTACGCGGTTGCGCCGCATCACACGCACAACACCAGTAGCACAAGCACCCACACTAGCTAGGTCCTACGGCTAACACAGCGGGATAGACTTCGTCGCCATCACTTCACGACCCGCCAGAGATTTATTCGAGGCAGAGGTCGTTACTAAGCCATACATTAAGGCGGTCCCACATGAGGTCACCTACCTCCTGTCGGGGCCCTCGGATCGCCTAGCCCCCCCCTTAAGATTGGAAGTTTTCTTTCGTTTTAGGGGATGCAGCGCTTCACAGCAGCAGTCATCATCGACCTTCGTTAAACTTGCGGGCCTCTGTCCCCGCAAGTCTCTTTAGACGAAGCTGTAAAGGCTTCCGGGCCAACAGCAATGTCGATGGGTTTTTAGTCGGTATGTTTCTCCTTCCGAGATCCGAGTCCGAGATAACCCGTTGGGAGGCCTCCCGGCCAACAACGGGTATGATTAAATCATTTTCCCTCCACCAAAAAAAAAAAAATTGAAAGAAAAATCATTTTACGAGTTTATCTTCAATACGTTTTGAAACAGTTTTACTTGAAGCCTTAACTGACTAGACATAAAAAAGAGCCTTTCATAAAAAGACGGTAGTTAATTAGTCCCAGCTGTATATTTATACTTTATAAGATTTGAATTTCTTTCCTTGAATTTTTCAACCGCTTCCGACGGTTTTGATTAAAGATTTCTTCCATTAGCAGTACTATATCTGTAGCGGAGCAGTATCCGAACAGCGGCTTTAATTAGAATTCCAGATCGCTTTGAAAAGTTTATCTAGACCGAGACTTTGGCTATATCAAAGATCTGATGCCAATTTATTGCCTCTGTTTAGAATCTCCAAGAAGTCTGGTATAACGGTTATATTTATATTTTCTAAATAGATAAAAATGTATGCTCTCTTTGGAACGTTTAATATTGAAGAAAGTTGTCGGAGAATATTAAATTGGCAGTCTTATAACGATTTAAAATATTAAAACAATAATAACTTTTGGAAACTCAGGAGAGAAAAAAAATATAACATCACTGATTTTTAATAGTGTAGCCTTAGAGAATGCTCAAAGACAACAAATATTTAATAATGTTACAGTAGTGTAACTATAGAACAACGGCTTGACTTAGTGGTGAGTTACATACTAGTTTGTGTTCTGACCTTTTCTCTTCTTCTCCTTTGGTATGAGGAAGAGAAATTTAATGAGTGTCTCGTACGTTTGCGTTACTCAAATTATCCTGCACAGTTCAAAACTGCTGGTGGTATTCGAAAGCTGTATAAGTTATCTTAAAAGGCCTGGATGACGTCATCATCGTTAGTGCATTAAATTGTAAACAAAGTAATAAATTATTGAACAGAACTTTACATTAAATCCTTTTATTTTTTTGTAACTAGAACGTGAGAGTTACCTTATGAATTCCGGGGCAGGCACCACTAAAATTGTTGTTGTTAAAATTTGTGCTGATTTGCATTTATGATTTTGAATTGCTCAGTGTGAAGCTAAACCTGTTTCCTGCATTTCTAAGAACGAAGAATATTTTATTACGAGATCAGCTCTGAAATCCTTTTAATAATGAAGGGTGTTTAAATGCTGTAATTTTTTTACTATCCTCTTTGATAAGAACGTTATCAAACATTGTTCATGCAACACGGCTTTTCATACAAACTTTCAAGTCCAAAATCTTCAAAATTAATAAACTGATTTTAATGAATCTCTGTGAGCATAAACAAGATACATAGGTCTAAAAAGTTAGCACACAACGAAAAAGAGTATGTAGGCTAAATTAGAGCGATTTTAAGTTTAATAACAGATAATTATAATTACCTCCTTTGTTATAGACATTTCGAAAATGTTTTCAACTAACCTTTTCAACCTATATCCTCGTATCCGTAAAGTTTGTATGAAAATCCGTGAGGCGTGAACGCTCTAAACGTGCTTAACTTTCATTTGAATGAATTATACACGTTCCATCCCTTAGTCTATGGCCAAAGATGAATATTTAAAGACTGTAAAAGAAACATGATGCTTTTGTCATTACTTTAAACAATATTACAAATTAATGAAGTTTTTTAATTAAATTAACAGGCACTGTAAGGGGTTTATCGTTTTAATTTAGCTTGTGTACGAGAAGAACGATAAAAAACGAATAAGATCGGACAAACACACACGCTATCCAGTCTTAAAATAAAGATACTATCGGGTACTGGGATTTTATAAATCCATCGGTTCTTCACTAGCTCCTTGAGGAGTCAGGAACTGTGTCGGGGCTTTGCCCCCTTCTGTAGTATCGGTCCGCCACACGTAAAAGTACGCGTGGGTCATCAGGACACTCGTGACGCTCAGGTTGTTATCTTCACGTCGTCCTCGACGCGCAGCTAGTCTATTCGCGGGAGGGCGTCGGGAGATTTGGATCAGATGCTATTTGGTCCAGATAGTAGACAGTGTTCCTTTCGGGACTGAGTAACTTTGCAATTCCTCCCATGATGATAGGGACTAGATTTTCTCCTTGGTGGAGGGCCAGACGTATGTCTTGCAGGACGTTTACTAGAGCGATTATTACGTTGGTCCTGCTGCTGTCCAGTACTGCAGGTAGTACTGTGGGTATCTGTTTGATGATTGGTGGCTGTGGTGTTGGTTGTCCGGTTTTTACCTCCCCTGCGTGATTTCTTAGCGCGTTTGTTGGGCAGTTCGCGTTAGTAACCAGGGCACGAACGGTTGTTAGCCGTGTGTGCCTGTTTACAATTTGGTCATGTTGGGTCGTGGGCAGGCGTGCTATGAGTGGAGGAAGAGCTGGCACCTGTGGCACTGTGGTAGTGTGTGACACGCCCGGTCGTCGTTTACGTGTGTCAATACTTCTGATGGTTGCCTGGAACTTCTCCGCATTCTTGACATCGGTTTTCGCCGGCAGTCTGCGTATTGCGACCTTTACGCTGCGCTCTGCAGGTAGGGATTACGTGAACCATGCGATTCGTTCTTCCACCTTCTTCAAATATCTAAGCAGGAAGCGGTTTTCCTCCTCAGTTTCAGGGTAGAATCGCATTGGCTCGTTTGCCTAGTTCGCTGGCTATTGTCCTAAAGTGGTGAGTCCAATTTAGCAGGTACTCCACCACTATGGGAAGGGAAGCGACACTTTTTGTTTGTTCCATTGCTCAAGCTTGTTGTTGCGGTGCGGATTATGATGCAGATGGTGTAGCATTTAGCAAAGATCGAACGTAGATAGGTGCGGGCGCATGTGCGGACGCAGGTGCCGACACGGCCAGGGTGTATCGCGGCGCGCGAGGATCATGCGTGGACCACGAAGATCTCGAGCCTAACCTGGGCTCGAGGTGTCCGCTCTACGATGCTGACAGCGACAGGGCTCATCGGCGAGTCGAATTCCTGGGCGTCGCTATCCATCTCTTGACAGCGTGATGCCAAGGAGTGCTGGTCTCCATCATCCTGGATTCCTCTGGTTCGCCGTACACCGTAAAGGTATTCTCCACTGCGCGCTGCAGGCGGCGTCTCAGAATGTTTGCAATCAAACATCTGAGACAGGCAAAGGTAAGGTCCGAGGGGAGGCGTAACACAGACTAGCGTTTACCAAGTACTGCGGGCGAATGGGATTTTATAAATGTACATACTATATATATATATATATATATATATATATATACATATACAAATACACAGACAGAGAGTTAACTCTTAAGGTTACGAGCAAAGACTGATTAACTTTGATTTCAAACTTTGATATAAAGAGAACAAAAATCGCTGTGTGGTGGGCGAGTGTTATGAGATATCTGCCATTTCACATGTAAAAGACGTATAGGGGAAATGCGTAATCACGAGGTCTTCGACAAATGGCGGTATATCCATTACAGATATTACTTATAACACCGTAATCGCATCGAACGCAATATTCCGTACATTCCGTCTCTAAAACGTGGCGATTTATGTAGGTAAATCCTTCAATAATGAAAAGGCATAAGATACCTACGGGGCATACGCCCAACTGTGGACTATCTATGGCCGGCTCAGAAGATAAGAAAAAAGTTGATAATATTATAAAAAATGTTAATATTCAACTCTAAACGACCATAACATGTACAATAGCGTATGTGCAAAGAAAGACTAATAAGAAATTTCTCGCAACAATTTGCTGGGAGCAAAACGGAGGCTTTATTTTTCTCTCTGAGTGAGTACGAAATTTATGAGCGACCCCAAAGCAATAAAATACCTTGTGAGAAAATGAAGGAGCAAATCGCAATATATTTGTACCTCCGTGGGCTAGAAGAAACCCATTTTAGCCATTTGCGCGTAGAGATACTAATATTGTACGTAGAACGCATGATATTAATATACGCAGGTGAGGACTTAATGTGGTATATGAAGTGGGATAACATATGTTCGTTAAGTGTCGGATGTGACGGGTTTTATCTGTGTATTATTTCCACTCGGAGTGTAATAACCCTAAATAGATTTTATTCTCACAGTACCGTAGACTTCTTTCCTTTCCGCCCTCGTAATTTTTTTTCTCATTATTTTAAAAACAAGAATGGTGCTTTGCAATCGTTTGAAAAACTGAAGGTTTTTTCATAAATTTTTAATAATAAAAATGTGGTCGCAACATTATATCATAGCTTAAGAAAAATATAAATTACTTTATCGGATCCATACCGTAATGCCGGAATTTAAATATACGCCGTCACTACATGGCGTATATTTAAATTATACATACACATATATACACACGTATACTTTTTAAATGTCATGCTTCAGAGTATTTTTTCCTACTGGTTTCTTTTATATACAGTGGGTTGTTGAGCGAAGCGTCGGTACCATTAAAATTGTAAAATTAAAATTATACTAAATAGCCGAGTGATTACCGGCTCGACCTTCGGAACCACGAGAGTTATGTAGAGAAAAATTCATTTTCGGAACTTATGTGCGGTTTGTATCGTTGGCCTGAACACTAAGACTGCGATAGGCTCACCACCTGTCATGTTGTTTCCAATAAGCGCAGGTGAGAAGTGGGTTGAAACGACTTAATTAAATATCGACTAAAATAAATAAATATCTTAATCTCTGACTACCCCATATATTTAATAATTCGTTCGTGAGAGCTTATTTTTTAATGAAACTAGTCTTATGGAGCGTAATTATATACGACTCTAATATGATTTATGAATTCGTTATTTTGATAATGTTGTTTTGTTACAACAGTATATTTTCGTCGAGCATAATTATTGAAATATTTTAACGCCACAATAGCCGAGTGGTTAGGGGATCTACATCCGAATCAGGAGACCCGAGTTCTTTCTGGAGATTTAATCAAAACATAACAAAGGATACCAAAAAAACTATGCTACTTTTAGACATTTGAAAGTAAAGTACATTTGGTGTGTATCCGGGTTATCTGTTACTGTAACCTACTATATTTGTAATCTGTATTGTGGGATACAGTAAGTAAGAAGTAAGAATGGAAGTATCGCGTGCCACGTCATTATTTAGAGCATTATGTGGTGACCAACTCGGATATCCCGTACGTGCCAAATAGAAGTGGTGAGAGAGCGGTGGCTGCTGGCTGTGCAACGCGCGCGTACCACACTGCGCTCGCTCCCGGCGCACGCTCGCCGCAGTGGGTGGACAGATGTTCACTGAACGTGTTCATAAAGTCTACTTTTTAAGTTTTATACCAAAGTAATTTTTTTATAATATTTTTATTTTTTAAATTCGATCCATATTATTATATGAATTTAATATAGTTCAGTGTGTATTTAGTGTTTTTTTACGTTACTATAACCACTTAGCTTACGCACGTGATTTGTAATGTAATTGTACGGAACTAATACGTAATTGCAACTTCAAGGAAGCTTGGTTACTTTTCACACACACAGCTTTTCAACAAAGTAACTAACCTAACCTTAGTATTTATTGCCCGTCCCATTATGAACCTCTAGTTATTTTTCAGACTGCAGAGTTGTGGGGTTTTTAATAGTTTTCAACGTCTGATATTTTTACGGCTTTTGCGGACTAACCTTGTTAAATGTAACATTTATTAATATTTATGTAACAATTTTATTTTAATAAATAATGGAGACTTGATCATTTATACTTTATATTTAGATTTTAACTAATATGATGTTGTGTTTTTGGTATTAACTTTAAACTCTTCCTGACAGAAAGAACGAAGTGTGTAAAAAACTAAAATTTAAAAAAACTTTCATAAAATCCCTGTATGTTTTTTCACTACCTTTTCCTGGACTACGAAATGAGATAGACGATTAAAATTGATATGTATGTACTACTGAACCCATGCGGTAGATGACAAAAGTGCGAAATATTTTTTTTCAGTTGTAAATTTTTCTTATATTTGTTTAAACTAACTGTCAAAAACATTTTTCTCAATAATGACTGAACTGAAGACACGTAATTACTTTCAATATTTATGAACCAGTTTTTTTAAAAAAAATCTAGTCGCATGAGTTCTTTCCCGTATACAAGAACTTTTCCTAAAATTGAGTCAGGTCCTACCCAGGTAATTAATCTGTGATGATGGAGTTGTCAAATTTAGCGTAAATTGGAACGTTCCGAATTAATATATACAACAATTTTACGTACGAAAAATCGTAAAATAAATTAAAACTACTTTTACGAGTTTCTCTGTTGGCACGAAGTGAACACAAGTAGTTTAGTGGTAACCCACGGCCTCGCCGGCGTGAAGTAGAGACATCTTGTGCTTATGCGTTTTGTCCGGTGAGTGAGGTAACCGAAGGCCCTCTCTCCCTTCCCATCCCCCTCCACATCCTCCCTCCCGTCTCCCAAATACCCTTAAGGGCCGGCAGCACCAACCTGCAGCACCTCTGGTGTTGCAGATGTATGTGGGCGACGGTAATCACTTATCGTTTGCGGTCTTTCCCATAAAACAAATAGTGCGTAAGTAAATTCTATGTACCTTCTATAATTATATAGATCGTTGGTTTAAGCAATTATTTACATTTCTATGATGACCCACTATTCGTATATACAGGAACCGGGAGGAGATAGACAGATATGCATTAGAAACATATATAATCGTTGGGAAATGTTCAAATAACTTCTGTGTACATGTTGAATTGAAATCTTAAGACTTAAATAGTCTTAAGATTTCAACTCAATTAATACTTTGTAAATTATTTAGTCAGGAAAATATACTTAAAACTTTAATTCTGTTCGAAAGTTTTACTCTGTTATTTTTTATTGCTACAGAGCAACTTATTTTAATATCGCTTCAGAAATTCTTTGAACTATTAAGAAACGACGGTTATTGACATAAGACAATGACAAAGGAATATTATTTAAATTTTCAATGAAATACGTACCTTTGTTAACATGAGAAGCGCAGCCGGAAGCATCGGCGCGGAACAGGAAGGAGTCGTAAGATCTGTCAAAGAAAATTACATATTATCTGAAGTGACACTAACGATTTTGTAGGTTCGCCTCAATACAAGCGAGAAACAAATTGTTCCTCGTTAAAAATAAAACGATCTAATTTGGAACATTTGTTTTGATCTACACCGGTGCTAACCGCTGGAGGTGCCGGGGTCTGACAGGGCCTACCAATTACACCCACTCCACTCTTTGGGGATCCAAATAACAAAGTTGAAATATTTTCCTCGAGCGCAGCTTTAACTCAAAGCCTTAGCTAATTACTAACGTAGACAAACGAAACATTCTTCTTGCGGTAATAATATGAATTTAATATTCATGTGTATTGTATTATATCAAAAGATCCAACATCGAATAACAGATTAATAAATGTATTTTTTTTGTACCTCTCGGAGATGATGCATAAAAAGTAAGTGAGTTGGTTCAGAGGGCTCATGGTGATGACAATAACAATAATAAAGTAAGGTACCTCTACTAAAGAAATAGTGAACATTTGGAATAGGTAACATGAAACCTAAAATGGCAAATAAAGTTAATTTACCTCGCAACGAGGAGAAGCACGTATGGTGTTTTGAACGCTGGTGGTGTGTATTAACTGGTATAGGGATATGTGACTTGTGAGATAATCGTAAGGGAATTAAAACGATAAATTATTAAAATTAATTTTGATTATTCATACACGAGTGCCATGAGTTAGCAATGTAAGAAAATTTTACGTAGTTTTCTTAAGGTAGGTGCTGTAAGAGTTTACTCAACTAAAGAGTCCTTGCATTGTGTGTGTTTGTCGATTTCGGTTAAATTATTATGCGTATTAATAAAAGCATTTATGCATGCATGGATGCATAGTGCACATTAAAACTTAAAAAAAAATTGTGGCCTCCAACAGATGGCGGATGAACCATATCGAAAAAAACCAAACCGAGAAATACACACATCGATAACGGGCAGCAAGCATTTAAAGTGCAAGACGTCTGGTACTGCGATCGCCTATACGCTTGTGCAGTGCGGCGGTTATGGCACATCCGCCTAAGAAGATGCCTATGTCTAGCAATGGACTATTAACAGGCTGTTGTTTATGTCGAATTGATTATATAAAACCTTATTTCACCTTAATACATTTGTTACTTAAACATTCCAAATCAAATCTGACAAGTTTCATCAATATCTTTTCCGGAAGTCAACCATTGTTTACGTAAATACGCTACAAGCTAAACCTTATCCGGTATGCCTTATTAAAACCTACGATGATTCTTAATAAATGGCGTATTGAAATAATGTAAGAGGATTTCATATATTTTTTTAAATAAACTTTTAAATAAAAGCTGAACTTTTAATAAGTCAAACGACGTTATTGCAAACAATGCAAAAATACTTTGGAAAGTATGCTGCAACTACCTCCGCACCAGGCATTGTGGAAAGTTAACTGGACTTTTTACAACGTCATGTTGCTGTGTTAGTTGATTGAAATAAAACAGTCTTTAAATTCTAACGCCAACTTTAATAAAGTTATTCGTAGAACATAACTTTAGTTAATTAAGAACTTTAACGAACTAGTTC
This sequence comes from Bhutanitis thaidina, assembly GCA_029286595.1. Classification (NCBI taxonomy): domain Eukaryota; kingdom Metazoa; phylum Arthropoda; class Insecta; order Lepidoptera; family Papilionidae; genus Bhutanitis; species Bhutanitis thaidina. The sequence goes on along the minus strand of JAGSMS010000028.1, from coordinate 4,709,145 downwards.
AACTTTTTAACTGCTAATTAGAGAAACTTTATTTAAAAGCAATTGTCAACCATGCTGAGTGGCGGCGGGTTAAGAGAATCTGGCATCCCCTTTCCTCCTCATCATGCCGCGTGTGTAATGAAAGTTGCCGCGTAGTGTTGCTAGATAAAATGGTGAGAAGTAATGAGAAACGCCATATGAAACAAACTCTACTGATATACATACAGTAGCCGTATCCACACAATCGTTCTTCGTTAATTCCACAAACTGCATAATAATTAAATCGAGACCGGGAATAACACACAGCGCGGTTGAGAAAGCTGGACTCCTATGATGCAAGGTCCCTCTAGTTAAGGCTCTAGTCAACCCTAAAACTAAATATATTTTTCTTTAAATAAAAGAAACATTTTTATACATAGACACTCAATTTTGTGAACAGTTTTGTGGTATTACATTACATACTACCTTACTAGAACTATTCTTACATTAACTTTAACTAAATAATTACCTGAACTTAATCGATTGTACTATGTCGTAGCATCTCGTTATAATATTTTTTTTATGAACAGTCCTTATAAATTTTTCATTAAATAAACAACCGACCATTTTAGTTATCCGGGGTGACAACACGCTTTAGAATCAAATTTATATTGTCAGGGCCATTTTTGGCCATTTTGATTAGTGGATAGGTTTAGTAATTTTATGGATTTTTTTTTATTGACCACGATAACTGACTGGTATAGGGATCTGTCACCAAGCCAGGAGAATCGACTTAGATCCTCTATGAGGAGGACTCGTTTTTAAACCTAATGTGCAGATTTTTATGGCTGGCCTAAATACTATGACGTTGATAGGCTGACTTCCTGTCAGGTCGTCCCAATTATGAACAGGTGAAAAATGTCATATATAAGTAAAAACCATGATTTTAAAAATATATTTTATGATGTGTTATAATAAAACTGGCCTTAGCTGTATAGATATTACCTAGCAAAGCACTGGTGCAGAATCTGAACTAGCCTGTGAATAGCTGAACCCTATCCGCCTTGTTGTAGCATAGGCTTAGTAGCTGTGGCTCGTTGGACCAAGTGGAAACTAAATGGCCGGCGGGGCGGTCTTGCTCAAGGTGGGCGCCCCGAGAGGACTTAGCGAGCACACTTTGGATGAATGTTGGTGGCCTATGGGCGAAGGATTGGCGTCATTGCTTTGTACCGCTCTTCCTGCCCCCCGGAAGTAGTTCTGAGGGCTTGCCATTCTGCCCCTCCGGGTGGTGAACTAAGGGTGGATCCGATATCCTACGCTCCGGCGTCGAGGGACGGTGCCCCGCAGGAGCTTTCCATTTATGCGACCCTCGGATTAGATAGCAGATTTTCTGACACCGCCATCACATTGCAATTCATATTTTCTTTTTATACCGTTATTTTTCGTAGTTTCTTTTAGAACTAATTTAAAGTCTCGGTGGTCTCTTTTTTTTTTAGAGGTGTCTGTAATTTCTTATTTATTATTTTCTGTCTGAAAAACCCAAGAGTATATTTTTATTGCAATCAATTAGTTGGATGAGAGAAAACGTCTAGTAAACAAAATAAAGTCTCAGCTGAAGTGAAATTACCAACGTAAGCTGTTTGTTAATGCGAAAAGTTCTGTGCTCGAACACTTAACATGACAAAGTTCGTAGATATACCGTTGTCGGCTGCGCGCGAGAACTTTTATATTACAACCTCATAAATCCGAGGTGACGATATTTAAATAAGGACGCTCTCTCAAATACATTTAACGTTTTGCTGATCAGGTCTTAAATTTAGGAATTTAAATTCATTGTGTCGTAGCGACGTAAGAAAATCTATAACCCCTATCCTCTCATGGGTGTCGTGAGTCTTAGAGAAATGCTTTGAAAATTTCATGAAGACCGAAAACAGGCCAGGTGAGAGGCGTCTGCTACTGCGATCGCCGATCTAGCTGATAAGAGGGACGATAGTTTAGTTCTTTCTTTATCTAAATCTAAAACTTTCCATACAAGAAGCCTGTCTGTATCCACGACAGCAGTAACTTAGCAGCAGAGTGATTAGGGGCTCTACCTCCGAATCAGGAGACTCGAGTTGGACCTGCCATGAGGAGGGCTGAGTGTATTTTCGAAAACTGTCCCAAATAAGCTCAGGTGCACGTTGGTAGATAATAAATATTTTAATATGCAATATTCATCTACCAAAGTGCTAAGTATGTAATTAATGCCGCTTAGAGTCCTAAGTGATAGTCCAGCTGTGCAGTTTAAAAAGTAATAGAATTCAACAGGTCACAAACTAATAGAATTGAACAGGTTTGAAAATGTGACAATAATCTCTAATACGAACATGTGATAAGTTTTAAAATGGCATTTGATTATTAAAAGCAAGCAAAACGTTAAAAAGAGTTTGCTAATTTCATTTTCAACAGAAATTTATTTTCTTAGCTTCGTGGTAGGTACCACTAAAAGTTTATTCCTGTTGGAATGTTTTCCTTCCATTACCTATGATTTGAAACGTTCGCGAAGGGTTGTATAAAATAACAACATTATGCGCCTATCAACAGAAGCGAGGTCAGTGTTTCCATAACGGTATCATTTGTGTAAGTTATTTTTAACCCTTTGTATAATGAGATAGAGGAAGGTAACAGGTAGGATAAATTATATAATAATAAATTGTGTACTTTCTTATAAACATTTATACGAAGCTACTATTTGAGCCACGCGGCGGCTATTGCTGCTGATCGAATGGGTCGGCTCAACCGGGTTGGTACCACAGCCACGCAGAATACCGGCGTGAAGTAGAGGCATCCTGTGCTTCTGCGTTTTTTTCGGTGATTGAAGTAACCAGAGGCTCACTCCCCTTCCCCATCCCCCTCCTGATTCTCCCTCCCATCTCCCAAATACCCTTAAAGGTCGGCAATGCACCTGTAGCTCCTCTGATGTTGCAAATGTATGTGGGCGACGGTAATCACTTACCAGGTGTTCCGCTTGCTCGTTTGCCGCCTTTCTCATAAAACAAAAAAACTAAAAAGATTGTATAATGGCTTGAAAAGGTAGTTTATGTTGTACAAATTTATACCTATAATGTATAAAATTTTCACATTGTTTACCATTTTCACAGTCAGTCTATGCCCTACTCTGTGGGATGTAAAGAGGTTGCTAAACAAGAAGAAGAAATTCACAAAATAATGTCATTAACTATAATAATCATTAGCCATATTAGATATAGTTGGCTAAAAAAATATCATAAACGTAAGTACGTGCTGCTCTGGGGTTAAAGGTAACTTTTAGTTAGCGACATGTCAGACATGAATTCACATTTATACACTTACCTTACCTTAACAGCCTGTAAATAGTTTACAGCTGGATATCTAGCGTATATGTTCATATCTATCCATAAGGAGAATAGCTATTACGATTTTCACAGCTTTTCCCCAAGTCGCTTCATACGACACCCACGGAAGTATGAGGCTTGGTCGATACCACACGGCAACACACACGCAAACACATTTATACACTAATATTAATTTTCCCACAATGTTCAAGATTATTTACTGCATAGAACTTAATAATATTTGTAGCGAATTCTCTACATTTAGTAACAAATAAAAGTTACATACTACTACATCGACTTTATTATAATAATTATTCATTCACCAACAGCGGAGTTACTGCTATATGTTTCTATTAACTACTAGTAACTGCTAATCGTATACAGGGCAGAAGCAGAAAATAGGACTGCAGTATTTTATTTCTTCTCCCCAAGTTGGGTTCAATCGCGAAATCGACGATATCACCGATAAGATCTAATCTGTGGTGGAGGCGCCTCCATTTACGACACTATAAATCAAGCGTCGTCTATAAAACCGATACCTTATTTAATTTAAATACAAAATTTCTTACTACTTTTTTGTATAAACGGGTAAATGTCATAAAATCCATTTGAACCACATTTTAGTGCAATCAATTTTCCGTCTTTGATTTGCATTGAATTGATTTTTACACACATAAAAGCATAATATTTTCAACTATCAATTGATAATGTTTCATTGAAAAAGATTACGTAGTACGTAAAGTAAAGACAATTTTTCCCTGTTATTGCGTACGATAAATGAGGACGATAATTTGTTCCATTCCGGGCGCATATAACAGTAAATACAAACATTCTTAAACGTTACTTATATGTCAGAAGCGCATAATTTATTTATAACAGAACAATTTTTAAAAAGTTACTTTATATGTAGGTATATAATATGCTTTTCGGTTCAATAAATTTTTGATAAAAATATTTATTTTTTATTTTTTTTAACTTATGTTTTGATGACTTCATTCTTATCTTTTGTGTTACTGGGTCATGGTTCAAAATCTCTACGAGCTACCTTATTTAGAATTTATATTTTTTCACTGTATCGAGATAGGGTATTTTAACGCTTTCACTTCAGAATGTAAATACAAAATAAATACAAAATGCCTGTTTTCAATATAAGTAAATTCCTACTCGTTTTTATACAACATTGTTTATTTTATTTGTTGTTAAAGTAATGATCTGATTTAGTTAAATGCATAATTGGAAAAACACGATAATTGTTGTAATTGCCAGTGTTTATTTTTTAAGTAAGTATGTATCTACATATATTTATTTATATGTATTTATTCCGTTAGTATGTATCTAATTGTAAGTGTAAGTAATTCATGTATTTTAGTTATTTTATTTAACAAATTTATGTTTGGCACCCTTACAATATCTCTCCACGCCCCGGGTTGACTGGCAGAGAATGGCAAGAGGCATTAAGTCCGCCCTTTGTAATACTTTTATTTAAAGGTATTTAAATAAAGTTTTAATAAATAAATACATCTGGGTTTATTAAATAATTTATAGGTGCTAATTCAAATAATTCATACCCTTAACTTACGATGTAATCTTTCTGAACAAATGCAAAATTTCTAAACATATTGTACATGTTCAGAAATTTTCTGCATATTATTAATTGTTTAGTAATAAGTTTGATTATTTAATTATACTTAAATAGTTAATTAGTAATAAATTGGTAGGAAGTATGTAACAGTAATTCTAGAGCAAAGCGATAAACATTTTCTTATAATTAATTATTTCTAAAAATTTTACGACATGTATGTACAACAGGTGTCTCTGAAAACCCGCTAGTCATGTCTATAGGTAGGTAAATTTGTCTACAGGCTGAGACGCGAAATTAAAGTAAGAAGTGGGTCAAAGTCGAGTTAGGGTCGTCGCCCCAGCGGCGTCGAGCGTCTGAGGTAATTACGTAACGAGAGCGACGGTGTCGTTGTTTCACCGCATATTGTGAGCTACGGCAAAAGATATAGAGTACTAAATTATTCATCTAGTGGATCGTTTTGCTTCATCAAAGTTTTCTTTGTTGTATAGTTATTCTGCGTTTTGAATAGTTTGAGTATCTTACTAAACATGTTAATTTGCGTGGATGCGTGTTGCATTTTTGCTTCATAGGGGTGTCAGAGGGAATACGACCTGATAATTAACGAACGTAACTCTGATACTACATCTGACCCTTTCGCCATCGCGTAGGAACGCGAACGACCCATACACACCAGGACACTAATGCTAGTGTTCCCACAGATTTAGGTTAGGCGTCATAGACAAGACGATTCTAGATACCTAAAATTTTAATTTCGCCTACCTCCCCTGGAGCGGCACGATGGATTACGCTTCATTCACTGTATAGTCCAGTTTTCCTGGGTTAAAAGTAGCCCAAGGAAAACGTTCCAGGCTTCGAGGTATCTCCTTACCAAATTTTATCAAATCGGTTTAAAGAAATAAACATTTTCTCATTATAATATCAGAAAGATCAACATAGATAAAAAAACACTTAGGTTTAAGTCTTCTAATATACTCGTATTATTAAGCAATTTAAAACGTAACAAAAAGAAAAAACTTCCAGGAATAATTGGAGGTCATGAAATTGTTTTCTGTCGTTTACGTAAATCCCCTAAGCCATGATAGCCGAGTGGTAAGGGGAAGGTTGGAATGTCTTCGAATCAAGAGACTCAAGTCGGCACCCGAATAATTTTCGAACATTATATACCGAATTGTATCGTTGGCTTGGACACTGAAGCGGCTCACCACCTATTACTTTGTCCCAAATAAGCCCTGTTAAGAGTTGAAAGGACTAAAAATGAATAGACCTCTAACCATCCCAGTATTGGATACACCCAGGATTGGAGAGCCTATATTATACATATATATGTTAAACTGTTTTATTATATATATTAGTTAACATGTTTTGTTATATTCCTGAAGTCGTCTTTTAACCACCTACCGGTTGAGATGAGATGGCATAATCTCTTACGCTGCTCCCACATGGTTCTATATTGCTGTAGATTAATGAATCTGGCATGATAATACGAAGCTAACAAATCTAAATGCCCGTTAGTTAGTAACTTAATATTGAAATTACTATAGCTATTGTATTGCAAGCGAAGTTGTTACTACCAGGAGTAGTAGAGTAGAGTTCCAACCTCGGTGACATTTAAATGGGCTAAATATTTCCTGGCTTATCATCGTGTTATTTTCCAGTATAAATGTATACAATCAATCAACAATCTAATAACCTCTAAACGTAGGCGCGAGAACCACTTATTGAGAACACAATCAATGAGACAAATAGTAACATTTTAATTTTTTTTTTAAGAATTAAAATCGAGCTTCCTGTAAGTTAGCAAAACCTTCTGGAACTGAAAACACAAAACTAACGTAAAGAATGTTTAACTTACCGGCCATCCAACTGAAAAGACTTTCCTGCTGGTTTGTTTTCAAAAGAGATTCTTTCCCACTTTGATTTCTTTCCGACGAAACCTAAAAAACACAGACTTTTTGTAGAATGAGTTACTGTACGTAATAATGAATATTATACTATTTTTAAACTTTATCGAATCCAAAACCAGAATCCTCTTAGAATTATAGGAGAATTTATTAAAAGCTCGCCCTTCATGTTAATGAATTATTTGTACATCCATTGTTTCTTAGACGATAATATCTTGCCTGCAAGTATTGTGTAAAATGCATGTCTTGGTCAAATAATACTTTAGTTGAACCGTTTGGGGGAACTTAGATCTGCAGCCCTTTAAAGATATTGGCTAAGAATTAAAAATCCATTTCATTTGACTACTTACTCGTATATTGAATGTAAGCAAAATATCATACATTTCTCAAACCAGCTCGAAATGTTTAAGTTAATGTCTGGGTTAGCGCTATAAACATAAATAAGTAATCGAAATGTTGTGAAATTGTGTAATTTTTTTTTGACGCGGGAATAAAACAAAGTACGCTGTACTTTAGTGCAGCGGTAGATCGCATTTATATTTTCGGGCGTGCGCAATAAAATCAATACTGCGAACTTTCCAAGAGTGCAGTGACCTAGTCACGCTCCATTCGAATAGTGCCATACGATATTGTAACTATTTGGAGTTCAAAATAAAACTCACCGGCTCGTACAATACTCGGACAATTAATTTTGTTAATTTCGTTATACGTTGAAAATTATGTACAAAACCGTCCATTTACAACGGCAATTTTATTGCTCGTTTACGCACACAACTCTACCCAGTTGCAGTTTAATCGTAGCATTTGAAAGAAATAAGAAAAAAACAACAATCTGTATGCGCGTATTTCGCTACAAGCCACCGTCCCGTGCGAAACCTAGACAAAGGCCTGTAAAATTACAGTCTCCCTTTTTAATGCTAGACTGAATCGCAATGTCTCATCCCCTCAAAGCGTTGCGAATGCCGTGGAATGCGACTTTGTGCCTCCTGTGTTCCTAAGTACACAGAAACACTCGCTATGGTTGTTTAAGACAATGTACTTCATGAATCATGTATACTAATAATAAAACTCAAGAGAAACTAAATCTCTACATTACATATATTTCCCAAATGTTTATTAGACTGTATTATACGATCGACACAGAAGCCGAAACAACATTTTTTTCAAACAGTAGGCGTGGTTATCTAAATACGAATACTTTCAAAACCTGAGGACGCATTTTGATTGTGTTAATAGTGGTCGAGCCGTTATACGAGTAATTATTATCTTTTGTTTGATAGGCTATCTAAAATTGTTCATAATAATGTAATCTGGCTAATCTAGCAGTCAACCTGATGGTACTTACTAACTAAAAAATACATCTGTAAATGCTTTTCTACTTAATAAATACAGAAATAGGTAAACCTACCTGCCTAAAATTAATCCAGTCACCTAGTAAATCTATTTAAAAATGAATAAAACAACCACATATGTTTCGTAAAAAATTTATTTCCTATTGCAACTATAATTAAAGTGAAATGTTTTATCTATCCATTGGAATCCCAGCTCCACCACCGTTTTATGTTTGAGAATATTAAAATCTTAGCCGTGCCCGTGACTTCCGTGTTCACGTCAATATTATCTATTTGAAGACACCCAAATTTTAACCTAAGATTTTAACAAATGAACGGATTTGATAAAATTTTGCACTAAAACTGAATATACTTTTTAATCCTGGTTAAATATACTTCCTTAGGGAACAACGAGGACAAAGCCGCGGGTGATCGATAGTAATTGATTAATATATATCTGTGAAGGTATCGTTAGCTAAACCATTTCGGAGCCGTAATATTGTTTCTCTACAATCATAGGTTGATACGATTTTGAGAAATGCTGACTATTGGCGATGATAAAGAACTCAGAACTTCGATATTGTGTATTGTTCAGAATGCAATTTTCTTTTCTGATATATTTAAGTGATTTAGATTTTCACAGAACTATCACAGTAAAATAGGCACTTCAAAGAGTACATATTTAAGTGCTGAAAAAGAACATCGAATAGTTATGAAGAAACTATACAAGATCTCGAGTGATCTCCTAGACAGATTAATCCACTCTCTAGTGTGAAATTGACTTAATCGCTGTGAAAAAGTAAGTCTACGCGAAAGCCTCGAGCGAAATCAGTGTAAGTAGAATAACGTGATCGGAATAGTTGGCTCGCAACTTGAATTTCACTTACTATTTGAATGTTCCACGAGCGAGATAACAAGTGAGATTTTAAATTCCTTTCTGTCGGCCAAACAGCATAACTTTTTCCTTTTCTCCCTGGGCAGGTTACGCGGAAATTTTAAAAATGCAGCAGACCGCTTTGAAATCCCGCGTCTTCTCAGTCTGCAGCATGTATTGCCGCAAGACAAAACCTGCGGGAATTACACTCTTGTTCCTCAAATACGAGCTCGAGAGCGCAATATGTTCCCCTTTGACAGGCGGAGAAACTCATAAACGGTACGGGAATGAAAGGTTTGTATTCTTGTGCGGGAAATGTTGATGTAAGCAAATTGTTTATATTTACAACAGATTAAATATATGTTAAAGATGTGCAGCAAACAAATGTAGCTGCGATCACGATCACTGTATTTGTCAACTGTCTGATGTGAAAAAAAAAATTAAAACCTGTTTACTGCCTACATTCAACGGGATAAGTAAGCTTCTGTGTGTGAATTGGATAAAGTATATACAAGTATTCACGCATAGCACCAACAGGTGTAGGCAAAGATTAATCCATAATCTTTACCCGATTGTTTATACGACCAATCGGGCTTTCGTAATCCACTTTTCGCGTTTCCGGGAGATTAAACGTGTCGGGTGAGGTCTGAAGGTACGCACTTAACATATGACATTATTTATTTTTGATTTGGGTATTGATAGCAAAAATTTTAAACATTTAAGCGAATACGAAATTATAACTCATTGAAGGTTGTGTAGCTTTGTGAATCGCAAGGCTGTGCGCAGAAGTCTAACACTTAATATTTTTTTGTAAATTTCATATATTTTGCGTATAATGGCTGGATAATTATGAATCTGCCATTAAAGTAGTTATTTGTTAAATATTAATGTTTGTACCCTAACACCTAACAGTGTTTTAAAAAGAGAGAACCAAAGTTTGAGCTAGATGTTATGAGAGATATAAATATACAAAAGGTTCAACTGAACACGTTACTGTTACTTATTTTACTGTGATATGTCAGCGAGAAAAACAATGGAAAGTAATCAAAAGTCTCAAATTTAATCAATAGCCAGTGAGACAGGCAGCAATGGAGACAAAATGACGAAAAATTGCAAAGGACGTTGCTACCGTTAGGGCGGTTCGACGTTGGCTATTGTATTTGATGGCGTACAAACAAAATGTTTTATTAACCGACATTAGGGCGTAATGGAACGAATTAGGCCGGTAATTTGTCGTATTTTTCTCACTGGATAAATGGAACAATGTTATTTTACCGTAACGTATGGAATAACAACCTTTATTTATTCTAGCACACAAATACTACATAACTTTCCGTTTTTCTCTTTTGTTTTAGGAAGAAGTAGAAAAAGTATTTGCTATCTTTGATCTGCTAGCCAGTTACAAGAATTAAAATTAGTAATGATATTATAAAAATAAATAAATATCTTTAATAACATGGTGTGGTGAAATGTGTGTGAAGAAAGTGTGTGTACATCTTAATTTATATAATTGTAATTGCACATAATAGAATAATAGCGGTTAAAATATGAAGTTGCCATTTTTTTAGAATGAACCCTTTGAATTAAAACTAAACCTGCATGGTCCAAGATTCGTGATTACATTTTAATTAAACTATAATGTTCAAAAAAATTATGACATCTACTGACAAACTACTGTCATTAAATTGATTTTACATTCAGTATTTGAATTAAACATAGAGACAAAATAGAGTAATTTTAGAATATGAGTTCTGTCGTGGATCTAAAGCAAAAGACAGTACGCAATATTAATGTTGCGTGTGGAGGACGACTAACGAACGCACTGTACGTTTTTTTAATCGTTTTCGTAGTGGAAACATCAACTTGAAGAATGAACCACGAGGACGACCAGATACAGATATCATCATACCAGATATCAGTTTCATCAATCATGAATTAACTGATGTGACTGATAGAGGGGCACTACTCAAAGGAAGGATCAATGCCCAAAAAAAGGAAGAATACCCAAAAGCGAAGTTCACCCATAAAAAGTAATGGTAATTGTTTGGTGGACACTTAATAATGTAATTTTTGAGGTCCAGTGTATCATTAACAGCAGAAGTCTATTTTGAAGAACTTCGAACAATTATGGCGAGACTCTCAAAGGAACACCCCCGAATCGTTAATCGATTTTCGCCATTATGGCTCCATGATGGCGCTCGGAAGCACGAGCTCTCCCGCGGCGGATCTGGTTTAGGGCTCCGACGCCAACCACATTTCAACCAAAACACCGTGCGTAGCCCTTTCCAAACTATAGTCGTTATTTTATGCGAAAATTTCAAATGATTTCACAGTTTAAATAATATTATAATTATTACATTATTAATCCTTCATTAATAGACGAAATATTGTTTTTTTTTGTCTGTTTGAGATGAAACGATATAGGGTATATCATATAAGGAGTAGCTTAATTTTTATTTTGCCACGTCTTAAAAGGTTCTAGAGAAATATTAATTTTAAAGTTCACGTCGTATTTTGCCTTGACAGTTCATATTTATTACAAGATTTTTTTATAAGTATTAACCATTGCGTTTCGATACTTACTCATATTTTGAGTTCCTCTCCCAAGTTCGCTGACTTTAATGGTCAAACTTAAGCTGTAAATAAGAAAAGTTTCAGTAAGTATTTAAAAATGATGTACTGGAACATTTCATTGTAATACATTGTACAAACAGAAACGCTATGGAAAATAGTATATTTCGCGTTAAAATTACTTCAGGAAAGTTACCTGCGCACGGCGTTTTTATCTCTCCAGCTTAGTCGTCGAGCACATATACACATCGCATGTGTTTTTGAATCATCTGAAAATAAAAATGCGTGTTAAGAATTATTCCTAGATAAATATATAACTTTGTTGTTTAAGAACATTTTTACTAATTGGAGATTTGATTCTCTTTTTATTAATCTATGAAAAATTAAGCATTTAATCATTTTGTGATAGGTAGACCAATGATTGGCAGCGTCTAAGTTGCGAAGCGTCTAGCGCAGCCTTCGCCAATCTGCATGTCAATTACTATTTTGAGCATAGCTATTTTGAGCAAAAACTTCTTTTGGTAGAGATTTTTCTGAAAATCCTGGGGACAATTCACAGGCACAATACTATTCGCTGCAATTATACCGCTGCTGCGAACTTGCGAAGACTATCTTTGAGAGTATGTGCAACTTCCCAAGTTAGAATGATCTCTTTATGTGCCACTGCCAGATATAGCTGAGAAAAATATTTTTTAAAACATGTTGAAATTGGAAGTAAAATATACTTTATCATTAAAAAGCCAATTGCAATAATATTATTGTAAGTAACGTAAAGTAGCAGCTTGTTAATATCCTACTTCTCGCAGCTCCAATGCGGAGACTTCACATGCGCTGGAAACAATATTTTTCATTATTTATCAGACATGCAGTTTTCCTTCTGTCACCGTCGAAGACGTGGTAAATTGACACTTAAAATTGGTGTTAATTTTAGTGGTTTCGGCTCAGAGGATCGGACCCAGGTCACAAGCGTGCTGTGAAATTTAAGAAAGCGCCCTAATCACCAGACTACCACTACTCTACTCCTAAATATATTAGGACCTAGAGTTCTTAATGAGATTAGAAATGTTAATTAAATCAGAATATTATTTTGGTCAACCTTGAAAGCTCTAACGAAAAGTACAAAAAGTTTTAGGCTTTATGAAAAAATATCGTTGGCATAATGAAACATTCGTGTTTTAAGGCGGCATCGAAAGAGTAAGTGGTCGCTATGCGTTGGCTGTCATCCGTGAAATAAGTTATTTAGACACGTATTACATTGCGTATTGCACCACACGGCAACACCGCGCCACCCCTTGGTTTCCGAGGGTGTCATTAGATAAGGAAAAAGCCTTGAAAATCTTATCATAATCTCCGAAGGAAAATCGAAAGGAAAAATGGGCTGCTCCCATGAATGACTGAAAATACTAAAACGCTTTACGTGCTAATATATACACAACTACTATACAAAACACATATTTTTTAATAGATTATATTATGTGGTTGTATACAAGGTGCTCGCGGGGTCAGCGAACAGTGCACCGCTCTCGGTTCTTGCGTACGAATTCCTGCCGAAGCAATTATTTTTACAACCACCAATTGTTGGTTTTCGGGTATAGATGTATAAATATAGTAACTATTGTGTGTTGAGTGTTTAGATCATCAAGTGTCATCCAAGCCTGACTTTGATCTTTTAGATATGATATGAGAAGGTAAAGTCCGGAGAGTTTACGCTGACACTGTCTTACTTTGGTAAAAAAAAAATTTAATTTTAAAATAAATCATATTCAATTTTAACCGTTTTCAAATTTTATAAAATGAATAACGTTTATGTTCATAAAATTTTAATACAAAGATACTTATAAACAAAACCAAACAGCTTAGACATTCGTTAAGTATGAGTACCTACAGAATTTTTAATCAAATCACAGTGGACCCTTAGTCGTCAACGTTATAAGGCGTAATCTCCACAAGCGGGTTTTACGTCACTCAAGCGTTTCGATTGCAATTAAATTTGGGGCAAATTGAATCGAAACGGATCGAACGCGTTCGGATCCAAGTGTTTGACAAATAATCCGCCTCCAATTTATTCCATCGCACATAATGAGATACGTTCCGCGACGAGTACGGTTTAAATAAAACACCCCTTAATTTTCATGTTGTTGTGTAATTTAGCGAACGCCGAGTGGATACTTCGTCATAACGCATTCGTGGTAGTCACTTTAAAAGCTAGCGAAAAATTATCGTGTTGCAAATTCTACAGCGGGTTTTTACCCCTCCCTACATTACACGCGGAACACTTTAATTTTAACGCCTGCACTCTCTCAATAATTTCTGCAATTATGTGTAGTCGTGTTTTCCGCTAACAACGCGTTAAAATTTTTACTTTAATTTCGTTTGGTGTATACTCCTTCTTTCACTATTTTTGTTTTTATAGTACTCAGCTAAGTAGAACATAGAAAGAGATTTGAACAAGATAAGGCTATCCACTGCTGGACACGTAGCGGCGGGTGGCTTGGTTTACGCAGAAGGTCCGGCACCGTAGATGCTTCTCTCTTTGACGGATCTGTTTATATTTCGTCTGGCAATCTTAGTGATGAGACAGAAAAAGCCGCCGCTTAGCTCTACCACGTTTCACTATACCCGGAGTTACCTGAATTTATTGACTTGTAGAAATTATAGAAAATTTGATATATCTCAATATGTATTGATAAGGCGGTTAATTCTTCTCTGTCACCGCCTCCACCTGGCAATTCAATGATTTGCCTTGTATAAAAGTAGAAGAGTAAAGTTGCAGCCTGTATATTCCCACAGCTGGGCAAAGGCCTCCTCTCGAATATTTCAGAGGGTTTTGGAGCCGGGTCGGGTCCATCACGCTGCTCCAGTGCGGGTTATCAGATTTCACATGTCCTCGAATGACATTGTTAACTCTGACACTTGAATTACTTTAATATTGTTCGTAAACTATTGGGATATTCATGGTTGAGTAAACTTTAAACATAACGTGATGAAGTTATTAAAATATTACTAGCTATTACTTAAAGCAATTTCTTATCACAATTGTTTTAAAGCGTTGAAGGTTTGATTAGAGGAGCTAAGAAAGATGATACTTACCGACATTAGTGAACTTATCATGGCCAAAGATTATATCTTCCGCCATCTGTCGGCATCTGTAACAAATTATGCAATTCGTTAATTTTCTATAAATTATGTTTTTATCAAATGCCGCGTAGTATCGGGGTACGAATCTAATAGTGTTAGATTCGTACGCCGGTAGGTGGCGTAAGGGTCAACTAACCTTGAAAATTCCATGGCATCCGACAGACTATGAATACACAAACTGGTGACGGTCAGCTTTGTTGAAAGTGCGAAGAGCTCGATCGCAAATCCTCTTCCTAAGTTAGGCGATTATGGCAAATCGTCCCTTTGCGAAAGATCTTTTTGAAGTAGTGGACTACTCCCACGGTAAAAAAGGAAGTGGATGATTTACGACTTATGCCGCGATCACATGGCACGGAAAAGTCGTTCCTTAACAGCCTGTATAGTCCACTACAGGACTTAGGCGTCTCCTATAAGGTGAATTTTCATAGAATCGCCACGCTGGACAAGCGGATTGGCGTTCGCAGTACCTGACACCTCCCACATTGGATGTCGCTGCACATCATGCTGCTTATTTTTGGTCTGGTATTTTCCGAGATGGTTATACCGTCATCTATAGGTAGCCATTACGACTTTCAAGGCTTTTCTCCTAGTTGCCATTTACGGCACCCACGGGAAGAGAAAGAGGTGGCAGATTCTTACGCCGATACCACACGCCACTAAAAGTCATTAATTTGATAGTAAGTGATATTAACTACCTTACTAGTAAAGGTTAAAGTGGCACGTAGAACTTTAAATCGTAAAGTCCAGTGTAGTTAAACTGCAATGTTTAGTATAAAAGTGGCTTTTTATACCAAACATTGTACTTGCATCCAGCTGCTGCTAGCAGAATAACTGACACTGCGATGATACCTACCTTCACCGACCCATCCATTGGAGTCCAACTACCTTCTGAATACTATCGGCAGTTGTCAAAGAGCCAGTTTAATTATAGTGTCGCGAATATACGTACAAACACAGAGGCACTCGCTAGTCTTTAACTACTCAAATGTAATACCTATGTGATAAGATCGGAAGAAGGGATAGGTGCAGTGTCAGAGACTCGTAGCAACCAAAACATATTACTGAACTTAGATGATGAACATTAAGAAAATATTGACTCCGCCTGGTATTCGAACCCTGTAGTCAGGAACACGCTAACCACTCAGCCTCTAAAGCTTCTACACCTAGTGTGGAAGTAAGAAAAATCTTAGAAATGTTTGTCATGTTTACATCCAGCAAAGGGTTTGTATTATACCAATCTGGGGATACAATAATTACCTTCGCTGAAGTAATCATTGTTAAGTTAACAGCCACGACTACGTTCACGCGGACTTAACGAGTTTATGTAAATTCAAGAACCTTTTAAGATATTAAGATGAGTAAGAGACCAAGTGTTAGTTACAGAGTTACCATCTATACGTTGTGTTATTATTTTTTATGGGTTCTCTATTGAATTTTTCTTCTGAGAAGGCAATTTACAGACATACCGAAACAATTATGTGTACGTCTTACCAATATTTTACCCGAGCGGAAATCGAACTTACGGCTCGCTTCGCCGCAACCAAACATTTAACCACTGCGCCAACCGAGCCGTTGATGATACTTCTATGCGTTTATTCTACTAGAATATCATAACTCAAGAGCAATTTAGATTATCCGTCCCTATCATTTTTCATATAAAAGACATCATTGATTTTAGAAAAGAGGGGAAGAGTACACTTTACACACAATACGTCGTCCTCAGACAATGAACTCATAGTGACACGCTTTCAACAAACCATACTTGAGCACCTCCTAACTCCTCGATGTAAGTAACCACCCAACCCATAAAACGACATTGTTGCCCTGAACACTTTCGAAGCGAACCTTTTATGTATCGGGTGCGGGATGTTGTTTTAGCATCTATAACATTTTACATAACATTTTCATAGATTTGGAGGTAATATGTCCTCTTATATAAAAAATAAAATAACAACTTTTTTCCATTTTGTTGTCGACAATGATATTGTTGTTCTCTGCATAACGTATCTATGTTACACTCGAATTGCAGTATTTATATTCGTGTACACAGTGCCAAAAACATATATTTTTTTAAATATTATTTAGATAATAGAGAAACGCATAAATGTCCTATAATTCTATATATTTTTTGAAATAAAACTATAAATCCGTAATCGGATCCGTAAGCGTAATAGGAAAAACGTCGGAAATAAAAAATAAATTAAACGCTTTAAAATCCGTCAATAATAGTTTCAGTTCAGATGTTTAATATTCGGGTAAATAGTAGCAATCGTTCTACATATTATTTAAGTATATGTTATTACATGTAATGTTAACAAATAAATTTAATTAATCTCAAAATGTCACATGTTAAATGTTTACGATATATGTTATATACATAATTATTTAAGGCCATCTTTGGGGCCTTTGTTCAGCAGTGGACTTATGGTAGACTGAAATGATGATGATGATGAATATTTCTTGATGACTCCAAAGATACCGGAAATAAATACATGATTCTTTTTTTTTGTTAGTTCTACGAAACTGAATACAATGTTGTATATGTATGCTTACACATAACACAAAAGGAAGAAAACACTTTAAATTGCATTCTGATAAATATAGACACAAATTCTTCATCTAATATACTCGCGTCTGTAGTTTTTATCTATATATGTTCTAATTTTGTCACTATATTATAACTTACATAAAAGTAAATAAATATGTAATTATGAAGACATTTTATATAATTAAGAAGTAGACTGATAACCATTAACTGTGATTTACTTCATCTACACAGGGATCGTGTATATGAGCTCTTTCCTAAAGAACGAAATTATTACTTTGTGTGTTAAATGAGATGTTGAGCATCAAAATATCGACAGGGCGTGATCGATGAAACAGATGAGTATTTTCAATTTATACATTGAATAAGTACTATATTAAAAGTGTGAGAATATCTTCTGTATTTTTCAATACAATCATTGTAATCGTACCTTACGATGACTTAATATTTTTTTTTATATTTTGATCGAATTTAATCCTGTTAACTCTTTAATAATAAGGACATTTTACCCGCCTAGCCTATATTATATATACCTCCATAGCAAATTTCTTCAAACTCGTAAGTTTCCTACGCGTAATTGGAAGGCAAACATGCAATCAAACATACTTACACATTTGTAATATTAGAATAACTTGCTTGTAATATTAGAAGAACTTGTTACTTACATCTGTAACGAGTAAGTGCAGGCAGAGAATCCCAATTTCTACATTTCGTGTCGAGGCGATTCTCGTTACCAGGTGTGCTCCCGGATTTTGCCATAGGATTTTTAATTCGCCCCTTACGACACCTTCGTGAAGAAAGAGAGTAAAAGTTTCTCTAAATGCTTTCACAAGCCATTATTATTCAATTACATCGCTTTCACATGGCTTTTATTATAGATTTCAAGAAAAGAAGGTTTTTCAAAAGCGTGAGTAACTTTTTATAACAAACATCCGTCATCAGATTTTAAAAATAGCAAAGTGCGCGCACGCATGAAAAATCTCAAATTACGAAATTAAACCTTGTGCTCTGATCACTAGGCTACCTCGCTCTAAAATGTTGACGTGGTACCAGAAAATCCACCACGACACTACCATCTAGATAATTTTTAAATTTATTCGACTGTACAAGACAAACGAGACACATAGCTTCAAACTTCTTTTTCAGCATCAGCCCAGATTTGGAAAGTTTCATATGTAGGGCACCATTTAAAAGGGTTAAAAAAACATTTTTTTCTAATTAAGTGACATACGAGCTAAACAATCCCTGAACTATCTGTGTGAAGTGAAGTGGCTACTGCAGCCCATGAACACCTGAAAACAACTTCAAACGAAGAAAGTTAAATAAACGTTGTCACGCCTGACTACAAAACAGTGGTTGCATTGCTGATTAGCGGTAGAAATAGATAAGAGGGTGGTACTTACCTACACGGCTCCTAGACAGAAATGGAGTTCTACCACATAGTAAAATACTTCCTTATGACAAATACTTTCATTGAAAGAAGCCTATGTTATGCAATGAACTTTTTATAAGGTACAGATGATGAGGGCATGTAAAAATGTAAATATATAAATAGCAACACATTCAGTTTCGCCTGATGTATTTTTACGATTATTATACGCCGCAACACTTCCATTACGAAATATTCCGGTAGGATGCGAATGGGAAACTTCAAAAATGTATTTTTACGAGGTTTTTACGCCGCTATGGTAAGCGTTATGGCTAGAACTGACTCCCACGTGACATCAAAAATGTATATAGTAAAGATATTGGAAGCCTTTGTGCCGGCGAAGTCGGCGATGATAGATGGACTTGGGCGTGTAATCGCTAACTTATACCAATTTATCACAACACCGACACCGCTGTATATTTATTCACCCCTTCAAGCTTCGAATATCGCATTATAAAGGGTTTAAAACACAGCATCGATACAGTCATAATATAGTATGCAACCATAAAAAAAACTATGGGAAAAGCCTTGAAAATCTCATGGCATCCGACAAATAGCCGATAAATTATCTAAAAAACCGCCCAAGTGCGAGTCGGACTCGTGCACGGAGGGGATCCCTTTAAATACTTTCATACAGTTCAAGATCCTTACTGCGAGCCGGACTACCCGTAGTCGGTTTTTATAATTTTTTGTTTTACTTAACAGCTTTTTTTTCGTGAAATAAAAATAATGTATTGTAAAATAACAACGGTGAATTGCTTTGGCTATATTATGATTTTACATGAAAATTAAATATTACAAGTTGGACAAGTTATTTCCTACCTATGAAATACTATGTCGGAGATAGAGTGTTGAAAGACACGTTCATACGAAATAAAATATATTTATTTAAATATATATATCTATTTGAAACTAATATTAGCATCTCTAGTAGGCTACGGAATTGCTTACATAATCTTACTTACGAGAAAGTACTTTTATAAGTTCCGCTTTTAACTGGTCCCAAACACCTACGCGGTATGCAATACAGAATTTAGTAGGAAAGCAATACATTCAGCTTTTCTCTCATTAATAGTGGAACTTCCGTTTATAAAGGTTGTCTCTTGTAATTTACTCAACGTCTTATGCAATAATAAAAAATTAAGTATTGAGTATAGAAGTTGTAATCTGAGCAGAATATATTACAGTTACATATAGTCTGTAATGTTCCAATATTAGGCAAACCCACCATGGTAATGGTCTATCATCCGGATTACAAAGCCAAATGGGATTCAGCAACTTAGTAATATTAGCATCTATGCGTGACCAGTGTGTGTCATGGACACGGGATAATCACAATATACTCGGATCGGAGAAGAGAATCAATAATTTAAGCATTACATTTTTGTTTTTCTGGAGAACACAGGACCCTTGAATCAATGTTCAACTCACAGACAACTAAGTGATGACAATTAGATACGAAATTTTAAAACATACAAATTTAGACAAATCTTCCATTTGGTCCGAAAATTTCATACGTACACTCAGTGAATCAATATAACATGCATGTGTAGTACGGGCTTAATTTATCTCAGTCCATTGGTTTCACAAAGAACACATTTTCAATTTGCAATAAATTTAAATAACAATGCAATTTAATTTGTGTGAAGTATTATAACTTACAATTCAATTGAATTCTGATTGTTGAAAGCGTACTTTTAGTATAACAAAAAGTGTATAATAATGAAGAACTGTTGCTTAACAATTGTATGTTTTAAATAGGTACACGCTGATTAAAACCAGTCTTTTTAGAATTTCAATTTTAATAAAGTAAATGTGTTTTGTTCATACACTATGAACATTTTACACTTATTATAGAAATGACGCATTTTATTGTAATGTATTCTTTCATTATAAAATTTATATGCTTCCAAGTAAAACAAATAAACGTTTCTCTTTTCTATTATTTTTGGGTATTTCTTTAGGTACGTACATAGTGTTCAAACATCTATTTATTTGTATATTGGTATTAATCTGTCTCGTGTCTCTGTGGTAGTCACAGCTTACACCTATGAAAGAGGGGCGTGAGAGTTTTTCTTACAGCATGTTGTTTTTAACATGCAATGCCATTATCATCATTTTCTTTTTATTGAATAATATTTAGATTTTATATTAATATTTTGTGTCTTCTTTTAATTATCTTCTTCTACGTTGTCTGTCTACTTTATTCCACTCCTGAACATAGGTTTTTTTAAAGAGGCAATAACCAAAGGTAGAACGATATTTATGGAATATTTACCCATAATCACCACAAAGAGTTACTCTGGCGCTGCTACCCATCATTCGACTGTGGGATTTTGGTTTAAACAGACATCGTGTGCAGTGGAATGTACTCATTTTTCTCCAAATGCTAGTAAGTACTTCACCTCTTCGAAGATCCCTTTTTTATTGGATTGGGTTATAAAATACAAACTATCGGTCTACTTTATGGTAAGCGGCTACTGCAGCACATAGATACCTGCGTAATTATACTAGCTCTTTTAAACCGTAATACAACAGTTATTATACTGTTCTTTAGCGGCAGAACTGCGTAGAGTACATTCGAATGTGTCAAAGGCTGAACTATAGATGAGAAACCAGCGAGGACCAGCACTGTGCTCACCAACTCGAGTGGTGTCGATTTTATGAGCAAAACTTTCATGGAATGCGTGCAAGATTTTACTAGTGATTTTGAGGATAAGCCTGTGTTCAATAGAAGTGGAGTAAGAATGATATCCTTTCTGTGGGTGCCATAAGTAGCGACTAGGGGTTTTCCTAGTCGCTATTTACGACAATATCTGAGATATTGTCGTAATGGTAATCTCCGGGATGAAATTCCGCGACGAAGTTCATGACAATAGGTTGCGGAAACCCGTTTGTTACGCCAAATAGAAGAGAAATATCTGTCTAACCCCTGTAAGAGACGGGCGTGAGTGGTTATACTGATACCGAGCGACCGATGATGAAGATGATTACGTATTACTATATTTAAATTATACAACTACAGTATTAATGATACTTTTCCCTATACGTACTAATATTATACATGCAAAACTAAGTGTGAGTCGGTTACGTTTTCACAAGTAAACCGCTGGGGAAGGACATTGGCTTTTTAGAAATGTTCTCCAAGCGGACGATTTCGCTGGCAACGGCTAGTAATTATAAATAACAATACTTACAATACATTATTATCGCCTACATACCACATTTCATAAATAATCTCTTTCATTTCGTTGATATTTCTTATCGGATATGGAATGCTACATTAACTGACAAGATTCCATCAAGGAATATAGAAACAGAATAATCCTGCAAATATATAAATGCGCATATTATGAGGCACAATATCGTGTTGAGTAATTTAAATCATAAACGGTTGAAATAAAGTCAATTATCCTTTGCTAGCCTTGCTCGTAGGTGCGATGATCTGTTATGATATTTGTAAGCCGTAAACGTTCTTCGGAGTATGTTTTTGTATACCTTGTTGAGATGACTATGAATTCGCTTGGGTAGGGATAATGAGTTGGAGAATCTTCAATAGAAGTATTTTTCTTAGCGCTGTATTAAATCTTCAGAGGTGTAAAAGGAGAATATGCTGGCTTTTATATTATGTTGAAGGTGTGCACCGCATCTGCATGTGTTGAACCGCATGATGACACGACCAGCACCATTACTGCAAGAGTATTGCCACTGCATTCTTTAACCAAGCGTGAATATTTCCACTTTTCGCCTCTCCGGAAGATATGACATAAACGAACGTATCGATGTGATTCCAAATATTTAAAAAAATTCTATCATCTGCTGGTACTGGAACTTGGAATGCCGTTAGCCCGGTGCTATTACGAGTATTTGGACAATATTCGGTAGTTAGGAACTCGCATTGTATTGTTTAACAAATAGCGTAACTAACTACTCTCTGTTCTCTCTCTGGATATCTGCATCAAAGTCGAAGTCAAAATATTAATTGTATGTAGAGTGTTACAAAAGTTGTTCGTTGATGTTATTTGACAAATAACTTAACAACTACTTTAAGATATCACAATATTAAAGTTAACAATATAATTAAGTCTAGATATTAACATTATCCATATTGGTAGGAATAAATTATAATATTACATTATATAGTTAGTGAATAAAAGTTTTTAAATAAATTTTAAGTTGTATTTATTTGTGATAAATAAATTCGTAGATATTCTTTTAATTTATTAAACCAGATACATATTAAAAAATGTTTTTAATTTTTTTTATTTCTAATTATTTTATTGTAATGTTTATTTTATTCTTGATAACGCTAAAAAAATATTTTTAGTGCGAGTGTTAATAATTAATTCGTTATCAACTGAAAGTTCGTTTCGAATTTTGATCACTCCAATGTTGCTCACCAGTATATATAACGTATGTATTACGAATATTTTATCATTTGTCACAACGTTGTGAATTCAATTCTCTTTCTTTCTTCTTTATTAATATGTGAATGTCCGCTTTTGCAGATAGGCTTTTCATGGAAACGCCAACAAAAGCTGGCCTAGGCATTCCACACAATTAGGCAGTCAGTTTGATGTGCGCAGTACCGCACGTCGCACTAGTGGTGCTGCCCCCCTTCGCTAGTTTGTAAATTTGGGTTTGGCGGACTCATTTTCCGCCATCAGTCGGTCGACAGAACCTCGTTTGTTAGCTAACACGATGCACGTGATTTTGACATTTTTCGTAAAAGATGGTATACTCTACTCTAATATTATTTATATTAAAAATATTTAAAACCACTACTCAACTATGAATTGTCTAAAAATCAGTGCTTTTGTTTTATGGGATAGGGAAAAACGGAGGGGCGGCAGGTGCGTTGCCGGACTTAAAGGATATTTAGGAATTGGGATGAGCATGGGGGATGGGGAGGGGAAGTGGGCCTCCGGTTACCTCACTCACCGAACAAAACGCAGAAGTACAAGATGCTGGTGCAAGATGCAAGTCACCGGTATTATGCGAGATCGTGGTACTACCCCCCCAGTCGAGCCGGCCCATTCGAGCAGTACCAAAGCCACTACTTAGCTATACCACGTAAAATCTTATGCTGTTAACTAATTAATAATAAATAAATGAAGTTGAGCTAATTTCGTTTTACGTTTTTATTTACAAAATATTATGAATATCAAGAGTATGCTAATGCGCAATCATCACGATCGCGACGAAATTTCGAGTTATTAAAACCATTAAGCTATGACAAAAACAGAACATCGCCTTCCGGGCATTTATATTCCACGAAGAGGTATAAAGGGCATAAATAAAGCAAAACCTATAAGGCTTTAAAGCAACAATGAAAAATACGAACCGTTTTACGTGGAGCTGAGAGGTGGGGGTCGGCGGTGGGGTGCCGGTCGCGGGGAGCGCCCCCACAGACCAGGAACAATGCGGCCCCGGCGAGAGCAGTGCTGCAGAAACAAAAAAAAAACACATGAACAACCGCTCCAATTATTGACGTGGGCATGAGATGAGAACCTCGAGTTACACGCTCGTGTGTGCATCCTTTTAACTACATACTTCGTACACCGTGTGGACTTTTTGCACCAGCAAATTGAAACTAACACAATACTTTTTTTTTCGCGTCCGTTGACTTTTTTTCTTGCATACCAGTACTTGTTTGGTTGTTTTCATTTTACAGTGCTAGTAATAACGGATGAATTGCGTTACAATTAAAATGTTAAAGTTGTTTTGTCGGGCTTATCTTATGAATATTTTGGCCCTTTGTTTATTACTTGGAGTATTTGTTTATTTGTTAAATTATAAAAGAATAGAATAGAAAAGTGTTTTAAAAAAGCAGGAAAGCTCTTCTTGTTAAACAGGCCTAAATTGCATTTGGTCTATAAGCATTTTGCTGTTTGTACTTGCATGCAGTGTATATAAGTTCGCACACAAATCGGAATCCGAATGATGTGTACAAAGGCATCCAGAATTCCTGCGAATTACCATTTTGCATGCAATACAGTAAACGTATGTTTCAACATGAAAGAGTGTATCGTAAAGACAGAGAACCAAAGCATAGTTCATTACGCAAGGGAATTTTCTTTCAAGCTTATAGGTTATTACTCTTCTTATAGGTTCTACTTCGGTTCGAAATAAATCCGTATTGGATTCGAAAATTCGCCGCATAGAAGCACGTAGGAATCGAAAGGAAATCTTTCTGCATTTCGTAATATTTTAATTATAAAATTATATTTCTTACTATTATATGAAAATTTATTATAATGAAACTACACTTATCAAAAAGTCTTATCAACATGCATGATATTACAAATTTACCATTTTTAGTTGCTTATGTACCTTAGTTTCTGCACTATATTCTAATATTGTTAATTTCTGTTATTAAAAGAACTTATAAAGACAACAGCTGTTATTTTTACATCATAGGACCCTAAAAATATTATTTTACAAATAAAATACAACGTTATAATGTGAAAAACCATCCTAAAATTTAAATTAGTACATGTAGCTTAGACTTTTTTGATGTGTGTATATCGCGCATCTGTATACTATAGCTATTCTTTTTAATTTCCACACATACCATACGCCACAGATACCTACAGTCACCTATATTCTGGATGATGAATCAAGATACAAGTGGTTAATACCACCTTTTGATGGTTTCCAGTAAATGCTCACCAGGGCAGCCTCCTGTTCCGATTATGGCTATAGGAAAAACTTCCAAATACTATCGGCAATTGACAACTGCGCAGGATGTAATATATCCTGCGCAGTTGTGCAGGTATACGCTTAAACAGAGGCAGACAGAGGACAGATACGGAGGAGACAGAGGAGACCCGTATTCGATACAACGCTTATGCGCTAAGATCGAAGAAATATTCAAATGCAGTATTAGAGACTTGCACATGGCCACGCAGCATCGAAAAACCGCAAAACCGAAAATTATTTTTATTCATCACAAATATTGACATCGACTGCGATTTAAGACCATAGCTCAACAGACAAATACGCAAACTACTAACACAAACCGCTTTAAAGAAATTAAAACAAAAGCAATACAAAACAGTTCAATGTTATGCCAAAACACATCTACGAAATATTGCTTTTGGAACGTTCCGTTTTTAAGGAAAAATCAAGATTACAGAATGCTATTGGTATTTCAATAGTCAACTTCTGTAAGACGGTATTATCGTTCGCCCTTTCATATGTCGATTAGAATGTACGCCGTCTTTCGATTCTCGACAACTTCCCTCCGAAAGCATACAGGTCCGACGTTTTCTATTTTCCATATAATAATACACGAATCTCAGAAATCAATTTCCGCCGCCCGGAAATGTTAAAAGTTCTGACGATATTACTTTGGAACTTGTTTCGATACAATGAAATGAATGATGGCATGTAAATTTTTTACATTTGTATAGTCATTAAATATGGCGTTGAACAGTAAGCATAGGCATCATCAAATCAGAGGATCTACTGTAATCGCCACACTTGGCAAGCAGGTTGGCGATCGCGATACCAGACACTCGCACCTTAGCCGCAGCTGTCCGTCACTTGCCTGGATAATCTGGGATATTCGAGATGGTTATACCGCCACCTGCCGGAGTCAACTATATTGTTTTTGCACTTCCCTTAGTTACAGTTTTTTTATAACACAAATGACAAACGTCTCTACAGTAGGTACTGTCCTGATGGTAAGTGGCGACAGAATTACCCAGTTGGTAAGAATCAATGTCCAGCTGAGGACTAAGACAAACTGTTAAAAAAGAGGCTTAAGAAAATACATCATTCCAACTCAATTGATCCAAAGTTGAGAAATGAGAAACATTTCGTATCCGGAATAATTATCTCAAATATACCGGACCTAAACAACACAGATGTGCCAAGTGTAAATCCGTAAGCACTGCCTACCCTTATTTAAAATTAAAATCTTTCACGGGTGAAATGTTGATAAAGATACCTTGTGTCTTTACTTTAGTGTAGATTTTAACATTGGAGACTTGCAGATGTCCACTGCTAAATATACCTTTCCATAAAAGTGCCAACTAAAGTTAATATGCCATGGATGAATCATTTGCCCATTGAATTGCTCACCACGCTATAGATTTTTTTTTTAGTTTATTTTTTTAAAAAAACCTTACCGCTGTAGGAATTTCTCTTGTGTCGCGGAGGCAGTTTTACATACGTGAATTGCACATGGACAAACACCCAAACCGGGAACCATTATTTGTAGTCCATACAAATACTAGTCCCGTGCGGGAATCGAATCCGCGACCCAAAGCGCCGCAGCTAAACGCTTAGCCACTACGCCACCGAGCCGTCAAATAGATACTGCTCCCCGTCGCTAGTCTGTGGGATTTCTCATCAGTCGGTCGCCAGAGCCTCATCTGGTAGTCAGCAGGGTCCACCGCATGCCGGTAAGATTGACATTTGAAGAGCAAATTGGTATATTCCATCTTACCTTACATTAAAAGTACCTGTAAATAGTTCTCCCATAAGGAGGATTTGTCATAATTATTAAAAATATTTTTGGTTTGGTATTTTTCGAGACAGTAATCCCGCCACCTGTCTTAATTTTCAAGGCTTTTCCTTTAGTCGCCTCTTACGACACCCACGGAAAGAAGAGGTTTGATAAATTCGTATGCCGATGACACACGGCAATATTATGTTCCCTATAATTCTAATCATAATAATATATAATTATTATTTTGGGGTTATTGAGATATATACTCGTCTGGTTGGGAGATAAATGTAAATATAAATATGTATACATACATAAAATACAATAAAATAAATAAATTATCTTTAAATATATTATAATTAAAATACCAAAAGTAATATAAAATAAATAAATAAATTATAACCCAATCAGACGGAAGCCCACGGCATGGGAGACCAGACGGCAGAGGGTTAAGGAGAAAGGGAAAGAAACCGGCGGACGATGCGAGCGGTATCGAGTAGCACCGCCTTCTGCATTTGAGCTCGGAGCGGTCCGTCACGGAATCCCAGCCGCCTCAGATGTTCCGAGAGGCTGACTGGGATTAACCGAATTGCATAGACGACTATCGGAATAATTTCGATGACCGACATGTGGGGTGGTATGTCGCACCCCACATGTCGGTCACCTCGTGAACCAGGTCCAGATATTTCGTTTTCTTATCTGTTTCGGCTTTCACGAGGTTTTCGTCATATGGAATGGTGATGTCGACCAAAAATAATAATAATTATTATTAATACTATTTGCGGAATGTAGGCATTCTAACATATAAATGAAACAATTTAACAACAACAACTCATATGTTTTTATCAGATCAAAAAGACTAAGAGAGCTCTAATTTGATTTTAAGTTTCATCATATCTCCTGAATTCGTAGTCAGCGTCACCAATTTGTCTACGCTAGAATACTCATGTCTTCCACTCTACATAAAATATTGAAGATATTTTCTTTTCCCTTGATCGGCTTTTTCGTTCTACTATATTTTTTTCTGTCTGTGCATTCTTGTGGTTTTCCTTCAATCTCCTTAGAAGTCTAGCTCATGTATTCACGTTTCTATTTTCGTGTTCATTACTCATGTTGATCTTTATATTAATTTACTTGTACAACTAAGTCCATGGTTTTACCTTTTTCATCATACTTGTCAATATGTTACTCAAAAAATATTAGAGAGAGATGATGTTTAGAGTGATATTACAACCAATATTACACAATCGAATAAACAAAAAACTCTATAAACATCTATGTGCGTACATTAAATACGAGTATAGGGCAAAACATTCAAAATTCACAGCGTTACCAAATAGAAAATCCCACCGAAAAAATTTCGTAACCAATAATACATTACGTACATGTCATGTGTAGTTAGGACTGTAGTACAGTTTCCATTAAAAAAATTGGTGTGATAAAAATATATGTATACAAATACATACTAGGTATTCCGCATGAGTGGGGACAAGGAGCAAAAAAAAACGAACGACCGAATCCATTGGAAATCGGAGTGAGGGGGTGAGGGAGCAGTCAACGGTGCGAGCCACATGTTGGGAGGGGGTGTTATATCCGCCGGATATACAGTCTGCCGGGGATGCGGTGCCTCCTCAACATATTTCTTACTCACGTGTGAAAGTGACTTTAGTTGTATAGAGGGCCAACGATAACAAAAAATTACGAGTACTGGCGATTGTTAAAAAATTTACACCAGTTACGATGAAAAAGTAACAATGAAGAAAATACATTAACATATCTTATTTACAACCACAATTATAGCCAATATGTTATTTATAAAAGTTTGTGTGTTTATGTATGTGTATACGTAATTAAACGTCTAACAAGTATAGTTATAGCTCTGGCGCCTTTTCTTATTCTTTTAATTGAAAAACCACTCTTCTAAATTGCGAATGTAAATAGCATGTGTAGTTAAGGGTTATCTATGCTATGATGTTATCATTCATAGATAAAAGGACGCAGGTACTGTGTAAAGCTAACCTGTTAACGCGTCCAAATCCGGAAAACTTTTTTTTATTTAATTATTATTTACATAATCATATTACAATTAACGTTAAAAAACATATTACAATTAACGAAGGAAAGGTAAAACCCTGTCCTTCGTTTGGAAAATTCAACTAATATCTTTGGCATCAATGAATGCTCTAACATTGATAGTCAGATTGTTTTTCTCTGGGAAACAAGCGTTCGGAATTAATTAAAAAATAATGTAAATCTACTTACACATACAAGTAAATCAATAAATTGTCTTAAGATCAAGTTAAGATTTATTGAAGTAACTATTAAGAAAAGATTAACAAAGACTATCTGTGGAAAATAATAACAATATATATTTTGGCTCTATAATTCTTAATACCGTAAAGTACATTTTTAGGTATCTCTAACAAATTTTACCCTTTTAGTGAAGAATTTTCAAAAAATCTTTACTTAGACTATAAGAAATTTACCTGCTAATTACAAGTTTGTAGGGTTATAATTTGTGATCAACATTGTGATCACTGACTCAGTGAGTGGTATTTCGCCTTTATAACACAGAATGAAGGAAATTATGTGTGTTCGTTGAAAACCGTAATCTGCCTCATGCAGAAAACTTCATATCAATTGTTGATCTAACGAAATGGAGATAATTGGTTTTATGCATTTGTAGCATTGTTGATTTTTGTAATGCAGTAAATATTTGCTAATATTATACGAGAGATCTTTTCGTACTGTCTTACCTTACTGTGTTAATTAAGAAGCAGGTGGTTAAGTAATTATGTCAAATGCACCAGACCTAAGACGGTTCTTTCATTAGAAACTCATAAAATAAAACATTTTTATGAGAAAGAATCTGTGGCCTGTTCTTGAGCAAACGTTGGCGATACTTGTATATACTACTACAATATTCTGCTTAAGACAGCTTCCCTCGAAATGTCCGTTTGTGTCTTCTCGTAAACTTTGTCTGAAGGGAAAATGTATGTATGGTAAGCAGGTACCGTTACCGAAAAATTTTATAATTTAGAATAGCGCTTACCATAAATTCGTAAAGTGATAGTAATTTTGCGAAAAAAGAAGTTTGTTCAAGTACAATTGATTGCTTCAAAGTGCATATTTTATGGACCAGTATTGTATCCGTTGAATAAATAAGTCCCCGGCAACGGCAAAGTTGACCCAATTTTATCTAAGCTCAAATGCTCACACGGTTAGAACCAAAAACTGCGTCAGTGTTGCACATTCTCTGGTTTTGCAGTCTCCTATATCGCTGATTTTACGAGTATTATATAAATACATTCGCAAAGATGTGTAGAAACAAAAACTTCCTAATTTCTTTATTCCTTGTAATTGTTATAAATTTTAAAAATAAGTATTTTAAAATCTTTATGCTTTGCAATTATTTGGAAGTCTAGACTATCTAATGAACCAATTATTATTACATAGTCTCGACTGCAAATAATTTCACTAAATATTAATAAAAGGGGTTAAAGTATGAAGTTGCAATTTTAATGAAGTGGCGACTTTGTATTAAAATGTAACCAACACATGGTCTAAGATTCGTGATTAAAACTTATTAAAACAAAAACATTCTAAATTCCAAAATGTTTATTACAATCTTTTGTTTTACTTTCAATTCAAAGATTAAAGTACTTTTTGAATACGAGTTCTCACGTGGTTCTAACGCAGCAGTGACAAGTCGCAACATCACTGGGTTTGGAGAGGATACGACTAACGAACGCACTGTGCATTTTTGCCTGTATCGCTTTCGTAGTGGAAACTTCGACGTTAAGAATGAACCACGAGGAAGCCCAGACACGATAAACGAGTAAAAAACGATGAATTAAAAATAATGGTGGAACCCGTTCCTTATCAAACATCTAAGTAATCAGCGTCATGGTTTGACGTTAGTTACTTAGGTTACACTACAATATTGAGGAATTTGCACCAAATTAGTAAAATAAAAAAATTTATCCTTTTTTATCTATAAATGTAATGCTAATGTAGGAACGGTCAGATGCAGTGTCAGAGACACGGGACGAACATAACATAACCAGACTCGAAACCATAAATTCGTATATTTGCACAAATATTGTAAAAATAATAATTTACACAATTATTTATATTATATTACCTGCTTTGAAGTTCGATATATTGCATTCGTTTTGGAATTTTAAATTTCATTATTTTATTCGAAATTTAGGTTACTTTTTTACAGGGGTAAAATTTCAAGTCCGACGAGGCAATGTAAACGGCTTTAAGTAACTCATCAATTTTCGTTCCCGGGATTTGTATAACAGTCATCCAGATTATTGGTCGATGAAATTCCATTAAAATGGCAAATTCATCGACCAATAATGGGCGACGCTTCGATTAATTAAATATAGTTATGATTTTCAGAAAAAAATTGTTTTAATTTTTCTATCTAACCTAACAATATGGGGTGGGAATGGGTTGAAAACGAGCTTTCAGTCCACCAGATGGTAAGTGGTCACTGCAGCCCATGGGCACCTGCGAACAACCTCAATCGAATAAAGTCACAGATGCGTTGACACCCTTGAGTACTATGATGGAATACCTCACAGCCTGTAATTATACCGGCTCTCTATACCTTTCAAGCCGGAACACAAGAGTACTTACAATGCTGTTTGGTGGCAGAAATGGCTAACAGTGAGGTAGGATGTACCAAATAGATAAATATATTTAATATAGTAATAATTTAGTGTCATAGAGCGGGAGTGACCTTGGTTTAGTTCTCGGTGCCAAAACCACTAAAATAGTTGATAGCGATTTAAAGTGCTGTATATACCACGTGCTGGACGGTGAAATAAAACATCGTGAGGAAACCTCGATGTCTGTATAAAGCCGCACTGGAGCAGCTTGGCTGGCCCTTCCCGGCTCCAAAACCCTCTTCGATATTTGAGGAGGCCTTTGTCCAGCTGTAACCTACACACTGCGACTTTACTTTACTTACAGTATATACTACTAGTATAGACTTATTATGCCATGTCATGTTGTAAATATATTAAAATTTGGACTCAAATATAAACATAGGTGCACATTGTAACCAAAATCGCAACATTAAATCAAATACTTCGAATATAAACACCCAAGTGTAGTCAACTCATTTGCAAAAGGAATTTCAATTAAAATTAATCTCATAAGAAACTTAATGAACCCCAAAATTTTCATTTAAATACAATTATATGGATCCTTAGTAAACTGATTGGCCTTCCGAGTCGACGAGCATGTAAATTTATATAATTAGCTTTCTGACATTTAGTAACTGTTTCGCAGCGTAAAGTGCTCCATAAAGTGCTAC
Source organism: Bhutanitis thaidina (assembly GCA_029286595.1). Taxonomy (NCBI): domain Eukaryota; kingdom Metazoa; phylum Arthropoda; class Insecta; order Lepidoptera; family Papilionidae; genus Bhutanitis; species Bhutanitis thaidina. The sequence goes on along the minus strand of JAGSMS010000028.1, from coordinate 4,676,676 downwards.
TGCAGCGCTGTATAAACTGAAACAACGGGCGACGACGTAACCCCAAGTGGCGCATTTTTGTCTCTGCAATGTTTATGTGTCCGCACGGCACGTAGGTATGCAGTTTTGCAAGGTAAATTGAAATTGTTTCAGCGCTTATTCCGCTTTAAATATTTTATGACTGGCCTACATAGAAACAATGTTACAATATTGTTTTAAAGCCTTCCTTTGTACGATGCAATTAGTTTTTAAATTTCAAGAAATATATATCCTAAACATTTTTATTCTCTTCTTTACTTCTAGTTAAGGTAACATTAACTTGGAAGCACGCGAATTTTCTATTTGTAATCTTCTGAAGAAAATCAGATTTAAGGAAACAGAAGTAGCACACACGTTAATATCTAGTAGACGTATATAACTATGTACCTTTTTTATTGGATTAGGACGATAAACAAACTGACAGTCCACCTGATGGTAAGTGGCTACTGAAGCCACTGGGCGCCTGCAAACAACTTCAATCGAAATGGTTACAGATACGTTATCAGCTTTGGGGACTAAGATAAAATACCTGTAATTATACTTGCTAAGGGTACTCTTCAAGCTGGAACTTAACAGCGATACTTTACTGATTGGCGACAGAAATAGGCAAGAGGGTAGGTAGTATATACCCAGGTAACCCTTAAAAAGAGTTATAGCAACAGTATTACTATAACTGTACCCTTGAATGTAGCAGCCATCACTGGATTTATGAATTAGTATTCCAGAACTTAGATGGCATTTAAAATTATATTATGAACTTTCAGATTTTTTGAACCTAGTTCGACAGTTCCTGTAATGTGAATTTTAGAAAGGTAGCCTTGCTTATGCAGGTGAAATGAGGTTGAGTGACGAGGTCAAGCGTCAGGAGTAAGGCGTTGGTACGCTGATTTTAAAACAGGCTGCCAGTACACGAACGAACACTCGCATCGCGACTCTGTTATTTACACTTTTAGCATGCAAATTTCTGACGGACTATGGTTGGTTAATTATGTGCGCATTCGAAAAAAGTTTTAAATTTCGGTACATGTTAAAGTTGGTTGATTAAATATTTTTGTCGATCTGCAGATTCAAAATAACTATATAGATATTATATGATAAATATGTCGAGCATAGTATAAAAAATTATTACGTCAAGTAATATAATAAAATAAAAATTAATTGAACATTCATGTCGAGCACAAGATTGTTTCTAGTGCCCCAAGTATTTTCAATGAAATTACGTTAGAAGACGAATGTGAAAATAAAGTACTTTCAGTTGAAAGCATGGTTGCTAGATAATTATATACAACTCATTCCATTAAATTACTTGTAGTATGTGTGTGTAAGGTTGTTCTATAAACTGTTTTTTTATACATACATAGTACTGTCGTTTGTGTTTAATAATAACTTCGGCAAACTAAGCAGAAGCCTGTTGGCGATTATATCACCCACGCGTAATTCACGTGTAAAAAAAATTATGTCAATGTAAATGTACAGTTGTACCTACTGTTGACACTTATCGCTTTATACTTAATGTACTATACAGAACGTATACTATTATTATCTGCCTGTATTAGTCTATATTTATGATATTTATGCATTTATGTATGTTTATTTCAACGGGTATGAACAATACCGTGACCATAAGTGGCGTTCATAGGGTCCCGACCGTGGGCAGGCAGTTGTTATGAAAAGCAAAGTACAATACTTTCACAATGAACTTAGTTACACCTACCTAAGAAATATAGAAACCACGCCATTGCAAACAACGCCACGGAATAGAACACTGTAAACTTCTTCATCTCAATTCTATTCGGTCGAGATCCGCGATAATGCAGGCAAAGCCGCGGGCAGACGACAGTATTATACTACTACTACTATTATTATTATTTTTAGCGTAACTCTATGTAATATAATCACACACATACAGGTAGCCTTTGTATACCGATTTACCTTAGTTAGTAGGGGATAAACATGATACTAGTATTTATAGCCGATGATACATCATTTTCATTTTTAAGATCAAGCGACAACTTGTTACACACGACGAGTTGAATAATATTGTGTCGAAAATTGTTAATTGGTTTAATGCAAATAATTTACTTTTAAATAGCAACAAAACGAATTGACGAACGAAGGAACGAAGGAAAATAATCTATTGCAAACAACATCAATATGCGTTTTCCAACTAAAATTACACTCTATTGTTAGTCCTAGGTACTTATAATTATTCACGAGCTGCAGTGATCTACAGTTGTACAGCAGTAGTCCACTGCGTAAGCACTTATACGAATGTCCAACAACATTTATTGCTCCTGAGGGTTTTTTTTAAGTATGGAGTGTGTAACAACATACATTTTGTTTTTGATACATGGCCTGATGTAGAATTTCAAGTGATTTGTGTATAATTTGAGTTATTGTATTTAGTAGGTAAGCAGGGATATAAGGGGGAATATACCATATTTTTCTTCAAAGGCCTACATCACCGTCACTTGGTGCACCCTGCTAGCCGTCAAACGGGGCTCGGGCGATCGAATAATGGCGGAATATCTATCCAAATTCGTCGATTTCAAATCCCATAGACTAGTGATGGGGAAGAGCATCACTGTGCGAGGGTGCTACCACTGCGCTCACCAACCCGCTTGCACAGCGTGGTGAGTATAGGGAAACATTCCAAAAAAGGTGCCGGCTTTAGCTGGCGCTTTCTTGGTATTCTTGGTCTTTGTTCATCTTGGATCAAAATAGGCCAATGTAGTAGTAATAATAGTATTTACTTAATAGTAGACTGGTTGATTTATTTGACAACAAACTGCCCTGCATTTTGGCGAAAATATTTCTCTTGGTTAAATATGTATTATAAAGTTTTGACTTTTTCTGGATGCCTAAAATAATGATGCCTAAATATGAAGTGTGAGATATGTTATAGGTCGACTTTATTCTTTATTGCCTTAAGCTTAAGGTTACAATGGGCGGACTTAATGCCAAGTGGCATTCTCTACCAGTCAACCCTTGTTATGGTGAAAGGTAGTTGGCAGGTATAAAACAAAGAATAAAAAAAAAAAAAAAAAAATCTCGAATAAAAATAACTTGATAAGTACATATAAATAAACTATATAATTAAATAAATATTTATAACATAAAATACACAAATACGTATACAAGTATATAAAAGGATACATAAATAAATATATAACATAAATCTAAAATAGATAAGCCGAATATTGTCAATGATCTATTATTCTATTAGGTAATTACGAAGTAGACTCTTTTATCTTATCGGGCAGGGCGTTCCAGAGGAATTAAAAATTGGGGACTTTAAAATTAATATCACCCTAAATGTAATTAGAAGGTTATAATAAAACTATATATCGGACGACGTGCATCATGTGTATGATGTACATTTGTTCTTCAAAACAATAACCAGAATAGTTATTAAGTTGGTCGTTGCAAACTATGTAAAATAAATTTCGATAAATTAATTTACTTTTTGATTAACACTATTGTAATTTTTGGGTCAGAATCCTTATTACAATGTTAAACCCAGACAGTATTCATTTCGGCTCGCTGAATAAGAAAATTGAAAAGAGGGAATTCTTGCAAAACAAAACCCCTAATCACGTGTTTATGCTCAGTATCAGACGTACTCAATTTCAGCAACAGGATTCCGGTAATGCGTTGCGAATGGTACGGTTTGATAAGGAAAAACGGGTAAATAAGGAATCGTGAGGCGACTGGGTCCGGAAAAGGTCAGGCGGTGGGCGTGTGGAGGGGGGCACGGAGTTCTTCCGGCGGATATACAATCGTCCGCTGGCTTAGCTTCTGTATTTCATTGCCGGGAGGTAGAATCACGGACTTTTACAAACACTCCAAATAACTTTCCGACTACATAAATGCGTTGTATACTCAAGAGCACATGAAGGCAAAACCATCGTTCATTAACGCAATTATTTTAATACGAATATATTATATATTTTGATGCTCTACATATATTTTGAAGATGTTTTGACACACTAATGATACGAAAGAAACGACTCTGTAGCAACAAACGACTTTGATTCTTCTCCGATATAGTCAAAGGGGCTTACCATGGACGAGAAAAAAGTACAGAAAGAAAGGAAAGCAAGGAATAAAAAATTCACAGAAACACCGAGGTCGGAGTTTTTCCTGTCACCGGTTACAAACAATGCCTCCATTGTAAGGCCGCGAACCCGCTCCCCGCACAACCCCCGGCGACCTCTGCTTCGGAACATCAGTGGAGGAAACGAGCATCTTTTGTTTCCATCCCCTCGCCCCCGCGGTAACGAGACTTTTGAACCCGTGGTCATCTGTTTACATCACGCCGACTGGAAAAAGGGCATCCGATTATTCGTTTCTCGACATTACATTTGTTATAATGAGAAAAATCGACGTATTGAATATAATTAAATTTTAAGTAATACTGTTTGATAGAAATAAAATTTCACGACCAATTATCCAAGAATGGAGTAGCAAAGAGTCTAGACGTTGATTTCAGTCGTTCATACTAAAAACTTATTTTTGGAACGAGCTGACCTGACCACTGAAATAAATATGACAGTTCGTGAGTCTGTTACCGTCTTGTCTTCAGGCCCACGATAATAAACGTACATAAGTTTCAAAAAACTCCACACCCGTGCCCAGAGGAAATTGAATACGGGTTTCCTGATTCAGATGCAGATATCCTAACCGCTCCGGTATCGTGGCACTGAAAACTACTGTTTACTAAATACAAATTCTAGTGTTTACTAAACACAAATCCGGTAACAATTCTCGTGTGTGACGTTTATTCTGCAGTGTGCTGTATGCAATAAGGATTTTTTTTTGTTCGTTATTACAAACTTTATAAATAAAACTAATAACAACACTAAGCCTAATGTGTTCTATATAAGGATAGGTAGGTAAAAGACGTATTCTCATTATAAACGACTCCAAAGGTTTTCCATTGTTTTTTTAATGCATTCGTGCCTTGAATTTTTTCAAAGCTTTCCGTTATTGTTAAAGCGGAGGTAAAGTTTTTCTTATAAATTAAGAAGAAAGAAGTTGCTCTGAACCTTATTTCTTTCATAATTTTTAATTTCCTGAAAATCTACGTAAAATCTTTTTTTTAAATGCAAAAGAGTAATTTATGTTTTAGAAAGTAAACCTGCGAGTAATTATAAGTGTGTGTCAATATATATGTCATTAAAGAATATGAAATATTCTTGCCGTGTGCCATCGGCCACCCTCTGTCTTCCACTGAGTTTCATAAGAGGCGACTAATGAAAAAGTCTTGAAAATCTCTTTGACTGGTGAAAATTGATGTTCTGGAGATTACTATGTGGTTGCCAATATTAAAGAATTGCACCACCCCTTTGTAACCAGAGGTATCATAGGAAGTGGATAATGGTAATAATAGGCTTTATAGTTTAACACTGAATATACTATCTTTTTCTCCAGATCGACCTCGACGCAGTGTAACTTGCTGACTGACAGACGAGGCTCTGACGACCGAATGATGGCGGCAAATATGCCGAACCCAAGTCCCACAGAATAGCGAACTCTTTTACGAAGGTACTGGGAGTACGCGCAGCCATCCGCGTAGTCAGCGTGGCAAATTTTCCACATATGGCATGTCAGTTTTTCTTAGTTTTCATGGAAAAGAATATATTGTATTTCAACATTATTCAGCTTTGCTAAACGCTTTTCGAAACCTAAGAATCGTCTGGGTAGGTACAATCCCCTTACCTATTTCTGCTGCCCATGAACTGTGCAACCAATGGTAAGTTCAGTTTTGAAAACTGTGCCAGTATACTTACAAGGATTAGACAGCAGTACTCGGCGGACACTAGTCAGTGACACACCACCGCAATGACCGTTTCTTGGCGGTCTCAGACGTTTCATTGCAAACGTCCTCAGGCACCGCCTGCAGCGCGCAGTGAAGATAACCTTCACAGTCCGAAAAACCTAGTGGATCCCAAGAACATGGAAACCGGCACTCCGAAGAGCAGTGACACCTCGGCATCACGCGTCCAGAGATGGACAGCGACGCAGAAGAATACAACTCGCCGATGAGCCCCGTCGCCATCAACGTACTTCTACGTGCGGCGAAACTACACCACTGCAAGGGGGCAAAGCCCCGGTACAGTATCCCCGACGCTCACAAGGCATCCGTAAGAAGATCCGACAGGTATACTTACAAGCTGTCATGCATTCCATCTTAGTCAACAGGAGAGCTAACGCATCTGTAAACTTCTCTGAAGTTGTTTGCAGGTGTCTGTGCAGGCCGGTGGATAGTTTTTTTAGCTTTACCTCAATCTGGTAAAAAATAAATTATAAAGTTCGTTTATCACCCTAATCTAATAAAAATTAAATAGAACGTGGCTTTTTGCGAGCCACGTCGCCGTATTTGTTACCGGAGATTTCGATTATATTTTCAATGATTCTACCTTGATCGCCTTTTACAATATCCTCAGCAAAAACGGGAGTGGTAGACAATTACACCACTACATACTGTTGCACTAATTGTCGACCAATAGTAACAAGATATTGTTACGTATTAGCATATCTGCCTAACCCGTGAGGATTGTTGTTAAACAATTTGCCTAAATCTTCAGACAGGAATCACACAAAGAAATCATACTTGAACAAGAGAATAAAATCACTAGTCATAACAAACACTCGCCCAAATTGCAAATAAAATCTGAATCAGCTCTTCAAACAATGTTCGAAGGCAAATATTTTTTCCAAGGTCTAACTCATCTGAATCCAATGTACCAAATAATATAAGAAGTTTTTATTCCGCACATCAATAATGTATGGGGACCTTTCTTCAAGTTACAATTTCAAATGAATAAAGGTCGAAGGTTTTCGGCAGGTAATGTGCTTACAACTGCCAAGGGACTGGGAATAATAATTTAGATTTTTGTGTACCCTCCAGCCGCTCATTTAGATATGAAAAAATAACGGTCCCGAGCTCGACGATGTGCTCAAAAGGTATCTTTTATTCATATTGTGTACAGTACTGACACTTTTGAGATGTGCTACGGAACGGTACAAATGTTTGATCAAATTTATTATTCTTGGACAAACGATATTGTTTGATGAGATAGTGAAATATTTTTTATTTTTTACCTTTTATTTATTTTAAAATTTAAATGTACATTAGAAATGTTGTTAGTTCGAATCAATCTATCTATTCTATTCATATAATAAATCTGTAGAAAAGCGATTTATATAATAAATAAAATTTTTGAATAAAATGTGGGTGATACTGAAGCTATATTAAGGATTTTATAACTTGTTCTGCTGTCTGTGTGTTCGCGATTCACACAAAATCCACTGAACGGATTTCCGTGAAAATTGTTCTGCAGGCTAACTACTTAATGACTCGATGAGTGATTTGTTTACATAAATTGTCTAAGATAATAACGAAAGTATAGAAAAAGTACGTAATAGCAGTTTTTTAAATCTAAATCAGGTCCGAAAATTAACAGGTCCAAGAACAATGCGATGCGAACACATTTCGTGGTAAATTATTAATTATTACATGTGATATGTATGTAAAAGGGTGTCACAGTCTTTAAAATTGATGGTAAAGTGTGAGTAAGAAGACAGGGTTTTGAATTATAATAAAATTTTGTTCAAATAAAGCTTAGCAAATTAAGATCCAATATAGGCAATTCTACGTAATGACTGCGTTTATATGTAATTTAAGCACCTGTAACAATTAATTTAATTATTTTTAATCCAGGGTTATAAATCGGGTGTACTTGGTATTCCTCGCTGGCTAAATACAAGGTTCTGTCGATCCCATGTGAATACGTACTAAAATAAATGCTTCACCCTTTTGACCTAGAATCTTGAAATTTCGTATATATACTGCAACAACTAAACAGCTCAATCAGGCTCAATCTGAAATGCCATTACTTCCAAGTATTGCTGTGATCCTATTGTTATTCCACTGTTGGGCCTCTCACGCTTGGGTAAAAGAAAAGAAATGTACACAATCGCTTTTCTGTTAAGGCACAGAATATACAAAGATGACCGCGAGAATTAGGGGATAGCGTACCTCAATAAAATTATTAGTTTTCAAGTATAGTGGTGTTGTGTACCGTGTCTCTAACAATGCGTCTAGCCCTTGTTCCGATCTGATCGCATAATTATTATATCAAATACGGAAGGTAAGGCAGAGGTGGATTAACCTAAAGGCAACTGCCTATGGCTCTGGCGAAGCTTTCTACTCAATACGCTTTTAAAAGCGAAACATTAATTTAACGATTCCTGCCAAGGATAATTCGCGAGGCGATTGAAATCAAAAAACCTCCTAATTTCAATAGAGAATATGGCTGGGTGCTGGCCGGCTTGGGAAAAAGCAATAAATAAAATTAAATCTAAAATCAGGCATACTACTGCACGACATCAAGATTTGTTCGAGTTGTAAGGACATTCTGCGTAGATCGCACCAAAATTAATATATAAATAATTTTTTTAAATAAAATATTAATATATATATAACTATAAGAATAATAAATAACAATAACCTTTAAAATCTTCAAGTAGTTGCGAATATGTAGAGAACCTAGTCTGTTCAGTAATGTTTAAATAAAATAACTTCGAATTCTGAGACATAAACCTTTAACAACGAATTTTGAATTATTTTCACCACGTTTTATTTTGTTTTTATATTCCCGACGTTTCAATTCGATTAAGCTGGAGGTACCCCGAGTTGACTGTGACATCTGGACGTCTAACACCTCAGTGACTACGGCTGCTGAAAAGCAATCGAAACGTCGGAAATATAAAAATAAATTTAAACGCGATGCAATCCGTAAATAATTGTTTCATTCCAAATGTGTAGAGTTCGCGTAAATACAAGAAATCATTACGGAATCTAGTAGTTAGTATTCCTAGAACCATACGCGATAGTTGAGGAGTTGCAGAAACCAGCCCGACACAACCTAATCTAATCTAATCTGGAGCGGTTGTTTAATTCAAATCCTCGTCGCCGGCATCCCTTAAAGTGTGTATACAATGATAAGCTGTAGGTATACCGACAGTTTGCCTAATATGTAGTTTTTATCATATTTAAATTATCTTTTAGTAATGTCTGAGATACTTTACAACTCTTTAGTGGTGCGAGAGTACTCTCATACGTTTCGCACATACTTTGGAATTATATGTGAAATAACATGAATTGTTTTGAATTTATTATCTTTATTAACATTTCTATTGTCAGATACAATTATTAAGAATTTAATATTTACATTACCAGTTTATTTCAAGCCCACTTTGCTCAAATAGATATTAAGCTAGAAATAAACTGCGATAATAACCTTTGAGGTGAAATAAGTTTTTTCATGATTATTAAAGGACAGATTACTAATAAATTCATTGAGTTGTTACAGATCTACTAAGCCAAGATTTAATAAGATAATATATATTTTTATTTACTAATTCCCGGTTCGGTTTAGTAACTCGTGATTCGGTTTCGTAAGATCATTCCATTATTTGTGATTATTATTCCCAATGAGATTCCAAAATATTATCCTATTAGTGTTACATTGGATGTGGAATGTAACTGAGGCCTATTTATCAATCTATTGATTAAGTACAAAAAAAAATAAAAAATTGGAGTGAAAATAACCTCTTTTGCCTTGGCGTAGTGAAGTAAATATGAAGTGGGGAAAGTTAGTATTTACGTGAATTTCCTCTTGCAACTTGTACTTTTATTGCACGCACAAATTGGATTTCCTTAGAGTAATACACATTTTGGCGCGGAGTAAATTTCATTTGTGTTACACTAAGCTAAATGTATAGTAATAATTTTTGCCACGTGAATTCTGTGGCGGGCGATACGACGCGCGACGTTGCGTTACACCTTTATTAAATTACGTATTTACCTAAAAGATACCGCCATAACGAAGCAACATAAAAATTGTAACTCATACACATTCGAGTACCCATATCATATTTTTTTGATCAAATAAAACCGACCAAATGCGAGTCTGACTCGCGCACCGAGGGATCTGTACAACCATACTATACACTATATTTTATCTCATAGAACGAATGTGACCTGAGTTCGATCCCCGGTGCTGGCAGGATTAATAGAAATTTTAAGTGCTGTATTTATTGAAGGAAAACATCGAGAGGAAACCTGCATGACTAAGAAATAAAAAATAATATTATTTCGAGTATATGAAATATCAAGATACAGTTGCGAAGTCACTTTCTTGGACTAAGAGGTAACGTTACCAGTGATTACGCCTCCGGTTCTCGTCACTTATGTAATGAGACGCGTCGCGGCGATCAGCGTTGTGCTGATGCATAAAGCTAATACTTTGTGAGCGCATCGTCATGTTCCGGTAGAACCAACCCATTTAGATGCTACAGCGAATAGTAACATTTTAGTAAATATTTAGAATAACTTGGCAACGATTAAGTCATTCCCAGGGCTTATTGTCATTCTTTGTATATTGGAGTGACAGACAAGCTAACAGGTGGTAAGAAGCTACAGCAGCCCATGGTTGTCAGGTGGCAAACAACTTCTATCAAATATAGTTACAGGTGCGTTATCACCCCTGAGTACTGAGATGGAATGCCTCACAGCATGTAATTATGTTAGCTCCCTATACATTTAAAACCGGAAGACAACACTAGTTGTTATGCAGATTGGTAGAGGCAAGATAGGCAAGTGTACCTATTACGGTACCTATACGAGGACTCTTAGGCATTGAAGGATTCTATCACCTAGTAAACAAGATTTCCTAAAAAATTTCCAAGTGAAATCATTCTCTATTAAGCATATTCAGAAGGAAAAGCAAAACATATTTTCGAAAAACATTTTCTTTTTTTCCAATTGTCTCTGTAAATTCGACACGATATGAAATAGGTGACTGAAAACTCAATGATATAAACAAAATATATGCCTGTAGAGGTAGGCAGAGTTTACGGATTTTAATCTGGCATGACACATGTTCCTTTTTTTTTTTAAAGGATTTGGGTGAATTTGGCGTGTTCAGCTTCAATTATTTTAATTTCAGAAATGCAGTTATCCCTCCTCCATAACGCTGTGAGTGAACCAGTTCTAAATATTTATATTTATCACTGTTATTGCTGCCGCCATTGGGAACCGAAGGTTGGTCACCCGTGTGGGTAATAACAAATTCAAAACGAGTGTCTGTAACTTTAAACAGTCACGACTCTACATTGTAAAAAAGCTGCAATATAAAAATTACAAGCGTTCATTATAAGAATGTGTGCTTACTGTGAAACAGAAATTTTCTTTATTTGCAATTTAAAATGATTTCAAACGAAAAATACAGCAGAATTTTTACGTTCGATTGGTCTTAATGACTTTCATTTCTCGCCGAAAGATATCAGAATTCATTTTTACAAACGAGGTTATAAAAAATCACTAGAAAAGTAATCATTTCTCTCATTGTCGCGTATACTTACATTTATTTTCATAATAAAAGCCGGAGAAGACATTCGGAGGAATCATTAATGGGTCTATTAAAACATTTTTTATATTTAAATAAGGTGGCAGCACCTGAGAATCGCCCAAATACTTGTTGAAATTTCAACACAATGACTTGCTTCGTAGAATTGGGTGAGGCATAATTTTTATTATTAATATAAATATAAATAGTAGTAAACTTAATCCCTATAAACTGCTTGGCATATCATATTTGTTAAAGTTTCTCCCTGTAAGAGTTTTATTAGAGAAATATTTCGTCACGCTGCTCCAGTGCATATTGGCGGACTTTGCACAATGTTTATATTTCTCAGACTTGCAGGTTTATTGTGTAATCTATCTAACGATGTTTTTCTTCACCACTGAGAGCGTAGTAAATCAGAAATTTAAATAGCACTTAACAATAACTATGGCAACACAAACTTTATTATTCCAACACAGTTGACATTTTCCTATATCAACGGAGAAAAGTTATCGTTATGGATATCATTCGGTGTACTTACACTGTAAAATAAATACGTAAAATTAAATCACAATTCAATTTCCATTTATATTTATTATATTTTTATTTTATATTTTTATTTATTATTAATTTCTGAATTCAAACAAACAACAATTAAAATAATTCAAAATCATTTCAAGCGTTAATCGAAAGCCTTTTACCTTAACCTGATAATTGAAACACAGAAAATATTTATCGTACTCGAGTTTCCACAAACAATAGCGAGCGTATCAATTGTACTGAATATAACTGTGCAATTCACTAAACAGTTATTATCTTTCCATTACGAAGGGCGGCTTCCAACCATTCTATCAACTTAAACAGAATAGATGAATACAAGGCCAACCATGAGAACATGAGAATGGAAGCAACATTAAGCACTTTATAGAACTGAATACATCTTTATTTTTTCTCCTAAATTGATTAGTTTGATATTATTTTCAATGACGCTGTTAAAAAATGTAAGTTTCCTTTAAATTATTTTAATTGAAATGGGGTGAAAAAGGAGCTAACAGTTCACCTGATGTTAAGTGGCTACAGCAGCCTATGTGCTCCTGCAAACAACCTCCATCGAAAAAGGTGACAGGTAAATTGTCACCCCTAAGGACTAAGATACAATGCCTCACTGCCCGTAATTATGGCTCTCTGTACCTTTGATACTGGAAGACAACAGTAGTTGCACAGCTGTTTGGCGGTAGAGTGTAGTAGCTCCACTGCCGAGACCACAGCCCAGAACACTGCCCAGACCACCCAGGTAGAGATGGAGTCTACCACCAGAAAAAAAACTAATGACAATTAATTAATGAAACGTATTAATAATACATTTCTGAAACCTTATACAATCATCATTTAATTTTGATGTTGACCCTTCCTCTGACCACCCCAGTATCGGATAAACTGTCGAGAAAGCTCTTATTTAAAATGTTTTTTAATTTATTTAGCGAACGTATAAAATATAGTTTTTCTATTAGTCTACTACGACCAGTGATGACTTAAGAATTGAAACGTCGTATTTACTTAATTTAGTTGAATTAGTATGTGCCGGGGCTAAGATTCGGCTCTGCTGGTTCGATTCCCGCTTGGAACAAGTACTTGTTTGACCTACAGATAAATGTACCAGGTCCGAGTTTTGGTGCAATTTTCTGCAAAACACCGCCACGATCAAGGAGATAATCCTACAACGAGGAAAACTTTAGTTTTTAGATAAAAAAAATCTAAGAAACTACTAAACAGATCACTGGTTTGGAGGGCCAAATCTAGGCTAAAAGGTACATCTGTATCCGTGAAAGAGTTCTTGACTAAGTCACGGCAGACGGTTTTCGCCAAATCTAGACAGCATTTTGGTATGAAAGCATGCTGGACACAGGATGGCGTAATAGCGGTGAAAACCACAGACAGTTCCAGGCATAAAATCACCACAATGGACGAGCTGAACTCCTTAGTGTTGAGATACCCCAAGACGGCAGCGAAATCCTCAGTAGTGGACAAAAGCATCACCGGGAGTTCGCTTTCATCACGCTTGATCTCAAAAGCACGCAAGTGACTACACTTTGATTGTTCGTGTCAGAGGATTATTTCGTAGTTTGGTAATAATACATTGCATAGCAATACAACTAGTACATTTGTGCCTAATTACTATCTTATTTACGTTCTATGCGGTGCTTTGTCCAGGTTGTTTCTCAGTTTCAACTAATTTCATTAAATTTATTTGCTAAACTTTGCTACCTAATATGAACTTATTAACTTTTTTTCATATTATTACTTTGTTTTTCCTTTTTTTCTGATATTTAACCATGTTTATGCTTTTGTTTTCATTAGTAATAGGTATTTAAAATATCATGTTTCTCGTTTGTTGATGTTTAACTTTATATAAAAAGTACTTTGTGTTAATTATTAAGGTCATATGTCCGAACAGCTAAATTCACTTGCAATATAATTTAAAGTTGTATAAAATTTAAGATATTTTGGCGTGGACCGTTTTTGTTCTATGGTTATATATTTTTAATTTTGTTTTCGTTAATATTTTTTTTCTTGTAATTTTTTTTCCTGTTTGTCTTAAGGTACAAATTTTAGGTATTATTTAATTGTGCGTGTATGAGCTGGCGGGTGGTGCAGAGATGGCGGTGTTGCACCCACCCTCAAGTTATATATTTATTTTTAATTTTTAAATAATATTTTTATAATATTATTTTAGTTATACTTTTGTTATTTATTCTTATATATTTTATTTATTATTATTTACATCTACTTGTGATGAGTTCTGATGATGATTCTTTTCTCTCTGTCAATGAATCTGCTACACTGTCAATCAATGACAGCTTCTGTTCTGCAACTGATACACTCGGTGATTTTGTTCGTCATGCGTTCGACCAACCTCGGTCCTTATTTAACGTATGCCATATCAATGCACAAAGTGTGCCCAGTCATTACAGTGACTTGATTGAGGGTTTCTCTAAAGCCGACGTTCATGCCGTCCTGATTTCGGAGAGTTGGTTCAAACCCCATCTTACTACTCTCGACCACTTATCCCCTCCCAGGCTTCACACTAATCCGCAATGACCATCTCGACAGGAGAGGCGGTGGTATTGCTATATATCTTCGCAGCGACTTCCCCTATAAAATCCTAGCTTCTTCCTCTCCTTTTTATTCCGCTTCGGCAGAGTTTCTTTTTCTTGAAGTCTGTGTAAAAGGAGCTAAATCTGTCGTGGGTGTTGTCTATTGCCCACCTTCAGTTGACTATTTCTCCAGTCTCGAAACGATTCTGGAATCTTTAGGGTCTGAATACTCACATCACATCATCATGGGCGATTTTAATACTGACCTGCTAGCTCCGTCCTCACCTCGTTCCTCTAAACTCCATCAAATTGTCGAGTCAGTGGGCTTCCATATTCTTCCCTTACAAGCCACTTACCACAACACTAACGGGGAGGATACCTTGCTCGATTTAATCCTCACCTCAAACCCTACCCTTGTCGCCTCTTACGGGCAACACTTTGCACCTGGGTTCTCCCACCATGACCTAATTTTCCTCTCATACATTCTAAAAACTCCCAAATTACCTTCTAAAATCAGGCTCATGCGTTGTTTTGGTCGCATGGATGTGGAGAAACTGCGTAAGGATGCTTCCGAATTGAGCTGGGATAATGTTGTTACAGCCTCCACAGTGGACGAAAAAGTAGGTGCATTTAACGACACTATTCTTCGACTATATGATACACATGCTCCTATTAAAAGAGTGAAGCTCCGGCGGCTGCCTGCACCATGGATGACAAACGGGGTTCGTATGGCAATGAGACGTAGGGATCGGGCTTTTCGCAAGTTTAAGAAAAATCGAATCGAGGAAAACTGGATCTTATTTAAAGCTGCAAGGAATCGGTGTAATCAGATGATACGCAACGCTAAACGCCGACATATTCTTAATAATATTACTTCTTCTTCCCCGGCTGATATTTGGAAGTTCCTTAGGACAATGGGAATCGGTAGACAGCCATATTGTGAGCTCCGTGAAACAATTGGTTTGGATGACCTCAATCGTCATTTTGCTTCTCACACTCCTATGGATCACCAAACTAAGTGTCACACAGGTGATCACTTAATGGGTTTACCTCGTTTCAATATCGATCTTTTTAACTTCTCTTGAGTTGCTACGGATGAGATCAAGAAGACCATCCTTTCCATCAAATCTAATTCTGTGGGCTACGATAACATCGGTCGTCAAATGATAGTTAATATCCTGGACCATCTCCTGCTTCCTATTTCTAACATCATCAACTTCTCCCTAGATTCTGCTTCTTTTCCTTCACTGTGGCGCAAAGCCTACGTTATCCCCCTGCCTAAGACCCCGAATCCTTCTCTAACCAATCACTTCCGTCCTATATCCATTCTTCCCTTCATATCGAAAGTACTTGAAGCCTGCGTGCACAAGAAGCTGTCTCAACATGTCTATCAAAACAGTTTACTTAGTTCGATGCAGTCTGGTTTGAGACCAGGTCACGGTACTATTTCTGCGCTCCTCAAAGTTACTGGTGATATTAGAGCTGGCATGGAGGATACGAAGGTCACTGTGCTGGCCTTGGTTGACTTTTCGAATGCTTTTAATAACATCAGTCACGACGTCCTACTATCTGTCCTTTCCCATTCTATGATCTCTCCCAAGGCACTGGAATGGTTCTCAACCTATCTTCGAGAGCGTCAGCAGTCGGTTCGTATCGATGAGGCATTCTCTAGTTGGTGCGACATATATGCTGGCGTTCCACAAGGCGGAATTCTATCTCCTTTATTATTTTCATTATTTATTAATCTCATCACCCAGCATCTTCAGTGTGCATATCATCTGTATGCCGATGACCTGCAGTTGTACTCACAGGCAACTGTCGATTGTGTAGCTAGTGCGGTGGATAAGGTTAACAGGGACCTAGAATATATTAAGAGCTGGTCTGATAAGTTTGGTTTAACTGTTAACCCATCTAAGTGTCAAGCTATAATATTAGGTAGTTATCGGATTCTGAGGAGACTGAATACAGCAGCATTATCTGCGATAATTTTTAATGGCTCTGTAGTAGAATTGTGTCCTTCTGTTAAAGACCTTGGCCTACACATCGACTTCACTCTTAGCTGGCAAAATCAAGTCAGGAATGTCAGCCAGAAAGTCACAGGTACCCTAAGAACTCTCTATCGCCTGAAAAATTTTCTCCTATCCAAGACTAAAATTACCATAATTCAAACCTTAATTTTTCCTCTTTTCTATCCTGAGGTCTCCTACTGCTCCTTCCTACTTGTCTTCCTACTTTCGTTACCTTTTCTCAAACCATGAGAGAACCCTAAGTTCGTCTAATAATCTCCTACTCCAGTGTCCCTCACATGCTTTGTCCATTCATCCTTTCCTGTTCAATCCGTACTTCTTTGGAATGCGCTCCCACTCGAAATCAGAGCGGCTAACAGTCGGTACATATTTAAACAGAAAGCTAAGGAACATATCCTTAAAAAAATGGCAGAAATATCTCAGTAATAGTCTATTTTTATATATGTTTAATATTTAATTTATTAATATATTTAAAAATTACAAATGTATGTACGTACGTGTGCTTGTATTTATTATTATAAATGTATTTATTATTGTATGCGTATTAAAATATTGCATGTACATATAGATTTACATTTATTATATATTTTTTTTTCCCTCTCTAATCTATCACCTACACCTACTTCATTTCATATCTGCATCGTGCAAAGGTTGACTGGTAGCGAATGCTTCTGGCATTAAGTCCGCCTATATACATTTTCATGTATATGAAGTTAAATAAATAAAAACTAAAAAAATATTACACAAAGAATAAGTAGAGAAAGTAAAAAATTATAAATTACATAATAACACAAAATACTTGCAATTTTTTTTAACTGTTATCAGACCAAATATTTATTTCAAAACAAAGGGGTTTTACCCAGAAGTAAAAGGATACTTACAACTCAAAGGCCATTTGTCTGCAAGCATTTTAATTTGAAACATTGCTTATGTTTAAATATCTTAACTTGTACTAGTCGACCAGATGTTTCCATATTAATTCCATATTCAGTCAAAAGTTATCGAATCGATATTTGTAATGAACGTGCCTAAGTTTAGAAACAGACGTTATTGTCCTTTGTTCTTTAGTTCAAGAAAAAACGTTGTTGTGTTTGGAAGACGAACTTTGTGATTCAATTCAGGAAAAGCAACCAAACCAATGTTTAGAGGTGATAAGCGATAAGTTTATAAATATTTGTTTACGTATCTATATACCTATCTATATGTAATATTCGAGCCTGTTACCCATGAGGATAAGTAGGGATTACAGTGCTTGGCGTATTAAAGGCTTTACTCTCATTCGCCTCTTACTACACCTTTGAGAGGAATAATTCTTTATAATTCTCATAAATATAAGGTGATAACAATGGAATTTCAATACATTCAGGTTATGACATGTGAAGGGTTAACGTTTTACAATAACAGAAAAAGTCCTAAGTCGATGATATTTATTCCAACAAAGGGGTTTTAAATCGCCTAAGCACGGTAACATCCACACCGTTTGGCAAAGTAAGACCGTTAGTTAGAACGATATGAAAATATCTCTTGAGAAAAAACCAATAAGAAACTTTAAAATCAACGACTTTATAAAAAAAATACTCTTGTTACTTCTTTTCATATCATATTATGACATTCTATGATGAAATTAAATTACAATACATCAAATACGAACCCTCCTTAGAATTATAATCGGACAATTATCATCAACAAAATTTCCGCCTTATTCAAGTCCACTGCAGCACAGGCCACTCCCAAAAAGCGCCAGCAAAAACTGACATACATTTCTTGAAAGGTTTTTCCATACTCAGCTCGCTAGCGGGTTGGTGAGAGTAGTGCCGCTGCCCTCTCGCTAGTGATGCAGTGAGCAGCATCTCTAGTCTGTTGCATTTCATTTAATATTCGAAAATATTTGGCTTCAATTGGTATACAGAGACTCATTCGTTTATTCACCAGGGAGCACCACATAAGTGCTTTTGGAGAAAAATATATCTTTCTCCTTAAGTTAAATCGTTTAAGATTTTCTTTTGTTGGATTTTCACTTGTTAAGAAGTAAAAATATTAATAGCCGATAACAGTAAGTGATTTTAATATCTGCATTTACTTTATACTTCACTGTATCTTGTAAAAGTTAACCACGGGACATACACTCGTACTTTTAAGTAGCAATGCTGCGAATGATAGATTTGCACACCACGCTGCGTAAGCGGGTTGGTGAGCACAGTGCCGGTACCCTCGCACCAGCAATGCTGCTCCCCATTCGCTTCCTATGTATTTGGCTGCGGTAATATAGAACAGAGTTTCCCCCAATCAGTCGGTCCCCAGAACACCGTGTGTTAGACAAGAGGCTGCATCGCGTTCAGGTGAGGATGACATTTGGAGTAGAAGTTAGTACATTCTCCCTAACATTTGCATTTGCTTTTGCGAGTACAATATTATAAAAGAGTTAATATTATAACTCATGGGACAATACATAATAAAAATGAGATTCACGGATACTTCCAGTGTGCGTTTTGCAAGCTGAATTACTGGAGCAAAGTTTAGACAAATGCTAGTTTAGACAAAACGTAAGTACTCCAACAGGACATAGGCCTCATAGGAAAGAGTTATAGCTTCCCGGCTCACAGGCTTGGATAATTCAGTTCTGGTATACTTGCGGTCATAATTTCACTATCTAACGGAGGGCAAGATATCATGATTATTTGATCGCCTTTGACTGCACCCACGTGATGAGAAAAGGTGGCAGATTCTCTTAAGCTGTAGCAGCTATAAGGCGACCTACCACTAACTAGGTATAAATATTTGTATGTATATTGTATGTATGTATATGTAGTTACTTATTGTGTGTAAAAATAATCTTGACGTTGTCGCATTTTCAAAATGTCTGCTTTCCAGCGCCAACTCTTTGACCTCTATACGAAACACACCACACATTATTACATTATTTTGTTCTCTTCTGAAAATGGAAAGTCATGAAAGAATGTTTTGGAGAATCGGTTCAGTTGTTCTAAGACCTAGAATTGATGCCAATGTGTTATCAAGGTGGCAATGAGATTTTGCCAAATATCGATTAGAAAGTTGATGACTGCAAATTTCCCGTACTTTATTATTCTTCTGTGGTGCAAAGGAGCTGGTACAAGCGTTTGATAATTGTGTGTCAGGTTACTTACTCCACTTACCTTCGTACGAGGAGAAAAAAAGGTGCAAATTAGTTAAATGGCTTTTTTAATGTGAAATGTCTGCACTCGTCTAGTTGTTATTTCGAGCCCGCCATCGGAAACAGCTGGCGAGATGCGACGCGCAAAACAAATGAACAAATAATGGCTGCGCATTTTTGCGGAAAAAGCAGCGGGGTGCGCCGGTTGCCTAATTTGTCACAGTCCCAAAATGTATACCGTAATGTTATCGTATGAAAATTAAGACGAAAAAGAAACGCAGAAAAGTGAAGTACATTTGATAAGTAGTTTATATAATTTAAAAAAAACCGATAGGAAACTTTCATAAAAAATGAACCGCAAATTCCTACTAATAATAAAAATAGACAGCACAGCATTAGTAGAACCCCTAATTAGCGTTCCACCATGTCTGTATAATTCCCGGACCAAAAAGCCGGCAGATATTGAAATTAACACGAGTTGATCGTGGCAACTATGTCGATAGCCTCGTTCTTTAAAGTCTACGTTCTGCGGTTAAAAATAATAAAATTAAAAAACGATTGACATAATTTTATACATTAAATATTCAGCCAAATTAGGTTACGCTAACTTCATAATACAAAATTATGAAGTTAGCGAATAAGTAAATTACAAAGTTGAGAAACTAGCAATAAACAGCTACAAGAGGCAAATATTTAAATTAAAAAAACGCAAACGAGTTTTCTCTAATAAAACAGCGTAAGTTAGTTTTTCTCCTTTCGATACATTGACGCTGTCTATTAAATTCATTGCTACGGTTTGGAACTGTGCATAGACTTTCTGCAAAAACATTATAATAATATCTACCGAGATTCGCTACTTAAAAGTTTCTTTGATTTCGGCAAAACCAACATAATTCAGTTGCGTTTTAGCAAAAAAAAACACTAGTCAAGTGACCTGTGTAGTTTTTGAAACCGCCCGCCTTTTTTAATCCGTTAAATGAAAAGACGTAACATTTATTGTAGGCTAATAAATTTTGTGATCTTAAAAAAGTTTTGATTTTATGCCAAATTTACTGCTTCCTCATTTTTTTCAAGCTTGTAACTAGCACTGTGTTTTTGCCGACTGCTATTGGTTGTTTTATTTCTTAAATAATAGAACATAATATGTCACTTTATTTAATAATTTACACACAACACAAACTACATAATATGTCAAGGACCTAGTCACTTTGGAGCATATTTTTAATAAGAAAGGGAGCAAATAGATTCAGTCGCCTCAGTACCGTCTTTTACAGCATAGCATAATGATATTTATAGAAACATGAAACAAATGATGATTTTAAATTGTACTGAAAAAAAATATTTTTTACATGTGCTGTTTACGCAAAAAGCTCTTCAAATATCAAACAATATTATTATCGCTTTAAATAACGGTAAAAGCCAAAAACAGCATGATGTATTTTATACTGTGTACAACCATTACATGGAAAAATCCATTATACGTAATGAAGCGATAAATACATTGTATTGTGGAATTCTCTTTATATGATTTGGTCTCCCCAGTGCGAGGCGTTGATTGAAACGTACAAAGCATTACCTTTGCCGTTTATGTTTACCTAAATCCCGTTTAAGCAACTAAAGATCGTACGCCTAGAAGTGGCATATTTTGCAAAAAATATGTTGATAAATCTCGAATACTTTGAAAAGTTAAGAGTGTTTTTGGAGCAGGAATTAATCCGCCACGTTCTTCCAGCGCGGGTTACAGGACTTCACATGTTCACAAAATATTTGAGCTACGCTCAGCCCCAAGATACAACTGAAAAGACTGCCGAAATAAACTTTTACTGAAAAAAGGATATTTAAATGGTTCTTAAATTTAAGTACACAGAGTGCCGCGCTTTTAAATGGTTATAAAAATCGATAATCTGAATATACTAGTTGCTAGTTCCACCTGTGTTGTCCGCGTGAACTATAACTCACATAACATAGTATCTAACCTTTTTTGTTTGAGTACTATCTAATATATGAATGAAAATGTAAAGTAGAAACCGTCAAATTTCATACTGTGGTAAGAATCGGGAAGAGTTCGCACACCATTTGAACCTTACATTTTTTTCTTACTGTATCACATACAAACTTTATGCCAAAACCTTATATTATATTATATATATTAATACCTTTAAGATATGTACGAACTCGGTATTTTTTATGGGAAAGGCAGCAAACGAGCAAGCGGTTCACCTGATGATAAGTGATTGCCGTCGCCAACGCACCTGCAATACCACAGGAATTGCAAGTGCGTTGCCGGCCTATGAGTATTTGGGGGAGGGGGTGAGGGCCTGCGGTTACCTCACTCACTGAACGAAACGCAGGAGCACAAGATGCCTCTACTTTACGCCGGTCGATTCTGCGAGGTCGCGGTACTATTCCGGCGAAGCCGGCCCATTCGAGCAGCAGCAAAAGCCGCCGCTAGGCACTACCACGTACAAACGTGCTGGCGGTCTTAGTAATATCTACCAACACCTTTCAAATGCAAAAAATTCGAACAAGACACAGACTTATAACGGGCAGCAGTGTTTAGACACGCTGGGCGAAGGCGTCAGATACTGCAGTATCCAACCCGTCTGCTAAGCGTTACCGTTATGGAAAATCTTCTCATTCGGACGGGACTAATTGCGACGGGAAAAATTTCAACGAAATAAAGTCATAGTCATTTATCATTTCATAAAAAAATTTAAAACGTTTAAAATGTATTTATATTTTCTTGTTTTCACTATGAATGTGAAAATCATTGAAACAAGTTATGAGAAGTATTTGAGTCGATTTAGTATTCTGTGTGAAAATATTGCATATTATTATGAATGTTATTGCAAACACACGACGGTCAATTGAATTGAAATTTATAGTCCATTAAGTACTTATTCTGTTTTACGAAAATAAGTACAGATTTATTTTTATATTTCAAACTTATATTATTACGTCGGTTTATTGAGATATATACTCGTCTGTTTGGGAGATATATGTAAATATAAATATGTATACATACATAAAATACAATAAAATTAATAAATTTACTTGAAATATATTATAATTAAAATACCAAAAGTAATATAAAATAAATAAATAAATTATAACCTAACCAGACGGAAGCCCTCAGCAGGGGAGACCAGACGGCCGAGGGTTAGGGAGAAAGGGAAAGAAACCGGCGGACGATGCGAGCGGTATCAAGTAGCACCGCTTTCTGCATTTGAGCTCGGAGCGGTTATTACTTATATTTCAAACTTATTATTATTATTATCTAAAATCTTCCGATTCAAATGAATCAAAAATCAAGATTTACAAGTCGCTAATGTCACTTCTAGTTTACAATAGTTCAATTGGTTAGGGAGATGGCAAACAATTAGCTTGTGCGCTAGGAAGCGGAGGTGACTCGATCAACATTGCTTCTGGCAAACTGAATAAAGACTTCTTTTTACTTTTTATCCATATCTATAATATTTAGACGACTGATTATTATAAAGTAGACCACAACAATCCGTTTTCGAAAACATATTTGATATTAGTTTTATTTCGTATACTTCTTGGTTTTCTGTTAGAGAAGTCATGTGGTGAAATTAGGAATTAACTTGTGTCTTGTGTCATCATTATCATAAACATCATTGAAATAACAAATAATCTGACTTTATGCATGAGTTCTATTGGGTTGCGGTTCTTTCCCGGTCTGGCGGATATCTAGATGTGCTAGTAATATGAATATGAATAGTAACTTATACCTAATACTAGGTTGATCAGAGGTCTAGAATAAAATAAAGTAAAGTGGTCTTAGAGTAAAGTAGTCTTTCAGAACTAAAAAAATTACCTGACCACTTTTCACCAGAGTTGGTTTGGGATAACGTGACAGGCCAACGATACAAATCGTCGATAGGTTTAGAACAATTCATCGTTACGAGCGCTCTACATAGGTGATCGAGCTCCAGTCTTCTGATTCGGAGGGAGAACCACTCGACCATCGTGGCTACAATAACTGCTGCTAAACTGAGGATCTAGCAGCGTGGCTCCACCTGTTGTTATTAATTTGTAACGTAACCACAATGTCGAAGTTGCAATATCATAAACAAAATCTTATCGGCTTTTCGAAGCATGAAAACGCAAGTGAATTTTTTTTCTTACTATGAGAGTAACTATTCATTTTCACTACATAGAACTTGATTTAACCATAAGAATAATTAAAGAATACGTTATAGTTATACATCGAGATCAGTAAACGAAATTCTTCTTAATCATCTGTCCGTCAATAATCCAGTGCTGGATAACTCTCCCAATAGGACGAGGTGTCATAATCACCACGCGTGGCAGGCGCATTCCAGACACCTCGCACCTTTGACACTGCTGCCCATCATCGGTTTGCGTATTCAATTATATTAGTAGAGCTGTCATGTGTCGGATTGCTTTTGACTGATCCCCGACTCGACTATTACGATACCCGCTAGAAAAAACTGAATAGCGGATTTTCTTATACCAGGACTAAACCTTAAAATCATTACAAATAGTTGAACGTAATAGGTTCACAATGAATAATCATGAAATAATATAAATAATTGGTTATGTATATGCTTTGTAATATATTTGTTAGATCACAGTATGCGTATACAATATCTATCTATAGTTTCTTTGCTTTTTGACATTGAAAATATCCAGTATGTTGATTTTTTTCACGGAAAAATATTATGAAAGGAATTGTCATTTACGCAAGATATACATTTACAGTATACGTCGTACGTGTTCGCGCAAACATTGCGACACTCGTCCTTTGCATCTCTTATCCGATAAAACGGCTGTCCGCTACAATCAGAGAAAAGAAGGAAATACAGCTTCATACACCATGTCTGTTTAAAAAATAGAACTGGCTCTTCGAGATTTTTAAATTTCCACGTTTCAAAAACCAAATGAAAGCCTCTCATGTGCGAAGCATTTGTTAATTTATGCACTATAAAGCATCTAATCGTGTAATGTAACCAAATGTAATAACGTGTATTTACAATTTTTTTGGACAACTCAATAGCAAATTTTTTTTAACCTTAAAAAAAGGTAATTTTAAGAGCTCGAACACGCGAACGGACTATTTCTAAGACCTTTTTTCTGATATCACAGTGTATCTACAGACATTTTGTGGACTGCAAAATTAAGGATATTTGTAATCTATAACTTTTATTATTTTAAAATATTGACGACTAAGTACTCTACTAGCTAGGACTAGCTTGCAGACAATCTCGTACTGGCAAACGTAGTGTAAGACGACCTATGCAGGCGGATCGTGATCGTTATTTGTGGCAATGTTTTGGGAGAAGCCTATGTTCAGCAATGGACTTATAAATGGCTGAAATAATGAATGTGGAAGTGGTAGGACTCTCCCTTCAGCACGATTTAACATAGTTCGCGATCGGAGCCTCGCCTACAAGCCTCGTACCTTAAATTCTGCTCGTCTGTGCTGTATTCTCGGTCTAGACTTTTGTGAGATAGTTAAACCGCCGTTTGACGGATGTCATGAGATTTTCAAAGGCTTGTCTTAGTCGATTCTTACGACACCCTACACTCAACAATTTCTTGTTTTAAAATTGTATCTACTTATATTCTAAAAATAAGAAAAAAATATCCAAAGCCTGGGGTTTCAGAGGGAATATATCATCCCTTTCTTCAAATGCCAACCTGTGGACGGAAACCGGTTTCTCACAGTGGGTGAACGAACCTCTGCCGATCGAATTACGACGGTGTATCCAGTAGTTTTCAGAACTCAAAACCCACAGATTAATGGGGAGCAGCACTTAATTTTGCTAGCGCTTTCTGGCATCTCCAACCTAATTTCAGCGGTGGACTAAAATAAGCTGATAACAAAACAATTATATTCTATTCTAATCTATATTCAATAAAATACAAAATTTTTATAACATTGCATTTTTTATATATTTAATTAATATGCAATGATGGTAATGCTTTGGAAAAATTTATTAATATAAATAAATTACATGATTAACCAAGTACACAGCTTTGTGAGATAACAAAGCTTGATTAAATTTGGTTATAAATGAATCTATCTTGCTGTACAAAACGTTTAATGTTAGTTTATTGGCAAGCAATTTCGCTTACTAATAATTAGTGAGAATCTCAACCTAAACCAAACTTTTATTTGATACTAAGTGATAAGGGCGCTCGCCTTAATTTCGTCGTACGCTTGTACTTTAGCTCTCTAGAGTTGCGTTCCAGAGGGCGACACCAATAAAAATAATTATGCATATGGAAAACATCAAGTGGAAATTAATAACTAAGCATTATAGTATTCTCGCCTCTAAGCCTGAATATTTTCACTGTCATATACTAGACACAAGCCCCAATGTGACTCTAAGCACTATCTATCATGCCTATTTTTGTAGTAGTGTGATATTCTAATGAACGCTGTAAATATAACATGTTATTGAAAAAAAAGACCCCGGAGTTTCTTGACGCTTTTTCTCTGGGAAGGCTTCTTTGAACCGATGGATTTCAACGTTCATTAGTGCTTAAAATAAACCTATATTTGTACGGAAAATAGTTATGACTTTAGCTCTTAATTTCATTGGTTTCATATGTCGCTTTATACCACAAACAACAGTACAATTATATAAACTACCATCAGAGGTGTTTTGTTTGTTACCTGAAATAATGGAGTCTTCAAGAAAAGAGCTTATGTAATTTAAAAGACTAGCAAGACTATGTGATGATTACGCTCACTCGTTTGTCCTCTTGGAAATAAAAAAAAAGAATTCATTTACTTACCAATCATCAATGATAGAAGTGCAGGCAACATTTTCGTTGAATCTGGAAAACAAAACCAAAAAATTATGAATATGTTTCTAGGAGATTTATTTTTATTACATATGCATGTACGTCTATCACGATATATGTGTAGACAGTGATTATGAATTTCTATTTGAAAGGATTTATCACAGCCAAACAGTCTTCCGCAACACACTTTTCGCCTCTTCGGGAGATCGAACGTGACCGGTGCTGCTTCCAGAGATTGCCATGTGACTTACCATTCCACTACTGGACATGGCCCGCTCTCATTCGCTGGATTAGCGACAAGCATCACGCTTGGCGGGTCATCGGTTCTGTGTATTTTTGGTCATTATATTATCTTTGGCATTTCAAAACAACATATGTGGCACAATACTATTTTAAATAAGGCAAAGGTGATCTATTCCCTCTGACACCCAGCAAGATATCTGTATAAACCTACATTCGTCTAATATATAGTCACCTACATCTAAGGTAAGAGGGAAAAGACAAACTTTTTCTCAAAATGCTTCCACCTTGCTAGCTAACAAATGAAACTCTGGCGACCGAATGATAAAGAAAAATCCATCCGAATTTACCGTCACTGAATCCCACAGATTAGTGATGGGGAGGGGTACCGGCACTGTGCTCAACAACCCTTTCAAGAATTGCATGTCTACTTTTGCTGGCGTTTTATTGGATAGGACTCAGTTCCGCATTGAACCTAAATACGAGTACACTGATAGGAATGCCATGAAAAAATCCACAAACGCTGACATGCCAAGCACGGAATTTGCTAATACTCACTACGTTGGGCAGGCGGGTGGCTGGGCTCAGAGTGATACCCTCGCGCTGGAGATTGAGGAGAGGAGAAAATTGAGGTTGATTTTTTAATACCAACTTTATAAATTCAGTGGTGTGCCAAAAACCATGGAACAACCAGAAAATCGATACCAAGTGGAAATTAATAACTAAGCATTATAGTATTCTCGCCTCTAAGCCTGAATATTTTCACTGTCATATACTAGACACAAGCCCCAATGTGACTCTAAGCACTATCTATCATGCCTATTTTTGTAGTAGTGTGATATTCTAATGAACGCTGTAAATATAACATGTTATTGAAAAAAGACCCCGGAGTTTCTTGACGCTTTTTCTCTGGGAAGGCTTCTTTGAACCGATGGATTTCAACGTTCATTAGTGCTTAAAATAAACCTATATTTGTACGGAAAATAGTTATGACTTTAGCTCTTAATTTCGTCGTACGCTTGTACTTTAGCTCTCTAGAGTTGCGTTCCAGAGGGCGACACCAATAAAAATAATTATGCATATGGAAAACATCAAGTGGAAATTAATAACTAAGCATTATAGTATTCTCGCCTCTAAGCCTGAATATTTTCACTGTCATATACTAGACACAAGCCCCAATGTGACTCTAAGCACTATCTATCATGCCTATTTTTGTAGTAGTGTGATATTCTAATGAACGCTGTAAATATAACATGTTATTGAAAAAAGACCCCGGAGTTTCTTGACGCTTTTTCTCTGGGAAGGCTTCTTTGAACCGATGGATTTCAACGTTCATTAGTGCTTAAAATAAACCTATATTTGTACGGAAAATAGTTATGACTTTAGCTCTTAATTTCGTCGTACGCTTGTACTTTAGCTCTCTAGAGTTGCGTTCCAGAGGGCGACACCAATAAAAATAATTATGCATATGGAAAACATCAAGTGGAAATTAATAACTAAGCATTATAGTATTCTCGCCTCTAAGCCTGAATATTTTCACTGTCATATACTAGACACAAGCCCCAATGTGACTCTAAGCACTATCTATCATGCCTATTTTTGTAGTAGTGTGATATTCTAATGAACGCTGTAAATATAACATGTTATTGAAAAAAGACCCCGGAGTTTCTTGACGCTTTTTCTCTGGGAAGGCTTCTTTGAACCGATGGATTTCAACGTTCATTAGTGCTTAAAATAAACCTATATTTGTACGGAAAATAGTTATGACTTTAGCTCTTAATTTCATTGGTTTCATATGTCGCTTTATACCACAAACAACAGTACAATTATATAAACTACCATCAGAGGTGTTTTGTTTGTTACCTGAAATAATGGAGTCTTCAAGAAAAGAGCTTATGTAATTTAAAAGACTAGCAAGACTATGTGATGATTACGCTCACTCGTTTGTCCTCTTGGAAATAAAAAAAAGAATTCATTTACTTACCAATCATCAATGATAGAAGTGCAGGCAACATTTTCGTTGAATCTGGAAAACAAAACCAAAAAATTATGAATATGTTTCTAGGAGATTTATTTTTATTACATATGCATGTACGTCTATCACGATATATGTGTAGACAGTGATTATGAATTTCTATTTGAAAGGATTTATCACAGCCAAACAGTCTTCCGCAACACACTTTTCGCCTCTTCGGGAGATCGAACGTGACCGGTGCTGCTTCCAGAGATTGCCATGTGACTTACCATTCCACTACTGGACATGGCCCGCTCTCATTCGCTGGATTAGCGACAAGCATCACGCTTGGCGGGTCATCGGTTCTGTGTATTTTTGGTCATTATATTATCTTTGGCATTTCAAAACAACATATGTGGCACAATACTATTTTAAATAAGGCAAAGGTGATCTATTCCCTCTGACACCCAGCAAGATATCTGTATAAACCTACATTCGTCTAATATATAGTCACCTACATCTAAGGTAAGAGGGAAAAGACAAACTTTTTCTCAAAATGCTTCCACCTTGCTAGCTAACAAATGAAACTCTGGCGACCGAATGATAAAGAAAAATCCATCCGAATTTACCGTCACTGAATCCCACAGATTAGTGATGGGAGGGTACCGGCACTGTGCTCAACAACCCTTTCAAGAATTGCATGTCTACTTTTGCTGGCGTTTTATTGGATAGGACTCAGTTCCGCATTGAACCTAAATACGAGTACACTGATAGGAATGCCATGAAAAAATCCACAAACGCTGACATGCCAAGCACGGAATTTGCTAATACTCACTACGTTGGGCAGGCGGGTGGCTGGGCTCAGAGTGATACCCTCGCGCTGGAGATTGAGGAGAGGAGAAAATTGAGGTTGATTTTTTAATACCAACTTTATAAATTCAGTGGTGTGCCAAAAAACCATGGAACAACCAGAAAATCGATACCAAGTAGAATACAACTATAATATAATATTGTGAAACATTTTGGACTTATCCATCGCACAATAACAGAAATGAAAAAAGGACCCTCGGCGTAATCTCGTTTCACTCATACAAAATTATATGATAATATATTCAATAAAGTAAAGGAAATCGCCGGTCAATTGCTTCTAATGAACACCATTCAGTAAGTAGCGACAAACTTTTCACAAAAATATCGGGATCCAAATTGGATTCTATTTCGGTACCATACAAAATTATTACTTTCTTTTTGGCTAGAATTTTGATGATAGAATAATTCTAGAATTCATAAACCTTTATTTTTTTTACTAAATTTTTTATGTGACATGTAATTTTTTTACTATACCTGTAACTATATAAATGCATAATGATCAATTCATTAATCAAATTATAGTTCTTTTTTGTTTTTACTACGATATGTTTATCATTATCAAGTCGTGTGATGTCAGGAAAAGAAAATCTGCCATTATTTTTCATCTCGTGGGAATTCTAAGTATATAAGAACAAATTAATTTAAATAGATTTAACGTTAAAAACCTTTTGATTTTTTGAACCTATGATCAAAGAATAGCTACTAATTTTATCCTACTTAATATACGATTGGGAATGTTTGTATGTTTGTCGTTCAATCACGCTTAAAATACAGAACTTGTGTGACCAAAACATGGCAGAGCAAGTATTTTACTTTGGCAAGGTAAACCCGTTTTTCTCCTTAACAAAGGTTTGTAACGTTTGTTAGGTTTTATCCATGATCCAAAATTCAAGGATCTGAATTAATGGGAACCAAACTGTGGACTTCTAGAAATTAGTTAAATATAAAAATACGTGTTATTATCGGCCGTATCTTTTTATTGCACTATATAGAAGTAATTTGTTACAAATTAACTCATGGCTTGTTACCGATCATTACCATTACTGTATTTCTATTACCCATAGAAATAGTGATATTGTTTTTACCTAATTTTTTTACTATACCTGTAACTATATAAATGCATAATGATCAATTCATTAATCAAATTATAGTTCTTTTTGGTTTTTACTACGATATGTTTATCATTATCAAGTCGTGTGATGTCAGGAAAAGAAAATCTGCCATTATTTTTCATCTCGTGGGAATTCTAAGTATATAAGAACAAATTAATTTAAATAGATTTAACGTTAAAAACCTTTTGATTTTTTGAACCTATGATCAAAGAATAGCTACTAATTTTATCCTACTTAATATACGATTGGGAATGTTTGTATGTTTGTCGTTCAATCACGCTTAAAATACAGAACTTGTGTGACCAAAACATGGCAGAGCAAGTATTTTACTTTGGCAAGGTAAACCCGTTTTTCTCCTTAACAAAGGTTTGTAACGTTTGTTAGGTTTTATCCATGATCCAAAATTCAAGGATCTGAATTAATGGGAACCAAACTGTGGACTTCTAGAAATTAGTTAAATATAAAAATACGTGTTATTATCGGCCGTATCTTTTTATTGCACTATATAGAAGTAATTTGTTACAAATTAACTCATGGCTTGTTACCGATCATTACCATTACTGTATTTCTATTACCCATAGAAATAGTGATATTGTTTTTTACCTAATTTTTTTTACTATTATTCGGTAAATACTTCTTTTAAAGTATGATTATTACCAATTTTAAAACTTACTTTGTTAAAGGTCTTTTTTATATTGTTTCAAGATAACTAGCGTATTTGATTAGATTTGAGATTCACTGCAGTGACCAGGGTTTACATTCGCAATGGCCTATTATCAAATTAGTACGAGTGCCCTGACGATTAAAGTATCATGGCTCACACATATAATATGCATATCTTTTAAAACTGATCAATCATGTTTTTGTTGTTTCTCGACTGATTTCACCGTCAGCGAGGTGCATTTTAATTTATTTTATCTAAATGAAATTTTATTAAGTTTTGTAGCTTAATTTGTAACACGTAATGAGTATATTAATATTCATGAAATAAATAGTCATTAATGTAAAAATTGTAACCAAACGTACCTGGTTATGTATGATTCGATAACTGATGGACTTTGATGATAACTGACGTAGTTTTAAATAAGTATTTTCTCGATGTACTAATACTATTACTACTAGTAACAGTATTAGTACATCGTACTAATACTACTAGTATTGTGTACATACAAATTATGATTTATAAAAAAGTTTTTAAAGTTCCAAACGCGGACCGTATAATACATTTTTCATCTTAAACGTTAATACATTATTTTATTACATGAATAGAAAATATTGCTCATTAATTACGATTATATTCTGAAAATAAGGAAGTAAATAAAAAAATTAGGTAAAATGAATAACGAAATTAAAAGAAAAATTGGGTTACATATACTTATTACTAACAAAGATAATAAATCTAAAAAAACATCATTCCTCATAATGAATAATTTCTTTTCTTGCTTTTCAAGTAATATAAATTGTTACACCAAGGCTTCTCGTTATTTGTCATTTAATTAGTATAATTTAATGTATCTTCCTATCTAATGTATATTTCGTTTATTTAAAAAATTATAAATAGGTAATATCTATTATTTATCAACCAAATGCCGTAGTAGAGTATCAAAACAATTATACACGGGCACTGCCGGTGTTTCATTTATTTCCGGACTTTGGACTTATTAAAGTGTCAGACGTAAATTGCTGGCGGGAAAACAAATTTGACATATGGATTATTTGGAGTAAGACAGTAGGTAATTACCATTATGTCTGATTAATTACTTGAATTCGCTCGATGGACGGTGTTTCGTGTCTTGGTAGTCTGAATTTAACTATTTTTGTTTCAATCAATACGCGAATCTGTGCAGGCTATTTCCGTTTGCATAGTTATTTTTAAACTTCCCAATAAGGTGAATCATGAAGATTTTTATTTTTAAAAATTATTATCTACGTATAAAAATATAATCTACATACTAAATTTGGGTAAAACTTTATGATGGTAACGCTTATTGAATAAAATTCGATATATTTAAAATAAATTAAAAAGTCGTATCTTTATACATAAAAACAAATTAAAAGTAATAAATTCTTTCAATTATTATCAATTCTATAATTTTTTTTTATCAAATGAACGTAAATTTTAAAATTATAGCTGAATTAAATACCAGTTATATTAAATTATAAGGCAATACATAATTAAATAAATTATCTTAAATTTTCCTTAATTTACTTTGTAAAATTTTTAAAGTAAAATATGTAAAGATCTAAAACTAGTTAAATCATTTTCCAAATATTTTTTTCAACTTTAATTAATAACTCTTACCAAGTTTTTCAAGTAGTTGCAAAGTCCAAAAGCTTGAAAAACTTGTCTCCACACGAGCACGCCCTTATCAATTAAATAACGTTGAAAGTTTGTCTCATTCAGTTATGGTATACTAAAGCACTATTTAGAAAATTCCATAAAACTCGTGATAAAAGTAATTCGGCGGGAGGTCGTGTGCCGCTCTCCATGGGATGCGGGAGAGAGGCTGGGAGGATCGCGCGCGACTGAGCCTTACTGAGCGCTACCAGCCCGCGCTCTCGTACCTATTTTATATAAACGCTTTTATACCGATTTATATATTTCCCCGCACTCATACATATTTAACTTTTTTCCCATTTCACATCGTTTATTCGCCGTATGTGAAACGCGGGCAGCGTAGGTACGTTACGTATGTGTGCATGGCCGCCATTTGAACCGAACGAAACGAACGCTCGACTCTTCTATTTACGTGTTTTTAGAAAGGGTGAAGCTTTTATACCATTCCTTTCTACTACTATGTTGAACGCAACGCTGTGAATGCCGGACCGTGAAATATTTCTTTTCGATTTATGCGTTCCATTTTTCGTGAATCATATTTTTCGTCTGGAATCTTTTATCAATTTCTACATAGCAATAACTATTCCCATACGCATTGAAAAATGGCAGCAGTTTGCTATTATCCATTATATCCGTATATATTTGCGCATTTATATATATACATAAGCACAATAATGTCAGTCATTATACAACCTAATCAAGCGAACTCCATAAATATATATACATATACATATTATCTACTTAGGGTTGGCGGACTTCTCATGCTTATGAACATTATTTTTGGACATGCTGACTCTCGCGCTACTTTTAACTTTACGGAATAGGACATGGTTCTTGATATAAGCGGGATACCAATTCTGTCCGTATGTTTTTTTTTAAAATAAGATTGTAATAGTTAAAAAAAATATTCAACAATTTTCATTCCGAAACATTTGAAGAGGAAAGCTATATATAGCTAATACAGCTATTGCTATAAATTTTCTTAGCGAGTTAATGTCGCCCACATTTCAAGTTTGTAACAGTTGCAGAGAATGATCTGAGGGTAAACGAATAAAATAGCCAAGAAAATCGACTTTTCATCCATCATTATTTATGACACCCGTTCCATCGATTCCCGCGTACTGTCTACTGAGAATCGATTACCGACACGGTATTTAATAGTTTCATATCATGCACTCATCAATTACTTATCACATATTCGGCTCCATATAGAAAGTCTGCTTTAGATTTCCAAGATCAAGTAATAACAACTTATTCGAAAAACTTTAAAACGCAAAGACAATATCCCGGTAATACGTTGAATACTTCCAGGAAAGTGTCTTTCGAAAGTCCATTAGCTAAAAGGTAGAAGGGAAAACTTCCTGATAGGCTGGAAAATTGAGATCAAATCTTATCATTTCTTTTCATTTTACGTTATATACATACTTTTTAAATCAATTTTTTTTTAGGCATTTCTATGTATTCTCGTCTGGTTGGATTGTATATATAAATACGTATAGGTACAAATAATACCATAAAATAAATCATATTCAATGAAATATATGTAATAAAATTAAATAGATAAATAAAACCCAACCGGATGGAAGCCCTCGGCAGAGGATCCTAGACGGCCGAAGGTTAGGGTGAAACCGGCGGAAAATGCGAGCGGTATCAAGAAGCACCGCCTTCTGCATTTGAGCTCGGGGCGGTCCGCCACGGCGTCCCAGCCGCCTCAAATGTCCAGAGAGGCTGACTGGGATTAACCCATTCGCAGAGACGACGATCAGAATAATTTCAGTCGGCACACTACCCCACATGTCCTCGTGGGCCAGGTCTAGATTTTGTCTTCTTGTCTTTTTGGGCTTTCACAAGGTTCTGTGTTTGTTGGTTGACCAAAAATATCCTCGACGGTGCCCGGTCCATCAACACGATGTCAGTACGTTCGCATGAAACGTCCTGTTCGTGATAATGGACCGGTCCCAATAGAGCCTAGCGGGGTCATTAGCGAGCACGGTTTCCGGCGAGTATTTACAGTAAGGCAGTCTCCGATTTACGAGACCGTATTTCAGAGCGAGCTCCTGATGTAGAATCCTGGCTACTAGGTTGAGCCTGTGCAGATACTCAGAGTTAGAAAGCGCCGAACATCCGGAGATGACATGGCGAAGCGACTCCCCGGGACGGCGACAGGCTCGACCGATGTCGACGGTGCCATCGCTTAGGATGTATCTCCGATAGTCATTCATCTTAATAACCTGATGCTGTATCGCATGTAGACAGAGGCTGCGTCTCGGTTTCCCCAAGAGGTCACCGAAACGCAGCCAGTTAAGGAGGCGACGGTATCTACGAATAGCTCATGTAGAGCCTTGTAGAACTTTCCGTGGAGTCCCCTTCCCTTTCTCCATCCTTACCCCCGATCGGGTCTACCGATCGGAGAAGCTCTGTACTGCCGGGTCCTGCCGTTGGCCAACGATAGAGTAGTAAGCCCTTTATCACAACTAATGACGTCCGAATAGAATGACTCATCCGATCTCGCCAGGAAGTAACTACGGAGGCTGCACATTTCACAACTGTGCATGGCAAGGGCGCTTAAGAAGCCCCGCCCGCCTTGCTTCCGCGGAAGGTAGAGACTCATCACCGACGATCTCGGATGATGCATTCTCTGGGACGTCATAATGGTCCGGAATTTACGGTCCTGGGTGTTATGGTCGGTTAGAGTATATCTAAGAATACCGAAGGTATACATGAGCACTGGCATGACCCACCCGTTATACGCGCAAGCTTTATTTCCGCCCGACAAATCTATTTATTATTAACAATTATAAAAGAACCCCAACTGTTTTACTATTTTTTATTGGTATACAATCGAGAGAGCTTATTCTTTTATATTTTTAAAGAACATTGAAAATCCCAAAAGTGTATTAACAGACATTTGTTTTAAAATATATTTTTTTTTCTGCCATATCCATAGAATTTTTTAATAATCAATCGAAGTGGTGTATAAATGGAAGCTACACGTAACCTATGTGTCGCCTACGTCTCTTCTGGCCTGATTTATTTACTGTTTGTTATTCATAACGTAATATGTTAAATCATGAGTATCTAACAGCTGACGTTGTGTTTACATTCGACAATTACTTACCACAGTTTCGCGCCAAATTAAATACAAACACATACAATACATAAAATACTCGTAAAATACAATTCCGCGCTACGGTAAAGAAAGCGAACGAATGTATAACTAATATAATCATTATGGGCATGACGGACAGAATTTGTTACCTCATTTTATATTTCGGTGCCATAACAGTCAAATTAGAGAAAGCCCAGTAAAGTCTTATAGCTTCCGTCAATAACCATATAAAATATGACAGAGCTTAATTATTCTTTCTAGTGACGATCAGCGCTTATAACAGTCGCTGGTTTTGCAGACGCCAACGATAGTATGCTCAGTATCCCCAAGAGCATGGCAGTTAAGAAGAAAACATGTAAAAGAAAAGACTGTTTATTTATTATGCCTCCTTTTGTTATTCGTAGCATATTTGTTTATGATAATTGTAAATCATAGGAAACAGACGAAGAATAATAAAATATTCAATGTACATTCTAAATAACCTGAAGTTAGACGATCAAATATATATTTCTTTTGCCTTTCGCTCGATAAGTGAGGAAACCGCGAGACGATTTAAAATTATTCCGACGTTGGATTAAGCTGGTTGAGCGAACGTCTACGACGCGGCTACGACACGGTACGCTTGAGTGAGCCCGCCACTTCTGTCGTATGGGTTATGGGTATAAATTTTACCTTTGATATAATATTCCGAATTCACAAATGCGTAATTTGTTCTTTAAGGTAAAAACTTTTTAGTAATATTAAGCATAAACTGTCTACACTTTGATCCTAATTTTATGAACTGTCTACAAGTAAAGCCAGTGATGTAACTTAAATATTAATAATTTTAAAAATAATTATAACGCAAATATACCGTGACGAAAGAACCACAAAGTACCTACCTAATTAATACTAAGCCCCGAAAAAATGTTAATTAGACAAAAAAAAACTTGTGTAGCTGATGGAATAGATTACAGGTAACTTTAGTCTTTTTTCTTTATTGAAATAATTCTGCCAATGCCAAGTCAGTCATGGGTCTGACAAGTAAATAATTATTACTTCGATTAAGTTAGGTATGTACAATT
Organism: Bhutanitis thaidina; assembly: GCA_029286595.1. Classification (NCBI taxonomy): domain Eukaryota; kingdom Metazoa; phylum Arthropoda; class Insecta; order Lepidoptera; family Papilionidae; genus Bhutanitis; species Bhutanitis thaidina. The sequence goes on along the minus strand of JAGSMS010000028.1, from coordinate 4,639,504 downwards.
ACACGAAGGACTTCACTATGTACATTAAAAGACATCACCACTTAAGTACTTAGTGACCATCACAGAAATTTAATAATAATTTTATAACTATATTATAAGTACGAATAAAATCACACAAAATATTAACAAAGGGATTACAATTAACACTAGGGACAATGAGTATGGCATAAATACAGGACTCGGGATGAATTTACTTAGGAAGGATATAGTATAGTGAAAATAGAAGTTTAGGACATTCAAAGAACAGATGATTGGTAGACCCTACGTCTGGCACACATTCACAGATAAAGCTAATAGCGTAGGATGACGCTGTCAGCTTTACCCGCAACACTGCAGGTCGTCACTCAATCTAGTGGAAGGAAGTGGAAGAGTGCCCTTTCCCATGGATGCTGTAAGAGGCGACTAAGTCAGAAACGAATTGAAATCACATGCCAATATACGGGTGCATACCCGACTACAAAGCTCTCCACCCACCACGTTTTATTTCCCAGGGGGCGTAAAGTGAATTGCAAATTCGTAGTATCTACCTGCCCCTAGTGGTAACAACGTGATTTATATATATAGCTAGTATATAACAGTGTCTCAAGCATAGCTTACTAAAAACTTTTTACCGCTAATATGATCGCGTTAAATCTATTAATTGACATCGACAATGATGCAATAATCGATAACTTAGTAATGTTTTTGTTTAGCATCCCTACATCTAGCCCTTTCTCCGATCTGATCACTTATGCGTTGCATCGGATACGGTGACGGTGCATATGCGTTTGCGCGTACACTTACTGCACTATAATATATTCTGCGCAGTTGACAACTGATAAAAATAGTCTAAATTGATCTAAAACATCATCACTTTTATTTAAATTCCCATATCTAGTCATTTAGTGCGTAAAACGTTACCCGCTGTTATATTTTAATTAAATATAGAGAGATACTCGTAATTGTGCAAAACTAACAAATGATTTGGTTGAATTTAATTTTAACGTAGTGGCCCACAGGGTGAGACTTTTACTTCAGCTCTATTTTCTGTTACAATGTTTTGTTATTATCAGCCCGAAACTTTTACATATATTAATTTATATCTAAAAAGTTACATGTCGTTAAAAAAATAAAGAAAACTTAATAGAAATTAGTTGATTTTTCGTTGCGTTGCGATGTAGAGAGAAAGAAGGACGGAAAGCTTCACAAGCTAAACAAGCATGGGCGTATATACCTAAATAAATTAGTTGCATGTTTTGCAAGATGAATTTTGTTTCGATTTCAACTGCATGTCCCCGCAGCAAATACCATATAACATTATGCTATGGAAAAAACTAAAACATAACGTTATGCTATGGAAAAAACTATTCTAGCAGTTTCAACATCAGTCAGACTTCTTATTTTCCTCATTAGCAAGTTTCGATATATGGTGCCCCATTGAAGCTTCGCATTCACAGTTATTCCAAAAAAATAGTGGTATCCACAAGGCCTAATTCTTCCACATTTATGAGTACATTGGTACCTAAATTAATAATAATTAATATATAGGAGAATTACACACGTCATCCAGTTCTGAACAAGCATTAACCGAGTAATGGTAATGCTAGCTCTAGACTGAAAAAAAAACTGCAATAGTACTTTTTCTGCTGCACTGCTGCAGCTCTCCCAACACGAGTTGTGTGTTATGTGTTTGTATGTGCTTCTCCTACTAAAACTAATAAAACAGCCGTAAGAGGCAAACTCTCAAAAAATGCAAATGTATAGCAAATATATTTCTTCTTACCTTTTGCAGTTGTGAAGTAAGGGTTTGTGGCTCTTGGAGAGCAAAATCTTTAAATTGTATTCATTTAAGTTTTTGTTTGAAGGAAAGACACTATGATGATCGTTTATGATTCAACGTATTTCAGTGGCACGTTTGAGATTGGAACGTTTCGGTGTATGCTCTATCCCAAAATCTTTGTAACTTTTTATGTATAATTATCGTTATTTTGTATTGCTTAAAAAACTAATAATATTGTATATTGTTCATATTTATATTACACGGTATAATGTTTTTATATTAATTGGTTAAATCAATGAACTATTTTTGTCATGTGGATTATTTACGTCGTCGTGTGTTGTTGCTCATGGTTACACATAGAGAGTTGTCGCTTGATTTCCAAAATTATAAAGTATCATCAGAAAATATATGTAGTATTATATCATGTTTATTCCCTACTAACTAAGCCTGAAATACATCACACTATTGTCAAATATGATGTCCAAATAAGGTGAACTTAAATATATTATTGAGGCAGTTAGTTCAACGGACATTCCCCATAGATCCGCTGTTTTCTTAACTTCAGTGACAAACATTTTTACAATATATTTAAATTTACTCAAAAGTTATTATAAAAAACAAAAATGTTGCTTGTGTAATGTCTCAGCCACGGAAGGAGAACAATTTAGTGATATTGTAGTCAAAATTAGAATCGAATGCTTCCACACCATGGCTGTGTCTTGTCAGAAGAACTGCCATTGCGGTGATACCTATGAATACCTAACTGGACTCCAGTATAGGTTTAATAACACCAATTAAAGGGTATTTGTCAAAGTGTCATAACAATAGACTTTCTATTGTTGCAAACACGTTGTAAAGGCCTGCAACGCACCTGCAGCTTCTCTAGTGTTGCGGATGTACGTGGGCGTCGCTTAATTCTTACCATCAGGAGAGCCGCTTCCTCTTTACCCCTTTTTCTTTTAAGCAAAAAGTCAACATTTATTAGTTATATCTAGAGCCATTTGTACCTACAACAATATATGGTGAGTTTTAATCAGTCACTCAATCAGACACCGCACAAGACAACAAATTTTATTGTTTTCCATCGTACGTAGTACTCAAAAGCAGGTTAGATACTTAGTTTGTTACCCTAAAAAGAAAAGCAAAAACTTATTATTTCATTTATGAACGCGAAAGACAAATTGATAATTTTTTTTTTTTACTTTTCTGACTGATGAGTAATGAAACTCTACCTAATTTTAATTGTAAATAAAGAACCGTAATGCCTCTTTCATACCGATTATTTTTAAGCGTCTGCGACTGGCATCTCAAATGAGCTTTTTATTCAAATGAACGTCATAACGTCTCAGTAGCATTCGCACTTACTCTCTGTTAAAAATAATATTGGAGCTTAAGTATGAAATTATTTGTTTGGCCTATTTTACTCTACTGCTGAATATGGGTACTCGGCATATGAAAATCCATACTTACCACGCTGGGCAAGCGGGTTGGTGAGCGCAGTGACAGTACCCTGGCACTAGTAATTGTTGCTTCCCATCACTAGTCAGTGGGATTTATTTTTATATAGATTTTCCGCCAGTTTTATATTCTCCGAAAATTTAAAAAAACGTGTTTTTGGCATGATATTTCATTATGATACAACGGTATCATAATATAAACTTCGCAAAAAAATTTACTTACAATCCCTTTTTAGAAACAGTCGAAGCACACATTCGACATATAATTGCATACTCATCTTTAAAATGTCACATTGTTTGTTTTTGTATGTTGTCAATCCTTTGCCGATCTTTTAACACTGTAGGGTAGATGTTAATTATGATAATTCGCCCTCTTCCGGAGATGTTTTACCTAATTTGACTAAATAGTAATATTTGGTAATCTACGAATGTAAAAAATCGGATTGTATAAAGAATGTAAAGAATCCGACAAAAGACTTAAAAATCGAAGTAAATCGTGTGCTTCAAGATTTAGCATTTACAATGATTACTTTTAAAGTAAAGTTTTTTATATTTACATTACCAATTTTTTTTTAATATTTCATTATTTTCAATTTATGATATCTTTCTTGTATGTCTGTCTGTGTACTGTCTGTTTGGTATAAATTTTATAATTTATTTTAAACAAACTTTGCGATGAGCTGGAGACTTGAAACTTTTGAACATAGCTCAGAACTGGGTGACAAATGGCCCCAAATAATAAAAAACTGGACTTAACTGGACTCTGAAGTCTAACATAAGAAGTATCTACGTATTACAAGAAGGTGGTCTAATTAAAAGCTTAACTACATCCTTCCGACCGCCGAAAGGTGCTAAAGTGTTTACATTTTAACACTAATAACATAATCCAAATGTGTTAAATGCGAAAAAATATAAATAATAAATGATAGAGAAGGCGACATGAAGAATATATGTGTGGCTACTACTGCCCTGGTACTTTGATCTACACCGGATATGTTATTGTTACACTGTGGCCTGCTAAAACTGCATAAAGTAATCGGCACTTGAGTAGGCGGAGACAAACTTACTCGTGGGTTATTGCTGATTGGTCAGGCGAGCGGTTCGTACGCAGCTGATTGTTATCATAGTATACAACTATTGTCTCGCCTAACTCATTAATTAATATTACACAAGTACAGCTTGCGCTGCATAGTTCATTATTGTGAGGACATGAGTAAGAATATGAACGAGTCATTATCGAAGGCTGACCTTGCCGAAGAAATTAAGTTGGTGTTCCACCAAACCAAACTTTCTTTTTCAACGTAATAAAAGGAGGCCTGTGGACGATTTAAAGATTGAATTAGGAGCATTTAATATCTAATTTATGGTAATATTTATATGATAGTATAAATTTATAGGACAGTAGGTCTGAAAATAAAACTATTATTATTACAAACATTAAGAAGATGCCTTTGCTCATCAGAGGGGCGGCCACTTTTTTTATTTTTAATCTGTATAACTATTTTAATTATATTCTTGTTATCTAATGCATTCTTGGAAGGTACACCAATCGCGATTACGATGGTAGTTTAGTTATCACTGTTTTGTGAAAAGAATATTAGACCTCGTCGCATATAATAATTGTTTGAAAACATAAAGAATGAAAAGAACAATCACTACAGGCTTGACCCATTTACTGACGGATGTATGAAAGGTTGCCGCTGTGCTTTATTTCGCCAAAACGTATACCGGGGTAGAGCGCTTGACACATTTTTCTTCAATCACACATTCATTGGATTCTGTTTGGTTCGAATTTCCATAACAATCACGTAATTTCGATATCATCGTGAATAATTGGAGTGGCGCTACAAATAGGGCTAATAACAGTTCGGTCATACTAGGTGATAGGTAGATCACAAATACTCGCATAACACCTATTCGTGCCAAGGATGATTCGAGAGGCCATTGAATTTAAAAGTTATCCTAACCTAACCACTGTACGAATTAAAGATACTATATAGTAATTCTGCTTAAATAAAACTAAAAATCAATAACTAAAAACCTTATGGTAGCCAGGTTATCTACGTCATCAGGACGTCAAACACTTTAGTGCCCTCGTGATCACGTCATTAAATGCGAAAAAACTCGTAACTAATAGTATAATTTCAACACAGACACTTAATCATCGTCATCTTCTCGTAGTGTAGATAATGAACAACTTTCGAATACAGTCGGCAGTTGCAAACAGCGCAGGAGATATTATAGTGTCACAAGTGCACACAAAAGTGTGGAATACACTTAGACGATGACTACGGAGGAAGGACAAGATGAAGTTTCATACACACGTGACGTAACACTACACAACCAGACACAAAAACCAACAATTTGTGCGTATAGCTGTCTAGCTATCTACTTGTAATACTTATGTAATAAGATCAAAGAAAGGGTAAGTACTTTACTAATTTATATTCCTTTACTTTACTAGGTAATATATAATAATAAAGAAGTTATTTCAAGATTGTTATTATTCTTTGTGCACTACTATTTCTCCCGTTTATTTAAAGTAGTAGCCTGTAAGTGGGCAAAGTCTCAAATTACTGAGAAGGTTTTGGAGCCGGGAAGGGTCCGGTACGCTGCTCCAGTGCGGTTTGGCGGGCTTCACATGTCTTTGAAATAATATTTTTTATTATTTCTCAGACATGCAGGTTTCCTCACGGTGTTTTCCTTTACCGCCGAGCAAGAGGTAAATTTAGCACTTATAATTGCTATTAACAATATAATTGTTCCGACCGCCCTTCCCAGTACTGGGCCGGACATTCGTGAGAGATTTTTTTTTAATTAATAACTAAAACTTAAATTGTATGATATGCAGATGTTCAAAGTGTCGAACCAGATAATATGGAAATACAAGGGCCTTGTACCTTTACTAATGTCCGACAGGCATATATGAACCTATTTGTAGTACAGGCACTTTAAAATCATCAAGCCGGTCGTAGTATCACGAGTGCTTATATAGCTTCAAAAGCATTTCTAGGTTTATTTTCCCTGCAGCTAGCAGTTGATCGTTTTTCGAATTTTATTGCACACTATTTCAGCAAATAATCCGATCGAGAGAGAAAATCTCTTTACGTGTAAACGTCTCTACAAATGGCGTCTATAAATTTAAGCTTTTCAAAGTGGATGGGTTTGTAGAATTATTATGAAATCCCGGCATTTACAGAGTAATTTTTAAGGAATTATTAATTACCAATCACATGATTATGGCCTCTTTGCTTTCAATTGTTTATTGTTTTATAATACTCTCATTTACATTTTACTTACTTCTTCATTCACACATATAAATTTTCAAAGCTTCAGGGCCATTTAACTATTGTCATGTATACGAAATGTTGGTTAGAAGCCCTCATTTTGGTAAAAGAATGAAGTCACATGATACAGTGTCTGGGCTATGAGAAAGGATGAGGACACCAACTATTCCTTTACAAAATTCAAAAATGTCTTTGTCTTATTTACGGTGCAAAGCATTTTCATGGTGCAAGAAGATGTGATTTCTTGGTCGTCTCTCGCATACTTTTTTAACACACTGGCCAGACAAATCGTCTTGTACTACTTAGCATTAACTGTTTATCCTTTTTCTATCTGCATAGTTCCCGAAAGAGGTAAAACTTGCAACATTTTTTTTACCAACACTATTTCTGGTTTCTCGCAATTTTGTTGATCTCTTTTTTCGAAGACCTATTCATTGGACTGCTGTTTTTCGGATCGTAACAATAAACATGTTTTTTACCAGAACCACTAAAAAATATATATTAGGACTACGATGGAATGCCTCTCATCCCGTAATTATACCTTTTAAACCGGTAGTTTTTGATTTATGTTAGGTTTTTTTTTATTTGAAAGGAGGTAAAGTAGCAATTGGCTCACCGGATGGCAATTGATTACCGACACCTGTGGTCACGAACATCTGCAACATCAGAGGAGCTACAGGTGCGTTGCTGGCCTTCAGGGACATTTCTGGATAGGGGAAGGAGAGCGGGAGGGGCAGAGAGGAATAGGCCTCCGGTTACCACACTCACCGATAGAAACGTAGAACAACAAGATGCCTCTACTTCAAGCTGGTATTCTGCGCGGCCGTGGATGCTACCCTGATCATTCGCGCAGGAGCAAAAGTCGCCGGTTATCTCTAAAACTCCTAGGCAGAGAAGAAATCTACTACCCGTTATATTATATATTAAATAAATATATTTAATATACTATAAATATAAAAAGCAGAAAACTAAATAATTTATTACGCCAGTTTGCCAAGTACGACGAGCATCCAGTATTGCAGTATGGGCGAGTCATATTTAGCAGACAAAGCCTCCAGGAGACTGTTCAAACTGCACCGTGTTCTATGCAATAGGGAGGTATCTTTTTGTATAGGATAGTATTATAACTATCCGTTCTCGCTTCGAAAAATATAAACATCCCTGGTGCACTATAGTAGCGGGCCAACCCCATCAGTTTCTCGAAAGCATTGTTGTATTGAACATAATACAATTGTTTTTTTTTTGGGCAAAAAACGTACCGTGGTCTCGTATTTGATAACATTTTTCGTTTAAGCTGATATAGCAATCGCCAATTCACCTACAAAGCATCTTGAGAACCGCAAATTGTTTCAAGCAATAAAGAGTCTACAGACTGTTAATAACATTTATAATTGATTAAAATCTCTTGGAGAATGTAAAACAAGAGAGACAGAGAGTCAATCTTTCTACAATATAAAACGTTAAAATAAGGTAATTAACGGCTGATGGCGTATCAATCAATTTATTACAGTGACATCTTTCGATGGCTAACAAAATCTCTTATACAAATAAAACACAGAAGACGTAGTACAATTATTGCCCGCGTTTTATCGTTACTCTACGTTACGTCTACTTTCATCTTAGATGAATTCGTTTTAATCTAGAAAAATAAAAAATAAATTAATGAACTTTTACTGATATAATGTTTTAAAGTTATTACTAACATTTTCAGGAAACAATCTCGATGAAATACTTCTATAAAGTATCAGCGACCCGCCCTGGTGCCGCACAGAGTAATTTTTTTTTCCTCTAGTCCTATAGTCTAATCTAAATTTAAGTGTATTTTACATATAAAACCACCTCGTAAAATGTACAAAATAATGGTAAAAACCGCATTGAAATCCTCTGAGAAGTTAAAAAATCGTAAACGAATACACAACCAAACGCAGATTGCGACTTTGTTTTATACTATTTATATATAAATGAAATACTGGTAAGAGTTTGCGTTGCTATTCTTCTTAAATCATTGCCACGCCATTTGTAGAGTAATAAAACTCATGAGCATATAATATTCTGTTGCGTCTACTTTTTGGAAAATACAAAACTTATCAAAATGTCATAGTTCCTAAGTTAAAGTAATTTTCGACCTAACAGAGTACAGTTTTTAGGGACCTGTACGGCGCACTATTCCAAAGCCTACGCCGTCAGTCTATTAGTCCGTTCGTCCTTCTGTCCTACCTTTAAAGGTTCTGTATCGTTTAAACCGTAATAGATATATGATTGAAATTCTCACACAAAGTATACTATAAGTAAAGGTAACATTTAAAATTAAATTAAAAACCAGTCAAGTGTGAGTCGGACTTGGACTAAAGATACCAAACTGAACAGATATTTTATGGTTGTGGGTAACTCTCGGTGCGCGAGTGAGACTAGCACTTGGCCTTTTTTATTTTAATATCCCAGTATAATATAATAAGTTTATTTTAATATCCAATTCAAAATAAAATTTTCATCTTTTTACCGTACATATACCCAGTGAATTTCCTATTTTATTGCACACTGTCTACGAGTATATCAGGAAATAATCAGATCGTAAGTAGAACTCTTACGTCGCGTTATTTCTTCCGCATCGTAGCAATTTCAATCGGCTTGTTGAATTGCAAGTTGCAGCAATGGCTTTTAATGGAAAATTATGCAATTTATTTATTTTATATTTATCGATATAAGCATGTAGTGTACCGCTTTCACTTCGCTCAAGTTTTAAACATATTGATTGTGTTTTGACAAAACAGAAGTGTCAGGACATCTTCTTGTTAAGTAGTTTACTTTCCAGTTAATAAGGCAAATAGTATAAAATACATTAATTAATTAATTATTTCATGTAATTATGTATTTCATGCTTGGCTATTCACTGTATTAAATTGTTATATACATTTAACCTGATTATTTAAATAAAATAAAATAAAAGTATAACTCGTACCGGATGTTGCATGTTGGTCAAGTCTTGTCACTTTTCATCAGAACTTAGTTGAGACAACGTGACAGGTAGACAGTATGTCGTCGTCTTACTGTCCTAGTCCAAGATAAAAATCGTTCATAAGTTTCGAAAAACTCTTTGGTACGAGCCCTTTACATAGGGGATTGAACTCGAGTGTTTTTATTCGGCGACATATCCTCTAACCACGCTGCTATCATAACCTTACTTATTTTGCTTTATATATTTACTTAGCGCCCCAAGGTTTGCCAAACCATACTATCTCATCTAGTTATCCTCATTCGAATGATTGAGTACAGTTTTGAAGCTGAAAATCATTGAAGCGAAGAGCAACTCTCATTTATTTTATATAGCTTTGAAGCTCTTTCTATTACATATAAAATCAGTCGGTCTTGCTTACTAAAGACTAGAAAGACACCGGCCGTAGGACATTGAAATCGGTCGTATTTAAAAATCTAAACACTTTTGAAGGACTCAAGGTCTAACAATGTATGGACATGCGATTCATTTTTAATTGTCGTACAATACGCTAACAATCTGGCTGTAGAGATTCCTAAGTGCCTGATAGCTTCAGGGCTTGCGCTTAATGGTACCAGTTCTGATACACAATATTCTTTTGTTAAAACAATATTCGCCTTTACATAAGGGGTGCAAACTGTTTGTTCTTCATTAAGTGGTCTTTTTCTAATATGATTGATGGCGTTTCTTCTATTGTTATACTTAATCCATACTGTAATTGTAAGTACAGAATTTGAGGAACTCAAATCCCACAGACTTGGAGTGGGGAGCAGCGTCACTAGTGCGAAGGCTTCGGCACTGCGCTCACCAACTCATTTGCCCAGCGTGTCAGCTGGGGCTTAACATAGGCATTGTATAGGCTGATGATGATAATGATAAAAGTACCGACGATACTTTTTCTGTAAAAAAAAAATGTTTTTCAGTTTTCACAATTCCAATAAAAAAAATTTATTTTAAAAAAATAAACTTCCTCTAAAAGTCACCTGCTCAATGTATAATCGCTCGCAATGGGAGAAAGTACCCTAATTGCATTTCTTAGCTGGTATGTGGCGTGGACGGTCACAGAAACTGATATCTGACTCCTTAGAAGTTGTTGTCTTCGGTCTGACTAATTTCGATCTGTACTTAAAATGCCCCTTCGACTCAGCAGATGGTGGATCGATGTGGAAAACATTTTACGCAAAATATTTACCCAAAATACACATAGTTTACGCGACTAGTGTAAATTAAAAGTAAACTTTGATCTCTCCAACCGTCGCACTCCAAGTCGAGGGTTTGTTGACTTGTCGAGCTGTAAATGTTTTAAAATGTTTTTTGAAGTAAATTCATTGCTCGGAATGATTGCATGAAATTGATTTATGTAACTATACATTATTATTTGAAAGATACTCGTACCTGAATTCTAGGACTAGGTTTTCATCAAAATATCAACTTTTGTTCTCCGACTTTTACATATATCTTCTATATTAGTATGATTAGTCAGTGCGAAATCGCACTGTGAAACTGTGTGCACAATGTGAAAGTCCTAAGTTTTGAAATTAGAGACCTTACAATTGGCATGATACGCACTTTCGCCATTTCCTAGGTAGTTCATTGATTCTATTGCTGAAAAAATTTTGGGAGCGAGAATCAATAAAATCTTTGAATGCGGTTTGGGTTGCCGCATTGGAATTGAATTTTTTTCCTTGCAGGAAATTGTCGAAATTCCGAAAAAATTGGTAATCTGTTGGAGCAAGGTCCGGGAGTATGGTGGGTGTCGGAGACATTCCAATCGAAGCTCCTCTAATTTAGCGACCGTCTGTCGTGAAGTTTGGAGTCTAGCGTTGTCATGAAGCAGCTGTGGTCTAGAGCAATTGACCAGTCGGTTTTTAACGGCTATCTTTTCCATAGTGGTTTTGTTGATAATACGGATCTGTCGTTATCGTAGGAAGCTGTAGTGTATGACACCTGCACTGGTCACCAAACACTCACTAGTACCTTTTTCTGGGTCAACTTTCGCTTGGGACAAGATTTGGCTGGTTCTCCTGGGTTCAACCACTGTGATGCACGTTTCCGATTGTCGTACAGTATCCATTTTTCATCACAAGTAACGATACCTTTCAAAATTCCCTCGTTATTGTGACGGTTGAGTGATGTAACGCAGCTCAGTGTGTGTTTGTTGGTTTGCTTCACTTAATTAATGCGAGCACTTTTCGAGCTTTTTCGCTTTTCCAATTTGTTTCAAACGAATAACAATTATTTTGTCACTCACACCGAAGCCTGTCGCTAACTCTGACGAGGTTTCCGGTGGATTTGCTTCCACGATCACCTTTAATTCTTCATTGTCAACTTGGGTCTCCGGCCGTCCGCGAGATTTGTTTTGGAGGTCAAAATCTCCAGAACGAAAACGTACAGTGCTTTCTTTTACAGTAGCTTCCCTATACACGTCATTAATCCTTCGAGCTGTTTCTGCAGCGCTGGTGCCACGGTAGATTACATATACGTAAATAACCCAATATTTCAGTTTTCGCACGCAGTTTTCCAAATTTTGTTAACGGAAGGATGTCAAAGAAAAACCAACTCGCGCAAAAAGAACGAATCACTAAATACGAAACACAAGCCTAAATATGAAATACATTTGAATTTGGAATTCCTAACCAAACGCCAGATTATTGAAATCAAAGTAGCAAGTTCGAGAAAACGCTAATTTCATATGTAAAACCTAATATTAATAACGTAATATTATTAACGAGAAAGTTTCATAATAATAATTAAATGCAAATTACAAATTCGACGAATAATATGCGTCGAATTTGTAATGGTCACGGTCAGCTTGTATATATATAAGCTCTCACGCCTGTTACCGGTTGGGGTATGCAGCAATACGGATTTCCAATTGGCACGCCTCAACGTAGCTAAACTGATGTAACCTACTTTTATACACACGCTTCTCCGGGAGATAGAACATGTCGCGATTGCAAGTCATTGGTTTGTTCCCGGAGATTGTCATTTTTGCCTGAGATTTTCTAGGCTTTCCCCATAGTCGCCCCTTAGGAAAACCGGGAAAAAACGGGGCGACGGATTCTCGTACCACTACCTCACAGCTAATGTTGTGCAAGATTTAAATAAAAAAGGAGGTACTTTTGACACAATTGTTATTTAGGTCATAGAGTAAATTATTTGATTTCAGCGAATACAACTTACTTGCTATTTAGAATTTTCGTCTATGTATGCATAAAGGAAAATTTCAAATAGCAGGTAAATACAAAGTTCACAACAATAAACAATGACCAAACCAATAAAGAAATATACAAATCTAGCCACTTTATAATATTAAATTAGAATTGTTTGTTAAAAAAGTATGAAAATACGTAAGAATATTCGCCAAGTTGGCTTTAACATCGGTGACACTATTTAAACACGTATGCTACAAACTATTGGAATCGCTGCAAGCCAAACTGTCTGGGTCAAATGTATGTTCTTACCGATTTGGCGGTGTTCCATTTGTAAAAATGTAGCGATTCTTTTTTTTATGAATAAAATTCAGCATAAAATGCTACAGCTATAAGGTAAGTAATTATGCTTCGGCGGTGAGGACAATTGTAAAAGTTAATGTAGAGAGCATGATAATGCAAATTTATGCAGCATTGAGTATATTCAACAAATGGGTCAATTAAAAGTACCCGAAACCGACGAACGTGTCCCTAGCTGCATCGGAACCTTACTCCTTTCTCATGGCATAGGCGTTACATTATACATATATATCTACATATATATTAAAGAATTGAGTACAATAATAAATGATAAATACGGCATTATTGTAATTATAAAATAGTAAGGCTGACTTCTCTTTTACTATTCCACTCCAGTGCCTTGTAGTGCGGCTGATCATTTTAAACCTTCTTTTTTTAATTCACAGGATGATATTGGTGTATCGTCTGCGTGTGCCTCTAAATGCAGTTTCTGTATACTATTACTGTGCTTGTACGAGTATATCCTCGTATTTATATTATTCGAGTATATAACTTTATTAGCTTCTAAAACTCCTGAAATGACGACTACGATTAAAAATTTGTTATTATATATGTGGAGCAGAGCCAGATCAATGGCAACGCCTGTACCATCATTACAAGAGTGTATTTTTGCGCATGACACATATTAAAACAATTATTGCAATCCGAAATGTGATCAGTAAAAGAAAACTATAAAATATAGTTTATTTCGTTACATAACATTATCGCCATGGAATGGCTATGTAAGACAAACGTCCTATAATAACCTTCTCAAATATTCCATGTAGAAGTCGTACACTACGATTGTCAGACGCAGCGATTACAAAAAACATTTCCAACTTATGAATGACCAATTTATTGACAGAAACTGATTTGGAATGAAACTATTATTTTATAGCGTTTAATTTTTGTTTTAATATTCTCTTTTTTCCTCCTTCCTATTTTATAAACAGATAATTAACAGAAAAACTCTAATAATTCAAAAATCTACTACATGTATATAATCAAAAACAAACGACTAATCGTCCGCAAAGTAATCCGCTAACACGGTTGAACTATCGTTGTAGGTGGGCGGACTTGAGTGTGTCATGCACGCTTAAAAACCTTTGCATGCGGCGGTGTTGTGTGGCACTTCTCTTCAATATGGGTGAGTAGAGCAATGGCTGCCACATGGGTCAAGCTTGTGAACAGGTGCTGCTTGTGAAGACAGGTCCGCTCATCCCCGTGTGTGTAGCGGTGTATCGGAGAACTACGGAACGTTTCGGCTAGTACTAGTTTCCAAGGCACCCGTCGGCAAAAGAATCTCTGCGGATAGGTTGAGTTCGCTCCCTTGACGCATCGAGGACTTTTGGTCGGCCACATACGAGGGTACTGGTTGCTTCCCACCGACACACTGGTGTCAAAGTTTCGGGTGGAAAGCAAGCGGTCGCGTTGGACACCCCATCCCTTCGTAAGAAAGGGCACAGGTCGTCCTGTTCAGCGGGGTGCCGTCAAGCACACCGCTGGGTCTCACGTCTACGTGCGCACCACAAGACCCGCACCAGTAAGCCAGTGACCCCCCAACCCGCTCGCTGGGCGCCTTGCTGGGCCGGAATCACCCGGCACAGTGGCCCGCGCTGAGGGGCGGGGGCGAACGTTCAAGAGGCACAGATAGGTCAGGCACCGACAACATGTCGGACAAGGGGGAACCCCCCCCCACCACCTCAGGACACAAACCTCCTCCGCCAGGCCGACGCATTGCGGCCATCGACCGTACGCTCATGGAGCGTGATTTGTTCGATCCGGAGAAGTCGCGCATCCTCCCACCAAGGGAGCAAAGGATCGCGCAACGCACATCCAGGACGGGAATACCGCGCCCAACGCCACGGAGCACGCCAACCGTAGCCCCTGAGCTCGCAATGCCTGGCTCTGAGGGCCATGAGCAGGGCGAACCGGGGAGCGAGGAGGCGAGGCGGGCAGCGCGAAGGCGCACCCCCCCCACCATCGAAGTGCCCCAGGAGGAAAAACGCCCTCTTTTGAGGGCGTATTCACAGCCTCCGGAGTCACCGTCGCCGGAAAGGAGGGAGCACGACGACGAAGAAAGGGAAGAAGCGACGGCGTCGCCGTCAGCCAACTCCCCCGCCAAGGAGCAAGACGAGGCGGGATGGGAGTCGACGCAATATGCGTCACTCGGCCCGGTCGGTAGCGGGTCTACATCCGCCGGAAAGGGCAAGGGGAAGGGAAAGGTAGGGGTAGACAATTCAAAGCGGACTGCCCCAAGCCCAGAGATGGGCAGCCGAAGTGCGCCAACTGTGCAAAGGCGCACACGGCCAACGACCGGAGGTGCGCTGTCATACAGCGCATCGCAAGGAAAAGGGGGGTGAAGATCCCGCCCCCCATACCTGCACAGCCGACGCTGCGGAGCCAGGAGGCCAGACGCCCGGGGCAGGGAGCAGCAAAGGCGAAGTCCCAGGTGCCACAACCGCAACAACATCAGCGAGTTCTGGACAGGGCACCTGAGGTGGTACGAGCAGCACCACCACCACCTCAACCAGAGAGGAGGCACATGACGGGGGCCACACTGGCACCCCCTGCCAATGAACCCACGGAGAGGGGCGCGCCTGCTGCCCCCCCCCCAGAAAAAGAAGAGGGAAGAGGAAGAAGAGGAGGAAGGAGCCGACTGAGTCCGAGGCCAGAGGCACCTCAACCCCCATTCCCCCCTACGTTGCCACCATGCAACAACAACAAGGGCCTATAGCAGTGGCCACAGCACCAAAAAATGTACCTCAGCATGCCCAGGTGCATAGCAACGCAAAGAGCGCACAACCCTCGAAGGGGAGGACCGAGACCTCCCCTCCACAACCTACCCACATGCCGACGACCATCGAGGCAGCACTTGCGCAACTGGTCACCGTCGTGATGAAGATCCTGGGTGACGTCTTAACGGCGATGACCACGGGAGCTGACCCCTTATCTGCCATATTAACGGCACTGGCCCGACTGACACTCGCCAGAAATGGCTGAACTACGGGCCATGTACTGGAATGCTGGCGGCATCAGGAACCAAGCCGCCAGCTTAAGGACACTCATCCAGCAGCACGATGTCCAGGTCGTGCTGCTTGGTGAGACGAAGCTCAGGCCCGAGCAGCCATTCAAGATCCCCAACTTCTTCGTGTATCGACGCGATGAGATCTCTCCTGAAAACATAGCGTACAGAGGCGTCGCGGTGTTAGTAAGGAGGGATCTGATCCACGAGGAGGTTGAGCTGGACGAGTACCAGACGACCCGGACCATTGGAGTTCGCTTGAGAACGGCCGGGAGGGATTTGCGTATATACGCTGCGTACCGTCCCCCCGGTACCCCCTTTTGCCCCTCCGACATCCGTACGGTACTAGGAGGGAGCTGCCCAGCCATTATTGCGGGAGACTTGAACGCCAAACATCCCGCATGGGGGTCGAAGACCATAACCCCCCCAGGCAGGCAGCTGTACGAAGATGCGGAGAGCGGGGGATATGAGGTGTTAGGGCCAGATGACCCGACACATACCCCCGTCCAATCGCACTACCGTCCGGATGTCCTAGATGTAGTAATATGTAAAGACATACCGAGCCCGGTTCAGGTGGAGGTGCTGAACGATGTGGATACTCAGCACCTCCCCATACTAGTAACCACGAACACCTCGGCAGACTCCGTAGTGCCCAGAGGTCCCAGTAGAAGAACCAACTGGGAGGCCTAACAAAGGGCATTAAAGAACATGGACTACGGCGCGCCGATCTACACAAGTAACGACGTAGAGGAGGCCGCGCAGTATCTAACAACTACGATACAAAATGCGTATAGCGCGGCCACGGTGGAGATCGGTAGGACACGCCGTAGGGGAGAGCTCCCAGTTGGGATAACAAACAAGCTCAAGAGGAAGCGGGCGCTGAGGAAACTCTGGGCTCGCACTCGTTGTCCCAGAATCAAGAAGCAACTCAACTAGCTCACGGAGGAGCTGTCGGAGGAGATAAAAGCCCACAGGGGGGATGAGTGGGACCGAAGGGTGGAAGAGGCGTCAGAAAAGCCGGCCTCACTTCATCTCCTCAGCCGACAGCTCACCACAACACCAACTCCGGTATGCCCACTTGTGGACAACGAGGGGCGTAGACACTACGGAGCAAAGGACCGGGCAGAGATGCTCGCCGAGCACCTGGAGGGGCAATTCCAAGCTAACATTGCCGAACCCACCCTCGCTGATCATTATGCAACAGTCGAGCGCCGAGTACAGGAATACCTCATGACGCCGGCACCAGCACTGCGCGGGGAGGACTTTATCTCCCCAGCAGAAACGAGAAAAGCAGCCGCACACCTGCCGCTGAGAAAAGCGCCCGGTCATGAGGGTATAACAACCATGGCCATAAGGCAGCTACCCAGGAAAGGAATAGTAGCGATCACCCGTCTTTACAACGCGGTGATCAGAACGGGACACTTCCCCCAGGAGTGGAAGAGGGGGAAAATTATCGTGTTGCCGAAAGCTGGGAAAGATAGGAAGCGCCCATCCAGCTATCGGCCGATAACGCTACTGCCGTACCTAGCGAAGCTATTCGAAAGGCTCCTGCTGCGGAGGATCAAACCTTGCGTAGAACTGCGAGAGGAGCAGTTTGGTTTCCGCAGCGGGCACTCAACAACATCGCAGCTGGCCCGAGTGCTACATTACCTCGCGACCGAATCCCATCGCGGTCGCGTTTGTGTCGGAATCCTCCTGGACATGGAGAAGGCCTTCGACAGGGTTTGGCACACGGGACTGATCTTCAAGCTAATAGAGCACACCACCTTGCCGCCGTCGCTGGTACGGCTGGTAGCGTCGTTCATGAGGGACAGGACATTCTATGTATCGGTCGAGGGAGCTGAGTCGGCAACACGATCCATAGAAGCAGGTGTCCCGCAGGGTAGCTGCCTCTCACCCCACCTGTACGCCATAGCCATTAATCGCCGAGTACGCGTACCACCCCCCCCCCCCCCTAGTTAAGAGGAGAAGAGGTGGCGTGGAGCAATACTATTACCTATCTTGGTTGCAAGATAGACCGCGCCCTTCGCATGTCTCCCCAGATCGACAACGTCGTAAGGCATGCAAGGGCAGCGAGGGTAAAGAGGGCAACCTCGGGGCCCGCAACCTGCCATAAATAGGACAGAAGACACAGCTAGCTAGTCCGCTCGGGTCTGCAAATCCTGTATTACTTTTTTTAACGCATTTTTTAATGTTTACTTTTATCTTAGAATATGCTGTAATTGCCTCCACGACTATTCATTATTTTTTTATTTTACAATGTATGTGTTTGGAATATATAAAATATTTTAAAAGAAATTAAAAAGAGGATATCTACGGAGTTTCTTTCGTCTGTTTATTCTACGTCGGAGGACTCCCGTTACGAAATCGGCCAACAAACTTTAAATTTTAAATGAAAAAACTAAATTAGCAGGATTTATCGTAATTACCATGAATTGCATGCATTGAAGCAGTGAATTGAAGATCACACAACAAAATGCTTCTTACCTTAGACTCCGTTGCTTGTTCTGCATTCACGCCTGTCATTCACTTTGCGCCACCCCGAGAGATAGAACGTGACGGCCTCGTCGTCACTTTCACTGTGTTTACCTTCGTAGCCTTGTAGCTATTAAATAATCGGTGCTCTTTCGTTTCCCCCGGGAACGAAAGGGGTGGAATTTCCTTACATCCCTATAACACGCTTACATGTATAGTAAATTAAGTGAATTTCAATTTCCGGCATAAATATTAAAAAAACCCGCACAATCAACGAAATCACGTTAGATGTTATAAAGTATATAAAATAATTACCTGTCGAGCTACGAGTAGAAATTCTCTTGGAAAAATATTTAAAGTTCGACAAGTCGACAAAGCCTCGATGGTTGTAGAGTTTAATTTACATTAGTGACGCAAAACTATGTTTGTCCTTAACTTACCTTATAAGTTGAGTTTGACAGAGTTGTTTCCTTGCCTGCATTGTGGGATCTTGCTCGAGCCCCCGCTCGGATTACGTTTGCACCCTATCAGGTACGATGCAATATTGCAGAAGGTATGTAGCATTCGCTAAGTTTGTGAAGGCCTTGATGGAGACTGAGAGTCTATATTAACTAGCCTGTTGGTTGAGCCAGTTGATCAGAGTAGGTGGTATGTCTTGGAGATCCCTGATAATAACTGTCAGATTAAAAGTTCTGTGCATGGCATCTTGTTTTTCATCATTCAATAATTAAATTACAAATGGATAAAAACTAATTTCATATATCACTAAATGTTTTTATCCATAGCAGCTGCACTAGACAAGAAATTTTGCGACCGATCTTTTGTGGCTAGTCTTGGGAACATTTGTTATATATATTTAGGTATCGATCCTATGGATGTTTTATTTCGAGAGTATTTTAATTATTGGTAGAATTCTTATGGTTCTTTTAAAGAGTGTTCGCTTAATATAATTAAATGTATTTTACATAATTAAAATCAAAAATTAAAATATTTTAATTTCATTGAACTGTAAAAGACTTATTAAAAAAAATTATTTGATATTTTCTTTTATATATCTGTTTAAAGAGTGCTCAAGTATGTTGAACTCATGAAAAATGGTGCTATTTGTTACCTAAATAAATACTTTATGATTATTTACAGACTAAAGTAACACCTCGAAAATAAGCCACTGTGGGACGCAGTCCTATTTTACTAATTCATTTTATCTTTCAAATGAGTGGATCATTTGAAGGAGTAATATCGGCCGACGAAATTGCTTCAGTGCAAACAGTAAACTATCTTTTTTGTTGACTTTGAATAAACGAGATCAGGAATCTATTAAAAAAAATTCTATCATACGTTACTGTAGGGTCCAGGTCATTAGTTCTTGATGTGTTGAAACGATAGAAATTCTGTTGTTTAACATGTAAAGTTCAACCCTTGATGAACCTAAAATATGCATGGACAAACAAAACTAAAGACAACGCTGATATCAAACGATTCACAAAAGAGGTGTGATTTTGGAATACGGTACCAAATATGACAAATATGGAATATAAAAACCGAATTTATAACAATTACACATACAATAAATAACAAAAATATCAGTAGCTTGAGAAAAAAAGAAAATTTTATAGTCAATCTCTACCTAGAAGTCGACTGGGTAGGTGCCATCCTCTTACCCATTTCTGCCGCCAACTAGCACTGTAACAATTGTTATGTTCCGTAAAAGTATAGAGAGCCAGTATATATATAAGGTATTCCAACTCGGTCCTCAGAGGTGTCAACGCATCTAAAACCATCGATTGAAGTTATTTGATATCCATGAGCTACAGTAGCCACTTACCATCTGGTGGAATGTTTGCTCCTTTGTTCACCTATTGCAATACAAAAAAAGTCACAAAAATAATATCACAGTTACTTTCACACAATTCACACCTCCGTGAAAATAAAATTAAATGTTCAGCGTAACCTTATCTCCTATTTAGCATCTCGTCTCCTATTTTCCAGTTAAGTTAACGTGAAGTGTTCAAAACTAGTTTAGTAAATACAAACATAGGCGTAATGCTTAGTTTAATTATGCGATGGTCTCTCCTTTTTCTTCTTTATCGCCATGTATAAGTCCACTGCGTTCAGCAGTGGACTTATATACTTAAGTCTTTTTGAAAAAAGCGCCAATGAAGCTAGCATGCCTTGCACGAGGGATTTGCCTATACTCACCACCCTGGGTAGTGGAATTGGTATACGCATAGACGGTTCCGTTGCACTAGAGATATTGTTCCCCATCACTAGATTGGGTATTTGGGTTTTGTATATTGGGATTCATTTTCAGCCTTCAGTCGGATGCTAGAGCCTCGTACGTTAATCGGCAGGGTGCATCGCAGCACAGAAAGATGAGGAGCAGCAATATCTAACGTAATGAAGTTGCGAATACAACCCGCCTGCCAAGCGTAGCGATTATGGCAAACCCGCTCTCATTAGGAGTAACTTATATCCAGGAGCCTGCTAACTAGCTAATAAAGAAAAAGATTGTATTTGTCGTCTATTAATATTATTTATTATTTTATTTTGTAAAAATTTTCAACGCTGTTTAGAGTGCCGAAATATTCTGAAACTAAAAACACCGACACTGCCACTGTGAAAGTTGATTGCGTCCGTGCATTTGAAATAAAATTCCCTCAATATTGCCTATGCAGTGAAACCTTTCGATTCACTTACAAGCGAATTTCTCGAAATAGTGTTGGATATTAAAACACTACCTAATATACTGAAACATTTAACTAACTTTTAACAATACAGTTTAAGTATCTCTCCAATACAAAAAAAAACATTAATTCATTTTCACTCATCCATTCATATAAAACTGATAAAAAGCAGTATCTGTGCATTGAAGTTATTCCAAAAAACCTCTTATGATAATATATAGTAAATAGGTAAAACAGAAACCCAAAAAAAATATTTTCTGTTTGTATTTTTTCACTATTCGAAAGCTTATGACTTAATTTTAAACGACGGGATAGATTTAATCCCTGTGGATTGATCTGAACTGGATTTATACGCAAAATGTATAAAAGCGTGTCTACAGTGTAATTCACTATTTAAAAATGTGATAAATTTAATTAAGCAAAAATACCGGCACTAGACAAAACGGTATTTACACCTAAATTACAGAACGATTTTAATGTTCTGTTCTGTAAGTATAATGGCGACGCTCGACAAACGGCTTGACGATCGCAGTACCTGACCTGACCACACAGGCCTGTGTATTTTGCCTTGGCCTTATTTTTATTTGGTTTGTAAATTTTTAAGTTATGTTATATACTGCAACTCTTTAATTCCGCCAGTATGATTATAGTAAACACAAATCGTTATGACTGACACACTCTTTATAACAAGAATTCACTTATAAATTGCTCTGTTATAAAAACTCAAACGAGCCCCGTGATAACGGACGTAAAATTGAAAAATAAATTGATGCGCGTTAATAGAGTTCTGGATTGAATCCACGCTGGCTCGGATTATTTGCCGAAATAGTGCAGAAATTTTTAGAAGCGATCAGCGAGACTGCAGGCTAATGGTATCCGAAAGATTTTGCGTTGCGAAATTCAACAATAACTTATTCACATGTTATGCCCATAATTGTTTCTTCTATTCTTTAACTCCACATATCGTATAAAAAAAACCACAAATTTCATTATAATTCTCAAAAAGTTCTTTGGAAAAAGTAAAACTGGAAAAAAAAAAAAGTAAAACTTTGGAAAAAAAAAAGTAAAACAAAAAACATTATGGTCCAACGTGGACCATTATGGGCGTTACTCATTTTATTATGGCCCAATTTCATTAAGTAGTATAGCGTTCATGGTAAACAACTCATTGTTTGCCTACTTCCGCTTCATTTTCTAGTAAAACGCTGCATTTGATTAAATATTTATTCTCAAATATCCGGGATGTTGTTGCGTTTACCCAAACTATGTATTTACTTAGTCTCTTGCAAGTTTCCACTTCGCTAACAAAACCCTTTATCTCCTTACTTTTTGTAAACATACCCGTGGAAATTATCCTTTGTCACAAAATACATAATTCCTGAAATAATATTTCTGAAAAATTATAATACCCGACTTGTATCTATCCATACCATATCATTGTTTCTTCTTTTGTGCATCCATTCTCACGCACAAACATTCAGTCGTCTTTCCTTTCCCTTTTCCAACATAACGCATATGCGATGTGATTGGGCGAAGGGTCACGTGCAGTATCAGAAACACACGACGCTGCACAACCAGACCCGAAAACTAATACTTTGTGAGTTCCACATATAATAGCTTCCTCTGGAATTCGAACCTAGGACTCGTGGCTCAGTTGTTTACGGTTGTAAACATAATCAATATTTTTTTACTGCGACTCCCTTGTCTGGTATATTAAAGATATTTAAGACGTCGTTATAAGAGAAGATTTACCTATGCGTTAACATTAAAATTACTTTATTATTCAAAGAAAACTCCACAGACTATTGAAACTTAATTATTATTTATAAGAAAACATTAAGAAACTACAAACAATACAATTAATGCGAAGGCTGAGCTTGCCTTTCTAAACATAATATCTCACAAATCGAAGTCTTGAAATTTCTCATTTCTTTTTCTAAATTTATTTATGACTTGTACTTTTATTTCATTACTGCAACAACAGAAAAACCAGTTTCACACAAGTACATAAATAGTACTGATAGTAGAGAAGAATATTCTTGCGGTGCGTTTCTCCAAAATTTAAACAGCTTTTCTTTATCCAATCGTAGTTTGGAATGTAGAATCGTAGTATGAAATAAACAATTTTTGCTAAAATAAATGCGAATTGAAAATTGCTGTTTCACTGTGCAGCGTTAATAGACCTCTTGATTGAAGGATGTTTCCGCTCTGAATTGAATTTTTTGCTGAAACTGAGCACAGTTAAATTTGCATACTGTCAACTAAGCTTTAAAGTAAATAAACATGTAACTGTTTATATACAAAACTAAAGATACATTAACTTATATTCCACTAGCTGTTACTCGGGACTTCATGCACATGGTCTTCTTAATTCGAAATAATTCGAAAATTTCTTAAATTGCGTGATCAGTCAGTGGTATTTCTCTTTTATCTAAATACCATGAATTTTTCATCGCTCCGAAGTTAAAACATGCAATAACGTACTTAATAATAACAGAAGTAACGATTAAATTACGAATGCTATATTGTTAAATATAGGTTATACTCGATAGGTATAGTGAATGAATGAGAGTTCATTAACCGCACCCGCGCTACCGCCGAATCAGCCGTACCTACACATAGCGCTAGGCCCTAGTCTTGTTTTCGGCTACGGCGATGTACCTACGCACTTGTGTGCGTTGCACGTGTGCACGTTAATTTTTATTATTATGTTACGATATGAAATCGACTTCAACATAGGATGGATATAAGTATCATAGTTGCTTATGTAAATAGCTGAATGGGTAAGGGTGCGGCCTACGAAACATGACGTCGTAAGTTCGAGCCCGCCATTTGACTATTGTCGTGAACCACTCCAGATACAAGCTCTAAGCTTAGTTGGAGGGTTAACAGGAATATTAGTAATTCTTAGGAATATCGAATATTATTTATTTAAGGCAAAAAAGCAAGGTTCATTATCCTTAATCTAAGTAACTCCACGACTTTCACGTTTATGAGATTAAACTAATCTTTTTATCTCGGATCACAAACGGTTAACGGATCAGGGCTTTGCGCCGGGAATGCCATGGGTCCACCACGACGTATAATCACCTCTAATCACACACATGCCAGGATTATTTTTATAATAGGTACACATATTCCCACTTATTTTTGGCGCTGAATTCAGTAAAACGACTTTATGATAGACCACCATGCGCCAGATCATCAGGTTTGCTGGGTTCGGGAGGACAATACTGTAAAAATTACAACGTTCGCGCTTTATTGCCCTTCAGGACTTCGCAGTGGGCGGGGTAAACCATTATATCTGGACTTTTTATGCTTTTTCCTTAGCTTTTTTTTATGGGAAAATACCTAACGTATATCCGCCCTCGTGGCGGCAAGGACCGGTTATGTCGGTCTAGCACCGGCCAAAACCTCACGGTCAAAAGAGGGCAACCTCGAGGCCCGTGACCTGCCGGAGAGATTGTCCGTTGCAGAAGACCTAGCATGCATGCCTCACGGTTTTTGCTTACGCTGTATGTCGGCTGGGCCACGGGAACGCTTTCGAACATACCCCAGGATATAACTCCTCATATTTCTTTCCCTCTTGATAAGGTGCGCTGGAACAAGAACGCATCCTTTTACTCGCAAAACCCAACTACTACATTTAGTAAATTAATGAGTTTTGAAATTGTAAAAAAATATTAATTGTTAAAAACTCATACTACCAAGACATTCTGTAAACGAAATGGCATTGGTTTTCTTCATTTCTAGGAGCATAAAAGCCACCTAGTATAAGATATAAACTAAATTCTAAGATAAAATTGTCAAAAATAAATAAACCAGAAAGAATTCTATTCATTGAAGAAAAAAACAATAAAGTTTCGAAGGTTTCACATGTCGTGCTTCATCTCAAGAGTGATCTGACAATATAACGATTAGTGGAGAGTCTGTGGTAGCACATTATTTGATTACTTGTATCAAGTTGTGGAAGTAATGTCTAAGTTCCAAAGATAATCTTGTTCATTATATTTAAAAATATTTTTTAATATATAATGTTAAAATATATCAACCTCAGAAATTTGGGGATCTATCTACAATACTCTTGAATACCTCTCAAATATTGAGAGTAAAGCTCTGCCTACTTGTTGTACTTTTAGAGGCTACTTTACTTCTTACATAAGCATTTCACACGAAGATTGGAAAAACAATGGTAAAAACTGGTGAATGCCTCTGTGTTTGGGTTAAAATATCCTGTGGTTATGATTAATCGAAGTCGAAAACAGTGTGAAGAGCATCGTTATGATGAATTATTTGAAAACTAGAAAGAAATTAAAAAAGTAGCCAATTAACACTTTTAATAAAGAAAACCATGTGTGGTACAGAGGCATTAAAAAAAGAAAAAAGTATAGTTATCCTCAAGAAACTTCTATCATTTGAATAAAGCCAACTAGACACAATATCGTAGACCCCAGCAGTGAGAAGCTCGAACTGTATGTAGGTTATTGTGATTTTATTTTATTTTTAGTTGTCCAATGCAAATTTTCACAGTGAAGTTTTCCAAATACTGACACTATTTTTTTCTTTTACGTTTTGTTTTTAGCCGTGGTATTAATTTTGTTATAGGTATGCTTTCGATAGTGGCACTGTCAAGTATTATATAAAAAATACTTTACACTTTGGCCACAATGTGACGCATATACTAGGAACAAGAATTATTGTAGTGTTGATTTTATTAGAGTATGTAAATATAAACACTCACGCCTGTGTCCCAAAGGCAAAGATTGCGGGTTACTAATTTGACACAATACAGCGTAGCCAAAAGGGGTTCTACAAATCATTTATTGCCTCGTCGAGGCATAGAAAACGTTGTGGGTGGCAAGCTTTGTCGCCGAGTTTACTTTGGAATAAAGAAGGTGGCAGACCCTTATGCTGCTGCTATTAGATACAATGCAATATTTTTTATGATTACAATTTTTGTCAAATATATGTACCTACATTAATTTCAACTTTTTTGTAAAATATCCAGATCTACATTTAATCTGCAGCATAGCTGATTGAATTTTAAGTTATATTGCGCACAAATTCAGCAAATAATCCGATCCAGAGTGAAGATTCCCTTCAACCGAGAGCTCATTCAACATTAAATCAATTTGTTTTCAACTGAAGTTTTATTTTAACGATGATGTTGGTAATTTTTTTTATTTAATTTATAGCATGCGTGAGTATAGTCGAGTTTTACGTGTGGTTATGAAAAAGCACAAAAGTTTGTGATAATGTTGTTATAATAAAAATCCTCTTAAACTTCACCTACTTACTTCATTATTTATTATATAAAAATTAAGCGGATGTTAGTAATTGGGAGATAGATACCTTTGCCTAGCAGCGGTCCATAACAGATTATTTAAAAAAAAAACTATTATACGTACATAAATTTAATAAATTATTAAATTTTTCACGAAAATAACACTCAGTAGAACTCATAATTACGAACTGATCTTTCGTGTCAATAGTAATTTTTAAATCAAACAAACAGTTATTACTATTATTTAAGACAACGGTGTCTATTAAATCCTTTGTCCTATCTGGATCGTTTGGTGCTGATGTTTAATGTTTTTTACAAACAAATAAACGTTGTCAACCTTAAGCATACTTCGGGAGAAGGGAAGGAGTGACGGAGACAGGAGGGGGCCTCCGGTTAACCAGAAGTACGTAGAAGCACAAGCATCACTTTCTCATTTCAGCTCTTGTTAGCGGAATGGTTCACCCAGAGGTTCCGTATCTCTCTTATAATTTTATACTAAGATTTCCAAGGATTTCTCTAAGTTGACTTTAAAGAGACGCACGATATGATCATTCCACAACCACGTATATTCTTTCATTATCTATGATTATTTCTTGACTAAAGCTCTCAGCTCGTAGTTAATAAATAGAAAAGGTTTTCTTTCTTTTACGAATTCGTAATAATTATTCTGATAACTGCCTGAGTAATATTCTGGAATGTCGTAATTACGTGGTTGCGTTACAAAAAATCTTGAAAGAAAATTCTTTTGAAAGTCAGCAAAGTAAATTGCAACCTGTTAGTTTGCTTTTGAGGCCATATTAGTACCCACAAAGTAAAAAAATAAGGCGGAACTTAACGACTTCTTAACCGTTGAAGTATTTTATAATACAAAGATCTCGCAGCCTTTAATTACTATTTACTTATAAAACGTGTTTCTTAAAACGTAAACTTTTGCTTTTCACTAGTTCACTCAAGTCAAAAAGTGGACTTATCAAATCACATGGCTTCTTTTACTATTTCTTGGAGAGGCCTATGTTCAGCAGTGGACTAAAAAAGGGCTGACTTAGTAGACTTAGTTATCAAATGATAACAGGATATTCCCCAGAAAGATTTGCATTTACGTAGATGAAAATCAAAAATCAAAAATGATTTATGATCACGAGGATAGATATTTATTGAAAAAAAATTATATGTCAGTGTAACATGACTGGCCTGTCGTAATAAATCCGATTAAAGCCAGAATTATGAAAAATAGAGTATTGCATTGTCTTAACTTAATCGTCTACTGCCACACCTGTCGATAAAAGTTGCAGTAAATGCAAGTTAGTATTACCCTGGGCTATTAGGACACGTATTATATACCCAGTAATTGCACTATCTGGCAATGACCATACAAACCGACGCTGTGATACTTGCACTCCATTGCTTAGGTGAACCTATTTAAAATTACAGAAAAAATTCAAATAAAATAAAATATTTTACCACTATTTGGCACTTATCGATTAATTTTGCTTAGTAACTCGAGACAGATTACTGGCTATGTTTTAAGAAATTAATATAGTTTGAATAACTGATGTTGTAACATTAATATAACTAACGTGGACATGTCGCCAAGTAAGACAAGGTTCTGAATAAAAAACCAAGGTCTTTTAGCATCCAAGCTGATAAAAACTCTTTTGTTTCCAGTAACTATTTATTGTAGCCGGCTTTGCGTTGTAAAACAGGAAATGAAGCAGTTCAAACTATGCTGGTCGCCCAAAGAGTCGGGCTGTCAGAAGGGCCACCTGAGAATTCAATTTTGCAGCGGTGAATAAATTTATTCGGTTTTGTACCAAGACTTATTTTGCTTTAATGAAATCTCGGTATATAGTTTTTTTAATTGAATGTTTCGTTGACAAAATGTTAAAGTAAATTGAGTGATAATAATAAAATTAATAGTATATTGTGTGACTTCGCATATAATTTCTTGTATACCTTGCACAGATATATTAGATCGTGTCTTCTAGTCAGACATGCTCATTTCTAAGACAGATAGACTGTAATTAATATTCTCCTGAAGCACTTGATAGGAAACCTTATAAAAAGAAGAAAGATTTCAGTGTTTAGAAGAAATAATTTCAATTTACCATAAATAATATTTATGTTGTTAAATTAAAACATAACTGAAAAAAAGAAGCGTTATATACCATTTTATCAACTTGTACTTGTATTTTTAAACATTTCTCCCAATGGCAAACTCATCTGCACGTGGCGCATTCACCAAACAAGGCTTTCGCAACTGAATAACGTTTGAACATCCAACCGAATTTGCCGAACCAAATCCCAATGAGGAGCAGCATTACTAGTACCAACCGAGGGTACCAACACTGCGCTCACCATCACGCTTCCATCATCAGCCATAGTGGTAAGCATGGGCAAACCTATCCAAGAAGTGAACTGCTGATTTTGCGGGCAGTCCTTTCTTGTAGAAGCCTATGTTCAGCAGTGGACTTAAATAGTCAGAAAAAGAAGTAAACCGAGATTTTTTATGCTAAATTTTGGCATACTTGTGGTCGGGTGCGTGTATGGGAGGTTGTTGGTTAATAAGTCCATATACACGAAATATAAAATTTATTGTTCACACAAACACAATATAGCACACGGAAGAAAATCAAAAGGAGTGGAAAAGATAACACAGATTTACACAAGCAGAGAGATAGTTTATAGTGGTAGAAATAGCACAATGATGTAGGTTTAAGCGAATTAACCAAGCGTAAGCGCGGCGGAGTTGCAACAAGCGACGGGCGTTAGCATATATCGTGTCTGGAGACCGACTGGCGGAGGCGCAGCCGTTGTTGAGTGCCGAACCGTTATCTTGCAAAAAAAACTTTTGCCCGAGAGCGCGCCGTCTAAAGGACAATCGGTGTAATAAATATGTGTATGTGTGTAAGTACACCACATCACTCACCCCGAGACCGTCACTACGGGCGATAAAAATCTGGGAACCGAACTGTACGGCCTGAACGCGTTCTTCTGACGTCATCCTGAGCTGGGGCATTCTGCCTTGTAGGGACAGGATCAGGTAGGGAACTCGGATGGGGATTGGAAGTGGAAGTAAAGTGGGGATCGGGAGATGTGTTACCCAATATGTATGCCGGTTTGAGGCGGTCTATGGATACTGTAACACTTTTCCCTTTGACCAGTATTTTGAAGGTCTTGTCGCCTCGCTCTAGAACTTGGTAGGGACCAGTGTAGGGTGGCTGTAACGCGCCACGCAAGGTATCGTCCCTTAAAAATACATGACTGGATGAAGTCAACTCTTTGTAGATGAAAATTTTGTCTTTATTGTGACGTGCAGCTGGTGCTGGTTGAAGCTTTGATAAGAATTGGCGCAGGCGAGCAGTGAAGTCTG
The DNA here is from genome assembly GCA_029286595.1 of Bhutanitis thaidina. Taxonomy (NCBI): domain Eukaryota; kingdom Metazoa; phylum Arthropoda; class Insecta; order Lepidoptera; family Papilionidae; genus Bhutanitis; species Bhutanitis thaidina. Next base: position 4,609,680 of record JAGSMS010000028.1, on the reverse strand, counting down.
AAATATCGGTGGAGTGAGGAACCCTTGTCTTGCAAAAAAAACTTTTGCCCGAGAGCGCGCCGTCTAAAGGACAATCGGTGTAATAAATATGTGTATGTGTGTAAGTACACCATATCAACCTTGTGATAGATAATAAGCGGCAGTTAAGTAATTCTGCATAATAAAACAAATATCTAATATTGTATATGCACTCGGCATTGGCATTTCTGTCCGTTGGACATAAACCAAAGAAGTTGGTTTATGTACGAGTTACACTAATAATCTTGGATAAAGAAAATATTTACAAACAAATAATTTCTACAGCACAGTTAACGATGACCGACGACGTAGACGGTTTATTGCCTGGCAAAAAAAGGAATACGGGAAAATCAATAAGTGTAGCTGTTGGCCAGTTACACCCTAGATTTACTTTTGTACATAAATCCGTGTTAAATTATAGAATAGAAAAAGGGGAAGTAAGAAGTTAAAGTACACAGATGTATTATAATATTAATTCTATAATAGTACCATATATTGCAGTTATTGTCTATATAATATTTTAGTGAAATATCGGACAAACCCATGTCATCTAGTTCCAAACTAGAAGTGCCCGTGTCTTGGACACTTGATGGTATAATCATAAAAATAACAATTTAATATAATATACTATGGTATGTTATTCTATTATTTATAAAATTAAAAAAATATATTTAATATACCACAAAATTTTAATTTATCTGTAATTCATTAATCATACCATAATAGCTTGTATGTGCGTGCCACCAGTGCAAGCTAATACATGTACAAAAAAAGTTCGTGTATGTGTCTGTGAGTATGTCCGTATATACGTGTCCATGTGTGTGTCTCTATTATGGAGTATCTTCCATCCTTTTATACTTTGAGAAAGATTTGATTAAAGTGCTATGAAAACAATCTGATGTGTTTGAAACAATTTGTCAAATCTTGATGTCGACAAACAAGCTAGTGAATAATAAAAGAAATGAGACTGTCGTGTGGTAGCGTAAGAATACGCGGTACTCCTCGTGTTGTATGAGTCGTCTAAGTAAAAATCCTTGAACCCGAAATCCGTTGCCTCTGCGAGAGGCTAAAGGTGGGGTGGCAGCCCGTTTGGCAATGCTGAGTCGTGAAATACAAATTCGTAATTTATGCCTAGCCTATGTTCGACAGGCGTAAGTCCCCAGTGGCAGATCTGGTCCATGGCTCCACCACCAACTATATTTCAGCAGCGGAGTTACAAGGTGGTTGGACACTTTTTCTGCCTAGTAGCAGTCTAGCTAGTTACAACTCTCTTTAATATTTCTGCCGCTAGTCGGCTATTCAAATATGGCGGTGTTCCGGTTTGAAATGTATAGAATAACAGGAAACTGTTAGGCATTGCATTAAGATGTGAGGAGTAAGCTCCTCAGTAGTAATGTGTCTGTAACCTTCTTCGATTAAAACAATTGCCATTCATTGGTGTCAATAGACTGCAATAGGCATTTATCATAAGAAGGATTGAAAAAAGAAACACGGAATAATATTAGTATCAGTGCAGACAAGATTGCAGGCAAGTTTAGAAGAAAATTACAATGTCACGCCTAATTAATTACATATTTAATATCAAGTTCACAATTGAATTGTACCAGATGCCTTTACTACACGCCGGTATTCTGCAAGGTGGTATTTAACCGGTCGAGCCGGCCCATTCGAGCAGCAGCTAAAGCCGCCGCTTGGCTCTACCACGTTAAAAAAGATTAGAAATTTGTACCTGTAGTAAGAAAGATAAATTCCGATTCATTCAAATTTAAGTTGACGTATCAGATATTCACACTATGTGACTCGTATATATTAAAAAAAATTATCCAAATAGATGGTGTTGCTATACTGCGCTCAATTTTAGCGATTTTGCGTTCTAGTGGGCTGAATGAATGGCCCCGTTGTAGGGTAAATGAATGGACGAATTTTATGAACATCGACAATATATAGCTGTAATAAACGTACAGAGAGTTGTAAACGTTACTGAAATGTTGTTGAATAGTTTCGCATCGTGCGACCAAAACTATTTGCTTTAATTTTTTGCTTCGTGCAAAAAAGTTGTTTCGTTATAATTTCAACTGTTTGCAGTCCTAATCGTAAATATTTTTTTTATTTTAATTTTGTGATAAAATGTACTAACACGGATTTCGGAAGATATGCCTCATTCGCTATAAACGCTACAAATTTAAGATTAGCTGTTACTCACGACTTCGTACGCGTATACTTCGTAATATGCATGTTTTTTAATTATATTGATAAATCAAATAAAATATATTTAGAATAGTATTTAATTAAATTTCATGTTCAATAATATATATATATATTACATAATAACAGTAAATAAAATGTTCCAATACACAGTTTATACAGTTTCTCAAAAAGTGCCTCTAAGGAATTTTATTGTTTAAAAGTACTGACCTAATTTTTTCAAATGTTCATGACTCTTACTTTTGACTTTCATACAGCTATCCAATTTCCACTTTTGGTGAGATTTTTCCAAAAATCCTTCATCAAAATCTTAGTGGATGAATACTCTGTCAAGAACCTACCTACCTTACAGGAACCTGATAACTGATGAATGATCTGTTAAATTTTTGTTTCATTATTTTGTTCATAAATTGGATCCACGGACTCTTTGTTTGATCTATTTACCCATTTTTTAATCACTATATAATATATCTATACAAATTAGGATACAACATAGTATAAACGTAACAACAGTGAGCCTCGATAGCGGAGTACCAACGACTTTTTCGAAACTGTATAATTTGTGTCGTTGGCTTGGGCATTAAGACGGTGGGTGACAGGCTCACCATCTGTCACGTTGACCCAAAGATTTGTGCCTACCCCAGTGTGTACGGCTGTGAGAGCTTATTAATTATGTGTTTAGGATACTACATAGTGATATTACATATTTATTAGCTTTATGTCATTATTTTATGAAACGACAAATAACATAAATAAATACAATTCCGAACATAAATATTAACACTTAGAACTATATTAGCTTTCTTGTTGAAACTGTAAATTATTGTTGTGTTTTTAAACTAGCATTTCCATATGTAGGTATTGGTACAATAATATAAATATATCTTAATGTTCTTTTTTAGTGTATATAATACAGAATAGTAAGTTTTATATACTGGAATCTCAAGGAGGATGAATAGATTAAATATCGAAGCGATAGTTGAGCAAATAGTACTTATGAAATATCGATTGTTAACTCTATGGAACTTTTCTTTATCTTCAATTATATAAAAAAATCTATAAGGTTATTGTACCCTACAATTGAAAATGTTTTCATTAATTTAGAATGCCAGTTAAAGTTATCTAAAATAAATTAGGTTTATTATTAAATTAAATCATGTTTTATATTACACACAATTCTATTAAAATGTTGCCTTTGCCAATTTTTAATGTTATTGAAAACCAAACCGCCATTCATAAATACCCCTTCGTAATGAGTTTAGGTGTTCTTCATGTCGTAGAACTGGATGATATTAAGGTCCCATGGATTAGATTTTATTTTCGAAAAGAATCGTAGTATTCACAAAATCAAATCCCATCCAGCAGGTACTACTAAAATTATTACTTGCAAATTGAAATGCTGGATTTACCCCCTATTTGTCGGTGAAAAAAAAATATCGTGTATGTCTGAGAAGTGATAAAAAATATTATCTCAAGGGCACGAGTAGCGTACCGAACCTCCGTTCTCTAACTGTGTTTTAATATCGTTTTAGATCTGTATATCTTGCTTATGCGTACACATTAAAATCGTTTTTCAAATCTAAATTCGAAGATTTTAGATTTGAAAGTTTGTATGAAAAACCTTGAGGCATAAACCCTCTTAATATAAATATATTTATGCACTCACGCTTGTGATATGGGGTAGCAAAGATTTCGGATTTCCATTTGGCAATACTCAGCGCAACGGAACGTGACCGATGTTACCATAAGTCAAGTTTCTCATATAGAATTTGAAATGTTTATATGATTTGACCTAAATTATTGTAGCCATTCATTGTATTTTAAACAAAAATCTAACATTAATTCCCAGAATTAACGAATTTAGATTTAATAATATTTAATACATAACATATTATATTATCTAGATCTCTCTTCTAACCTAAATTTCGGTCGTTACATCGAGTCCATAGCAAACACTGCTGCCAAAAAACTTACTATCCTCTCGGGGGTGAGACGGTACTTCACATCGGAGCAGTTCTTAAATCTATACAAAGCTCAAGTCCGCTCTTGCATGGAATACTGTTCCCACCTCTGGGATGGTTCGGCTAAACATCAGCTTGATGCTTTGGACTCGTTGGAGCGCCGAGCGAAGAGGATCATAGGCTCACTAGTAGACGCAAAACTTCAAAGCCTCGAACACCGTAGACGAGTGGCCTGCCTCTCGGTTTTTTATCGAATTCATTTCGTAGAGTGTGCGGAGGTTTTGCATAACCTAATACCCTCTTCCCCTTTCCATCACCGAACGACTAGACGCGGTTATGTTGTAGACATTCCTCCATTACGCACGAGGCGGTTTGCCTCTTCTTTCTTTGTGCGGACGGCTAAGGAGTGGAACTCTCTGCCGGGGTCGGTTTTTCCGGAGGCCTATAACCTGGATATCTTCAAGGCCAAAGTGAACAGACATCTAGGCAAGCGTGTACCATCCTAGGCCTCATCTTCGCTTTCCATCGGGCAAGATTGAAGTCAAAAGCAGGCCTATTTTTTCTTAAAAAAAAAAAAAAAATATTAAGCACACTCTAAATGTTTATTTAATGAAAATATGTTTTTAAGGTTGTTACATATTCATTCGAAACAAAATTGATGTTTAAACAAGTAATTGCTTTTGATTTATGAATATTACATTGACATGTCTCCCAATTACTAATACGATATATCGCTGTCATATTGGTAATGAATTCGTTAAAATTCCAGTAAATGTCTGTATTAAATTACGGATTTTAAACGCATAAATCAGACTTATCGCCTGATGGTCGCCTGGGTAAGGGGTTAGGTTAACGTAACTGACTTTTTGACACACAAATTATTGGTACAAGTTGTAAAGGTAAATTATAAAGGTAATATTATGCTGCATCCCATATCTTTGACCACTGTCAAATAATATGCGGGATATTAGGGCGTAGGATAATAGGCGGGAAGGTAAGGACGAGTGGTTCTGTGTTTGGGCGTCTCCTACAGTACTATAATATTGATTAAAAAAAAGGGGTTAAAGTATGAAATTACCATTCTATTTTGAAAAATATTTCGAATAAATCGTATTAACATTACTGGCATCTCTGGACTACAAGTAAAATGTAAAAAGTCTATGAAGACATCTTGAGAACAAACATTTTTCCTTGGTAATAAATGGTAATCAGTTGTGGTTTCTAACTGCATGTCTTGTAAAGTTAAAACGGTTTTTCAAGTAGTGCGAGGTCTTACGTTATCAAGGAGCAATAATGGCAAAGATCGATTGACGAGACGGGGTTGTTTCTCTGAGAGTTTCGCCCTCTTTGTTCGGAGTTATTGATACGCCGCATCTCAAAAACCTATAGTGAATTACATCATGAAGTAACCACCAAAGAGATAGAACAGATTATTGTAGAGATTTATTTTTTAAACATACGTCACTATTCTCTTCAAAATCCCTAGCATACAATTTCTGTATCTACTCATCAAAGCAAGGTAAGTCGCCCTTTGTCACCTGAAATTATAAGGGGTGTAAGCAATAAAGTTTTTTTATTAAATAAATAAAATAATTGAATTTTGATTAAAGTAAACCTGCCTGGTCTGAACGTGACTATTTCTTTGATTCGAATTCTACGCGGCCTTCGTGCTATTTTCACATCTTTGTAAATATTGTAACGGCTCCAAGTTATATAAAATGTTTTATAATTTTTCTGTAATATTTTAGCTACCCTCTGTCCGCTTTTTCATTTTTTTAAACAAAAATTAGTCCAACCCTTCAACACGTCTAATGTTATGTCGATTTTAGGAAGACTGACACTAGTATAGTGTTTAAGTCCCAACGCCTTCCTAATTGTTTGTGTTGTAAATTTTTTTATGCTTCACATAATGATTTTATATAAACCAAAAAAATAAATGGAGTTAAATAATGCTCGTGGCATTTTGAAAAAAATATAATTATGAAATAACATTGATATACGACTAGATAATCTTTTTTTTTTACTTTATTATATAAAAATGTGCGTTGTGATATGCATTGTTGTGCAAGCAGAATAAATGAACCTTAATATATGTACCAACTGTTGTGAAACTTTATTTTAGCAAATAATAAAACTCAGAATACTCTAAAACTCCGAGACCCAATTCACAAGCATTCATCAACTTCCTGCAATACTGTGTAGATCGTCACTTCGTTCTTTTTATTATATTGTTATTTATTTATTTGGATATGCAAATCAATCGGTATGCAGAATGCAACGCGCGCTGGTAGGGTTAACATAAGTAGGAAAATCCCACAGTTCCCCTTAAAATAAAAATGAATTAATATTTTATAATTAGTGTCGAGCAACCGTCACACTTTTTTAAAAACATGATTACTTTTGTGGTAGACAGTAAGTGTGAAGCAAGTTCTGGCGCACAGCCAAGTGCTGTATTACTGTCTCTCGAGTCTGTCTTGACTCTGAACATCTTTTGGCAAAAATATTTTAAAACAGATTCCTTCCTCGAATTTTAGGATATGATATCTCGTAAAAATTTACATAGGGACGAAATTTATTTACGCAACAATATCCCTATTGACATATTTTTATTCGACAGATTGAATTGTAATATTGCCTAGAATTCTTTTATCTATCCTTCAGAAGTTCGAATGGGCCGGCTCGACCGGAGTACCACAGTCTGGTAGAATACCGACGTGAAGAAGAGACATCTGGTGCCTCTGCATTTCGTTCAGTGAGTAAGGTAACCGGTGGCCAATTCACCACTCACACTATTATTAAAAAATAAGTAGTAAAAGTAGTAGCATGTAAATATAACACCGCTGAGTAAAAGCCTCCTCTCAATATTTAAGAGGGTTTCGGAGCCTCGAAAGGTTCGCCATGGTGCTCCAGTGCGGGATGGTGGACTTTACATATTCTCGAAAAACAATTCTATTATTTCACAGACATGGAAGTTTTCCGTCACTGCCGAACTTGAGGTTGATTCAGCACGTATTAACAATTTTTGTGGAGCGTGGACCTGGTTTAGAACCCAAGACACTCACACACACACACACGTATTATGAAATCAAAACCGGTGCCCCAACCCTTGAGAAACAATGATGTTATTTACTTTCATGAAGGTCTCTTATATAACTAAATACATATCAGCAAATAGGGTGATGGCTCTAAGGTTACTCTACGATGTAATATTGAGCTTTTCGTATAGTACGCCATCTTATCCATGTCTAGGCGCCCTCTAGGGAAATGAGATACTGCAAAAATATATGCAATATGGAGAGAACGTGTCCGGAACGAATGTTGTATACTTTTACGTTTAAAATGAAACTATTACTTACAGATTTTATCACGTTTAATTTTATTTTTACGTTATGTTCCCGACGGAACGTCTCTTCTGTTTTTTTTACGTTTATTTAAAACAATAATTACGCTTACCTTCTTATAGTTATATCTCTTTATCATTCTGGTATTGTCCCGAATAGATAATAAATATGGTATTAAATTTCAAACTGTGAAAAAAAGTATAGTTACTACTACTTATATATAATGTATGAACAGTCTTCCGCAAACTACTTTTAGGCGCTAAAAATACTTTCCCAGGGGGATGTAATGAGACTTTACAATTACTAATTTTAGTTACTAATTACTACTAAGTTGAATAAGTAGTATAGATAAATTTACTTATGAAATTGGAATTACTATAACATTAAAGAAATAAAAAAATGTCGATGAAATAATTATCGGTGCTACAACGGAAATTCAAAATAGTAACAAATCGATAAATCTTAAGAAAATTAAATAAATAACAATACAAAGCGTTCGTGCGTCCTCCGGCTTAAAGCAAACGAAGTGACTCAAATCGACGGGAGATTATGTGTAACCCATAATAAAGTGTATTTAGTACTTTTACAATGTATGTTATGATGTATTGCTATGCACGTGTTCTAGTTTCGTCAACTCATTTCGTCCATTTTTTACGAATGCCAAAAATATTTCATAATAATTTATAAATTATTTAAAAATCATCAATTACATACTGTGAATAAACATGTTTATATCATCGTTTTCATTAGTCTTCAAAAATGTGACCACTTATTTCATAAATAGTCGTAATATAAACACGTGTCTCTAATTAATAAAACGTAAACCCAAATTGCAGGCGAGAGCTCGCAAATTACACCCTTTCATTCTGTAATTAAAAATAATCGTCCATTAATGCGCTTCATTACGCGCTGCTTTAATCCAACAACGTGTACATTATTTTGAAATACTTTAATTTCTTTAACTTAATTTTTAACAGAACAATCAGCAACGATTATGTACGTATAATTTAGTGTCTTTCCATTAAGATATTGGTTTCCAAGAACTATATTCTTTTTACTACATTATCACAATTTTTTCTTTTCTTCATCTATTCATTCTCGTCCAGCTGTTCCATCCGCTTTCTTCTTCTATTATCCTCCTTTTCCCCCATCCTCTTTAAATGTCCAAACGTGTTTCGAATAACGTGGTCTATTTACAGACAAATTCAATTGTCTTTTACTAGTGTTTAGCAAACAACCGAAGCGTTCAATTGCAATCCTGTTGTATTTGCACAATTTGTTCCGATGCGAACGTTAAAGTTGATTACTATTAAACGGTTCTTTCCAATTTAAGCAACCGTTAACTTAAAGCCTTTGACGCTATACAACCATGTAGACTTTTGTTTTTACCACCACATTTTTAGACGTCTCGATAGCCTAGTTGATAATGACACTGTCTTCGAAGCCGGGGTTTACTGGTAGGAATCTCGCTGTGGTCAAATATTTGTATGATAAATATAAATGTTTGTACCCGAGACATGGTTGTTTATATATGTATAAATGATTATTTATCTATGTAGATAGGTACATGTATATCTATCTTATCATCATCCAGTTACCAAGACACAGGGTATCCTATTTTGGAGCTGAATGAGGTGTGTGATTTTCCTGTATATTATTATCATATCTTTGGACAGATGGCGGTGTACCATCTCAATTTTTTTCATTTGTTCCATTACTATTTTTCGATGTTTTCCGTTGGCCTTAAGAAGTGAATAAATTCGTAGTAAGATATTAGGTCTTTTTTTATGAATATGCCAGTCTTTTAATATCCAATCAATCAATTACAGCAACAGTGACTAAAGTGCACGGGGTCTAATACTATGCTCGCTAATCCGTCACCCAAGCTAGCATTTATGAAAAATCCTCTCTAAGAGGAGGTCTATGCCCAGTATTAAAGTGATAACAGGCTGAAAATTAAGAAAATTTTAATCTCAGATAGCCATAAGAAATGCTATGTTTAAGATTTTATTAATAAATAAGATTCATAATAAAGAACCATCGAAGTATAATAGACACCGATATTTTGTTACGTGTCAAAGAAATGGTTTAATTTATCGCAAAAGTTGATGAAGAATAGAGACGCGACTTAATTAGATTGCAAATATCTTTTGCAATCTACCAGCTGCTACTGCGCTTCTCGGCAGGGGGCTATTTCTAGCGTTAAACTATAACAGATCGATCATTCTATTTTTCAAAAAAAGTATTATATTTATGGGTCATTTTTTATTTCTCAAAATATATAGTCTCTTCTGCGACTTATCCATCTTGTTAAAACAATAACAATTGTTAATGCAATTAATTAGTTGTTATGCATTTTAAAAGACCAATGAAAGTATAATGGTATTTTCTCTATATCGTTGTACTGGTGGACACTGTCTCCCACTCCACCCACAGACAGTTTAGTAAAATTTATAAAATGTAGCCCGAGATATGACCCTCTTAATTAGGTACACATATAAAATTACTATTATTACTAGTACTACTTTTCTCCATTAAACTTCCTAACAGTTGCTAAAAAACTTCATGACATATAAAGAAGTCGCATGCTACTAAATCCAGACTATGAGTGTCGCTCAATTAATAAATGGTTATCTGTGGTTTTAAAAAAACTTTTGAGTAGATTTTCTTCGGATATTTGAGAACAAGGAAAGTTCTCTCACGCCGTTACCTTTACAATATCATACATCGAATCTTCAACAACCCATATCACAGTACTACTGAACACTAATAGCCACGCTTCGCCAGACGTGGCTATTGCTCACAGTACCAAACGTATGATCACATATACATGATGATTTAGAACTGCGAGATTTTTCTGGAATTTCCCCTAGTCGACATTTATGACAATCACGGAATTATATGGTAGATTCTCTTCACACAGCACACTACCTCTGGACATATAAACTGTTTTATGGGCCTTTAAAAAAGTTGAAAGGTACTAAATGGCCATAGATTTTAATGGCCTTTCCCCACATTTGTTTCGGTGTTTTGTACATGTCTTTCCATCTTCGTATAACTTCGTAAAGTTTTAAATTCTGTACTTTATAATGAATCCTTAGCATATTTCAAGAATGTTCTCTTTAATTTAGTTTAAAAAAAAACATTGTGCGTCCCTGTTAGTCTCCAAAAGCTAAATGCACCAAAATTAGTTCAAAAATAATTAAACAGCAATAGCAACTTCAATATTTCCATGAGTAATAAATATGGAAACACACATTCATAAAAAGGAAACTCGTCTTATGACTTACAGGTTTTAGACATCCATATGTCATAGTCAACTGCTTTGAATCAACATAGTTTGGTAACGAAAATATTTTTTTATTAAATTATTTCATCGTATAATTTTGCAGAATAAAAAAATAAGTACTTAGAATCTAAAAAAAATAATGTTTGCACGGGTTATGGCGTTGATAGTCCATTGAATAAATCCGGGTTAAAAGCCACTCTTGCTGTGACCGCAGTTAAATTCATATATATTTCATTTAGTACAAAACTTCACATTAAATTATATCTATTTTTGGATATTCATTTGAATTATAGCTTTATATAAATGGAAACTTCACTTATTTACCTGCTTATGTAAGATAATTGTCAGAAATTAAAAAAAATAAGAAGTATGAATGATTTGTTATCCACACTACGAGGTCACATCTATCTAACCAAAAGTAAAGTAAAGTAAAGTAACAGCCTGTAAGTGTCTGAGAAATATAAATAAAAGTATTATTATTTCGAGGATATGTGAAGCTCGCCAACCCGCACTGGAGCAGCGTGGCGGGCCTTTTCCGGCTCCTAAACCCTCTCTGTTACTATTATTTGAGAAGGAGGCCTTTGCCCACCAGTGGGCACTTAGAGGCTGTTACTTTTACTTTAAATCCGTTTCATTTCAAATGTTCGTCTAACTACAAGAAATCATTATATTTAACCTAAGTTCAGACTTGGGTTAAATTTGCTAGACCTTTAACTTATACGTCATAGAGCTATGATTCGGCTTTTGCTCCTGCTCGAATGGACTGGTTCGACCCTCCCTCCCTGTCCCCCCGTGCCACCTCTCCAAATATCCTTTAATAAAATTTAAATAAATATTTATGATTTCATTACTTATTTTATTTAGATGTAGATTGTTATTAATGAAGCATTTTTCATTTTAGATAATATGTTGGTTAATACATTTATCGGATAGGTACTAATATGAAGTTGAATAATTTATACTTAATGATTTTAAATTTAAGATACGTTATATGCTCACAAATCAATCAAAAAAAATGTTCCGAACGTAGCGGCAGCACAAATACATTTTTTAGTTTACTCACGTTATAAAATTAGTGCATTTACGCAGACGGCATTTGAAGCTATCAAAGGAATATATAATACACGGAAGCACGTGCATAACGCCCACAGAGGCTACAATTGTAGCCTTTTGAACGCTTTATTTGCGGTGGGCTTGTAGCATATGATTCCAAACTTATGTTTAAAACGATTAAATAGATTACTATGAATACATTAGTGCTATTAAATTTTTATTCACCTAATTTTAATCGGAGATTTATGGAAGCTTATTTGTAATTTACAGCAACATTTTACAGGAAATAAAATACTGCGACTCAATTGCAGTGGCGGTTCCATGACGCCTCTTTAATTTGTTCTCACTCTATTTATCACCGGCGTATTTGCAATTAGTGCCCATTTTTTGCGGTACGCCGCTTTAAAGCTGTGTATAATTGAAATCTCTATTTAAAATACTTTAAGTATTCGAAAATGACATAAAAGTGTGAAATATAACGTAAAATACTATGCTAATTAAACTTTCTCTTCATACTTTATCTCATTTCATTTTAATATTAGGTTGGTTTTAATATTAAGTGTGCAATTGTGTTTTGTATTGAAGAATTCTATGAAATGTATCATCATTATCTATATATTTTTTTAATTTTTATGTGGGAAAGGTGGCAAACGAGCAAGTGCCTATCCTGATGCTAAGTTATTACCGACTCCCACATATATCTGCAACACCAGAGGAGCTTTGGGGAAATTTGGGGAGGAGGGAAGGGGTGAGGATGAGGGAAGTGTTTACCTCACTCACCGAACGAAGCGCAGAAGCACAAGATGCCTCTACTTCACGCCGGTATTCTGCGGGCCGTGTTACTATACCAGACGGCCCATTCCATCCAAAGTCTATTTAGGTGTTTTGTACCGCTTCTTGAGTACAAAATAATTTCTCTGACAAACTGTCTAAATTGCGGAAAAAATAGTAATCGGTATCCTTATCATGCAGTAATAATGTCGAAGATCGATTGACGAGTCGGGGTTGTTTCTCTGAGAGTTTCGCCATCATTGTTCGAAGTTCTTCACAATAGACATCTGCTTAACCGCAAAACAGTTACCATTACTTTTCTGTGGGTGAGCTTCTCTTTCGACCATTGTTCCGGTATTTAACCTGAAAAAACTAAACTAAGCGTTTTCGGTTGCTATTATCATACAGAATCCACTTTGCATCACACGTCATAATTCTATCTAAAATTCCTTAATTTCTGTACCTACCCATCAAAGTGAGGCATGGTTCAATTCGTCGAGTATTTTTGCCAATTCTGTGCAATATGAGTCAATCTAATCATTTATCGTTATTTACCTTATTGTGTAGTCTTCTTCATGGTTGAGTCTTCACGTCGAAGTTTCCACTGCGAACGCGATTAAACCGAAAAGCACAGTGGGTTCGTTAGTCGTATCTTCTAAATTTTACTGCATGGTTTTCGCACGTTATAAAATAAGAACAACGCTCAGCTGCGTTAATAGACCGTCAGGCTAGGTCTTAAGCATGCCGCACCTTTAATGAATTCATACGCTCTCCAGTAACTTTAAGAGGTCAATTTAAACAGAAACCAATTACTGGCGATTTTTTACTTTAAATGTATTACCTATATTAATTTACAAAGGTTTGACAATTACTTTCATAGCAATTTTTATGTACCAAGGGGCTGGCCTCCTGCTATCACAAATATAAATTGTTTTTTTCTGACGCATTAGAAAACATAATATTAAGTTTAAAGCGACATGAAGTTATGGAAAAATAAAATTGGGGAGTGTCAACTTATTCTACCATCGATGAGAAGTTATCAGCCGACGTGAATTGCAAAATGATACGCTACTGGGTACGTAAACTACTCATAGACGTGGCATGTTAGACATAAATGAGGAATACACATAACCTCTACATTGCAAACTGCGTTGTTTACATCGTAAAAATCACTTACCAAAACCGTTAAAATATTAAATATTGCATAAGCCATATGCCAAAAAATCGTAAATTTAACATGCCGACAGGCTAATAAAATACTTTGTTACTTTAAGCCGCAAAAATCATATTTTACTTTACGTAAAATGCCCGTATTTATGATTTGGCTTGCAAACTGACAACTTGGCATTGATCCAATTAAAATTACTAGTACAAATCTTTCGTTACACCCCAATTCTACATATTTTGCATTTTTAACTGCAATTAGACAATTTTGTCCATTTTATTGTTATATATTGCTCATGAGTTATTTTAAAAATTCAAATTACAATTTTCACTTGATATTTTCATATTAACCATCACACTACGGATGCATCGTTAAAAAAATGTTACCATCACTAGATATACAAGTTTACAGTAATTAGCTCAGCTCCATATGTATAATTATAGTCGTTCAAGCATTTTATCTTATTCCTCAAGGATGACAACTTCACTGTAACCTTTTTCGATTGAAATTATTTACAAGTTGGACACCTGAACCGCAGTAGCTACTTACCATCAGGTGGACTGGTAGCTCGTTTGTCACCCCAATCCAAAGAAATGAAATCTTCAAATTCTCAGAAAACACCTTTGATGTGGTCAAGTATGCTAATAAGTGTAAATGTAATATAAATCTACAATTGATATACTCAGGAATAACTAGTAATAACCGCGATTTCATTGCAGCGGCTAAAGCTGAAGAGCCTTTAAGCCTAAATTCCATCATATTTTGCATGTTTTCAACTTATTTTGGTACCAAACTAAGTTAAATTTGATAGTAAAAGGGTTCTTCATACTATTTGTGAAATTGATGAATTAATATTTGTTTCCGAATAAATTAACAAAACTAAAAATAAAGTAGACTGGCAATTAAGCATATAAATATGTTATTGCAGGGCAAGAACCTCGTCTTATGTTTGAGATGCTCTAGGAGCTGTGAATAGTCGGCTATGCTTCGACAGGGCGGTCACAGTACATGACTTTACGTCCTGTCTACAAAATATTTTTAGTTTTATTTTTTGGAAACACGAGTATGATAAAGTTCGCGTATGGAACAGGAACGAAAATCAGCTAAAGCCTGGGTATTCATTCATCTACCCTGTTTTCTTTTGCGTAAGGTGATTGCGGAATTACCTACGATGAATCCAATGACGACCCCTCGTTATGAGGGTAGTAAAAATTATTAACAGTGTTGGTTTGTACTCGACCCAATTAATGTTAGCCAGCGAGAAAGTCAGTGTATCTGATTTACGATTTTACTGCTTTATATTAAATTAAAATCTAAATAAAAATATTACTTTTCACTAATAAGCATATGCTCTGGTTCACGGTATGGTAGGTAGGCAACGAAGGATGAACACCTACATACCCCCATTCAGTCGGGTGTGTTGTGGAAAGGCTATAGATTCAGGTGGTACTCCGGTACCACTGTGCAGCAATCAGGAGTGCCAATATTAAGCATTGCACTTGTGATAGGCTTTTAGGATGATTCCGTAGCGTAATTAAGGTCGCAAGATCTTACGACAACTCGAACTTAATTACGGTCTTCTCAGCAGTAATTCATCGCCGTTGATAAAAGAAAAACATATTTTTTTTTAACAACAAATAAATAAAAACTATAAAAAAATAATTATAGTCCATCACTCGGCAATTTCATTCATTTGATAAAGAAGCTTATTTAGCTCCGGTTAACTTTATTTGGCCATACGCCAAGGGCACACAGGCGAGCCAAGCCATGATTACGTGCACTTGGCACTTTTTCATAATACTGTAAATAAAATAAAAACAAACAAAATTATTCTTCTGAAACTTATTAGGTCTTGTAGCATGTGGTTTCCTGCGCAATACTTACTTACCTAAATAGTAAAATTTTCGGTCACGTGATTACGTCACACAATCGCGCTAACTATTTCATGCTGCTCTGAACAACTTTTACCGATAAAAGTCACATTTGAATTTTTATCTATGCAGACCGCATCCTCAAGGCAGATCAGAATAGCGAACGATCGCCGTTTCGAGCTGCCGGAGGAACTAAGACGACTACTGAGAGAGAAAAATGCCGCCACTAGAGCGTTCGACCGACACAGGTCTGACGATAACAGAGTCAGATTGCGCCACCTCCAAAGAGAGGTCAAAGAGCGCATGGCTGATCTCAGGGGCCAAAGATGGGACCACCTGATGGAAGACATCTCGCCATCTCACACCGCCTACAGGCGGCTGGCGAGGTGCCTAAAATCCGAAACGGTTGCGTCGATGCCTCCTCTGATCAGCTCCAATGGTCAGACAGCATTCGATGACAGGGAAAAGGCTGAATGCTTAGCCGACAGCCTAGAGCTTCAGTGCTCACCGAGCTCTCAGCCGACCGACCCAGTCAACCTTCAGAAGGTGGATGATGAAGTCAGGAGAAAAACCACGCTGCCACCGACAGGTGATCCACTGCCGCCAAGCTCAATAAAAGAGGTCAAGGAAATTATCCGCGACCTTAGACTCCGTAAGGCTCCAGGAGCCGACGGCATTTCAAACCAAATAATAAAAGCTCTTCCTAGCCCGCTACTATACTTAATAGTAGCGATATTCAACGCCCTCCTTGCTAGCTGCTCCTTCCCGGACGCCTGGAAGGAGGCCCACGTTATAGGAATTCCCAAAATAGGAAAACCTACAAACCTAGCCTCCAGCTATCGCCCTATCAGTCTCCTCAGCTCTCTGGGGAAAATATATGAACGCATAGTTCTCAATCGAATTAAGGACAATATTCAGTCCTTAAATCTACTTCCAAACGAGCAGTTTGGCTTTCGAGCCAAACACTCTTGTGTTCAGCAAGTGCACCGCTTCACGGAGCACGTACTCGAGCACTTTTAAGAAAACCCGAAAAATCGGGTATGAGCTCTATTCTTCGATGTCGCGAAGGCATTCAACAAAGTTTGGCACAACGGCTTGCTATACAAGCTGTACACACTAGAAGTGCCAGACAGGCTTGTGCACATCATTCAAGCCTATTTGTCAAATCGCACTTTTCGCTATCGAGTCGAGGGGACCCTCTCGGACAGCAGGCCCATAAGGGCCGGCGTTCCGCAGAGCTCGGTTCTCTCGCCTACCCTCTACACGCTCTACACGAGAGACATCCCAAAAACCAATAAAGTCGAAACGGCTCTTTTCGCCGACGACACCACCCTATACGCCTCCGATACTAACGTATCGCGGGTTCACATTCACCTCCAGGCCGCAGCCAACACACTTAGCGATTGGTTCAGGACATGGAGAATCGATGTCAACCCGGAAAAAAGCAAGGCAGTCCTGTTCGCAAAATACCCCGTTTCCAAACGCAAGGTATCAAGCAAATTCTCTTCGATATCACTATTCGGCAAACCCGTACCATGGGTGTCGGAAGTGAAATATCTAGGTGTCACCCTAGACAACAGACTTAGCTTCACTAAGTACATCCGAAACGTAAGAAATAAGGCGGCCTTTGTGTCCGGTCGCCTATATTACCTTACGAACAAAACCAACAAAATGTCACTAAGACATAAATTACTACTATACAAAACTTGCATTCGACCTATAATGTCTTACGCAAGCGTATTATTTGCCCACGTCCCGAAACAGCGACTGAAACCACTCCAAGTGATTCAGAACCGCTTCATGCGCCGAGCAACCGGCGCACCTTACTACATGCGGAATGCAGACCTGCACCGCGACTTAAATCTGCCCACTCTGGCGGCCCTCTTTAAAGAAATATCCACAAGATATTTCGCAAAGTTGAAGGATCACCCTAATCCGTTAGTAGCAGCGCTAGGAAATTACACTCCTGCGCTTAACGACCCGCCTAACAAAAGGCGCCCCAAGAACGTCCTCATCGACGAGGACGACCTTATCACAAGACACAACAATGCGTTCGCGGACACAACGCCCGTTCACATTATCAGACAGACCACACAGACAGCTCACATGTCTCACACACACTGCGCTGTTCCCCGTTGAACGCGCGGTCACAGATTCACGCCATACACGAGGATTACTCGTGTGCAAAGGCGTTCTTAACATCAAAGTTTTGCCCAAATTCGATTGCAACCCAAGCCGAGGTTTTACCTCCCTAAGAGGGGCCCTTGGGTTGTCGTCAGCCCCCTAGTTTTTGTCGAGAGTCTTTCTTTCGTTAACAGGGGTCCGAGCGCGACACAGCATCAGCAGCGTCGTCGTTCCTTTTTTGTTTATTTAACTTGCGGGCCTCCTGCCCGCGAGTCTTACCGATATAGCTGTAAAGGCCACTGGGCCAACAGCAGATCTACCGTGGGGGTTTTAGTCGGTCCGGCATCTTCAATGCTGAGCCCGACATAACCAGTCACCGGAAACGGTGACGGGTAGGTGCGAGCACCTTTCCACAACGTTAAACTAAAAAAAAAAAAAAAAAAATTATCTATGCAGACCACTTCAATGCCTAAACTTAGACACATAATTGTACTTATTTGACCACAATTGCAAACACTACATGGTTACTCGTCCATTTTTCATTTACAGCATCCAGACACAGACTTCGGAAGAACACGAAGAGAAACACTCGCGTCAGGTAAAAAGACCAATATTTAACAGTAGACAAACGATGCTGAAGAAGATGATGAAAGATGTCGCTGAACCACGTGAAATCACAAATATTTATGTTCTTGTATGGATTTCTCTCTCTCTCTCTCTCTCTCTCTCTCTCTCATTCCAAATCTTCTTTCTTCCATTGTTTTTGTAATCATTATATAGCCAATTTCAATCATTATGTTATCTCCAATAAACTTCAGCAAATGAAGGTATTATTTACACTGCGTAATTTCACGTCGCTGCCTGTTTATCATCCATAAATAAGTAATATTTATTTACAAGCGAAAATGATGGGAAGTATGCGTGAGCCGACAGAGCGTATCACACTGATAAATATACAACTCGATGTAATAGAAAAACGTTACAAAAATAAATATTACGAGGTAATTCATGGGAATTACTGGTAGTAGAGATTTAAGAACACTTTTTGCTTTTCTGTCTTTACATTTATAACAGTTATAAAATATGTATGGGGTCAGTAGTGCTTATGCTTACTAAAACATGCGTTAATTAATGTACATAAATATTTATATTATATTTTTATTCCACACATTATTAAATAAATAATTAGCATCTGTTTTTTTTTTAAATCCAAGGACGACCAATTTGATTTTTAAGTTGTAAGATATCCCCTAAAAATTTACATACCACTAAACAGACGGTATAGGCCTTTTTTAATAAAATTAATGACGGACAGCTAACTAATACCTTTCTTCATCAGCCTATTTAATTCCACTGCAGTAAACCCCCAGAAACCTCTGCAAAAAAGTGCCAGCAAGCAATACACTTGTAAGTGAATTTGTCCATACTCACCGACCAATAAGTCTCCTTCTCCTTAGTTTTATGGGGAAAATTGATTTGCATGTGATCCATCCCAACGAACAGTTCGTTTTCTGATTCAAATACTCGTGTGCCCAACAAGTGCACCGCTTAACAGAACACGTTTTCGAACTGCTCGGGGCACTTTTCTTCGATATCATAAAGCATTTGACTTGCACAAAAAGCTGCACAATCTCGAAGTCCCTGACAAACTCGTGCACATCTTAAGAGCCTTCTTGACAAACCGTCCTTTTTGCAATCTGGTAGAGGGCACGCGCTCTTCAAGTCACCCTCTCAAAGTAGGAGTTCCTCAATGCTCTTGCCTCTCCCCGATCCTTATCTCAGTTTACACAAGTAATATTTATAATTGCTTTTTGCAGATGACACGTACTTATACTACTCGGACCGACACAAAACTAGCATCACGATCCGACTCCAAGTCGCAGCCGATCGCTTAGGTTAGGCGAATTGTTTCGGAAATGGAGAATCGAACTCAACCTCCAGACTTTTCTTACACACTCTGCAGCAGTACACTACTCTGTTCTTGAGGTTGAGGAAATGAGCCTCTAAAACTGAACACTCAGCAACACAGATACAAGCCCCCGCTGTAGCCACAGAACGCGACGCGTAAACAATGCACCCACGTACCGGGGCGGTTCTCTCAGCACAAAGAGATCCACACAACTTGACCGTCCGAAAGAAAGTTCAATAAAGAAAAGCGAATAAAAACAATGTTACAGCTACTTTGAAAACGCTTGCAGCCTCAAGCATGAAGATGTAAAGGTCAAAATGGCTATCAGCACTCAGCACGCTCAGCAGACGGGTTGGTAAGCACACCGCGGTAATTTAGCACCAAGGTAACCGGTGTCTAACACGAATCCGTGAGATTTTGTGTAGAGAAATTCGCTGACAGAGCCTTGTCTGTTAGCTAGCAGGTCAGAAGTAAATATCTTAAAATACGTAAATAAAATTTTTAAGCAACTGTTCCTGTGAATGAATTATGTCGAGCTTAACTGGCAAGTAATTTATTAAGCTCGATACGTAAATGGTGCAGAATGCGTTGTACTTAAAAATAATGTAGTCGTTATGTAGTCGGATTAAAACAAGATGTAATGAAGCGCATTAATGGTCGATTATTTTTAATTATATAAAGAAAGAACATGCGAGCTTGTATCTTTAATTTAGTATTCTTTATAAAATTTAAGTAGAAAGATCTAACAGTCCACACGATGGTTAGGGGCTACTGCCGCCCTTGCTCCCCTACAAATATTTTCAATTGAAATTTCGTCGTCGAATACGGAATGCCTGTAATTATACTTCCTCTCTTATCTTCAAACCGGAATACAACAGTAGTTATATCGCCGACTAGCGGCAGAAATAGACAAGAGGGTGTTATCTGCCCTGAGGGCTCCTACGCAGCAATGCCAAGTGAAGTTGCATCACCTGATTAATTAGTGAAACGTGTCTTTAATTACGTCTAATTTTCGATTCTAGACGGAAGTTGATATCGACCAAATTGGCGATATATCGATGAGTCAAATTAAGAGTAGACATACAAGAAATCCTCTAAGAAAATTTATTTTTACTAGCTGTCCTTTTCAGCCTGGGAGCCCTCTGGGTAGGTAACAACACAACTGTAACCTACTTCGATTAGAGTTGTTTGCAGGTGTCCATGGGCTGCAGTAGTTGTCACCCCAACTAATTACCAAAGTATTATAGCGATTGAATTCAGAACATTCATATTCATACATAGTATTCTTCTTCCAAGCAATCAACAGTTGGATAAAAGCCTCACCCAGGGAGCATTTGTCTTAACCATCATGCTTGATGGGCGAGTTGACGACCGCAGGTACCTCGCACCTTATACGTCATAAATCTGGTGTTGCGTTTATAAATATTTACTGTAATAACAAATAAAATACTAATACTCTTTCGTTACAAATAAAAACTAAACTAAAGAGACAACATTTAAAGATGCGACGGGCGTATGTAACAGACATATCAACATTACACCAAACTGGGAAAATAATGCACACTATTTATTGTTAGCCTGTGGAAATAAATGTCCGCGAACGCGACGTCTATGTCGATAAAACAAGATGTACTATGATACGACTCGCAAAGCTCGCAGATTTTCTATTACATTTTATATTCAGCGGAACAGGAAGTAAGGAAGAATTGGTTATGCTGGTTATCCAATTTGTGGGAACATTCGATCGAGAATTCAATAATATGAATTTAATTAAATTTTTTTTTTCATTGAACATTCTTCTCCTTCTTCTTTAAGCGAACGAAACCGAAGGCCATGATAGCCAAGTGGTCCTAACTAATCCCCTAGGATCTGCCACCGAATCAGGAGACTCGGGTACTATGAGAAGAGCTCGTACTAATGAGTTTTACGAAATTTTTCCGATATATCCGATTTGTATCGTTGGCCTGGACAATAAGATGGCAACTTGCTCACCACCTGTTCGTGAAAAGTTGTGTGTTGTGTTCCAAATAAACTCTGGTGAAAAATGGGTTGAAATGTCTAAAATGTCCTCCTCTGACCAATCCCATTATGAGAGCCCGTGAGAACTTTTTATCTTCATTAAGGGCCCATTAGGCCTCTCTGATGGGTAGGATTTGGGGATCACTAACCTAAACACCTCGCACCTTCGACATTGCTTCCCGTTACCGGTCTGGGTAATTCAGGACTGGAATCTTTGAGATGGTTATGTAATTTTTCTAGTATTCCCGGTTTACAACATGCACGGAATAAGGTTCGTGTGGCAGATTGTCTGACTCCTGATATTATCAAAAGAACTATACGAAAGCGATTAATTGTTCATATTTTATGTAGAGTCTTAAAATATTTGAGGGTGATTAGTTTTTATTTATTTATTTTATTTATTTAAACTTTATTTGCACATTACATAACAAAAAGGCGGACTTAATGCCAAGAGGCATTCTCTACCAGTTTACCATTAGATTGAACAGAGAAAATGTAATAGGGTGCACAATAATATTATGTTCATATATATATACTCGAATATTATACTACAATATAATACTTATATATGACGGTACTTAGACATACATGTAATTATAGTTGTACATTATATAAAACACATAACACACTATACATACACATTTGTATAACCTTATTTATATATGCATATATATATATATAAATATACACAATGCATACATAAACTTAGATAATTTCTTATGTTATAAAAAAAATGTTCTTCAACTGCACTACTATTGCAATAATCCCAAAGTAAACGCTTGAAAGTGCCTTTACTGATGGCTGTGCGTATACTATTTGGCAGCTCGTTCCAGAGTCTGACAGCATGAATAGTAAAAGAATTGTGTAAGAAGCCGGTATGGCAGAAAGGTACATTAAGAGATGCATTATCCGCAGAACGGAGACTACGGTCGTGGGAGTCACCCTGATATTAAAATTTGCATTTCAGATATTCAGGGACAAACGGATCGTGTAAGATGGAGAATAAAGTACAAAGTATTCTAAAAAGTCTGCTATATGGGAGAGGCAACCAATTAAGTTGAGAACGAAATGAGGAAATGTGATCATATTTGCGTAGTCCAAATATGAAGCGTATACAATTGTTGAGAAGACGATCCAGTTTGTTTAAAAGCTCTTTATTGGCATCATTATAGCACACATCCGCGTAATCCAGCATGGGTAAAACCACGTTTGTATTATCATTGCCTTTGTCCTTATTGGCAAGAAGTTCTTAAGGCGGTATAAAGAACGCAGAGTGTAGGTAGCTTTTTTAACAACCTCAGTGACTTGCGGGCGCCAACTAACAGTGCTGTCTATTACAAGCCCAAGGTTTTTGACTGTGGCAGTGTATGGTACAGTAACATTATTAAAAGTAATTTTCGACAGCGTGTTAAAATCTAACTTCTTTAAGCGACGGGAGCTACCAACTACAATAGTTTGGCACTTTAACGGATTTACCGCTATTCCGAATTTTGTACACCACTCAGAGATACGTTTAAGATCGCCGTTGAGTTCATTTATGGCACCGTCTATGTTTTCCACTTTAGCTTGAGCATAAATTTGTAAGTCATCGGCATATAAATGATACGAGCTGTGAATGTGGGGCGTAATGAAGTTTATGAATACAGAAAATAAAAGAGGAGAGAGAATTCCGCCTTGAGGAACGCCAGCAGATAACGTGCCCCAGTCAGAAGTGACCTGACCCGTATGAATTGCCTGCTGACGTCCACGAAGATACGATGAGAACCAATCCCGTGATGATGAGGAGAAGCCCAGATGAGATAGCATTACTATACTATTCTTACTAGAAGGATATCATGATCAACAGCATTAAAAGCATGGGAAAAATCGATTAAAACTAACACAGTTAATCGCGATTCCTCCATACCAGTCCGCATGTCTTCTGTTACTTTAAGCAGTGCTGAGGTGGTACTTTGCCCGTCGTGTGTTTTTAATTAGTTTTCCCGGGAACATTTCCGTACAGTGATATCCAATACTCTCAACTAGTGATGAACCAGTTCATTGACTAAAGTAATTCATTTTATTTAAGAATAATTACAATATTATTAAAAAAATACTGTTTTCTTTGTGTTATTGTGACAAAAAGAAAACAAGTAGCCTATCGGGCATAAGCAACTGACATTTCAGCTCTCCGGAAGAAGATTCCGAGACGTTTTTCGGAATCTTTATCCTCCGAGACGATCCCCTCAGCCATATATAAGAATCTTAATATGTAATGTAAATATATATAAGCTAATAAAAATACCAAAAGCGACAGTTTTCGGATAGTATCTTTTAAAAACAGGGTTAAATGAATAATGACAAATAAACAAATAAAAAAGAAATAATCAAATCATCTTACCATTTAAATTTATGCCGTACTTACGTCTCTCCAGTTATTACCAGCTATTATCAGCACTCACTTTTGGAAAATTTTATCCAACTCAAATTTTTCAAAACTAGTAACAGCTGTAAATATTATATAAACTCGAGACTCGAGATATAATCTTTTAATCAATGGTATTAACTCAATAACGTAAAAGTCCCTGTTCAAGTCTTTGATATTTTTGACGAGGGATAAACGACTGTACATGACGTTTCTCTTGATTGAGATACAAATTTATTTTCGTTGTCCGTATAATCCTTCGCGATTGTTTCCCTACCTTTAATTTATTTACATCAAACATTTTCTTACATTTTCGTTTTTTTTCAATCTTCCTTTGACATGCTGCTATCATCATCATCATCATTACTAGCCTTGAAAATCTATTGGCTTTCCAGTAGCCGAATGATCATGGGTTACAAGATCTTTCTTCGAATCAGGAGATCTGAGTTCGTTTCCTTATGTGGAAGGAGGGCGCGTATCAATGAATCTTTAAAATGTATGTTCTTTAGGCCTGAGCACTAAGATGGCGACAAGCAGACCATCCGCCAAGTTGTTCTAAATAAGCTCTGGAGAAAATAGAGATGAAACGACTAAATAAATGTCTAAACGTGGTAAAAGCCAAGCGGCGGCTTTTGCTGCTGCCCGAATGGGCTGGCACAACCGTTTTGGTACTACGGTCTTACAAAATACTTATGCTGCTGCGTTTCGTTCGGTAAGGTAACCGAACCTACCCTCCCGTCTCCCAAATACCCTTAACGGTATATCTCGCAACAATTTTGAAATAATGGGTAATACAGTTAGGTTATAGGCTTTTAAAATGTACATTTTACGAGTATCTGCATCTCAAAGCTTTGATTCTCGGAACGGGCCGGCATGGATCCGAGCAAACGATATTAATTTAAAAACTCATCTCTCAAAGTCACGTACCTTATAAGAAGTATATGTAACATCCCGCCTGCTTCCGTAGTAACTTTAAGAAATTTAATAACGATACTATATTACTCGTACCTCCAATCATAAGTGTGTAAAGCTTATATCTTGCATCTATATGTTAGTATTAACGGCGTAATCGTAAGAGTCAATTAAGGGAAAGCCTTGATAAAATTATGGCCTTCGACAGAAAATACGTGACCGAAGACGGACTACTATGGTGCAATGGGGTCTGCTACCGTCTGCCAAGCGTGGTGATTATTACAAATCCTCTTATTGCGAGAGGTCTCTGTCCAGCGGTGGACTATTAAGAGACTAAAAAAATTGCCATAATATTCAATCGACTGTGATTATGAAGTATCTATACCAGATGAAATAATTGATTAAATTTGAAAATGAAATTATTGTCATTACTTTCATTTCTAAATAGAACAGTATATTTTATTGAAAATATAGTAAAAGAGGCTACTTCTTTTTCTATTTATAGTAATGTCTCCATCGTTTGAGAAAGATGTGTAAATAGGTCAAAATAAAAGTGTCAGAGAATGTTTGTTGAAATGAGATGTGAGCGTTTCGAGGAGAAATGAAATTGCGAATGTATCCCTCAAATGGAAATCACGTCAATCCGGGAGCAACCAAATACCTTGGAAATTTTGTTACATATTGTGCGTTTGTTAAATTAATTCTGTTTTTTCTTGTTTTCATTATTAGACGTTCTTTTATTTATCTAGTAAATATTTATAGAAAATACGACTATGACTTTTACTTTCAATGTATTTCCGTGAGTTGTAAAATTCTAAGAAACTGCACAGTTTTTCAAAACTCATTGAGTATTATTATTTGAGAATGTATTAAATACTGCTGATATTAACTACGTTAAAAATAAAAATAGCGTATATTCAATCGCATTGTAATTTTGCACATACACAATCGAATAATTACGTTGCATATAAAAACAGGCACAAAACACCGTTAGTAGAAAAAAATCAAGCATTAGTGTATTTTCAAAAGTATTATCCACCTTTTTAATGAGGTCGAAACACAAAAGAAGGATGAATAGAAAAGAACTAGAAACAAGGGACCTAGGAAACAAGAATAACCAGCATGCTTCTGATACTTTTCGTCGAAACGCGCCAAATACTATTTAAACGTATGCGGCCCAGCTTGTGTGTTGCAAACTTTTTCTTATTGGTAGACCCATATGTGGTTAATACAAATGTTTGAAATGTTCCCCTGTTATGGGTCTATCCGCAACTAACGAGCACACAGTCTACCTGGTGCAATGATTGCACATACATCTATTAATTTTGCTCGACTAAAAATCGAAATACAGATGGGTTGTTATCCCTAAGGACTGAAAAGGAATGCAACATTGCCAGTGAGTTGGCATCCGATTCTATCCGATCTAAATATCTTATTGCTCCTGAATAAAACTTATCATCCAAATCTACAGCGTTATTTTTAGAATTTCAGCATAATAATTTAATCTTATACATATAAGCGCCAATAGCCTAATGGGTTAGGGTGCGAACTGCGAAACATCACGTCGCAGGTGCGACAATAGTCGAATGGTGGGCTCGAACCTGCCGACCTCCAAACTGGCCTGTCGAACTCCAAATACAAGCTCTAATGCTTAGTTGGAGGGTTAACAGGCATATTAGTAATGTTAGTTAAATAGCATTGCTAGCATTCTTTATTAAAAAAATATATATATAATCCATATTTTGATATAAATTTTTCTATTTGCTACCTAAGTTACATTCGACAAACTACGCATTCGATTGTAAATCGAATTTGTGTTCATATCGAGTTTCCACGTCAATATTAGTTTCTTACGATCCTAAAAACGAATTCTTACACGAATAACGTCTAATATATTTTATATCAACTCAAATAAATTTCATCGATGAAGTATGATATTCTGCCAATAAATATCAAAATTGATCATAATTTGAATTTACTCTCATGCGTGGTAATGGTGAATGAAATGAGTTGCCATCATAGAGTTAACCAATTTTCTTAGAAAAATTTATGCAGATTCGGTGAATGTATGATACTGGCTCTCGATACTTTTGAAAACGGAACACCATAATAGTTGCACTGCTGTGGCTAAAATGGGTAAAAGTGTGGACAAAAGTTGACGTGTGTTACAGTGACGCGTAAGAAAATTTATTACCTCGTTTACCTGCAGGTATTGCGAACGGTTAAGAATACAGAAAAGAATATATTTTGTTGAATTAGTTAGTATTTAAGTTATTATTTAAAGAAAATTGACGAGCAAGTTGTTCATGGTAGCCGTGGTAGCCCAGTGGTCAGCCCGCAGTGGTGCTGCGTGGCGCGCCCTTCCCAGCTCCAAAACTCGCAGATATTTGTGAAGGAGACGTAGCTATGGGTAAGTGCTGGGTGAAGGCTGCTTATTTAGTCGTTTACCAAGTAGCTGTCACGCCTCTCCGTAACAGTTGCAGCGGCACACAGACCTGCCCCGGAGTGTCCATAGGGCGGCGGCGCTGATGGGTTCCGTGGACCTGCCGATATGCAGCTAAGATCAGTCCACTCACGACATTCTATGTATGAGTATTACTCGAAATAGAAGAGAAACACTGGGTTAGTCACATTAATTAATTTTTCTTTATTAGCAGCGGCAAGCTTGCACATTTTGGTTCAAGAGAACTCTTAATTTAAGTAGAAAAAAAAATGTTGCTATATCGTATCCCATAGTTATACCATCTACATTTCTGCCTAATTTCTTTCACATCTGTTCAACCATGCTAATAGGGGTGAACATTTTGAAAAAAAAAAGAATTAACCAAATATGGTATTCCTATCGTCAGTTACGATCGAGAGCAAACAAAAATTATGATTTTTACAGATTGTCCGAATTTTCCGATTTTTTTCCTGAAAACTTTCCTAGATCATAACGAACAAAAGAAAATAGAATTATCCATATCCATTGTTCGAATCATAAATTATAGTATAGAGTTCATACAAAAATCCAACAAAGAAGTTTCTGTTTTTCCCCAAGCCGTTCTCAAGTGATGCGCTTACCAATAGATATATAGATTGAAGAATATTCTAATATGGCCAATAAATCCTAAAAAAGATTTTACGATTTTAACGTCTCCTTTATCCGACAAAGAGAAATTGAGAATGAAAAAGTAGAGGGCTAATTAGCATTGCTTTTTGTTAATTACTGAATGGTACACCATACACGCTCATTACAAAGCAACATATTCGGCACCGAAAACCCGTTAACAATGCTGGGGCAGTTGATTGCGTGCGTACTTTGTCGGATCGCATCCAAATATCCTGTGTATTGCCCTCGCTGCGGAACTATTCAGTCTTTTAGCCAACGAATATTGTAAATTAGCCTGCAAAACGGAAAACACCTTTTTTGAAAAATAAAACCGAGAATTTTTCATTGACTACGAATATATTATTGAAACGAATGCTACACCAATGTACGAGTATATGTAGTATAATACTTACATTATATACCTGTCTGGAGTGATAGAGAGAAACTTAAATGTTTACGTTAGTTTTCCTAACTGGATGTTAATCTCCAAGACTACATCTTTACCCAGAGGTCTTATTCAAAAGTCGAGTAAGGGCTCTGTTTCCGTCAATTCTTCTTCTTTATTTTCAACACCCTCCAAATAATCCACTTCTAAACTAAAGTCTCCCTAAATGTTAACTTTTTTATTGTTGTCACTACTACTGACGTCTTAGTATACTTTTACACACCCACGAGCTGTGATAGGGTAGCAGATTATTTACTCCGGCACCAAATGCAACTTTTGCGTGTTGACGTGTACCCTTTTTTTATTTATCAGCTGTGTTAGTCCTCTGCTGGACATAACATTTTATGTCAACAAAAACATGATATGCCATGCATTAAAATTATGCGCCTGCGTTGGTGACGGCACTGGCAGTACCCTAGCACTAGAGATACTGCTTCCAATCACTAGCCTTTAGATTTTGGGTTTTTTTGCAAAAATTATGTAAAATTATACGACACAGGATGAGGTAAAATGACTCTTACGCAACCACCGCACGGCAAATTTTGCATTTTTTATACAAATTCTGACCTCACCTCACCTCAATTACTGTTTTTCAAAACATAACGATTGAGGCTTGAGGCTGTTAATCCACTGCTGGACATAGACCTCTCCCAATGGGAGAACAAACCAAAATCGCCATGATGTGCGCCTGCATAGTTAGTGATCGCAGTCCAGTCACCTCGCATTTTAAGCGCTGCTGCTCATGGTCAGTTTGTGTTCCTTAGTCTGGAATTTTTTGACGAAATTGTCCATCATCTATTAGTCGCGCGGCAAACCCTTTTAAAAAATAGATTGGGCGAATCTATTGGGAAATGGTATTTAGATTATCAAGTATTAAAATCTACAAATGTCGAAACAAAAGTCTACCGGCTTAATTACTGTGTATCCCGTTTTGAATGTTTATTTTAGAACTTACGATGTTATGATAGATTTTTAAAGCTTATCGGAAACTCTTGAATTAATACGATAATTCAGATTACAAAAAAGTTGTTTTTTGTCTTGTTCGTGTAGTAAAAAAGGGAGTAATACTCCTATGTGATGCGGTAATATCTTTCTTATAATTCTTTATGATTCTCCAATAGCGTATATTTTTCTATTTGTCCAACGAACTGTCACTTGCCAAAGTCCGTGCTTTTCTGACAATTCAGCTGAAGAGCCTGAATGAAACTTTTCTCAAAGGAGATAAAACTATTCTCATTACTTTTTTCTAGCCAAACTTTAAGTAGTTTATTAGTAAGTTGGAAAAATCTATCTCAGTAAAAAGACTCTCCATATGGTAACTAAGCACTTGGCGAAACTCCAAAGAACATGCCACACTAAGATCTCTATTAAAACAATTTACTATCTTTATACAAATCGCTCACAATTTTAGCAACTAGTAAATGTAGGTGTCGAACTATCGTACAATTCTAAAATTTATTTACGAAACTAATTTTTGAAACGTATTTATGAAAAGTTTATGTTATTAGGACAAAAAAAACTTAAAACTTTAATATTTTATTTTATAGCCCATAGATAGTAGGTTAGGGAATCTGCCGAATCAGAAGACCCGAGCTTGATCCCATATATCGAGAGCTCGTACTAATGGCTTTTTCGACACTTACCTACGATCTGTGACTTACCTTGGTCACTAAGACGGCGATTGGCTCACTACTTGTCACAACAATAAGACTAAAATGTCTAGACCTCTGACCACCCCTGCATTGGGCACAGTTACATTCTATACTCTTTCATCCTGACTTCCCGTAATCGCCGCGCTCGGTGGGCATTTCGACGATCGTAGTACCACACAACTCTATCCTTAGACGTTGCTTTCCGTCACCGGTGTAGTCAATTTAGAACTGGCAAAAGTAAACCACACCCAGTCGATAAGGGTGGCAGATTACTGCCACTACAGTGTGGCAAAATCGTTCTTTAAATACTTAAAATAATTTGTAAATTACAAACGAAATACACATGAAAAATGGTGCAAAGTTCTGTAGTGTTAATATCATATGCGAACACAAAGGCGTACCGCTAGAGCACGCGCTGCGATCCACCTATATACACACTAATTTAAACATGCCCAAAGCGTTCACTGCTCGAGAAATGTGAGTAATAATAAATTTAAGAAACGTTTAGGTATTATATTATAAGTAAATTTAAAATGTAAAATAATGTGAAAATTAAGGACATGCAAAATCTGCCTGCACTGGAGCAGCGTGGCAGACCTGTCCCGGCTTCATAACCTTCTCAAATATTAAGAGTAGGTCTTTGCCCATCATTTAGAGGCTTACTTTTACATATATCATTAACTAATAAATAATACTTAAATATTTATTATTATTCATACGCATGGCATCTATCTACGTTTTGCAATGGAGTATGAAATTTACGAAGCCATTGAAATATTATACTCGTACATAGCGGGTTGCAATCCTTTATATTAAGTAATGGCCAATGGGACACAGGCTTGTCCCGCCGGGAGGATTTGCCGTAACCGTGACGTTCGCCAGGAGGATTGGTAACCAGTTCTAATCTCACGGTCTATATTAACCTTAATTATGCATTTGCGCTTATTCCAGAATATACGTATTCATTATCATCTGACCGGTTTCGCTTTCTGAGGCTTTATCACTTATTCCACTTAATATCATAACGTAGCTGATACCTTCTGTGCTACCTATAAATAAATTAAATCCACAAAAACATCATGATTTAGCTTATTTTCACGTATAATACTCGTACGACATAATCTACACAGCTTTCGCTGTATTGTCTAATGTGTACTGAAACGCTGTAAGGTAGTTGTCGTCGGATAGGATCGCCGCAACGGTTTGTTATCGAGATAACATGGTATTGTGTTCACATGTATAACAATACGTGTGATGTAGTAGTACTAAATCTTCGTAGAAACCATTCTTTGCAACATTTTTCCGTTAGAAAAAGAAATAATTTATCAGCGGAAGTAATACGGAACGTACGTGGGGGCGGCAAACCTATTCGCTGTCAATACTCGTAAGTTAAGAAATAAATGCTCTTATTATTTTTGTAGGAAAATATTGGTTTCCCTTTTCTCATTTCCTCTATTCTTCTACTGTGACTGGGCATCAGAAAAGTTTTGCGTCCTTTGAAATGTGACGGAACAATAACCACTCACGCCTGTCACTCATAGAGGTAGGCAGGGATTACGGATTTGCATTTGACACGTCTCTGCGTATACAAACGGAATTCCGCAACCAACTTTTCTCCTCTCTGGGAATTAAAATATTGCGAGCCTATAACTCACATAAGTAAATTGTATTTGTTATTTTATAAAATCGTCTTGAATAATTACAAACTATACTTAAGTAACTATACTGTACTGAATACAGTAGCAGTATTTGTTTTATTGTATATAGTAGCAGATGAAGGCTCGTTAGTTGCCAGTTGGTAGTGACCTTACTTTCGAAGCAGAGGGTGACGGGTTCGAATCGTGCTAGAAACAACCATTTGTAAGATGAATATAAATGTTTGTCAGAGAGTCATGGATATGAATAAATGATTATTTATCTCTATAGGTATATGTACATCTCTCTTATCGCCATTCAGTACACTAAGAAACAGTAAATCTGGGACAGGATGACGTGGTTGTTCAGTAATACAGTCTGCAAACTTCCAGTGCTGGGCAAAGACTCAATGTTTAACAGGATTTAAGAGTGCGTGTTGGAGGATTTTGTGTCTACAAAATAAAATTATATATTACATCTCAGATATGATATAATCCTTCACCACCGAGCACATGGTAGCTAAATTCAGACCTAAAAATTACAATTTTAGTGGTTCAGCACCGGCTATCGAACCTAGATCACACGCGTAATATGAAATTAAAGTGAGCGCCCTGATCACTAGGTCTACCACGGCGCCCAACTACATACAGCTAAACACTATAGTGTACCATTTATTCTATTACAATACTTCTATGAAAAATACATCAAACATATCGAATAGATTTACGCATTTTGTTGGAGAAATACTGTAGAAAAAGGTGTTTTGATAGACAGCTTATTACCTCATTCACGTGCCTTTGAGAAATGAGTTTGCAAATGAATTCCATACGCACGCTGCTACCATCTTCCTCTGACAGTAATAAGCTCTACTACGGAATGTAATACTCGATGATGTAAGCTGGCGTACAAAGATCAAGAATAACAAAAATAATTTAAGAAACTTTTTCTATTTCAAAGAATATTTATTTACACAGGGTAGGTAGGCAGAGAGAAAGTTTTTTACCATTTGGTAGAGAATCTCTACCAAATGGTAAAAAATACTCTGTGATGCGTCATGTGGTTTATATATCGGCTTATCTCTTCGGATTTGAAGTCTGGTCTGATCTAAATTTTCTGTAATTGGTCATTTCTTAATAATGATTGAGCAATAAAAGAGAATTAACACATTTAAACCACTAATATTTTTGGTCCCTGAAATCTGTTCAATATTTTAAATTTAAATAGTGCATCAAAAATTTAATTCGTTGGAAATGAATAAGACCGCTTTTAAATGCGGCGAGCACTCAACTTTTGCCTCGACTTTACGCAGCTGCCATTTTATGATTGCGCCCATTTGTACATTTAATTGAATTTCTTTTTAATTTACCATCACTAGGTTCCTACTAAGTTAACCAGTTTTTTTATTGTATTATAATCTTTTTTTTATACTTTTAAATTTACAATTTTAGTTTGAGTAACCTTTAACATATCATCAGTTTCTTCAAATGCCAACCCCTGCTGCGCGTGGTGGACCCGGCTAACTAACAAATGAGGCTATAAAGACTGAATGATGGCGGCAAGTCTATCCGAATTAGCTGAAACCCAATTCCACAGACTGGTGACGGGCATTACTAGTGCGAGAGTGCCAGCGTTGTGCACCTGCTTGCCCTGCGTGGTGAGTAAGAGCAAACCTTTCATGAGATAAGGGAATACCTATCTCAAAAATACCGGACCGAATGAAATGCCCGTGCATTGACGGACAGCAGCACCTATGATGCGAGGTGCCAGATAATCTGAGCGTCAGTCTGCCTGCCACTTATGGCGATTATAGCAAATTTTCACTAAGAGTGTGTACTGTTTACAAGCTCTTTAAGATTAAATAAATAAGACCTATTTGTAGAGGCTCAAACTATAGAAAAGTTTAATTGTATCTCCGGTATAAACTCAACCAATTAAAATGGAGCATGGTATGAGTGGAGTAAGACAATAGCATAGACACACCAAAAATAACAATTTCATCAAGGTCCTCGATAAGTGAAAAGCGCCGCATCTCGCGCCGCGTGACCCCACGCGATCTTACGACACCAATCTCAGATCTAGCTCTATCCAAAATATAAATAAAACGTAAGCTCTTCTAGCCCAATTCTGAAGTGGCGACCTGTCAACCCCCTTTTCACCCGAGATTATTTGGGACAACCTGACAGGTGGTGGGCCTGTCGCCGTCATAGTGTCCAGGTTAACGCCACAAATCAGCACGAACCCTCCACGTAGGGGATCAAACTCGGGTTTTCTGCATCAGATGCAAATCCCTTTACCACTTGGTTATAGTGGCTAATAGCTGCAGGATGCGACCAGTAGGTTGTACCAGATAGTCATATAGTCCCGATACAGTCGGTAGAGTATGTGGTGCCTTGTCGGTAAGATCGAAAGTAAGGTCGGTCGATCGATAAGAGGCGTCTGTGCTTTTCCATACCATAATTTTCCCTACCTAAAGCTTAGTTCGCTTTGGGATCTTAAGAGAATGTGTGAAAGCTCTATTAAAATCGGCGTCTTTATAAAATACGTAATAAATATATTCTCGAGAGTAAAATACCTTCAACCATCCGAAAGTAGTTTCATTTTACTCTTGTATTTTGCCTAACAAAGTCACGTATATGTAAGGTTTTTTATATACGATCGTAAAAGGAACAAGTAAAGCCTAAGCTACTACTCACACACAAAAATGGAATGAATAAAATTATTTTATTCATACAAAAACAACGTGATTATTTTTTTCTTATATTTAAAGTCGTAACTGTTTCTTTAGACCAACGTGACCGGTTGCTAGTGCCGTCATCTTAGTGTCCAAGCCTATGATATAACTTGTATATATATATCGAAAAACACAAAGGTACGAGCCCTCGACACAAAGAATCGAACTGTGTTCTCCTGAACGGATAACATAGATCCCCCAATTTCTCGGTAACTTACATTATTATTGACATTCTTAAAAGTATATAAATTATTAATAACAAATAAAATTTACAAAATATGAAGTTGGTCCTAACCAGAAAAGTACATGGTTCAATATTATAAAATCGTTAAACATATTGAAATATTTCGAAGAAGATCTTATTTTAACTTTATAAGTAAATTTTACAAACGTACAATAAATTTACGAAGCTTGAGGTGCTAAATGAACACTAAATTTAAAAGTGAAATTCTTAATATGTTTTATTATTCCCCAAACAGAAATAAGGTATTGAACCATTAAGCTGATTATTATCGCCACGCTCGGTAGGCGGGTTGGCAATCACAGAACCAGACACCTCGCACCTTAAACACTGCTCCCCGTTACCGAACTTAGGTATACCAGATACTTAACATGGTCATGCTGTCATGACGTCATGACTCAGACTATAACCAAATAAGTCTGTCTATTGACAATTAATACACGCCCTCTTGATGAAAATGATGTACAGAACCTTGACGTTGGTGCCGTGGGTGTCGTAAGAGGAGGCCAAGGTCATTCGGCAAATGATGAAAAATTAACCATTGCGAAAAATAGTAGACCGTGGCGTAGTGGCCTATGTCTCACAGGGAATTAAAAATACAGGTAATAGGCTTGTGAAGAAGAAGAAATAAGAATTTATCTGAAATAGACGATAATTCTTACGTTAAAGAAATTTTATATACATTCGTTTCCTAATTTAAGAATGGCTAACAAATAATGACAGCCGAAATAACATTCAATTTAATAAACTTTACCGACTTTGGTTAATAAAAATATAAGTCGCCGGGTTTACAGCGATTGAAATGTTTTTTTACGTGTTGTGTCTTGTTAAAATTTTTTTCTTTATCAAAGA
Organism: Bhutanitis thaidina; assembly: GCA_029286595.1. Lineage (NCBI taxonomy): Eukaryota > Metazoa > Arthropoda > Insecta > Lepidoptera > Papilionidae > Bhutanitis > Bhutanitis thaidina. The sequence goes on along the minus strand of JAGSMS010000028.1, from coordinate 4,573,991 downwards.
AAAATTAGTCCGTTTATTTTCCAAATAATTGGTTACCTATGGTTTTTCGACCTCTCGTTCCTTATTGCTTCGCTAATAAATAATTATTTAACGAAATTACAAAGATATTGATTATGGAAGAGGACTTAATAATTAACTGCTTACACGAGTGAGATGATGCGATATTATTGTACAACTAATGATATCTTCGAAACACTTATAGTGATACATATCGTCACCAAGGTAGCGACTTAGTTCACTTAGACTTTATGTAGAACAGATATTATGTAGAAATATAATACCACTGTATATTTTCACATAATTTGTGTAGAGTCCAAGCAGTAAACTTACCATACTGTTACCATAATGCGATACCAAACTTCATCATGTCCCCGAAATATTTTATTTCTCGTTCATGCAGTTTCATTGCAATGCATTCCTTCACCGTCGAGCATGTGGCTCTGCGCTCAAAATTTCTCGTGAATTTACCATTTTAACAAATCCTCTTTTTGAATTTTTTTTCTTGGTTGAGAGATATGTTTAGAAAATCTTACTTTTTTACCTATTATTTTTTTTTACATGTGTAATTAAGTTCTAGCAAATGAAATCACGCACAAGACTTAATTTATTCAATATTATATCTCAAAATCAATGAACACATAGCATATTTATATAGGGATTAATACTTTTATCTAATATTTGTCCTCAACACGTTCTCTCCATCTAGCAAACAGTTTCAGCTTCTTTATTTCCCTGGAGAGCGCCTAGACACGGTTAAAGCTACAGTCTACGACGTCTCCAATATTTTGTCTTAATCTTGCGATGTGACCACGAAACGTGTATACGTTGGCATTGTTCAGAATAATATGAGTGTGCATTGAAAATGTTAAAACAAAATTCTTTAAAAAAAAGATATTATGTATATATAGGACATGTGATTATTATATACATGTTACTATATATTATACTATAATTTAGACACTCGGTGGCGTAGCAAAGTGTTTGGCTGTGGCGTTGCTGATCGCGGATCCCCGCATGGTACTAGTATCTGTATGGATTACAAATAATTGTTTCGCGTCCGTGTGCATTTTATGTAAGTAAGTGCGACACAGGAGAAATTCCTTTAGTAAGACTCGATGGTTATAGGTTGCAGGGTCTAATTGCTTCATAGATCCTTGTTTCGAGGCGAAACACGTAACGCGATTTAAACGTTGGTAGTGTATATTACCTAGTGTCGAGCGAAGTGCTTGTATGAGTGATTGTTGGGGTGAAGGTGCATGGTGTGGAAGAAGTAGTGCATGTATTTTTGGGAAGGAGGGAGGTGCTCTTCTTCTCTTCGAACTGCGTGCGAAATTGTGTAAAGTAACTTTTTCGGACGTCTTTAAAATAATGGATTTTCTTAAAGTAACGCCTTGAATCAGCCTGGTTAATAACGCCTAAGATAAGTAGCGTCTGGTTGATTACTTCAATAATTGTAATTATTGTAGTATAAGCATATCTTTGGTTTTTGCTGGCGCTTTCATGAAGAGGCATATGTTCAGCTTTGGACTAAAATATGCTGATGTCGTATAATACAAATTATATAAGGTCCTATTATACTGAATTGTTTTCAAAAATAACATATATTCATAATTTATAAGTTTTCTGAAAACTAGATATCTTTCCAAAAATTAAAGGCACGTAAATTCTGACAGCCCTAGATTTTCCATTATATCACAAGCTCCGCGTTAATGGTCTAGTACCAACTATGATTGAACGGCGATTGAAATGACGACAACGTTAAAATATTCGGCAAATACTTCATGAGTTTCACATTTTCTTTACAAAATCCAGTAAAATACACTAATTTGCGTTCTGTTTACAATAAAAACTTACAACCAAACGTTGCGTACCATAATCGACAATAGATTATGGCACATATTAAAAATTACATATGTGCTCTCAACAAAAGGAAGATAGAGAAATAATTATTTAAAGGAAAGTCCTTTTTTTACTATTTAATTGCTGTTGTGATATTAGTGTGTAAATCGCGTGTTCTAAATTTTGCTGTTATAAAGCTCCACTCTCTTACGCTTTCGTGTTCGAGGTGTGCAATTATTTTTAGGCTAATTTATTATCGTAAGTTTTACTCTTACCAGTGTAATAATGTCCCCTAGGCTAGGTTCTAATCTGCGTAACATATATTATTGTGATGCAAGCATTCGGATGTAAAGAGGAAAATATTAATCTTTTACTCTAGATATCAACATCGGCACGCGGTGCACCCGCACAATTAACGAACGAAGCTCTTTTAAACAACTGATGACGTAAAAATACCGAATATACCGAACCCAAAAATCACAAACAAGTGTATATATACAGAAATAGGTAAAATGATGATGGACTACTAGTCAGAGAAGTAGTCTACTAGGTGGTACTTTAATAATGAAAAAAACAGATGAGACTATTCGCTAAATCCATACTTATCCTTTCCTTCTCGTGTTCTATGAATAGCATATAAGCGATGCCGTCGATGGTAGAATCATATAATATAACGTCTCTATCTGAAAACCGATGAAAAGCCGTAATAATTCGGGTTCAAGGATCAAGGCTCTCGCTTTAATTTCATAATACGCGAATGACCTGGATTGGAATCCCGTTGCAGGCTCCGCGAAAATAGTTAATTGCAATTTTAAGTGCTGAATTTACCAGGTGCTCAGAGGTAAAGGAAGACATGGTGCGAAAACCTATAAGAAATTCATATCGGCGTTTGTTAGCACTTTTTGGGAAGGCGATATGGAATGCATGTAGGCTAATAATGTAGATAATGAATAAATGATTTTAATAATAATATTGATGAATGCAATCCTAACTACATATATATTGACTTATCTACTTTCACAGTAAAACGACTCTTTACTACGTACATACAAGCTAGCCATGGTATTATGAACATTGTTAAGCTATTTCCACTAACGTGTAAAAGATGGTAAATACTGTAAACTGCAGCGGACACCAAAGTCACAAAGTTAGAATAGTAGTAAAGTGGTAATTTTTCTGAATTATATTAGGTACCGTTATTTATATTATTCTCAACTGCCTTGTAATTCCACTAGACAGCGCAACTAAATGAATACAATTTCTAATATTTTATTTGAGAATAAAGTGTACATATACTATGTTACCGACCTCACTATTATAATTTTGGTCAGGTATATATAAGTAAAGTAAAGTAACAGCCTGTAAGTGCCCACTGCTGGGCAAAGGCCTCCTTCACAAATACTAGTGTCAGAGAGGGTTTATGAGCCGGGAAGGGCCCACCACGCTGCTCCAGTGCGGGTTGGCGAGCTTCACATATCCTCGAAATAATATTTTTATTATTTCTCAGACACGTAGGTTTCCTCACGATGTTATCCTTCACCGTTGAGCACGTGGTAAATACAGCACTTAAAATTGCTATTAACAATATTAGTGTTATTATGTAGTGATATTAGTAGTTATTAGGCACCGGGGATCGAACCCTGGTCACTCGCGCTCTGATGACACTAAAGTGAACGCCCTGACCACTAGGCTACCACGGCTCTCAGGTATATATATTTTTTCTAAATGGCAGTTATTCCGGAAAAGAAACAAAGTTATTTGTAATTTTGAAGCCCTTTTGTCTTCGGTAAAATTACAAATGTTCGGGGATTGCAACTATTAGTGCTATTAAAGTGAGTGATTTTTTTATGATTTTCGAGCCTGTTTTATATATATCTATGTGATATTTTTTTTTAGTTACAATGTATGTATATTACACTATGTTTTAACGATTATTAACTTATTTTTAATGATTTTTTTTAGAATATAGTCGTTAGAATATTGCATGAAAATAAAAGAAGAGTCATTTCTACAACAAAAGCCGTTAGCTGCAAGTCAGTGCTTTCATTATCGCAGTCAACTTGTCTGAGAACAACAGCGTGTTCTCCTCGTGTTCTACATGTCAAGTGGAACTCTGCAAAGCTCAAAAAAAAAACAAAACCGAAAAATAATATCTTCAATTACAAGCTTTCACGACTGTCGCTATTGCATAACAAAATATTAAAAAATATGTATAATAACATTGCCGTGTCGCATCGGCGTAAGAATCTGCCACCCCCTTTTCTTCCCTTGGGTGTTGACGGATGACAGAGGGCGGGCCATCTCAAAAAATATCAGACTGATAGCGGGTAGCAACGTCTAAGATGCGAGGTGTCTGGTACTATGATGCACAATTGCCGAGCGTGGCGATTATGGAAAATCCTGCTTATGGCAGAGATCTACGGTCTACAGTGGACTATTTACAGTCTGGTAAGGTAAGGTATATGTGCTCTCCTACATGTTATTATTTAATTAAGTAGAGACTAATTAAGTAGAGTTTTTAAAGGTATCTCAGTCACAAGCACATCTGTCCATTTGCCACGACTTATTTTAAGTAATTAGAATTTTGTAATTTATCATAATAATAATTTTCTTAAGAATAATAGTAAATAAGATGGGTTCATCCGCACCTAGTGCACCCTGCTAACTAACAGGCGAAGCTAAACCGAGGAACAACGAAGAAAACGAAGAAGAGGAGAATCGGAAAGTAAGCAATCAGTGCAGGAAGAGTTAGAAAAATGAGACACGCACCAGCAGCTAGTAACGAAATACTAGCTACTTTAGTATTTTATTCATTTGTTTAATATTTGGAAACGTCCGAAACTAAGGATTAAAATGAGAGTAGGCAGGTAATTAATGCCTTATAGCATTTTCTACCAGTCACCCGTGGTAGGCGGAGAAAAAATCGGGGCAGGCAATTTATGATATGAACAAAAATTAAATAAATTAAACTTACTTCACTTTATATACTTTTACACGCCAGGTTTATCTGCACACATGTGTGTTACGAGTACAGATAAACCAATAAAGATACCAGTTTCATTTGTAGAAAAGGAAAATTTATTTGTTACCTAAATAATGAAAATATAGGAATTAAATTAAAAAGCTAAATAATTATGTTAACTTCATAATATTCATATAATAAAACTTGATTGATTACGCCCGTAAACCCAAAACACCAAGTTTATGTTCGAACTAAGCAATTTTTTAAGCTCATTTGTCAAAGTCACGTTCGGTGAAGTGATGTAGTATGCTCTGAATCTAAATTATGTTTTCTAGAGTACAGTATCCCAAAGGCATTATTACCCAAATAACTTATAATTTGTGTAAACATCCAAATTACTTGAGAAGTTAAGGTCGAGTATTTTAAATTATGTTTTTGTAATGAGCTACAAGTCTAGATTAAAAATTAAAAGGAAAGATATATTAATATTTTAAGTATAGTATTTAACTTGTGTCAGCAGACCGCGCCCATCCTCAACGAGTGATCTTAACTATTGTGACATTAAGTTTACATGCATTGCGGAGTTTGCCACAAAAAATTTAATTGCAGAGATTGCTTTGCACAAAGTGGGTATGTTGCCGACTTTTTAAGACGCTTCAAAAGAAAAACACTATCGACAGAGATATTATTGGTGTACAACAATTTCTCTGGCGAAGACCATAAACGTCGGGGGGACACCTTGCTGTTAGGATGAATGTGCTGTGAAAGCTGTCAAAGCCAGAATTTGACGAAACCCGGTAAGGAGAATTTTTTTTTCGCATGAAATGAAGATTCCCTCTCGGGCCTTGACGCGAATTATTAATTAAGACCTAACCTGCTAGTTGCTTATCATCACCATACAGAGCATGCGCTAAATCAGTCTGTGCAGCTTAAGATACGCAGATGAAAAACACAGAAATTATTATTTTACGATCGAAGAGTACTACGGCATGCAAAGTGACAAAGTGTATTATGTATTTACCAAAATAATTAGGTTCCCTTTCATTTAGTTCGAGATCCGAGAGAAACATAACATTTAGTCTGTTTTTATTACTTGTTACTGTATTACTAATTTTACGGTAAAGCTAAAAACAAAAGACGAAGAAAGAAACACGTTTCTTGTAAAGAGACTTAATTTTTGTTTTGTCTATTTTTAGTATTTTTTAGGATATCCGTCATAATAACACATACTGTGCTGTGTACACACATGTGTACTCAAGTCACTTTCAAGATATTATATAAGATATGCCGAAAAACGAAGCTCTGACGACAGCAAAATTACTAATAAGAGGGTGCCACCGGTATACACTGACAATCTTCTATGGAGTGCATGACAGCTTGTAACTTTGCTATCTAGAAATCAACTAAGATTGATTATGAGTACTAGTATCCTACTAGTAGTTCCAACGGAGCTGTTAACTGAATTGCACAAAAAAATGCATATCTTCACGTATATAACTAATTTTCTATTCAACTAACAAAATGTCAACACAAATTAGTTCGACTCATCGCGGGCTCATCCCGCGGCTCAGTTGGCGCAGTGACTTAGCTATTGGCTCGTTCGGTACGCGTCTCCGATGCGCTATTTGCACGGTCAACAAGGTAAGGTCGTTGCGGTGCACAATGTGCACATGCCATTCATTTGTGCGCGTTACTTTAAGATTTAACTTATTAAGTATATCCTTTCGGTCAAATACGTATGACGTCAGTTTTTATTCCAACAGCCATACAAATTAATGTGGTAGATGACATATATATTTTTTTAAAAGAATCCTGGCAATGCTATTAACATTACTAATATTCTTGTTAACCACTCCAACTAAGCATTACAGCTTGTATCTGGAGTATTTCACGACAGTAGTCGAATGGCGGGTTCGAACCTGCGACGTCATGTTTCGCAGACCGCATTAGGTGCTTTCATGAACCTTTTATATTTAGTACTATATTATTTAATAATAACTATTGTTATTACGTTGAACGATAAAATGAAGAGAAAATTGTGTACTAAGAAAAGTATTTTTCACCAACATGATCTACATTTCAGCCATATTTTACGCGATTTCATTTTCCCTCAGGAGTTCTAGACCTTATTCCCAAGATATTTGAATATTTTCCGCCACTGTAATTTTGTGCGCGACTGAGCCTTTATTCGGGTAATAGCAATTCTCGTAAATATTTACATCTATATACGACGTCAAAAATAATGAAACTTACCATTATTTTACTTGCAAAATGCTATACTTTTAAAATTCAATGAAACCACGTAAGCTTACATACACATGTGCATTTACATCCATGTAGGCAATAATATTTCTACACAAAACAGGTTAGGCGGGTTGTTGAGCGCAGTGCACATCACAGAATGCTGCTCCTCATCACTAGCCTGCGTTATTAGGGATCGTTTCCGCCATCAGACGGAAGATCGATCGAAGAAAAAGACATCAGAAAAAAGATGGTTAAATAAGAGGTCCTCACGCTTGTAGAACAAAAATATAATTACTTGCCGGTTTTGTGGTCTGTTTTCAGCAGTGGACTTGTGATATGTAACAATGATTAAGATGATTATTTTATAACTACGACTATTAAAGACGAAGAGCTGTCGAGAAAAGTAATCACTTTAAATTTTATTACATCGTCTCAATATGTTGAGCCCGGAATCAAACTTTGTTACCGGCGAAGATCCGTGCGAAGGATATTAATTTAAAAACTCATCTTTCAAAGTCACGTACCTTGTAAGCCGTCTATCTAACATCCTCTCTTCTCTCTAAAGTTGCTTCATAGAATTTAATTACGATACAATATTTTCTTTCGTTTCACGTACGAGAAGGAGAAATCTCTTGTACCTTCGTGTCATAACAACAGATTTCTATTGTAGCAACACGTCAAGAAATAAATAAGTACATGCCACGTGGTACTTGTACGTGTTTATATTGCTATTAGTTTTATCATCATCGCCATCCTTTAACCAGCTGAAAACGGCCAGTGTAAGCAGACTCGCCCTAATCTGGCTGGACAAGCAGAGTTGATAAGCGCATTGCCGGCACACATAGTGTACATAATAATAATACAAGTAATAGTTACATATGCCGAGAACCTCGTGAAAGCCGAAACAGACAAGAAGACAAAATATCTGGACCTGGCTCATGAGGTAACCTATGTCGGAGCCAGGTAGGTCGGTTACCTCGGCATACCATGCATGTATGTACATGCATGGTATGCCGATCGAAATTATTCCGATCGTCGTCTCGGCGAATGGGTTAATCCCAGTCAGCCTCTCGGAAGATCTGAGGCGGCTGGGACTTCGTGACGGACCGCTTCGAGGTCAAATGCAGAAGGCGATGCTACTCGATACGGCTCGCATTGTCCGCCGGTTTCTTTCCCCCTCACCCTCGGCCGTCTGGTCTCTCCTGCCAGGGGCTTCCATGTAGTGGGCTTTTAATTATCTATTTAATTTTATTATATCTATAATTTATTAAATATTATTTATTTTATGGTATTATTTATATCTATACGTATTTATCCCAGATGAGAACGTATATAAATACCCCAAAAACAATAAGTAATAGCATACGTAATATACTTTAAGTTTTTGGGCCATCGTATTATTATTGAACCACCACATACACCAAGGATGGCCCCAATCCCAAATTTTCCCGTGTACTTCGAGGTTTGAACTTTTTAAAGGAGTATGAGGATGATTTTACAGGTAATTTTACTTTATACATTGAGTCTTAGTTAAAATCATATACCGACTTAAAATAAACTACTCTTATCATCTAATAAAGAAAAACCTTAGATAGTACGTCCGTTTATGAAAACTTTAGGTAAAGTGTTGCAGCAACGGAAAAGCACAATAAACTCCTGTATAAATGCGGCAACACTGCATTTATTCCCGAGTTTATGCCTTTTTGTGAAGAACATTATCGTTTCTATTGCGTCTGCGAATTCGGTATGTTTGCGATTTTTCTGGCTTATATTTTTAGAATAAATACCCGTTGCTGACATGATATTTTTTGAATATAATTAAAGTAGGATAGAATATTTTGAACATTCCGTATATTTTAAATGTTAACTATAAAAGTTCAATAGTGAGAGAGACTTCAACTGCTCAGCAATACGATCAAGCTAATTAAAGAATATTTTTGTAAATGGAAATGGAAGATTATTGTCAGAAGGCATTCCGGTGCGTAATGAAAAATTACCAAAAATGTCACCTTTTTTATGGTTTGGCTATATAGTAGTTACATATCAACTTGTGGCAGCCCAAGATTTTTATTCCAGTGTCATGTTTGAAACAATTTTCAGGTGTTTGTCAGAATCGAATGGAAATGCTCATAGAAAAACTAGATCGTTAAAAATTATATAAAAATATATCTGAACTTTTCCAATGATACAATAACATTATATGTTAAGCATCAAAGCTCGAAATGCACAGAAATTATTAAAAATAGAAGACACGATAGCCGTATGTTTAAGGGAGGAGGCTAAGGGCAAGAATCAGGAGACCAGAGTTCGATTTTTAGACTTTTTATGAAGTTATCGTGCCTATGAGTTTTTGGAAATTTGTGTATGATTTTATTGTTAGGCTTGTCACTAAAACCTTGAAACAACTAAAGCAAATCTCTAGACCTCTGTCCACACCTCTATTGGATTTAGGGTCGTGAGACTACTATTATTTTTCGATTCGACTATTGCATTTTTAATACCTAAAGTGTACGTTACTAAAAAGCAGAGTGCCAGAGCTATCATACAAAAGTGAACACGCCGAAATAACTGTCTGTGTATATTGTGTTCACCAATTCGACATACTCGCCACCTCTCGGTCACACATCGCAATAGATCATCGAATCGATCGAAAGTAACCCAAGAAACTAATATATATAAAACATACATTGCGGTAAGCGGTAAGTACATCTCGACTACTACCGACGGAGGGCCGGTCAGTCGAGAAATCGAAATAAATTTAAGTATTATGAACGACTTAAATTTAAATATAATGAATACAATATTCTGTCGCAGCATGGCTAAATAGATATATCAGCATAACTGTGTATAAATATCAATTTATATTGAGTATTTGCACCATAAAAAAGAACGTGCTGTACGAAATTGCCAATGTAAATAAATTTCTAGAACTAGCCCAGTAGCGAGCGCCAACCCGGTTAGAAGTGGATGGAATGAGGCACTCCACCGCCTCTGCCGGTTCATTGAACCCATCCACTGCGAATTTATTCGCTGGCGTAGCGTGCTGTAAAATAAAAACGCCGACCGACCACTGGCCATAAAAAATACGCCCGAAAATATTTATTCCTTTCAAAGTGTTCCGAGTGCTACATAACGCTGTGGGTGCATTGATCAGCCATTAACTAACTTAAAAGATGAAATTATGAATTATTTAAGCAGGATAAAATGGTTCGCATTTTTGAATTGTTAATTTCCGCCAATTTCTAGTGACAAGAAATAAACAAATCGTACGAAACTGCTTGTGTTAGCTGACTGTCGCCTGGCCCCAATGCTAAGCAGTTGCTTTAAGTAAGCTAAACTTTATATATTTTAGAGAAATATCAAGTGAAAGAAAATACAGAAGTATGTAAATAATCTGCATGGAGAACTGATAAACGTAACTTCTGAAAGACACTATATTGAAAACGCAATCGAACGAAGCGCATAATAATTCCCCATCTTCTTGTTTTTGGTGCAACACGATACCCGCCTGTTCGATTCGAGGTATGTGTATGTATAGATTACAATTAGTAGGAAGAGTGATATAAGTATAATTGTATACACTGTGGCAGTCAATCACATTTCCCTTTCCACATATTATTTATCGACAAATATCAACGGTTTGGATACAACCTTAATGGCATTTAAAGAAAACTTGGTTTATGACCGCAATGAGGTCTGTCGACGATACTTACGACACCAACGGAAACAAACGTCTCTCGTGTTATGTCTCTCTTTGTTACAATACACTATTCGAAATCGAACGAAGGGTGTGGCAATATCACAAACTCGAAAATCGAAGTGTAATTATGTTTTATACTATTGGCTTCTTTTGGGATAAGAATGGTGGCCACTAAGCCATGCGGGTTAGACAGTAGGTAATTATCGCAAATTAAAAAAATTACTGTACCGTTTGGCCACCAAACCACAGAGTACACTTTTTATTCATACGTGGCGACCTAGGACAGGGTATCGTCTCGTGCTCACAGACTACAGACGCACAGACATATCATGAAATACTTCGGATTTAATAAATAAGCGACGCAAGCAACGAAAAAATGCCCAGCCGAGTTAGATTGCTTGACTTATTAAAGTTTAACTTAATCGAAATTTAAGCAAGTAGTACAATTTGTAACCAAGTAGAACTAAATAGCACAAGTACAATATGGGTTGTTGCTGGACATATCTTTGACATCGTCAACTCTTTTAAAACCTGGGCGTACATTAGGGAGACACTAGTTTCAATACCTTTCTTAACAGCAAAGTAGTCCGTTAAGCAAACCATTTATAACTAAAATGTTATTATAAAGCGTTATTAAAGTATCTGTTACATCCGTGTGTACTAAAATAGCAACTTGGTAGACTATTCCAGCTGTATACTATTAAATAGCATTTTGGTAAGAATTAAGTGTTGTAAATGTTGATATCAACACGCCTTTGAAAGAACATCAAAACAGGCCTTTACGATACATAATAGCAGCATATTTTTACTTATCAAACGTTTAATGGTGTTAGACTTCATCTTAGCTTAGAAGTCGTCTGGGTGCCACACTTAACCTTTTCTGTCGCCAAACAGCAGTGCAACTACTGTTGTGTTCCGGTTTGAAAGGTATAGAGCCGGTATAATTACGGACTGTGAAGTACTCGATCTTAGCCCTCAGGTGTGACAACGGATCTGTGACCATTTTCGATTAAGGATGTTTGCAGGTGTCAATGGGCTGCAGTAAAATATCCTTTAAAATAAATTTAACATCGTTTTTGCAACGTGACCGACATTTTGTTGAAAAATGTGCTATTATAAGAAGTAACTCTCATTTGTGTATTAAAATCGTCGTAAATACAGATTCGCTTTGTGATGTTTGTGGGGATTTTAATTCGGGAAAAAATATAAAGGCGTTTTTGCAATTTTTTTCGGTTATCAGCAATTTTTTCAAATTTTGACGGCTCTACGGGCTAATTAACCTTGTGCCGATGTAATTAAAATGCATAAGAAAATTCATCTGCGAATTTATTCTCAACAACATCTTTATTCATACATACTACAATATTTAATCTTTACTTGTATATTTCTTAGCTGGGCTTCTTTGATATGGTCGACTTTTGGTTCAAGCTTATGTCAAACCGCAAGTGGTAACAAATATAAAAGTAATCCCTTTAAACATTTAAATCAACCAATTTATATAAATTATAATAATTTCATTTAAAATGTGCAGTGTTCGCATAAATACAAGAAATCTTTATAAACATTTTAATAAAACCAAGTTACAACAGAGTTACTAGGAAACCAGTGCCATTTAATAGTGAGCAAATACTGGTGTGATTGGTCTCTTATCGATTTTGTTTGAATGATAAATTAGACCTATTGAATTTATTGAGTTTTTCTTGTCTTTTGTATATGCATTTGTTTAACACAAAACCTAATAATATCCCTAATAAGTAGATCCCTATTTTTCAAGTTTTTGTTAGCATTTATTTCTAATCAAATATGACGATAGTTCTGAAACTAATATTTTTAATGGTAATGAATGTTTTCATAAAATATTAAACATGTTTATTGGAAATCCTGCGTTGTTTGTTGCCCTAGTCTTACATCTTTATTTACAGTGATTAATCAATTTCTTCCCTTTCAGCAGTTTCAAATTTAAAACTATGATACCAATATAAAACCATTTATAATAGACAATATTTACACAAAAATTACTGTTATGTTAATTTAAATATTTACATATATTACAAAAGCTCTCATCTCACATTGTAAAACCAAAATAACATTTTATGAATATCGATTCAAAACTGGCTTTAAATACGAACTTTGTACCTGTCAATCATTGTGCAACTTCATAGGGTCAGTGAATTGTGCAGTTAAAATATAGAATAATGCGGGAGCAGGTACTAAAGATAGATACCACAGCTCTTTGAAGCCAGTAAGAGATAATATTCCATATGCATGTACAAGCCAATGGCCTAGTAAAATAACAAGGTTTCTTGAGTTTGCGATGGACGACATTAGTAACGCAGGAGCTGATTGGTCAATCTTGATTGAAAAGTGTGATGCCGACGTCATCATCGATATTATGATCACTATGTAGGGAAATGAACAATCTGAAAAAAAAGCAGCTATTATTTAGATAAGCAAAGGTCTTTTTGAAGAATCAGTAACTTAATTTAAATTAAAATTTTACTAAAAGTAAGGAATATATAGAATATATAAAATAAGGCTGTCTTTATAGACTTTTCAGGACTTCAATTTATATATCCCACTGCCAGCAGAGGGACATATAAATTGAACAGGCAAAGACCCCATAATTTTTATAAGGGTTGGAGCCAAGGAAAGTCTAGGAAGAGACTTAGTATGTAAGATCAATGGACAGTTGACAGACACCCAGCACTTTTATGTCGTATATATTTCTCTAGTCATACAATTATATTAGCTCTGTACTACATCAAAAGGTTGGCTTGAGCACAGAATACCCACAACCAACAACCAAAAAAATGCTATTGCTATTGTGGTATTCCATCATAGTGCTCTTGGGGAACATTATACCTATATGTTGACTCCTCACAGAGGGAGGATGCCTATCATCGGCTATAGTGAATCACTTTTATTAGGTGGACTGATTGCTCATTTGTCATTCTTAATTACATAAAAAACCAAGTACAGGGAATTTTTATTCATATTAACAGAAATAATGTACCCACATATTAAACCAGCTGCAACAGTATGTATGAGTACGAGAATTGGGTAAAAATATAAGGCACAGTAGATGGCTTTCTTGCCAGGATTTATTGTGTGCCAAGTAAATAGCCATGGCCTTAGCAGAATTGTCATCAGCAAGCTGAATGCATAGACAAGTAAGACGATTGTGTATCTGAAAAATAAATATGATGGTCTTAAAACTTAAATTTTTACAATGTAATTTTGATGCTAGATTGTATTTTTTTAACCGGGATCATCCAAATCCTATTGATAGTATGGAATAAGAATAAAAAATCATTAGCATTATTGAATAACCTCAGTGCCTTGAATACAACTAACACTGCTGCAATGTATAAAATACAGTTGCACTGCTTTAGTTGCATTATTATTGAAATAGTTCAAAATGATCCCATTTCAATAATAATTATTGTTATAGCAAAAATGAGTAATGATGGGACAATATTACAATTAGCATTCACATGTAACAATAGAATATTTATTGTGTTAAAACATCAAGAACAACATATTTATTGAATGGGAATACTGTACTAATATTACATAGACAAATATGCATGTATACATGTACAAATATCAAAAATTACTTGATCATTTCTAAAACTGTCTACGCACTTAGAATGCTAATATTTCAGATAAACTTAATTATTAATCACAGCAAGGTCAGGTTGCTCCTTTAAAATACACATGAATCAATTTTAAATCTACTTACAAAGGGTAGACAGCTTCTTGGGTACAGTGCAATGTTTCCTTATAATCAGGTTGTGGGTTATGAAGGAGTGTGTACCAATCAGACAGTGCCTTAGGTGTACAGACATATAAAGCAATTGAACCAGGTGGGGGCAGAACAAGCAATGCTGCCAGTGTGCCAGTCACAATCTCTGTGAATGCACAAATATGCTGTGCAATTATGCCAGATTTACTGAAAAAGACCAAATACTCTATAAGTAATATGTAGAACACATAGTCTGACCAACATAAATGGACTGGTGAAGGTGACATCATATTTAAAGTACTATATGCAAAACATTGACTTTTGTCTTAACCCCTTGTAGTTTTAATTGTTTGAATAAATTGTAAAGTTATCACAAAGTAAATTTATATTTAGACGAGTAGTAGTAGTATTAGTACACATGATAGTTTCACAAAGTAAAAATAAGTTTAGACGAGTAGGACTCGTGATTGATTTACACAGTAAAAATAAGTTTACACGAGCAGCACTCGTGGTTGATTTATTAAGTCAAAATAAGTTTACATGAGTCAGACTCGTGATTAATGCATAAGAGGTTAATGAAATGTACAAGATTCTTTAACAATATTACGACATTCCCAAACTGGAGCACCAACAATTTCACATAAATTCCTTAAAAAATAACACCGGGTCATTCTTTAAGCTAATTTCAGACATGGTTAACAATAAACAAACCAAGTTTTGAATGTGAAATAATATCCTTAAGGTCATTAAAGCACCTGCAGCTCCTTTAGTGTAGCAGATATATGTAGGCATCAGTAATAACTTACCATTGGGTAAGGCACTTGCTCATTTTCCACCTTATATAAAAATAAAATAAGATACATGGTAAGATTTTAATATAGTTGTGAAATATTTTTAAGACATAGCAGATAAGGCCCCTGAGTACCCTTACAATGAAACTCTCATTTAAGAAACATCACAAAAACACTTTCTAAGCAGTCACATCATACAAAATTGTAATCAGCTTCAGTGATCATCATTGAACACTTTTAAAAATATACTAGATAATCTTTATTAGTGATTTTAGTGATTTAGATGCACCAGTGAAAGCTGCCAATCTATGAACTTAATTATAAAAATATAAGTACAGGCTGTGAGACACTTCATCTTAGTACCCAGGGGTAACAACTCATCAATAACCTACTTTGATTGAAGTTGTTTGCAGGTGTCCATGGGCATCAGTAGCCACTTACTGCCAGAAGGACTGCAACCTACTTTATCATCCCAATACAATAAAAAAAATGATGAGTATTCCATAAGCTACAGATAATAATTATATAGAGTTGTCACTTCTGAGGGTGAAGATAAAATGACTTATTACCATGCACTATAATAGCATTAAGGAGAAATATATTCGTATTTCGTCAGTGTGGTTAATTCACCGTTTGATAAATCAACTAGTCCAGCGACCAGTAACAGGATGGCTCTACCATATAGAAATATAAAACTAAGATAATAAGAGTAGCGGGAGATTAGCAGCAACTCCCTTTTATGCACATTATCATAATATTTTTGACATCTGTTGACATTAACTATAATGAGTTTTGAGGCCTATTCTTAGCATTCTTAAAATATCATCCATCTTACCTTTTACCAACTGCTACCATATCAATAAAGAACCAGTGCAAAACTAAAGGTAAAAGCACCATAAAACCTAGATATTGCCAGTCGTAAAGAGAGGGTTCGTCAGCACACGAAGTGCAGTAACTTGAGGCATTGGTGCGGTATCCGCGAGGACAGGCACCACAATCGCTCCAAGTACCATCTTCTAATTCTGTACGGCCACAATACAGACCAGGACAAGATTTTACCACAGACATCTTTTAAACCGCTAAGGGCTTAAGTTATGAAATATTATTCTATTTTAATCAGAAACCTAATGTACGGAAATCAAAATACATTTTCGAGATAGGTATAAATTACAAAATAAACATTTAGACATATCGTACATGGCATATTTATTCAGTGTGACCAACATACAATAACACATTCTCCCAATCATTGATTAATTATAAGGAAAATTATAAGTGAAGTATCGATTTTACATCTTTCAGCTACTTTTTATTCAACTTCTAACATATACATAAACACTTTCTTCTAATAAAGACTTATAAGTATAAGACTTACTTGTTAAAATATTGAAAGTAAAACGACTATAACCAGAAGGCAAGGATTAGTAGTGGTAATGTTAAACTTGTGTTTTGTTGGACTGATAGAAGCAAAATAAAAATTGACGTTCATATAACTCAGGCCCCGGTAAAAGCTGGTTCATTTATATCCAGATTAAGGTCTTTTATGATAAACGGCCAGTGGTAATTCCGTACAAACTGTATGTATCTGAGCGATTAGCGGATTCGTTAGATATAACTAGAAACGCGAGAGAATTAGAATAAGCAAGTTTTTTTTTGTTCAGTAAACACAAAAGATAGGAACCGACCAGTCACTACGGGGTGACTGTAGCCAATGCGGTCACTCCATCAATAGGTGTTAACGCCCTAACTGTTAAGGGTAAACCTATTGACAAACAGTCAGCAGAATCTTCAGAGCCCCTAATATGAATAATATGAATGGAGTCTCCAGGAGCATAGGCCTTCATTTAGCGAGGTAAGGCAAACTGGAACATGCCGGATAGGTCAGTAGGTAGGTAGGATCTCATGGAAGCATATTACCGTCGCCCGAAACAGTCCAAGAGATGTCGGCGACTAAGGGGAAGTTGAATAATGGTATTTGGTCTATGCCTACAACTTACATTTTTTACGAAGCTGGTGTATTAACTAATAGTGTAGGTAAAGCCCTAACGAGAATTAATATTCGCCTTGCCAACACAACGCCAGTATAAAACAAATCAAAATAGTGTTTTTGTATAGATTATTAAAATAATTACTAGCTCGCCATATGAAGGACTTTTACCATAGTTAGTAGGTACAGCTGGTAAATGGAGTAATGAATTTGTTAGATTCACCGTATTCGTTCTTAGTGTATATTCTTATAGGTAGTTTTCAGACCAGTAGAAAGTCGATGTGCCTATGTATGATAACAAACATATCTTAAGAATTTACGTTTAATCCTCTCAATTCGTTTAATGTAGATGTTGTATAACGGGTTTCAAATCTGCGAAGCATATTCAAGAGTACGTGTACGTACGAGTACGAACGTAAGCACATAAAGATATGTCATGATAATAATTATTATACATAGTGTTTAACTTGCTCTTTCTCTCTTATTTTTTTCTTTTCTTTATTACTTTTATTCGTTTTTTTTAAATAAAATTTATGAAGCACTGTAACTACTCCATTTTTGATGGTCGGAAATGCGTATATCTTTGAAATGTCGAAACCTCGTGTCATAGTTTCTATTAATAAGAACCTTCTTGTAAATAGCAAGTTACTTATTTAAGCTGTTAAAGCAGTTGGATTTCCGTAAAATAAAAATTCAATGAAATAAAATGCGTGCAAATAACTCCTAAAAGTACATCAACATCATGTAGGAGTCGTCGGCGAATGAAAGATGATTCAAATGATCCATAACATTGATTGACTAAGCTGAAGTTAACCAGTTATCTGGTCTATCATCGAATATACAATTATATATTTCGAGTGATGTTTGTGCCCCGAGCAGAAAGTGAGAGTAAAATATACTCTTACTGGTGGTGCGGTTTTTTAACGGTATAGACAGAATTATTATTCATAGCGAGGTATGCCTTGCGACAACAGCGCATTGACCCATTTTTTTCATGGCAAAGGCGCCAAAGGCGGCTAAGGCGGCAAAAAGCAAGCGATTCACCTGATGGTAAGTGAACCGTTACCCACGTACTTCTGCAACAGCAGAGGTGCTTTAAGGGTATTTCCGAGATGGGAGGGAGGATGAGAAAGATAATGGGGAGGAGAGTGGGCCTCTGGTTATCTCACTCACCTAACGAAACGCAGAAGTTCAAGATGCCTCTACTTAACGTCGGTATTCTACGAGACCGTGGTACCAGCCCATTCGAGCAGCAGCAAAAACCGTCGCTTGGCTCTACCACTACTACCGTTTTTGTGAGCCAATGTCAATGAGACATTGAACTATCACGTACTTTTCACTGCGGTCTGATTATAAAACTTTAGCAGTAGGCAAACCGACGACGAGACCCCATTGCCCGTCATCCATTTGGTTTTTTTTTCTGGTAATTATCTGGACAGATGGCGGGATAATGAGATGGTTACCCCGCCATCTGGCGGTAGCTATTGCGATTTTCAAGGCTTTCCTCTTAGTCGCCTTTTACGACACCCACGGGTCTCCACTATGTGGGTGGCAGATTCGCCGATGATAGTTACGCCGATACCACAATCTTTATTCGACTTCATATAATTATTTCTTTCGGTTGGAGACATACTTAAAAAAATTATGAGTTTAAAGAGGTAGTAGGAGCAATGCGACTAATGC
The DNA here is from genome assembly GCA_029286595.1 of Bhutanitis thaidina. Taxonomy (NCBI): domain Eukaryota; kingdom Metazoa; phylum Arthropoda; class Insecta; order Lepidoptera; family Papilionidae; genus Bhutanitis; species Bhutanitis thaidina. The sequence continues at coordinate 4,555,040 of JAGSMS010000028.1, read as the reverse complement.
ACAGTTGGGAGAGGTAACGATACATGATTGGGCCCCCCCGAATGGGTTCCCGCCTTGTCGTGGCGAGGGGCTTAGTAACAGTGGCTTGGTCTCCCACGGTGAACCAAGAGGAATCTACATGGCCAGCCTGTCTGCGAGGACGGCTGGCCCGAGGTGGCTGCTCCGAGTGGGCTTGGTGAGCACACTTCGGATGCGAGTTGGTGGACTGTAGGGGGCGTGTTAGCTTAGCGCTCTCCTGGCCACCCACAGCCGTGGTGGGGGCGCGGGGGGAGAGGAGTGTCGGTATTACGATGGTCGTTCTCCCTACCCTCCGCGACCGAAACGTGGTCAATGAGCGCCAGCCTTCCTGATGCCCATGGCCTCCGGGTGGCGGACGGAGAAGGGGTCGCCTACAGCGGCTGGCGCTGGTGGAGCCGCGGATGTGTGCGAAAGCGTTCCCGTGACCCTGCCGACATGCTGCGAAGGTGGAACACCATAGGGTTTTAGTCGGTGCGAACCCGACATAACCCGTCCTTGCCCCCGAGAGGGCGGGTATGCATCAGGCATTTCCTCATGTAAATAAAAAAAAAGGTAACGATACATGATTGCGGCTAACAGGTTCGCGGCACAGGAGCTCTTGCCAAATTTCTAGCAGTAGCAGTAAAAGGTTTGCCCATGAGAGATGCTGTGCAACATTTTAATTTATCTATCAGACTCCAGAAGATTTTATGGCCCTTAGGTCAGCCTTTAGGCCACCAACAATATGAGATAGGGTGGCAGATTACAAACCAATACAGTTGCAGTACAAAATAATTGATAAGATACAAAATTTATCAAATCGATGGACTTAATTTATAGAAATTTATTGTAAAGAATAAATATTACTTAGGAAAACATTTGTAGATCATTACAATAATAGTTAATGTTGAATAAGTTAAGCTTACAATGCCTTAAATTTTCCTCTGTCTGCCTGGTTTTGCAGAAATCGCATACGGAGACATTTTTTTATGTAACGAAGAATAGTTAATATTATCCACACCCCTCCAAAAATTACAATAATCAAGAAGATAATAACATCCAACAAAAAGTATTTGAAGAAAGAACTACCAACGGCCGGAGACCGAAGGTAGCGAGCTCCTCCATTTCGTATTACGTATTCAGTCCACCAGACAGCATTATCCGGACCTGATAAAAATGGATCATTCGCCAGGTTTCTTAACAATGAAATAGCTTTTTTGTATCTGTAAATAAAAATAATAAAATTTACAATATGATTAAATTTTCTTTCTTTTCTAATTTTGCCTCAAAAGTTTGCACTATAATTCGTATTGCGTCGCAACGAGTTTGATGGAAGTTCAGGACGCACGTTTTGTTAAACACAAATAATATTAGTCTATTTAGACCGGTCAAACTCGGTTGGTTGGTAACTTGTTCTGAGACTCAGAATAAAAAAATGCCATCTCCCACAATGGGCTAATGCGTCGGTCGTCAGAGGTTGGATATTAACAAAATTTATGTTGAGATTATTCTTACTTTTCTTCCCCAACCACAGCTTCAATCGTAACCTTGAACGTGTCCTTATCCAAGTAATAGGGATCCACAATTTCTCCAGCACCATGCCTAGCCACTTCGTTTATGAATGTTGTTTTAGACTTTAATATCGGAAAACCGATGATCGGAACTTCATAAAATAACGCTTCTTCCAATGAACGTGCACCACCATGAGTAATAAAAGCTTTTACGTTAGGATGGGCTAAAATAAAACCAAACAAAAGTTACACACACGAAAGAACATTTTGTCAAATATCTTCTTTCTCACTTAAATCCTCTAAATTGTCGACAGATGGACATAGGCCACTCTAATTAGGAGGGCCATAATTGTCCGTAATAAAAAACCCAAATAAGTGTAGCACTTGAGATGGTTATACCGCTACATGACAAACGCCACGAGATGTCGCTGGCATATCCTTTATTCGACTTTTACGACATCGACGGGATGGTGTGGCAGATTCCTTTACTCCCCCATTAGGTATGAACTGGTTAAACAGGGGTTTCCTTTCCAACAACCGAGGTCTCAACTCCAATCTCGTCCCAGTCCAACACCACCTTGAGACTGAAAAACCACATCTGGCCATACCAGATCACTGACCATGCCGGGAGATTAGCATACGCAAATGCGCAAAGGTCTCTACCAAGTGGTAGCTGGCGCTACTCGAATACCTGATATTGATGGCCACATGGTCAATTGCTTGGACCTTCTTTGACAACTGATCCAGACCGATATCAAGTTGCAGTCTAGTCTACTCTTCGTTAGGTAGCTCCGACCACTGTCTGGTGAAATCTGTGTCTGTCTACTCCCCACCTGAACCCGAGCACATGGGGACTAGGCGTGTATGGCGATACAAGTCAGCTGATTGGAATAAGATGCGGCATTTCTTTGCGTCTTACCCTTGGCAGCGCTTATGCTTCTCTTCAGACGACCCGGCTGCGCGGATGCTGTTTCTGGCATGTGTGACATATCAGGCTATGGAATATTTTGTTCCATATTCTGATATCTCACTCCATATTAAAATCATAGAATAATTACAAGTGTACGATTTCCAGACGAATAATTATACTTATTACATACGCATAATATCGATCATCACTGTTGTCTTTTGTCTTTTTCTTTTTCTTTCTTCACATGTTCTCGAAATATTTTTAATAATAAAGAGATGCGAAAATAAAAGACCTCTGACCATCCCATTATTGGGCACACGGTCATGAGAACTTATTTTTAATAATAATACTTACCTAATACTTCCTGTTGGGGAAACCACATTTGCGCAACCACGTTGTCGGGCTTATTAATCATTGTGGTGTTACCTATCTTCCACAACACCATATAAGGAAGCTCTCTAAATGCATCCGCAAGAACCTCTAACATTTTAGTGGCAAGTTGTTCCGATTCCTGAAGTGTTCCTAAACTAAAGTATATTACGCCATTTGTAGCAGAGTCCAAGAGAGACTTTAAATCCTGAAATTTTAAAACATGATACACTTAGCACCTTAGTGCAAGTACAATAATGTGAACTACGGTATGTTTTGATATTGAAAATCTTTATTTGGATTCTGGTAAAGAAATATGCATCTCCCAGAAATTTAAAGCCAATGATTAAAATTTTAAATATAGCTCCTAATATTCTCATAAATTTACAACAAAGCAATATCAAGAATCCTCATCAATTTTTGGCTGCCTGTAGGTATTTAACATACCTACAAACATATAAGTAAGCTTCGAAATGCGAATTTAATTAATTTAGATAATAATGTCTTACCGCAGGTAAGGGTAGCCCAGGTTTAATATGCATGCGATCTGTATAAATAGTAGCTGGAGACGTCGCTCTGTTCCCAATCAAAACAGGATTACTGGCAATAAACAACAAATCAATATCATACTCCACTTCTAGAAGGTGCCTTTTCAATCCAAGGATTTTCTTAGCAGCTACTTCACATAGTGGTAGGAAATAATTGTAATATTCATATTTACTTTGATAATAACGATATATTTCGACCATTTTTTGCCAACTGGTCAAGTTTCTGTAGTTCATGGTGTTGACGTCTGGATATAGAATTGGATGTGTTGGGTTACCTTTAGCTTCATATTGGTGTAATTTACCGCTGCAAGTAGTGATTGATATATGCGGTGCCTCATATTTCTCTGCAGCTGCATATAGTATTGGCATATCTGCTTCTGTGATAACCAAATCAAACTTTACATTAGGATTTATAAACAAAGCTGTCATTTGCTTGGACATCAATTGTGCTATGGCTACTTTGATCGAAAGTTCGTTTAAGGCCCTCAAACGTGGATAGTAATCATCAACATTTGTCATTAACATTTTGTACTCTTCCCATAAAGGCGCAGATTCTGGACCGACACTTAATTCAGCTATCCTTTCGGCCTCTGGATACCGAAAATGCCCTGGATAAGGAGTCATTAAGACAATGGAATGGCCTTTTTGAGCAAGAAGCGAAATGTATCCTCTGTACACAAAATGATCTGTGAATGATAAAGAAGAAAACAGTGCTAGTATGTTTGCACATTGCACAATTTTGAAGAAATACAGTAAGAGCACTACACACACTGTTCTCAACCTCATGTCGGTAAAAATTGGAACGTTATACTCAACGTGGCTACACTTCTCAAAGTGATCATTGTAGGGTGGATTACACGACGTCAAATACAGAACCGTGTACTCAGCTGTACAAACATAAGAACAGCTCCTATAAAGCAGTGAAACAAGGCCAACTGACAAATATTGAACAATAACTATTGCTTCAAATAAACTCACAATCATTATATTAATACTATGTTATGTTATCTTTTCAACCTAAAGCACAGAAAAACTAAAAGTTTGAACTGTCTAGTTTTCACGGGTTATAACGCCTCTACTTTAACGGGTCTAGAGCATCATCAACAACGAGATCGTTGAAAGCTATTATGTCATTCCACGTTCAGGGAGGCCACGTGGTCGCGGACCCGGTATTTCAAAGGCCAGTCATCTGATCTGGCTTTTGAAATACCATATAGCTTATCCGAAAACTCACGTCCACTGAAACTGAATATGACCATGCAGTTTTGTCGCCTGCACATACAGGAGTATGGACGAATGATGTTTTTATATATATATGGCCCTTAAATCTTACCAGCACCAGACGGTAACATATGACTTTCAAGACCTCTTTCAAGTACTCATGACCTGCCGCAATTTTGCCCATGCTGCGCTAATACGTCGAATGCAACCGTGGTTTGGTTAATGTACAGCCAACATCAAAAATAGATGAACAAAGTATCAAAAGCGTTTTATTAATGAAATCACAATACTACTAAATCCGCCCGATTAATAAGCTGTTTGTTCAAAACTATTCTTAACCGCTGGATATATTGGGTAAGAAGCTGACTATAGGTGTGTTTGTGTATAGGAGCCAAAGAGTATATAACACTGCCTGGCGCGTATCCCATAGCAACTCGCTGAACAACAATTAAGAAATATTATTGTCATAGTCTTAAGTGTATTTATAGTAATTTATTGGGTGTTTGTGTTAATTTTCTCTCAATTTAAGTTCCATTATGGACAAAGATGTTACCAGTTACTCAGTTGAAGGCCGTATAGGGGAAGGTGCTCATGGGCTTGTGTTTAAAGCACATCACTCGTCTACTGGACGGGAGGTAGCTTTGAAGAAAATTCTGATAAAAAACCTGGAGGATGGAATACCCATTAATGTGATGAGGGAAATTAAAGCATTGCAACTGCTTCGGTGCAAATATGTTAGTATTAAAATATGTAATACATATTTACAATGAATTAATTGTTTTACTGGTTTGGTGTTGGTTCGACGATATTCAATATCGTCGGTTTGGGCTCAGTTAGTAAATATCTTCGTGTTCGACATTCTAATGGTCCTGTAAAGTTACTTAACGCATTGTCACTCCTTCAGGACTAAGATGACTACTTCGCAGCCTGTAATTGCACTTAAATTGAGCAGAATATATAGTCGCAAGTCTATGCCTTCCCCTAATCGATGTAACGCTTATGCGACAACAAGCGAGATCGGAGGAATGGTCAGATGCAGTGTCAGAGGTACTGGACACAACACAACACAGCTGGAACCAATAATGTGTATATTGTACAAATATTTGGCGTTGTGTAACGGGTCGTCCACTTCCCTTAAATGTTTTGAGGAGAGAGATAGTTGCCACATGCGCCGTACTTGTGGATAGATGCTGTTTCGGTCCATCTTGAATGGGTTTTTTATTCTTTTTTTTACTTTATTTTGTCTTCGAATGTTTCAATTGCCTGTGAGACTATACGTTTATTTTCATTTCGTATATAAAATCAGTAAAAAAAATTAACAAAAATGTGGATACCTACATAGTTTCCTTTGGCCTATTTCTTCTTCGTCAAAGGAACGTCATTAAGATTGAGACGAATTGGTAAAATAAAAAATACAACTCACAAACGAAATTTGAGTTTCTTACGTCAAATAAAGTATATTTACCATTCATTCATATTGGAGACAGTTGGATTTAGGACCCAGGGCTCAACAGTCAGTCACTAAGCAATAAGCCACGTGGGTGTGTCAACACAACAAACAACTTACGCATTACTGGTTTTAATTTTCAGATTATAAAACTATACGACATGTTCCCTCGTGGAATGAGCTTGGTATTAGTTTTAGAGTACATGTGCTCGGGCTTATGGGAGATGCTGCATCATAATCCACAAGAGTTGACCATTCCACGTGTAAAATCGTATGCTCAAATGCTGCTAAAGGGCACACGCTATATGCATGCCCACTATGTAATGCATAGGGTAATATTTAACAAATTCTTTTTAAAATAAGTAAAAAGTAAAGTAGCAGTCGGTCACCATTGTGTATAATTTAGGTTTACACTTTAGATGTTTGTCCGCTAGCGAAGCTCTTTTGTGAAATGTTCATATTTGAGAAATAAAAACTCAACAAATCCAAGAGTAAGTAAGATCTAATTTTGCTAATAATATTAGCAAATGTCTTACTTAAGTATTTAAAATGAACCTGCGTCATAAATTAAATGGCACACTTACACTGGAATCAATAAAATATACCAATGCAATAGTATTTGCTAGTAAGCGGCTCCCCAGATGGTAAGTGATTACCGACGTCCACGTACATCTGCAACACTAAAAGAGCTGCAGGTGCGTTGCCGGGCTTTAAGAATATTTGAGGAAGAGGAAAGGTGAGGAGGAGTGGACCTCCGGTTACCGCACTTACCGAACGAAACGCAAATGCACAAGATGCCTGTTCTTCACTCCAGTAGTCTGCGAGGCCGTGGTACTACCCCGGTTGCGCCGGCCCTTTTGAGCAGCAGCAAAAGCCGCAAAAGCTTGACTCTACCATGTAATGTGTATATTCATGTAGGTATATGTATTACGTATACACCTCTTATAACTTTGCAAGCCATTTAAATACTAATAACAATAAAGCAATATACATCAAGCTTTCATTATTTAGAACATTGATTATTTATTTACTACCCATCTGATTTAAGGATTTAAAACCAGCAAACTTGCTTATAAATTACGAGGGAACCCTAAAAATAGCTGATCTAGGTCTTGCGCGCCTTTACTGGCCCGATGGAGGTCGACCATACTCACACCAAGTAGCTACGAGGTATGTTTAATTTTTACTTACATTATTTTATTATACATCCCTGGGGACTAAGATGGAATGTACTTGAATGACTTGTAAATAGGTTTCCGAATTCACCATACGTGGATATTCCGTGACAGTGTAGTACTTCCGCGGTAGAGACGACCCACTTGAAAAATTCTAAATATGATCATTAAGTTTAATGAGAAACCGTCTCTTAAATAGTACCTAGACAAAATATTATATGATTATATCTAGTTTATTCTTATTGGCATGCATTCTTCTTTTCTTCTCTTCTTCTTCATCTCTTGCATTATTGTTAAATAAAATTATAATAGCATCCATAAATAGGGAAGTAGTACAGCTCCGGGCCCGGCCACAAATTGGCATCTTTGCTGGATATGTTAAAGAGTCGTAAATATCAGTTCTCTTTCACTCGTCACAGCCCCTTTCTAACCAAAGGTTTCGTGAAAGCGACTAACGTAATAAATTATATCTAGCCGCGGCTACACTGGCCATATCTCAATTTTTGACCCAAGATTACTATTAAAAACAAAAGTATCCTATACTTCGGCATACTCACAAAGAATTTTTATATAATATAAAATAGTCAAAAAAATATTTAAGACTCTTCATAGACTATTCATAGATTATTAACAAAAAAAAACTACATCTGATCCCGTAGATCCATAGCTGACATAAGGCTGATCCTAAGCATAACCAAATATGAAATCTAGTATTAGCTTTTTACGGCAATTGTTATTTTGTACTTACCTGCCTACTAAATTATCATTTGAAAAGTGCTTTGCGATGAAGGTAAACAACGTCATGGAATGACGCCAAGTTAACTCGAGAAAAGTGAATTTAAAATAAAATTTTAAAGAAAAAACCCTTGCATTCCCCCCATAGTGGAGATATATTTTCCTCCAGTTTAATTGTTTGTCCACGTGTATTTGACTCCAAGTAAATATAAAATAAAGTTTCCGACTCGAACCCCTATTTTCCCACCCTTAGAGGTAAAATAGTTTCCTTAAATTCCCTTGAGTTCAATTCAATTAAAACGAGAATCATCAAAATCGGTTCATAATTGGCGAAGATATCGCTTAACATACATACAAAAACAAACAGACGAATTGATAACCTCCTCCTTTTTTAGAAGACAGTTGAAAATCGAGGACATTTAAAGTTCAACGATCGACATTAAACAGACATGGCAGACACTCGTTGGCTAAATTACCCTTTTCCACAAGAAATAAGGCAAGACCTGTGTTCAGAAGAGGCACAGAATACTTTTAACTTTACACAATTATTACAATACATTATTTTACAACTTACAGGTGGTATCGTGCTCCTGAACTACTGTATGGAGCAAGGTTTTATAGTGAAAAAATAGATTTATGGTCAGTCGGCTGCATACTCGCGGAGATGATTACTAAGCAACCACTTTTTGCGGTAAATTATGCGAACCTTCAAGTATTTATAAACTTTATCAAGAGATCGAGACTCATAAGCGTGTGTCCAATCCTTCTTGCAGGAACTAGTTTATCCAATTTTTGAAGTGAAACTTATTTGGGCGCGATGATAGTCAAAAGGGGCCATTAGTTGTACAAACATCATCATGGACCTTTTAGTCCACATGAGCCTCAAAGGCAATTATTTTCTATAATAGCAACCGTAGGGTTGGTAAGCGGATAGGCGATCGCTGTGCCAGCCGCCTCGCACCTTAGACGCTACTGCCCATCGCTACCATGCCACAATACACAGACATGATTTTTGGTCTGACTTTTTTGAGATTGTCAATCTGCTATCTGTCTAAATCTACATTTTCAAGGCTTTTCTCCTAGTCGTCTCTTACGATGCCCACTAGAAGAGAGTGACAGATTTTCTTACCCCGCCACCACATAGCTAGCATAAATATAATCTATTTTAAAACTATGCTGTTCCGAGTGCCATGCCCTGCGATTTAATTCCCCTGTTATGTATGTATAATAAAATATAATTTAATGAGTTCTTATGACTAACATCAATTGAAATACAGGGAGAATCTGATATAGAACAACTGGCGATAGTGCTTCAGCATCTGGGAACACCTACAGAAGAGACTTGGCCGGGTCATTCAGAGTTGCCAGATTATCACAAAATCACATTCCCGGAATCTACACCAACTCCATGGTCTGATCTCTTACCAGGAGTAGAGCCTGAAGCTTTAGACCTCATTAAATCTTTTGTAATTTACGACTCTAATAAAAGAATATCAGCCAAAGAGGTAATTTCTTTGTATAATATTTCTCAAACTAAATTACAATGAAATAAGTTTAACATAAAACTGATTAAGAGAAAGAAAGATATAGAAAATATTATGAAAACTGATTAAGTTTTAATAATATTCTTGTCGATACCTTTAAAGAAAAGAAAATTCAACATGGAATGAGTAAGATTTTAAGCGCTTAGCAAACAAATACTTAAAAGATGCTGGATAAAATATTTGACTTTCCTGGACGCAGTGCACCCTCCTTGCTAACGAACGAGGTCCTACCAACCGTCGATGCCAAATTTAAATCCATGCAGAAGCGCAGCACCACTTTTTGTATCTAACGGTACTGAGGTCATCGACCGGCTTGTCCGGCGTGATAACTATGCATGTCAGCTTATGATGGCACTTTCTTGGAAAGGCTGTTCAAAAGTGGGTTTAAATAGGTTGATGACAATGCCGCTGATAAAGTCGTACAAGCAGTATCATGCAGATTCATGACCGAAAATAACTGTGAAAAGGCTGTACCCAGAGGTGAAACATAGGCTATTTATTTACTTCTATTGAAACATACATACTCATATTCCATATAGCATACATTCTGATCAGTACAACTCTATTATTTCTAACGCGGTAGAGCCAAACGACGGCTTTTGCTGCTGCTCGAATGGGCGGGCTCGACCGAATTGGTACCACGGCCTCGCCGGCGTGAAGTAGAGGCATATTGTGCATCTGCGTTTCGTTCGTTGAGTGAGGTAACCAGAGGCCCACTTCCCTTCCCCATGCCCCGCCTCATCCTCCCTCCCATCTCCCAAATACCCTTAAAGGCCGGCAACGCACCTGCAGCTCCTCTGGTGTTTGCAGATGTAAGTGGGCGACGGTGATCACTTACCATCAGGTGAACCGCTTGCTCGTTTGCCGCCTTTCCCATAGAAAAAAAAAATTAAAACTTTATCTCTAAATACCCAAACCAATTCAACGTATCTTTTGTACTCATTGGCACTACATATTTTATCACAATCCTTTTAGAGACTATGACAATGAATATAAAGATGTTTTTTATTACAGGCACTAAGGCATACTTGGTTTCGAACGAGGCCACTTTCAGATTCCATGGAAATAATCCCCAAGACAAACAATAACAAACCAAAATAATATTCAATTTAATAAAAAAAACGACTTTTTTTAATACTTTTATTCCCTTGAAATCACTTAACACTATTTGCATACTAATTATAATAAAAATTAACTAAACATATTACAATTGAAATTGTACTATCATCACTATGTCTGTACATTTGGCCAATACTTATTTGTACGAAGCCTGATTTTCAAGACGATTTACGCAAAAATTAATTTTCATTATCAACATGCAAATAATGATAATGGCCCCTTAATACTTTAAAAACGAACAATGCTCAATTTTTAAGAAGACTATAAAAATAGAAAACAATTACACAAAGGTAAACAAGTTATAGAATTTTCGAAACAGAATAGATACTTGAAATAATTTATGATCTAACAATGACCTTTCTAATTCGCAATTCGATAAAATGTTGATAATATTATTCTTATCGATAAAAATTTTCATCTTGTTATCTCTTATCTATCTGTCAGTATAGTCCTATTTACACACATTGAGTTCGATTGGTAACTACTGTGTGAGTAAATTTTAGGACCACATCTGACTGAATGTCTTTCTACATTATCTCGGAAGTGACAAAGGCAAACATGAGATGCAGGAACAAGGCACCATATGGTTAAATTTAAATCTGAATCTATTGTACTTATCACGTAATTACTAAATTGGCAACCTATTACACAGTTGACTCAGTAGAATATATTTAAATTTTAGTTAAAATACTGTAAATAAAAAACTAGTTTTTGCTAATCAACATAATTACAGATTATACCAAAGATTTTAGTAATTTTAAAACAATATAGAATTATAGCATATCTATAAGTTTTTTAATAAATACGTATGTATATATTAATATATAAAAACATAACTGTGTTTCGGTGTGAGGCTAATCTTCAAATCCACTGGACCAAGTTTGATCAATTTTTTTAGTTATTTTTCTAGCAAAGGAGACTCTCAATTCATTATTTTCTTATACTTATTTTAAATTTTTAACCTGGGCAACTCCGGGTACTACAGCTAGTAATATATATTTATTTAAAAAAAATATTTTAATGCATCTATATCATTTTTTCTTAATGCCCGGTTTGACTGAAACAAAATTCTAAATTTAAATAAAAAAAATATTTTAAAAAGTCGCTCTTATGGCCTTCTGCATATTCTCAAAAATTTATTTGATGTAATGGTGTAGGAATAAAATAGAACATTTATTACTTAAAATACAGTGAAAAAAGTTAACATTAGGAGATCATTTAAATATCAAAAATACCACTGTACACCAAACAAAAATGTTGTATATATTTCTCAAAACATCTCTTATTCTCTCCATCACTGTGAAATATACATTTGAGTTTATCATTTACACAATCAAATTTGCTGAGAGCATATTAATATACATTTTGTTACAGATAGTGTACAATGTTCAATTACCTTTAAGCTTGTTGGGATATTTTTTTTACCACAGAGGAATAATAATCTATTTTTCTAATATATTTTTGATTATTATTGACTTTTGATGATTAATTATTATTGATTTAAAGATTTTTTTAACTTGATACTAATTAATACCAATTTTACACCTCAGTATAAATTAACAAGGTGCACATACCCTTTACAGACCATACCACAGCCTTTACTACTAATAAGTTAATTGGTAAAATAAGTAATTTAGAAATTAAATTATTTTTAAATGGTATTTGATTACTTACTGACTGGCTTATCACATCCTGCAATACTTTTAGAGCCTTTAGAGCTTTCAAAGCAATTTGATATTTAAAATACCTGAATGAAAATGTTTATTCATAAAGATGAATTCAACAAATGCAATACTTCGTCATTACCTTGTTTTTACCCCAAATACCAATAATGTGTACAGCAATAATAAGCTAAAGGTACTTTACCTTGAACTTATTTTGCCGTAATCATATCAAGGGCTTTAATATTACAAGCTCATATCTTTATTAAACAAACAAGTAGCTCCTATAATATTTGTAAGGGAATATCAAAACACAAAATAACGATGTAATTTTCTAAAAGTATGTTACTCAATTACTGGATCAATGCTGAACCAACCAGAATGGTTAATTTTTCAACTAAAAGAAAGAAATTCGGTGAATGAGTCCCATGTAATTATAGAGATCTGACAATGCAAAGTGGAGATACTGCACTAATATCGGTTAATTATTTATCATGCAATCATTTATGTCACAAAGTGAACAAATCAGTCTGATATATGTACCTCAAGTGAAATTAAATGTTCGACTGTTGTAGTGCATATTGATACTTTATAATTTCAACGATATTGTTGACTCTGTATTTAAAGTAAAAGTACTAAGCCTTAGTTTTCACATTAAAATATGAAGTTAGGAGCCAGTAGTAAAAATGATCTATAATTAATCTATTTATTTCTTAACATGATTGAATACATTAAAAAATTTACTCCTGTTACTCTTTCGTGGTTCGATATGCACAAGCTACAAAGCATTTAGTTTAAATAAACAAATATTATACTATTCTAAATTACCTTAATTTAATTACCTTAATTCTAAACTACTAACAAGCAATATTTACAAATGAAAATCATTTATTTACAAATGCTCTATAAGAGCAGACTAGGAAACCCCTAATAAACATGAGGTAATGTCTTATTTTGTCTCAATTACATTTATTAGAGATTATACTTCCAAAAACCTTTTATCATTCTGTAAGTGTATTTTTGTACACCACATTAAAATAATAAAAAAATAAACTGTACATGCAGGAAAACATCAAAATGAGATGATGTAAAAGGTTACCACACAACTTCTATAAAAGATTAGTCTGACCCAACAACCTGTGTTATAACCTATTTATGCCTATTTATTGGAAATTGAGTCAGTGGAATGAAATTTATGGAAAAGTAATAAAATCATTTCAATTTAACTTTCGAAACATTAAATATAAAGGATAAAAATGTACTCTGTTTATCATTTATGGTAGATTAAAACAATTAATCTACAAATTTCTCAAAATATTATTAAATGATTGTTAAAATTATATTTATACTATCACAATAAACATTTGAAGATAATTTTTTGTTTTTAAATAATGATTACTATGGATGATGGATAATAAATTGCTTGTATACCCATCATTGAAAATAATAAATTTATAATAAGTGTAATTTTCCATTAACTTAATTAACAAACTAGATAAATTATCTATGGCTTTAACTTTTTGTTACATAACTGTAACTTTTTTTTAATATTATGTTATCATAATAGTCTTGAAAACAACTGAAAAATAAATACTAAACTGAAAGTATTTTTGGTTGGATCTGTTATTTGGTTAGAGATTTTAGACTTTTAAATAAATAAATTGTATCTTATTATGACTTGAATAATGCTAATTGCTGATTATAAAAATTTCATTAACTAAATTCGACATGTTTAGTATGTTATAATTGTTTTATGACACCACACTGAACTATTAACTATTCTCAACACAGTACATTGCGGTTCTTTTTACTGAAAACCTTAAGGTTTTAGGAGCACCAACCAAATCGTGTGGTGTTCTTCTGTAGGCAGGTTTGTGACTTTGTGCTAGTTGTGCAACCAGCCGGCGTCTTGTAGATAATGCCGCACGGCCACGTCCACATCGCTGTCGGCGACCGGCGGCCGGCGCAGCAACACTCCCTTTAGCGTAACGTACTGAGCTGGAGCGAGGCTCAGCGCGGAGCACAGCTGAATAATGAAAAATTTTATTAATAGAAGTTTCACAGTAAAAATAACATGGATGTTGTGACATTAAATTTAACCATATATTGTAAGGGCCATATCTAATAACATTGATATTTGTTATAAGATATCTACATGTTGTTATTGTGTAGACTGGATGTACAGTAGTTTAGTCACAGGATATATTTTTTTTGGTTTCGACTGTTAGTACTGACTAGACTGTATTTAACTGGCCTACGAGACACAGGTCAAAGACCTTATCTACAGTTCGCGTCGACGTCCGTTGGCCGCATTTCAATTTACCGACTCGAGTCGGTGTCGGGGTAATTAAACTTCGGAACTCGCCACTCTTGTCGAGATAACTAAACTATTATCCATAACAATGCACTTGCATTTCACTTGAACTACTATGCTATAAAATTATATATAAGCTATTTAAATTGTTAAAAAAATGCCTACCCATATTTCCTAAAATTTTATTTGTATTTAAAATAACCTACAAGAATGAGAAATTCGTTTTCCATACAAATCTATATGAACAACTGAGACTACCTATGATGCTCAGTCACTGCCCCAATACCCTAACGCGCCTGCGTTGGATTTAAAAACATAAGTTGCAAACTTCAGAGAAGTAAAGTTAAAATATTCATACTGTGTGTACCTGTATCTCATTATTGTTCAGCAGCTGCGTCGAGCAGGCGGCGTTGCTGTTGCTGCATAAGCTCTTTTTGGAGCAACCACATGCGGTACTTCCGTCCCGTGTGCACCTTGGGCTGGTGGAACTTGAGCCGCTTTCGCCGTCTCTGTACCAACAAGATTACATATATTTATTTGAATTTTACCGAGAAATTGCATAAAAGATGCTACTTTAAGGGCGCTTGAGAAAAAATCTCTAGGAGTATTTGTACCAAAGCGTCGCCTTGCAAGTGCTTGTTTACTTGATTCACTTTCGGCTTACAATATACGGGAATCACAATTTAGTGCATTTTAGGATTGTCATATTAAAGACATTTCGAGAATTCTAAGAATATTGCGCCATTATTATATATGTTAAGTTTTAGTAGTATGTTCCGTTTTTACGTGGTAGAGCCAAGCGGCGGCTTTTGCTGTGGGCCGGCTCGACCTGTTTGAGACCACGGCCTCGCGGAATACTGGCGTGAAGTAGAGGCATCTTGAGCTTCTGCGTTTCGTTCGGTGAGTGAGGTAACCGGTGGCCCACTCCCCCTCCTCATCCCTCTCCTAATCCTCCCTCCCATCTCCCAAATACCCTTAAAGGCCGGCAACGCACCTGCAGTACCTCTGGTGTTGCAGATGTTAGTAATCACTTACCATCAGGGGAACCACTTGATCGTTTGCCGCCTTTTCCATAAAAAAAAATCGTATATTTTTGCATTTCCGCTGTTCGACTTTTAATTCACCCATCGATCGAGAGAGGGCGAAAGTACCTCTTACGCCGAGACCACACAAAATATTCTTAAAATGTTCATAATACAATGAGGGTAGTCTATAGAGGCAGGTGGTTCAAAATGTAAGTGGTGTGGAGAGGCTGTGGAAGATAACATTTGGAGATATGTAATTAATTATATTATATAAATAACTCACTTTTTTCTTAGCTGCGGTGTGCTGGTCTGTATTTGCTCTTTTGTCTGAATGATGTCCAGGCACCCACTGCTGCCCTGGCGAAAACAACCGTTATACGAGATCAAACCCAAAACTACACATCCAAGATGCGCTGCAATATCCACACATCTACTTAATATCTATTTCAAACTTGGCAGGCAACTTTAGTGCAAGTTGATCTATATGAATTAACATTAATGCATAGTCATGGACTTAGCTTGTTAAAAATATGAAGTGAGAGCCGACCACAAAATTGACTTTGGTTTGGGAGAGAAGAGCAGAATATAACACAATGATGTATAGTTGATTTCGATCCATTCCGATAAAAATGTTAACAAGCGCGGCAAATTAACCCGACCATAGGCATTTTCGTGAAGGCAAAAGTGGTGCTGCTTCCAAATCAATTGAGTAAAAATGTATTGTGTCAGAGAATTCAAGAGAAACTACTTCTGCGTAATTGATAATAAAATCGATTTCAATTACAAGGGGATGTTTTCAGTCAGTTGTTCTTGGAATTCAGAACAAAAAATGTGTTTCTTTATTTTTTGATAAATCAAAATTTTGTGTAATAATGAGGAGAAATTTAGTTTAATGCATAATTATCAGTTTGTTATTTATTCCAAAATATTTTTGCTAGCCAGGATTAGGATCAAGAAAATTAAAAAATTATCTATCGTTTTATCCTAGAAATAAATTAAGGTTTAATTTTATTTTATGACCACAGTTCATTAGATGTAAGTAGGCTGTCACCGCTTTCATCTCTGTCACATTACCAGTAATCGGGTTTTCGATCTATATCATTCACCAAACCCTTGCCTTGACTGACGTATTGTCAACTTAAACACGCCGCTAAGGACCAAAATAAAGTTTTGCCAACCGACAGCCATGATGTTGATGAAACGCTTCAGTGTTTGCTGCCTGGTGTGATGCGGATCTTACGTCGAAATGGTGGGTACTGGTAGACGTTGATAGGTGTTGTGTGGGGATCTTACGTAGAGGCGGTGTATTGCGCGGAGCTTAAATGGAGGAGGTCATTGTGATGCAAGAATCGTACATTGAGGTGGTGGGTGATGCAGGAGAATCTTACGTAAGATGGAGAATGTGGGGGCGTTGTGCGCGAAGCTTAGTTCATGACGATGAGTATGGTGCACGGATCTTACGTCAATACCTAGCTAGGTATTGGGGACGTGGTGTTTTGTGGATTGTGGTGGTCCGTCAAGATGATGGGAGTGGTGCCAGGATCTTACGTCCATGAGTAAGATGTTGTATACCAAGTTGACGTTCAAGTGCAGATGTGGTGGGTGAGGTGCGCAGATCTTACGTCCAGGTGGTGCGCGTGGTTCGCGGCGTGCGGGTGCTTGCGGTGCGCGGCGTGCTGTTCGTAGTGCGCGCACTCCTCCAAGCGTGTGACGCCGGCCAGCCGGTAGCGATGCAGCTCAGCCAGCCGCACACGCAGCTCGCGCTCGCGCCATAGCCCCGCCACCACGCCGCCCTGCTCTGACCGCCCGTAGAACTGCGCAGTCCATCGTAATCGCTCCGTAAACTCCCTGTAAACGTTAACAAAGATATGAAGATTGAATGATTGTTGGATTCAGTTTTACTGAATTTAGTAGAACTGTAACCAATGGAAATTCACATGCTACAATGATTAAAAATTTGATTCAATTGGTTTCACCTATTACTCACTTTTTCTCTTTAGCCAGTTTTCCAAGTGTTCTTTGCTTGTTTCTTTGATTGTTAAAAAATATTGAAACTAGTTGGTAGTCCCTCACTAGTCTTTTTCTTCTTGTCCTTTCTCTTAAACGGCGCGTGTAAATGTCCACTTGAGACAATTTAAGTGCTGAAATACGCATTTTGTTACATTAAAATAGGATTAAAAAATTTGTACATATACGAGGAGGCGTTTCTAGTTCGCGGAACAGGGACAAGAAGGAAAAACTAAAGTTCAAAATTATTTTTCTTTTTCTATGTGTTCTCTCTCCTAGAAGTCAAATAGATTTTTGAGATCTTTCAATTAGTTTATTTATACCTTAACTTCTTCATCAGCGAAATTTTTTTTTCCAAAAAGCTCTTTTTTCACTTTTGCATAGAGGTAATAATCACTCGGAGCCGGGTCTGGACTATAGCGTGGGTGATTTAAAATATCGAAGTCCTGGCAAATGAGCAGGGCAGCCAGTGCAACACGGTTCATTGTCGTGCAACAACAGGACACTTATTTAATTTTAACCACTCCAGGATTGTTGCGGTTCTCCCGTTACAGGGACACCTTTATCTTTATAATAAACAATCTACAAGATTCGTTCTGATTCTCAAAAAACTACCGAAATTAATTTTCCAGCTGATTGAGACACCTTAAATTTCTTGGGAGGTGTTGCACTCTTATTATGCTGCTGCATGGAGTCTTGCTTAGACTCAGGTTCATAACGATGAACTCAAGTTTCATCTTCAGGTACAATTCGGTTCAGTACATCATTCTTGTCTTCACCACGCTTTGTTGTTTTTGGGGCGATGTGAGCATTCTTGGCACCCACCGTACACCTTAATCATGCCAAGATGTTCGTGCAGAATTTTAAAAATAGTTGTATCGGATACTCCATCCATTTCTGCAAGCTGTTTCTTCTTTAGCTGAGCATCTTCTAATACTAGTTTTTCAACTTTTGCAACCAGTTCCGCAGTTGTCATCTCAATAGACCCTGGCCGTGGGTCGTCTTCAAGTGATTCCCTGCCTGACTAAAAAAAGGCTGTGCCACTTCTATACCATGGTTTTCCCAGGGCAACAGTCCCCGTAAACCGATGACATTTCTTTCAGTATGATTTGAACAGATTTTCTTTGCTTGGTGAAACTTGTCGACTGCGCGGTACTCGATTTTCCAATTTGAGTTGCTTTGTCGGCAATAGTTCGAAAACTATTGATACAATTGTGACAAAACTTCATATTTATACTAGTTACCTTACCCCCCCTCGAAACCTGCCTTTCCGCGAACTTAGTACTGCTCACCATCATAGATATATATTGCTGATTAACAAAAGAAGCTCAGTCTTGAGTGTTGGTAAAAACTTCAACCAAATTTACTGAACCCAAATACCAGACTATTGATGTTGAGCAGCATCTCTAGTGTAAGGCTACCAGGCACAATCTGCCTGAGATTGGTGAGCCCTGGGTGGTGATTGGTTTTTGTTTGGAGCTATCAACTACGTCTAGCAATGGTCTTATACAGGCAGGCAGACTGATATAGACAGATATATATTATAACAATATAATAATATATAATTGTTACTTAAGCATTATCATTATTTATGCATGTATGTTTTACAAAATGTAATATATAAAATAAATATAATTTAAAAAACAAATGAAAATTTTTAAACATACCAACATCTAACTCATCATCATCAGGGTTTAATGACAATGTTGATATCAACTGTTCTGCTTCATGATCATGCTCCTGAAATAAGATTAAAAACATACTTATAAGAAAAAAATTATCTCCTACTACCATAACAAAACAAGGTTATATGCAGTATAAACCTTAACTTTAGTCTACAAAAGTGACAAAATAATCCTAGGTTAGGCCAAGACTAAACGTAAACCTGTTTAAATTAAAGGAGGCATTTTAACTAATTAATACATTTCCAATATGTGTACTCTAATATGTGCTAAACTAACAGGCTTCAGCATAATGCAGCAAAAATAATGCAAACAAATAACTAGTGCTGCCAAGTTCCCACACATTTACTAAAACTATCGTACTTGTTTACAGGGTAGGCATGATGAGCCATGGCAATACAAAGATATTGTATTTCAACATAGAAGTGCAATTTTGCATTTTTATATAATTTTTACTACAAATATAATGGACCTAATATTATCACATCAATAAAACCATTATTTATACACAATGTAAACAGAATTAAACTGTGTTGTGCTATTATATCAAAATATAAATATGTACCATAGTAATACATACTCAATATTTACTCAACATTATATAGCATACCAGATCCTAATATATTATGAAGTTATAATATAGTACTTTATGAAATACTATATATAGCATAAGTTTTATATAACCAAGACTCCATACCAATAGGAAGTGAAATTAACTTTTACAATTAATAAAATTTAAAATAAGTACCCTTTCAAAATCATCTCTATTTGACATGTAACCAAGCTGCGAGGCTTCATCGGAAGTAACTGCAAGTGGCGGCAAACGCGAGACTGCACTAGGACCTAATGGGCCTTCATCTCTATCAGCGCAATGCAGTGAGGGACGACTGGTACTTTCAATGTTGCCCCATGTA
Source organism: Bhutanitis thaidina (assembly GCA_029286595.1). Taxonomy (NCBI): domain Eukaryota; kingdom Metazoa; phylum Arthropoda; class Insecta; order Lepidoptera; family Papilionidae; genus Bhutanitis; species Bhutanitis thaidina. Next base: position 4,534,861 of record JAGSMS010000028.1, on the reverse strand, counting down.
GCTCTACCAATACTTCCTTCCAAGTATCTTGTTATATACTCATCTTTAGCCTCTAAAATAAAAATAATAAATTACAACTGCAATAAATGGAGATTTAAAAAAAAAACCAAAAGAATTAAAGTAACAGATACCTTCAGGTGATCTTGACTCTATATGTTTAGCAATATCTTCCCAGTTCCCAAAACCAAATTGTTCTATAGCATCCAATAATCTAACTTCTTCATTGGCAGACCAGCTGGTACGCCCCAAGAATATGCCAAAAGCACCAGAATCCTGCAAATAGGGGTCCCAAATAATAATATACCATTTTTAAAGTAACTTGACAAGATACTTATAAGCAACTTTTATTTATTACAAACCATAAATTGATATGTGTGTTCATTTTTATGCTGTCCAATTTCGGCACCGAGTGAAAAACACTGCAAAAATGAAATAGAATTTTACAATTTAATTCAAAAATAGCGCCAAAACTATAAACAAAAATGGCACCGATGCAAATTTACCTGTAAGCAGATATCAAAATCAATGCACTCAGCACATCTCACACGAACTCCGTTGATTTCTTCTTGACAATAAGTACAATTATATTTAGCATATAAATCTGAAAACGACATGTTTTCAACTTAAACACTTAGCGATCATACGTTGCCAGACTTTATTTAATGCTCACCGGCCATGTTTTTTTCCACAGACAATTCGTTTTTTATTTATTGTGGAATTGAATACAAGGCTTTCACCTAAAAATAAATACAGTTTTTTTACTCATTTCAAAATATATAACATAGCTGTCATTGCACTTGCTTGAATGCACAAGCATTCAAAAGTTTTCTTTAAAGAAAAAACACGTTCTAAATAATTTATGAAAAACGAAAACTATTGGCCCATGGTCTTGAATTGAATCTAAAACTTAAGTTTACACATTTTTAAGAATCCAAGGTACCACATTATAAGGAGGTTGAACATTTCTTTACCATATAAATAACTGCAGAGTCACTAAAGTAAGTAAAACTTAAAAATTAAATAAAAGCAAAATTTTATTATTCTTCTTGAAATTAAACGGTTTAAAATTACGTTCACGTTTTCAATCAATTACATTAAATTAAATATTTATTTGTATTTGTCAACAAAATGTTCTTATACTAATATATAATAAGGTCTACCAGGATCTGATGGCAAAAAAAAGTTTAAAAAATAGCGATTTTCATATGGCAAGAAAAAAAATGTCATCTGTCAACTGAAATTTCGAGGAATTGTTTTTGGTTTGGCTTCGAATTTCCTTTAAAAAGTGGTGAAAATGTCGAAGAAACCTCTTCGATCGCAAGCAAGAAATATTGTTTTCAAGGTTTATCAAAGAATACTTGATGAACAAGGTGCAGAACAAACACAATCATCGATATTGACCCATGTGCAAGCGTTGACTGCTTAGTAGGAATGACACGTCGTAATACTTTGGTTTATTGCATTTTTCGTGTGTATTATATTATGTATACTAAACTTTGGTTTATTTCAGGGGTTTCTAATACTACCATAAGACGAATTGTTGCTGAAGGCAGATCTAACAGAGGCGTATTTAGTACGCCCGGTAAAAAGAGGAAAGGTGGCAAAAAAATAAACTTGGATAGTTTTGATTTAGAATTGATCAGAAACAAGATAAATGAGTTTTACACTGTACGAGAGGAAATCAATTTCAATGGAGGAAGGAATCATTAAGGTAACAAAAATGAATTTCATTTTCTTTCAGTTTGAATATAATCTAAAAACATAGTAATCTAAAAATAACAATCTTATTTTATCTTCAGACTTATTTTGAAAGACATCGGATTCGTATTCGTGAAGTGCCAATCAAAAAGGACTATTTTAATGGAGCGACATGGCATAAAGATAGACAGATTGAAGTATTAGGAGTGTATGCAAAAGAATCGAGAAGCAGATGATAAGCTAGATTTGGTTTATTTAGATGAAACCTACATACACGGTTCATGTTCAGTGAACAAATGCTGGCAAAATAAAGATATGGATCATTGTACATGCTGGTGGAGAAAATGGTTTTGTGCCAAACTGTTGTTTGGTGTATAGGTCGAAACGTACATCTGCTGACTACCACCATGATATGAATAAAGATAACTTTACAAAATGGGTTACGGAGAAGTTGATTCCCAACCTTACAAACCCTTCTCTAATGGTCATGGAAAACGCCAAGTACCATTCTGTACAATTAAACAAACCGCCTACACAAGCCGACTTTAAAATCAAACGGCCACGAAGTCTTGAGGCTCCCACCATATCATTGTACGTTAAACCCCATAGAATTAATCTGGGGAATACTGAAACAAAAAGTTGCGAATAAAACCGTCAATAGACCTGCAAGTGATATAAAATCTTTAACAGAATAAGCTTTCTCTCGATAGGGATGGATGAATGGGGAAAATCTTGTGAACGTGTAATAAAAATTGAAAATCAGTTCATAGAACAAGATCGATTAATTGAGAAAGAGGAGGAAAGGATTATCATAAATACTGCGTCTTCCTCGTTTTCCTCTTCCGATGAAGACTTTTTTTATGGATGTGCAGTATTTGGAACCATTTTCTGATAGCCTATAATTAATTAATAAACTTATGAACAGAATAATTTGAGTTTTCATCTAAATTTTGAACCCCATATTCGCCACAGTAAGAATTTCAAAAATTATCCTTGATCATTGGATAAATTTTTATATTTGCATGTATCACACACAGAATCAGCCGCTATAAGGAAAAAAAAGTATCAAAACGTTTTACTCCAATTTCCCCAGTATTGCTAGCGTCAATTTCTTTTTTCCCTTTTTGTCATCTGATCCTAGTAGACCTATAATAGTTGTAGTAAATCTAAGTACAGATCACACAAACATTTGTGTGATCTGTATTTCGATATGAGTATTTTTTACGTATAAGGGTTTGTTGTATTTGGAAATACAGTTTTTTTTCTTTTCCAAACAAAAATATTTTACTTATTTAATATAAATTTAACCTAAGTTTCTGTTTTTATCTGTTCTATGTATTTTATTATGCTTATAATTTATTTTAATCGCCTTCCTTCAAGAACAAAGTTTCTAAATATAAAATAGTATTATACTTAGAGTGAAAGAGTGCAGAGTGAAATACATATTACATCCACAGTTTTCGCTGTCAAATTAAATTATTAGAGCTTAAATTATCTATTTATAATCCATAATGCACAATCTAAAATTTACAAAATATAACATTAATAAATAATAAAAACAAATTATGGTACCATAAATTTTATTAAATATAATTAGCAGGAGAGCCCACCCTTGGTTCAACTCTGTGATAGTGCCGAAGCACTTAAGCACTTAGCTTACCAGGAGTAGGCGGATGCTCGAGCCTGCAAAGCGCCGAATGTCCAGAAACTGAAAAGAGCCTTTAATAGTGCTGCCAAGACCTGCAAACGTGCCCTCTGCAAGGCCCACTTCGACCGTATTGGTCGCATTGGAGCCAGATTAGCGTCTTACGTTCTAGAGTAAGGCTTTCTGGTGTCTTGCCAAATCGGACGAAGCTAATTTCTGCCGGTCTTCTTTACCACCATTGCAGAAGTCGGATGGCTCATTAGCTAACACCGCCAAAGAGAAAGCAGACATGTTTGCCTCTCTATTTGCGAAGAATTCACAACTAGATGCTGCTGGTAACTGCCCACTTTTGCAACTCGTTGTGACTCTGCAATGCCAGAGGTACACATTCGGCAAAAAGAGGTACTCAAAATACTCATTACTAGATGTGAATAAGGCTAATGGGCCTGACGGCATTCCTGCCATTGTCTTGCGGTCATGTGCGCCTGAGTTGTCTCCTATTCGGACTCGCCTCTATCGCTTGTCCCTGAGGACTGGTCAAGTTCCGAAATCCTGGAAGATTGCTAATGCAACCTGTCCCTAAGAAAGGAAGTCGTGCTGACCCTGCCAACTACCGACTTATCGCAATCACCTCCATCAGGGTCTGGCACGCAAGTCTCATTGGCAATCTTCCGGCATACGGTATTGCTCCCGGGCTTAGCACCTGGATCGAAGATTTCCTGAGGAACAGATCGATTCGGGTTGTCGTTAATGGCGCCTCCTCCGATCTCCTTGGTGTTAATGCCGGTGTCCCTCGGGTCTGTGCTCTCCGCGACTCTTTTTTTACTGGACATCAACAACCTGCTGATAGAACCCGGTATCTTTGGGTGTGCAGGTGACAGCATAGTCTCGGCGAGATCCTTGTCCGATGTTAAGTCTGGGTCAAAACTCCAGTCTTTCAGGGAGTCGATGATCAAGGTGAACTTGACTTTGGAGGCTGTTTCCCAATGGGGTGATGCCAATTTGGTCGAGTTCAACCCCTCTAAAACACAGGCTTGTCTTTTTTTGGCGAGATCATTCCTACTGACTTCCGGAATGTCCCCGTTCCGATTAACGACCGTCTTAAGCTCTTAGGTCTAGATTTCTCTTCCAATCTAAATTTCTGTCACTACATCGAGTCCATAGCAAACACTGCCGTAGAAAAACTTAGTATCCTCTCCGGGGTGAGACGGTACTTCACCTCGGAGCAACTCTTAAATCTATACAAAGCTCAACTCCGCTCTTGCATGGAATACTGTTACCACCTCTGGGATGGTTCGGCTAAATATCAGCTGGATGCTTTGGACTCGTTGGAACGCCGAGCGAAGAGGATCATAGGCAGTGACTCACTCGTAGAGGCAAATCTTCGAAGCCTCGAACACCGTAGATGAGTGGCCTGCTTCTCGGTTTTTCATCGGATACATTTCGGAGAGTGTGCGGAGATTTTGCATAACCTGATACCCCCTTCCCCTATCCATCACAGAACTACTAGGCGCGGCGAGCAGTTTCACCCTTATGTTGTAGACATTCCTCCATTACGCACAAAGCGGTTTACCTCTTCCTTCACTATGCGGACGGCTAAGGAGTGGAACTCTCTGCCATAGTCAGTTTTTCCGGAACGCTATAATCTGGACATCTTTAAGGCCAAAGTGAACAGACACCTTTTAGGCAAGCGTGTATCATCCTAGGCCTCATCTTCGCCTTCCATTAAGCCAGATTGAAGTTTAACGTAAGCCTATTTTATATTTAAAAAAAAACATATGATAATTTTCTGTACTACTTATGCATAAAATATAATCCGTTGATATTTTTAGGTAGTATGGCTTTTATGATCTATCAAACTAGAGTCTGTCAACACATATTAAACATTCACTATCTCATCTATCACATACAAATAAAAAAGTTTAGTTAACGAATTAGTCGAAAACGGACATTCGATAAAGTATTGTGCCCACTTTGGATCAAAAATGCTAGTTGGCAGACAGGAAACAATGGTTACGCCCACAAGAACACAAGACATGAAGCCGTATCTCTCTCATCTGTAGGTTGAATCATATTTTCTTCTCAGTCTAAAATTCTTTGACGTAATGTTTGACTACATATAGTTCTTAATCTGGACCCAACACTAAGTTTCTCTGTTTAAATTTGGGAATATAGAATTGGATTTTATGAGGTTTTAAATATTATAGGGTAATTTTAGAGAGACATCTTTTTAAGTGTTTGGTTACTTAGGAGTAATTATGTCTTCTTAGTTGAGCGTCATGATGCCTTTAATTTATCGTTAGTCTAGACAGCTGTTTGAGGTAAAGGAGCCAAAATTCCAGTTAATACACACTGTGTGTGCATTAATTGAAATTTAACTTCAGATTACTTAACTAGTATTGATTGATAAGTAATTAAAGTGCCTAATCTTAGGCTTGCTTAAGGCACGGCTATATATTCAAACTGAATTGTAGAAACATTCCTTTAATTTTTATTTACAAGATTGTAAAAGATATGTAACAAACTATTATGATGGCGGATTATGGCAAATAGTTAATTTTTGATGGATAAAATGTTACACGAGCATTTAATCTTAACCCCAACTCCGAAGCAATTTTCAAATCTCTGAATTTAATTAACTGGGTTTAAACTTACTAAGCACAGAAAATCTACGTAGTGTGAACAGTACATAGACTTTCATATCTCTAGCTAATTTATAGATATAAAAATTGAGGTTTTGATATACACACAAATTGGCGTTTATATAAAATTAAAATATATTTAGCATTTTTTAATTTAGGGATATTTCGTATTTATTGGGGTAATTTTTTTTAAGAGTTTGACCTTGTTTTTGGTTTTTTCATACGTCAATATTATTAGATGAACAATGTTTTGTTAAATCTTGAAAATAAAGTAAAACTATCATTTGGGGCTTCATCCTTGTATTACTTTTCATTGAAACAAATATAATATACGGAAGTCGAAAAATTTAATTTTACAATATGTTTTCGTGTAAGATCCTGACATGCAACTGAACCAATTATTTTTTTTTATTTTCGTTCATATACTCGTGCAATGTAACGTGATAGTTGGCTAATTTTACTGTATTTAGTATCGGTCTTCGACCATGAAATCCAGTAAACGAAGACTGCAAGCGCTTACGGAAGGTTCTGATGGACTACCAAATTATATTAAAATGGAAGATTCTGAAACATCTATACCTCCAGTACTTAGATCCCGATTGCATGATTTATTTTCCCAAATAGAGAAAGAGTTTGATCTGCTTTACGTTGAAAATTTAAATTGTAAGTAACTTGAATCCTGCATTAAACATACTACCTATGATGAAATTCAGGATAATGCCAGTTTTTCTCTCTATTTTTAATCGAATATTGTTTTAGTACAAGAAAAGATAGACATTCTTAGTGAAAAACTCGAAAGAGAGAGCTATGTAGGAGATAGACAGAATCAGGACATTATTGAATTTGAAAACACTGGCAAGAATTCAAAAGTTAAGTGTAAGTATAGTAATCACAATACACATTGTTTATTTATATTTTTACATAACTATCAAAAATTTCCCATTGATTTGTTTCTGTGACTTTAGAAATTATTAATAGTTAGTAATATATAATATTAATAATAAATAATAATTCCTTAACCACACTGGTTTACAACTGAGTTTTTAAAATATTAACCCCAATTAAAATACATTATTCATATAATTTAGGTACTTCATGTATTTCATTAAAGTCAAATAAAGAATTTTATAAGAAACTAACATAACTTGGATGCCTCACCTTATTAAGAAAGATTTCCTGTGATTGTCACACGTGATGGAGTAATGGTTAGTGTAACCATCTGACAAACAATTTTTTACACTTTTTGTCATCATTTACATCAGATTCTAAACAGGATTCTGTAGGACATAACAAGATGTGACATCTGTGAGTCTTTTGACTCAAATAGTGGATGGTGGAACCCATGGATCAAAATAGTTTCTTAATTCATCCACCACACTCGTTATTGAAAATATTCAATTAATTATTATTATTTCTGCTTTTGACTAACTGTTTCAAACCTAGGGGTCTATTGCTTAACTCTGGTGGTGATGGTAATAATATTGAAATTTTGGATGATTAGATAATTTTAGTCATAGGAGACCTTTTTACATTAAAATAAATATTATTTATTAAACTAGACTTGACTACAGGTTGTGTGTAAGGATAATATATAGTCTCTTTCTTTAAAAGTCAACCTCACCTGCACATGATGCACCCTGCTAAAAATGAACAAGGCTCTGGCATTTATTTGTCATCATTTGGGATGACAGAATATACATCTGAAATTACAGAAACTAAATCCCATAAACTAGTGATGGGGAGCCACTCCTGTGAAAATACCTGCACTGTGCTCACTAACCTGCTTATCGTTAATGGTGAGTATGGGCAAATCTCCCATTAGATGTGTGCTGGCTTTCACTGGTGCTTTATTTGAGAGTTGGTCCATAGCCGAATATATTCAGTAATGGTTAGTCCATACAAAGTCCATATAATAGGCTGATATATAAAGGGGCAGTTAACTAAGATCACTTGTATGTTTTCAGTATCACAAAGTAACTCTCAGAAAGTGAAAGCAAGTCATAAACTCAGAGTTCAGACAAGCAAGATTGTGTCTAGCTTTAAAGCTCCCACATACAACTGTCAACTTGTAAGGGAGTTCACTGGACATAAGGATGGTATCTGGGATGTGTCCTCTGCCAGGCCAGGGCAGGCACTAATTGGGACTGCTTCTGCTGGTAAAGTATAAAAAAATACTATAGATCTAGCTTACAAAAATTCAAAAACTAATTTCTAAAATAAAAAAATGAGAAAGTGAATTAAATTCCTTTTTATCTTGACAAAAAACATAAGTTTATTTCAGAAGTGAACACAAATAATTAAAATAAGATTTTAATGTAATTAGTGGTAATAACTTATGCTACATATTGCAACAATTACATATTTCAAATATTATTATATAATTATGTAATTTGTTACTTCCATAATATTACATCATTAAATTAAAATGAATCAATATTTTGTATTAAGAATGGCTCAACAACTTTTTTCCACTACTAAAATGAATGGTACATAATATTTAATCTGTTATCTTTTAGTTATTTTGAGCATGCATGCATACTAATGTATGTATAAAACTAAGGGTTTGTGTAATATTACTGGAGTTAGATTGAATTAAACCTTTAGTTGTTTTACTAATATCATTATCTTAATAGTCTTTCAAAATGACTGGCTGGTGAAAACAATAAAGTATATTAACATGCTATCTGCATCAGTTTTGCATTGAAATATCTGTAATATATAAACTAAATTTGAATGTGTCATACATATAAACCTTCTTCCCGTAATTTTCTATTGGATGGTGAAAAGCACCTTAAAATCCATTTATCCTGTCAGAAGTTTTAAGCGAATACACAGTCAAATGCAGATTGTAACATTTTTTGTACTATGTAAATGAAAATGTACCACTTGAATTACATTACCTCACCTTTTTACTTTTTATAACTTACAATAATTATATATTCCAGATCACACAGCATGTGTGTGGAGTGTAGAGTGGGGGAAATGCTTGTTACAATACACAGGACACTCAGGATCTGTCAACTCAATCCGTTTTCATCCAACTAGGGACATTGCACTAACAAGCAGTGGTGATAATACTGCACATGTTTGGCAGGCTGCTGTTAACTGGGATCTACCGGTATGAAAACTTGCTTTTTAAATTAGTCAGATTTATTTGTTGTATAAATTACTGAAATACATTAACACTAATAATTGAATAACTCATGACATGATGCAACAATAAAAACATTAAAATTAATAATTAGATGCTGATGGTAGCCAAGTTAACTATAACATCAGGAAGTCCAACACCTCAGTTCCCCTGTGAACACTGTTGCAAAGCAGTTGTAAAGCACTCGAAACTTCGGGAACATTAAAACAAAATTAAACATGATAGAATCCGTAAATAAGTTTCATTCCAAATGGGTAGTGTTTGTGTAAATACTAGAAATAATTAAACCTAAGCTTGTTTAACTATAACATGTAATTGAATATTGTATTGTCATAGCGAGGACAATCTTCAGAGGAAGAACTAGAGGGTGGGGGTGAGGAGAGCTTAGGCGAAGGTGGTGATCGACCTGAAGTACTGCGAACACCTCTGACCGAATTGACCGGCCATATAGGCGTTGTGGTAGCAGCCGATTGGCTGACCGGCGGCGATCACGTGATCACTGCCTCCTGGGATAGAACTGCCAATTTATATGATGTTGAAACTGGCGACTGCCTGCAGATTCTCACAGGTGAGAAGAGAAGAATTAATAAACCCTTTCGCACATATAAGGTGTAAATGTCTATTTCTGGCAGCACTTTAGTACAGCCCGTACTTGCTTGAACAGTTTTTTGTTTGTAAATTTTTCAGTTGTTTCTGCAATTTACACAAAAAAGTTCAATTTAAGAAGTTTTCATTCATAATCGATATTCTGCGATGTGTGATATCGCGTGATTTCCTAAAGTGGAATTTTGGTCAGGTCTAACCTTCTATATAACACATTCATTCCATGCGCTCATGTCACAAATAATGAAATATTCATAACCCCTTCGCATGTAATTTGGCTTGTAAAAATGATTCTAGTGTTTCAACATATTTGGTTAGAACTACATACAGAGTTTGAAATTACCCGACGTAATTTATGCTTTTCTAAAATATTATATTTCAATGCGTCGCCAAGCCTTTCATCAACTCTCTAATTCAAATACTTTATTTAGTTTAAATAGGGTGTCTACAGAATGAAAGAAATTGTAAAAGTATAATATGTTGCTTAATCCAATATAGCTATTTTCACCAGCATGGAAACAGTAAGCAGTCCATTGGTTTCAAAAATAAAATTATTTAAATATCGTAATATATTAGATTAAAATTCGCAGTCAAAAATTGAGTAATCAATGCAAAATTGTAATTAAAGTGTCAATTTATTTATGCATCAATTTATCATAAAAATATATAATATTCATCCTGCATAATACTCCCGTGGTAGAGCCAAGCGGCGGCTTTTGCTGTCGCAGGAATGGGCCGGCTCGTCCGGATAAGTACCACGGCCTCGCAGAATACCGGCGTGAAGTAGAGGCATCTTGTGCTTCTGCGTTTCGTGCGGTGAGTGAGGTAACCGGAGGCCCTCTCCCCCCTCCCCCCTCCCCAAATATGGTAGCGGTATATAATTTTGAGCTACCCCAGGAGGGTACCAGTACCTACGGTTCTGGAGAATCCCTCACTGAGCATCCACGTTCAGGCTTTCCTACGCTACCTAATCGTGGATGCTCAGTCTGCCCCGCGTATTCTGGGGGCAATATTCCGCTCTCTTTCTTTCCTACTCGAGGCAAACGCAGCAAAGAAACTATGGCATCCCCTACCGCGCTCGCCGTGGATTTCTGCAATATCAGGGGACTCCACTCGAACCTTAGCGCCGTTCATTACCATCTTGAAACGGCGAAGCCGGCCTTGCTTTTTCTTACAGAGACTCAGATATCGTCTCCGGCTGATACCTCTTATCTCCATTACCCGGGGTACAAACTGGAACACTCCTTTGTGCCCCGTGCCGGAGTTTGCGTATACGTCAGAGATGATATCTGTTCTCGACGCCTCGGTAGTCTTGAAGGTTTGGACCTTTCTACCCTTTGGCTGCGCATCGACAGCGACGACCATCCGCGCGTCTATGCGTGCCTTTACAGGTCCCATAGCGGTAATACCGTAACTGACCGACTCATCGACCACATCCAAATGGCTACAGATTCCGTGCTACAACAGATCCCATCCGCAGAGATCGTGATTCTCGGCGATTTTAATGCCCACCACACCGATTGGCTCGGTTCTCGCATAACCGATCATGCGGGAGATCTGTTCACGACTTTGCATTAGCATATGGCCTGACACAACTGGTAACCTCGCCGACGCGGATCCCAGACGTGGAAGGTCATACACCTTCCCTGTTGGACCTTTTGCTGACCTCACACCCGGACGGATATTTGGTCTCAGTCGATGCCCCTCTTGGCTCGTCGGACCACTGTCTGATCCGGAGTGTAGTACCTATCGCGCGCCGATCCCGAACGCGATCTGCGGGGTTCCGCCGTGTGTGGCACTATAGGTCGGCAGATTGGGATGGAATGCGGTCTTTCTTTGCTTCCTACCCATGGGGGCAGGTTTGCTTCTCGCTGGATGGTCCCAACGTCGTTGCAGATTCTGTCACCGATGTGGTACTTCAGGAATGGAACTTTTATTCCGTTCTCTGCAGTGCCTGTCGGAGGTAAATCCCAGCCTTGGTTTGGTCGCACCTGCAAAATAGCGTCACGCCGAAAGCGGAAGTGCTACCAGGCCTGGGCCGATGCATCGGCGTCTCGGGATGCAAAACCAGTGCTCTTAAAACGAGTACAACTCTGCCTCCAGGTCCTTCAAAGAGTTATCGCTGCGGCAAAGTTAAAGCACATTGGCAGAATTGGCGAGAGACTAGTTCGCCTCCCATCGGGATCCCGCGCATTCTGGTCTCTCGCCAAGGCTGTCCAGGGAATTTCTGTCAGCCATCTCTCCCATCTCTACACAAGGAGGATGATTCGCTGGCCCATACTGCAAAAGAGAAAGCCGATCTCTTGGGCTCTCTTTTGCATCCAACTCGACTCTTGATGACCGGGAAAACTCTCCACCTACCATCCCGTGGTGTAAGTGCTCCATGCCGGAAATTCAGTTTCTGCAGAGCTCAGTGCGAAAGGCACTCCGCTCCTGGACATTCATAAGTCGAGTGGGCCGGACGGAATCCTCCAATTGTGCTGAGGATGTGTGCCCCTGAGTTGGCACCGGTTCTCACGCGTCTTTTCCGGCACTCCTACTCTTCAGGCGTCGTCCCGGAATCTTGGAAGACAGCATTTGTGCATCCAATACCCAAAAAAGGCGACCGCTCTGATCCGTCCAACTACAGGCCTATTGCCATCACCCCCTTGTTATCTAAAATAATGGAGTCACTCATCAACACCCAGCTCCTGAGGTACCTGGAGGAACACCAGCTGATCAGTGACCGACAGTACGGTTTCCGTCGCGGACGATCAGCTGGTGATCTTCTAGTTTACCTGACTCACCGATGGGCAGAAGCAGTTGAGTCTAAGGGGGAGGCTTTGGCGGTTAGTCTGGACGTAGCGAAAGCATTTGATAGGGTTTGGCATAAAGCGCTTCTTTCAAAGCTTTCATCTTACGGGGTTCCTGAGTGATTGTGCAACTGGGTCACCAGCTTCCTCACGGATCGGAGCATCAAGGTTGTTGTCGACGGTGCATGCTCGGACCCCAAACCCGTGAATGCTGGTGTTCCACAAGGCTGTGTGCTATCTCCCACTCTGTTCCTTCTGCATATCAACGACATGCTACAAATCAGTAGCATTCATTGCTATGCAGACGACAGCACGGGTACAGGCCCTATATACAGGCCGTGCGAATATTTCTCGGGAACACGCCGACGAGTGCCGGAACAAACTTGTGTCTGAAGTCGAGACCTTGTTATTCAAAGTCTCGGATTGGGGTCGACGTAATTTGGTCCTATTCAACCCCAAAAAGACACAGGTTTGCGCGTTCACCGCTAAAAAGAATCCCTTTGTCGTTTCTCCTCTTTTTGAGAACATTCCCCTTATTGCCTCAGCCAGTATCAGAATCCTTGGCGTTGACATATCGAGCGACGTTCAGTTCCGTGGTCACTTGAGGAAAGGCCAAATTGGCCTCCAAAAGCTTGGTGTGCTCTGTAGAGCGGGACAGTATTTCATGCCGGTCCACCGTTTGCAATTTTATAAGGCGCAAGTTCGGCCCCACATGGAATACTGTTCTCATCTCTGGGCAGGGGCACCCCAGTACCAACTCCTTCCATTTGACCGCATCCAACGTCGAGCGGCTCGAATTGTCGGCGACCAAGCTCTCTGATCGGCTTGATCCTTTGGCCTTGCGAAGAGATGTTGCTTCTCTTTGCATTTTTACAAAATTTTCCACGGGGAATGTTCTGAGGAACTGTTCGGATTGATCCCAGCTGCTGAGTTTCACCATCGTACATCGCGACTGAATTCGAAGTTCCATCGATACCACCTAGATGGTTGGCATTCCACCACAGTGCGTTTTAATCGAAGTTTTCTGCCACGCACTTCGACTTTGTGGAATCAGCTGTCGCCAGCAGTATTTCCGAATAGTTACGACTTAGGGACCTTCAAGAAAAGAGCTTATTCCTTCCTTAAAGGCCGGCAGCGCATCTGTAGCTCCTCTGGTGTTGTGGATGTTCGTGGGCGTCGGTGATCACTTACCATCAGGTGAGCCGCACGCTCGTTTGCCCCCTTCTTCTATAAAAAAAAAAAAAAAAAAATTTTTGTGTAGTGGTAATTGCAGAATTTGGTTGAGTATTTTATTATAAATTATCTTTTGCATTACAAATACTGTTTTATAGTGCGTGCCATTAGCTCAGATTATAAAACTATATCTAGGCACTGATTCTACATACGTGAAATAGGTAGAAACGGCTATTTTGGGATTATATATTCTCATTTGATTTGGTTGTACTTATGTTGTTATACAGATACATATAGATATGATAAAATAAATAAAATATATAATCATTAATATACATATAAAATAAAATAAACCCAACCAAACGGAGCCCTCGGCAGGGTAGATCAGACGGCCGGGGGTTAGGGGAAAGAGAATGAAACCGGTGGACGGTGCGAACGGTAAAGAGCACCACCGCCTTCTGCATTTGAGCTTGGAGTAGTCAATCACGGACTCCCAGCCTCAGATGTCCCGTGAGGCTGACTGGAATTGATCCATTTGGAGACGACTATCGGAATAATATCGGACGACATACCGCCCCATATGTCAGTCACCTCGTGTGCCAGGTCCAGATATTTTGTCTTCTTGTTTTTTCGGCTTTCACGAGGTTCTCTTCACATGGAATGGTGATGTCGACCAAAAATATCCTCGACTGTGCCCAGTCCATCAGCACGATAGCAGGCTTGTTCGCAAGAATTATCCTGTCCGTGCTGATGGGCCAGTCCCAAAAGAGCCTGGTGCGGTCACTTTCGAGTACTTGTAGTAAGGCAGACTCCGATCTTCGAGACCGTATTTCAGAATGAGCTCCTGATGTAGAAGCCTGGCTACCAGGTTATGTCTGTGCAGATACTCAGAGTTAGAAAGCGCCGAACAACCGGAGATGACATGCCGAAGCAACTCTCCGGGATGGCGACAAGCTCGACAAATGTCGACGGTGCCATTCCTTAGGTTTATAATAATAATTATATTTATTTATATGCTAATTCTAATTAATATTGGAGTCAATTATCACACCTAATAAAGTCATACTAGCAGCGTTTCGTAGAAGTTATCCGTTTTGATGGGTATTTATTTAATTAATTAAAATTGATAATATTTGTTTTGTATATATTTATCCGAACATTTTTTTTTTTAAGCCACTCAATTACTGAGGTCAATATATCAGTTATGTCTGTTCTAAGTTCTTCAAATTTTGTTTATTTACTTGATGTTATTGCAACTGAAATGTCATAAGTAAATGACGTTGGCTTTATAATTTATTATTCCTGCAAGATCGTTTGTGTACACTAAAAATAACATGGTCATAGGATGCTACTTTGGGAGACACCAAAATTGTTATTCCTTTATTCAGATCTGTACACCTGCGTAATGATTTTTAAAATTTTTAACTAACTAAGCAGGCCCTCTTGTCCAATAAGCTTCCAGCATAGTCAATAACTGTTCATATGATACAAGGTCAAGTATAAAACTTGTTAAGATTACGGTTGTATAATTATGATTGTTTATATTTTACAAAACTTCATAGATGAAATATTTCAAACTTGAGGAACAAAATAAACAGAGTTTGTTAATGATTAATATCGCTTACACAATAACGCCGTAAATATTTTAAAAATTAATCTGTATATAGCCGATCTAGATTTAATTAAGAGACAATTTCACATTTATGCAGGTCACGACCATGAATTAACGCACGCTTCAGCACACCACACCTCCAGATTGGTGGTGACCGCTTCAAGAGACACCACCTTCCGGCTTTGGGATTTTCGCGAGCCTATACACTCAGTCTCAGTTTTCCAAGGACACACTGAGTATGTAGTATTCTATTAACAATGTCTTAAAATGATGATCATTTATTAAAGTATTTTTCGTCTTCATCAGCTTATATCCACTGCTGAACAAAGCTGCTGTATGAATTTTTTTTAAAAGTACTTTGGGCAACCATAGTCCCCGCTCTGGGAAAGGTTGTTGAGCCTTGTGCCGAAACCCTCGCACTAGTGATCATTAGTCTGTGAGATTTGGGTACGGGAAATTCGGATGGATTTTCCGTCATTATTTGGTTGTCAGAGCTTCGCTGATTAGCTAGCTGGCTAGTAGGATTACTAGTCTATACTTCTTGGATTATATTATCGTGAAATGTTATATATCTGGTTTGTAATAGGAGTGTCACTTCTGCTGTATTCACTCGCGAGGATAAAGTGGTTTCCGGCTCCGACGATAGATCGGTTAAGGTATGTATTAAATATATTCTCCTCCATATTCATATCATCTATCTCTTTTAATTCACTGTAGTATTTTTGCTATAAAATCCAAATGGTTAAGGGATCTGCCTCCGAATCAGGAGATTCCAGTCTGATCCCCTATGTGAACCATTCACCTGTCCCATTGTTTCAATTAAGCACTGGTGAAATGTGGGTTCATAGAACAAGAATCTAGATCTCTAACCACCCCAGTACAGGATATACGGTCGTGAAAGCATATTTGTACATGGTAGAGCCAAGCAGCGGTTTTGCTGCTGCTCGAATGGGCTGACTCGACCGGGGTAGTACCACGGCCTCGCAGAATACTGGCGAGAAGTTGAGGCATCTTTTGCTTCTGCGTTTCGTTCGGTGAGTGAGATAAACTTAGGCCCACTCCCTCTCACCAAATATGCTTAAAGGCCTTCAACACATTAGCAGCTCCTCTTGTGTTGCAGATGTACGTGTGCGTCGCTAATCACTTACCATTAGGTGAGCCGCTTGCACGTGTGCCCTTTCCCAAAAAAAAAAAGCAGGAGATTACCTCTACATATTTCAACCTCTTTATAAAAATTGCAGATCAATTGTCAATAGTTAATATCTGTGAGCAAGTTCTGCTTTTCATTATTATTATTACCATTTACCATGTACTATAATCATTTTACTATATTAATGTAAAGGGTTTATTTTTATTCTCTCTCCTACCCACCTAAAAAAAAACATGCGCCCACCACGCTGCAACTTTTTTTAATTTGGCACTTTTTTTGAGAAAGGTTGGCCACTGCTGGTCTAATCTAATCTTAACTCATGACGTCTTGCAACATTCTATTTTCTATTACATGTTCCTACACGTGACACTTTTAGCCACATATTATTTAATAGTTACTACGTAACATATCAATCACTAAAAAAATGTAATACCTCGCGCGTTATAGGCCTACTCTGTTTCATCGGCGACCACTGCGTTCCTTTTAAACTACAAAATAACAACTAGTTCCTTGTTTTCGCTTTACGCTTCGTAGTCGCATTGATTTGCAGCAATCGTTGTGGAGGTTATGTGTTCCTGCTTCAATAAAAATAACATTCCACAATATAAAAAGACACGTTTTATCATTTTTGCATGTTTTATTGAGTGTAGATATTACATATGTTACAACAAATGTTTTATTTAATGTTTAATAAATCTTCTCTTATTCTTTCTTTCATTGTCATTGTTGAAATATCGTACGACAATAAATTTTAAATTAAAGAAAACATTTTTTAAGATACCTCTCTCGGGAGGCAAGAGGGATGATAAGCAATAATTTTTACGTAAATCGGTATCGAGCGAAGTAATTAATGTGTGTAAGTACATCAAGTGGTCAAAGCCATGATTAAGCGTTACTTCGGGTACAGGGAGGAGAGGAGGGATTAGTGTGTTACTGCTAGCAAGGCCGTACTATATTCAACTCTACCCACATGACAACTTCTGGTTACTTACCCATGTCTGGTCTAGAGGGGAAATCAATATTACAGTTTGAAAAGTTTAATATTTAGTTGACCGTATTTTGGTCTTAGACAAGACGGTAAAACATAACCGTGCAGCGGCGTAAGAATATATCCCACTGTATCTCATCCTTTGGGTATCATAAGAGTCGACTTAATATGCCTTGAAAATTACTTCCGACTGTTAGAGGCATAATCTAGAATAATACCAAGTTCTAAATACACAAACAGGTGGAAATTCAAATATTTCCAGAACATGTTAAGTCCGCCAACCCACATTGGAGCAACGTTCAGCGGCTACAAAACCCTCTCAAGAGGAGAGGAAAATATTGGGTCATTTACTACAGCTACTTTTACGTTCTCGGAAGAGGCCTGTGTTGTAATAGTGGACTATTACATTTACAGATAATGTTTTCAAACTATCTTGTGTTACCAGGTGTGGGACGTACGCAACATGCGTTCAGCACTGGCCACCATCAGATCTGATTCTTCAGTGAACCGTGTTGGCGTAAGCAGCGGTGGACTAATTGCGATCCCGCACGACAACCGACAAGTCCGACTGTTCGACCTACAGGGACAACGACTCGCGAGATTGCCTAGATCAAGTCGTCAGGTTGGTTCAAATTATTATTTTCACGACAATAGAATCCGTCACCGTATCGCAATATATCTCCCTCCGTCGTACTCCCTCACCCACTTTTTTAAATACCTATTCAATTGATGGCTCCATATGCTTAACATTCATGTGAACTGTGACAGAAAATCACTACAATTCAAATTCCAGGGCCATCGTCGCATGGTTACTTCAGTAGCATGGGCGGAAGACTTGTCCAACATTAACTTCTTCAGCTGCGGATTTGATCGTCGCATACTAGGCTGGTCTATTCAACCTTCGAAGGAGAACTAGATCCTGAATATTTGTTACATGTTGACTTGTTACAATTGTTGTGTATCTGTGAAATAATTCTGCGGATCTGTATGTCTGTATCTATTTTATTTTATATCTTTATATTGTTTAAGACTGTGTAGTGTGATACTGTTTTGTAGGGACAAAGTATAACTTCTTCTCAAAATATTTGATTTTGGAGGGCTCTTTGGTATAATAGAGTGTTTGTTAGTTGTTATTATATTGAAAACAAAGTAAATAGTAAATATTCAAATTCAAATTAAACTTTATATAAATTGTAAGTTATGTTCATAGTAGTTATTTTTCTAGAAAGAACAGAAGTTCGATTTCTATGTTTTATTATACTACTATAGGACTATTTTCATGTATTAAAACCAAAACTAATTTATAGTTTTATAAAGTATTCATTGCATCGATTTCTGTTTGATTTGCTTTGAGTTCTTATTTACTAACTATAGTGCTGTTTCTACTGTATTGTTAATAGATTTTAATGTAGAAGATTCTTGCGTATTTAGTATACATAGTTATAAAAGTCATCAGTATCTCATATCTTTTTAAAATATTAATTAGATAAAGACCTTTTCATTTTAAAAATGTCCTAAAATTATGAATATCAATCATAAATATTAATAGAATCTTCTTAACAGACACTTTTATAAAATAAGTCATAATTACCACCACTTAAATTTATATGCTTTTGTTCTTGATAATCTATAGAAGCGCAAAGATTAGGTAATCACTGTTGTATAGGGTTATTTTATTGTATTGTTGGCTTTTAAAGTTTATTCGTCTTTAAGGTAATGCATTATGATTTTTATGATGTAGAATTAATAACATGAGTGGGTTCTTGGTGGTTTATAATAATATTAAACAAGTGAAGAATGTAATCATAGTTCATGTTACATAAGAGTTAAGAGATCATAATAAATAAAAATAAAAGTTATTTCATTTGACGTGAATTATATTGATTAATATTAATATTCTTCATAATGTAAAGTTAAATAGTAACTCCACTTTAAATAAATTAGGAATAATCATATGTACAAGCATGACAATGCTTGATGTATATTCATTGGGTTTAAAAAATCATCACCATTTGACATAAAACATATCTTTGTACAAGCAGTGAACAAATATAGTAGTATAATTAGTGGACTAGTCAATCAGAAACAATTTGTTGTGAACCAAAGAGCGCTAAGTAATTTTGCTAATGAATTACAATTTGTTTTCATATTCTCACATAATAAATTGCATTACAGCTTTAAAACAGAGTATTGTTAAGGTTTAAATATGCAGATAGAAGTAATTAAATTAAATAAATTAAACTTTACAAATCATTTCCATGTAGTTATAAACAAAGACAAGAAAAAACTACATATATATAATTAAACATGTACACAAAAATTTATTTTAATCTTTTTACTTTTAATTATCATTTATTGATTATTGAGCAAGATAGTCACGTCATATAATATATATATATATATATATACTATGATGTATTATTTAATATTTTAATAGTAGTATAAATATGTAGTAACATTAAACAGTCAAGGAATTGGTAAATACATAACATGTAAAGTTGGTAATATCACAAAATGCCAAGATAAATTTGTGCAGTTGGTAGGTAGTATGTATTGTGCGCCTAATATAACCCCACTATAAAGGGAGGGAACAAAAAGTGACAGATCTATATAGATGATATCGATATTATATGGTTACATGGAAACCAACAAGGGCTAAAAATGTTGAATCTCATTATGATCTTATATCAGGATGATTAAACTTTTGCTTATTCTCAATACAATAAGGTGCAATGTGATTAAAACTAGAAAATGACTGGGTCGGCGTGATTTCGTAGCTGTAAAAATTAACTTGGTTTGTAATGCGTTTGGAAGGGTGTGAAGGAAATAAATAAGTTATGATAGCATGCAAATAATATATTAACGTTATTTAAAAGAATTAACGGAAAAACAATTAGCTTCAACTACACTATAAAAGATTACATAAACATGTAAGGAAATTAAATTTACAAAATCAAAGGCTATAAAGGATTGAGCAGAAACTATATACTTACTGAATATTAATCATTATGATTCTTATTACAAAACGTAGTATACCTAAGACTTTATGGATAATGTCAGATAGACAGAACTGTTGAAATAATCAAGACTAAAAAAACCTCGTTTTGTAATATGTCTTAAAGTGTTAAAACAATAGATTTTTTTGGTTGTGACACAAGAAGGGATTAAAGGCTTTTGCCTTTCAGTGAGACACCAGTAGCTGAAAAATCAAAAAATAAAATCAAAAAATATATTGAAGCTACATATAAAGCGTGCGCAATCCCTAGATACTTTTAAAAGGCTGGTCAAAGCGCACTTCCTTCCTCCCTAAATAATTATTCCTTCATCTCTCGTTATCTGTTTATCCTTTAACACTTACTTTTCCTTGCGTCGTATGGCTCTTATATTATATTATTTATTTTTTACTCTTTATGTTCCTGTATATGTATGGGTATATGTTGTGTATTTATTTAGATATATCAGTATATGTTAGTCTATATACATATGTTTGTGTATATCAATATATGTTTATTACATTATATTTTTACTTCTGTGTAACTTGCGTACACCCTTGACCCTTGCTCACTGGTCATTATTTCCTCTGCAAAATGGTTGCCTGGTAGAGATCGCTTCTAAGCGATAAGGCCGCCAATTGTACCTTTGTGTTTCTTTTTATTTATTTATTTTTTCCTATTTTTGCTATTGGTGTACAATAAAGTGTATTTTCATTTTTCATTTGAAGCTACATTTAAAATTAAATACAGTAATTTGATCTTCCAGTTAAATTTAATTCTACTAATTTTTGCATTAATATCAGAAATTATGAAGTACTGAGAGGTATAGAATAGGTTTTGCATAACCTAATACCCCCTTCCCCTTTCCATCACCGAACGACTAGACGCTGCGAGAAGTTCCACCCTTATGTTGTAGACATTCCTCCATTACGCACGAGGCGGTTTGCCTCTTCTTTCTTTGTGCGGACGGCTAAGGAGTGGAACTCTCTGCCGAGGTCGGTTTTTCCGGAGGCCTATAACCTAGATATCTTCAAGGCCAAAGTGCACAGACATCTAGGCAAGCGTGTACCATCCTAGGCCTCATCTTCGCTTTCCATCGGACAAGATTGAGGTCAAACGCAGGCCTATTTTTTCATAAAAAAAAAAATAGAGGAATGAGAGAATACACTTTATTGCTCACAAAAAGGAAATATACATTTTTAAATATTTTCCAATGGTAGTACGGTCTTATCGTTAAAAGCTATTTTTTTCCATACCTTTTGATTGACAGGATTGTAGCTGACCCGAAATCTGGTGAGAGTCAGTGACGCATAAAATACGAAATTGTACTAATTATATTTTTACTTTTATATGGTAGTAGTACTAATACTATACTATACATTCACTATACAATATAATCAATATAAATTCACTATACATTCATTTAATTAATATACATACATACATACTCTGGATTTCATAAGATTCTGGACACATGGATCGAGCCAGCCTGCATTTTTGGTGAAAAGGTCTAAAATATCTTAAATAATGGTAGGTCCAAAAATAATTCTATGGAGTTTTATTCATCATCATTTTAATATTTCATTATTCCAAATTTAAATTCAGTCACCGAAGAAAAGAGTTTTAAATGTAAAATGTCATGTTTTGGCTTATATCCGGAGCTAGATTTACGGTGAACATTTGAAGAAAAGTTACAAAAAAATATACTTTATTTAGTAATTAGCCGCCTAGGGTACTTACGACGACCGTCTTGCTGTTTGGTAATGAATTAATCAATAAACCGATCTTTTCTTGCGGTAGAGGCCCGGATTTGTGGTCCTGTACGTCGAACGAAGCCGCTTGTCTCATTGTAATAATCTTTGAAAAGCGGAACGACATGCATACAGCTGTGCACTTAGATTTCGCTGACTAAGCCCAAACTTAGGAAGTGCCAAAGCTTGCGCGACTATTTTCTAGCAACATCAATCCCGCCACATCTCTTTTTTTAAATTTATTTAATTCTAAAATGTAGAGCAATGAAATCACCAAAATTATAGCCATTAGGTCAGGTTGAAAGTTGCTTAAAAATACGACGAAAGATTGATAAAATCGCATATTATTGTTCTAGTTTTTGTTGACCGAAACCGAAATGCCGAGTAAAGTTATTCTAATCGCGAAGAACATTTTTAACATTCTTGTCGCTTACAGCTGTGTTATTAGCTTCGTATTTAAATGTCTTTTATATAAATGAATTCTTAATTCGTTTTTGGAATTTTAAATTAATCGTAAAGTAAAATAATAATATCGATGTTCCTGTATTCCACATTATTTTTAAAACAAATTGTGTGTGTATAAGGTCGTGAAATATGCCGTGTTTCTGTTTTAATACATACTGCCACTACTGTTCTAAATAGAAGGTAGATAATCGGATCATGGAATTTTTTGTCAATTTTATTTAACATTAAACAGGTGGTTTGCGCAGTTGGAACGTCTTCATTAATATTGTAGTGATTAACTGTATGTTAGAAATAATATGGATATGACTAGAATACCTATCAGCAGATTATAACAAAAATATAACGTCGTCAGTTATTCTTGAAAGTAATAAATATTTTTGTTATGCCGATTATGGTAAGGAATTATACAAATTATAAAGTACATAATAGAAACTTTGTTTTATTTAGTAACATAGGTGCTCACTTACTCTTATATAATATAAGTGCGAGAAATCAAGGGGACGGGTGGAAAGCTACGTCTAGGTTTATCGTTGGTGAATCTTGGCACTGTGCTCAATGACCTCAATAGTTATGTAGAGGAAAGAACACTAAGGTTTTCCCAATATTAAAATCTGGCAAAACTCCTACAAACTTCCGTCCTATTTCTGTGTTGCCAGCCTTAAGCAAAGTATTCCAAACTAATTGTAGAACAGGCGCTTGTTCATTTTATTATAAAAAAAAATTTAATTGATATGCAATACGGCTTCACAAAGGGGAGATCAAGGACGAATGTGGGTATAAAACTAGTGTCTCATGTTTTACAAGCCTGGGAAGAGTACCATGACACAGTCGGTATCCTTCGAAAGCATTTGATTTTGTGGAACTTATTTTTTTATTATATGACATTCGTTGTACTGGGCATGATCTATTATCGTCATATCTCTCAAACCGAGAACAAAAGGTTGCAATCAACGGCGTAGTGTCATCGGGTCGTGTGGTAAAAAGGGTGCCCACACGGATCGATACTTGGTCATTGTTATTTTCTTGGTCTACATGATTTTCCTTATGTAGTGCAAACATTTCTGAGATATTTCTGATTGCTGATGATACCTCATTGCTATTTAAAGTTGAAAGAAACGACTTCTCATAGGAAAGATCTAACCAAATACTGCCTGGTCTAGGGTGTTGCGCCTGCACATGAAGTGCTCGGCGGCTAGAGTTGTGGGGCCTGGATACCAGATCATGTAGATGTTCGTGTGGTCCATTATCAGCGCGGTCAAACATCTAGGCACAACTATTCTCATTGATTTCTATTTTCAAGTCTTGTGCTATCCGGTCGTGACCACTCCCACAATGGCACGAAAGTGAGAATATGTTTTGCTAGACCTGTAAGCGCGTTGGGAGGCTTAGTAAATATGGGAGAAATATTAATGTATTTGAATTTACAACTAAAGTATTGCAATTCTAATACATTATTATTTAACACTTTTATATAAAGAGTAGTCGTAGTTACGTTAGTCCACTTACGGAAACATCATGGCTCTGCGTGGTTCATTATTGCAAGGTCATGTAAGCTCTGCAAAGAGAGTATACGAGGGGTCTTAATGTATTCTCGATGCCAGGGATCACCCTATACCGACCCGATATCAATACCAATAATGTGTTATTAAAAGACCCATTTTCTAACGACTTCAAACGAAGAAGGCGCGGTAACACTCCTGAGGAATGTCTCACAGCCTGAGGTGAAATTTTCACCTTTTTATAGGAAAGTCGGAAAACGAGCGAGCGGTTCACCTGATGGTAAGTGATTACCGTCGCCCACGTACATCTGCATCTTAAGGGTATTATTGGGAGATGGGAGGGCGGAAGGGTAGTGGGCTTCCGGTTACCGCACGAAATACAGAAGCAAAAGATGCCTCTACTTCACGCCGGTATTCTGTGTGACCGTGATACCAACCCGGTCTAGCCAGTTAGATAATTAGACGATAAATGTATGCACGAAATATTTTTTTTTCTTACTTTGATGCGCATATTGACATTTTAAGAAATATTAATATATATGACATAATAACGATTTTTTATAATGAAAATGCAAATGAAAAATCTTTATTTTTGACGTAAGAAATTCTGATTTCGCTTGTCATTGCAATGTGCATTGAATTTATTATAAATTTTAAAAGCCATGTTACATTTACAATCAAATGTAAAAATTATATTAATTAAGTAACTGTTGTAGTTACTTTAATCTATGGATCATATATCACCTAATGTTGCCGATTTGCGGGAATTTTCCAGATTTCGAGTATTCTAGATAATCGTCGAAATCAAACTTATGTAGTCTTATCTTACATGTTTAGTAAGATTCTTGAACTATTTTAGAAGATTATTGGATTTTGCCTCGCCAAAACGTTCAATGGACTTTTGTTCTAAGCATCTGAATGGTGATTTCTCGAATTATGTCATCAAATAAGAAAAGCGGAATCATTAATCTTATTCACGCTCATAATATGAATTAGAAAAGGACAAAATATAAACTGCAATTGTTTTGTTTAAAAGTTAACATTGATTCCGCATTCTTTGCATAGATAGTATGATTGCTGGTTAAGTTTTCACTGTTCTGGATTTAAGAATACTGCATTTGTTACGTTATTCTGCATTAAGGAACAACATTAACAACGCCATGTAAAAGTGGCTTTAAAGGACTATTGAAATATTTTTTTTTATTATAAAGCTTTTTTTTCTTCGTATATGTCGTGTAGGCAATAGCTATTGTTTATTAGTAGGAAAGAAAAATGGAGTAGAAATTACATAACTTGACATCGCGTCTGCTGATATAAGTTGTATGTTTTGGAGTTATTGATAGATATAACATACTGTTCCAATCTGAAAACCTCTCTATTAAAGAAGCTTAAATCCAATGTGGACAAACTTCTGTTAAAACCTGTCTGCTCCAATTATATAAATATAAACTAAGCAATTGATTGTACGAATCGATCATTCTATCTAGCTATGAAAACGTACGTGCATGAGAATTTGTGATTTTGTTCATATTGTTGATCCAAACAGGACTCTATTTATGAATACAATCTTTAATCCCAGTGATCTAAAGGTTTCTGTTTTATCTTATCTTGCATATATTTTTTGAATCACAAAAGTTTGGATTATTAATATAGATGACGGTTTAGATGCATCTCTTGAAGCTAAAGCATATTGGACAAATGTATTTAATATTAAAAGTGAAATATGTTGACATAAATTTAAAAATTCAAGAAAATATCTTCTCTATAATTGATCAAAGTATAGAGGAGTATTTAGTACTTCAAAGAACTGCAAAAAAGATTATAGCTATGAACTAGACACTGGTACGCTTATTTCTTTGATGTATACTAAATATGCGATCAATAGAAATATGGGAGGTATAACACAATTTAAAGTCACAGCAAAGTTGGACCTGGAAAATATTATAGTAGGAATACTACTTGGCATCATTGTAGATTAAGATACTCAATGAAAATAAACCAATTATATATGTAGTACTAATATTATAATGTTTTATTTAGATACGTATTTCTAACTAGCGGGAAAAGTAGGATAAGGTTATTTTCAGGGACACTCAATTTACATAGTTGGCAACTCTGGTTTCACCATAGACTAAATATACAGGATTAAATTTTCAAATGGTGGTACGTATTTGAAATGTCTTGGAATAAACTAATATCTAACTACAGTATTAGCTTCCAGCCGACAGCCCTTAACACAAAGGTTACAGGATTATATATTTGTCTGATTTGAATGCTGAGATTGGAGCCAAGGTCTAAGGATGGACGAGCTCCGTGCTTTTTTCAACAATCCATTTCCATCTAGTTCACAAGTTATAAAACTTCGAGGTCCAGTTACTGGTGGTCACCGAATAACGAAAGAAGACAATATTAATGAACTTAACAGACCCGAAGAGCATCGCCGGTCTGTTGTTGTTAGCGGCACAGATTACGCACGAGAAATCAAAGAGAGAGAGACCCAACTTTATTTGAAGGTAAATATTTTTAAATATGCGCCCTTTTGGAGTTTGTTACCACTGAATAGAGTAAAGTAATTACTTTATCCAAGTAAATATGATCTCACCCGGCCAGCAATTTTTCTCAGTTACTGTGACTGACTGCGAAGTTTTAATAGAGAAAGAGATAATCGAGCAACTTCTGTAGTATTTGAATTTTTTATGGTTGTGTATCGTAATATCAGATCATTTACTTATAAAGGATATGATGGATGTCATATCCCATATATATGCCTGTGTGTTCCCCACAATTTTCTAATTCTCAAAGAACTTAGACCGCTTTGTATGTATCAACTATATTGCCTTTGGTGACTAGTAGTGGTCATGGTGATTTTCGTGTCAATGTAATTTAAAATAATTTTTTTCAATAATCAACTGATTTTTGATTTGATTTTTTGAAATAATTCACATGTCTATGGTGTTTTTTAAACCACTTTGTTTGTCAATGGCTTAAACTTTATAATGTTTCTTTTAAAAAAAAGATTGTTTGACCACCGCCAGTCACTAAACTGCTAGCTTTTCTGGAAAAGTAATTAAGAATATCAGAGAGTAATTTCAGCCAGGATTTTTGGCACTACTTCACAATTCAAGAACTAATTATTCAAGATAGATAATACTTGGCATAGATAGCATGTCTACATGAATTGTGAGTCTATTCTAAATGTAAAACTTTGATCTATTGTGTGGAAAATATACATAGAAAACGCAAGCCAGCAGTGGCTTTTGCTGCTGCTCGAATGTGTCGGCTAGACTGAGTTAGTACCACGGCCTCTCAGAATACCGAAGTGAAGTAGATGGATCTTGTGCTTCTTCGTTTGGTGAGTCGGGTAACTAAAGGCCCCTACCCCTCCCCATCTCCCTTCTTAACCTCCCACCTATCTCCCAAATACCCTTAAAGTCCAGAAACGCACCAGCAGCACCTCTGATGTTGCATATGTATGTGGGCAACGGTAATATCTTACCATTAGGCGCTGGCTCGTTTGCCGTTTTTTGCATAAAAAACAAAAACCACTAATAAAAGGAAAAATATTTTTATTAGATGTTTGCTTATGTAGACCAGATTGATATTTCAGAATTTAAGCAAAATTATCAGATTTCTCAAATATTTAACTGCAAATAACAATTAAACAAACCTCAGTTTTGCATTAAAATTTATAATAAACTACAGAAGTAGAAAAAAATTAAAAAGAGTATTTTTTTAATTCTATGTTTGTATGGAAAAGTCCATACAAACCCCAAATGGTCAGTAGACTTTTTCCGATAGACCGATCTCTGGCGAATGCTTTGAAGCCTTTGTTCCGCTCTTTCGCATTTTCAAAACAGGCTATAAATTTAATTTTTGATTCTAAATGTAAATTAAATTTGCGTATATCTAGCCTCATAGATTTGGAGATCTGTCTATTCAGTTGCCGATATGCTGACGTATGAGTTGAAGACTGCGGCTTCATCTCCCCTGGCTTCTGTGAGTTTTAGAGTGTGATCCTAGTGCAGTTGAGGCTTCTACGTGCGGCGGGTCTTGCAAAGCTTAGCTTCTATCACATGGACTGATTCCACTAGCCTGCTATTCGTATCGTCCACTGAAACATGAACTTCTAGGCACTGAAACTGCATTATGCAACTTTATCAGATGAGCCCGATCACTCAAACCTAATGTTAATATTCAGTGTGCCTCTTACCATTCGGTGATCGCTCGCCAAGCTGTAGGAAGCGATCACAAATTAATAATGTGGGGGTCTGAGGTATCAGTTCATTTTGGAAAAGGGGTCTCTTACTCAAAATAGCTTGGGAATCCCTGATCTAGACATTAAAAGATTAACCATATCGCGTTGAAGAATATAGAATAGGTGTTTTAAGGAATAAAGATATATATAGAATATTCTGGCACAGAATCCCGACAGGTTCAAGACACTAAAAGTTTCACAGAGATATGGAGAATCATGATGAAAAAGTAAAAAGTAAAGAAAAGGTAGCACATGTAAGTCAAGACTTTTTCGGATAGGAAGCCATTTCAATTAAGCGTTATACTCAGATCCCCCGTGATCACACTTACGTAAATCAAAAATAAGAAGGATATATAAATCGTCAGACGTTCTTCAAGCATAGTCAAAGAGAGGAAGGAGTAGTGCTTGAGCTAAAGTTTGAATTTGAATATGTTTGAGAGATAACAGAGAAAAGAGTAGGTCACTATTTGTGGCAGTTGTCATTCCAATGGGAGTCGCCCATGACAAATGAGTATCAAAGATAACTCCTAAGTTCTTAGCCGTATCTGTGTATGAAACCTGGATGTTATCAGCGAAGTGAAGTGAATAGGAGTTGCCTATTATCAGAACTTGAGATTTAGCAGGGTTAACAAGAAAAGCAAATGATTTTGCCCGATTGCATATGTTACTTAAATCAACATTCAGCATGTAAATAGCTTCCTCTACATCTTGGATTTTGAAGTGGCGGTATAGCTGCAGATCATCAGCGTAGAGATAACAGTGAGACGAGAGAACATCTGAGAGAGCATTAATGAATAAAGAGGAGGGGTTTGGAGAGAGAACACCACCGTGAGAAACACCGGCAGTATTATCACACCAATCAGAGAAATCATCCGCATGTCAGACACACTGCGGGCGACCCCTAAGGTAAGAATCAAACCAGGAAATGACCGTGGGAGAGATGTTAAAGAACGTAAGAATATCTAGTAAACATAATCAATGGAATTATATGCACTGCTGAAGTCCAATAGTTGTCCATAGCCCAGCGAATATCATCTGATACCTTTAATCACAGCGCTGATTGCTGTGGCCGGGACGAAAACCGGATTGAAAAAGATTCTGCGAGCGGTGAAAAATTGGGAATTGCAAAATTTGCCTTTGCATAGTATGAATTCTCCAACTCTCCCAATTTTGATACAGATAGGGCGAAATTGGGATAAATAATTATGTCCAGTCTGTCGAAAAGGACCTTATTTGTAAAACAAAGAGTTATAATAGGACCAAGTTCATTAGTGACAGGGTTAATCATTTGAATACACAGATTGTCATAACCAATGACTTTCGTAGAAATACACTGAAGGGATTTTTTAATGTCATTCTTAGCAACATAACTGAAATTTAAAGTAGGGCACAGCGGCCTAGGAATGTTAGAAAAGTGATGATAGTAGTTAAATCAATAGAAACCTGAGCTTCTCCAGATGAGCTACATATTTCCAGAGTTCTAAGGAATTTTCACACCTGAGATGACAATTAATGCACAATGAATATGTCACTTCTTTGCATCACGACACATCTTATTACAGCGGTAACGAAGGGTTTTAAAAGTTGACAAATCGTAAAATCGACGGTTAGGTGCTTCTTGAAACATCTCTTATCCTTATCTCTTTTGGACTTTTCTATAGACCCTGTAAGCCAGAGGTCTGGAAACTGCTTTACTCTAACTCGCTTAAATGCTCCTTCCATGTACATTTAGAAGGTTTAAAGTAATGTTATTATATTTATATTTATATATTTTCAGGAATAACGATTCAAATCAATTGACTTGAACTTCCTTAGGAGTAAGAATTTAGATTTGAATCTAAGAAGTTATAAATGTATACATAAAGAAACTGTTAGTTTTTCTTTTGATTGAAATTTTAGAATGAAGTAGAGAGAGAGAAATATGAGAGTATTGCTGGTGGACTAGATTCATTGGAGCAGCTTTCCACATGGGAAATGTCAGTGCCAAACATTGAAGAACTAACAGAAGAAGCAATGACAGAAGTGTACAACAAATACTCATTCCAAAAAAAGGAGGATACAAATAACTTGGCTATTAATGAATATAGACAGCAGGTATTTTTTATAAAAAGTTTTATTTAGTGTTAAGTTCAAAATTTAGTTCTAATATTTTTATGAATTCAAAATAGGAAATAAATATGTTACTTGAAAATTGGTGAGCTGTTGTTATGTATATATATACTAGATAACTTATATTACTCTTACTATTAATAAAATTAATAAGTCAAGGATTTAACATATGAAAACTCATATGTCTACCATATTGTCGAGTTATTTTATTTTTAATAGATTTGACATATTATGTTGATGCTATGTTATCATCACCAGATTCTTGATCGCATAACAGGATTCCCAGTTGTAATTATTGAGGGTCCAACTGGATGTGGTAAAACAACTCAAGTACCACAATGGATTCTAGATGATGCATATAAGAACCATAGACCTTGTAAAATAGTTGTGACTCAACCAAGAAGAATAGCAGCTATATCTATTGCCAAAAGAGTAGCTCAGGAGCGAGGCTGGGACATTGGTGGTATTGTTGGGTACCAGGTAACATATACATTTTTTTTCGAGTATAAATTTTGTTTACTTGATGTTGTTATAAGATCATGCGACAATTCTCCTATTCTTATGTAGTTCCTGTATTTAGCTCTGTTTTTGCATTGGCAGATTTTAAAATTATATTACAATTTAGTAAATATACGATAAGGCCAAAGAACAGCACAATATTTTATTTTATTAAACGCCTGAATGTTTGGCTGGGGTGCACTTACGTTTTGTTGTATATAAATATATCGTAAATTAGCGTTTTTATTTTTTATCTGTGACATTGCGTGTTTGGGAGAACACTCACGTATTAGTTCAGATTATTAATATTTTTTTTTGTTTCGTGCATTACTTTTCCCGTCCTAGATCTTAAACGAATTTTTGAAATATTGTATACTTAGTCAGGCTTTTATTGATATAAGTCTTTATATGATGTTTTATTTTATAAAAAAACCAATGATGCTCTCACTTTTCACCTTTGTCCTGAAGGCATTTTATCGATATAAATTATACATAGACAAACACCCAGAATCGGAACAATAATTTGTAGGACATGCAAATACTTGTCCCATGAAGGAATCGAATTTGTAACCCGCAGCGTCGTAGCCAATTGCTACTGATGTGACATTGTTTGCATTTATTTTACAGGTAGCCCTTGAGAGTAAAGTGTCAAGTGATACCCGGATCCATTATGTCACAACTGGTTTGCTACTACAGAAACTGGGTAATCAATAATATATTTATACAATATATTTACGATAAATAATAAATTTTATTATTTAAGAATTTAAATTATATTTAAGAATAAGAACTATTATTAATATTCTAATAATAAATACACATAGAATAGTGTCACAAAAACAAATTTATCATTAATATATTGGTTTTCCTTTTCTACAACTAGGAGTAAATCCAGATAGTGCCTTTTCTGAATAGCTTTATTGGAGTACTATAGGAATTCATGTGAATAAGATAAACATGAAACGGTTTGAAATAAATGATTTTTAAAAATCTATAAGCAAGCCATATAACTAAAAATAAATTAGTAATTATTACATAGTACACAAATTGTCACTATTTAATTTGCAAATAATCTGAAATGTGGCATTGCAGACAGGTATTTTTAAATTTATAACAATTGAACTCTATATGAGAACACTTGGTGCGAAAGCGGCATGTAAAATCTACCAATTAAATCCATCATCCTTCCTATGGATGTCGTAAAAGTCAACCGGTGACGGGCAACAGTGTCTAGGCTTCACGGAGTCTGCTATTACGGTTACCAACCCGCCTCCGAAGCGTGGCGATCAGTCAAATCCTAGCATTGGGAAAGCCCTGTGTCCAGTAGTGGACTATTGAGAGGCTGATGAATAAGAAGAGAACAACTCTTAGTCCCACAATATGAGATCATTTGAATAGTAGATTCGGAACCCTCAAAGTACATTAATCATACACCACAGCATTGAGATGTAGGGTTCAATTTCAATGCTATATTCATATGTGTGTATATATATGTGTTGTATTTGAATGCTAAATAGTTTTAATTACATTACAAGACCAACTACAGATTATTATATAATAGGTTATTGTACCTATTTACAAATAAGGTATTACGAATAAACAATTGAAATTACCTATTATAATAGTCACAAATGCAGCTTATATTGTTACCATTTTGTTTCTTTTAGTTGCTGCCAAAAACATGAATGAATACACACATGTTATTCTGGACGAAGTGCATGAACGTGATCAGGAGATGGATTTCCTTCTGCTAGTAGTCAAAAAGCTCTTATACACGGTATCGCCGCGGGTCAAAGTTGTGCTAATGTCGGCTACATTCAACAGAAATGCTTTCGCAGACTATTTTATGATACCGACGCCACGTGGCTTGCAGATGTCCACATGCATTAAAGTTGTGAAAAAAGATCCCATGTTCACTGTGAAGACTTTTTATTTGAATCACCTGAATAAGTTTGGATCTGTAAGTACTTTAGTTGTGTGTTCTATATTCCTTCCCGCGAAACGCAGGGAGCAGACGCCGGGTGGCGCAGGCAGACGCTGGGGGCAATGTGGTACTCTAGATAGCGGGGGTGGTTGCTGTAGCGAAAAGGGGAATACGTACAACATCGCACTACTAACCGGCAGTTGTCGAGACTCAACAACTCCTCAAAAATTGATTTACAAAATTCTTACTTATCTTTAGAGGGAATGTCAGGTAATCTGCACTTCATGGCTTTTATGGCACCTAAGAACTGTAAATTCTATAAACTTGCCCCTACATGAAATAAGCGTAGCAACATTTCCTTATATAAATGGTGGTTCGTAGTGATAACTGCTTCCTTCTAAGAGCCATCGTACTTAAAATATTCCGATGGCCTATAATGGCATTATAGTGCCTTGTGGTATGCGTACCGATTGCCGGTACAATGACGTAGGTATTTGCTTCTCTCCCATGAGTTTTGTCGTGGGAGAACCGGATGAGCCTAGTAACTGAAAGCCACCTTCGTAACCCCCCCCCCCCCCTCCCTATCCTTCCTCCCATCTCCGAAATAACCTTAAGACAACTCACCTGCAGCTCCTCTGATGTTGCTGATGTTCGTAGGCGACGGTAGTTACTTACCATCAAGTGAGCCGCATGCTCGTTTGCACCCTTTCGCATAAAAAAAGTCATGGCAATCTCTGGGAGCAAACCATCGTCGAGGTTCGCTTCTTGATGACGGTCATATCGTCCGGAGAATCGAAAAGTGTGTTGTTCCCCGTTTGGCTATGCTGGGTCATTCAAAATTTAAATCCGCCGACTGACAGGCTTGAGGTGCTAATAATTCTCTGAATATGTAATACCATAATAATTTGTATGTGGAATCTTTAAAGTGGGTAGTATTTATAGCAAACTTTTCGAAATTGGGAGGATTTTTAACAATACATCCGGATGAAAGGCTAATTATGAAAAAGTTCCATGTAGTTTGTATGATTTTTTATTTTTAAGATACTGCATCAATCCATACCTAAAGGCGAATCTCCTGGCATTGCTCCTGAAATGCATCACTTAGTTTTAAAACTGATAAATGCATTTGAGCAGATAGATAAGAAAGAAGATAACTATACAAATCGATCAGAGACTGACTTGCCCTCTGTATTAATATTTCTACCTGGTATCAACGAAATTGAGGAGCTATATGGCTGCCTGACCGACTGTAATCTCAGGTAAGTTGTATGCAATTTCTGATTACAGTATTTCATGTCAGTTTTTCACACATGAAACATAAGATAGGTTAGAGATACAACATAAGATATATTATATATATGATAATCTCAAATTACCAAAGGGAGATATTAATATACCTCTTTGGTATATTAATTGCCGAGTAATGTTTGGTATATATAATTATATGAGTCACTTATAGTTTCGGAAAAAGTTAAACGAATTTGTCAATTGTCTACATTTTCAATTTCTTATTTTGAACGAAATTTTCATACATAATATGGAGATATTTGATGTGTATAATATTATCTACTTAGTAGCCGTACTTGTATCGTGGGGCTCTCGTAACATTAAAACGTGACTAACTCGACCGAATGTTTGGTTACTTGTTACTTTCAATAGTCCAATTCGAATGTTTGATTTTTAAATCGTTGTATAAATGGAAAATTTAAATTTTTTCTAGAGCAAAAATAGGTGATGTGGAATGCGCGAAATACACCTGGTGGGTGTTACCGTTGCACTCGACAATCACCGCTGACGAGCAGGTTCGCGTGTTCCTACGTGCACCGGTTGGACATCGCAAGATCATACTCGCGACCAATATCGCCGAGAGCTCTATTACTGTACCAGATGTTAAATACGGTGGGTGTGATCTTTTACAGATTTTTTCATATTATAGCGACATTTTATGTTTTTAACATAAGCTGTCGTAAAGTAAATATAATATAAAAATAACATCTACAAATAGTCTATAACGATCCCTTGCTATGCACAATCCAGTTCTAATTTTTTTTAATTAATAAATTGTTCATTTGCCGCCAAGAGTTCTTTTTTTAAATTATTGTATTGGGGTGAAAAACGAGCTATCAATCCACCTTATGGAAATTGGCAATTGCAGCCCATAGACAGCTGAAAACAACTTCCTCTCTCATGAGGGTTAAGACGTAATGCCGCACTGCCCGTAATTATACTGGTTCTCTGTACCTTTCAAATGAGAACCCAAAAGTAGTTGCACTAATGTTTAACGGCAGAAATGAGGAAGAGGGTGGTACTCATTCAGACGGCTCCGCGGCAGAGAAGGAGTCTACCACCTAGATAACTTATTTAGGTCCTTTATGACAGAGTGAACCTTACAGCAGAATCTGCTATATTACCGAAAGATTCAGTGCAACACAGAGGCATTGCAGGAATGTATGCAGTGCAGACACGGTACATCTTTTGCCTGAAAATCAATTTATGATATCCATTAATATAGTAACATTGACCACCAAGACCAATTTTCAATTCAAGAATTTAAACCTCATTTTATAATATTTTAAAATGATAAATCTTGACAGTACATATTTCACTTCAACTAAGTTGCAATTTGTGCCGAAATTTATATATGAAAGATATAAGTTTCGGCGTCAATATTCTTCCAAAAATCGGCTGTCGCCGTCCAAAATGTTTTGTCTAAATATTTGTTTATTGTAGTGATCGACTACTGCCTGATGAAGGTTCTTGTGGCTGATGAGCACACAAATTTCACGTCGCTTCAATTATCTTGGGCGTCGAAGACCAATTGCGAGCAGCGTGCGGGCCGAGCTGGTCGTGTACGTGATGGACGCGTTTATCGCCTTGTCACTGACAAATTCTACGTACGTTCTTTGTTTTTTTCTTTGTACATTTATAAAACTATACGCTGATGATGTACAAATTTACGGTCAATCAAAATTACAGGATACAGGATTTAACCAATACAATCAATTCACTAAATAAAGATTTAGATACCATTGTACAGTGAAGCAATTCTCATGGACTAAAGGTAAATCCTTCTAAAACACAAGCCATTATTATAGGAAGTCAAAGGATTGTTTCACGAATCGATTGGACTTCTCTTCCCTGTATTGTTTTTGACGGCGTTCAATTACAATATAGTGACACGGTTAAAAACCTAGGTATTGTATTTGATAAGTTTCTGTCTTGGGTTCCTCAGATTAGTGAAGTGAGCAGGAAGATGTTTGCGGCTGTTAATTCTCTCCGGAGATTGAGAAACTTTTTACCCATACCGACTAAAATTGCACTCGCGGAATCTCTCCTTTTACCAATTCTTGATTATGCTGATGCATGTTACTTAGACATAAGCATGGAGCATATAAATAAACTTGAGCGCCTTCAAAATCTGTGTATACGGTTTATATTTGGCCTTCGTAAATATGACCATGTTTCTGAATTTCGAAATAAGCTCGAGTGGCTCCCAATTCGTTTTCGCAGGAATACTCATCTTTTATCACTTTTGTTTTCTGTTCTATTCGATCCAACCACTCCCTTTTATCTAAAAGAGCGGTTTGAGTATCTCTGTGATTTTCACCCTGATCATTCTCTTCGCTCTGATGACAATTTAATACTCAGAAATCTTTCTTACAGCACTTCTTTTTACTCTAAATCCTTTTCCGTTGAAGCTGTTCGGCTTTGGAACTCTCTTCCAGTTCATATTAAGCGAGCACAATCATTACCTGTTTTCAAGCGCCTGTTAAAAATATACTTTATGCCTCCTTAATCTTTGTTTCCTTTTCCTTAATGTCGTTGACTTGTATCTCTGTGATAGCATATACGTGTATATGTATTTCATATATTCATATTATGTATATTTTTTGTATTTATTTTATTTGCATATTATGTGTATGTATTATATCTTCACTTTACTTTATATTATGTGTACACCCGAACCCGATACTAATCATATTTCCTTTTTCTTTCTGGGTTGCCTAGAAGAAATCGCTTCTTTGCGATGAGGCCGCCTATTGTACTTTTAGTTTTTTGTTTCCTTATAATCTTTGTATGTTAAATCTGTGTGTGTACAATAAAGTATATTTCATTAATTCATTCATTCATTCATTTCATTTCAACTATGTTTAACTGTCGTATATAGCGGGTATCATTTTCACTGATCAGGAACCACGCATCACATTGAGATGGTTATTGATACAGTAGAGTCCTCGATGCAGTTATAATGCTGTTTCGCGGACTGAGCACAAATAAGTTGTTATTATAATTTTGTGTGTGTATTTATAATTTTATTTTTATTCTTATTACAGGACAACCTTCCGGATGAATGTACACCGGAAATAATTCGCTGTCCGCTTGAGAGATTGGTGCTTCTTGCTAAGATGCTGGATATGGGATCACCTAGCGACATATTGGCACTCGCCATGGACCCACCCGATATGTCCAATATACATAGAACGATACTTGTGCTGAAAGAGGTGAATATTGTATTTTTTTTTAAAAGTATTGCATTTTATATTTATCTGTTATTTCTTCACCACCACCACCAATGCTTACTTCAGATATACAGTGTCCAATGATACTCCTTGGCTAATATCTGTCTATTACTGAAAATAATAATTTTCAGTAATAGACAGATATAGAGACCTTTCCCTAGCAGTGCTACATTTACAGATATACTGTATATTTTACCGTATATTTACAATTTTAAATCTATTAATGGTCTTATTCTTTTTTTAGGTAGGGGCAATGAAAAAAATGCTTGACAATGAGTGGTGCGTCTCTGATGGTAACATTACATACTTAGGTCGCATAATGGCGAAGTTACCTCTTGATGTCAGAGTTTCCAAGCTTATCATGCTCGGATATATCTACGGATGCTTCGACGAGAGCATTATCATGGGTTAGTATAAATTTTCTGTGAAGTATGTGTTTCTGTTATATATGCATGCACAAACCTACGACATGCCAAGTTACTATATATATGCTCCTCATAATATTATGTGGTTGCTTGCCGAGTCTTTGGTTATGTTATTTGAATGGCTCAATTGATTTAGGCCATGCATAAGTTGATTTTAATATTTTGCAGGGTTGTCGTCTGTTGTGCTTATATATTGTTTCGAATTAATTATTTATTATACTTTAACCTCAAGTACAAAACAAAGTCGCAATCCGCGTTTGTCTGTGTATTCGCTTATAACTTCTGAACCTCTAAGTGGATTTAAATGCAGTTTTCACCATCATTCGGAAAATTTAACGAGATGGTTTATATGAGTAATCTTCTCTGTTTAGTCTATAACAAACCACTAAACCTAAATTAATTTAGACTTTCAGCACGAACAATCAATATAAACAATAAATGACTACTAACAATTTTACCTTCTAACTTCTAAGTGGATTTTAAGAGGTTGTCACAAAACTGAAGAAGGTTTATTTGGTACACATTCACATCTAGTTTTTATATTACATATCCGCTGGCGCGTTTAACTAGTCGATCATATATTAATGTCTTTGTTTTTTCTGGGTAGCGGCTGCGATGTCAGTGAAGAATGTGTTCAGTAGTCCATTTCGCGAAAGATTGAACGCGTACAACTCTAAGCTAACATGGGCCGATGGATCCACCAGTGACAGCATAGCGTTCTTAAACGTATATAAGGTGTGTGGAGTAACCGGATATTCAAAGTATAAGTCGTGACGTCTTTTCATATTTTTTTGTAAGACCTAGAAATGGCATTTAGAATATGTAAACCACATTTATATAATAATGTCGTACTGTCACATCCATCCAGAATATTTTAACTTTGCCGCTCCGGTTTGCGAGGAATGGCGTGGGCAGCGGGATTACCGTGCCTTGGGAGCTATCAATTTTATAATGGGAATGGGGCCAAATGTGCAAGTGACTCACCTGCAACACCAGAGAGTCTGGAAGTGCGTTGCCGGCCTTAAAGGATATATTTGTGATATTATAAATGAATATAGTCGGAATATAATTATGTGCAGTTTTTTTACGTGTATTTAACCTAAAGTACGTACGTACGTAAGTATAAAATTATATAAGAATTAAATGAAAAATGAAATGAAAATTTAGTAAATAGATGTAATAATAAATGTACAAATATAACAAATATATTATATAATAAATATGTGAGTCGCCACAGGTTTGTCTCACTGTATTCGTTTGTCAGGTGTGGAACCATCTGCGGAAGCTGAACTACTTCAGGCAGCAGGGCAACAGCGAGGCGCAGTGGGCGCGCCGGTTCTACGTGCAGGTGCGGGCGCTGCGCGAGCTCGACGACCTGGTGCGTGAGCTACGGGAGCGCCTGGCGCGCGAGGGACTCGAGCCGCGCGCAGGCACCTCGCCCTGGGCCAAGCACGAGATCAACCTGGTGCTCAAAGTGAGTGCAATCGTGTCTCTATTTCTTTGTGTAGTTTTTATATTTGCATTGACCTTTTAATTCCCTGGTAGTCGCCAGTAGAGAAACGCTAAAATAAATAAATGTCGTCTTCAGGTGATCCTGGCGGGTGCGTTCTACCCGCAGTACTTCGTGCAGGCGTCGCTGGACGAGGCGCGGGAGCGCGAGGCGGTGCGCGCGCTGGGTGGGCTAGACCCGCGGCGCAGCGTGTACCTGCGCGGTCTGCCGCCGCACCAGCCAGCCGCGCCCTACGCCGCCGCCGTTCGCGCCGCCGTGCGCCGTGCGCTCTGCGACGACCCGCGTGTCACCTTCGACTCCAACAGCAGGTCGGTGCGCTTTATGTAGTATGTAAATTAGCAGCCAGGAAATGCCAAATATCTGAAACGGGTTTTGGAGCCGATAAGGGTTCACCACATTGCTCCAGCGCGGGTTAGCGAACTTTACATGTCCTCGAAGTATTATTTTTTTATTATTTCTCAGACATGTATGGTTTTCTCTCGATGTTTTTGTAATGTAATCTACACTAATAACTTGACTATACTTCATCATTATTTCGTATTGATTTCTGAGAAACGAATACAAATATAAATTTCACGCTAGCGAATTCGCTGGCATTCGCTAGTAATTATTTATATTCTAATGCTCAGGTACAAATACATGCAATATAATAACGTTTTCTCGTGGAGGGATTCGAATCCGAAACTATTATAAGGTAGTAAACGGCGTAAATTACGCTTTTTGAAAGTTCTGTATGACTAATATGCCTGTATGTCTGTAACAATTGCTCTGTAGAATTATTTACAGTTAAAATCCACGTAATATGTAGTACTAGTTCGCATTTTAAAATATTTTCCTCGATCAGATCAGATTTCCCATTCTACAATATTAAAATTCCGGGGTTGTACCCTAAATCATTATAGGTATTGGACACTTTCTTTCTTCGACCCTGCTCTGTCATTGGTCTAGCCATGAATTTTTTCAAGATTAGTCTGCTTTATTCTCTGTGATGTATTCTCTGAAGCCGCCGTCACATGATAAATCGGAAATAGTAAGTAATATTAAAAAGTACGGACGTCTTCTTAGTTTTCAATTGATATAGTCTAAAAGTATCAATTTCATTTCCACTATTTCAAAATTAGACATTATATTTTTCATATTAGTTAATTATAATTTAATTAATTTTACTGTTACCGAATTTAATATTACTTAGCATATCGAAGTAAACGGTTGCCAAAAGTACTGTGTTCCCGATTTTACTAGACCGCTGATGCGCAGTGTTTACAGACATGAAAATTTAAGGCAATCATTATTTAATTAAACTCTTAATTTGTGGAAAGCTATCAAGCCGTTATTAGGATTAATACTTAAAAGGCTGCAAAAATCCAGTTTAATTCTTGACGTGTTAAATTAAAATAAATTGTTTTGTTATGACATGAGAATAGATGACATATTAGCTTTACTTTGCATATCGGATATATATATATAATGTATATCTGTATCAGGGATTTTTTAAATAAGCCACGATAGCCGCACCTGCCCTCGAATCAGGAGTCTCCATTTCCACCCCCTATGTGAAGGGATTTGTATCGTAGGACATTAAGACGGTGACAGGCTCACGTCCTGTCGCGTTGGCCCAAATAAGCTTTGGTGGAAACAACGTCGTAATATGCCTAGACCTCAGACCACTACCATTTTAATTATACCTTTTTAAATATTTTTTTTTGTTGTAGAAAAATATTTCTAACATTTTCTGATGGAACCGACAATTCAAAACGTGACAAAGATAAAACTGGAGTAAGTACAGATAAATATGAAAGTAAAGGCTGTGGATTTGCAGTAAATTATGTTATCTTTGTTTCATTTCGTAGGATCCTACAATACCTGGACAAGTTGTGCTGCCTGTGTATAAGGCAATAAAGGCTCGGCAGCTCAAAATGGATATTCGTATTCCTCTTTTGCCGTAAGTTGAGTCAATACCTTGGCCACGATCACTACGCTAGCGGGAAGCGGAGCGACAGCGAGCGGGGGAGGGCGCTCTGCGGTGCGGCGAGAACTAGTGCGTTTTCGACGACAGCGGGTATATTCCGCTCGGAATAACAAGTCACACTATGATTCGTTGCGACGTATATTATGACTTGAAAAACTTGAAAAAGAAGCCGAAAAATTAATTACCTAGACAACACTGCGGCCGCTTAATCGAAGTGTCAACGGTCAACTGAAGCCCGCTGCTCGAAGCTCCGCGGCGCGCCGTTTCCGCTGTCGTCGTGAACCGCTCTATACAAAATGTATGCGTATAGTCTCATGGAGCGATGAGCTATCCCGCTGTCGCTTCGCTGCTCGCAGTCGGTGTCGCTACGCTGCCTACTGTCCTAAATGTATCCTTAAGTACAAATGAAAAGAGATTTTGAATAACGTAGAAATTTTTAGATGTGGAAAAATTCTTAAAAATATTCTTCTACTTCATATGTAACTAGATTTTAATGCATACTTATTGTGGCTTTTATTAGGATAGAGAAAGCAAATAAACTTGCAGCTGCGCTAGAGATAAGCAACGTGAATATTGACATGGAGAAAATGGTACCTCGGTTACCTGACGTTGATGATACTCACTTCCCGCTCAAGATATCTCAAGTATGTTAAATAATAATATAAAAATAATAATACAAACATAATTTTTGAGATTCGGTTTATAAACAATGTTTAGTATGTTTCAATAAAATAGTTGC
Source organism: Bhutanitis thaidina (assembly GCA_029286595.1). Lineage (NCBI taxonomy): Eukaryota > Metazoa > Arthropoda > Insecta > Lepidoptera > Papilionidae > Bhutanitis > Bhutanitis thaidina. The sequence continues at coordinate 4,492,750 of JAGSMS010000028.1, read as the reverse complement.
ATTATGCATAAGCCTTGAAAGCACTCGAATTAGTTTAGTTGCAAATATCAATATCTTATCAACCGTATTTTTAAACTAAAACATAACTTTTATGTATCTGGAATAATGTAAGCTTATAACAGCAAAATAATATTTGAGTTTGGTCTAGTAGTTGAATTTTATTATCAATAAAACTGCTCATAAGATCGCGATTTGAGGAATCCCCGAGCTTATATTCATGTCCAACTCTTTGTGTCCTCAAAAAAAAAAAAGGTGAAATTTAAACCATCTCTAACGGTTTTGTAAACATGGTAAAGCCCAGCGGCGGATTTTGCTAATGCTCGAATTGGCCAAAGCCTCGGAGAAAAGCGGTGTGATGTAGAGGCATCTTGTGCTTCTGCGTTTCGTTCCGTTAGCTAGATAAAACCAGGCTGCTGGCTAAGATTGATGTTGAGAATTTACCTCCTGTTCTATATAATAATATATTGATACCTAGCAGTTCAGTAAAAAACCTCGGTCTGCTCATAGACTGTACTCTGAACTGGAAAGCACAAGTAATGGATATCAGACGCAAAGTCCTTGTCACCTTACGATCCTTAATCGTCTGAAACATTTCCTTCCGCTCCAATCTAAGCTTTTGCTTGTCCAAACGCTTGTTATCCATTATTGATTATGCAGATGTGTGTTACGCAGACCTATCCCAAGATCTTCTTAACAAGCTAGAACGCCTACTTAATAATTAAAAAAAAAACACGTATTATATATCTCTCCTTAACTGGTTAACTATCCGTCAGAGGTGCAATTCCAAAGTTCTGCTTGTTCTTTTCACAATTTTAAATGATCCATTTTCGCCTTCTTATCTCAGGGATAAATTTCAGTATCTCTCTTTATCCAATGATAGGGTTCTTAGATCTTCTTCTAATAATAAGATTTCTATTCCCTCACACTTCACCGGGTTAATTGGTAACTCTTTCACTGTACAGGCTTCACTGCTATAGAATTCCTTGCCCGATGATATAAGACAAGCGTCCAGTAAGTGCTTTTTTAAAAGATTGTTTTTTTTATGATTGCTATTGTCAAAATTATGTATGTATGTTTGTTGGTATATGTGTATGTATATATGAAAGTATGTAAGTGATGAAATATGGAAGAAATACATTCCGTATATGATTTTATGCATTTCGTTAGATTGTAATAAAGAAAGAAAGAAAAATGTTTTATTCGTAGGTTCAATATGATGATGTCATCAATAGTCAATCAAAGGATTGCAATAAATATTATATAAATAAATAAACTTAGTCCCACTTCCCCTCCCCAAATATTCTTAATGGCCGGCAACACACTTGCAAGTCTTCTGGTGTTACAGATGTACGTGGGCTTCGGTAATCAATTACCATCGGCTGAGCCCCTTGCTTTTCTGCCAACTTAATATAGGTTGAAAAACGTTAAGGATATTGATCCTCATATTTATTAAATTTCCTGTTCAATTGTCAATAGTTGATATCAGTGAGCAAGTTCTGGGTTCAATATGATGATGAGTCAACCGCGAGTGAGCTGCGACAGGTGCAAACGGCGCTAAATCGCGGCATGCTGCTAGCGTGCACGGCCCCGGTGCACGTGGGCGCGCAACTGGCCGCGCCCTACGTTGATACCACCGGCACCGCCTTCTACCGCGCGCGGGTCTCCAGCCTGCTGCCCAGGGACATGCTTGAGGTGAGACAGTCTCGCTGCTGAGTCGCATCTTTTGTAGACAACAACGGCATTGCCTTTACCGCAAAGCTCAATATTTCCCACACTGTTCTTGCCTTTATGTTTTAACATTTTTAACTTTTAATGTCCAGGTGGTGTACATAGACTACGGCAGCCACGGGCGCGTTAGTTCGTGCAGTTTGCGCGAGCTGCCATCGGGCATGTGCATAGAAACACCTCCATTGGCCATGCGTTGCGTGCTGGCCAGCATCGCGCCCGCCCCCCTCTTGCATGACCACGCAGACTGGAGCCCCACAGCTATGCAACTATTCAGTAACCTCGTTAGCAGAGGTCGCCTTCTTGGAAAGGTATAATATACTTCGTATTCAAATTTATAACAAAGCGTCTAACGTCGTGTGTAGCCATCTTCAGTCTATCAAACATAACAGTATCTATCATATCATGTAATAATCATATCAGTATGATAAAACGATCCACTACTTGACATAAGCCTCAAGTCAGATTTTGTCGTAACGGTCACACTTGGCAGATTTTGAGTGCAGCAATTGAATTTTCTTTTTTATTTTTTGGAATAGGATGAAAACCTATTTGACAGTCCAACTGATAGTGAGTCGCTACTGCAGAATATGGACCCCTGCAAACAAACTCAATCGAAGAATGCCTCACAACGTGTAATTAGTCTCTATACTTTTCTAATCGGAACAGAACAGTAGTTACACTCATGTTTGGAGAGAAAATAATTAAGAGTGTTCTACCTACCTGACTCATGTGCAGAGAAGGAGTAGAAATTAATAGAACAACAAAATTAATAACATTATTAATGCTGGTGGAGTTTAAAAATTTGTCAATGTTGGGTTCCAATTGCGCTAACATAAATTGCCACATTCAATGATGTTTAGTCTGTTCCTATTTTTTGACAGTAAATTGGCTACTGCACTTAATACATAGGATAAAGGAAATGCGATTAAAGACTTCTGTACATTGCCCACAATTTAGGGCAGAGAACTAGTATCCAAGTTTGAATTTTTCTTTGAGTTCTACGAGTTCCTCTTTCATATTTGATTATCCTTTACTCCTAATATTCATGTTTAAAATATCTAGGAATCAAAATGAAGAACGTAGGCAGTAAGCAAGTAAATCTTTCTGTTTTGCTGAGACCTCTGATAATGTGGGAAAGTGTATGTATGCAGACGTTCGTTCAAATCTTTAGCAAACAATGCTAAAAAAACAAAAACAAATTCTGACAACAAATTATACAATGTACAGCGACAACATTTGGGACTGCTTGTATCAAATGTGCTATTAACAAATCTCTTTGGTGATCAATGATCTGATGAGTACTATTAGAAACTGCTGTCATAATAATTCAAATAATCATTTCTTTCGCTTGAAATAACTTTTGTATGGTATTAAATATAACTTTCAAATATAACTCCCTTTCCATCAGTTCCCAAATATAACTCCTCCCTTTCCATCAGTTTTCCCAAATAATAATTCTTCCCAAATAAAACTTCATAGCAAATTAATCATAGACAATGACAAGTTTGTAGGAGAGTATGTGAATACATATTCCAATCATTCAATACAGTACTGCCAGCATTTCTTTATAAGTGCTGACTTTGTATAAAAATTCATTCATAGTTATAAAAATATTGAAACCACACTTATCACTCACGAGTCCCGTCTATTTATTTTATCCATTTCTTAGATTTGATTTTGTGCACGCATTAACTTATTTTTTACGATGGCGGCTTACTTGCTCTGTAAACATGTCATTTCAAGCTCCCACATTTTTGTTTCATTGAATAGACCGCGTGTTGGCTTTCCAACTGCTAGGACTTGTCACTGTCAATCTCTTCTAAATTAGTATGCTAATAAAAATGCTTATTAACGCAATATCGAAAAGATTATTTACTTAGTACAATATATATGTATAAAATATAATATAATGAACGATATTTAGCATATAGTTTTTCATATTGCAAATAAATAAATATTTTTAAGATTTTTGGTGCAGATAGGGTCGGTACCTCACGGCCACGCCGCTTATCTGTTTCAAAATCCCCCTTTTGCCTCTGGATCCGCTACCGCCCTCCATAGAAGGCTCCAGCGCCAACTGAAGGGCGGTATCTCCCCCATTGGGCATCTATGATCTAGTTAATAGAAAAAAATATTGTATAAAGAAAAACGGTATTTCGGCAAAAAGGCATAGAAATATACACATAAAATTTTAAGTCTCTTACTCATTTAGTAAAGAAGAGAAAAAACCCCAAAACCTTGTTCAACATGATTATTTTAGTATACTATTTTAACAAAAATGATAATTATAATGTGATATCAATTAGCTTAAGTTGCCCTCCGCATCATACCAGCTGTCATTTAAACGTTTACGAGTATTGCAACCCGTTTACGAATTTAACTGATGTCATGATCAAATGCGCATATTTTCCTTAATTGTATGAATGGCAATGTGTATATCAACAGGTTTACTCAGTAGTGCACGGAGTAGTGGCAATAGAGCTGCTCGCAGAGGGTGGACGACTGAGCGTCAACCAGGAGCTTTTGGACAAGGGATTTGCGGTTCCGTGCGAGGAAAGCTACGACTCCAAGGTAGCCTCCATATTGTGCTTGTGTTTAGTATTATAAATATTGAAGTTCTCGGTCTAGTCTATGTTAATTAATCATTCTCATGGTTTATGACAGAATGAAAATTTTGGTAAAGCGGCCTTTGTTTTTCAACTAAATGAAAGTTTCATAAACCTTTAGGCACGATTTCTTTAATTTTAATTAAAGTTATTTAAACATGTTTTTGTTATAGTTAAATCACGACCTGAGGCAAATGGCAACAGACTTGAATATGGCACAAAAAAGAGCGTACAATAGGGAACAATCAGAGGCGGCGTTCTATCAAATGCGAGAGATCGATCCTCCTAACTATAAGGAATGCGACACGGACGTGTGTCTAAAGGGACCATGCAGGTAGGAGTTTTTGACTTGCGAAATTACTTTAGTATGTACTATATTATGGTGGGAAATAAATAAATAATTATTATGTTTTTTTTTAGATATATACTCGTCTGGTTGGGTGATATATATAAAAATGTATAGATACATAACATACAATATAATAAATAAGTTATCTTTAAATATATTATAATAAAAATAAAATAAATAAATAAATTATAACCCATCCAGACGGAAGCCCTAGGCAAGGGAAAGAAACCGATGGACGCTGCGAGCCGTATCGAGCAGCACCGCCTTATGCATTTGAGCTTGGTGGTCAGTCACGGACTTCCTCAGCCGCCTTAGATGTCTCGTGAGGCTGACCCATTGCGACTGCGAATGGTTTAATCCCATATCGAAATAATTTCGGCATAATATCCCACCCGTGGCAAAGCCAAGCGGCGGCTTTTGGTCGGATGGGCCGGCTCGACCGGGGTAGTAACACGACCTCGCAGAATACCGGCGTGAAGTAGAGGCACTTTGTACTTCTGCGTTTCGTTAGGTAAGTGAGCTAACCGGAGGCCCACTTCCCCTGCCTCTAATCTTCTTCCCATTTTACCTCCCAACTTCCAAATATTCTTAAAGGCCGGTAACGCTCCTGCAGCACCTCTGGTGTTCAGATGTACGTGTGCGACGTCCAGCATTTACCCCCATTCGAAGAGCAAACACCAATACGTTACGTTTTGAATATGCTCAATGATAATTGCTTTGTTTTAACTTGTATTGGTAATTGCATTTTGCCTTAAATAAATTATTTTCTGTAGTCCTAAACTCAAGCAAAGTAAGAAGGGAACTTTACAAATCGTTAGTCCTATTTATTATAAGTTGGTACATTTTGGCTCCAGAGCTGTACATTGCGTCTTTCCCAACTGCAAAATTGTTAGAAAGTTTTATCACTTGACATAGAAAATTAATTAGATTATGTCCAAAAACTGTTTTATTGCAGTCCGTTGGAGACAGTAGTGCACAGCCTAATGTACGCGAGTCGCGAGAAGCAAGTTCACATCGAATGGAATTCTGTCAATTCAGTGTTGCTAGATACAGAACCACAGGAGACGTATGAGAGGTAAGTTATAAGACTTTTTAAGGAGAAGTTTACTGTCATTTTACTAAAATGTGAAAAGGAAATTTATTTAAAAAAAAACAGTGGTGTAATTTGCGATTTATGATCTATTAGTATATTTAATCTTATCTAACTTATGCAACTTCACGGATTTTTAAGAAACTCTTTTAAAATGTTCCGATAATTCCAGAAGTGCTACGGGTAATGTTTTATGCCATATAATTTATAAATCATTTAACATCGCTTTTTCAAAAGGCGACCCGAAAGATATCGTAAATTACCTGACATAATGCCAGAAGTGGTAATATTCTTTGACATGAGTCAAGCCTTCGATTATAAATGTCAGACAATAAAAAATATACCGATTTCTCGGCTATTCTTTTATATACTTAATTTTTTAATTGAAGCATCTATATAGGACCATATTGCAATTACAGGCCTTTCTGAAAATTTGATGATGACCTTTTGTGATATTATGATTTGGTTTGTTTTATTAAATATAATGTATTACAGATTATTAGTAGCAGCTGAGGTGAGACAAAACGAGTCCACAAGTACGCTAACTTTGCGGCACGCTACATTGATGCCTAACATTCCCGGCCTTCCCGCCATTATAGCGCTGCTTTTCTGTCCCGCGTAAGTGAGTGATTTATAAAACAATAGTATTGTATAAACAGTATAATTTTTTTTTAGAGAATGAAATGAGTAATTTCCCTTCTTCGTCTTCTACTATAACACCAGGACGATATGGCGTGACGATACTTAGTGAATGTTGTTGTATGGTTATCTCGCTGAAGGTTTGGCGATCGTAAAGTATTACCGTTTACTTACTTTAAGTGGATGATAACTTGTTTCCTTCCATCCAGCTGGATGATCGACATGTCTGAAATTAGTGAAAACATCAGCATCATTGTACCAAGTTATATTTACCTACAGAGCGGAGCTGCGTCGAGACTCCGGAGGTACCCGCTATGTAAGTACTTTATGCGGGCTCGGCAGTAGCGAGGACGGTACGCCGTACTTCCCCGAACACGACATACTGGTTAATATTGATGCCGATCTGTGCGTGGATGATATTGGATTGGTAAGTATAATATATAACTAAAAGTATTAAGTAAGTAATTGCTGAATGGTTAAGGGGATTTATCATGACTTGGGAGGAATTGCATTGTGGACCTTCCCTATGAAATATTTCATCTAGAAGCATCGATAAGTTATATTCTTGTGTGAATATTATATTACTGTATATAGATAAATAAACAGAAAATATCGAATTTTGATTAATCAATTATTACTTTATAGATTTTTTTAATAAATTAGTGCAATTTGTATCGTTGGCCGGAACACTAAGACGTCGACAGGCTCACCACCTGTCACATTCCAGGTAAGGTCCGGTGAAGAGTATTGAAACAACTAAAATAAACGTCTACCAGCCCAGAGCTTATTATTTTATTAGTTTTCATAAACAGAATAGTAGTTTTCTGAATCTTTTTAGGTGCTTCTCGATCTGGTCTGTAGAGCGTCTTTCAGATGGATATGGTAAATGAAATATTTTTTTAATCATATTAACTAATATGATGTCTAAAATATACATATATACATTTACGTCTCGCTCATAGGGTTAGACAGCGTATTATTTTAAATTAGCACGACTCGGTGTAGTAACACGGGTTCACAATTTTCGTCTCTTCGGGAGTCAGAACTATAATATTAAAATGTTTTATTCCATTTATAAATAGAATTTTAGTTTCTCTGAGAAATATTATTTATAAGGTAATAGTTACATGGTAATATTAGTATGGAGTATTGTTGGTTATGTCGTAGATCAACCACATCCGGCACTTGATGGACTACATGATGTACTGCGGCGAAGGACAGGACAAGCCGACGGCTGACGATGAGTTTCACCCTAAAATACCCAAATTTATTCGTGAAGATCTTATGAAGTTAGTGTATGAAATATATTGTTTACCGTAACTATTATTTAAATTATACCTATGATGTAAATAACGTATTTTCTAAAAACAATAGATTAAATGAAGCACAAAGCACGATTCTGAGTCACCAGCATCGTTCGACTTCCCGCAACTCTGCACGTCGTCACTACATCTTGTGGGTGGTCATTCTAATGTTTGTCTAAACAAGGTTGCCAAAGGTTGTCAGTGCTTCAAACAATGTGCCCGGGCCTTTACTATTTCAGCATGTCGGTCATTGTGCCCGTTGAATAATAATGCCTAAAATTATAGATTCATATCAACTTCTTTGTCCAAAGTGAGATTATAAAACGGAGTCTGTAGGCTATGGCAAGATGTAAGTTACATTCTCCAATATGCGCGCAATTACAAAAATTATTTAATCGAATTTTTTTGCAATTGCAATTGACTCTACTTTGCAATATGGCGTTGTTTTACTTGCCCTACCTAACGTGCATGGTCTCGGCTTCTAAGCGTTATTATTCTAAGAATATGACTATGTGACTATTTTCATTGCAGACTATTATTGAAGCGACGCAAGCACCGTGAGTCGCAGTGCGTAGCGAACGCCTGGGAGTGGTGCTCGGTGGACGACGGCGAGCTGCTGGAGATCAGCGCGCCTGGCATGGTGCAGCGGGCCGTCGTGTTCCCGCTACACGCGCCACTCGAGCTGCACCCGCCCTCTCGGGAAAAGCTGCTCGCGCTCAAGCGGGACAACGACGAGCTCAAGCTGCTCATCGGCCGGTACGTACCGCCACACAGGGTTCCCCATATGCGGTCCTTGCGTATCCTCTTGTGTTAATTTTTTCTCTTAGACTAGGTGCAGACCTTATATAGGAGTTCCTTAACAGCCCGTAAATAGTCCATAACTGGACATATGCCTCTTCGTTGAGGAAGATTTGCTATAATCGCCACGCTCCGCAAGCGGATTGGCGATCGCAGTACCAGTACAACTCGCAACTTAGACACTGTTGTCCGTCATCGATCTACTTAATTTTGTTTTTAAAATAGAGCGCCATCTGTTGTAGCCATTTTGCGATTTTGAAGCCTTTGCACCTAGTCGACTCTTACGACTACCACGAGAAGAAGGGGGTGGCAAATTCGTACGCCGTTACCACACGAATAGAGAAGAGAACGCCAATATTATATGGGCACCGAAGAGGGCGCGATACAGAAGTTCACACTCATAGAAATTTTATGTTGAAATATTCTTCTTGTTTATCAGCCTGTAAACCTGTAACCGCTGCTGGACTTAAGCCTTTCCATGAAAGCGACTACCAAAACCGATATGCCATGCATTGTAAACTTGGCACATATTATTCTTACGTACCGTCTGCTCATCAGTGATGCTGCTTCCCAAGATAAGTTTGGATGATTTTTGGATAAATTTTCCGCCATCAGTTTATCCCCATGGCTACATTCGTTCTTAGTTCATGGTGCACCGTGTGCAATTAAAATTGATATTTGGAGAAAAAGTTGGTATATATCCCCTTACACCAATTATTTATTAATAATATTTTGTCCGCAGGAGCTCAATATCAACGAGCCAGGAGTTGACATGCAAATTATGCAGCACAGCACCAATGCCCACTCACGCCATGCGTATACATCTCTACTCTAACGCACATAAGGAAAAAGAAGACGATCTTCGCTTTGTGCAGTCGTAAATCTTCCACCTGATAAATTCAATAGTGGATAGTGAAACAGATTTGAATTTAATATAAGGAAGCCGTAAATATATTTTTGTTAATTTACTATGGCTAACAACCTTATGTTGTTGTTTATATTTTTTTAATTTAACAATAAATAACGAATTGTAACGACTTCGACTTAATATCAAATTTTAAGATTAGAAATAATCGTTATTTATACAAAATATTTTCCTATTATATTTTATAATTAAATGTATATACTTAATGTACTTGAATACTATTAGGCTAAGTATTTCTAAGTATAGTCCATTACTCTCTAATTTGTTAATGAAAAAAAGTCGACTCATTAAGAATCATCAATTAAGATTCTTAATTTAAATCAATCAAACATTTCTTTGTATTTTTTAATTTTAGTAGACGTAAAATTATTGATTCTTCATATTATGTATCAGACTTGAATTTTACTTTATAGATTACTAACATCACTACACTTTTCCGGTATAGGTGCATTTTCGTTTTTATAAAAACTAAACAAACAGACAGTAAACAAAAATTATGTAATAATGGTTAGCTGTGTTGTACAACTCACACTCATGGTATAGCATAATATTTAAGTTGATGTCCTCATTTTATCATAATGAAACATACTGCATTTAAAATACTTTAAAAGTTTTTGGTTCATATGTTCTGGTTTATATTCATTTAGTTTCTTATATAGTTAATCTTTTTTTAAAGTAGAGTTTAGCAAACGGTGTCACACTGAACAAACATATTTCGTAATTGCCAGTAGTTGTTTGATGTTGGAATTAGCTACTTGTTAACTGTTGTATGCTTGATTTACGGGGTTACTGAATTTTTGAACTTGATATGTGTTACTTTATTTGCCCTAAGCTATTTAAATCCAGGGAGATCAGTCCAGTAGACATTTCTTTAGATTACGTTCATAACGACTCTCATAAGTAAACTATTTGACTATATTATAATGATATTTTTTGTAATAATAAATTCGAACTATTTCTTCGATTCTCCTCATTTGCTATAGTAAGTATGTTTGGCGATAATTAATAGTTATTTCTGTTTTGATAAAATTGTCATTTTTGTTTATAATTTGTTTTTCTTTATTTTGTTATAAAAACTAATAGAGACGAGATAAAGTTTTATTAGAATGATAAAATAAAAATAAGTATTACGAATGACCACGAAGGAGATACCATGTATGATGATAGATATGTATGCGCACATGGTATGTACACATGGTAAATACATTTAATAATATTAGTGAATGTTTTTGTCTTTGTGTTATTTAATTGTCAACCTCACCTGCACACGGTGCAGTTTATTAGCCAACAAACAAGGCTATGGTGGCTGAATGTTGGCGGCATACATCTGAATTGACCGAACCGAAATACCATAGATGAGCCATAGTGATGGGGAGCAGTTCACTAAACCGTTTGTCCAGCGTGGCGAGGATGGGATAAATGGGGTGTGATTAAATCTTCCAGGATAAATATTTTGCTGACACTTTCTTGATGAGGCCTATGTTCAGCAGTGAACTCAAACAGGCTGATGTAGTACTGTATAGTTTTATAATTGGTAATGTAATGAAGGTTTAGAAATAAGTCTACATATTTAATCACCGTCACGTGATAATAGCTCGCGAGAAAACCACCTCGAAAAATACGAGATCAAAATAAGCAGACCAATGACTAGCAGCAGCGTTTAGTGTAAAATAATAAATAAACCCATTGATAGTTATATTTTATCATATGAAAAATATCATTTGTTGACAGCATGAAATCTTGTAATTTTGTGTTAAAAATTTTAATTTGCAACATAACTCATATTTATAGTACACCAATGAAAGACCAGATATTGACAAAACATTATGGACAGATGTAAGATACAAATTAACTTAATGCTTTAACGCTTATACGATATGATCGGAGGAAGGTTACGATGCAGAGTATCGGCCAAAGCCAATAATTTGTGTTTTGGCACAAATATTACGGCAGGGATTCGAACAGAACCCAGGCACAGTAATTTATGCTAACCATGCGGTCGTTGTCTTTTTACTCCACTACGAGGAGGGTTATGATTTGTGCAGTCTATGGTTGTGTTCTATGTTATGTATTGGATGGCATTACAACAAATTCAGCAATATGTGTAAAATCTCATCTATGTGCCTACCCGTTTAAGATATCCAGTACACAGCCAAACGTTACCGCAGCGGAATCTTGAAAATCTTCGGAGTCTTATGACACAAATTTCATACCTTTCGTTATACCTATTTATTTTCTATTTATACTATGTAATTTACACTATTACACAACTTCATGCTCTAAACATATACTAAACTTAAATCAAGAAATTACACAATTTACCGCTGCGGCAAGGCACAATGCATACAGTGCAAAAAACAAGCATGAGCAGGTAACAAAATTGCCTGGCTTTTTTGTTCACTAAGTATCTTATTGCTGTTGTCCGACTATGCCGTTAGGTGTACAATAAACGTCTTGGCGATTCAGTTGGAAGATATTTTTATTATATTGCCTTTTTTGGGTCCAGAACCTCTAAAGGAACAAGATCACTCTCCTATCTGTTCGTCTGTCACGGACCATTTTCTTTATACATCATGCGAAGTCGTAATTTGAAATTTGACATAGTACTAATACATCTCATTAACCTGTTCCCCTTGTTAAATTATATAAATGTAAATTGTATATACATATATATATTTATATATATATATATATATAAGAAAATAGAAGAGGGCGCTCCAAAATATTTTTTGATTATACGTATATTGTTGTTGATACGTACGTATATACTTGATGTGTGTGTTGGTTACACATTACGGACTAATGGAAACCAGCTGAAAATTCTTCCTCAGCCCATTGAAGTACAGCTGAACATAGGCCTCTAAGACAGCAAAAGCCGGCGTGCATTTCTTACCACGCTAGGCAACAGCTGACACTCTTAATTTATTGCACATTGTATGCATCATAGATAGCTAAAATAAAAAGTACGTGCTAATGTTGTCAACAAACAAAATAAAAGAATATCGGTTGTCAGATGCATCACCCTTGCCTATTTCATAAAGCATTACAGGCGTGAGTTGCATTCGTCCAGTTTAAACAGGCTTTTATTATTAGCTTTACCTGTATGGTATGTATGAAAGTAATTGATTCTTGCAATTCAATTTTGACACAATTCCAGACTTCCAGAAGTGCGAAAAATGTGTAATTTTCTGGAAATCTAAAAATGTTTAATAGAATTTTTTTTTAATTTTTGACAACACGTTAAGGTGAGTGATGGCACCCTTGAATGGTTAAAAGTAAACCCACATAGTTTGGGCACCTTCGATTTATCGACGATCGACTTCGATTTATTAACGAGTCCTATTCGTTTCACTTGAAGACGAGTAAAAGAAAAGTGAAAGAAAAAATGTAATTGTTTTTAAACTATCTTTTTTATTTATAATACATACAATACAACATTGGAACACTTGCATTTTTTACGTTGTCTAATATTTCTATAGCAACTATAATTTGTCTCTTAAGTTTAACGGTGTTAAATCAATAAATTATAAATAAACAAAATAGATATTTGTGACTCGACGTCACTTTAAACAAATTAATTTGTTATTTAAATTAACTAAATAGCTATAGATAGGAATCAGGCGTGGTGTGACGGCGTAAGAAAATCCGGTTCAGTCATCCCGCAGGTGGTGTAAGAGTAGACTAAAAGATAGTTCTGACTCGTGATAGACTGGTAGGACTGATGATGGAGTAACCATCTTGATAAATGCCAGAAAAAAATAGTCTGGTGAAGGGCAGCAGCGTTGAAATTGCGAGATGTCTGGTACTACGATCACTTATCAAGCGTGATTATGCCAAACCTGCCGTGTTGGAAGAGGCTGATGTCCAGCAATGGACTAGTTAAAGATTATTATAGATTATGCCAATCTATCTAAGTTTTATCATTTTATTTCTATAGAGTGCACAAAATCTATAATTCACCGCGGGCATCGATTGTTGCATAACACATTGGGTAACAATGAGCGTCAAATATCAAGCTCAAATAATCATGTTAAAGTGACAGTTCATTAACGCTTGTTTTGATGATATAACTTAAATAGACTCTAAGTTAACTTGTCTGACCACTTTAGTTTGTTGAACACGCACCTCTTGCATCTCATTCGTGTGCTGTTAGTAAGCCATCGGCGTCTCACTGTCAAAGTCACGACACGATCTGTGTAAATAAACGTTTTGAATTATAACCCAAGAGCAGTCTGCGAAAAATGTGGAAACCACGACAGAACATTGACAACATATTGGAGTAAGTTTAATGGTTCAAATATATACATTTTCTTGTAATGGTTCTTTTATAAAGCACTGAAGAATATGGTTTGATATGTATTACTATTTAAGTGAATGGTAAAAATGATTACAATACTTCGTAATAAGGATACTTATTATTTAATTGAGCTTGTAATATACCTATTATTTAGTTGCAAATACATGTTTGAATTAAAATCAAAAAGTTATTCCGTCTTATTTTTAACAATGAAAATTTGTATTATATGATATAATTATTATTTGCAGTGTCAACTCTTACGTTAAAAAAAATTGTGTATAGTCTTGGTTACTTTTTTTATCTTTTTTTGGCTCATAATATCTTACCAATTTTGTTATCTTGACATGATTTTTAGTTCAAGTACCCTCGGAGGAAATACCAACCCATTATCTGATCAGACACCTTAGAAATTTTTATTGGATGCTTAAAAAGTATTTTCTGAAAAATGTGTGATCTTTTTTGCCAGATTGGAAAAATGCAATAATAAAAATTATTTATCATACCTAAGTTAAATAAGCTGTTACATGTAACCCGGGGCAGTAGATATTATAAGGCAAAACATAGGTAGAAATTATAAAAAAAACTATAAAATCTGTTACTCAAAGATTAATCGTTGTCGAAGGATTCTAAGGTTGATGGTAAGTGTAAATGGTGTAAAAATGTTCTCCTATCCCCGTTATTTCTGTTTTACTCAGAAACTTGTAAAGGTGATATGTCTAAGGAGCATTAAGCATGTTTGATGTTTTTTTTAAACGATTCCTCCCACTTTGAGTTTCTCCTGTGTTGTTTGACACATGCACGTCGACAAACATCCACACCCGGAACAATTATTTTGTGGTCGTAGTATTTGTAGTGTACATAAGTAAATACTTATCTATGCCGGAATCGAAAAACCGCAACCCGCAGCGCTGCAGCCATACGCTTACCTAATAAGCTACTAAACTACATTGATATACACGTGGTCGATTTCGACTACCTGAAAACTGTCGTTTATTACTGGAAGTAGGTAATTATGCAGTGCATCATAATACCGCAAGTGTACGTACAAACATCCAAGGCACCCAATTTCGCGTATCCGATGTAACGCTTATGCGATATTATCTGAGGAAGGACAATTAATATTATTTAATAATATTATTAATATTTTGTTTATGTTTAAGTTGGAATGCAATACTAATAGCGTCTTTATTGGAATTAAATGAACTAATAGGGCCATGACATCTATTCGAATCATCGGATTGAAGTAGGTGACGAGATTACTTAATGATAAAAAATGGGAAAATGTTTAACGCATTTGAGCACTCGCGTTCGGGTTATGTCGCTTGCACCGACACAAACCCCACGGTGTTCCACCATTGGCTGCATACCGGTAGGGCATCGGGAACTTTCGCACGCATCTGCGACTCTACTAGCGAAGGGCGACCCCTCCTCGGGGAGAATACATCCTGTCCCTACTGGCGAGACGCGCCTTCCAAACCGACCTTCAATCACACGTGGGCAACGAAGGATAGGAATGACGTATCGCAATATTAAAAACCCTCTCGGCTGTGGAGGGCAAGGTGAGCGATGCAAAGTCTCCCCAATACGCCAAGCCTCCTCCCCCCATAGTGGACACACCTTGGGCCAAACCGCCCAATTAAGTCAGGTCAGCCAAGTAGGTTCCCCTTCGTTCACCATGGTTCGTGATGACCAAGCCACGGCTACTAAGCTGCCTTGAGATCCTTATTCTGTGACATAAACTATATACCTAATTTTATTTAGTCTTTAAAATGTATCCACGACTCGGGAGAAAATTTGTGTAGCAACGTTTTAAGTTAAAGAAAAAGGAAAAAAATATAAATTATATTAACTTTGTATGAAACAATACAAATTCCTTTACATGAACCTCTTGATTGCATTTATTCTGCTGATTCCGAATAAATTTTTTAACAAAAATATGCAAGTGTAAAGCGCTTTATCTCTTCATTAGTCTTTAGAATACTAATATATTTACTTTAACATCTACCTAATTAGTTTTACACACGTTCCATAGCGACTGGCGCAACTACTTAGCGATAACTTATTGACTCATCATTGTGTTTCTTTCACCCTGGAGGAAACTAACTTTCATAGATAACTGACCGTTATATTCTCGATTGTGCTTGTTACCCCTCGATTATTAAGAATTTATGTGTTCCTCTTTTGTTAAGTCATCTAGAAGAGAAATAACAGAAATAAAGATTCAAACTATATTTTTATTAGTTTGTAATTGATAATGTTTAATATTTTTCGTCGCGTTTGCTCTAAGGCAGCGGTAAAGTTTTATACGGAATGTAAATGGTAAGAAAATATTTGTTTATCGTGTAAATTGAGATATATTTAAAGTGGTGTCTATACCGTATATTATACTTTTCACTGAGTAATACTTTAACGTTCGAAGTTTTTTAAACACGCCGTGCATACTGTTATGAAGATGTCTTCCAAAGAACAAGTTTCTGAATTGAACATTTGATTTATACTAAAATGTGCCTAGTGTGAGTTAATATCCCTTCACCTCTCCTAACAATAGATTTAACCTACCTATTGAAATTGTAAAAATCGCTCCATTACCTAGTCTTTTATGGTGTATTATAATATGCAACTAAGGGAAATGCCAGAATAAGTTCTAGGTCTCCGACAAAAAGAGAGGGTAAATCAGGTGTTACGATCGCCAAACTGCCAAGCGTGCCAACTCGATGTGCGTGCGTGTTGAGTGAGTTGTGCGTTGAGCGAGAGAGTTGTGCGTGAATTCACAGTAAAGTACACGAAATGATACACTTTCGCCACAGCTGTCTATCAAAATTTTTGATAAATACTGTTATTTGTACTTACGAGTACCTGTACTGTACACGGTGTATTACTAAACTTAGTCTTTCTGATTACAGTAAGTCTCACGCTACTTTATGAAACAATTGAGGTAGGTACTATAAGTTAACACAAATAAGCATCATCATGTCATTATCTACCATTAACCAAGTTATAATGTTCACTTGCACGCACGCGATCATTTTGTGTTAAATAGTTTGAGTGTAGAAACATAATTAATAATATTTAAGTAGAAATATTATATTCTACCATTAGTCGTTACAAAATAGCTCTAATTTGGTACCTACACTGTGATCATTGAAGGACATTTGTCTTCATATACTCATACTCATTATCTGTAAAAAGTCGACTAAATAGGCACAACTACGTGGTAGAGGCTAACAGTACCTTGAATCTTTTCTTTTTTCTTGGATATCAAGTAAAGTATTTAATAAAGTGACAACTGGGGCTATTTATGATGTGTTCCTTGAGTGACATAAAACCTAAAAATTATTCATTCGGTGATCTTTTCAGTAACAATTACACCCAAGCACTCTTGTGACACGAATATAATTACGAGCTGTGAGGCATTCCATTTTAGTACTCAGGGGTGACAACGCGTCTGTAACCTTCGATCAAAATTGTTTGCCGGTGTCCATGGACTGCAGTAGTCACATAGCATAAGGTGGACACTGTTAGGTCGTTTTTCCTATAAAAAAAAGTATTTAAGTACTTTGTTTATGAAGTTTAGTTAGGTAAATTGATATCATTACCTAATAATGATGTATAGATAAAATTAAATATCCCCATTCTTTTCTCTTCTACTTATTCAAAAATGCTTAGATCGACAGCCGACTTCTGTGACTATTGTGATAAAGAAAAGGAAAAACTAGATATGTTGAAATGTATGAAAGATATAACATATTGCTTTATTGATAATTTTTAGCAAATCATTATCCGGTATTTATTTAGTTATATCATCCGAGGGTTATCAAGGGTCGCGGGCGCTGTGTTCCGAACCGTGCCTTTATAAGTAGTCTTAGTGTGCTCTCGAGTTCTTGCATCTCGATCGTGCAGGGAGACGAGTCTATCGAATCAAAATGGTGGCGAAAGTGATTTCGGGTACCGTTGTGGGCCGGTACTTTTTTTTCTCTTTTTTTTCAGTTCCTTTCTCAATTATACTTTAATTAATATAAAATAAATTCTGTTAAAAAAGTTGTCATGGAAGAGTATGTAATGGTCAACTGTTTTGGCTCACCATTTTTCATTCTGGGGCATTACTTGGAAATACGTATTTTTAAATACATAAGGATTCAACTCTTAATTGTAAAAGTTATAACAGTAAGGGGTGATACTGAGTATTTGATTGTATTTGAGTACTTAGTATGTTCGTTTACCAAGATACATCTGATTATTTAACGCGATAAGTCATTCAAACTCCACTTGCTATTAAAGGTCGATCGAGAATGAATTGCGGCAGCAGGTTTCGGATTTACGGTCCAAGTCGCCGAGTTTCCAGCCGCGCCTCGCCATAGTGCAGGTGGGCGGCCGCGAAGACTCCAATGTCTACATCCGCATGAAGCTGAAGGCTGCCGAGAACATCGGCATTGCGACTGAACACATTCGTCTCCCCAGAGACTGCACACAAGCTGAGGTGAGAAGTTTTGATGTGTAACTGGTCTCTATGCTCACTCAATGCACGGTTTATATGGATTATTACAAAACAATACAATTAAAGTTATTTCACATGAATAACTTTAATTGTTGCTTGTTTCTTGCATTTAATCTTTCTTTCGATTAACATATCCCTAAGTGTTCTAGAGTCAGTCTGTTTGCGATAAATACTTCAACACGCCCACAATACAATACAATACTTTAAAAATATCACCAAACCGCGATAAAACGAAGAATATCATGTTTACGAGTATATGACAATTACACTGAAAAAAAAATCTGTTCGAATGTAGCTTATATCCTGTAGAGTATTGTATGTATTACAAACTAAAATTAATAGACATCAAAGTTCATTCGTGTAACTTCTCACTGGGTACACATTGTACTTGTTTTTTAATCTTCAAATCACCTACTGTGAAGTACTTGGGAGTTCTGCTAGATGTAAAACTAAGCTGGCGTCCACACATAGATCTTTTGACAATTCGACTTAGAAGATTTGTATGGGCTTTTCAAAATTTAAGACATGTCGCTGATTTTGATCTCATGCCCATGGTCTACTTTGCATTAGCTCAATCTATAATCGGGTACTGAATCGGGAGGAACATACAAAACATTTTTGATCTATCTTGAACGAGTTCAAAGATTTCCCACGAGATTACTTTATGAAGATGCCTAGTTTTTACCGTTCGTCAAATGTATGTATTCCAAATAATCTGTAAACAACACAAGAACACTCCGTATATTGAAAAAAAAATATAACGGAAAAATATAAGGCGAGCTTCTGATTATTACTATTATTATTAATTACGAAAATAGTAATGTCATTCGTCTCGATTATGATAGCATCTCGATATAACAGATGATCTGTTTATCGTAAAAAAACTATAACCTACCTACGTTTTCCGACTTAAGCTCTGTTCGCGTTTGTTCTGGAGCCGTCCCAGGATTATAATCTTGGAATTTGGTCCTCGTAGCTTTGACTTCTTTGGTGTGGTCTTGATAATTTAGGACTGTAAGTTTTATGCTTATTCCGTCAACAGTTGGTGGCCAGGAAGACCTTATGGTATCTCTATAAGTCGACTTTTGATGACGATGATGTCCTCTTCCTCGCTCTTTTCGACCACGGCGTCAACTTTCGAATATTATCGATAGTTGACAACTGCGCAGGAGAAATTATAGTACCGCAATTGTAGGCGCTGACATAGAAGTACTCACTCGATACTACTCAAAGGCATAATTGATAGTTTGTGTGGTGTATAAACATCACAGTGTTTTGCAATTGTGATTCAAATTTATAACTCAGCCGTTAGGTACGCTAAGCACTAAGCTCGGCGCCACAGTCGACTTTTTTAAAATTCACGGAATAAGGGTGACAAATTTTCTTACGCAGCTATCATTCTGCATAATAATTATTAACTTTATACAACGTGTATATATATATCTCGGTATCATTGCTCTTTGAACTCGATATTATATGATGCAATAGTTATTAAATAACTTGTTTACCAATTTGGTATACGACGTCAAAATTAGGTTAGCCATATCATTAATAACGAATAATAGGATTATTATCAATTACTAAAACTGTTTAGTTTTGTCACCTATTACATCGATTTACCCAATTGCACTTACTTTTTCAATTCCTGCAAATAGTCTAATGACCTTTTTCTGTTTTCGAACCTAATGTTAAAAAAGGGTAATTAATGATTTTTATTTTATCACTACCGGGATTTTAGCCAGGGTTACTCGGACGCGTTGGTATCTTGAAGTTTGATGACAATGGATGATGGCTGGTTGTGAGGGAAGTGTGAGCAATGCGGCACCCTCCGCGGGCGTAGCTTTTTACGCTGTTTGAAGATTTTTTTTTTAAAATGAATAATATTAAATTAACTATTGAATTTTGCACAGGTACAAAATAAATCAATTTTTCTTCTAATGGCACCCTGCCTGCGCGTAGTGCACCGTGCTAGCTAACAAACTGGCTGCGGAAAATCCACACGAATTGGCCGAACACAAATTTCACAGACTAACGGCCTCAAGGACGCAGGCGCATACCTATGAAGCTGTAAAAGCCAAAACGGCTAACAGCAATAACTTCATCAAATAAATAAAAATCACAGACTAGTGATGGAAAGCTGCTTCTCTTTAGCGATTGTTCTAGTAATATGAGTGGAGTGATATTAATCAACTTGTCTGCACTGCGTGAACTAACCACGACATGAGTGAACTCTCGAAAGACACAATAACTTAGCTTACAAGCGCTTTTTTTCTTTCTTTTTTCCATGTGCAGGAGTTATAATTTTTTATGGGAATGGCGGCAAACGAGCAACCGGGTAAGTGATTACTGTCGCTCACGTATAGAGGGCGGGGCGTGACGGGCCTTTGAGGGTATTGAGGAGATGGGAGGGAGGATGAGGAGGGGGATGGGGAGGAGAAGTCGGCCTCCGGTTATCTCACTCACCAAAAGAAACGCTGAAGCACAAGATGCCTCTACTTCACGCCGGTATTCTGCGAGGCCGTGGTACCAACCTGGTCGAGTCGGCCCATTCGAGCAGCAGCAAAAGCCGCTGCTTGGCTCTACCATGCTTAAAAAGTTCTCTTTTGGAGAGAAATATGGTATTTTCCTCCCTTACAACAGTCACGACAACATCTTCCTGTAACAGAACATTTAGAGTAGTATCTGCAATTTTATAGCTTCTGGAGAGGCTGACGAACCTGAACGAGTCGCCGCAGGTGCACGGCATCATTGTACAGATGCCACTGGACTCGGAGCATCAAATCGACTCGCATCTTATCACCGACACCGTGTCGTCGCAGAAAGACGTTGACGGGTAAGTGATATCATGAACCTCGCAGGGACTGGGGCTAAGTGGCCGGCGCACCCCGGCGAGTCATACATTCTATGGTGAAGCTATCTAAATTTTTGTGTAGCACACGAATTATAGATTTTCGTGTCTGAATGTGTAGTGATTGTTTAGTATCAGTCTATTAGCCGTGACGCGTTAGATCGGGATCGGCAAGGAGAAGACGTTTGAGCGTCTTGTGTTTGCGCTAACGCTTACAGCATTATGATAGTTCCGGCGGAGTTAGAAATTAAATGGCGCCACCATTCAATTTCTAACTATGGCTATTATGAATAACGTGTCAAGTCATATCGCCTTTGTTCCAAATAAAACAACGTCAACAAGTCTATATACATTTTTAATTTGGCTAAATCATGCACATTGATGTATGTATTATCTATTAGAATATATGTGGGATGTTACAGAGATATATTCATATTTGTCCAATACTGAAATAACCGTTTTTTTTTACTATATTATATTATCGAATACTTATTTTATACGAATCATAAATATTGAAGAGATCATTCATTTTATAGTACTCGTGTAAACATGCTTTCTATTCCCGGAACCACTAAAGTTGTTTATTGCAATTTTAAGTGCCGAATTTTTACTGTGCTCAGCGATGAAGCAAAACATCTTGAGGAAGTTTGCATGTCCGATAAATAATAAACGATATATTTCGAGGACATATGAAGTCTGCCAATAACATATGGCCTATCCGCACTATAGCAGGAGAATCATGAAGACCTCTTATCGGCCGAACAATTAACTCAAACAAGAGATACGCCGGTTACCAGCCGTGGGACATAAATAGACTGCTACTTTACTATATTAAATATTTTCTAATTACATTGTTTAATTAACAATTTATAAAATAGTACATTATGTAAATATTTAAACAGTTACTGATATTATTTTTCTCACTTTTTATCTCATTTAAAGAATCTCGGAAAGATATAGTAATATGTTTTTCAAAAAAATACTTAACTATTTGTAGATTGTATTAGTAATAAAAGTTGAAACAGAAGTAATAAGAGCAATCAAAGTAACAATTTTACTATTATTCTAAACTAAGCTAAGGTTTGCTTGATGTACGAGTATGTGGAAGTGCATTGTTATGTTATGTCATCTTACTTTTTATTTTACTTTCCAATCACTTCCCTAGGCGGTAGGATCCTTCTCTACCTAGGAATTGTTTGGGTAGATTACTATTTATTTGGCCTATTACATTACTTCAGTTGCCACTTACCATCAGGTGGACTGTTCGTTTGTGATCCCTAACCAGAAAAAAAATCCATTGTGTGCATATGCAGGATACCAAAAAACTTCGCTATTCACAGTTTAAACACGGAGAACGAGGGTCGCGTTTCCATCGGTGACTTTTCGGGTTTCGTACCTTGCACACCAGCAGGCTGTGTAGAGTTGATCAAGCGCACAGGAGTAACTATTGCTGGAAAAACCGCCGTCGTGCTTGGCCGCAGCCGCATCGTTGGCACGCCTGTTGCAGAATTGCTGAAATGGGAGAATGCCACCGTCACCATCTGCCACTCGAAGACAAAAAACTTAAGCGAGATCGTAAGTGAAACATTGGAGTTGAGTTTTAAATTTTCTTGTAATTTGTTACTTTAATTAAAAAAAAATTATAACAATTTCAGACATTATTCCAGATTCGAGAGATTTTTTAAACTCAAAAATTATTCAGTGTTACTTATCTTTTAATATAAATTTACTTATTTTTAGCTGTTGATGTCTTCTAAGCGTCTTGAAAATTATTTCATTTGTTTTTTTTAATGTATAACGTAACTTTATAACCTTTTCAATGTTTTAAATTCAATACGTTACATTTCATAAGTAGCTAATAACTTAGCAATGAAGTTCTATTTAAATGTTATGTAGATTCAAATCGGTTGTTAAGCGTCTTAAATTATATCACACCAATTTGTATTTGATTCAGACAAAGTCCGCTGACATCTTAGTAGTGGCTATAGGAAGGCCAGAGATGGTTCGCGGGTCCTGGATCAAACCTGGAGCGATTGTCATCGATTGCGGAATTAATCCTATTGCAGGTAAACCTAGAAAGCTTTAAGATGTGATTTTTGCATATTATGATGTTTTAATTATTGTAAAAATTAAACAGATCAAAACATAAATTACATTAATCCCTTACTTTGGGATTCAAAGTTCGTGAGTTTGGAAACTTACGCCTAGAAGTGGAATATTATAGGTTCTTAATAAAATACTATGGCGTTCATATAGAACATATAACAAATTGTTTTGTGATGACGTTTGTAAACCTGCATTTATTTTTCATTTTATTACCTGTCCCACCGTCTGAAAAAAGGGATGGGTGTTCCACGGCAATCGATCTTTGGACCTATTTTGTTCTTCATCTACGTAAATGAAATAGTATTATAGATTAATTTAAACGTTAATTTATAGTGTAAAAGCAGAATATATAGATGGATAGCTATTTAATATAAAGTTAAATAATGATCCTTCATAAAGTAAACTATACTAAAGTGTTGTTATCTATAATAAAAAAAATCATTGCAATGCAATCATTCTACTGGAACAGAGACGGAGCGTATAACTTCTACGCAAGGAAAAAGTGTAATTTAATTTAGGCACCAACCTATTTGTTTTAAAACTAGAATATTTTTCTTTACCATCTGCGACATCGACATCAACGACCGTTACAGTGGTGTTCTATAAAGTGACACTTATGCTTAATAATTGGGACGAATGTCTCAAATCTCCACGCATGGTAAGTCTACGTGTTTGTTTATAAATATCATGTGCATCCAAGACTAAACAGTCCTCAAATGACACCTCCACTTCCTTTAAACAATACAATAAGCAGAGTCACGCTTTATACTTTGCTTTCACCTGTTCTTGTTAAGTCCCTCGTTTTGAACTGTTATACATTGATATTTTTTATTGAATTTGGCCAGGTAAAAGCAATCAAATTCAAATCAATCAAGATTCACGACTTCAAATTAATTTCATTAATTAAAAAAATGTTGGCCTCACTGTAAGTTTTCTCTGGTATCGTAGGTGCGGGTAGGTGTAGCGTAAATATATAGGTATATTTACTATGCGCGTCGGTGCGTTTACATACATAAATCTTTGTTAGTGCTTGTGCAGCAAATCCAGACCCGTGAGGATTATCTATAGACCATATAAACATTATATCCGTGTCGGCGATCACACGACGCGAAGCAAAAAAGTCAACCTTACATTGCTCCAACAGTTTATAACTTGATTTGTTTTTATACAAAAAGGCTTTACTCTTGAAACTATCTTTATTCTAGTTACATTGAATTAAGATAAGAATGGCAATTTTCATAAGTTAACCATTATTGCGTGGCTATCAATCATTGTAGACCCAACGAAGAAGAGCAACCAGCGCCTAGTTGGCGACGTGGCGTATGAGGAAGCGGCGCAGGTCGCGTCGCACATCACGCCGGTGCCGGGAGGTGTGGGCCCGATGACGGTGGCGATGCTCATGCGCAACACTGTTCTGGCCGCGCGCCGCCAGTTGGAGCGCCTGCTGCTGCCCGCCTGGCCGCTCCAGGTCTTGAGACTCACGCCCTTGTCGCCTCCGCCTAGGTAACAATATTTATTATTCTTTTGAAGAATATATAGATGGATAGCTATTTAATATAAAGTTAAATAATGATCCTTCATAAAGTAAACTATACTAAAGTGTTGTTATCTATAATAAAAAAATCATTGCAATGCAATCATTCTACTGAACAGAGACGGAGCGTATAACTTCTACGCAAGGAAAAAGTGTAATTTAATTTAGGCACCAACCTATTTTGTTCTTCATCTACGTAAATGAAATAGTATTATAGATTAATTTAAACGTTAATTTATAGTGTAAAAGCAGAATATATAGATGGATAGCTATTTAATATAAAGTTAAATAATGATCC
This sequence comes from Bhutanitis thaidina, assembly GCA_029286595.1. NCBI lineage: Eukaryota > Metazoa > Arthropoda > Insecta > Lepidoptera > Papilionidae > Bhutanitis > Bhutanitis thaidina. Next base: position 4,467,733 of record JAGSMS010000028.1, on the reverse strand, counting down.
TTCATAAAGTAAACTATACTAAAGTGTTGTTATCTATAATAAAAAAATCATTGCAATGCAATCATTCTACTGAACAGAGACGGAGCGTATAACTTCTACGCAAGGAAAAAGTGTAATTTAATTTAGGCACCAACCTATTTTGTTCTTCATCTACGTAAATGAAATAGTATTATAGATTAATTTAAACGTTAATTTATAGTGTAAAAGCAGAATATATAGATGGATAGCTATTTAATATAAAGTTAAATAATGATCCTTCATAAAGTAAACTATACTAAAGTGTTGTTATCTATAATAAAAAAAATCATTGCAATGCAATCATTCTACTGGAACAGAGACGGAGCGTATAACTTCTACGCAAGGAAAAAGTGTAATTTAATTTAGGCACCAACCTATTTGTTTTAAAACTAGAATATTTTTCTTTACCATCTGCGACATCGACATCAACGACCGTTACAGTGGTGTTCTATAAAGTGACACTTATGCTTAATAATTGGGACGAATGTCTCAAATCTCCACGCATGGTAAGTCTACGTGTTTGTTTATAAATATCATGTGCATCCAAGACTAAACAGTCCTCAAATGACACCTCCACTTCCTTTAAACAATACAATAAGCAGAGTCACGCTTTATACTTTGCTTTCACCTGTTCTTGTTAAGTCCCTCGTTTTGAACTGTTATACATTGATATTTTTTATTGAATTTGGCCAGGTAAAAGCAATCAAATTCAAATCAATCAAGATTCACGACTTCAAATTAATTTCATTAATTAAAAAAATGTTGGCCTCACTGTAAGTTTTCTCTGGTATCGTAGGTGCGGGTAGGTGTAGCGTAAATATATAGGTATATTTACTATGCGCGTCGGTGCGTTTACATACATAAATCTTTGTTAGTGCTTGTGCAGCAAATCCAGACCCGTGAGGATTATCTATAGACCATATAAACATTATATCCGTGTCGGCGATCACACGACGCGAAGCAAAAAAGTCAACCTTACATTGCTCCAACAGTTTATAACTTGATTTGTTTTTATACAAAAAGGCTTTACTCTTGAAACTATCTTTATTCTAGTTACATTGAATTAAGATAAGAATGGCAATTTTCATAAGTTAACCATTATTGCGTGGCTATCAATCATTGTAGACCCAACGAAGAAGAGCAACCAGCGCCTAGTTGGCGACGTGGCGTATGAGGAAGCGGCGCAGGTCGCGTCGCACATCACGCCGGTGCCGGGAGGTGTGGGCCCGATGACGGTGGCGATGCTCATGCGCAACACTGTTCTGGCCGCGCGCCGCCAGTTGGAGCGCCTGCTGCTGCCCGCCTGGCCGCTCCAGGTCTTGAGACTCACGCCCTTGTCGCCTCCGCCTAGGTAACAATATTTATTATTCTTTTGAAGACTTTTATTTGTGTATGTCTCTACTCGTAATTCCTCTTAAGCATTACTTTTAAAATACGTTTCACTTTACGAAAAATAGTAAATTACAAAAATATTCTATTGACAATTCTTCCTTGATTTGCTATAATACTGCTACGCACCAGCCTATTTTACTCCACTGCTGAACTAAAAATATGGTAGGTATACTACCTTTTACAGCATGCTGTATTGTGATTCTGATTTGCTCAATAACGTTACTATGATGTATTCAATCGGGCTATCGCAAGACCTGACGGTATTTAGTAACAACGTCAACGTTGTGAGAATGCAGGTGGCGACAAATAAACTACTATCTTATAATATTAAATATCTTAGATATACAATTTGTTACATATACACCTTGTTTCTCACAGGAGCTAAATATTTGTTTTTTTCTTATTTACGTATCTCCATATATAAAAAAATCACACTCTCTCTTTATAATAATAATAAAGTCTGACTTTTCAGCGACATCGTCATAGCTCGGTCGCAGAAGCCGAAACACATCGCCAAGTTGGCCGAGGAAGTAGGTCTGTTCCCGAGCGAGGTGTCGCAGTACGGCAGCACGAAGGCCAAAATATCGCTGTCGGTGTTGGACAGACTGCGCGACCAGCGCGGCGGCAAGTACGTCGTTGTTGCTGGGTAAGTGAACACGGAGAAACACCAACCTGGTAAAGAATTTTAGTAGAGTGAACTCACATGTCTCTCACGTTATAGTGGTGCAACAATTCAAATATTTCTTTTTTATAAATAGAAGACAATTAGCACCTAATCCATTTCCATCCATGGTTAGAATAATCAAGGAATTATCTAAACTTTCCCTGTTGGACGCTTGCCTTACCTCAGATGCGCCAAAAAAGCGGGCATGCATATAATGGAAATTTTAAGACTGCCAATAAAAAAAATTCTGAAAATAAAAATAAAATGTTTCGTCCTGTCTTCGATAATACTTAATTTATTGTATGTTACGTGGCTAGCATTACACCCACGCCTCTGGGTGAGGGTAAGAGTACGACACTGCTGGGGATCGTACAGGCACTGAGTGCGCACCGCGGCCGCAACTCCTTCGCCTGCATGCGGCAGCCCAGCCAGGGACCCACCTTCGGGGTCAAGGGCGGCGCAGCTGGAGGCGGTTATTCGCAGGTACGCTGTACTTGGCGGCACATATTGAATACCATCATTTGCTTTGATACAATTATTAAAATGTATATTATTTTGATTATATACTCGTAGCTGTTACAACTTTGTTACAATACAAAACTTTTTAATTAGGATCAAACCGGCAAATGAAGAATGTTATTTACCCTGACGATATTTAATAGTGTGTATTATTAAACTTTTAGGTTATTCCTATGGAAGATTTTAATCTTCACCTAACCGGTGATATACACGCTGTTACCGCGGCGAATAACTTGCTCGCGGCCCAGATGGATGCTCGCATCTTCCACGAATTGACCCAGAAAGATGGCCCACTGTATGATCGCTTAGTTCCAAAGGTCAAGGGTGTCAGGAAGTTCTCCTCGATTCAGCTAAGGAGATTGAAAAGGTTGGGCATCAACAAAACTGACCCTGACTCTTTGACTGATGAAGAAAGGACGAAGTTCGCCAGGCTTAACATAGATACGAATAAAATTATGTGGAACAGAGGTAAATATTGTTGTGTATCGTTATGGACAATAAAAATATGTTTTTGACATTAATAATGATGAAAAATGTGAATTCCAACTACAGATTTTTTTTTTATAAAGTCTTAGCATGAAGTGTCTATTGATTAGCATGAACTTGTGAACAAATACCCCAAGTGTAAACGTCGTCACACGCATGCACGAGAACAGACTATAATTTTAAAAGAAACTATTATTTACGAAGCCTAGTGGTCAGGGCGCTCACTTTAGTTTCAAAGAGCGCGAGTGACCTGGGGCGATCCCCGGTGCCGCCACCACTTACATTGTTACTAGCAATTTTAAATGCTGTGTTTACCACGTGCTCGGCGGTGAAGGAAAACATCTTGTAGAAGCCTGCATGTATGAACAATAATAAAAAATATTAAGGCCCGCCAACCCGCACTGGAGCACCGTGGCGGGCCCTTCTTGGCTCCAAAACCCTCTCAGATATTTGAGAAGGATGCCTTTCTGAATGATTACAAGAGCTTCCATCCTTTGATATTTTAGATGTGTAGTGGTATCTTCGGAACCAAATCCTCCATAAAACGATCATATAGGTTAATTAAAGTTAAAATATTTTTTTTTGTATTAAAACGTTTGGTTAAAATAAAATAATTTCGTGTGACAATACCGGCGGCTCGGCGCGGTGAATGCGGGCTAAAATTGCATTCACGCGGTATCAGTGCTTGTTGGCGCTTTTATGGAAAGGTATATCTAGAGTCACAAAGGCTAAAAAAGAAAGAAGATTTTCGTCAAAATATATATAATATATATGCATAATACACTGAATGTATGAAATTTTAGTTGTCAACTATATATATATATTTTAATATTTTATTACAGTTGTGGACTTGAACGACAGATATTTGCGAAAGATCACAATCGGCCAATCCCCAACGGAAAAAGGCTTCACGCGTGAAACGGCCTTCGATATTTCCGTGGCGTCGGAGATCATGGCGATTCTGGCGTTGGGCAAAAACGTAGAAGACATCAAGGAGCGACTGGCTAACATGGTAGTCGCTCTTGACAAGAGTGGCAACCCTGTTACTGCGGACGATTTGGTCAGTTTATGTTTTATATTAGAAGCATCATTTACTTTCTGCTGGAAGATGTCGATCCCCCGCCGTCAGGGGCCCGCGTCGCTCGCGTGGCTCGACGAGACAGCATGAATTTTCCGCGATTATTAGGTAATTTCTTCCCGTTTGTATCGTGAAAGTCGACTATAAGGTAAATTCTCGAAAAATCGCGAGGCTTCCAACAGATAGCGGTGGCGTGCAGCGGCGTCCAAGGTGCGAGGTGTCCGGTTCTGCAATCCACATTGTAACTGGCAGAAGAGCAGGCGATTTGAAATTAAAATAAATTATAACTTATTAGCCACGCAACTGTAAAATGGTTAAAGATTAATTGATTGATTTATACATCATCATCGTCAATGTCGACAGCTCGTCAGTCTCCTGCTGTACATAAGCCTCTCCCAAGAAGGAAGGGTTTCCTGTAAAGATACAGGGTACGAGGGTATCGCCTCGCATCTTAGACAATGTGACTTGTCTTCAGTCTGTTTTGTGAGACTAGTATTTTTGAAACCTTTAACAGATAGTGTGTAATATGTGAAGGTTATGATTATAAAGTTACTGACGTCTTAAAACGACAGGGCATGACCGGGGCGCTGATGGTGCTACTGCGCGACGCGCTGGAGCCCACGCTGATGCAGACGCTGGAGGGCACGCCGGTGCTGGTGCACACCGGGCCCTTCGCCAACATCGCGCACGGCTGCTCCTCCATCCTCGCCGACAAGATCGCCATGAAACTCGCCAAGGAGAACGGCTACGTCATCACTGAAGCCGGCTTCGGATCTGACATTGGTTCTTATTTTTTAGTACTTAACTAGTCCAGTAGTCACTAGAAGCGCAGTTTAGGTTTGCGATTCTTTCAACATGATGATGATTTTTATAACAATTAAATAATTACTTTTATATATGTACATAGAAAAGTCTAGTCAGTAATGAGTAATGAGTAATGACTTATGCCTTCAAAGCCGAGGAATATGAGTATGTATTCCGATAGGGGCAAAATGTATGTAACTGACAAACAAATCTGTATGATATACGTTTCTTAGTATCGAAGTCATAGGTCATAGATATTATTTCAATGTGTGGATATATCTACTTTACTATGTTCTAGTGCTTTATGCTGAATACTATAAATAAGCAGTTAAAGAAAGTAAGAACTTATTTAAATACATAACTACAGATATCAGTAGCCAATTAGGATATCGATCCTTCTGAAAAGGACTGTGTTTCAGACACACTTAAACATTCATATGATTCAAAAATACTGATTCTGATATGTATTTTCTTATTTGATATCCGGAAACAACTATCTGACTGTTAACAACAAAGAGATTTATATTATATATTATGATAATATTTATAATGTAATATATTATTTTGTAAGGTCCCATGGGCTTAATATGTCAAACCACCACCTGAATATAATAAAAAAGATATGTCCGTCCGTGCGACCGCAGCACGAGCACACTAACCCCGTATTCACAAACGTGGCCTCTTACTATGAGGTCTCACAGTGAGCGCGAACAGATCGCAGAGATACAAATCCTACACACCTCACCGCCTTGTGAATACACGGGCGTAAGACTTGTCACGCATTCGCGCCATAGCTTGGAGTGTAATATGACGCGCGAATATAACACCGCGGGTATGTCCAGGTATGGAGAAGTTCTTCGACATAAAGTGCCGCGCGAGCGGGGACGTGCCGCACTGCGCGGTCATCGTGGGCACGGTGCGCGCGCTCAAGATGCATGGCGGCGGGCCCGCCGTCAGCGCCGGCCAGCCGCTGCACGACGTCTACGTGCGGGTGAGGCCCTCCTTCCTCTTCTTACAGCCTTCCTAATCTTCCATGACTTCCAATTGTATCCGATCGCTATTCTTTGTTGTTTTTGCTGTTTCATTGTTTCTGCTTCATTGCGTCTTATCGGACTTCGTGTCCGATGTCCTCGCAAAGTATGTTTATTTCGCAGACATGCATTGTGAAGTTTTCTTTTTGCATTAATTTACTCGCAGCACTTCATGTTGAGTTCGTAAGTAGCTGGTGCCGGGTATAGCTCTGTTACGCACGTGCAACCATAACAGTGAAATTTTTAAGCGCATGGAAGGACTGCTGAAAAGATTTTCTTAGTGAAACGTAATTTGATATTTCTCTATAATACTGAACACATTTTTTATCAACTACAATTTACATTTTGCAGGAGAATTTAGAGCTGCTGAGCAAGGGCCTCTGCAACTTGGGCAAGCACATTAGCAACGGGAACAAATTCGGCGTGCCGGTTGTTGTGGCCATCAACCGTCACGGGTGAGTAATTTATATTATATTGTTAATAAGTACCAGTATAATAATAATGATTAACAAATAATAATAAAAAATAGTACGTACAGTTTTAAATGTACATTAAAAAGTTATATTTACCTACTTATAAACTATATTGAAACGAAGATGGAGGACTCAAAAAAGGATTAATGAAGAAGAACGTCAATGACAGAATGTAAAAGAAACGTGCGTGCATGAAAGCGTGCCAATCTGCTTTCACTACCTTTAAGTCTCATTTTCTTGAATTTACGTAGCAACACAAACAAAACGTCAAGGGCACAATTAAACTGGCATCATGTGCCAACGATGTGTGCATTACTATATATATGTGTGTATTTAAGTATGTTATTTATTGCTGAATTTGTACCGTAGGTCCAGTACAGCATTCATGTTACCTAGTATTCTTGTATTTTAGTAGTAGTAGTAGTATTTTATTTCGATGAAAAATCGGGATCTGAGTGCGTTGTTAGCTTTAAGGAATATTATATTATGGGGTTGCCGCGTTACCAGTTAAACGCTGAAGCACAAGGTGCCTCTACCTCGCATTGGTATCCTGCGAGGCCACCGATGGAGCCAGTCCATTGGTAGTTTTTATACCTATTTGTTTTTTTCATTGTCAGTAACGACACGGAATCGGAGTTGAATCTTGTGAAACAATACGCTGAACAAAACGGAGCGTTCAGTGCGGCGATCTGCGACCACTGGGCGAAGGGTGGCGTGGGAGCGCTGGAGCTCGCCGACGCCGTTATCGCTGCCTGCGACACCGACGCGCGCTTCGACTATTTGTACCCGCTCAACATGTCCATACAAGAGAAGGTGCTCATAATCGCAAGGGAAATGTACGGCGCTGGGAAGATCGAGTACACCGATGAAGTGTTAGAGAAGATAAAAATGTTCACGGAAAAGGTTGGTTACAAAGTCTATAATAAGCTCCTTATGACATGACATTGTTAGAGAGTATATCATTTAGACAAAGATTGAATTTTCAGTTTGTAAGATCCGGCACACCACTGCCCTTCCATAAAATACGTCACGCAAATTTCCCATCCATACTGGATTACATTTTCTTCAACCTCATACTTAATAATATCTACTTCACAAGACCTTCCTAAGGCCACTCTATATATCGAGACTAAAAACAAAATATAGTTTTAAAAGTCGATATTACAGACCTTGTCATAAAGGGGTTCAGATATAATTTATGAAAAATTCGATCAGATACTCGATTTCCTACCAGCTGTCGCTTGTTTTCACCTCTTCATAACAAATTCTTAACAGCTGGATTAAAATCAAATAGTTTATGCCGTGTGTTGGAAATTAAAAAAATCTGCGAGGCAGACTTTCTTGTGGTTTTCGTAAGAATCGACTAAGGAAAGAGTCTTCTAATCTCTTGGTATCAGAATATGCTAGGCCGTAAATACATAGGACGATGGCTATGCGAGTTTCATCGACGCTGTTACAGGGCATTCATCGTTGTCACAATTTTTCCAAAAAACGATCGAAGTATACTTGCATTTGAAAATATATATATAGCAATAATAATATATCAACTTTACCTTACTAAACTATTTTACCAGGGCTATGACAAACTGCCGATCTGCATGGCGAAAACATCAAACTCCCTGACCGGCGACGCAGCTGTAAAGGGCGCGCCGACCGGCTTCTCGCTGCGGGTCAGCGACGTTTTCGTATCTGTGGGGGCCGGGTTCGTGGTGCCTATGTGCGGCGAGATCAGCAAGATGCCCGGTTTGCCCACTAGGCCCAGCATCTACGACATCGACCTCAATACCAAGACCATGGAGATAGAGGGTCTTTTCTAAAATCTTCTGATATTAGACTACAGCATGTATGTTACGTTGTGCAGCTTGTGTGAACTGGAAGCTAATGATTGCAATAGGTTAGGTTAATTTTCAATTTATATCAATTTCAAAAATATCTAATAAATTGCTATGACTGCACAAGTAGAGTAGCGGGGTATAACTAAATACCCTTCGCCAAGATCGTTAGAGAAATCGGCAAGAAGCCGTAGATTTTATCACTTTACGATAAATGCAATATATCAATCTTATTTTTATTGTATAAAGATGCAATGTCAAATTATAACTGACTGATTGTGAAATACAAATAATGTTTATGTTATAATATTGACTTTAATAATGTGTGGGACCAATAAATGTTTGTTTTGTGTTTTAATCAGCTTTTTTCGCAGTACCAGACATCTCGCATTTTAGAGACGGCTCACTGGTATGTGTCTCGATTCGCAGAATACCATCATCTTGTACTTCTGCGTTTCGTTCGGTGAGTGAGGTGACCGGGGCCCTCACTCCCCTGGCCGTTCCCTGCCTCTAATCCTTTCTATTTAAAAGTATGGTGGATGACCCGAGTATAAGCATTTTAGTGCCAATTCAGATGTTTTAAAAATCTATCTTAAATAAAGGAAATATTTGTTTGGTTTTTACTTATTCATAGGTTTTTGCAGAGAATTTTTTTTGAGCTCGTTACGGTTAGGTACTTTTTATTTTCATGAATGTATAAGTGTATATGTTTCATGAGTATACATAAACCAGTAAAAGTTAATGTCATCAATTTTCTTTGTGCTTTGGTGTCTTATTCTCTGTTGTACATTGAAAATCCCTGATTCCTGACATCAGAAGTGGAAATGATTTTTATTATAAACCCCACCTGATTATTAATAGTACCTATACCTAGTACCTACAAGTTTCGAGACTATTCATTACGAAGTTAAGAAATAAAGACGAACTGACAGACAGACATACTCTCTGTCGCATATGTAACAAAATAAAGTGGTGCGTGTAACATATGTGCAAGAAGTGAATCTTCTATGGGTTATACACATCTGTTTATTTTATTAAAATATACTTAAGACCTTTTCTTAGAAGAAATGTTTAATATAATAACAGAAATATTTTCTGTCCAAGCCAACAATACAAATCGTACATAAGTTAACTACTCGGCTATCGTGACTAAAAATAAATATGGGCTTTATCTTGCTTTCATTCTGCTTGCAGTGAATATTTCCGTAGTTCCGCTTGGTTTCGTCAGAAAAAATTGGGGCGCTTTCGTCGTGAACAAAACTTTTATAATGGAGCCGTATTTGACGATCACGCAGTGTTTACGACGTTGTCAATCAGATGATTTTTGTGTTTGTCTGTCTCTTTTTCTTTTAAGATTTTGGGCGATGATTTGTAATGGTAAACGCGATCCGCGCGTCCATACGCTTAGCATGAGTTGAACATTTTTTGTTTGTTTATCCAATTATTATACACATACATTATCAACATTAGTCGTACCTATATCAACAAGCAAACTACCTAACTAGGTAATCTGCCTTGTGCATTGTTAGTATTAAGTTTAAAGGGTGAGTATTACCGAAACCTATCACACACATTACAAAACAAAGGTTAACTTTCAGAAAATTGAAGAATTTGCAGATATTGTCTTGTATTTATGAAAAGATCATCTTTTGAAAAAATTTCTTTTTTTTTTAATTCATAGGGGAAAACGAGCAATCGGCTCTTTTGATGGTAAGTGATTACCGCCTCCCACGTACATCTACAATACCTGCTGCACTGGTCCGTGTATTACTTTACCACGCGGCCGAATCCCATCACGATCGCGTATGTGTCAGAGTCCTTCTAGGTATGGAGAAGGTCTTCGATAGGGTTTGGCACACGAGCTTGTGTTTAAGCTGATAGAGAACACCACCATGCTGCTGTCGCTCTCTATGTATCGGTCGAAAGAGCTGAATCGGCAACACGATGCATAGCAGCAAGTGTCCATCCTTCCCCCCCACCTGTACACGGTATTAACTAACGTTATTCCCACACTGGCAGGCCGCGTCTTGGGGTGGGAGGACGATGTAATGCTCGCCCTATACGCAGATGATGGCGCTTATTTCACGTCTTCACGCCGGGTTGATATCGCTGCAAGAAAAATGCAGTGACTGCTGGACTTGCTACCCGAATAGCTGGACCGATAGAGGATGGATGGTTAACATCGGGAAAACAACCGCCATAGCCATTAATCGGCGATGAATACGCGTACCACCCGAGCACTGATACCGATACATACCGAGCACGTCGTACGGTGGACAAGGACAGCGAGAGCAAAATTAAGGCTAACTAGCCATGTTTGTCCAGATGACGAGCGATAGCCCGACACACCCAGAGATGTGAAAACGTAATACCTCTGCATATACTATTGAAACGGTGGCACCTAGGACCGAGGTAGCCGCTGCCCCCCGAGGAGGAGACCAGATTATTTGACGGTGAATACTACTATTTTATAAGGCGTTTGAAATAATAGTGTATATTAATCAAATATCTCAAAAAACAGTCTATCTCATACAAATATTCCTATGTGATTAGGCACAGCGCACTTATTTAGGCGCTCTTCCACATTTGTAATCTTCAGAACGCCCGTGAATATTAATGTACTTATGTTTACTTTCCTGATTTCCAGACTATTTCCAGCTCCTATGATGCGGCGTTGCCAAACTTACGAAAAATTATTGAATGTATATTGGGTAGGTACTGGGTAGATAAGTTATATGTAGACGCTTCACGCGTTAGTTGTTTTATGTTATAGCATTATTATTAATGTTTTCTCATATTATTCCAATAATAGCGTCGTTGTCAACTTTTAGGAAAATTTGTTTGTGAAACAAGTTAAACATAGAATGCGTGTGTGATCGTTGGGCGAAATTTATCTATATTTCATTTTGAAAATTACACCTATAGACGCAACCTACAGAAGTCAAATAAAATGTGAGACGTCAATAATTTATAGTAACCCATACTATAATATGTATTTCTGGAGATGTTTACGTAAGCATAATCGTAACGGAAGTAATATCATGAATCGAAATATTATATTAGCATAGATAAACCCTCCAGAATCAAAGAATTTATGAATCAGACATTTTTGTCTGTTTTATAAATTACATTAGATTACATTAGAATACAAAAAAAATTGTTCTATAGGGACTCCGTATCTGGGTAATCAATATAATTGTTATGGACTGTCCCAACATTACATGCATGATCTCTGCGTTGACTCTCCGCAACCCCCAACTTGGTGAACAGGGTAAGGTGCCTGTCAAAGGATACAGTCGGACAACGGAGGCATCCATCCAGACAGGGCAATAATCCAAAATAATAATAATAAGAATGAGCAAAAATCAAATCACGAACCCAACCGCAATAATGAAGTTACGGACACATTATCAATATTATCAAAAAAAAATTATAGAATTCTATATTACAAATAAGAATTAAAAAAAGATTCATTAATGAGTAACTATTTATTGATTTCATTTAAACTTATATAAGCTGGAATCAGTTAATAGGCGTGTCGACGACTTCGTTGACTATCTCGGTGGGCGTGAAGGCGGGCGGCGCGGCAGACGCAGCGCAGGCGGGCGGCGCGGCCGCGGCGGCGCGCGGCGAGTCGTCGTCGTCGTCGCTGTCCGCGGCGCCGGGGTGCGCGGCCTGCAGGTGGCCGGGCTCGCGCGGCCGCGCCGCACTCCCGCTGCCGGGGGCGCTCCACACGCCGCCCTCCTGCTGCAATACATGGAGAATTAGACCTCTATTGGCGCGAACTCAAGTTGTCTTTTATTTCTGTATGTTTTCAGTTTTGATATATAGTATTGTGCCGCAATTGCTTGTGGAGGTATAGAGTAACCGGCCTGTAAGTAGTAGTAATCTAATTGAAGGCCGGAAATTACTTTATTAGTTCTTCCGTAAAAGTTGACTCATTTTACTATCGATATTCTCGAACAAGTTTTCATGTTCAATGTGATTTATATCCGATAATGTTAATGTTATTTTATTATCATATTGATATTGGCAGATAGGTACACACAGTTGTAATAACGGGCTTCGAGCCCAGAAAAATGAAAGAGAATTAGACTTTATGCTGGCTTATTAATCCTGCATTTGCGATGATTCGAACAATCATTTTAATCTATCGTGTCATATTAGACATGTGTGTCGTTTGGTTTAGATACGATCGCGTACGATCGGTGATTTCAGTGAATTATTTTAATGAAGCGTTTCTTCATTAATTTTCTCCATCATCAGAGGAGAACATCTGGACCATTTCGTGCCATTTTCAGTTTGTATTCGTTATTGTATTGTTATTTATATGAAACAGCTTTGACGATAATTTAAAAAAATTATATTTTACAAATATTTAAAATTTTGTCAGTTTTAGTTTTTATAATTCATATTAAACAACATTCAATTTATGAAAGCGCTCCTTTTTAATGAATAGGTCGACGTAATTTATTATTTAAAATAAAAACCAATACTGAATCCCAAAAAATTCAGTTAAAATTAACGAACCATTCACGATTGACAAAGACCTAACTTGTACTTGTGGCATGGTGCTTAGCCATATGCCATCGCTACGCGTGGCGATTGGTATTTTGTAAATTACGCACTTAGTCGCAGACATTTTGGTACAATTGACACGTACGATGTCGAGGTAAGAGTACATTTTGTACACGTAGCGCGCCATGTGCGGCATGTCGCGCACGAGCTCTGTGTGAACTTACCCTAGGCTCGGCGTGTCCAGCGCGCACAATGTCGAGATACATGTCGTACACGTAGCGCGCCATGTGCGGTATGTCGCGCACGAGCTCTGTGTGAACTTACCCTAGGCTCGGCGTGTCCAGCGCGCACAATGTCGAGATACATGTCGTACACGTAGCGCGCCATGTGCGGTATGTCGCGCACGAGCTCTGTGTGAACTTACCCTAGGCTCGGCGTGTCCAGCGCGCACAATGTCGAGATACATGTCGTACACGTAGCGCGCCATGTGCGGCATGTCGCGCACGCGCAGCACTCTCGAGTCGGGCACGGCAGCGGCAGCCGCGCGCTGCGCTGGGAACCGCTCGCTCACCACCAGCTCCAACTGCAGTGGACGCTCCACCAGCTGCAAGCGTGAATTGTGACCCATTTATGTAATTTCAGTAGGTGCAGTAAGCGCAAGAACAACATTAATGCTAGTGTAGCGGTGCTGCGTTCGTCAAGCGAGTCGTCGCGGCGAGGTGAACACATCACACGTCGGACAAACCACATGAGTGGCACATGACATATAAGAATGCTTTGTGGCCTATAATTCGGTTACCTGTTCTCATCACTCATATAATATAAGCCTTTTAATTCCGGAACAAGATTAAATACACTTAATTACAGTAACTTTAAAAATATTACACCCATACGGCATACTAACTTGTTACCTAATTTTGACGCCACTCTTAATAAATGGCCAGTATATGTATAAGTAGTTATGTAAGTTAACTATCCTTATTTATTTACGAACTTCATTAACACTTATGTAAATGGCTTCGTAGGGAAATAATCTTCTCTCATAACTCATGGTACGCATTAAGAAACTCAGCAGCGTAATCTTATTACGTATTATAAAATAAAGTACCACAGGGTTCAAACCCAATCCTGCGCTATTTTGTAAACAACATGTAGTTAGGATATGAATCCTACCTACATGTTGTTTTTTAAAGACATCCATCTTGAATTTTGGACGCAAATATTGATAGCCAATCTGCACCAATTATTGACTATGACTCGAACGACGGCCCGAGCCGGCACGGAGAATGTTGTTCTCCGTACCCGCGCATCTCCTCCTAACCGACCTACAAATGGTATACTTTGCGGCGAAGCGAAGGAGCTCTAGACTCGTGTGGGCTTCTATACAAACCTGGTTGAAAGTGGGCTGTAGCTCGAAGCAGTTGCGGAAGAGGTCGGCGCGCGCGAACACGTAGAGTCCGAGGCGCGCGCGCGACGCCGCCACAACGAGGCGGCGCAAGTCGCGCACGTGCCCCACCGCGCGCGTGCGCACCAGCGAAACTAGCGCCACGTCGTTCTGTTGCCCCTGGTACTTATCCACGGTAGTCACCTGGAGTGGATTAAACCATTATAATCCTTATTTCCAGGCGTACGTGCGAAAATACTATCTAGCTCCCTCGTTGCCAACCTGAGATACACGTGATGCACTCTGCAGGCGACCGCACGAGGGCGGAATTTGTCGAACCAAATTGACAAGACTGTTGGGATATATCACTAGTTCGTGGGTACGGACCCAGTAGTGATACATCTAGTTGGTGAGTGAGTCTTCGCGTAGTCAATATGGGCAGTGCAATCCTTCCAAGAAATGTATGCCGGCTTTTGAAAGCGCAGGCTGATGTTGTAGGAGAAGTAACATTATTTCTATGTCAATCGCCACGCATTTAAATTTCAATAATGGCATATTTAAATTTCAATAATGGCATATTTAAATTTCAATAATGGCATATTTTAATTTCAACGTTTTACATTTTACATAGAATATACATTTTAGTTTCATTTAATTATTGTTGTTGATATTCATCTTGACATTACTCATAATTAGACCGTAAACAGTCAACTACCAGTTATAGACTGGTAGAGAATGCCACAAGGCATTAAGTCCGCCTTTTGTAATCCTTTTGGTGTACACAATGAAGTATAAATAAATATATATGTATATATTAATTATTTATCTTTAACTCGTTAAGACGATTCGCCGCTAGATTGTTGTCTAAAATTAGCAGTTAAAACTACCACGTTGATTTTCGTGTACATGTCAATTATTCAGGAAACAATAACCCTTGGCGGCGAAATGACTGGCATCGTTTTCATTAAATCTGTGGTATTTATTATATTTATTTCTTAAGCCATCGTGGGTCTACAAAACTTTAAAAAAAGCAAATTAAAATTCAAAAAGTAAGTTTCTCGGTAATTTGTTAACCGAGTGATTTCCTGACGTGAAATTTATAGAACCTATCCAACTCCGCACAGTCAGGCCTGTAACCTAATTTTAATAAATTATTATAATATATTACTATGATAATATTATAATTATATACCTTATGCGGTCTGCCTATGAGCGGGTTTCCTGCGCACCGTTTGTCGACTACGTCGCGAATCAGATGTTTCTGACCGTTGTAGGTGGTGAGTATGGAGATGCGATCGGCCGGCCACCCCACCAGGCGCATGTACATAAACACCGCCACCACGTACTCTGCCTCCGCTAGGTTCTAATAAAAGTAACAAGTTGTTCCATTGTTTCGTCGTCAGCTTCTGGATAGTTTTATCCACAAATTGGGACGATCTGCGATAATCGTAGCGACGCATTGACAGTCGCAGTGCCACATAACCTTGCACCTTCACGCTGCCACCCGTTACTTTGTTTTCTGTCCTTAGTTTAGGCCTTTTACGATCAAAATGACATGAGTTGATTTGACACAACTTGAAAGTAATTTAGAAAAATATAGGCATGACTTCCATTGCATAGCACATGATAACATAAAATAAAACACAATTTCAATATTTTTCCAACCTAAGTTTGTAACAGTTCAGATCAGTTATTCTGACCCTATTATACATTATTAGCTATAATGTCAATATCCTTGATTGGTTTTTTTCCCATAAATTTTCATATTATTTAAAAATTTGTAGGAATATCTTACGATGGACGTATTTTCTTACATAGTCTAGGATACCTTAAAATTTTGGGCATTTTCTTTACTTATACCAAGATACATGATATACATATATAGCTCAACGTGAACTACCCAGAAGATTTTGATATGTGAGTCACTGAGTATAACAGTACACATTTAATAGTCTACATACATCACTTTGTGTATTTAAGACTATACCTGGTAGAAGTAGGGACTGGGTTCAGTTTCGCCGGCGCCGTTAAAGTCTCCAACGTCGATCAGCTGGAAGTCATATCGCAGACCTGCGTTGGCTGCGCGGTACTCTGGCAGGCGAACCACATGGCCCAGATCGCCGAGCGCACGGTACCGCCATCGGTAAAGGTTGCATATACTGCATCAAAACATTCATTCTTAAAATAATAATTTTAGGTCTGTATCCACACTATTAATATTTGAGAAGTGAATGATGGACCCTAACAATTTTTCATCAACATTAGTTAATGACTTCATGAGATTAAGCATGAGATTAACATATTTAAGAAATAACTTCTGGACTATATGGAAGGAGTTTATAGATTACAATAGTCAATATTCAAAACTTTTATTTTGACAAGCATAATATTTTTTTTTCAAGTATGGCACAAAATTACAATACAATTTTTAGAAACAGCTCGATGGCGATCAACTCATTCCCCGGGGGTTATTATCATGCAAATATTACAATAACCCTTTTTAAACCACCTTTGTTTAATAGACATTTTAAAGCCGTTGAGAGTAATACTTTGTGAATATACTGGGATTTAGTAGTAGAAACATATATATTGCCCCATGAATGAGTAACTTAATTCTATTAAGGAGAGTAACGGGCATTACGAGCTTGTGTTTGCTCCTTGTGTTGACATTATGTACATCATTTTTCTTATTAAGATTTTTTATGTTTTCATGTGAGTACATACATAACATTTTAATATATATTGGCAGGCAAATGTTAATATACTTATTTATTTAAATTAATCTCTAATCCTACCCTAGAACTACGATTACAAATGGATCTTGTGCGCCGCTTTTGTAGAACGAAAATAGCTTCTGATTCAGCCGCATGTACCACATGACTGTAAGTTATGGAAATAACAAAACCAAACTAATCTAATTGTTTCGACATTAGTCCTTTTTCTTATTTTTCTTCCGGCATTTACTGCAGAACTACGTATGCTTACTAATTTGGATATATGAAGACCCCATTGAGCTTAGTCTTTCTATTGGTTCTTAGCATATCTCTATCATGACATAACGTACAAGTCTGTGAATATTTTTGTTAGTCCCAAAATTATTTAAAATTATTTGAGATGATGTCGTAAATTATGAAAATATGAAATACATAATACCTCAATACCTAACTGTGGACATTCGTACAATCAGAACATTTTACAATGGATTTATATGCAGTACGCAGTAGATAAAGTGCTAAAAAACACATGTGAGCCACTTTGTTCAATGTTATGTTCATGTTAAAACTCTAAATTATTTATCCAAAATTCTCAAACGTCGATTGCGCAATGTAGATTTATTTTCAAAATGGCGAAAGATATGTTCCAGAATAACAGAAATAACTGTGAGACGGAACCAGAACCAAGTCAAACAACTTTTCGTGTAGTAGATTTTATGAATACGCGAATCATCTTCAATTATAAAAAAATTGTTAATTTATTAATAATCACTTTTAATTAATTTTAATAAATAAATAGTTAATTACGTTTTAACTGTTAAGGAAAAATTTTAACTTTCTTAATTTTTAGCTAATATTAGTTAAGCGACTCAGAAAATATTTATTTATATATAGCAAAATTAACATATTACTAGGTCAATAGTCTGTACTGTCAATGTTAATGTCATTATGATAAAATAGAAAATGTGAAAGCCACAATTAATAATTAAGTATTAATATATAAATGAGAAGGCATAATATGGCACAGATAAACTACTTAAAATACCTTTTTATATTCCTATTTGATTCACGTAGAATAGCCCACTTTACCTCCCTCTTTCATACGAATGTGGGTTCCTTCAATAGCATCAATAACTCGTCTCGGAAACCCTCTATACCCCTAAACTTGTCAAGAGTTTTTCTCTGTTAGTGTAAAGTTGCAAGCACATTGAATATATCAGGGGTTTGGTAATCGATGATGTCCTCCTGGCCGATTTCTACCTAGGTGACATCTTTGGAATACTATCGCTAGTTGTTAACTGCGCAGGATATATCATAGTGTCGAAAACACGGAAGTAGGTACTCAATAGACTTTTCCTTCTCGTACCCGATGTAACGCTTATGTAAAAGGATCGGAAGAACAATCAAATGCAGTGTCAGAGACGTTAACCCAAAATGGGCTCAAATATTGGTTCAGGACTCGAACCCAGACCTCGACTAAACCACGTAATCACTAATTCAACTGTAATTAGAATATTATTACACACCGACTGGTATGAATTTACAATTAACACGACACGGCACAGTCACACTGCACATTGGCCACCTCTACTCGTCACGTGAAGTGCTCAATATCCGCAGACTGATAGACCGCACCTTCTTTTACTGACATGATTTCTCTATTAGAAAATCAATTACTCCTTGCATGTTTTCATCTCTTGCGATACATTTTTGTTTCATAATATTTAGTGAGTGTGCCTCGACAATGTTTTAAATCATTACGAAATGAAGGCAAGCATCAAACCATCAATCTTTATCACCGGTAGGAAGACAATATCTCGTAACGCCTGTGACGGTGACAACTGTTTCGGTTAATTAGGGCGCCAACAAGCGTCTGGTATGTTTATTCTGACAGCTGGTTACTTAACGTTAGTGAGAGAGATAGTATAGTTTTTCGTAGTGTTTTACGAAAAATTATACTATCTTGGAATTTACTTGAAAAATACTGTTAGTTGGTAATGTCGTTGTTAAGATTAAGTTAATTAGTAAGAACAATTTTTCATTTGAGAAAAAAATCTTATCATCTGAAAGTTTTTACCTAGGTCTAGCTCGCCCTTGAGCGTCCAGTTCCACGTAGGGCACCCCGAGTCTGACCATCCGTGTGAAGAGACTCTGCTCCATGTTGCAGTACTTCTGGAACGCCATGTTCTTGACGACAGGCGGCAACTGATGATGATCACCGATCATTATCCAGCGTTTGAGTCGTGAACGGCCATCTTGTGGATTTTGCAATAGCAAGGGGATGAAAGTTTCTATTTCGAGGATCTGTGCCGATTCCTCCATGAGGATGTTGTCGTATTTAAAACCTGTCCGTGAAAACATAATTAACATGAATAATATTCAGTAGACTCGTTATACAGTATTCAGTAGACTTATGACACAATATATAAATTTTAATTATAATGACTTGACCTCTAAGAAACAATGTAGTGAAAACGAAAGTACGTATATAGAAAAGGTCACAGACAGCCAGTATAGTCTGATGCCACTTTAACCAATATTTCTTGTGGTACTTATTGTCTTACATTTATTAGGTACTTGAAGATTATTGTTTGGGTCTTGAATGTATTGTGGTCGTCCCTGTGTCCTTATTTCACCGATTGTCGATTTCACGGCACACACATCGCAGGGAAGATATAAAATTATGGCAAAATATGTAAACAATGTTTTACACAACAGAATATTTTTATTTCGTATGTTGAGTTAGAGTACTCTGGGCCGTTGCACTGTTTGAAAGCGGCCAGATGGACAATGATATGATCATGGCCATATCTGTTTTATTAACAAGCCAATTAACAGAATTTATATAGATGCGTCATGTTTCGCTTATTAACAAGTACGGCTTAATAATGTTTATGTGGTTATGTGCTTAGGGAAATCTATTTTTGAACACTTTTCACTTTAAAAATACTTACTTTACAACACTCAATTACAGATTTTTGAACGTCTGTACCTCAATCAAAACATAAATTTTTATTAAATTAATTTGTAACAAATCACTGAAAGAGATGGCTACATTTAGTAATGCATAATTGCTAAGAGATCCGAAAGACATGTGGATCTATGTAAAGGAACAAATGGTTACTAAGCGGCTGGGTCTTCGCCTTGCAAAGCGCTGCTCGCTCAAGTCCTAACTAAGCCTTTGGTGTAAATACTCAATTGACATGTTTATAGTTTTATTATGCAGTACTTTTTTCTATGCAGTTTTTTATTCTGTCAAAAATAGTTATTGTGTGGATAATATCAGATTGGGGTAGAATGGAATCAGCGGCGCGCGCTACGTGCCAAGTTAGTTAGACCTGGAAACTTTTGTCCAAAACTGAATTGCATATTAATTTGTTATTAAAATTTTACTTGTGGGATTGTGTGGCTACGCCGTGCGCAGGAAGAAGTTTCTAAGGGTAAAGTCTAGAAAATCTCACAGCATCCGTCACGGTCTATCTTCTGGAAAGGCGAAAACATCATTCCGGAATCGTGTCCAATGGAAATTTGCAATCTCTGCCTACCTATTGGGTGACAGGCGTTAGTGCTTATTCTTCCATCGACTTCGTGATACCTCTCTTGTTTTGGACCTCGACCGTGCCGGACATGCGCATAGATTATGTACCACGTGTAACAAGGACGAAGAACAGCAACATTACTAGTTGATTAATGATTTATGACCAAATATGTGGCAAAAATACCATAATACTTTATATCTAAATTGCTGAAATATAATTCTAATAGTTAGTCTGATATGACTTGGGTTTAAGTTTTTAAAACCTTGTAGCGTTCATGTCATGCATTTAGCCATATTTTTAAAACTCCTTTCTGTACTAATTTATAGTCTATGGTCGTAAAACATTTATCTAACAGATAACTTACCCATCTGGACTAGCTCCGAGCGTTTAAGCGCTGCGTGGGTACAGGTCATGGCGATAATTTTAGCCTCCTTCACCAATAAATATTTGGATCGATCCAAACCGGACCGGAGTAATTCGAACGCCCGGAACTCCTCTAGCTCCTCAAATATGTGATCTATGTACCTGTAAATAAGAAGCATTATAAAAATCGGATATGCATTGGCGGTATCGGGGAGAAACTCAGAAGGGGATAAACATAGGTATTATTTGCAGATACTTCATAAATTTTTGTTGAAAGTTAATAATTTGCTTCGAAACGGCAATAAAAGTAAATGTTTTAAATTCTCTACACCTAATAACGTAAAGATTCCAAAGGAACTATTATAGGTATATACAGGTTATTAGGGCTTGTGGATACCACTACTTGCTGCAAACAACAACAAAAACTCTTGATGCAAAGCTTCCATGGGGCCCTCATATACGAGCAGACTGAGCTCTGCAGTATATGCTGTAAGAATCAAATCGAAGTCGAAAAGTCTTATGGTATTTTGCGGGGTCATGCTACTAATATAGAAACTATATTCGTTTTTCAAAAGAGGATCATAAAAGATAATTATAATCTTATTTCTAGAACAGTTCTTAGAAAAATCTTCTTTAAATTTAATGAAATTATATTCTATCCTTGCAGCCAACGACATTTAATTTAATTGTAAAATAAAATTAATATTTTATAAAAATGGAAAAATGTGATACCTACAGATATTCTTTCGCCACATTAGGGAACAGTGGTAGATTTAAAAAAAATCGTTTGAGAAGTGCAATCTATGTTTCTTATGTTGATGTATAAATTATTTTATTTGATATGATTTGATCTTCAACTTCCCGCTGGTAGTGGTGGAATTTGATACAGTACTCCTGCGTCCCTTAAAGGACTACAAGTAGGTTGGTGATGATGGAAAATACGTTGCTTGGTCAAAAGGGATTGGCAATATATTAGCAAACATACCTGAAGCAACTCCGCGCGATTTCCATATCCGCATCGTAAGACTTTCCAGGAAAAAGGGGTTTGGGAGCATCTTCGAAGAATTCGTGAAAAGGGAACTCTTTGCTTATCGTTTCTGTAGATTTCGTCTAAAAACAACACAATAATATTAAAGAAATATGTTATGTATTTAAGTAGTTATGTATTTAATAAGTTATGTATTTGTGTGTAATGTAATTACATTATATATAAATTATCTCCGTGTCGAATTTTAAACTCTTTGGTTAACCGGTACTTATTTTTACTATTGAATTATATATTTGATTGGCTATAAATAAAGATACAATATCAAAAGTAGTTTTTTCTGAATTCAAATTGGGAATGCGTTTATTATGTAAGAAACTTCGATCGATTTGCCAATACTTCACATGTTATTTTTCACCTTGACTGTTAAACTAAATAATGGAATGAGGCGCTAAAACAGAATTGCAATTTGTCCGTCATTGTTAAGAAGCTTCAAAAGCTAGGCATTACATTACCTTTTGTTTGTGTGTCCGCACTATCGACCGAAATACCATTAATTTCTCCGTCAAAGACCAGAAAAGAACGCGGCGACCCGATGTTGTTAGGACGATGAAGATTCTCGCTTGGACAATGCGAATTATTATTAAAAAAGAAAGACGAAAAATGGTTATTATGGCAAATTGAGTGCTCACAGTTCAAAAGATGCCTCGCAACTTGCTGGAAAGATTGAAAATGGTTGCCATCCCGCATCAATCACCGTTTGATGGGGGTTGTCCAATCAAGAAGTGACGTAGCTTGGATCGTGTAGTGAAGCCTCTCAGTACTACCATGCGAAACTGGTCCAGACCAGATTTGGATTCGTTAAAAAAATTTTTCGTAAGCGGCTCAAAACGTTATTACATTGATTTTTCAAGAAATCTTTAAAGCTAGCAGTGGCTAAATTACCCATGGAGACAGTGCCTCGTAAGTAGTTGGATTCGTGGCCGGAAAGTTCCGTTCCGTTGCGCCCCCGTAACTTTGCAGCCAGCAGTGGACTGGCCACGGACTGAGCTAGCGTCGCCTTGTCCACGTACCTTGTCCTGTGCGCAGAGGTGCAGGAACTCGTCCCAGCGCGGCCGCACGTGGTACACGTAGAAGTGGTGCGCCAGCTCGCACGTAGCGCCCGCCTCGCCGCCCGCTCGCAGCGCCCTCTGTAACTTCGCGGCCAGCTCCAGTAGCTCCAGCCGCTTCGCAAGCACGTAGTTCACGCGACCGTATCTAAGAGAAGCACATACAATTTCATGTATTGTATATAATACCTCTCAATACCATGGCCCCATGTCGTCGAGACGTAAATAAATAGATAGAAAACTAAAAAAAAAAAAGAGTAATAAGTATATAGACAGAAAAATTTCTTTTTTTTGTATGTCGGGGTCCTTATAAACATCTCCATTTAAAATTTGTGTTTATCAAAAAAAGCATTCAAGCCAATAAGTATAAAACAATTAATGATACTACAGCTAATACAATATCATACAACACAAAATATTTTATAACGAAGCGTTTATCGCAATCTCTATTTATACAGATCTCTACTACATCTGTACCTGGAGAAGTCTTTGTCTGTTTGCAATGCTTCCTCGCCGTGACCGAGACGAAGCAAATGTCTTTCGTCCACATCCAGTTCAGCCACTTTCTCGAACAGCTGATTGAGGGCCTGGTTACTGTGCGTCACTACCAATGTACGCTGCCACGGAAAGTTATGGTAGAGATTCGATATTATTTGCACAGCCACGTCGGTTTTACCTGAAACGAATTGTAAATTAGTGATCGTAAAAGATATACAATTTTTGATATGAAAACAATATAATTTTTCAGTACTTCATAGAGATGCCATTCGATGAGACAGGTACATGATCGTGACATTGTCAAACCTGATCGGTGACCAGCAACGTCATAGGTGCGAGGTATCCTGACATTGCGATCGTCAATCCGCTTGCCCATCGTGAAGATTTTGAGATAAGCTTCGTAGAACACCGCAATCAATAGCGGTTAGCAGAGGCCTATGTTTATTTCAGTGAACTTTCTTAGGCTGAAGACGATAACAAAGCCTTAACTTGAACTGAATGTTGAGTTAGTCATCATTCAATCTGGATGAGTTAATCTTACTAACGCCATGAAATCTGTTTTAATAAATAGGATATGTTATAATATCCTATAAAAAATTAAGATCATCTAGATTAGTCATACCTGTTCCCGGAGGACCCACAACCAGCGTGAGACCAGGCTGCATGCCCGAACGAATCGCTCCGACTTGCGTCGGTGTAAAGAGAATATTGTTCCTGTGAAATAAATAGTCTTAGAACATACAGACCAAATACTCGTAACTACCTTTATTAATTATTGGTTCTAAATTATCGATCTTCTTTGGGCTTTATAACAATTCCTCAACTCTATGGATTCAATTACTCATTCACTATACTCAAATTACAAAAACTAAGTACATAAAAACTTTGACTTCGCAAAAGGAGCAGCATTTAATACTTGCGCTTGTATTATTTTCGGTGTAAAGGGGAAATCTACATCTGAATCGTAATTAGTAATTTTACAACTAATTGTGTGTGTGCAGTACTAAAACCAACGGCAGATGAAATTGATCTCATCTGCACACGGTTTATCCTATAGATTAAAGGAAGAGGTATGAACTTGTCCATATTATTCAAGGACAATGTATAGTCTAATTAGTATTTCGTTTTTGTCAATCAATTGTACCATATATACATTCAACACCGCTATGTAATACTGAATGATTTAAACTATGGCTTTGGTTTCCCGCGCCTTGCCTTGGATATCGTTTCATTTACCAGCAGTGAACAGTAAAAGCGAAATAATAGTGACAAGTTCCAGTAGTTAAGTCAAAGTGTAGTAATCGTAATGTAGACAAAACACCTTAACAGGTTGACAAGCATCGGCTAATACTAACATACGGGTGACATGTCTTTGCTTTTGTTGGTGCTTTTATGGAAAGGCTTTGGTCCAGTAGCGGACTTATACAGACTGTTGTAGACAGATAGACTTGCTTGTTTACATACTAATTAAATTACTGAGAATAATTTAATTTAACATGGTTTTTGATTAAAAAATAACATTTTATGGAATTTTATAATATGTCTGTCGAAAACTCTAAATATTCACTAATAGATGGCATCAGTGAGGTGATCTCATTAGTGAAATCAGGAACAGGATGCCACCACGTGGGAATCATAAAAGTCGACCGTGGGAGATACCAGAAAATCGTGGCTTCCGGCATATCGGGGAATAACCTACTCATAAATGCCAGACCTAAATTATCCAGATATGTGAGAGGCAGCAGCAGTTACAGTGCAAAGTGGTGTTAGAGGTTGCTCCATTAAAAGAAAGTAGAAAAAGAAGAAGGAGTATATGTATTATTTTTCGTCGACCTCTAATGTTACTGCGAAGTTCGGTTTCCTACCAATTAAAGCGTCTAAAATAACTCGTTATTTTCATAAACATCACGTACGTAGCCGGCTATAAATATACACGACGTAGCAATTAGCTATAGACTATAAGTTATGTTGATAATCTATTATACACAATTTGTCACATTGTTTATTGGGATATGGAACAGGCTATTACTGTTCGGCGCTTGCCTGCATGAAATAATCTACGACGATTTCCGCAGCAGAACCGAAGTATCCGCCGCTATGCAAGGCTAAAGTTAAGCATATGATAATATTTTAGCTAATACCTGTACTAGCGCACTTGTTAGTTTCAGATGATTCGCAAAAATCAACGGCTAATCAGAGGGCTTACATTGATTTAACTAAATGTTTATTAAAAGCAGTGAACCGCGCACTGTATCGTCATTTTACTTGCAGGTCTTCTGCTCGTCAGCCTCTTCCGCCGCAACTGTCAAGGCCACTGGGCCATCCGCTTATATCTAATTCCGTTTGGGTTTAAAACGGTTCGGCACTTATTACTGATCCCGAAATAACATGTAGGTGACGTGCACCTATCCCCCACGTGAGAAAATACGTAAATTGGTAGCAAATTCAGTGTACCACGACCCCCCATAAGATCTAGTGACGACCTGTTGTGACAGGTTGTAATGATGGTGATGAGTTTATCATGAATAAATTTAATATTTGTTTATTGTTACACAACATGTTTATCATTATTATAACTATTCATAATATTATTATATATATAATAAACTTTCGTAATAATAAGTAAGTTATTATTATACAGAATTATCGGATCTTAAAATTTTACCAATTTACCGCCTAATATCTATAGTTAAAATTTTAAAGCTAACCTCAAAAATTAATAACAATAGCTGTTTCGCTTAATCTTTATGATGGAAGCTTGTCTAATCAGTCAAGCTTCCATCATAAAATACGATCGAAGGTCGACCATGACTTCACTAGTCATGGTCGACCTTCGATCGTATTTTATGTATTGTAAAAATAAACAATGAATTTATATTTAACCGGATGAACCGATAATAAACAAGATAAGATTGCTAAAATTCAAGTATGATTTGTAAATAAAAAAATGAACAAAATGATATTTCCATACTGTGGAACCGGTCCAGATTATCAAAATTGGTTTATGCATAGGTTTAATATAATCAAATATGTATAATGCACATATCAGTCACCACGGAAGAGCATGGTAGAGTCGGGAGAGGAAGACCTAGGCGAACATTTCACGATCAAATCGGAGACGTTCCAGAAGAAGGCCAGGTCAAGAGTACTCTAAATCGATGAGCATGCAAGCGAAGATTGATGAAAGTCGAAGAAGCGAAATACGTATGTCAGGACCGTAGCAAGTGGAAGAAGATTGTCTCTGCCTACCCCGTTGGGAACAAGGCGTGAATATATACATATACATACATCAATCACCACATATTAATCGGGTAGATTAAAATAATAATAATAAATTTGCTTTGTATAAGACTATAAAAGTTGAGAAGAAGCGCTGCAAGAAAGTAATTTTATCAAAGTCGCCAGTTTTAACATACTTCAATCTTATAGCAACAAATAAAGACATATTAAACAAGCACTATGCCTAGCTAAGCAAGTTTGTACTGCCTGCTAATAAGTTTGTAGGTAAGTCCACTTCAGAACATATGCCCATTCCAAAGAATACCAGAGCACGGTCTTGAGCCACCTGAATCCATCGACACCGCAACAGTTTCGTTTGCGCCGGATCGTTACTACTTCAGCTTACTGATTCTTACGGCTGTGTCTGTTACCCCAGTTTTGGAGGGGATATCATCGTTGCAGACTAGCACGCAGAAAAGCACCCAGCCTTTCCATAGCCCGCTGATCAACTCTGAGCTTAATCATCTAGAACTCTGTTATCTACAGTAACGGCAGCTCAAACGACTTCAGAGTAAGGTTCAATCATGGATGTGTTAGCATCCCCGAGGAGAGGCCCGGTCGTAGAATTGGCCACATCATAAAATGGCCAATCAATTAATATTTTTTTTTCTCGTTCGCTGAGAATCTATCCGTTAAACAAAGTACCAATATGGGTCAATGCATTGCAAAACGCCAACCCTGGCTTCAGAACTATAGGTTACGGGTTTAATCAAAGAATAAACTAAAGGCCGATTGATCAAAGTAATCGGCGTTGAAGGAAAATATAATAAGACAACCTGGATAAAGATAGAGATAATGAGACGAATTGACAATAGCTGAAGAAGCTTGACGGATGGACCTCTCCCTCTCGATGTGAGAGGAAGACTGTTTCCTAAGCGGCGCCATATGTGTGGCAAGTATATGCAAGTAGGGTTACCAACCAACTCTATAGCCGAGGTGGCATCGCGGGGGAAGAGGAGTTTTGGTATTGCGATACGCCAGCCTCCTTATCCTCCGTTGTTCTGGCGTGGACCGCTCTGCTGATATGGCTGAGGTGAGAGGAGTGTTGGTTAATCGATACGCCGTTCTATCTTCCCTCCGCGGCCGAACCAAAATGTGGTCGGGGCGGAGCCATAGGCCAGATCTAGATAGAGCTTGTGCCGGGAGGACTGATGTTTACGAGCGCAAGTCTTCCGGTTCCCCATGGACTCTGGGAGGCGAACTCGGGGGATTTATTATTACCCACGTGGGTTTGGAGGCTAAGTAGAAAAAATGTTAAAACATTATATAATTTATAAAGTGAGACTTACTTCTTTGGTTCATTGTAGAGATAAGGCCCTCGCTTTGGTTGCACATGTGGCTCCACTACAATAACCTTATGAGGTTCATCAACATCCATCGCGTTCTCTCCAAGCTTCTGTTTTTGCAGAACGTTTTCAAAAGTGACCCTAGGGAAACACGTACGAGATATTAATTACAATATTTTAATTTAATATGTGAGTACGAGTTAACGACGACTAGTGCTCATTCTCGTCCCCTGATAGTAAGAGGTAATTTTGGCCCACAGTTACAACATTCATTCACGATCAAGATGTAGGTGTGTCGCTAGCTTAGCCTGGCACGGAAGGCTGTGGTGACTTTATTTACAACATAATTCTATTATCTATTTAAAGCGAAACGACATACATACAATGGATAACTTATTAGGCAAGAAGAACTATTTTATCAAATAACTATAATATTTAGAGTAATTATATAGAAATTATAATAATTAATTAGTTACATAAAGAAAGACTAACAAAATTGTATATTGTAGTTAGATTTGAAAATTTAGAAACATTATGGAAAAGGTTTACGAGTAATCACTTTGAAATTATAATTCGATCTATCACTTCCTTTTATAGTAAAATCGAAGCTATCGTATATATATTCTCTAATGATTTGTATGAAATAACAGAGGATAATTATTATACATATAATGCACGGTTGATGGAAGATCTTGAAGATTGAAACGCTATATCTCCGTCAAAGTGCAGCCTGCCATCCAGAAACCTCATCTACATCTGAAGTCAAACTGCCTTGGATTCCGTTGTCGACCTTCTCGGTAGTTTATGAAGATTGGCAAACGTCATTCGACATGTTCTTATTACAGATCCATAAAAATCATAACTTCAACAGTGCTGTTCAAAAGTTACATTACTCGAAGAGAAGTTAAACGGGACAACAAATGTTATGTTTCACGACGTTAGACTAACGAGAATTCGAGACGCTTATTTTCCCAGATTTCCTCAGTTCTTGTTTACACGGAGTCAAAGCAAAGTAATCCTTGATATCATATCTTCGTGTATAAAATCGCCAAAGAATTTAGTTATTAATATAGATTCTTGGGATGTCCTAATAAATTATCTTGCAGTTTCCAAGCTTGATTACGAGTCTCGAAGACAGTTAGAGACAGAATTTGTCATTTTGAGCCAGACAATCATACTGCCAGGAATCAACTAGTGAAGTTTTTAGAGATGTTCCTTTAGAAATGTGGGATGGTTCTAAATGCAATATGAAATCGATTCAAGGGAATACACGAAGATAATATTTAAGTAAAAGTTTCAGCCAAATTTACAAAGGGCGAAAAGAGTAAAGTCTGCGCGTTCTGTTCGAAACAATACAAGCATTTTGGCAGAGACTCCCCTGAAGAGAGGTCTGAATTTATACAACGCAAAGGACACTGTTTTAATTGTTTGTCACCTAATCAGAATGTAAGAAACTGTCATCATGCTGTCTCCGATGTGGCAGGAGATATCACACTCTGTTACACTTCGAGAGAGGTCAATGACCAGAATGAAGTACTTTAACAACAACTTATAAGAAATCTTTAACGGAGTTGCGAGAAACTCATTCTAGATCAGTTTGCAAAAGAGGAACATTAATCCGAGGTGTTATTAGCTACGAGATTAACTAAGGCTAAATCCCCAAATAGCTACTTACAAATAATGCGTGTGTTAGTAGATCAGGGCTCTGAGGCCTCATTTGTTAGTGAAGGCACTGTCCAATCTTTACGTCTAAGACTATTGCTACAAACGGTTTAGGATCTGGGGTTCCAAATAGAAATAAATAAATAATTAAGAGAGAAACCTGCTCTAAAAGCTACCTTTTGTCTTCACTGCCACCATTAGGTGTAGAGTTGCTAAAAAAAGGGTTGAAAACGAATGTGTCATGCTCGCACAGCGGAAGAGTATCCGCAGAGCGATCGACGATCTATCGAAACAGAGACAGCTGCACAGGGAATCAATGTAGAAATTTTACGTCATGCTTACCTGACGTGTATTAACCCCAAACAGCCGATTCGCAGTCGTCAGCTTTTTAAGCTGCGAATGTGGGACGTGACACACGTCGTGTTAGACAGTAGACACAAAGTACTCATCGACAGCCAGTTCCTCCAATAATTAATACTGTCACTTCGCACGTCCACCAAGGCCAATTCCAATGTCCAATATTATCATTAGGCACTGGGCTTTGGGAAGTTTCGACAACGGAGCATTGGACGGCGCTAACACATGGCGGACAGCGCAATGACTCATCGTTAATTTCTGGGAGCGTTGGATGAAAGAATATCTATCGACTTCGATGGCATCGTACCAGAAGATAACTGAATATAAGAGCCCCGCCGTTGGAATCACATCGTGCGGATTGCAGACGAGACGCTAAACAGATTGCAGATATGGTACAGAGGCGAAATAGTAAAGATTTACCTAGGACCGGAGAATAACATGCGAGTAGTAGGCGCGGAAGATCCAAGGCTACTGGAGACTATTGGCAATATACGCAGTCGTTATATATTGTATAACTACGTAGTAAATAAAGTCACTGGTACAATAGAGAGCCAATATAGCCAATTTTTAAGTGTCAATTCATAAAAAAGTTTATATATGATTTAGCAATAACTTTACCTAGTAATAGATGAAGGAAAAAAAATAAGTTTAAAACGTTATACACTGATTAAAATAGTGAAAAGGCAGATTGTACGTTAAATATAAAGTAAAACTTAACGCTCGGATTCAGAATTGTAACAGCCAATAAGATGATAGCTAGTATTTCCTCCAATAAAAACAAATGTGTGTGTCCTCAGCAGAGACGCTCGACAGACGACTACCGCGCTCTGATTGGTCAACGGAGACGGGAACTCTCTACCCGTAGCGAGTTCACGCACCACTAATTTCTATAAAGACCGGCTCATTTCGAGCATTTACGGCCCCCCACAGTCTGCGACACGCGCCCGTGCGGAGCCAATTCAAGTGACAGTAGAAATAGTGTCCAGTGTTCGCGGGAAACCGCTGTGAAAGTGTAGTGCTACTGAACTCCTGCCCTGTAAGTAGTTCGTACACAATTCTCGCCTCAGAGGCGGCTATTTTTAAATTTCTGTGTCGCTTGTTGCGATAGGCAACAGCTAGGTACTCATCCCTGCGGACCTAAAAGCGCGGGGTATAGAACCAGTAGGCACACACCTCCCTGCCTTAGGTAGGGAGGTTTAGAATCTCACACACGCCATTCAATGGCCGACACGACCAAGATGGCCGACGCCGACAAGATGGCCGCCCATTGCGCAAACTCCGATTCCGAACTAGCGAAGTTCGTTAAATTCGCATTCCCAGATATCTGGGAAAAATACGAAGCTTTCCGGCTGGGATCGAACACCGCTAAACAGCAAACACATCAGCTGGAACTCGCGCGTCAATAATACAAACGGCAACGTGCTCGCCGACATACGGGACCGCTACTTGTTAGACGTAATCGCACCCGACTCGCCTACGAGATATCCGACGTATCACACTCACGCGGCGGACTTACTCGATATCGCGATTCTAAAAGACGTAAGCCTAGCTATTAACTCGATAGATACGCTTCACGAACTCGACTCAGACCACAGACCGGTCTTACTCAAGCTGGGCCAGCCGCATGGTGAGGTCCCTCAGACCAAAACCATCGTGGACTGGCGTACCCTCGAAGTCAAACTCGAAGCTAAGACATCACAGCACCTAGACAAAATACCGGACAAGATAGACTCGCCTGAAATAGCATGTAGGGCAATAAACTCACTCACAGACCATCTCAAGTCAGCCGTCGAAGAATCCAAAAGGACGGTCCCTGAGTCGAACTCTCGGCACATGGAACTCCCGGCAGGTCTTAGACGCCTAATTAGGAGAAAAAACGCAGCTATTAGAGCACATGACCGTTATAGAGCGGAACAAAACCGCGAAACCATGCGACGCCTCCAGAGGCAAGTAAAAGAGCGCATCACTGAATTTAGGAACACTAGGTGGGATTCTCTCCTTGGAGACATCGAGCCATCGCATACTGCCTACTGGCAGCTGGCCCGATCTCTCAAAGTAGAGAACGTGGCAACAATGTCCCCGCTATTACGCCCCGATTTAGACATGCTAGCCTTCGACGACAGCGAAAAGGCCGAATGCCTCGCGGACAGTCTAGAGAGCCAATGCACCCCCTCGCGTGAACCAACGGATCCGGCCCACCTGCGGCAGGTGGACGAGGAAGTAACACGTAGGGACGCGTTACCACCAGTGGACGATCCACTAGAGCCAGAGACACCCAAAGAAGTCTCTGAGATAGTAAGCAACCTGAAAAACCGGTCAGCACCCGGAATGGATGGTATAAGCAACAGGGTATTTAAAACTCTCCCAGCCCCACTACTATACCTACTGGCAAACATCTTCAACGTACTCCTCGCCAGCTGCTCCTTCCCGGGTGCCTGGGAAAGAGGCAGACGTCATAGGCATTCCGAAACCAGGCAAGCCCCGTAACCTCGCCTCCAGCTATCGCCCTATAAGTCTCCTCAACTCTATGGGGAAAATCTATGAAAGAATAATCCTGAAAAGACTCAGACAATTTGTGTTTGAGAACAACATAATTCCAGACGAGCAATTCGGCTTCCGTTCCGAACACTCGTGCGTCCAACATGTGCACCGCTTAACGGAGCACATATTAAAAAACCTAAACCGCTCCCCCAAGCCCAATAGGACGGGAGCACTATTCTTCGATGTCACAAAGGCATTCGACAAAGTCTGGCACAACGGTTTAATCTATAAACTGTATAACTTCAATATCCCAGACAGGCTCGTGCACATCCTACGAGCCTACTTGTCCAACCGCACCTTTCGCTATCGAGTAGAGGGCACGCGATCCTGAATCCGCCCTCTGAAAGCCGGAGTCCCTCAAGGCTCCTGCCTCTCCCCGATCCTCTTCTCACTTTACACGAGTGACATTCCAAAGGAGCCCCAGGTCAACCTCGCACTATTCGCGGACGACACGGCTCTATACTTCTCCGACCGCCACAAAGGTCGCATCACCTTACGACTCCAAGCCGCTGCCAATCGTCTAGGCGAATGGTTCCGGAAATGGAGAATTGAGGTCAATCCGGAAAAAAGCGTAGGAGTTCTCTTCACAAGGGGAACGAACACGGCCAATCATAATTACGAATCTCGTAAATTAGGCACTATCACCCTATTCGACCGACCGATCCCTTGGGAAAGGAAGACGAAATACTTAGGGGTAACCTTAGACGCGGCGATGACATTCGCCCCCCATATTAGGACAGTCAGGAACAGGGCCGCCTTCGTCGCAGCCCGCCTACATTCAATGATCTGCTCCTCAAGCAAGATGTCACTTAGACACAAAATACTCCTATACAAAGCTTGCATAAGACCTATCATGGCCTATGCCTCGGTAGCCTTCGCTCACGCGGTGAAAACACACATCGCCTCGCTACAGACCGTCCAAAATAAGATTCTGCGTAGCGCCACCGGTGCAAGCTGGTACCAGCGTAACGATGACTTACACAAGGACTGTAAAATACCGACGATCAAAGCATTCTTCAGGGAAACGTCACGGCGCTACTTCGAATCGGCCGCCGTACACCCTAAGCCGCTGGTGGTAAACGCCAACAAATATTCCCCGATGTTAAACGCAACGGTGCGTCACCGTCGCCCGCGTAACGTATTAGACGACCCGGAAGACGTAACAGCACCGACAGACCGACAAACTGAACTAGTTTCGGTTAACACTACTCAACCTGAACACACTGTACATACAGTTAGGGAGTAGAGTCACATACACAATCCCCCGCCGACGCGTAAGAGCGTATCGTGCAAATCAAACACCCGCGTACACACCGTGCACCCGGGATTCAGGCCCATTACTACCGAAACACCACGACCGTCCGAGACGAGGCCCGAACCTCCCTCGGACGGTCCTTAGATTGCTTACCATAAAAAGGTAAGCAGTAGATGTACTCCTGTACATCTACTTAAAGCATAAACGCCCGCGGCCTCAAGGACGCAGGCGCAAACCTATGAAGCTGTAAAAGCCAAAACGGCTAACAGCAATAACTTCATCGAATACATATGACATTTACGGCCCGCGATCCCAGACGAGGTTTCACCTCCCTGTCGGGAGTTGCGGGAATCAGCCCGTCATAACAAGTAAAGAAAAGGTGTTTCTCTTGACCACCTTTTTCACGAGTAGATTGTTTTATGACCATGAAAACAAATTAAATTTATTTTGACATACACCGATTTGTGTACATATAAACTCGTACATAACTTATTATACATTGTTAAGCAAACATAACAATGTAGTATATTATCATACATTGTTAAAATATCGAATACTTACTTGAACGGTCGGAGGAGTTTCCGTGGATCGTCAGTTTGGACCTTGATTTCGTAGCCGGGGAAGCTGTTGCGTAGGTGCTCCATATCCAGGAACGTATCATTAAAGTCCAAAGTGGGAATTTCGTTTGGCATTCTGGGTGAAAAAATTCATTATATTAATATTTTCTTTCATCTTTATCAGCCTGTATTAGTGCACTGCTGGATAAAGGCATTTCCATAGAAGCGCCAACTTAAGCTGGCATGCAATGCATAGAAAATTTGCAATAATGACCCGTCGGGGGGCTAATGAGCGGCTACGGCTGAGGAATTTGGGTTCGGCATAGTGAAGCGCGCTTTCCGCGATCAGTCGGTCGACTATTAACCAGCCAGGTGGTGCGCAGGTGAGGTGAAATTTAATGTACTCAGAAAAATAACAAAGGGAATTTAAAACATAGTTTTAAATCTTATGGGTGGATTAATTTTCTTCAATTTAAATTAATGGCACCCTCGATACATATTCGAGACTCAAAAAATTACCATCAAAAGCGATTAAACTTCGACTAAGATATTGCAACCTCCTCTTTTATTGAAGTCGGTTGAAAATTCAAAGGAACCGATTGTCCGATTGCGGGAATTCTCCTCGATCAATACAACAGATACGCACTGACGCCCAGACCATTACATCGGTTGTACTATTATTTGTTCGGAACTGAAACCAATCCTGATACCACGTTGTTACGACAATTACTAGACTATGCGAATATTAACGGCGTTTTTGTCGGAGTATGTGTGGAATCTTTATGAGTCTGTGAATAGTCCACCGCTGGACAAAAGCCTCTCCCAATGTTAAAATTTATTATAATCGCCACGCTAGGCAAGCGGATCGGTGATCGCAGCGCCGTGCTCGTCTCTTCTTAGTCGCTGCAGCCCGTCAACCGGCTGTGTATTTTTTGAGATGGCTTTCTCACCATCTGTCACAAGCCAAAAGATTTTCATGGCTTCTTAGTCGTCCCTCGCACGGAAAGAAAGGGGATAATCAAGTGTAAGTGGAATGCTTGCATTAAAATGTAAACTAAAATGTGCAGGATTTCGCAATAAAATTGTCCCGCACGAATAGAATGTCGCCATGGGAACGGATGAAAAAGTATTAAAACCGTATGAATGTAATAACTGATCTTGTAAATTTCGTTACCTGCTGTAATGAGCTTGACCCGGATCGCCATAACCCAGTACGATATCATGCAGCCACTCCGGTACGACGCATTCGGTGTTCATGAGCTCTCGGATGGTCTCCAGCACCGCTTTGAAATTGTTCTCTTTTGGTTTACGACGCATCACTATGTTGAACGTTTCGTATACGTCCTATTGTTTTAGGAAATATATAATATCTTCATATGTAATATCAGCATAAAACAAATTTAACTGAATGATGCTTACTTTAATGTATTATCATACACATAAATTCTGACATTGAGGAAACATTTTCTTTGAATATTGTTCATGCAATTTTAGTATCGAAAGCCAGTATAATGTCGAGTCTATATCCTATTTCGGGATTCATACTTTTACAAAATGATAGGACTTAGAAGGGAAGAACACCTCCTGTGTTTGGCTTCCTCTTACTTTTTGTTTTTGGAAATTCACGTCAACGGTATTAAGACGATCCATGAGGGAAGTTTATTGTCCACCTGCTGTGGTATATTTTCCTGCTTGTGATACTATTGTGTCTGAATGTGTAATCATCTATACACACACTGCATCATTAATAGATGATTTCTAAACAGATTTATTAAAAAATACTTCTCGTTCTCTAAATTTTGGTTATTATAGTCAGTCTAGAGGCAACTCATCACATCCAAAATAATTTTAAAGCGTGGTAGAGCCAAGCGGCAGCTTTAGTTGCTGCTCGAATGGGCCGACTCGACCGGATTGGTACCACGGCCTCGCAGAATACCGGCGTGAAGTAGAGGCTTGTGCTTCTGCGTTTCGTTCGGTGAGTGAGGTAACCGGAGGCCCATTACTCCCTCATTTCCCCTCCTCTTCCCTCCCATCTCCCAAATATCCTTCAAGACCGGCAACGCACCTGCAGCATCTATGATGTTGCAGATGTACGTGGGCGACGGTAATCACTTAGCATCAGGTGTACCGCTTGCTCGTTTGCCGTTTCTTCCATAAAAAAAAAAATGAATGCCGCTTTTCTACATTTACGCAATTTCTCCAGAATAATTACAGAAAATTACATTATGAAAACTTTGTACAGAAGGTTTATTTTTTAGCTCATGCAGGTGAGAATATTAAATCACTGGAATATTACGGAATATTAAACCGCTGTACAATAGCACGCAACGTAAGGCAAACAAAACTGAAAAAAAAAAATTTTTTTCTTGTTCCGAAATAATTCTGTATAAGCTATGAGCTTGTATGTAATTGTTTGACTTCACGCGCTCCTTTACCTAGTAATTAGAGGCAAACGTTACATGACCAGTGGCGTGATTTTATTGTTTTATTGAATAATTGATAACCTAAATTATGATATGTCATTTCAATATTATTAAATAATAAAGTTGGTTACGGCAATCCATTTTTTTGATGATGATTTTGAATCATGGTATCAAGATCAAGTATAGATATTAATTAACTCGTTTGTTACCTATAACTAAATAAACAACGAATGAAATATATCCGACAATCATAGTTGGACTTACCTCTTTTCCTTTGCTAGCGCGATCCAAGTCAAGCCTGTATTGATTAGGGTCTAGCAACAATCGGAAGGTTCTGGAGTCCCCGTCTAGTTCAGGTCGCGGCTCCGGACCTTCTTCGATGACCCTACCGGATGCGTCCAGCATGCCTTCTACCTCGCAGCCTCTTACGTATACTATGCCAGCTTGCTCCACCATACTCTTTCTGTAGTCATATTTGGTTCCTAGAAGGGTTAAAAAAGGATATTTGGATATTTTATCTATGAAAGAATTGAAGTAAAGGTAAATTTATTTTTACATTAATTCCTTTTCGCCCAGTCTTTTTAAGTTAACTGTCAGATAAGCGCTTTCTTGATCTTGGAAGTGAAGTGTAGCCCACACTCACCGCGCTAGGCAGAGCCCAGGGCGAAGGCTTTACTACTAATTCCATACCTGTGATGATAGACGACCCCTACAAGGTAGTAAGTAAGTAATAGTGACTGGCACAATGTTGCGGGAAGTTTGTGACTGCAGGTAGAAGGTTCAGGACCGTACTTTATGGCAATCTTTGGAGGAGTCCTATGTTCAGTAGTGGACTTTTAATGAGAATCATGATGATGACTTGATGGCAAGATCTGCATCTGATAGCTACTTAGTGGTTTAGAAGTCGTTTGTAGAAAAATTGTTACGACAATTCTTCTCTCACTTCTCTTGCATTGTTGCAATGTTTCGTCACGAAATAATACGGTATGATTTTATAGAGGAATGACGTCAAACGGAATTTTAGTGAATTATTTGCATAAGGTCCCAGGGACTCAACAATGCGATAGTTTTAGAGTTCATTAAAATTATTACAAATGACCTGTGTAAAATAAACTATAACTAGAATAGAATATCTAACAGAACTAACATTAAATTAAGTTATGCAAAATCAGTTTGGCTTTTCCGATCAAAAGTCACAAAAAAGTTGAGTCGCAAGAATGTCAAATCTCGCGTTTGCTATTTAAACAGGAACATTACAAAATACTTACCAATGCCTTGTGTTGGCCGGACGGTGACCAAAAAACAAACGTCGTGTTTCCTCAGGTTTTCCCACTCTTGTTTTATTTCGTTCCTCACGCTGAGGGTGACAGTGACGTCAGCGCGCACCCTAGATGGTGCTTTCTCTCCAATATTAGGCTTCGCGACTTCTACAACTGCAAAACTTGCGATCGGATGCGCCATTCGCGCCCATCCACCGAAATATACGCTTTCATCTTCAGCGCGCCTGTTAGAAGAGTTTGGGATAAGAAGCATGATATTCTGTGGTTCAATGTTTTTGGGGTTAATATAAATTATATATATGCTCTAAATATTTACATGATTCATGTAAATATTTAGGGCATAGAATTCTAACGGCTAAGGGGAAGTGAAAGACATTATTTTGTTCAAATTAGACATTATCAAAAAAATTCTGCGCGTTCGTTCGTAGTTTCAACCCCAGATGTAGTTCTCTTTCCCAGTTGGTGCCTACACCAGTCATTCAATGTAAGCTTATACTAACTCCGACTTTAAATATTTTTTTGGAAATTATATATGTTTGTTCAGACGTAACGGTTTTTTTATGGTAATGGCGGCTAATGAGCAAGCGGTTTACCTGATGATCAGTGATCGCCGTACCGTCGCCCACGTACATCTGCAACACCAGAGATGCTGGTGGTGCGTTGCCGGCCTTTAAAGGTACGTGGTAGACGTGGCACCACTGAACCTATTATTATATTTACACTTTTCGAAAGCTTACGACTCGACTAAAAGAGTGCTTGCTACTCCTTCTAAAACAAGGACAGACTTCAAAAGGTAAAATACTTTTTTCATATTTTAATGGGATCATCATAAGGATCAGCAGGCTGTAGAGGCTATGGGCCTGCCACATAGCACGCGGAACTGACAACCGTTGTGGAAGAAAGGTAACCACGTATAGGCAAACGCAGTGTAGGACGACGACAAGATGGAGTGGCGACCTACGCAATGTTGCGGGAAGTCGATGGATGCCGGCAGCTCAGGACCGTGCTTTGTGGCAATCTTTGAAGGACCCCTATGTGGCCGTATTCAGTGTTAGACTTGTGACAGGCTGTAATTAATGGTGAACGAATGAACCCTGGAGTACATGCTAGAGCCAAGCAGTGGCTTCTGCTGTTACTCAAATAGGGCGGCTTGACCAAGATAATATCACGACCTAGCAGAATACCAGGCGTGAAGTAGAGGCATCTTGTGCTTCTGCATTTCATTCGGTGTGTGAGGTAACTGAAGGCCCACTCTCCCTCCCATATCTCAAATATCAATATATATATATAAGACCGGCAACGCACATCCAGCATCTCTATTTTTACAGATGTACGTAGGCAAAGGTAATAGTTTACCATCAGGTGAGTTGCTTGCACTTTTGGCCTTTCCCACAAAATAAATATCTGTTTACAGACATACAAAAAAAAGAACGTAGACGAATTGATAACCACCTCTTTTTGAAGTCGGTCGAAAATAATGAATGGTGCTAAGTTGTTTTACATGTCAATTGATAAACCAACACCGTTTGAAATAAAACTATACCGTACTCATATATTTTACGTGGATGAAATCGCGGACAAACCCTACACTATCGGTTAATGACTTTTAAGAAGAGGACACTATCCTTGCTCATTACCGCCACTGGAATAACAACCGGTTCGGTGGTTCGAGACTTAGACATTACAAGTACTCCAGACTGAATCATGACAAATCAGACAGAAAAGAAAACGAGTGGCCCGTTATTTTTAATGTATTAAGAAAGACAGGGTACGTATTAAGAAGTACATCATGTAAAACGCTGTGGATACGCATCGTTCCGGTCAATTTCCAATGCAGATAATATCACGTTTTGTGACATAATTGCATAAATTTTTCATTAAAAAATAATTATCTTTTACGCTAGGATAGAAAGCAGCCTTATCAATATTAAAGCAAACATAATTACCATGGAGCCAAACGGTAAACAGCATCTTCAATGTCTTGTCGGATTTCATCTGAAACAAAAATTATGGAGATAGAAGTAAGTTCATCAAAAAGACAGACAAGTGAGTGCGGTCCTGGGCTGCACTACTACAAAATCTTTCAAAGGCTAACAGTCTACGGGAAACAAACGGACAGCGAAACGTAACTTTGTATATTTTATGTTAACTGTATCGGGAGTATTATTTAATCCAATTTTTTTCTAATTATCACAGAAAATTATAATTAAATTAAGTTGTCTCTAGATTTTCATTAATCTGCACATTCCGTGCAAATGTGATAAGCCAAGGTAAGAACGGCGAAGTAACGCAAATTCGTCTATTCGTTTTTTTTTATACGGTCCGGAAGTAAAATTTAATTCTTAATGAAACGGAGACGGTAAAATTTTATTTATAAAGAGATTATATTTATTCTTTAGAATTTCTAGATTGTAGGTTCTAACACCAATCGATTAGCGATGAGCAACGAGCTTACCTGTAGGTTTGATGAGTGAGTCTATCTAAAAATAATACATAAATTAAAGGGTCTTGCCTTTGAATTGCATTCATATTTAAAAAGAAGCCCATCGACTTCAAGACGTTTAAGTAGTAACCTAAAAATAGAATAGATGATCCAACACGCATGCCAATCGTGGCAGTTATGCTATTTTCTATTAAAACGCGCGTTTCTTATAAAACGTATTACAATCAAACTAAATATATAATACAATAAAAAATATTTTTGAATGATTACCCAAAATTGATTTTGTACGAATCAATATACCTCCATAACCCATTCACGTGTCATAACTTGGAAACAATTGAAATTCTATTGTAATAAGTCATAATATCAGTAATGACGGTACTGACAAGAAATTACTAAAATCAGAGTTTAATTAGTTTTATTTCGTCGTATATTTTTTTCTACTTCTATTCAATAGGACTAGACTCAAATAAATTGTAAAAACTACGACATTAAATAAACAATGCGTGCGTTATTTATGGGGTTTTAGACAGCAATAAAAGATATAGGACGATATAAATTATATAATGTTTCTCATATTCTACTAATAATTAAAAACGATTATTTCAAACGATTATCTGAATTATTTATCAACTAGTATCGCTTTAATAAAGTAATGACAGATGTACAATACAATGGGTAACCTTCGGAACTCGATAATCTAAGTTTTATTAAATAGTTTCTTATAATAATGTTGTTGCATCTACGCGGCTGGTTTTTTTTTAAATTATAGGTACAACAAGGTAATAGAAAAAAATTTTTTTTATTACACTGTGTTCGAAATATTAGGTCGATGTAGCCATCCTAATAATTAAACATTAAGCAAACATTAGAATAGAAGACATCCAATTTACCGGTGGAAAGAGTAGGTGTAGTTCAGGCTCAGCATCGTTTTTAAACAATCGTTATTTTGCTTCAAGATATTTTTAACACCTATTCCTGTTCCCCAAAGTAACTACTAACGCCTATTCCTTAAATTTCTAACTCTGTCCGAAGACCGCGGGCTTAGTCGTAAGCCTACCAGGATGCCGATACACGACTTCCCGATTCGAATCGCAGCCGAAGTCATTATTTGTGCAAAAACACAAGCTATCGGTTTCGGCCCCGATCAATCCAATCTCCATCCAAACCCTTATGCATTACACCGATTACGGGATGTTATAGATGAATGAATGCCTCTGTATGTGTTGTGTTCGCAAACACTTGAACCACTATAATATCCCTTGTTGCGCAGTTGTCAATTTCCAATAGTATTCGGAAGTTGTGATCTTGATTGAAATCATCAGGAGGACATCATCATCTTTTAAAAATACTTATTTACATCCTGCAGTGGAGTACAGGTTGGTGACTGTAATGTTGATGATAATTAACAACCGCAACCAAAGCTGCCTAGACAGCTTTAAGTAACTACTTACATGTACTTTCGAGCCGGAATAAGTTGAAGTTCCTCAGCAAATAATCGTGCAATGTCAAAAACTGCAGGTTCAGTTTGGGCAGGGCGAGGCAGTTCTCTCCGCTGTATATCTCTGTTGGGACCACGTTCTCGTCCCATATCACTTCTTCCGTTGGATACAGAGGCATAGAGTTGAGTTCCTCCAGTTGTGATATCCGTCGCTCATGCCGGGATATCTATTAATGTATGGTACGTATTAATGTTACGAATGCAACTTTGAAACTAGGGAAGGAGATGCTTCGGTGTAATTGAAAGATACCGAATTTCAGGTGGAAAGTCGATTCACTGGCGAATAATCCTTGTTCATGAATGCATAAAACGATTTAAAATCAAAAACCTTCACCTGAGGCGACGGTCAGGTCAAATTATAGTGTTTTTATAAGAGTAAAAATTTTACTAAACTTAACTTTATACTGCCGGCGGATAAGAATAAATAATACATTGAAAAATAGCGTTACCAATAATTCTTTAAGGAAATCTTTATCTAGGCGGTGCCAAGGTGCTTCATCTTCTTTTCCTTCAAGCGGCACTAGATTCAAATAGGTGGAAATGGCGCGCAGGGCTTTGTCACTGTGGAAGAAGTGGTAAATTAAAAAAAAGTTAATTGAAAGTTTTGCAGATACAGAAAATAACGACACCTACCTTAGATTACCGAAATGTTTTTGGAGAGACTCTCTCGTATCGACACTAGCAACATTAGCCAATGCGAACAGGCGAAGATCGGGAAACTTCGAAAACGCTGCTTTCTGTGAATAAGGGTATATTTTTAACCGGAGAAATTGGTAGTTAGAATCAGGCGTAAATTATATTAAAATATAAGATTCTGCCACTCGTTCTTGTTGTGGGCTATCATAAAGGTGACTAAGGGCGATTTATGGCGTATGAGCAATTCAATATTCACAATATGAGTAAGATAGTTCATTAAGTATATAAGATAGTTCATTAAACATTAAAACCTTAATGTAATTTATGTAAATTAATAATTCATTATTAACTTAAGCGGCGTAAGAATCTGTCACTTCTTTCTTCCCGTGAGTGTAGTAAGAGGTGACACAGCGGAAAGCTTTGAAACTCTCATGGCAATCTTGCGGAGGTCACTGACTTGTGCCTAATGGAAACCAGAAACGTATTGTAACGAATATCCGATAACTTCTTGTCAACTTATATACCTTCGAATGACAATTCAAAAGAAATGTTTTAAAAAATTACCAGTCGATGGTATTGTACGTGGTAGAGCCCATCTCCATTGCGTTGTCACCATTGAGGACAAAGATTGAATGCCTCACAGCTTGTAATTATACTAGTTTTCTATACCGGTACACAACACTGTTAATTTGCGGCAGAAATAGGTAAGTGGGTTGTACCAACCCAGACAGCTGCTACTATATTATAAATATTAATCTCACCTACATATGGTGCTTCTCCGCCCTGATTACTGACGCTGACATACAAGGCTCTATCAAGCGGCTGAAATGATGTAAAGCAGCATCCCTAGTTTGAAGAGTGCCCGACGCGGTTTGTGTTACAAACGTTTCATGAAACGATTTTGATCATTCTGGAGCTTTCTTTACCAACCATAAGTCCACAGCTGAACATAGGCCTTCCCATCAATGCGCCAACAAAAGCTGACATAGCATGCATAGA
Organism: Bhutanitis thaidina; assembly: GCA_029286595.1. Classification (NCBI taxonomy): domain Eukaryota; kingdom Metazoa; phylum Arthropoda; class Insecta; order Lepidoptera; family Papilionidae; genus Bhutanitis; species Bhutanitis thaidina. The sequence continues at coordinate 4,424,107 of JAGSMS010000028.1, read as the reverse complement.
TTTGCCTAAAGTCACCACGCTGAGCAGACGAGTTGATGACGAAACCTTCAAACTAGAGTTGCTGCTCCCCATCACTGTGGGATTTGAGTACGCCATATTTGGATATATTTTCCGTCATCAAAGGCTTGTCTTTTAGATTTCAGGAGTGATAGACCTGTAGAGAAAAAGATGTTATATACTCTAAAGGGGAATCCCCCTAGAGTGTACACCAATAGGGCTGACAGAAAGAGTTAGGTCGTTGATAATGTGCTAAGCTCTGTCGACTTTGTTCAGTTAAGCTTTTAGTTAGTTATTGCTTTCGACGTTAACGTTGTACAATTTTCTTGACACAAATATCCGAGTATTTTATTTAGATAAATGTTTACTGTAGTAATAAATGGACAGAACAAGGTATTCACCTGTAACGATGTTATTCTTGAGTAATGCTGAAGAGTCATATCGCGATCTGTCATTGGGTCTCCGGTTTCATCGCTGATCTCAAAACGGGCGTAGAATTTCAGCATTTGCAAAAGCTGTAAAAAGTATGTAAAATGTAATTTACATTTTTTTCTGTAAGACATTCTTCGGTCGATACAAAAAGGTGGATGAAACGGAAACAGAAAGTAAATATAAGGCAAAGATTAAAATTTATATAAAAATTATTTTAATAATCGACAACTTCCGAATAATATAAGCGTTTGTCAACTGTTCAAGAGATATTGTATTGCCGCAAATGTACAGGTAAACACAGAAGTACTCACTCATGTTTACCTTCCCGTATCCGATGCAGCGCATGTGCGATAAGATCGGAGGAATGTAGACAGATGGAGGAGTAGAGGATGTAGATATTCGTACGCATTTTTGAACCAAATTTAATGACTAGCAAATGTAACGACGTTGTAAGCGAGGAGTTCGTAATTTGCATAACATTTTTTATTATATTTGAAAATAAATGCTCTCTTAGACTAAAATGGAATCGAATGTATTTAGAGGGTTTTTGTATTAGGTTAGGTTTAAATATGAATGAATGAATGAAAATTCTTTATTTGAAGTAATAAATTCAAATGTCGTTTGTCAATTGACACAACTTTTACAATAAACCACCGTTTCGTAATAAGTTTCCTCTGACGGAGAAGAAACAAGCGAAAGTATCCTCCGTTGGTCCCGTTTTTGTTTTTTTTTCATATTGTAGAAGCCAAATTATACAATCTAAGAGAAAAGAATAGGTTCACAAGAAGGTTGAGCATATTCTAAGATATAATAAAATAACAAACATGGATAGAAGATAAATCTCGTGCTGTATATACAGCATCTCTGCAACTCTGCATATGCAGAGCCGAGCTGACTAGCGCCAAAGCAGCGCCGGCGCTTCACAAGCATGACGCGAAAAAGAAAGAAAATTGTTTTTTACAAACTTTTTTTCACTTTCTTCGCAGATGCACACCCACCCTGTCAGGAACCCATCTGTCAAGTTTGTAGGGTTTTTAGTTCCTGAGATTTCGTTATTAGTTATTGAGTGGTATTTCGCTTTTATATAATATAGGCTTGTTCTGCCCTTACCGATTTGATTTCTTAATGCGTAATAACTCGACCACAAAGCCACCTATCGGGTCCAGATTTTGTGATTTTCTTTTTGTTACTAAACCAATATGAGTAATTTTGGATAAATATCGTTAATAACTTGTCTATCGCCACTTATAGTAATGAACTATCGCTTCGACAAAACAAAGCGACTATAACCTCAATCGGTCAAGTCTTCAGAAGTTACACGATCACTAACCAACAATTACATAATATATAAAGATTGATAGAGATAGATAGCGGCATAAAATAACTACTGAGGAAACTCATTACGAAACGGTATTACATTTAAAAAAAATACGTGTAACCAGTGAAATTTATGTTTGTTATGTTGATGAATAAATTATTTTATTTAATTTGACTGTCCATATTAATTTGTCAAGTGAACTAAAATTCATCTCTAATTATGTAAATACATTTGTAATTCAAACATGTCCCATACTCTATTACTAACGTTACAGTGTTGCTACTATTAATCATTCTTCCGGATTTTTAAGACAAATAATAACTTTAACGAAACATTTTCAATCACCTATATTCGATTATAAACTAAACTGCATGGTTTCGAATACTTAGACAAAAACTGAAGTATGAGGAAAAACCATTGGGTTTGTGATCATTATTATTAGAGAGATCCAAAGGTCTGCTGGACACTTGGCCACGTAAAGGAAAGACCAGACCGATTCAAGGCCCAATTGACGCTTGTGCGTCGAAGTACATCCACAAACCCAAAACACAGTATATACAGTACGACCGTTATAAATTAGTCGCCCAAAATATCGACTCCCAAACCTTTCACGCAAGTACTCAGGAGGACAGAGACAGGAAGCAGCAGGTTTGTGCCGAGCGGACCGTTAGGCGTCCGAGGTTAACGGGTAGAGATGTTCTATGACGTGTTTTAAAATCGAATTTAATGAAGATCGTAACAAAGGTTTGGACTATTTTTACATTATTCATGAATGTATTGTTATATTTTGAAATGATACTGTTTAGTATTTTAATAATGAATACCTTTAAATTTTATATCATAATAATCGATAGTTGTGAAATGTTATTTTGACATTACAGGGCCTGTCATATTGTAGTTAATATTCTAAGCCAAAATATTGAGAATTTAATTGCTATAAATGTGACTGGACTGGCCTTCGATAAACTATGGCCCTGCATATAGTGTCACGAGTCCTGATATGAGCTAGGAGTATATAGAAGAGAAAATAATCGAATTATTTTAAAGTCATGAGACATGAGCGGTTAATTGATCAGTTGATCAATTACGTGAAGATAAAAATAATCGATATCGATATCCGAGTGCACTGATAGTGAGAGCACATATCTAACTTTAACAGCCGCACTCGCAAACCGCACTCGCAAACCTCACTAAAAAAGTATTGCGCAGCGATGCGCATAAAATGCTTCCTTCACGAGTCATAACAATAGAGTTTCTCTTGTTGCAAAACGTCAAGAATTATTGAATATTTTTATTATTAGAATCTCAAATTGATTATATTTTTCTTTTGTTACTAAACCAATATGAGTAATTTTGGATAAATATCGTTAATAACTTGTCTATCGCCACTTATAGTAATGAACTATCGCTTCGACAAAACAAAGCGACTATAACCTCAATCGGTCAAGTCTTCAGAAGTTACACGATCACTAACATGCACCAACAATTACATAATATATAAAGATTGATAGAGATAGATAGCGGCATAAAATAACTACTGAGGAAACTCATTACGAAACGGTATTACATTTAAAAAAAATACGTGTAACCAGTGAAATTTATGTTTGTTATGTTGATGAATAAATTATTTTATTTAATTTGACTGTCCATATTAATTTGTCAAGTGAACTAAAATTCATCTCTAATTATGTAAATACATTTGTAATTCAAACATGTCTCATACTCTATTACTAACGTTACAGTGTTGCTACTATTAATCATTCTTCCGGATTTTTAAGACAAATAATAACTTTAACGAAACATTTTCAATCACCTATATTCGATTATAAACTAAACTGCATGGTTTCGAATACTTAGACAAAAACTGAAGTATGAGGAAAAACCATTGGGTTTGTGATCATTATTATTAGAGAGATCCAAAGGTCTGCTGGACACTTGGCCACGTAAAGGAAAGACCAGACCGATTCAAGGCCCAATTGACGCTTGTGCGTCGAAGTACATCCACAAACCCAAAACACAGTATATACAGTACGACCGTTATAAATTAGTCGCCCAAAATATCGACTCCCAAACCTTTCACGCAAGTACTCAGGAGGACAGAGACAGCAAGCAGCAGGTTTGTGCCGAGCGGACCGTTAGGCGTCCGAGGTTAACGGGTAGAGATGTTCTATGACGTGTTTTAAAATCGAATTTAATGAAGATCGTAACAAAGGTTTGGACTATTTTTACATTATTCATGAATGTATTGTTATATTTTGAAATGATACTGTTTAGTATTTTAATAATGAATACCTTTAAATTTTATATCATAATAATCGATAGTTGTGAAATGTTATTTTGACATTACAGGGCCTGTCATATTGTAGTTAATATTCTAAGCCAAAATATTGAGAATTTAATTGCTATAAATGTGACTGGACTGGCCTTCGATAAACTATGGCCCTGCATATAGTGTCACGAGTCCTGATATGAGCTAGAGTATATAGAAGAGAAAATAATCGAATTATTTTAAAAAGATTCTTGTAGTTCTACGTAAATAAAGTTGGTACGAATTAAATTTCATATTTCGTAGACTTCATTACTATTAGTAGATGCACAACATCCGACGAAGCTGTAAAGGCCAAAAACTTCACCGAATACATAAAAAAGCTGATATGTAACAGTTTTTCCTCACCTGAGGATTATATTCAGTTTGCACTTAACGTAGAATTCGACATAACCGGGTATGTGCATATACATTTCCCCAGGTGACAACAAAAAAACGCCCCATTCTTTTATAAATGGCTTTTGCACATTTGAACCGATAATTTCTTTACAGTTTTTGCGTTGGGAACACAACGTTAGGGGAAAATGCTTCTTCGATGAACGTAAGCCGCGTAGCAGTCATCTGTATCGACGAAAAAGAAGCAATCGTGGACAGCTCTGTCATGGCCTACTGCATGATAGTATCTGTAGTGTTCCTCACACTTACCGCCCTCATCTACATAATGCTGCCTGAAGTCAGGTAAGGTGATTAAAGCTAAGCAACTAAAAAACGTTGGTTCGTGTTTTTTTATCGTTATATAAGCAGGATGGTCTTGCTTAACGGGATAAAATCAAAATCAAACATTTGTTTATTAACAAGTAACTAATACTAAATCACCCTTTTTAACGTACGAAAGTTAGTGTTGATCGGCTGTCTTGGCTGACAATAAATTTGTAAGTGAACTTTGGTATTAGTTGATCAATGGAATTCTGATCAGGAGAGCCAGGCTTTATGAGTCACACAATATAATCCTCCATCCTGGAGGTACGAGTATATAAGCCAAAAAGGGACTTTAATTATGCAACATAAATAATCCCGTAGTAGCCACTCTTTACAAAATTACACGTGCGTAAAGCCTTTAAACGAATAACTTAATGAACTATATTTACTCTTTTCAGGGATCTACAGGGAAAGAGCATAATAAACTTTTGTATCTCTTTGGCATTGGCGCTCACATGTTTGGTTATCATGAACCCCATCCGAATATGAGGATATGAATCTGTGCGCGACTCGAGGTACATACATTATCCTAACAAGTAACCAGTATATTGAGATGCCATGATGCCAACTAATTAAGTGGTTTTCAGGATTTCTGACTTACTTTTTTATTGTAAGTTTTTTCTGGACTAATGCAATATCGATTCAGATACTTCGGAGTATGAGGTTATTATTTCTATAATATAACTTAGTTTATTGCATTAGTAAAAAATCGCGCTATAATATATTCGTCAAACCATTCCAGGCGGCCTTCCATGGTAGACTACGGCTGGAGAGAATTTGGATGGTACGCCTTGTATGCGTGGGGAACTAGTGCTCTGATCACTGTTGCCATGGCTACAGTTAACTATCATCCCGGAAATCATCAGAAACCTGGGATCGGGTTGAACCATTGCTGGTTTTTCAGTAAGTGAAACATAGCACGAGAAAAGATAAAATATTTGTGTTGCATGGACACCATGTGTTAGAGGTGGTTGAAAACCGAATATTCGACCTGTTTCGGTGGAATAGTCGAATATTCAATTTGGGTCTTGTTTTAAGGCATTTTTACCACTAGTTATATCGGTATATATAATAGTATACCAACTACTTAATCCGAAAACTGTCTGGTTACAGCTCCTACCTCCCAATGAGAGAAAAAATATTTAATTTAGAATCTCATGGCAATCAAAGCAATCAAAAATTAAGACGAGTCACGCACTCTACTTTCTTCCTGTGGGGGCGAAAAGTGGATTCCAGAAACACGTATGGCTACGCTGAGCCGTGTTAACAAAAACCCATAGTCCCTGCCTGCCCTTATAGGTGACAGTATAATATATGTATGCATATATTACATATATGTAAATTATATATTTCAATACAGTAGTGTTTATACAGATTTTTTTTTTACGAATCTTGGAAGACAGCATTTGTGCATCCAATACCCAAAAAAGGCGACCGCTCTGATCCGTCCAACTACAGGCCTATTCCCATCACCCCCTTGTCATCTAAAATAATGGAGTCACTCATCAACACCCAGCTCCTGAGGTACCTGGAGGAACACCAGCTGACCGACAGTACGGTTTCCGTCGCGGACGATCAGCTGATCACCAGCTAGTTCTAGTTTACCTGACTCACTGATGGGCAGAAGCTGTTGAGTCGAAGGGGGAGGCTTTGGCGGTTAGTCTGGACGTAGCGAAAGCATTTGATAGGGTTTGGCATAAAGCGCTTCTTTCAAAGCTTTCATCTTACGGGGTTCCTGAGAGATTGTGCAACTGGGTCACCAGCTTCCTCACGGATCGGAGCATCAAGGTTGTTGTAGACGGTGCATGCTCGGACCCCAAACCCGTGAATGCTGGTGTTCCACAAGGCTGTGTGCTATCTCCCACTTGTTCCTTCTGCATATCAACGACATGCTACAAATCAGTAGCATTCATTGCTATGCAGACGACAGCACGGGTGATGCCCTATATACAGGCCGTGCGAATATTTCTCGGGAACACGTCGACGAGTGCCGGAACAACTAGGTTCGAAGTCGAGACCTTGTTATTCAAAGTCTCGATTGGGGTCGACGTAATTTGGTCCTATTCAACCCCAAAGACACAGGTTTGCGCGTTCACCGCTAAAAAGAATCCCTTTGTCGTTTCTCCTCTTTTGAGAACATTCCCTTATTGCCTCAGCCAGTATCAGAACCTGGCGTTGACATATCGAGCGACGTTCAGTTCCGTGGTCACTTGAGGAAAGGCCAAATTGGCCTCCAAAAGCTTGGTGTGCTCAGAGCGGACAGTATTTCATGCCGGTCCACCGTTTGCAACTTTATAAGGCGCAAGTTCGGCCCCACATGGAATACTGTTCTCATCTCTGGGCAGGCACCCCAGTACCAACTCCTTCCATTTGACCGCATCCAACGTCGAGCGGCTCGAATTGTCGGCGACCAAGCTCTCTGATCGGCTTGATCCTTTGGCCTTGCGAAGAGATGTTGCTTCTTTGCATTTTTACAAAATTTTCCACGGGAATGTTCTGAGGAACTGTTCGATTGATCCCAGCTATAAAAAAAAAAAAAAAAAAAAAAAAAAAAAAAAAAAAAAAAAAAAAAAAAAAAAAAAAAAAAAAAAAAAAAAAAAAAAAAAAAAAAAAAAAAAAAAAAAAAAAAAAAAAAAAAAAAAAAAAAAAAAAAAAAAAAAAAAAAAAAAAAAAAAAAAAAAAAAAAAAAAAAAAAAAAAAAAAAAAAAAAAAAAAAAAAAAAAAAAAAAAAAAAAAAAAAAAAAAAAAAAAAAAAAAAAAAAAAAAAAAAAAAAAAAAAAAAAAAAAAAAAAAAAAAAAAAAAAAAAAAAAAAAAAAAAAAAAAAAAAAAAAAAAAAAAAAAAAAAAAAAAAAAAAAAAAAAAAAAAAAAAAAAAAAAAAAAAAAAAAAAAAAAAAAAAAAAAAAAAAAAAAAAAAAAAAAAAAAAAAAAAAAAAAAAAAAAAAAAAAAAAAAAAAAAAAAAAAAAAAAAAAAAAAAAAAAAAAAAAAAAAAAAAAAAAAAAAAAAAAAAAAAAAAAAAAAAAAAAAAAAAAAAAAAAAAAAAAAAAAAAAAAAAAAAAAAAAAAAAAAAAAAAAAAAAAAAAAAAAAAAAAAAAAAAAAAAAAAAAAAAAAAAAAAAAAAAAAAAAAAAAAAAAAAAAAAAAAAAAAAAAAAAAAAAAAAAAAAAAAAAAAAAAAAAAAAAAAAAAAAAAAAAAAAAAAAAAAAAAAAAAAAAAAAAAAAAAAAAAAAAAAAAAAAAAAAAAAAAAAAAAAAAAAAAAAAAAAAAAAAAAAAAAAAAAAAAAAAAAAAAAAAAAAAAAAAAAAAAAAAAAAAAAAAAAAAAAAAAAAAAAAAAAAAAAAAAAAAAAAAAAAAAAAAAAAAAAAAAAAAAAAAAAAAAAAAAAAAAAAAAAAAAAAAAAAAAAAAAAAAAAAAAAAAAAAAAAAAAAAAAAAAAAAAAAAAAAAAAAAAAAAAAAAAAAAAAAAAAAAAAAAAAAAAAAAAAAAAAAAAAAAAAAAAAAAAAAAAAAAAAAAAAAAAAAAAAAAAAAAAAAAAAAAAAAAAAAAAAAAAAAAAAAAAAAAAAAAAAAAAAAAAAAAAAAAAAAAAAAAAAAAAAAAAAAAAAAAAAAAAAAAAAAAAAAAAAAAAAAAAAAAAAAAAAAAAAAAAAAAAAAAAAAAAAAAAAAAAAAAAAAAAAAAAAAAAAAAAAAAAAAAAAAAAAAAAAAAAAAAAAAAAAAAAAAAAAAAAAAAAAAAAAAAAAAAAAAAAAAAAAAAAAAAAAAAAAAAAAAAAAAAAAAAAAAAAAAAAAAAAAAAAAAAAAAAAAAAAAAAAAAAAAAAAAAAAAAAAAAAAAAAAAAAAGAGTTTCTCTTGTTGCAAAACGTCAAGAATTATTGAATATTTTTATTATTAGAATCTCAAATTGATTATATTTTTCTTCTTTTGTTACATATTCACTAACTCACTATAGGGAATGTTTTGATATGCTGACAACACTGAAATTTACGCGCCCTAGTGACGGAAAGAGTTCCTAGTTTTAATCGAAGCTATGGAGCATACGCGCGTTTACACATTACTCGGCAATATTGTTTGATTCTTCAGTAAAGCTTAAATTATCAAAAATGTCCAGTGTAGAATATTTGAAAATGAATAATTTCACGCGATATATCAGTTTGTTTGTGATAATTCTGAGTTTAGTGAATGCAGTGCCACAAGATACTTTCTGCTGTTCTGCAGGCCAATTTTTAAATAATGCCAAAAACAATAGTGAATTGTGTTGGGATCCTATATCGAACACGAACAGCTCAATTGAAGTGACTTGTATTCAATATTTTAAAGTAACTGAAGATATGTATAACTTTACTGTGAACGATGCGGGTTATTTAGAAATCCTCATACCTAACAATCAAGCAGAATTCGAGCCAAAAACGTAACTTCTTAATCTTAATTTTCATTCAAAATTCTTCAATTCTGTTAATCTTAATCATGTTCCGTTATAACAAAGCTGTAAAGTGCGTTAAGTCTGTACAATGATTTTTTTTTATTTTATATTACATTATATATTAGGAATGGAGATGAAGCCACGATAGCCCAGTAGTTAGAGAAACTGCCTCCGAATCAGAAAACTGGAGTTCGATTCCCAATGCGACTTTTAGGAGAACAATATATTTTTCGAAACTTTTGTACGATTTGTATTGTAGGCCTGGAGACTAAGACGGTGACAGGCTCACTAGTCACGATGTCCGATATTAACACTGGTAAAAAATGGGTTGAAAGGATTAAAATGGCTAGACTTCTGACCACCCTGTATTACTCAATACGGTCTAGAGAGCTATTTTTAAAAAGATTCTTGTAGTTCTACGTAAATAAAGTTGGTACGAATTAAATTTCATATTTCGTAGACTTCATTACTATTAGTAGATGCACAACATCCGACGAAGCTGTAAAGGCCAAAAACTTCACCGAATACATAAAAAAGCTGATATGTAACAGCTTTTCCCTCACCCGAGGGATTATATTCAGTTTGCACTTAACGTAGAATTCGACATAACCGGGTATGTGCATATACATTTCCCCAGGTGACAACAAAAAACGCCCCATTCTTTTATAAATGGCTTTTGCACATTTGAACCGATAATTTCTTTACAGTTTTTGCGTTGGGAACACAACGTTAGGGGAAAATGCTTCTTCGATGAACGTAAGCCGCGCAGCAGTCATCTGTATCGACGAAAAAGAAGCAATCGTGGACAGCTCTGTCATGGCCTACTGCATGATAGTATCTGTAGTGTTCCTCACACTTACCGCCCTCATCTACATAATGCTGCCTGAAGTCAGGTAAGGTGATTAAAGCTAAGCAACTAAAAAACGTTGGTTCGTGTTTTTTTATCGTTATATAAGCAGGATGGTCTTGCTTAACGGGATAAAATCAAAATCAAACATTTGTTTATTAACAAGTAACTAATACTAAATCACCCTTTTTAACGTACGAAAGTTAGTGTTGATCGGCTGTCTTGGCTGACAATAAATTTGTAAGTGAACTTTGGTATTAGTTGATCAATGGAATTCTGATCAGGAGAGCCAGGCTTTATGAGTCACACAATATAATCCTCCATCCTGGAGGTACGAGTATATAAGCCAAAAAGGGACTTTAATTATGCAACATAAATAATCCCGTAGTAGCCACTCTTTACAAAATTACACGTGCGTAAAGCCTTTAAACGAATAACTTAATGAACTATATTTACTCTTTTCAGGGATCTACAGGGAAAGAGCATAATAAACTTTTGTATCTCTTTGGCATTGGCGCTCACATGTTTGGCCATCATGAACCTCATATCCGAATATGAGGATATGAATCTGTGCGCGACTCGAGGTACATACATTATCCTAACAAGTAACCAGTATATTGAGATGCCATGATGCCAACTAATTAAGTGGTTTCCTTTCAGGATTTCTGACTTACTTCTTTTTTATTGTAAGTTTTTTCTGGACTAATGCAATATCGATTCAGATACTTCGGAGTATGAGGTTATTATTTCTATAATATAACTTAGTTTATTGCATTAGTAAAAAATCGCGCTATAATATATTCGTCAAACCATTCCAGGCGGCCTTCCATGGTAGACTACGGCTGGAGAGAATTTGGATGGTACGCCTTGTATGCGTGGGGAACTAGTGCTCTGATCACTGTTGCCATGGCTACAGTTAACTATCATCCCGGAAATCATCAGAAACCTGGGATCGGGTTGAACCATTGCTGGTTTTTCAGTAAGTGAAAACATAGCACGAGAAAAGATAAAATATTTGTGTTGCATGGACACCATGTGTTAGGAGTGTGGCCGAAAACCGAATATTCGACCTGTTTCCCGGTGGAATAGTCGAATATTCAATTTGGGTCTTGTTTTAAGGCATTTTTTACCACTAGTTATATCGGTATATATAATAGTATACTAACTACTTAATCCGAAAACTGTCTGGTTACAGCTCCTACCTCCCAATGAGAGAAAAAATATTTAATTTAGAATCTCATGGCAATCAAAGCAATCAAAAATTAAGACGAGTCACGCACTCTACTTTCTTCCTGTGGGGGCGAAAAGTGGATTCCAGAAACACGTATGGCTACGCTGAGCCGTGTTAACAAAAACCCATAGTCCCTGCCTGCCCTTATAGGTGACAGTATAACATATGTATGCATATATTACATATATGTAAATTATATATTTCAATACAGTAGTGTTTATACAGATTTTTTTTTTACTTTATGTCAATTTGCCTTAAAAATTTTTTGCGCTAATAGTGCATTTGGCCTTAAAGATTAGAGAATATAATCCTTTAAAAATGAATTTTTCAGACAAGAGACAACAATGGTATTACATGTACAGTATTATGACCATACTCATTACTGCCAATATTTGCATATTCATTTACACATCGGTTCTTCTATGGCGTCATAGTTTTGCATCGAGCCAAATAAAGGCGCTAAAATACAAGTAAGCACACACTCTATTTTTTGAGTATTCACTTAAGACAGACCGAACTTTAAAAATAGGCGAAACTTTGGTTTACATCATACGTATATTATGGTGTACGCCAAAGTTTGGATTATATCATATGAAAACACTCATACGCATGAATTGTTTGTCATTGGCATATAAAATAAGTAAAAGATCTCGTTACTTTTTCTTGTCCAATTGTGTCTATATACTAGCGGGCGACAGAGTTAAAAATTGAACATTAAACAGAACCGATTAATTTCAACAAAGCGCTGTCCATAGCCAGCGCGCTGGGAACGCGGGTTGGTGAGCGCAATGCTGGCACTCGCTACCCATCACTAGACTGTAGGACTTGGGTTGGGCAACGAGCACCTGGCCGCGCCGCAGGAGCCGGTCGCCCCGAAGTCATTGAATTCTATAATTATTTTATGAAAAATATGCAACACCTCACAAATTCCTCCCGCGCACGCGGATGACATCTTCGAACTCAGTGCGATGTGGGCGATTCTGATGACGTCATCCGCATTCTGCTTAAAACCATTCGCGTTAGGGTTGCCAGATTTGAAAACCGAAATATAGTCCAGACATTTCCACTATATTTCGGTTTTGAGGTAATTGTCTGAAGAAATAAACATTAAAATTATACTTTTTATCACCAGCGAGATCATGCTGGCTACGACGCCTAGTTAATCAAGTGCTTGAACTTTTATATTTAGGAGTATATTTCACGTCAATTATGTAATACTAGCTGTGCCCGCATCGTTCGGTTTCAAGGATACTGGATAGATTGTAACAACTTTCGCGATATGTTGTTTGAACTAAATCAACAGAAAAATATAATAAGTCTCATTTGCAACTAGGGTTACGAAGTCATACTATATTATAACGTATCCTACTTAATTTTTGGTAAGAATAATTTATACTTTAGCTTATACATAAAGTATGGGAAATACTTAATTTTTAGCCTATATTGTTATGCACGAAACGATACATACAGTTTAGATTGTAATCCTAACTACTTTACTGAGACAGCAATGTCACTGAATTCTTCTCATGCTGTGGCCGAGTCATTATTAAAGGGACATGTAAGCGCTTGTAGCCAAATTTTTAAATTTAAGACAGTTGATTCAAAAAATATCATTGTAATCTATGGGGGAGTGTTCGTTAAAGTAACTGCTTTATTATTTAGCCATTATTTTTAATACAAGTGTTTTCTGGTTTAATAATTATCTAATTTAAACTAATATAATAAAACATTGTAAAGCCATACCTATTATTAAATCTGTTAGTAAGACAAATTTGTGTACTACAATAACTAAGTAAACGTTTTTTTAAAAATATTTAATGAACAATTTTTAACGCATTGCAATTCAAATAAACTATATCAATTTGGTTTTACATGGGGTCGCTCTACAACCAATGTTGGTGTAGAACTGATAAAGAATATATTTGGGGCCTGAGAATGTTCACAGGATGCTTTGGGTGTCTGTGATTTCTCCAAGGCCTTCTTATCAGGCATAAGAAGAACAGAGATTAAGCTATTATCTCTTATTTAAGTAATAGAATTAAAAAAATGTTATTAACGGTTCGAGTTCTTCCGGGTCGAACATAACAATGGGCGTCCCGCAGGGCTTGCTTCTCGGCCTATTCCTATTTCTTACTTACATCAATGACTTGCCTTTCTTTATAGGAGATAAACATGATATAGTATTTTTTTCTGATGATACTTCTTTACTATTAACATTTTAAATTAAACTAGTACTTGTAAGTTAGTTATATATAGTTCATTGGTTTAGCGTTAATGATTTGCTTCAAACGGAAATAACATTAAAGGCATATAACTTACTACACCTAATGTTAAACATTCAAAGTACTTATAAATGGGGAAGAGATAAGCCTTGTTTTTCTTGGGATAACTCTAAATGCATAGCTACAATGGGCAAGCAGACTAACCAGCATATGCTGTAAGAGAAATAAGATTGCAACAGTTAGGATAGTTTATTTTAGTCATTTCTATACAATAATGTCCTATGGTATTTTGATGTGGGGGGACATGTGGATAATATCGAAATTGTATTAGGTTTACAAAAAAGGGCAATAAGAGCCATTTATAATCTTAATTCTAGAACATCTCGTAGAGATGAATTTAAAGAAATAAAAATTATAACTTTAGCATCTCAGTACATATACGATATTTAAGACATATTCCTAAAAAGATAAATATATTTAATAAGGTTAGTGATATTCATAATTTTATTTACATTATGTATATCACTAATAAGTAGGACAGTGTACCACGTACACTTTTTACCAAACGCACCGGGAACCAAAGTCGCGTAAATAGAGTATATAAAGTATAGGGGCTGCGGATATATTAGCCAACCTCCACTGTTAACTGAATAAAGACACCAGACACCACCAGTACTTCCATAGCAATATCCTCGTTTCTTCTTGTTTCTTATAAATAATTTCTTCTTCGCTTTATTATCTCTGCTTTACCCTAATGGTTGACTGGCAGAGAATGCCTCTAGGCATTAAGTCCGCCATGTGTACTACTTTGTGCATGAAGCCTAAATAAATAAAATATTAAAGTATGCGGCTCTGCGACGAGGTAACCTGTACTTGGGATGGATTCTTCGTCATCCGTCGGTCGCTAGAGTCATCAGTAGTCCGTTTATCAGTAGGGCGTAGAGTGCATCACGTGCGAGAGATTGAATTTTGGAGAAAAATATGTTATATTCTTATATATACACTTTATTTCTTTACGTGCACCGAAAAATAATTGTTAAAAAGACTTTAAAGGGATAAAGTTTAACTTTTACCCTTTACTAACAAATATGTAATCAAGGTAAACCAGTGTCTTGTTATGTTAGAACTGCCTATATTCGTAAAATTAACGAAATAGACAAAACTCTGGTTAACAACTACCATTGTAAAAATACTTTTATTAGCAAAGGCGGTATCCGTTTAATCTTTGATTAATAAAAACCTGTTTCAGATTTTTAATGACCGTCAGGCTGTTTGTCGTAATGGGAGTTCCATGGATTTTCGAAATGTTTAGTTCCACACTGGAGGCAAGCATTATATGGTATATACTCAATATAACTTTAAAAGAGGATTTTTAAGCTAAGTAAAAAAATTACATAAATTTTGCGTAGTTAATTAAATTTGATGGAAACCAAATTTTATTGGAAACGATATCAATGTTAAGTAACCTTGCTTGTTTGTTGAGAATGCTTACTTTCAATTATATTACACAAACAAATAGAGTAACAACGCTCTATATATGTACATGTAATTAACCCTAAAGATACTTATATTTAATTTCCATCCTCACATTGTCTATTTATATTTCAGGGTGGTACTTGACTTCGTGAACCTTCTGCAAGGGCCGTTGATATTCTTACTTCTAGTGGTGTTCCGACGTCGAGTTATCAAAGCGATGCATAAGAAAGGCATGCTGGACTGCATATCCGATCGCGTCGAAAGGTATCTCGCTGTTGGCAACGACGATGAAGACAATGTCATTCAGCATACAATGGAAGTGCCGATGAATGACAGAGCAACTACCTTAAAATGATAGTGGCCAGATTCAGGCAAAACACATGCAACGACCATGGACATTTACAAAGCGAACATCTTGTGAAATAACTGCGTACCATTTCTAACTGTTAGACTATATCATATTTGTAGACCATTGAGTTATATATAAACAAAATAGACTTAAAACAGATTACAATCTAGTCTAGCTACAAAATAGTTATAAACCAATTAAACGGTATCATCTTTTGATGTTAAACTTTTTGCTCGCCAATATACAACTTTTCTAAACATTGTTAAATAAGAAAAGTCATCTATTTTGTTATGCATATCGGTATTACATTTATCTAACTTATACTTTTTAATAAAACAATTTTAATTTTAATTTTAATTTTATATCAGTGATTTTTGTGAACCTAGTAATAAAATTTTTAGAAAACCTAGAAAGGTGCGAAAATTATCCTTATTGTATTGTCAATTAGTAAACAAGTAGCCTAAATTACATTAAAAACGAAAAAAGATACTGAAACGATTACTAATATTTATTCCCGGAAAGGTTTCCAATCACATCATACCATCTGTTGTTTGTAAAAAAATTACAGAATTTTTTGAAGTTCGTAGGAGAATTCCTAATTTCTCTCGATGATCTCATTTATTTTATGGCGTACCTTGTTTCTATAAACAAACTTTATGGATCCGTTACCACAGTCAAGCCACAAAACCTTAAATATTGAATTAAAACGAAGTACATATACTGTACATCACACTGCTTTTTTTAGTTCTAAATTTTAATAATTACAATGAAAGATATTCTCGGTTTTAAATTTAATACTGTTGATTTTACTATTCGGAACTTAACCATCGAGCAATAATCTACACAAAAATTAAGTGATTCTGTTTTTTAAAAATCCATTTTTATCCACTTTACTAGTTTCCAACACGACAGAGTTATACCTACTCAAATCGGACATTTATCGAAGATGACACTTTATCTTATAGTTATGTGCCCTGTAATACAATAGATTTAAATGTAATTACCTCTTAAATATAAATCTCTCGAAAAGGTTGACTACGACAAAGGAATTCAAAATTAAATCGATAATATGCTAATTCGTACTAACAAAGAACACATAGACGAGGTCTACGCACAGATACAGCCTCGCAGCCGTCATAGATACTGGAAGTGGGCCATATGAATATAGGTAGGCCGAACTGGTGAAGCATGAAATAGTATGCTCATTGTAAGGTTAGTAATAAAACTGGAGCCCCAAGCACCGTAGTTACTTTTACGCTTGAACCGTGCGTTCGGAAGTAAATGTCACGCTGAATTTCGATTTTAGATCGACGCATTGTGCCAAGCGGTAGCTTAGTGATCAGGGCGCTCACTTTAGTTTCATAGAGCGCGAGTGACCGGGGTTCGATCTCAGTGCCAGCAACACTAAAATTGTTAATAGCAAGTTTAAGTGCGGTATTTACCACGTGCTCAGCGGAGGAGGAAAACATATGTGAAGCCCGCCAACCCGCACTGGAGCAGCTTGGCGGGCCTTTCCCGGCTCCTAAGCCCTCTCTGATACTCGTATATTGAGAAGGAGGCCTTTGCCCAGCAGTGGGCACTTACAGGCTGCTACTTCATTGTGCCAAAAACATTGCCTAAGCAATTTCGAACGCGTAAATATGGCCTGCCAACAGCCAATCCATTCACTTGTGTGATTTTAATATTTATTACCAATAGACTAAATCGGTTTGCAATGCTACACGCCGATTGATTTGTGACGGATCCAAATAATTTTGTTGATGATAAACAGAAATACCTTATTTAAAAAATATTATAGGTAATACAATGTAGTAGTTCTAATCAGAAAAACAAATCTCGGCCATTGTGGCTAACCAAATTAGTTCATTTATTCTCATCTGACAACCCCAAAATATGTATAAATTTTTATGCGCTTCTTAGAAGCCATAAACGCCTATAAGCTGTCTCTGTGGGGTGTACTATGTATATGAGATCTGGTTTTTACTGATCTGCTGTGTGATTGTAGTGTAATATACTAATAAGTTGTTTCTAATCAAAAAACACTTAAAAATTACCTTAAGCTCTTAAGGAGTACCTACATACATTTTCATTGAAGTTTTTTTAGGGTTTCGAATATAATTTATAAAGAACAAAAATGAATTGTATTGATATTGTATTAAAAAGTCCTTAGTATCAAAACAAATCAGTGAAAATTTTGATTTCATTGTATATATTTCAGTAGATACCAAACACCTTGTCTCATCCTGTTCATAGATTCGACTAAGAAAATGACTGACACTAGTTGGCGTGATAACCACCATAAACTGAAATATACACACGTAAAACATTCACTACACTAGAGTTACAAACATAACCTAAGGGCAATGGACTTTGGATGACTATGCCCCAACTCGAAAAACTGTTTGAAAAAGCGCCGGAGTCAATGTCAATCTTTTTATGGACTAAGATAACTTTCACGACGGTCCCGTTCTTGATGAAGCTTGCGGGTATGCAATACTTACTTCATGTAAACTTGGTGACTGTGCCGACTACGTCCCGAAGTGAACTAGTGACAGGTCGTAATTATATATAATTATTAGTATGATCGAGAGACTTAAAAATCGTAAATAAGTTGTGGAACCTTGTTTAAATGCTTTTGTTCCGTTATATGCGCGTCGAGCACGGCTTGTATAACTTTGACGCACGTATAAAATACGTTTAAAAATTAATCAGATAGATTCAGTACTCCGAGTAGTAATCGTTTAATCAAAACACTTTCCGTATCTTCTAAGTGCATTATCAGATGTTCTCAAAATTTACATTGGATTACCACAGAACATAATACCCTGGATCACACTGTAAGTATATATGAAAAAATAATAATCAAAATTCGACGAATCGAAGTTGGTGGACACTCTTATGTTGGTACGGAAAATCAAAAATTCATAGTCTGAAAGTTGGATTATCGGATATCATACTACATGAGAAACTATCAAGCATTTTTTAAATAAAGGTCCGCATAACATGACAAGAAAAGGTGTATGTTTATGTTAATTTTACGAGATGAACCGGAATCTGCTCGTCTCATATTTTAGTAGCAGCACAGGGTAAAAATGATGTAACAAAATAATACAAACACAAATGTATTATTATAATATTATACCTACTAACAAATAAAAGATATCCCTCTTTTGTCTCTCCCATGGCTTTAGCTTTTGAATGTATTATGTTGACACATCATTTGTACTATTGCTGATAGCACAACACAAGAATTGTTATTAGTGTTATTATCTTAAAAACTTCTCTTAAAATCTTATTATATTAAATTCTGAAGAGGTTCTAAACTTTAAGCTAACAGTTAAACGAGACATATTTTAGATTTGTTATTTAATGTTCCTAATTATATCAATGTTTGTATGTTTGTCACTCACCACGCCCAAACTGTTTAAAATTTAAATGAATTTTGGTAGGGAGGTGGGTAATGTCATGAAATAAGACAAAAGATGTTTCTAGAGTTTCCTTGTGATAAAATATAATGTGACTGGTTTGAGGCCATGGGGAGTAGCCAGGTTTTAATATAATGTATCTTTCAATGTTTAGTGAATCTTCGCAACAAATAACACAATAAATATAGGTAGCACTCAGACATTTACTCTATTGAAATCAGGATGTTTTTAATTTCTATAACCTCGCAAATCATCCTTGGCAGGAATCGGTGTCCTTTTGCTAGAATATGTGGTCTGTCAAATCTAATATAATTTTGATTAGATTCTAATTTCAATGGAGATGATAGCTGGGTAATTTAAAGTAAAAAAAGTAGCAGCCAGTAAGTGCCTACAGCTGGGATAAGGCCTCATTTTCAAATATCTGAGAGAGGGATAATATTAAATCCAAGACTGCACAACCTCTAGATAACGTGAGCTCATTCTGCGTAGATCGGACCAACAATTCATAATTATAAAGCTGATATCAAGCCGGGTTAACTATGACATCAAGACGTCAAACACCTCAGTCCCACCTTGACCTCAGGTGACAATATATATATAAAATCCGTAAACAATAATAATTAAATAAAAATCATAAACTGTTATAATCCCACTCCAGGGCAAATGCTTCTTTCAAGTTTTTGTGCTGGAAAGTGTTCGCGACGCTGCTGCAGAACTTGTTGGCGGAATAATGAGTCTGTGCATCAACAACAAAAATATGGATGACGCATTCGAGAACAATCACAATGTTTTTAAACCCAAAATTTTGTGACGTAACTGCTGCGCAAGGAAATCTTTTTACGGTCCATACTTTTAGGTCTTTCTAGGCATAAGACAAATGTAAAATTTAATTAAGTAAAAACTGTTAATGTCCCACAGCGTGGCAAATATTTCCTTTTATTTTTTGAGGATTAGCCATAATCATTACGTTAGGCGGAATAGGTGATCACTGATCACACAATACTAGGCAGTTTACACTATGGACTACCTACGAATACTTCTACTAGCGAACCATAGACCTATCACCCCTAATGCCCTAATGCCGACATTTTTGCGATAGGTACTACGGCACCTACGGGATGAGATGGGTACAGTGATTATGAAAATACTTTGTGGCGCACGTAACCAAACACTCATCCGTAAGTTCCGAACGATTTATCAATGCCTGAGATAAAACTGAACGGAAAATATCTTATAATGGTTATTGAACGAAACATTACATGTCAGGAGCGTCGAAGTCAAATGTTATAGAATTGCTTATCTGCTCTGTGTTGCCGCAAACATACATTTTACAGCATGTTTTCTCAGTGATCCATGTATATTACAACTATATGCTGTATTTAAATATTAGCTAACTATCAGACTTTGCTATTAAAATTGTATAAGTTGTACTTAAAGCTGTAAAATATGTAGGTAATAACATTCATATAAGTTTAATTTATATACTTAATACTTAACTCAAAAACTTAACTTTTCTCAAAAAAGTTGGTACCCTAACTAACACTTTATCATTTAAGTTATGTTATTCTTGACAAAATTAGGTAGTGACATCTTATAATGTTGAACGGAGGTGTAACAGTTTGTCAATGAACTTCACTTATAATAGATACTATGAATTTATCAGTACAGATTACATCATTTAAGCAATGGATAATAAAAAGGACAGCCCGAGCTGAGCTCTACACACAGTAGATCGAACTAGACTTTACTGATTCGGAGGCAGATCGTCTAACCACTCGGCTTTTTTGGCTATTTCTACAGATAATAACGAATAAATGGTAAGTATTCAAATAAGAAAGTTAGAGATGCAAGAAGAAAAAAACCAGCATCTTCTCCGTTTGCTAAAATCACTTGCTAGTGGTTGACGAAACAATAGTGGAGAAAAATATGCCGAAACCAAATCCCAGACAGATGGTGATGATATTATAAGAGCTGAGGCGCCAGTAGTTGATTTAGAATGGTGTTATAGAAAATTATGTCTTAAGATAATAGCTTTATTACAATAGTCTTTATTTTTATTCATTAAATAGTATAAAATACAGGCGCAATCAGCTTTTGTGTGTATTTGTTTATATCTTCTAAACATCTCAGACGATTTTAAAGTCTATACTATCAGTAAGTAAAATCAAATGTTTAAAAAAAATATTATATTATGACATTTCATGAATACATTGTAATAAATAATAAATTTATACGTTACAGATCAGACCGTGCGAAGCTGACGCGGTCAATTACATTTGCACTGCCACCTTTTGTCAAACTGTGGAACCCTTCTTATGAACTTATGTGTAATTACTAATCATTTTTAGTAATTATTTATGTAGGTAGGCTTCAAGTGTAAATAATCGTTTTGTATCTGCATTATACATAGTTTTCAATGTATATAATGAATGTATTTAAAGAACACTTTAAACAGGTTTCAAGAAACATTTATCGACCTCAATAAAGATGTCGCTATAATTAGTCAAGTCACTTTCATTGCGGCACCTAGATGGCGTTTAGTCAAAATGAGAGAAAATAGTGTATGCATAGTTATTACGTGCACTAAAACGTATTCAGTTTGGAAAATATCAAATTATTTTTAACGTATAACTAAATATTATTGGAGATTAGAAACTAAATAGTATTTTAAATACACAGTTGAAAATAATGAACCTGTTTTTTTTATCAACGTTTTAAAATAATTTTATTTATTGGATTGGAATGAAAACAAGCTAATAGTCCACCTGATGGTAAGTGGCTGATGCAGCCCAATGACACCTGCTATCCCCTGAGAACTAGGATGGAACAATGTCGTGAATCACCATGACATTATCCAGTAACTATCAAATACGTTATTTGCAAATATACCCTGTGCCCAAACAAGGCATGTTCTTTGCAAGTTGAGGAGTTCCTGTTGGATGTAAAATCCGTATTTATTTCTATAAAATATTACTCACTAGCTCATCACCATGAAATCTCTTAATTTAAAATACCTAGAGAGCTGTTATTTAGTACATGTTTATTTCGTCCACCCTAATGACGATGTCCTCCTGACCGAATGTCAACTTCGCAACCAATGTATGCACACATACAGAGTCACTCACTCGTCTTTTCTTTTTAGTATCCGATGTAACACTCGTGCGAAAAGATCGGAGAAAGGGTCAGGTTCAATGTAGAGGACACGGGACGCAACACAGCACGACCAAAAACCAACAATTTGTGTTTTGTACAAATATTGGCTCTGGCTGGGATTCCAACCCAGAACTCATGGCTCAGAAGTCAAGTACACTAAGCCTAGAGATTTACATGAATTTTTAATGCTACTACTACAACTACTATAAAAATTAACACATTATCTTTTTGCGGACCTAATTGTGTTTCGATAGGGTCGAGTGAGTGCCTCTGCGAGGTAATCAACATCATCAGATCAGGTATGCAACGTTCGCATTGGAAAACAATTCCAACTGTTTAACAGATGAGACTAGAATAAACTTGAAATTAAATCTACCAACGCCACAACTATACGATGCGATCTAAGGCAATAAAGAACCTACTTACAATTTATGCATTACATATTTAAGCATACACCTGCATAGTAAAGGTAAATACAAAGCATTAATTTTACATTGAAAGAACTTGAATAATTGAACGCAGCTTGTTCTAAATAAACGGACGCGCAAAACGAAAACCATGTTTATTCTTCGCGCGACAACGACGATATCGCACGCGCTCCTCCTATCGGTCATCCCGATTTCATGACCAATTAAAATCGAGAATCGAAATAATAAATATAACGCTATTGATAATTAGTCGATTCATAGAGCAGTTGTTCTTGCTTCTTGCTTTTAGTGCAGTAGGTAAATGTGACCCCTCGCGGCACATTGTGTGCAGTTACTTTACAAAATTATTACAACATGAAGGTAAGATTTTTTTTTACATAACGACAAAATAAGTAAAAAAAAATGCTTATTTATCGTTAATATTTATTACTCTAATTACTTTAGTATTCAAATTTAAAGAGTTCAATTTATGCCGTTGAATTTGTTTTACTGTCTTAGGCAGTTGAAAAAAATGTATGCTTAGCCGCAAAAATATTTGTCAAATAAAAAAAATATGAGGAATTCAAATTATAAGTACACATCCATTTATCTAATTTGTTTAAATTTGCGTAGAGAAAATGCTGCCCTACCCGATACAGGGTAGGGCAGTATTTTCTGAAATGAAGAATTAAAGAATGTAAATTAATTATTTGTGAATAATGAATCTCTTAGTAGTTCGTTGAAGAGAAAGATTCTAAGGTAAATTAGTTGATAAAGGAATTAAACATTTAAATTACTTTATAGGAAAGATCATAAGTTTAATATAATTGACATACGTAGGTAAAAATCTTTAGTTATGTGACTATTGTTTACTTTGGTTTCTCATGTCGTTTATGGGTTGGCTAAAGATGTACTAAACTAAGAAACTACGATAAAACGAAGGATACACATAATAGTGAGTATGCTTTGCCATGACTATCAAAAGTTTTGAGTGACTGCACCAAAGTTAGTATGATCCGCCTCGTCTACAACAAATCGATCGCAGTCAGTTGGTTTCACCTAACAAAATTATATTAGGAATAGTAATAATTAAAAGCGTTATATTATTAAGGGGATACCCGAATTATTTCTCCAAATGCCAACTTCGCCTGTTCACGGTGCATCTAGACTATGGGCAGGTTTTTTTTTATTTTATCCACTGAAACTGACTGACTGGTGACAGAGTGACGGGACGCAGTATAACTTGCACATGGGGTGTAGTGATAGTGATGGGGAGCAGCATCTTTAGTGCAAGGGTGCCGGCACTGCACTCACCGACCCTCTTGCCCAGCCTAGTGAGTATTGGCAAATCTTCAAAGCAAGGTATGCCAGTTTTTGTTTGCGGTTTCGTAGTAAGATGACTACGGCCAGCAGTGGACTGAGAAGGCAAAATGGAAAATTTGTTCACTTTGGAGCAATATATTTTTATTTGACAAAAGTAGACAAAAAGTGTTAAACCTTTTTAAAATTTTTGACCTAGTGGTAAATTTAAAGTTTCTGCATTTTTTCTAAGCAGGTGCCATCTTTGTCGAAAAATAGGGTAGAATGATTTTTAGTCACTTTTATTAGCCATGCGCAAGTATGTTATTTTTTAAAGTTTAAAGATTAAAGTTCAAAAACTCCACACGAATCGATATGAGTGTCTCATAAATGTTCATTGCACTGGTAATTAATGAAATGAAATTATTAATATTTCAACTTATCGTACCACATGACCAGCGATTGTGAGTTTTTGTAATTCGAGTGATGACCACGATATCTTATTACACAGCAGCACTGCCCGCCTCTTGTTAGTGAAAGAACAATGAAGCCTGAGATTTCCTTAAGCTACACGGCGATGGTTCTTATCACGATTACATATCCACGGAACATGTTTTTCTTTTTAAACATGCAGACCTCACATTTTTCTACCGCCAGTAACGTGGTAAACCAGTATAAATTTCAACAATACATCAACTTGGATACGGTAACTCAAGAATAAATATAAAAAATAATTATCAGGTTAATTTATTTTTTTACAACTTTAAATTTACCCTAACTGTGTTCAATAAGTACCTAAGTCAGTGTTCAGTAACAATAAGTAAGTCATAAACTCCGGTAGGAAAGATTTCAAGATATCAATTATAATAGTTTGACATTTTCATATAAAAGCTAAAAACTTGCAATGACCCCGAAATTAAATATCTACAACATAAAGTGGGTTTGCACTAACATTAAAGAATTTTAAAAAGGTAAGGATTGAAATAAAAGTTTTATTAATAATTACAATATTGATTATAATTGTTACTAATTAACAACTAATATCTAAATTTACTTCTTAAATGCTAAACAAATTTATGAAAACCCTTAAAAACTAATCTTTATTTGCATTTTCATGTAGTTTTATTTGGTTCAGTAAAAATATCCATGCTCCATACTAAAATCATAAATGCGAAAGTAACTATCTGTCAGTCACGTCTCACGGCTAAACTGCTGAATTGATTTTTTATGAAACTGGGTAATGGGACCTCCTTGAACCCCAGGAAAGGAAACTTTTACCTCGAACCAAGGTCAACCTTTACTCGGGGAAAGCTGCGGGAAAATTTACAACGCGGACGACATCGCGGGCGAAATCATATAAATATTTAAAAGAAAAACTTATTTTTTGTCATTCTACTTAAATAAACAACTATGGCCCATAAAGCCTTTAAATTTAAATTCTTTTCGAAGTACGAAACAAAAAGACGTTGCACTTCACTGATTGTTGGCAAAATGTACACATTCATTCTTATCTAGACACAAATAAACTACTAATTTCTACATTGTTGGAAATAACTTAAAAATTACTAACGCTAATCCTTAATCTCCCTCTCATGAGAAAGAAGAGTGATAATGGTAAGTAATTTTATAGATAGTAAACTCGAAGTAACTTATTATTTAATAAATCATAAGCCGTAGTAGTAAAGTTTCTATTGATCGAAATTTTTAGTAGGTAATAATCCTACTGACATTACCAATGAAAAAGTTAGTACGTTTGGTTATTAGTCGCACAATCACGCATAAACAACAGATAATTACATTTACATAAGATTGCGAAAACTCTGAATATCCCAAAGCTAAATCCAAAAGACTATTGAAGGGGAGCAGCATCACTGCTAACCACTCCGCCTGTCCAAAGTGGTGATTGTATGTATGCAATGTATAATAGTTAGTTGAAGCTTTGTTGGAAAGTCCTATTTCCAATAGCTAGATTACTTACATGTCTACTAGGTCTATGAAGACTCCGAGTAGCAGTGACATCGTTAGTTAAAAGCAGGTGCGTTTGCAACTGAACTGTGACTATTATTACGACTTATTATTGGACTTTCCCTCTGCATGCGAATGTTGGAAGATATAATGTGCATAGTATTACCTGTGTTCTATTAACCGTTGTATTGCAAACAACTGCAACTTGATTAGAATAACACAAATTAGAATATGGGACTAATTTTAATATTCATTTGTTTGAGGTAGTATTTGCAATACTTGGCCATTCGCATTAATAAGACATTGTCCGTTTCAGTGGAATTCTTGAGTTAAATTTAAAACTGATGGTTATTTAAAATTAACTTCGCTAGCGATTTAGTACGCGACAAATTTCTGGTTACTCGAGTACATCTTAAGGTGTGATCATATTAGGACGGATCAATCTAAGATTATTTATTTATTTATTTATTAAACTTCATATACATGAAAATTTATATAGGCGGACTTAATGCCAGAAGCATTCTCTACCAGTCATCCTTTGGACGATGCAGAGATGAAATGAAGTAGGTGTTGGTGATAGAATAGAGAGAACTAAAAAGAAAAAAAAATATATAATAAATGTAAATCTATATGTACATGCAATATTCAAATACGCATACAATAATAAATACATATATAATAATAAATACATACACACGTACGTACATACATTTATAAATTTTAAATATATTAATAAATTAAATATTAAATATTTATAAAAATAGACTATCTGAGATGATTCTGCCATTTTTAAGAATATGTTCCTTAGCTTTCTTTGCGCATTCCAAAGAAGTACGGATTGAGCAAGAAAGGATGAACGGACAAAGCATGAGGTATGTGAGGGACACTGGAGTAGGAGATTATTAGACGAACGTAAGGTTTTAAGATTACTATGTACTTCATATGTATAATCAGTGCAGGGATGTCTAATTTCTATGGATCGCACTCAGAAACGGAAGCAAGCTAATACAAAAGTGATCCTAAAGATAACCACTTTTGTGTTAGCTTTAGGACCACTTCAACCGTTAGAAAGACAGACGGAGATGAGACATCAATTATATTTAGGTGTAATTTGATTTTAGTTGGATTGTTTTAATGGTGTAATTTATTCAAGCTGGAGTCCGTGCTTGTCTTCATTTATATTAAATAAATATCACATATCGTTTTATGAACGTAAAAAGGTGTGAAATACCCATTGTTAAATACACTCTATACAGAATCTAGACTTTTCGACCGTGACTCATAAAAGTGAGTACAAAAATGGCATAACATCTCTTAGTGGAAAAAAGATGTCGTTGATGTCGATGTTTTATAAAGTTTTATGTTTTGTTAAAAAATGTTCAAAGTACGGGTTGATGCCATCGGGCAAGTAGCTATCTATATTTATTTGCGTTTTAAGAGTATGAAAATAACTTACAATATCGTCGTTTTGCGGTAAACAATATGCTATCGGTAGCAAATTCCCCGTTGAAATTATATAAAGTCATTAAGAGCGATTATTATTTAGTTATATTACATAATGATTATTATTTAGAGACGTTATGGAATATAAGAATCTTCTAAAGGTAACTGTCACTTACGGCCTTGTCATTATGAAGTCCGCTAAACATCGGCCAAGTAATGAGGAATAGCTGTTCCTCCTAACTCGGCAGATCGTCATGCTTTAACATTAGTCGAATTTTTTGACACTCAAGGTGCGGGATGGGAATTTTTTTGATTAATGAGACCTACCTTCCACTTTTGAAATATTCGGTGTCGCAGGCGCAGTTTACATACATATATTGCACATGGACAAACACCTAGACCCGGCAGTCTTTTGTAGTCGTTAGTAGTCCATACCCACCACGCCGCTTAGCCACTTTGCCACCGAGGCGTCAATATAATTCTAATAAAGCGACCACAGCTTGATTATATATTAATCATACTTATAATCAAGCTGTGCTCGCGACTCCGCTTGGTCTATGGAACTTAAGTAGAAAGTGGTTAAAGCTATATAAAATATAATTCCGATGACACAAAGATTAAATGTCTATTACAGACAAAAACAGAAAATTCTAAATAAAACATTACAGCCGGTAGCTGGCGGGTAAAAATAATAACATGTTGTGCCCTGCCGATAAGTGTACGAGTAGTGTACTTCAAATTTCATATGTTCGATAAGCACTCTGGAAAAGATCGTAGATACGCGGTGATTTTCAAAGACAGTTCCGCTTTTTATCTCTAAAATAATAATTTGTATAAGCGTTGACCACATGACTTCTATTTAGGTTATGTAAGTACAATGATAAAAAAAAACCCGGCCAAGTGCGTGTCGGGCCTCGCTCTATTAAGGTTCCGTACACATGACCATTTTTAACTTTTAAACTAAATATTTATAGGGGCAATTAAAAAGTATTAAAGCCCAAAATGATTATGTTCAGCTTTCTCTCAAAACACTCCACTTTTCACTCTGGCTTTGAAGATATGATGCGTACGAGAAGATCATATATCTTTGACAGACTGGCCCAAATGAGTTCCACGATGTTTACAAACCTACAATTTAAAACATGAAAGTATCTGCACTTCAGTGTTCTTCAACCCACGTTAAGAATATTTAATATAAACATAAACTTTTATAAATAAATGAAATGCTAACTAACCCGAGGACATATTGTAAGATGTACTACCTGGAAATAAGTGTTCATAAATGGAAAAAGTATTACTCGGCTAGGATAGGTGGAATCTAATCGCTTAGTTATGTGTCACCATATAAATACATCAAACTGATAAAAATCCAAGAAAGCAGTAGCCTTGCTACGCCACGTTTAGTCTATGAACTTATTAATAATATTATGTAAAGTTGCGATCACTATCGAGTGTACCACTCAAATATCACTTGTAAAATACAGATATCAGTTAATATATTTTATAAACAATACTATGCCGCAACATGTTATTGCATACGCTATATAGCAGCTAATATAATATACATGTCCACGAATCACAAAGTTTATGAAATTTTGCAGCTGTTTATTTTATTCTTTCCCAACTTATCAATACGGGTCAAGCATAGTCCTAAATCAGAAGAATTACCGGCAGCGAAGAAAACACTTTTTTAACACATGAAAATTTTATTACAAATGTTGGTGACAAGTGTTCATGGAAGGTCAGATTTTACGACGTTCATCTACAAAACACTTAAATTTTCATGATATTTAAAGATTATAGGGCTTTCACAATCTTTCCAAAAAGTTTCAGAACAGAATTTTGAGAAAGATATTCGAAATTATAACGAAATAAAAGCCCCATTGTTCGTAACCCTATCCCATAGTTCACATCAATACAAACAAAATAAAATATTCCAACTTATCTTCTATCGTAAAACTTTGGTTTTAATGCGAGTAGCCTAGGGTCTGCAGTAATGATTATAATATGATTATTAAAAACTGTGAAAAAAAAAAATATATTCACGCAATAATTAATCCATAACATCTAGCGGATTTCCCTTGTTACTTGATAAACAGGTCTGTTTAAAAATTCACCGAATCGTAATGCGTGCCGACAAACAAACATATCCACTATATACAAATCAATTTTAGGTATTTAGACAGCCATATTACATAAACGATTACGCATTTTGCATTTTGTAAACACATATGATTTCTTTACCTCATAGAGCAGTACTGCTCAATGAACATATTGGTATTTAAAAAATTGTCGTTAAAAAAATGTTCGTCCAACTACTCCATTTCTAATTGCTGATGCTGTAAAAGTCGACTAAAGGAAATGCCTTTTCGATAGCTCTCTCTAATTCTGACGCTTCAATTTTCGAATTTTTGTCTGAAAACATTTTATGGCTAGATATTATTTTTATCTGCATTATTAAGCCTAAGCATATGATACTTTGAATGCTGCCAAATTTGTACAATAAAAAGGAGTCTGGAAGTTATTAATGAGCAAAGATATTGTTGGATCGTACACGTATCGCGGATCATGCAGGTCACATTAGTAGATCATGGAATTGGGTCATCGGACAATCAGCGATCCTTAATGATATGTAAGGAGGATAATTTGGTTTCACACCGTTATGGATAAGGTCATTATTATACTTCGCGGTCAGACGAGCACTTACTTTATTGCAATATAAATATTTTTTTATTGAATTGGGGAGACAAACGAGCTAACAATCCACCGATGGTAAGTGGCTACTGCAGCTCATGGACAGGTGTCCACACCTGCAAACCACTTCAATATGCTTTGAATACGGACAAATTAACCTATACTCTCACTACTATGCTTCTACTCGATTTGATGGATTTATCCTCATTTAATTTATTTTGGTCTTCTTAAATTGCATATACTCTATTGCAATTTTTATTACTTTATTCTTTGAAATAATATAATATAATTTTTATACAATTAAAAGCTAATTCTTCAAAGGGTATTCTTGGTTTGCAAAGTTTTTTTTCTTCTCTCATGCGTAACCTATTCAGTATGCGACATTTTACGCCTGGTTGTAACTTAATGATAAAGTTATTGTGTAATATCCGACGAACTGGACACGCAATAAGTGATTGCTGTTTGCGAACTGGAACTAGCGAATTGTTTTAACTAGCGCACTACTTATACAACTATATTATCATATTCAAATATGAGGGATTATATTGAACACGTAAAATATTGTAGACTTACTGAATAATTTACTCAAACGAATAAATATTAGTTAAAGAAACCAGTTGATAATATACATACCTAGATATATTTATTTACAAAGTCAGATAATGCCATTACCGCCCTTCATCAAAGGTGTTATCGAAGAAGAATAAATTAATAAAATAACAATAAAAGTGAATAATATATCTTTGAATTGTAATTTGTACATAATAATAATCGTTAAACGAGGTCAATATTCAAGATAAGGAAGAGTTCAATAGAATTCTGCATTTTAAACCTGACAATACATAAGTAAAGTTTCAGAAACGAAAAAAAGTTTTACTTTACTATTTAGATTATCAGTCGCGAGTTGGGCGTCTTTTAAATAAAGGAAGTCAGAGGTGTTTGATGAAGTAAGGAACATTATAAAGACATTCGTAACGACAAGATTCTGATGCACGCAATGATAAATACAATTGTAAACAACGTACGTAGAGTAATAAAGCTAGTAAAATTATTTTGGGGACATTGACATATATTCTACCAAGACGAGAACCTTCATAGAAACAAAATGTTCCAAACGTTGTCTGCTCCCTAACATCATCTACTATATATCCCGCGTAGAACATAATTTTCTTCTAAAACAATTTCGTAAGGTACATATTGATCGTTGGACATATGCACATAATTCGTCATGGGCATATAAGACTTGATGTAAGGTAACAAGCGCAGTGCTGTGGCCACAGGGCTTTACAATTTAAACTTTGGCAATGTAATTATTTTGTACGACTGACGCCCGAACAACTTGCACTTCTCGTCACTTACTACACTATTAAAAACATAGTAAAAATTTAAAAGTTTGTCCGTTTTAAGATGCACTTATGTGGATATATAAGAGTATAAGTGTTATAGCGAATAATTCCACTGTCTTATGTATCTAATTAGCGGCATTATTACTTTTAGTTCCAACCATTTATCAACTTTGTTTTTTGTTGTATATTTTAAGGAATCAGTGTTGTTACTATTACTCGGTTGCGGTGCAGTCCTCTCGGCGAGGCCCTGCTGCACAAACAATGAGACCATACTGCGCCGAGGTTTTTGCGGCGATGAGTCCAAGCGGATCAGCTTGAACTGCTCTAACGGCCGTATGGTCCTCAAAGACATCATCCTCAAGGGGGACAAAATCTCCACACAGGATGCTCCAGGATTCGTTTTTGCTGAGGATCCTAATCAGTAAGTAGTATTAAAATGTATATCATACTGTATGTCAAAAGACATATTGTACATGGGTCTCATTCCAAGTGGAGCAGATGTTATTATAAATGCAAAACTTATTGGGTACATGGATCGTGAATGCAGTCTGACTGACTCTGTATCTATTATAACTAATATATTATTTTGCTTCTCAATTTTCCTTCGATTTTATGGAGCATCTTATCGATTTCTATCTATATTTCATTTTAAATTGGGGTAAGTGAAGAGGCTTCTTAATTGTTAATTAGTATGAATTAATAATATTCATTCTATTCTTCTTTCAGATACTGTCTTGGTATGATGGATCGGAACGCCAGTAATCCGAGCATGGGCTCTGTGTCAGTGGCAATTGTGTGCTTCGAAGACTTAGGTCGATCGAACGAGGTAGAGACCGGTGGAATTCTCACGCTTGTTTCCGTAATTTTCTTGGCCGCCACCTTCGCTGTTTACATGTTTCTACCGCAAATGAGGTAAACATACGTCGGTTTTATTTCTGTTGTCATACATTGATGTGATTAGGGCTAAAATAATATCTATGACAGAAGAATATCGTTTGTTAGCTTGCAGGGTGCCAAGTTTGAAGTTGAGTTTGACATCTGCAAAAAGAGGTGGCTCGTTTCCTCTTACACCACAGCAAATTCTAAATATTCTACATAAAAATAAATGTAGTAAAGTTGCTTTAGTTAAAAAAATATTACAAAACAATTACATCCAATTATCCTCTGTTCATACTGTTCCTCACATTCATCATTCCCGTTTATTTTTAAATTGTTTAGTAGTCAGTAAAGCACGTCCCCCTGCTGCAATGTTGTTTGGCTTATCTATCTTAGGTTTTTATTATTTCTCAAAATTTTACTTGTCTCAAAAGATCTGCACTTAATGTATAATGTTGTTCGTAAAGAGTTGATATTAGTTACTTACTAGATAAAGCTAGACATAAAGGGTCTCATAACTTTATAAAACAAAATTTTCAGGGACCTACAAGGCCTCTGTTACATGTGCATGAGTATAAGTATGGCTCTTGGATTCCTCTCACTAGGAGTACTTCAGCTGAGCCCACATTTTGTCGGCGAAATATGCACTGTCACTGGTAATCATATAAATAATACTTTGCTAGCGTTTAGTTGTATATGAACACGTAATATGTAACAAATTTGGTTTTTAGGTTTCCTGGTATATTTTTGGATGATGGCAACATTCTTTTGGATGAACGTCATTAGTGTTAACATGTATCGCACAGTGCAGTAAGTATATTTCATTATAACACTCACTTTATTACATGCCGCGGATAAAAAACTACTATAAACTCTTTCAGAGACGCGGCCTACTTGAAGAAGACGGAAAGGAAGCAATACTTCTGGTACAGCTGTTACGCGTGGGGCTGCACACTTTTATTTCTTATCGTGTCGCTTATAACGAATTTCGCAGAAGGAGAGCACTGGAGACCCGGCATTGGCACAAATAGCTGCTGGTTCCAAGGTGAGGATTGAGAACTTCTTTAATTGTAATACAATGAAATTAATGGCTTAATGTTAAGAATGAACTAACTTCCGCAACACACATTTTGCCTCTGCGAAAGACGAAACTGACGGGTGTCAAGCAACGCCGCCGAGTTAGCTTGTGGAGATTACAACAAGATTTTTAAAACTTTTCTCTTAGGCACCTCTTACGACACACGGGAAAGGAAAGATTGTAACATATCACCAATCTCATCTGCATGTGGTGCTACACTGCTCTCAAAATGGTGCTAGACTCCAGCGACCGAACCATGGCCGAAAACCCACCCGAATTTACCGAACCTAGATCCCTCAGATTAGTGATGGGGAGTAGCATCAGTTGTGCTCACCATCCCGCTTGCCCAGCGTGGTAATTATGAATAAACCTTACAAGAAAGCCTAAAGCCCAGTGGGTTCGATCCACGGTGCCGGCATCATTAAAATTGTTAATAGCAATTGTAACTGCTGTATTTACCACGTGCTCAGCGGTGAAGGAAACATCGTGAGAAAACCTGCATGTCTGAGAATTAATAAAAATATTATTTCGAGGATATGTGAAGCCCGCCAACCCGCACTGGACCAGCGTGGCGCGCCCTTCCCGGCTCCTAAACCGTCTCTGATACTCGTATTTGAGAAGGAGGCCTTTGCCCATCAATGGGCACTTACAGACTGCTACTTTATTTTACTTTCAAGGAATGTATTTGCTGGCGCTTTCTTGGAGAGGCCTATATTCAGCAGTGGATTTTAATATGTTGACGAAAAAGAAACGAAATAATCAAACTACATCGATAAGAAGAAAATGAGATATTAAAAAATCTTTCCAACTTTATTATCAAAATCATAGCCTAAACAGCATTGTGAAAATGTTGAAATGAGAATATTATTTTATCGCGTTTAATTTTCAATTATTATTCCTGACTTTAATTATTACGCGACTTCTGAAATTTAATCCGCTCGAAGCTGACGCTTGTAGCCGGGACGGGGTGGCTCGTGCCCCTAAGATAACTTCTACGACCCCCGCGTGATGAGATGGTAAACGTATTAATAATTACAATAATTATAGGGCGTACAGAGACTTGGATATTCTTCTACGGCCCGATTGCAGTCCTCGTTGCAGCTAACATTGTACTCTTCATTATGTCTTCGTACAACTTGTGGATGGAGCATACCCGGAAATATGAAGTCAGCAAGTTAAATAACCTCAAGCATAAGTAAGTAAACATTGGCAAGTAGTGTTCTTTCATAATTCTTGACGTGATGTGCAGAATAATCGAAAGTGTATTGTTATGATTTTTTCGATTTATTAGGTTTAATTATTACTATACTACTTGTGGTGATAGAAAATTTAAAACCATAATCAGTAATTTTATCCACTGCTCGATAAAAGGTTTTTCAGAGAAAGCCTAAATTTCTGAGATAGTTTTGCAACAGGGAAGGCTTGGCCACGCTGTTCCTGTGCCGTTAGGCGGACAAATACTTTTTTAAATTTTCTAGGTTCACAGGTTTTTTCATGATGTTTTCCTTTCCTACCAAGCACGTAGTAAATTTGACAAACCTACAAAATAAACAATAAAACATAAAAGGTACTTAAGAACTACTACGGTCTTTATGTTCAATATCATTGTTTTCATAACTTTTTATTATCCGAGTAAACAGTGTTGCATTTGAGTCTTTTCTTCGTCTTCAGTTTTTTTTTATTGTAAAGGGGTCAAAGAAGCAAGCGGCTCACCTGATGGTATGTGATTACCGACGCGGACGTACACCAGAGGAGCTGCAGGCGCGTTGTCGGAAGCGAGCCTTTAAGAATATTTGGGGAGTGGGGACAAAGTGGAGACAAGGTCCAGAGGGGAGCGCGCCTCCGGTTGCCACACTCACGAACGAAACGTAGAAAATGCCCTCTACTTCACGCCGGTAATTTGCGAGGGTACGGTACTACCCCGGCCTAGCCGGCTCATTCGAGCAGCAGCATAAGCCGCCACGCAAAGTAATATTAATAATGGGTGCTATATGTTATTTTTGTAGATTCCTGGTTTCCCTCAAGCTGTTTCTAGTTATGGGTATATCCTGGATATTCGAGATCGCTAGTTTTGCACACGGACAGGCACATATTATTTGGTAATTGTAAATGTATTTTTATAATTTATTATCGCGTAACAATTAAATTGTTATTTAATGCTAAATTTACAATATTTTTTTAACGTAGTGGAACTATTTAAAATGCTACTACAGTTTTCACGTGGAACGAAGTCAACTCGCAATTTTTATTTTGTGTAAGTATAAAGGTAAATAGTAGTAATATACAAAATAAATTTGTAGATGAAACTTCATCTTTTAAAATATCAATACGTCTAATTCTCTTATCGCGTTCAGAATCTGATATGACAGTGTTTATCAAAATTTTAACATATACATTTTCAGGAAAATAATGGACATATTCAACTGTCTGCAAGGAGTAGTTATTTTCCTTATTCTGGTAGTACTAAGGAGACGAGCAATGCAAGGTCTGGCCAGCGAGGGCTGCTGTTTGCCGATTACCCGTCCATTGGCTGAGAAACTGAGTCCTGACGATGACGCGGACGATCAGCAAATATTAGCAGATGATACAGTAGAGGTTAGACTGAACTAACAAACGTCAGCTTATATAACAAAAGTGAGTTTTGTTTTACTCAATCAATAATAAGCAATAAGCAGAAAGTAAACAACATTTTCCACTTAAGTATGAGTGTTATTAACGTTAGGTCACGAATAAAAATGATGGAAATATTATGTGCTTAGGTAATTTTTCTTTCTTTATACAATAATACGCTTTAAAAGCAATACAATGTGCCGCATCGCTGCAATTTTTTCATAAAGAATAGTTTTACCTACACCGTTCACAAAATCAAATATATGCAGTCATTTGTAAATTAATTTTAAATAATAAAATGAGTTTTAACGTTGGATACTTAAATGTCGTGACTATAAGAATCTCGAAGAATTATTTGTTTATTTTATATATAGCTTTTATTTTAATCCATGATAGCATGTCTCTACAAGAACGTAAAGTTATCCAGTTCCTATATAAATGATAAAATTAAACATCGGTTATTTTACGTAGGTAGGTATTATAAAGCCAAAAATAGATATTTACTATAGATTTAAAAATGTGAGTATATATCTCTGAATATCTTGTAAATTCGTTCATAGTTATACTTAATTCGTAAATTACTTATTTGTATATAAGGTGATATACATTTAAAAATGTGCCATACTACTGTTAAAACTACAAAATGTTTAAGGATCCTATTGTAAAAGTCTAAAATAATCTCTAGAATTTACTAATGTAAATCCTGAGAGAAAAGACTGCTAGATTTTATTAATTATGTTCCTAATGTTGTAATGCATGATATTTATGTTAAAATAAAATGAAAAATGTAATAAGTTGTTTCATTTTTAAATTTTTTTACATTACAAATTCCAAAAAAGTAACCATTTGTAAAAACGGGCATATTTAAACTGGTAATTCAATATCTCAGATAAGCTTGTAAACTAGTTAGTTTACATATATTTTTTTAGAATTTGTTCCTTCCTTCCTGTTTCCTGTTCCTGTTTCCTTCCTTAAGCAAGCAAATTTAGAGTCTGCAAGAACAGTATTCAGTCCTCACAATATACATTCCAAGGCGGTGGACGTTCGAGGACGGTTCGAGACGCCACGATGCGATGTTGGACTTGAATGAAGCGCTTTGCTGACACTGATTTTGTCTACAATGAAATAGCACCTTACTTCATTGAAATTTTCCTTAAGTAATGAAATTAATGTTACATGAAACGCATCCCAAAAATATAACTCAAGAACTTACGGAATACTTTTCGATAGCTTTATTTTATTTGCAGTGATTTCGAATATTGTGGCACAGTTTGACATCGAACATACGTTGTACACTTTTTTTAGTTTTGTGATTTATGTTTTACTTTTATATATTTTATTACTTTAAAGTTTTTGTTAATCGTTAGTTATAATTTCGTAATTGTATCTCAAATAAATCTGTCAGCACGTCATTGGGATATTAACTGGTTAACCTAGTACCATTATTTTTCTACTTATCTAATTATGATGTCTTACGGCTTCGTTGTGCTAAATAAATATTTAATACTAAATATTTACTTATACATTTAAACATTTTAATTATGTTTACAGGAAAGGCTCTTTTCTGGCTCGAATGTTAAGTTTAACTATTCAGCGTGGAAACGCAGCCAGGCGTTCTTGGTACCATGCGAAGACGAATAGGGCTTTACGATTATTTTAATTTTTAGATATTTATTATACACAGCGTTATATAAAATATTTTGTAGTCATAATATTTACGTTAAGTACACGTAATAAATTTAAACAAAAATAATCGAAATCGTACATTTCGAGTATTGACACTCTACCCATGCCATCGTTTTGTCCGTAATCATAAAAACACAATTATAGCGACGCCGCAAGTTCGAACTTCAAAGAGAGAACTAAGTAAGATTGCGGGTATTACAGATGTATGATTTTAATCTATTGATGGGGAAAAATACCATCTTTTTTTCAAATTACAACTTCACCTATACGTAGTGCACCTTGGTAGTTAACAAACTAGGTGCTGGCGACCGACTCTTGGCAGAAAGATATGAATTTGCTAAACCCAAATCTGACAGATAAGCGATGAGAAACCCCATCACTGTTGCAAGGCAAGGGTACCGCGAATCTATATTTCCAATCCGCTTGCCTGTATATAAATGTTTAAAATAGAGTAAAATAATATGTTTTAATTCCGTGCAATATTACACGTAATACAATTACAATTTAAATTTGTTTAATTTGAATTTAACATGAAGGCTGCATGGTCCAAAACTTTTGCCTGATTTTAAGCACGTATATCGTATCATACGTAGTATCCCCTATCCTTCACTCTTTCCTCTTAGTAGTCTGTGGCTTCGTAACAACAATGAACTGTCAAAGCAAAGTTCTCGGTGGTACTCGCCTCGGCCTTTGGTTCGGTTCTTATTCTTAACTTTCTGTCTTCACATATAAACGCAACCATTTAGTTTATTACATTATAATACAATATTATGATAATAACTAGCACAATTTTAAATGAGGGTGCTTAAGGGGAAAAAATCTGTAATTTAAAGTTGTTTTTAATATTTCGGAACAAGTAGTTAATATAACTACTTCGGAAATCTAATGAAATATAAGTAATATTGATATAATGTCCACTGCTCTTCTTTTTCTGATTATATTATGGATTGTGCGAGGTTCACAGACAGTAATCGCTTCTGTAGGCGAAACGGATCTCAATGATTTATCAGAACAACAGAATTCTATTGTTATTAATAAATGCTGTGAACCAAACGAACTTATGGTCGATTCTGTGTGTCGTCTATCAGATAATTATAACCAAAGTAAGTGCAACATAAAGCATATCAAAATAATATTATATGTATCTGAATAAAAAAATGTTAAAATATCAATAATAGTATTTCATAAAAATATAAAAGATTAAGGACTCATTTCTTATATAAATTAAGGAAAATAATAGTATTTTGTAGAAGCAATGATTAAATTGATTTATGGGCAGATGATATTGTAGTTTTTTTGAACTCGCTTTGGATATCCTAACCTATTTGATGTTTTAATGTTGGTTGTGAATAATTATATGAACAATAAAAGCTTACTTACACTGTTTCTATTTCATATTGGAATATGAATCCAAATAAAAGCTTTAAATATAAATTAATCAATGTTATGAAACCACCTGAAAACAGGCAGTGCATCCTACAAGACACACAGTTTGTTCACAGACAAGACTGATGACTGACCAATGGAGACAAAAATAATCCAAATACCTTACTTATTTCTTTATTGGTCTTTGATAAAAGCTGACGACATGCCATGAAAATGATTTGTCCTACTCGCGGTACTAGGCATGTATCAGAAAAGACACTGGTCACCATAACACAGGTGTACCAGAGCCTTGTTTGTTAATCTACATGGTGCACCACTTGGAGGCACAATTGAGGTTTCCAGAAAAAGATGCTACATTCCTCCTTATTGCAGACTTACACATTACAGTTATAGTACAAATATACCAATCCCTAATATTACAGTTTAGTAAACAGGAAGTTGCATCTCTACTGCAAAAGTAGCAGAACTTTATACACCAACATGCCTGCTCAGTATCTTGAGAGTAGGTAAATCTTCCATGGAGGACAGCCAAGTTTTTGTTGACACTTTCTTAGAAAGGAATATAATGTCCAGTTACAGTCCACTTACATGTTTAATTTTTAAGACTAGTAATGTGCAATGTTGATGAAATTAATTGTTTTAGGTGTATGGGTGCCTCAATTTAAGACTGAAGATGGAAAAGATGCAAAAGTAAAACATTTTAGATTTTTAAATGGCCAACCTGACTGTGCGACAACACAACAAAGAGCTATATTTTACTTCGGAAAATCTGAAGATGAGTATGTTAATAAATTAACTATCATCATCATCATCATCATTTCAGCCTATCACAAGTCCACTGCTGAACATAGGTCTCCCCGGAAGATTGCCGCTAAGCTCGATTCGGAGCCACCAGCATCCATCAACTTCCCACAACTTAAATTAACTATAAGTGAACATAAAGTATTTTTCTTAGACAGACATTGTTTTCACCTGCATGGGGTACACTCAACTATACCTCATAACTATGATAATGCCAAACTCCATTGGTTAGAGACAAGTGAGGGTAACGACAGCAACCAGCTTGTGCAGCTTCTAAGACTCTCTGGGTATTGAATTGTAATTATTAAACATAAAATTTGTACAATATATTTCTGAGCTGGACAAATACTGCCTTTGAATCAGGAGACCCGATATCGATCCCCAGAGTATTGTACAAGTGTATATAATACATTTTATTTGTTTTAAAATTAGTATATATAATTTAATGTATTTAAGTAAACAATTTATACACATATTATAGTAAATAAATATACATTAAATCTAATATTTGTTATAGGTTAAATCTATTATCAGATGGTCGTTTAAGACACCTCATTCATCATGAACATAGTTCTGACAGTATCAAAGACGAGCACTTGGTTACAACTAACACATATTCATTACATGAGCCTATTATCATACCAGAGGTTAAAGAACCATCATCATATATTCATGGCCAAAATAAATACTGCATGGATAAGGTAATGTCTTTTACTAATAACTAGGTATTACTAGAGTAGGCTGTTTACAGGTGCTGATAATGAGAATGCTTTACATGCATTCTAAACATAACAGGATTTCCTTATGTTCAGTGGGTGTGCTTGGGGTCTTAGAATAGGGAAGCCAAAAGTTTTTATTGCCAAAAGTCATTATTGCTTTTGGTTAGAAAGGTACATACGGTAAAAGTTAAAAGTACGGCGTCAAGCAAACTAGTATGAGCCAGATATTTTTCGAATTTACGTGAGTTTTAGCGTTGACCGAAAGCACAGAAAATAATAATATCTATTATTGTAGGTATTCGAAGATTATCATGCCGTGTGGTACCGGCGTAAGAATCTGCAGAAAGGGGGGTACCCTTTCTTTCGTGGCTGCCGTAAGACACGACTAAGAGAAAAGCCTTGAAAATAGCAATGCTAACGATAGATGGCGCAATAACCATAAAATGAGGCAGAACGATGACTGGTAGCAGCGTCAAGGTGCGAGGTGTCTGGTAATGCACCTATCCGCTTGCTAAGCGTGGATTTTTTCCGATGCCAAAATATTTTTATAATAGGTTTAGTTTAGGCTAGATTAGGTTTTTAAATGAGTTTATCAATAATAAATTAAAATAAATTTTAATCTTTTTCGCCAATACAGCTTCATTATAAAGCAATTTTAGATTATATATATGATGACAAACACAATCAATTGAATTTATTTAGCTGACAAATAGAAAGTAAATATTATTCACATTCTTTTATAACTGCCTACCTACTACTTCTACATTGTAGTACTGAAGGGGCTTAAAATGTATTGAAAGGAAATCATTTTATTCTTTTATAAAATGTAGTATTATAATTACATTTCATAACTTGATTTTTTGCAGATTTTTATGACAAGTACAAATTCAACTGGTGAATATGCATCAGTGTGTATACCGGAAGTAAAAATAAACTGGAAAGATACAAGTTTCCTCATGAGAAAGATTTTGAACCCGTTGTTTCATGCAATAGCTATGGTGTTATTCTTATTAACAGCTATAATATACTTTGTGTTGCCTACATTGCGTGATCTAGCTGGAAATATAATTACAAGTATCAATGTGTGTTTGATTGTGAGTCAAGCAGCTGATTTAGTAAGAATATTTACAGAATTTAGCAACCATGTTAGTTTTATGGTTACAGGTAAGCCATCAGTAATTTGTAATTACGATATTGCATTAAATTATGTTTATCTAATTTCATATACAAAATATAAAAAGTGTTAGTGCAAATCTATAAACTTCAGTTATAAAAACTCTCTAATTAGATCTTTTACAGGGGCTGTAGTAGGTTAGTTGCCCGGAGCGAGCCTTGAATTTCATTGTATGCTATGGGCAACCTGACTTCCGAGCCCTTTCCGGCACAGCAAAAATGTTATACCACAACAATATAAATTATTATGAAAATTAAGAATATTTTGGGTTAAATATGATCAAACAAATAGTAAATGTATATGTAATTTTGCGTGGAGCACCATGGAGGTTATCCCTAACACAACTATGGCCCCCATAGTATTTAGTATTTATTCACTTTAATTGTGAAAGTAAAGTATTTACGTCACATAATTTGAAAATAATTTATGTATATTATATTTCATTCTAATATGATAATTTTTTTCCCTTTTAGATATAATCCTATACATAAGTTTATTGAGTGCATTCTTTTGGTTGAACAGTTACGGATTTTATATCTGGAAGACATTCAAGTAAGTAAAAAAAAAAAAAACTTCAACAGTTATTAAAACACCAATGAACTGGTATCATGTGGCTATTGTCTAATGTTGCAGGTCAAGAAATGTTTTTCTTAGAGTGACAGACGTACGTAAATATTGCTACTATTCAAGTGTAGTCTGGTCAAGTGTTATATTAATGGCCGCTATGGCGATTTGTGCTCACATGCTACTTGATACTGGAACAAATCCTCACCGAAAGATGCGCAATCAATTCTCTTCCTCCATTTTAGTTGATGATGTGGAACAAGAAACTATTGGTATGTCACCAAAATAAAAATACTATTTTCATGAATAACTATGTCACCATTGAAAGTGATCGAAGGTTGGAAGTAAAAATAATTAATCATTAATTACTTTAAGACTCACTCGTATGAGTGTGTTGATCCCCAAGTTAAATTAAAACAAGAAATGCAAAATATTGTATATCTTGTACAATTACTTCTAAAATATTTTTACCAAATATCTAATTCAGTTTTATCATTCCATTTTCCGACGTTATTAATTCTTGATTGATGAAATAAAATTTTAATTGGTTTCAGGATGGCTTGGCATAGCAATTTTCTTTACACCAGTTGCATTTACAATACTTTTCAATGTATTTTTTTATATAACAACTCTCAAAGTTATAAAGAGGATAAATATTTATGGAAGGATTCACTACAAACTAAAAGGATGGTAAGTTAGTATGTATATAAATATAATAAGAATATTTTGCAAGTAGATTCTAATAATTTTTTTTTCTTTCAGTTTCAATTTATTTCTGCAACTGTTTTTAATAATGACCATAGCATGGCTGTTTCTTCTTCTATCGTGGTTAAACATGGATGCGTTGATATACGCGCATATAGTTGTGAATTTATTACAAGCAATTTTAGTGTTTTACGTGTGTGTTGTACGCCAGTCACATGTAACATTTCTGATAAGAAAAAGTTGTTGTTATGCTGAGCCAGTGCCGACTGGAGAGTGGGGTGATGAAATGACCCATATGAATGGTGGTTATTAGTAAACATCTGCTTTATGTAACTCGAATCTCATCTTTATCATCATGAACCTTTAAACATATTACTAGATTGACATGCACTGTAGACGCTTGCCAATCACTGGCCTTTATAATTTAGCTGAGACATATTTAGAAGATTACTGTATATATCTCTTTAAATTATTGATTAT
Source organism: Bhutanitis thaidina (assembly GCA_029286595.1). Classification (NCBI taxonomy): domain Eukaryota; kingdom Metazoa; phylum Arthropoda; class Insecta; order Lepidoptera; family Papilionidae; genus Bhutanitis; species Bhutanitis thaidina. Next base: position 4,380,982 of record JAGSMS010000028.1, on the reverse strand, counting down.
TTATCCCACATTTGTTTGCTGGATATCTATGACACCCTCTATGATATAGGGAGGTAGATTTACATTATGCCACCATTTGATATTTAATCTTGGTTAGCAAAGAGCATATCAAATGAGATAAAATTGATAATTTCTGGCACCCAATAGTTATTTAGGGTAGTTGAATATAACTGTGATCTACACAAGCTTATATTTAAAGAAAGAGCACAATGCAAATTATATGTGCCTTATTAAAGTGTACTTGTGGGTTAAAGTATACAACTCAGTTTTTTTCTACTTGATTGTGTTCAATCAATGATATACTTATATAGTATTATATGATAAATATACATTACATGCTATAACTTATTGTAATATTGCTAATGTAGACTTTTATATAATAATAATAACTATGATTATTTTTCATTATGATGACGCTTCACGGCATCAGAGACCAAAAAGAGAAAAATCAACTGTACGAATAATTTTTGTGTTTTGTGATAATTTGTTAATTATAATGCTCACACTGATACTTAATTTTTAATTGCGAACCATCGATTGTAACGATTTTAATTTTTGGACCAAAACTACTAGGTTTAATTAAGTTAGGATATTTTTAACTAATCATTTATAATTATTTACATGAGTCATCCGAAAAAAAAGTTATTTATGACCAAATTGAAAGTATTATATTGATGATACTCTTACATATTCAAATTATTTGAATATCACGTGTTTTTCTATCCGTCCGACGACACCTAACATCCACTATGATTAGTAATTTTAAAGATATTAAAAGGATTGCTCTCTGGCACTAATAATTTATTTTTTATTACTTTTACATATATAAATTTTTATGAATTTATTTACGAATTAGAGTTATACGATAATAGTTTCAAAGTAATGAATTTTATGTAGAAGTCAATCCACGTGAAATAAAATCGCATTTTGTAATAATATTACTGAAATAAATTTTAATTGTACCTACATGACTTCGATTGATATTTTACCTTCACCTACTTGCTTATTTATGTTCAATATTTCTTTAGATATATTGTGAATATTCCTGAGGTTTTAATAGTGTACAAATCATAAAACCATAAAAAGAAAACCTAACAGTTTGATAGATAGAAGCAATTGGGATAAATAATAAAATTAACCCTAAATTTTACAGCTCCACTTTGTAACTTCTAAATTAGTTTTTACAAATAAAACTAAACATACACCAAGTCATATCTCACTATTATACTATATAATCTCATAAGCCAAACAGTATGATATACCCTACATCTGTTTCTTTCCCTAAATCGCATGAGCTTTACATCAGTTACAGAAATATGTGTCAAATAACTTGTATTTGTATTTAATCGTGAATTTAAATTATATTTGTCTTTAACAAATACAATTTAAATTCACGCCAGTAATCCCTCGCGGTGTTAGTGGGAAATTTGAGCTGATTATATTTAATCTTGTCTTGAGATGTGACACACCTTTTGATTCATTATTATTTATTTAATGGTTCTGAATTTTCTTCTAGGTTTTCTTTCTTTACAATTCCATTTGTTAGCAGTGAAAATGTCTCTACGTACGATTATCGACAATGCAAAACTAAAAAAGTACTTATTTCGCTAGTAATATTTAGTAACAGTACAAGGCGGATAAAGCTAATAATTACAAAAGTTAAAATAAAAGATCTCACTAACCTGTGAAAAGAGCTGTCCATCCGGCATCCTTGAGAGCGCCGCCAACTGGCAACGCACAACCAAGTGGCAGTCGTCCATCACCGTGTTAAAAAAACGACGGGTTGGAAGCAGAGCTTCGAGGTCAATCATCAGCTCCAGAAATCGCTCGCAGTACCTTTGTAGAGAACTGATATTATTAAATACTATAATAATTTATGTATGTATGTATATATTCACGCCTTGTTCCCAACGGGGTAGGCAGAGACAATCTTCTTCCACTTGCTACGGTCCTGAGATACGTCTTTCGCTTCTCCCACTTTCATCAATCTTCGCATGCATACTCGTCGGTTTAGAGTACTTACTCTTGACCTGGCCTTTTTTCAGAACGTCTCCGATTTGATCGTGAAATGTTCGCCTAGGTCTTCCTCTCCCGACTCTACCATTTACACTCGCCTCATATATTTGTTTCGTCAACCTACTTTCATTCATCCTCTCCACATGTCCAAACCAGCTCAGCATCCCTTTCTCAATTCGTGTCACTACATCGTCTTTCACACCACAACGCTCTCTGATCACATTATTTCGAACCCTGTCAGTCATCTTCACATCAATCATACTTCTTTACGCTCTCATTTGCTGCATTTATCCTGCTTTCATGCCTCTTCTGCCATACCCAGCTTTCGCTTCCATATGTTAGTATTGGTACCAATACCCTCTGTGCACAGCCAAACGAGCTTTGTGAGATGTCGTCTGGCTGTTCATAAATGTATGCAATGCCCCATTCACTATATTACCTGCCATCGCTCTCCTTTCAATGTCACATTCGTACCAACCATCTCTCGTAAACATTGTTTCCAAGTAAACAAACTCATTCACTTGCTCTAAACTATCTTCCCTAATCTTTATACATACTTCCGTCATTTTATAGTATATTATTCATAGTATATTAACGTTTACTTTCATTCCCTTTCTTTCCAGTGCCCCATTCATAATAGTGACATTGCCTGCACTTCCTCAGCCGATGACGCAAGAAAGACTTGATCGTCGGCGTAGAGCAAATATTTAACAGGCAACTCGTTCATTCTTAGTCCACAATCACTCTCCATCAAATCTGTCAAACAAATATCCATCAATAAATTGAACAGCCATGGGGATGCTACACAGCCCTGTCTAACACCTTTATGGATATCAAACCAGTCCGTGTGCGCCCCGTTAATTAATAATAATTTACCTCTATACATATTATATTTTCCAGATGCTCATAATCACATATATGCTTCGTCATTTCCAATGCGTACATCAAAGTACACCATTTACTTCAGTTTTTCTGTCGGAAATGAATGACTGTTCAAAGTTAGTTTATTCATACTAAGTCCATATCTGTGCGAAGTTAAGTCTCTTAAAGAGAAGTGTGAAAAAGCTCTCAGTGGGCTTATGTACTGCTATCGAATGACTTCAGCACCACTTAACAACAACACAAGTAGAATGTATATTAAGTATTAACATTAACTTATTTGAGAAACTCGAAATTTAAAAGTAACACATGACATGATTTAAAGATTAGCCATTCTAGATTAGCAAAAAATGCTGAAATATAGCCTTTTACTATGTTTTGCACTTGGGTTCAAGAGTATTCTTTGTATAAATTAGCATCAGTAAATGTATACTGCTGGGTAAGGCCTCATTTTCAGGTTTTTGGAGCCGGGAAGGATCAGCCTTGTTGCCCCAGAGCGGGTCGGTCGTCACATGTCCTCAAAGTTATGTTTTTTATTATTTTTCAGGTATGCAGGTTCTTTAACAACTTATATTTACTAAAAAATTGCTAAAACCCCTTGGATGAAACTTTAGATAGCTATTATTTTAATTAAATGAGGATTAGTTCTTCTTGAAATGCCTAAATATTCGAAATTTTTTGTAATTATGATTATATAATTATGGAAAAACAGATATGTATATACATATATATATATATATAAATAAATATACAACATGGCATAAATGGTTTTCTTCATATAAATAAAACGTACAGCTATAAATAAAAGTAATAGTAGTGTTGTATAGCAGAAAGTTGTTCGAAAATGTTGTTCACTATATAATAAAACTTTAAGAAACTGGCAGCGTACCGAACAATATTTGGATCCACATCACCAGTATCTGGAATGGATTCCAAGATCTGCATGAATTTGATCATCAACTTCTGCAAGTAATGCCGTTCCCAATTTAACTTTTCTAACAGATCTGGTTTGTCTTTTTTCTGAATTGCCCTCCAATATTTTTTCCACTTTGGCACAAGTTTAAATTCTTGATTTCTTCTTCCTGTAAATAACATGTGGACATAGAAAATGTTTATGCTAGAATAAATTACAAAGGCAATACTTAACTCTTTCAGGTAAGGCATAAATTGGGTATTACCTGACATCTAATACTTAAGACAGTAACTGGCATAAAAGACAGTAACTGGCAGCCTTAAGTGCCCACTGCTGGGCATAGGCCGCCTTTCTCAAATATCTGAGAGAGTGTAGGAGCTGGGAATGGCCCACCACGCTGCTCCATTGCGGGTTGGCGGGCTTCACATATCCTCGACATAATTTTTTTTATTATTTCTCAGACATGCAGGTTTCCTCACGATGTTTTCCTTCACCGCCAAGTACGTGGTAAATACAGCACTTAAAATTGCTATTAACAATTTTAGTGGTGACGGCACCGGGATCGAATCCAGGTCCATTACGCTCCATGATACTAAAGTGAGCGCCCTGACCGCTAGGCTACCACGGCTTTTAGGTTACCGGGGCTTTTCAACTGGCATGGGTGTATATAATGGACATAGATATTCTCTATGTCTCTATATGAATAGTCTAACATGCCCTTTAGCCGAGTTTTACATTTTATGACAAGATGAGTTTATAGATCACCAGACTACTTTTAATAACTAATTCTACAGATATTCGCAAATTAAACAAACAAGCGAACATAAAATTTAAACACATAGACTATTAAAAAAAATCAACACCCTTTTTGGACTATATTAATATTAATAATAATAAAAACTTGTTCCAGATTTTTTTTCTAGTTAGACATTTTTCCACCAACTAAATGTTGAATTTAAAATACTTAAACTACTCTTGCAATGAAAAATAAATTTTCTACATTATGGTAAATAAAATTTAAGGTACTTACGCTCTTGTAAACTTATCCACATGCTAAGTGACACCAAACGTTTAACTTGGTCTCTACAGAGTTGTACCTCCATACTACCAAAGCAATGGTTGAGGAACAGCAGCAGTGCTGTCTGTTCACGCATGTTGCGACTTGTGTGATCGTCTGACACACTGGCGCGCAGCACTTGTTCGAAGAACGCTGGGAAATGTTCAGGCTTCTTTAAAAATGCCTGAAAATAAGAAACACGAATATTAAGACATTTGGGAATAATATCGGTTACATGAACCACTTGAAAAGCTATCCAGAAAACTAAAACTAAACAGAAGATTAAATAAGATAAACACAACAAAGTCTGCCAAGTGTGGTCGCTCTTAGGGCGCAACTATACAGAAGCCCACTTCATCTTTTCTTTTATTAATCCAATATGGATTACACCTCGTATAACAATATGAGGATGATTCATTCCTTTGCGTTGATTACAAATAATACTAACCATACCACTCTTATATTCTACTGTGTACCTGTACGCCTGTATAAATAGGATTTATCATAATTGCCACGCTTGGTAAGCACATTAGCGATCACAGTACATCGCACCTTAAACGTTGCTGCCCCTCACGGTATTTTCTATCTGGCTTTTTGTGAGAGGGGTTTTCCGCCATCTGTCGGAGTCCCGATATTTTATTACGAAACGTAACGATGACGTCGCGTTTTCACTATTGTTTTACTCGTTAACACGGAAACTATATATGTCTAAACGTCGTGTTATTTTCCATAATGACATTACATGACATTCTATAACTATCCGTGTGGTACCCTTAATTTCTGGGAGCAAGCCCGGTGAAAAGGTTTGCCATCGGACAAGTAACGTAGGTGAGTATAGACAAACCCTACAAAGAAATGTACGCCCCTTGCTGGTGCTTTCATTAAGAGGCCTATATTCGGCTGTAGACTTAAATAGGCTGATGAAGAAGGTTAAACTGCGGAGAAAAGGAGGAAGAGTTTTTGCACATTTATGAGCACAATAAAAACTAATGTGGTTCAATAAAAAAATTATATATTGTTTCTATTACTAACTAGCTACACCCTTCTTCTCCTCGTTGACAAGATTTATTTTGCAAATATTAAAAAATACATTTGCAATTGGATGTAATCAAAAAAAGTTTTAAGAATTACTTTATATATAACATGTAGAAATCATAATTCAAGCTCCTCCCTTAGGTGTTGTAAAAGACAGAGTTATATCCAAACATTTCAGGACTAAAAAGAAGAGTAGAAACTCCCTATAAAGTCCTCTATGTTTTAGTTAAAGTTAAAATCAGTTCAGACCCTGACATGCAGAGACAAAAATATTAAAACAATGTTCTTGAATTTTGATATCGAGCAAATAATCATACATGAACTATAAAAAAAAACCAGTTATTTTGAAACCACAGACAGACACTAGAATTTCATTTATACTTATATATAGATATTGTATTTACTTACTTGCCAGGCTAGGACTCTTTCACGGAATTTTTCATTTATCATGACAATAATTGACATCATGTGTGCATGCGATGCTTCTCCTGCTTGATAATGGGGCCACAGGTAGTTTTCTAAGTACTGTGAGAATTCTAGCATCATGATCCGACGAACTGAAAAGCTGCATAAATTGAATACAATTATATTAGAAAATCATATTATTCATGAGGAAGATATTTAAATTAAGAAATATGTACAATTACATGATAAATATATAAATGATCTTGTTTTTTATTTAAATGAAATAATTGTATATTAAAAAATTAGTATCAGTAATTTACTCCACATTTTATATAGTTAAAAGTAAATATTGAAAAGGTTGTAATTATACATGCATTTTGTTTTGAATAAAACATCTATTCCATGTTACCACTGGCAAATTTAAAAAAAATAAAGAGGTCATTGCACTTAATCCATTAGGCTATTGACCTTACAGACATTCAAATGTTTGAATTCAGTTAGGCTCAGAAATATTAATAGTGAATGTGTAATATTAATTAATTTGTGTAAAAAAATTAAAAGCTTACTTGGATCCAAGTATTTCTGCTTGATATATAGATTCAACAATTGAAGCATCATAAGGTAGGTGGCTTTCCTTTGTTTGTGGTGACCAGTACTGATTTGCAAGCTGTGAACAGTGGTGTAACCATGCAGATTTGTTAGTTAATTCAATGAACAGTGTTACCTAGATTTCCAATGGCCTCTTTAATTATAAATACTAGTAGGCTGCTTAAATATTACTCCCAAGAGGCTAACCTCGTTGGGCATATGATATTTTCATTACATACTGTGAGAAAACAAATATTACTTTTTTTTGATATCTTCTAAGAAATATTTACTAAATTTAAAGGTATATTTCTGGAATAATGTGTGTGTCATGTAGTGGAATAGATTTTATAAAAGTTAACTTGCAGTTACATGTTCAACATTTAACATTCACGATTCATCATCATCAGCATATATCACCAATGTAACCCAACTTCTGAACATATAAGCTCGGGTGAATATAGACTTTCATAGGTATGGTGTTGAATCACTAGCTTTAATAAACACTTAATTAGTGCAGAGGGCACATTTTTAAGTCTGAATACAAAAAAGTTATGAGACCAAATCACAATTACGATCATACTTTGTATTTTTCATATTAGACTAAGCATTTAATAACATACTGTGTCACAAGGAATGTAAACAAACAATAAATTATACTTTAGTTATTGAAATGTATGTCAAATATGTAGGAGCTTTGAGAGAGAAATCTTGGTTAAGTTAGATAAAATATATAAAGTATATTATATACATAGCCAAAATGGTAACCTATTCAACAATTTATTCTCTAATAGCAAATAACAGTCATAGTCATATATATATTATCTACACTCTATATTACACATATTATAAACATGTAGTAAATATAAAAAGTAAATACACAACCAATATTAAAATTCTCTCTCAGCTAAATTTTCAGATGAGTATGTATTATGACTTAGTGATTTATTTCTCTTAAGAGCCTTGCGATTTTGTTAGCGTTTGTTAAACAAGTAAATAATAAACTTCACATAAACAAATAAAAAAATTACGAGACTTTACAACATTTTTTTTCTACTAACATACACAAATGTACGTAAAACTAATTCTTCTAATCTTTTTTAAATTTAAGTCCTATTTAAAAATATTGAGCAATTATTCACATAACCTTACTTTTGGCACTTACCTGAGTTATTCTGTCAGCATTAATTTGGGAAAGAGTTGGTAAAGGTATTTTTGGTTTTTCAGAAGACGGCGCAGTGTCGACTTTCATTTTTTTTTATAAAATGAGATATATTAATTATAAAGTGAATAAACACTACAACACCACTGGAACTAAACAATCAACAAAACTTAGAAATGTCAATGTCATATAATCATAATATGTCAAATGTCAATTGCACTTTGACAAATTATGTAAAGAGTATAAAAACACAATGTGATTTATATTCTTTGCTCTATGGATATAGACAAGATAGAGAACGCAAAACAAAGAAAATTCTCGAGTTTCACCTACAATCGCAGATGAAAACAGCAGTACTTGGTCACACCCAGCGCAATGAGCTTTCCCATTTCAGCATTCTTCCATTTTGCTAGATAGTTTTAAAGCCACGATAGGCGTGTGGTTAGGGGATCAGACAGAGGTGGTCACTTGTCACTTTGTCCCCCATTAGCTAGAATTGGGCTGAAAGCACTAAAATGGCCGGACCTGTAACCACCCCAGTATTGGGTATGCGGTCGTGAGAGCTTATATATATATACGTATATATACATTTTAGACTTTATTTGTACTAAACGTATAGAGGTACGCAAATAAATTTTTATTTGTTGATTGGGTACGATATATCAAGTAACAGTCGACCTTATGGGAACCAATGGACTGAAAACAAATTCAATCAAAGGTTACAGGTGCGTTGTCACCCCTCAGTACTGAGATAGAATGCCGCATAGCCTGTAATTGCCCGCTGGGAATACCGCGGGTCGGTAGGCGCAGAACAGGTACTCGCACTAGTGATGTGACTCCACTTCACCAGTCTGGGTGATTTGGGTAATTCATTATGATATGAATCCAAAAACCACAGACTGGTGACGCTGACGCGCATATGAAGTTAAAGCCAACGCTCTAACCACTATGCTACGATAGAAAGACAAATATGAAACATATACACATATAAAACAATGTTTCACGGTTCTCAAAAATATTTCAACAAAGATGTTTATTACAGACAAAAATGATGTTTGATCCACCAGACTTCCCGTATAGGGAACTATCAGAAACATTGAGAGATCATTACGGCGCTGACGATCTTTTCAGTAACGACGTTGCTAACAACGACTCCGTAACGAGCGTCTCCCAAGTATCTGCGGATGTAACGGATCAAATTATTTCCAATGTTGAACATCAATTATCGCTCCATTCTAATAACTCCGGAAGGTACTTCAATGTTGAGAGTGCATCTTTTGCGAACGTCGCAACGGAGAATGGGGAGCGAGGTACCGAACTTTATGTCGTTCAGCCGGATATGTTTAACTTTGAGCCGACATTATTAGACGACAACACTGTTAATCAATTTTTATTGCCGCTACAAGTTTCCACAGAAAACGATAAGGTCAATAATATACCTAAAGTTATAAAATATAATGTATAATTTGAAGATTCATTAGCTAATTTGACCCTACGTTATTTACAGGATGTAGAGAACAATGGACCCGACTTATTAGCTCTGCAGTCATGTACTGTTTGTCATGAAATATTTACTACCGATGCTGACCTTCTCGATCACACGATATCTTTACATGCTTCAGTCAGTTATGTGGATCGACATCAAAACCTTTTAGCTGATAATAACCATGTAAAAGAAATATTTGTCGGTGTGTGAAGTAAATCTAATTATTTATTCAGATAATTTACTTTGTATAAAACCTGTGGTCACGGCTCTTGCTTTAATTCCATAGTACGCGAGGAACCTCGGTCCAATCCCCAGTGGCGACGCCACTAAATTTGTTAATAGCATATAATAGCATGAAGTTTTAGGATTTATTAATAGTTTATTATTGAAGTATGGTTATTTTGTTTAATAGATACCTTTTTTTCATTGAGTATGTTTATACAGTAGCACGTAAACGACTTGCACTTTATGCAAGGTAAAGTAACTAAACATAAATTACTTCTTTCCACAAAAATAGAAAAAATAGGCTCTCACAATCTTATACTCATTACATCAGAGCCTATTTGAAACCAATGATGATTTATATCATTACACAAGTTTCGAAAATCTCTAATAAGTATAGGGAAGTGAACATGGTTCTACTGATTCGGAGGCAGACACCGACTATCATGGCTACAAATGGATATTTGTATAATCCATAAGATAGGATTATAAAAAGCGGATACAACTTTAAGAAGTTTTCACTTTATTTTTTACCCTCTACGAGTCACAACAGAATTTCTGTTATTTTAACTCGTCAAGAATTAATTCTGCAGATTAAAATAGAGAGAAAAACCAGCATATTGTCCAAATAAGTAAAAGATTTATTACTCAATTTGCATTTCAGATACAAGTAGCCCCAATCAAAATTTTGAAACAGAATGGTTAGTGTGTCGTGTCTGCGAAAGAGTGCTGTCCACGACCCTAGAGGCGGAACCCAGCGGTAAGAAATAATAATTCAATAACGCATTCAGAAGCAGTTATGAAAGCGACATACGTTTTCTTTTTTCTTAATTTTTGGCTCTCTTGATAGCATTCTGCCAATTTCTAGTCAGATCATAGACTTTTCATCGCTTCTTCAATGCAATTGCAATTTTAGCCATTAGATGCCAGAGTACAGCTCTGACATGTAATGGTTAAATTTTCTGCTATGACTACGAATGTTTTCCGTGAGATACAGTTGTGAGTGGTATTTCACCTTTACATTTTACTGGATATATGAAGATTGCTTTCAGAAGCACTCGACTCCTTAAGCCATCTGTTTAAAGACATAAACTCGGAACCAGCTTTCTGATGTATTTGATTTTTCGCTACATTTTAACGCAAAAAATTAAATTTTTATTCCGGTTATAACATACACTCAGGTTTTATTTACAAGTGCACAGATATCTTAAATGTCTTTCTTCGACGTGCAAAGTTTAGTTTTTAAATTTAGTTTCAATAACTTATTTCTTACAAGTCCTTTGCTACAATAACAGATATGATCTTTTTTTATTTATTTTGTAATATTTTAATGTTTTTTTTCTGATTGATTATGATGTGTTTGCTAGTATTATTAAAAAAACTTTATTGATACATCAATATAAATTAAAACATACGCAAAGGTCTATCTGTGTTCTATTATACACTTTAGCATTGACATATTTTTTTAAATGTTTAGTATGCATTGCATTACATTAGTTATGAAAGATTAAAAAGTGTTCACCATGATGATTTTTAAAAGCTGTCTTTTTGTATTACGTAGAGCAATTGTGCTGCAACGACGACAGTGGAAATCACTGTGTATTTTCCCGAAAGTTAAGCGCAATGTACGTCTGCGATTTCTGCAGTTATTTATTCGCTGACGGAGAAGCTCTGGACCGACATCGACTCGCTTGCTGCTTACAAAATCAACAAAATTACTTTCCTCGAGTGGTAGGAAATATTAATTTTTTCTAGAAATGACTAGTATTATAAGTAGATATTGTTAGCGAGGCGGTATTACAAATATCTTTATTTACACAATGATACAATTTTTTTTATGTTTATTGTATTATAATTTAATGCCGTGGTTTGTGTAGTGTTAGTAACTGAGGAGTTAGTGCTCAGAGGTCGCAAATTGCAAAATGAATGCTCATTCACATAAATTACATTGAGGAAACCTTCATGTCATTACATAGTGACATGTCGAGTTGGCAATAGGAACAGTGCATCAGCTCTAAGATCCTTTTTGATGTGTAGTGGCAATTTTTATCTTCAGTTTAGTGCACCATCATATTGTTGATTCATACAAAAGGGACGTTCAAAATAAAAGTGAGAACGCGGTTCAGATTCTTTTGAATTTAAAAAAGTAAATATTGACTTACTTAACAGAAATATCTGTAAGATACCTAGAAAAAATAAATAATCATATGTTTTAAAAAAATAGATAGCATTTGATAGCTGCGCTTTGTTGTAGCGTATTGGCGAAAATGGAAAAAAAAGTACTACGCGCTGTAGTATTTTTATTAGATACTTAATAGTAACTTTGCTTGAAAAATTTCACTACGGAACAAGTCAATCAAGATTTACGGGATACATTAGGGGTAAATGCTCCACCGTATTCTACAGTTGCGGGTTGGTGTGCCGAAATTAAACGTGAAAGAACATCCACTTCTCTGGCTCGATGATACTCGCTCGGAACGACATACGATAACAGTGACAGAAGAAATGTTGTCATGTTACGATACGGTACGTTTATTGGATCAAGAAACAAAGTTTTCGACAGGTAGTGTGCATAACATTTTACGTGAACGCTCGGAGATGACGAAGTTATCCGCGCATTGGATACCAGAATGGTTACCGATTATCAGAAACAAACTCACAACTATCCCGAAGCTTTGTGGTGCTGTTGCAACAAGATCCTGATCGCCTTTTGGACAATGGTCGGTCGAAACATGGCTGTATTATGATATATTATGATAATACCCCGAAAAAGAATTACAGTTTATGACTTGGAAAAAACTATCAAGTACTAAGAAATTCAAGGCGAGTTGTTCCGCCGGGCTATATTTTCGGGGTAGTCACGGGATAGTAATGATTGAATATCTCGATCACGGAGATACGCAACGAAATCCGCGCGAAATGGCAAGGCAAACTCGCAAAGTTTGTTTTGTTACTCGAAGATAATCCCCGGTTCACAAGTACGTCGTTGTAATGGCTGCAATTCGATACCCTGTCTTTGAAATACTTGTGCGTCCTCCATATATACCAGACATTGTACCTATTTATTTCTATTTATTTCCGAGATTGAAGGTGTATCTATAGTAGCTATAGCTGCTGTAATACAGGAGTTTTAGGTGCTCAATCGGATGAGTTCTTTAGGAAGGAAGTTTTAAGCTTAGAAAAAAGACATTCCTAGATTCAAGACATTACGCTAAGAGGTGACTGTCAAAAAATAAAAGTTATATGTAACATACTACTTCGGACTTTTTATTGAACGCCCGTAGTACCCATGATTAAGGTTTCTTAAGCTACATTGCTACATCATAATTTTCATTACAGCCTATTACTTCTGAAAATAGGCCTCCTCAATGATACCAAAAGAGGCCGTGCCTAAAAGAACATCATTCATGTGGGCAGGTGGGAACAAGGTATGTGGATTGCCAACTGCAGTGTTTTTTATGGTATCATATAGAAAGATGTTGCTGCCCATATTCCTAGTATTTTTGTTCCCGCTGTCGCCTTTTACGACGTCATTGCAAGAATATCGTAATTAAATGGAGATCCTCAAAGAGATTCTCTGAGTCAAAAATCTGTAATGAAATTTATAATGTAATCTCTCCAGTCGATGCTGGTCCGTTTCAACGACTGCTCTTGTGATTAAGTAATGGTACATGTTAATTGAGAGAATTCTTTTAAACTCGAAAGAATGAATGAAGGATGTTATAAATTATATTCTTGAAATAAAATGTGTTTCTCTCTCTTAGTATATTTCGGGGGCGTGGATAAAGTACTGAATACTACTATTTATTGGATATTTTCGGAAATCATATTATCTATCTTATCAGCAAGACGCAAGTATGCCTAGTTTGGGACTGTATGACGTGTGTGATTGTTCAATATATATACACAAATATATGTATATATATAGGTATATATATGTATATAAATAATGCAATATTTATAACCGAGTTTGATTTTTTATTGACACGGCGCTAACCGAAAATATATAATAATTAATATTAACAACTTACGTTAAGCTTGGAGTGCTTATAATCCTTACTTATATTCAATATTAAAACCCAACTTTCAAAAATATATAGTAAAGTAATAGAGATCCTAAATATGTATTTAAGACTAAGCTTAACGAAGTACGCTTAAGCCCAACAGAGTCACAGTTTGTTTACGTCTTTTCAAGAACGATATTTTACTTACAGGGTCAGCTCAATACAGAAATATCTTCGTCAGATATCACAGAACTATTGGATTCTTGCAATAATAATGGGGCTGAAATTTTATCGACAGAAGAAACAGATGTTCTTACCATAGTTGACCGAAGACAATCGCGTCAAATTCGGCGGACGTATTCGCACTCCAGTAGTAATAAGATGTGGAACTGTGGGTCTTGCAATCAACTTTTTGCTACAGCCCGGTAACGTTTAACAGTATAAAGACATTTTATATTATTCTAAGTCTAAAGTATAAATAACATTCAATCTTGTAAATATCCGTTGATTCCCGAAATAGTTACTAATCATCATTATCACCTGCCTTTAATCCAAATAGGTCCCAGTTAATATACAATGTGTGTCTTTCATTTGGGAAGATTTAACCCAGTGTCTTAGTCAATGCTGCCCCGGATTTCTGCAGATGTTATTGACATTAGAGATCGTTATTACACAATCTTTTGGAAGTGGTAAGATGTTTCGAGCATTTACCATAATCGACTTTTATGTAGCTACGAGAGGATAAGACGCCTCGTAAGACTGGCGGCAGAGAATTCGACAAAAACCGAGAAAAACCAGAATAGTTCGAGAAAACGAAAATAGTATTCTGTACTATCCAGTAGTACTAAATTACACGCTTTTTCATTTTCATACAAATTGTAACTAAATTAAGCTGTTTCCGGAAAGTAAGAACGTACATATGCACCGTTTAATATACTTCTTTTTCTTTGCGCCAGCAATACTCACAATCTGATGAATTTTTGGTCAAACGTTATTTCGAAACAAGTAACTTATCTAGTTTCTTCAGAACAAAATTAACACAAATCAATGGCGTTTAGTCACAAAGCCCAAAACGAGCCACGGTCTTATATCTGGCATACCACAGAAATACGTAGTATCACATACAAATGTTACTATTAATATGCAACTCATGTGATAAAATAACAGTCAGTCTAAATTAACTTTTTGAACTCATCATGATTTGTTACAGCGAGTTGTATCGCCACAAGCGAGGAGAAGACCGACCACCAGGAGCCCCTTTAATGGCGTACGTTTGCGAAGAATGCGACAAAGTGTTGGGAAGTATGTGCGCACTGCACACTCACAAGAAAATGCACAAAGTTTCTAAACCCGTAATTAACTTTATTACTGTCCAACCGTTCGTGAAGTTTTTTAAGTTACCAATATTTCATAGAACTTGGAATAATCTGCAGATTGATTTTGAAATTCTCCAACGATTCAAAATTGTGTACAGGCTATGGTACAAAGCTATTTTTTAAAAAAAAAAGCCAATGAAATTGTCTTTCAGCGGTTGACTGTTGCTGTCAATCTAAAGACGTATCATGTTCTTGATTAAACCAAGTGTTAGTGATGTTGGCACGCTGGTAATGGCAGTAGAAGGTTTGTACACTCTAATACGCGTGGACGGTGTAGGACACATCTTTTACGTTATGTATCTTAGCTAATTTAATTTGGTGATTTCCACTATTGCAATGAATTTACGTAAATTTCCTGATTCCATAAATTAAAGTGAATTTCATAATTTTTATGTCACATGTACTATGTTTTACTGTGTTTCGTTACGTGTTATTTGGACATTAAGATCATTATAGAAGCTAGCTCACTAAACAAATTAAGGAAAATATTCCACGAAAACTGCAAGGCTTTTAAGTTTTAGGTGGTCATTACTCAGCAAATATAATACTGGCCAATACGATGAATAACAGTTAAAAAAAATTATCCGTGTTGGCTTATTAAACAAGGTCTGTGTTTACCTAGCTTCAGGTATTGTATCTGAGACAGTGAATCGATCAAAACATTGCTATCCGGATACGCTAGTGGAAGAGACAGAAAAGTTTTCGTTACAGAGTTTTCGTCTATATTATAATTACATTATTGAAGAACACAATATAACAATTTTTTTTACTATTGAAGAACATATTGCAACAAATCAAATTGACAAAGTGTATGTACACAGCTTCGAAGAAGTCTTGTAAATTATTGAAAAGGTTAAAGTGGTTATCATCTGACAACTATTATGGTTGGGTATCTTACCAAGGAGTCAGTCAAAGCTTAGTTTTAGTGAAAAAGGAGTAAAGGCTTAGACCAAAGTTTATCAAGAGACGGTTTTGGATCGTATAGTTGTGTCAGATTGTGCCTACAGTGATAAAGCTTTCAAAAATGTACTGTAGACTTTCCAGAAGAAAAAGAACTTTATAAGAGCTGACGACTGGCCCTCGTCCAGTCCAGATCTAAAGCTGCTGGACTCTAAATTGTGGTTAGTACTAGAGGACATGGCCCGCTCAAAACGTTACTCTGACATTGAGACTGAGAAGAAATCTTTAGCGTTAGCAGTGGCTAAATCGATAGATTCGTGACCAGATTTATGTAAGCATGTAGAGCCACGTTGTAACACGTGGTTGTCACTAATTTCTTATTTTTTTTTTAAATTGCAGGGCTATCCATGCCGCGTGTGTGGGCGTCGCTTCAATCAATCCGGACACTTAGCAATCCACATGAGAATGCATACCGGAGAACGTCCCTATCCTTGTGATCTCTGCCCCAAAGCTTTTAAAGTAAAGGTAAGTTTAAAATAGATGGACAAACCATGTTTCCACTTTTCTTTTTGTATTTGATTACTCTTGGCGATTGGGGGTTATACGACAAAATGGAGATCGCTACAAAATTTGCTAGCCTAATATATTCGCGTACGTTTTACTACTTTTTAAGTAACTTTTGAACAATTTTACAACTACTTAACTAATTTTATCGTATTATTGAAGGTACTTTATGTAGTAGAGCTACGCTGCATCTGTATTATAGCTACATGTACTTTACTGATAATAAAGAATTCCATCCTGGACACATGCATCTGAGGATAGATATAGGTACTTAAGGGCCTTTGCAAACAATTAGCGTGTGCTCGCTTGTTGCTCTTATTTGTGAAATAAACTACTTTATTACGATTATAATGCGACCCGATAGCCAAGTTGGTTGCCTTCGAAACTGAGGGTTGCGGGTTCAAATCCCGCTAGGGGGAAATATTTGAATGATAAATATGAATGTTTGTATCAGAGTCATGGATGTTCACATATGATTATTTGTCTATGTAGGTATTTGTATATCTATCTTATTAATAATTTATATCTATCTAATTATTAACTTTGTCTAGTAAGATTCTAGAACAATGATTTATTTTCTAATACTATGTACTCGATATTACAAATTAATGATATGACGTTTTTATTACTACTGTTTTTAATAATATTCATGTTCTGAAACTACTGGATTACTTTTGATGAAACTTGGCATGGTTATAGCTACCCCTGAAATACCATTTAGGATATTACAATAACGGTCAAGTGTGCTTGTGTGCAAGTATTGCTTGGCAATAGTGCCGGGTGGTACCGGCGTAAAAATCCGTAACACCCTTTCTTCCCGTGGATGTCGCAAAAGGCAACTAAGGGAAAATGGGCCTTGAAAATCACAATAACTACCGACAGATGGCGGGATACCGGCGGGAGACCAGTATTTGTCGAAGCGGATTTACGGTCTGGACCAAAATTAAGCAGACCGATGACGGGCAGCAGCGTCTGGCGTGCGGAGTGTGGCACTGCGATTGCCAATCCGCATGTCGAACGTGGCGATTAGTCATAAAACAGTAGGATTTGTTACTTGAGAGTGGCAAATCCTACTATACACTTGCACTTGATTTTTGGCACTTGAGAGATGACTATGTCATGCATTATGCATGTCTGTTTACGGGCAGGTAAGGGGTGATTTCGCAAACTATTCCTTTTATAATACACAAGATCGCACTAGACTGCCGTGGGCCGGCAAGCAACAGTAAAAAGAGGGAAGCGGTGCGCGGGAGCGGAACATGGCCAAGTACGTGACCTGGACGCGGGTAGACGCGTGAGGACAATAGCAGACGTCATTGACGGTTATATCATAATTTTATAGGTAAAACAAGAAATAATATTAACTAACTTTCTAGCTTCCGTGTGTATTTATTGCGTTATACGAGTGTTATTTTAGTTGTTTCAAGTATTTTGGGCATTTAGTTTTAACAAATTTTATGGATCAGTATTTTTATAGTCAAGTGTTCTTCATTGAATTTCCGCGATAATGCTAATACGTAATAACTAAGCCTGGCAGTTGGAATGGCGAACGGCAATACCGATATTTGGAAGGGTTATTCATTTATTCCGCCATCTATCGGATGCTTTGAGCTTTTATGATGTTTCGCAACAGATGGGGTAGAGGTAGATTTTCATACGACGCAACCATACGGCAAATTGTTAGTAACTGTAAATGAAATATGGCAATAACGGATTAAATGTAGAAATGCATAGAAGTGGAATAAACTTGTACTTAATCTGAGCAGTATGACAATTTTAAGCTATTTATGTAATAATGTAATATAAACAATTATAAATTTGCGAACTAATTTCAGAATTAGTGACTTCCTCCATAAAAAGACACTGATAGCAGCAGCATATTATTTGTTCTTTTAACACAGTTACTGTTTTAACTTAACTTCACACGGTCTGCATTTCTGACCAATGGGAAATTCAGTGAAATACGAGGTTTTATTTTGTGTTATATCGTTTCACAAGGCTCTACAACCTATATTACAGGTTCTTGCATACATCATTTCTGGAGGTGAGAAGCCAGTGCAAGTGGCATTTTTGCAAAATTACGTTTCATGTGGATCGCCGTTTGCCTAATTCATACCTATCTTAATAACTTGAATAGGTACCTACCTATTCAAGTTATTAAGATAGGTTTACAAAGTACACGGAAGTTTACAGGTACAAATGAAGATTAGAGTGATCTATGAAATTTAAGGCCTTTGTTTCAAAACTTAGTTAGAATTATATGATTCCTCATATTTCAAATAATTTTTATCTTCTGCCTTGGTACACTATTTGTCAGTAATACTTTATTTGCGGATTTGTGGATTTTTTTATAATTAAAGTACAATTTTTTAATCAGCCAAATTAAACGAGAAGCATTTAAAGAACTAAATGAACTTTAAATTGCAAACCAATTGCAATATGTAACTACACGTACTTGTATATATTGCAAACCAAAATATAGTAAAAACCCTACATTAAACAGTAAGATTTCATATACATATTTGAAATAAAGATTAAAACGGAATTTTTAGTGTCGATAGTTGATACACGAAAGCGCTACAGACTGTACGTACTATGTTTCCACAAGTTTAGCACATAGATGGACTGTCCGTATTGCGGAACGAGTATAAGATAAACATTTTAGGCGTATTAACTTAACTTATAATGCAATCCCTTTGACTAACGGTGTAATGTGTGCATCAGGATTGTAAATATAAAAAATGATAAAAATTAAATGAAAATTCTTTATTCATTGACTAGAGAAATTCATATTTCGCTTGATCAAGAAATAGGCGAAAAAATTTCCGTAGGAATCCTTTTTTGATATATATAACAAATTGTACATTGCACGCAACGTCTAATATAGAATTAAAATAAATGAATAGTCTACTAGAAGAAAGGTACTTACTAAAAAAAACCCGACTGAGCAGCCTCCACGAGCAGCACCTGTTCACAAGTACCACACATATAGTTTTATTTATTTGTGCATCCAATACCCAAAAAAGGCGACCGCTCTGATCCGTCCAACTACAGGCCTATTGCCATCACCCCCTTGTTATCTAAAATAATGGAGTCACTCATCAACACCCAGCTCCTGAGGTACCTGGAGGAACACCAGCTGATCAGTGACCGACAGTACGGTTTCCGTCGCGGACGATCAGCTGGTGATCTTCTAGTTTACCTGACTCACCGATGGGCAGAAGCAGTTGAGTCTAAGGGGGAGGCTTTGGCGGTTAGTCTGGACGTAGCGAAAGCATTTGATAGGGTTTGGCATAAAGCGCTTCTTTCAAAGCTTTCATCTTACGGGGTTCCTGAGAGATTGTGCAACTGGGTCACCAGCTTCCTCACGGATCGGAGCATCAAGGTTGTTGTCGACGGTGCATGCTCGGACCCCAAACCCGTGAATGCTGGTGTTCCACAAGGCTGTGTGCTATCTCCCACTCTGTTCCTTCTGCATATCAACGACATGCTACAAATCAGTAGCATTCATTGCTATGCAGACCATACCACGGGTGATGCCCTATATACAGGCCTTGCGAATATTTCTCGGGAACACGTCGACGAGTGCCGGAACAAACTTGTGTCTGAAGTCGAGACCTTGTTATTCAAAGTCTCGGATTGGGGTCGACGTAATTTGGTCCTATTCAACCCCAAAAAGACACAGGTTTGCGCGTTCACCGCTAAAAAGAATCCCTTTGTCGTTTCTCCTCTTTTTGAGAACATTCCCCTTATTGGCTCAGCCAGTATCGGAATCCTTGGCGTTGACATATCAAGCGACGTTCAGTTCCGTGGTCACTTGGAGGGAAAGGCCTGGCAAAAAATTGGCCTCCAAAAGCTTGGTGTGCTCTGTAGAGCGGGACAGTATTTCATGCCGGTCCACCGTTTGCAACTTTATAAGGCGCAAGTTCGGCCCCACATGGAATACTGTTCTCATCTCTGGGCAGGGGCACCCCAGTACTAACTCCTTCCATTTGACCGCATCCAACGTCGAGCGGCTCGAGTTGTCGGCGACCAAGCTCTCTCTGATCGGCTTGATCCTTTGGCCTTGCGAAGAGATGTTGCTTTTTTACAAAATTTTCCAAGGGGAATGTTCTGAGGAACTTTTCGGATTGATCCCAGCTGCTGAGTTTCACCATCGTACATCGCGACAGAATTCGAAGTTCCATCGATACCACCTAGATGGTTGGCATTCCACCACAGTGCGTTTTAATCGAAGTTTTCTGCCACGCACTTCGATTTTGTGGAATCAGCTGTCGCCAGCAGTAATTCCGAACAGTTACGACTTAGGGACCTTCAAGAAAAGAGCTTATTCCTTCCTTAAAGGCCGGCAGCGCATCTGTAGCTCCTCTGGTGTTGTGGATGTTCGTGGGCGTCGGTCATCACTTACCGTCAGGTGAGCCGCACGCTCGTTTGCCCCCTTCTTCTATGAAAAAAAAAAAAAATGTGTACTCGTACAGCTGTGTAGCAGACTTCGTCCTCTCAAACAATATTGGAGAGAAGTGGACCAGTCGCAACACAACGCTACCGTTTAAACGAGCATGCCATACTCAAGTTGACCAAACAATATGATAACTCATAAAGACATAAAGACATTTATTCCTACACTTACATCTACACATAGTACGTGATATAGTGATACATTATATAAAAATAACAAATCAAAATGAATGAATAGTGATAAAAGAAAAAAAAATCTTTTTCTCTAAAAATAATTGTATATTCACTGCAGCCTCAAAAAGGTCCTGTCATATCGGTATGGGTTGAAACTGGTGTTCATAATCTAATATGGTTCTGTAAGCGGAAGGTGGACACTGGGAGTATCAATAATTGTTTATATACCAATAAAAAAAAGGAACATGGCTTGCAATGAAATCCAGATTTAAATTTTTAATTTTATATTGATATTTAAAATTTTTTACTCTTGAAAAGTTTCGTTTTAAGAAATTAGAACCCTTTTATACTATCGATATTTCGTGTCCGCGAATTTTTCCCGTGCATCTGGACACACCACCAATACTTGCAGGTTGTTCCCCGAGTTTTTTTCCATATGGATAACATGTGAAACGTCGCTGGCAGGTGGAGCGCGACGACCATCGGCGCACGCACACCGGAGAGCGACCCTTCGCCTGCACCGCCTGCCCCAAGACGTTCACGGCGGCTGCACGCTTGCGTGAACACGCACGCATTCACACCGACCAAAGGTTAGTACTTACTATTGCAGTCTAGTGCACTTTGTTTTCTCCGTCTATTAGCAGTGAAAATGCACTTTTTATCCTTAAGTCGGTTGATCGCGATATGAGTTACACGATTAATGTTTATTTAGGGATTCTATCAAAAATATCAGAGTAACAAATTTTCCTGTTAATCACTCCAATTAAACTTAAAAACTTATGCCAGCTGGTGGTTAAAGCCTCGGCACTACGATGGCGGGTTCGAACTTGGGACGTTGTTTCTCAGTCCTTACCCCAAATCGTAAAGCTAAGATAAGGTTCAACATATCCATAAATATGCTTATTCACGATGGGGACACGATAGGGACGAACGTATCGATACCGTCACTATTTCTTCATGTAATGATCGTCTACTATTAACTATTAATTTCAATCTGTGACCGCGACTACTTGTCTAGAACAGTCAAAAACAAATCAGAAAGTTCAGGATTATTAGATAGTAATTAAAATGACTTGAACTGACTAGTTAACATTAATTAGCGCGAATTGTAACAAATTTGTCTTACAAAGTAATGATGTTCTCTTTCCCGATTACGGTTACGACGACCATCCCGGCAAATAATAATAAATATTAAAGTCGATTATAATGCACTCCTTCAAACACTTTCGCGTTATGAAACATGCAATAAACTCTCACGACAGCATACCCAATACTGGAATGGCCAGAAGGTTAAAGATTCTTATTTTAGTCTTTTCTGCTCACATTTCACCAAAGCGTATTTGGGATAACGTTTCGTAAAAGTCATTGGTATGAGCCTTCCACATAGGGGTAACGAACTCGGGTCACCTAATTCAGATGCAGATTCCCTAACCACTCGCCTATCGTCGCCAGTGACCTTGTACCAATATATCAACGGTGCCGGAAATATTATAGTGTAGTAATTATATTGTAAGTACATTACGCAAGCACAATTACAAATGTACTCTCACAGCTTCTTCTAGGATCCCATGTAGAACGTATGTGATAAAATTAGTGATAAGGCTGGATGATAAAGTAACGTAAGGTCTGTGTGCAAATATTAGATTTATCTGGGATTCGAACCCTTGATTCATCCGATAGCTGAACACATAAAACCCAAAGACTTCAAAAACAGTCTATAGGATTAAGGCTGATGAATAAAAAATATGTAAAAGCTTTAACGACGAAATTATGCAATATGCAAGTAATGCAGCATATCACAAATATCACCTACGCAGTTTCATAAGATATAAAGAGTATAGTTAACAGCTGATGAATTCCTGTCAAGTGCCACAATATAGAAACCATTGTAGTCTTCGGTTTTGTCACCGACTGCACGGAAGAATGGCGCTTTGCAGCTGTTTGTTTACGTTAGGCGTTCGTCGCTGCATTATGCAACTCGGTTCTCGAACGTTTCTGGTGTGCAAGCTGCATCATTGGTTATCTATTAATAAACTTTATGCGCGCTGTGTGCTATAGATACTTTCATATTTGTAATCAATTAAAGCGCTATATTAAATCATGTAACATCCCTCCTGATAGTATTTTTTCCTTCATGCATACGTTGATATACCTCATATAAGACCATAAAAATACAAAAGACTATGTAAAATATTGAACATATAAGAATTCAATTGAAGAATTTTAATGTTTAAGTGTCTTAATCTACTAGTGATAATAAAAACAATAATATTATCTTTTTTTTTACTGTTAAATAAAATAAAATATTTCTACGTCTAAAGTTCCACAAGAAAGTTTTATTCCTAATTATATGCTACAAATAGCAACTTAGACCAGCCCTGGAACAATGTAACTGTATCAAAATAATAATAATTTAACAAATAAAGCCCTTAATACTAATGAAACCAATTAATTTAAATCTAAAAAATCAATTTTTCGCGGCAAATTCAAGCGTGAAAAATTTTGATTTAACCTCACATGTTCATTCATAGATGGCACTACTGGTACATAAAAATAAAATTGGTGCTCTGTAAAAGCCGTAGCGTGAACCTCCAGGCTGTCCTATTTATAGATATGGTTTTTACTAAGTTACCGTATAAGACATCAACGACACCTGTGCTTGAGCTATTTATCTTTATTTTTTACAATTCATGAAATTTAATATTTTTTTTGTTTATTGAGGTTCCAACTGTTAGTTTAAATAGTAGTTTAACTATTTAAGTAATAGTTTAGTAATTTTCACTCAAGATTCGCAATACAATTATACGTTCATTATGTGTAGTAATCGCTAAATGTTAATATTTTTTTTAAACTGAAATACGCTAATTTTTTTTTGGAATAATAATAATCTTTGAAATGCTTATTCACGAGACTACACTCTTATAGGCGACTTGAACATTTTATTACTTGCGCCAGGACTTTACCCATCGGGTGTTTTATGACAGGACAGAAAAGCCGGTTCGCAATGACTTAAGAACGTTGTTGTTACCGCCGCATATAACTGGATCAAGAGAGGCAACCTTACGTATAATTATATGAATGGCGGTTTGAAACATCTCTGTCGTCTTACCCGACGCGCTGCGGTGGTTGCCCCGACAGCATCCTGAAGGACGACTTACAACAGCTCGGATACGCATTTCGATGCGATAACAGCTCGCTGTTGTGATGATCGTAGTATAGATCTTGAAATGACTAACTCAAAATAGTTTATGAAAGTCGAGAATCAAAACCTTCTCCTTGAATAGCAGCAGATACCATAGTAAAAGAATCGCGATATCACGTGGAACTTGTGATCTTAAATTTACCTTCGTGTTTTTGTACACTATGTCCTCATATATACTTGAAACTGTAAATATCAAAGGTTTTCGGCAGTAATTTCACCGAAACTACGAGCAGGTTGGTGCTTAAGTCACCGGGCATCATAGAAGCGTTCCTTGTGCCGAACAAACTTTAAGATTCAAATAAAATAAAAAATAACACCTAAAAGTGCAGCAGTGTTACGTCCACGTGTAATGAGGTTGAAATCCAATATTGATTAAATTTACCAAGACACTGCCTCTCACGACGACGCACGTTGTGCTGGACAGGCGGGTTAGTTAGCGCAGTGCCGGTGCCCATGCATTGTAGATGCTGCTGCGCATCACTGCTGTGTTAGATTTGGGTTCTGCATATTTGGATATATTTTCCGCCATCATTCGGTCACCAGAGAGTCGTCTATTAGCCAGCAGGGAGCGCCGCGTGCAGGTGAAGTGAACATTTGGTGAAAAACATGCTATATATACACACAATACCAAATAACAAATAAACTATTACAATTGCAAATGAAGTAATTATTTATTAATATGTTAGAAAATAAAACGCATAGAATAGTAAATTAAGGAAAATGTTGTCAATTTTGCTATGGTTAAAACTTGGCGTTACATTGGCGTTACATTGGCGCGCATTTATAATGCAGAAAAAGTCAACGATAACAGAGATGCGTTATTGAGATCGCAAATGAAACTTTTCCCACCAGCGACAATGCTTCAGGTTAGAAAGACTACAGACTTTGAAGCTTTGTAAGAATAATGGTACTTACTGTAGTAGATTTTTAATTAAATAATTGCCAATACTTCAGCATACTGATAAAATAATTTTTCAATCCACATTTTTCAGAGATGACTCATCAAAATTTAATAAAGGCCCCTAAGTCTACAGCTCAAAAATAAAATAGGTTTCCGAACTGGTTCAGCACCAATTACAGGCCCCTGTTAAAATTTGTTACTCAATCTAAAGTCATCGCTTGTATAGGTTGCCAGTTGATCAAGCTTGTGCCTGTTGAACCTTTACACTAAGTCGGTTATAATCACAAAAGACTTGCTACAGATCTTCTTCAGCTAATACCGTTTTGGAACTTTAGCAATGTTCTATCTACAGCACGCTGAGCCACTTTGTTCATCCTATGGTCATCGGTGAAACCTCCATGTTCCTCGCGTCCCGGTTTATTATTATTCATGATAGCAATTAAGCTTACTTACAGAAAATACAAGACTATATATTCACACCAATACAATTATTTTTTTATTATGAAATTACTATGTTACAGGAGTTTCGAAGGAAATAGATTGTGACAAACGGACAGTTGACATGCGAGTGACATTATGTGGGTTCTTTTTGACTTTTGTTGATCCGGCACCATATAAATTAAATAAACTTTAATTTTACTCAAAATTATAAAATCTCATCTTTTCTAAAAGTTCTGGTTTTCCCAATATTTTCCTAGTTTTGATAGCTTTCGGGCCACTCCGGCAAGTGCTGACAGGATAAGCACAAGTCCGCATTAACAAGTTTGTCAGCTCATAAACATTCTTTAAGAAACCTTCATACTTGTATTTATATTTAATTTTACTATTGTAGTTAGCCGCAATCTAAACAGATTATGAAAGTTCGTTTTAAAGTCTTGTTATCTTAAATAATACGAAATGTATGATAGCTTTACTTATTTTTATTTAATTACAATATTTATTATTGATTTCTACTTATTTTATCAATGGAAAATAATAATACAAATTCATAGATGCAAAGAGTAAAAAACAGACAGGAACATAGATGCTTTAGATCTCTAAGGTCCCTCTTTATTTAGACACTAACGAAGATAAAAATGACTGTTTGATATTTTTTTATCATAATTTTCGTAAGTAGATTGAGTATTAATATTCTTGTCGCGAGTGTCGCGAACGTTGGATTGAAACTTAGGCAGGAGTGGGCTTGCACGACGCCCAACAAAAGCTGCCTTGCCTTACACAGACGATGACATGATTGGATGCTGATATATTCAAGGTCGAAAAGAATTAAAAGATTGTCATCAAGTCCGATGGAGAGATGGAGTATACAGAGGTCACATGGTTTCCAATTTTTAAAGTTCGTCAGTTATGTTGATAATTATTTAAGCAAATTTATGTGTGCAATTAATATTCAATTTGATTATTTTTTCCCTTCGGGAGGAAATTTTCACCTCCTTTTGGATTAAATTTTCTTTAATTATAAACAAACGCATCCGTGGGTAAAATTACCATATTTTAACTAAAGACAATTTCACCTGTCTGCAAACGCCCCTTGATTTTCTATGCATTGGTGCTGTTTTGACTTTGTTTTTACCTAGGCATCTAAGCCAAACTAAAAGAATTTTAAGATGACTTCAAGACTCATGAAACTCTAATGGATTTACCATAATAGCCCGAATAACCATAATCGTCAATTCTTAAGAAATCCACCGCTGGGTTAAGCCATATCTTTGCCAAGTAAGGAGGATTTTCTTGGTTGGCAAATGGATCTGACAGCATCACCACAAAATAAGATTGATGGATGTGAAATGCGTCCAATTTAGCATATTGTTAAACGACCGTTCGGTTTAGTAGTAAGCGTACCCGACTGTTGAGCCATACATGAGTCGAGTGTTCGAATTCCAGCCGAAACCAATATTTGTGCAACACACAAAATATACATTTTCGCGTCTGATTGTGTTGTGTTGCGTTATCTCCACCACTACATCTAATAATTCTTCCTCCGGTTTTATCGCATAAGCGTTATAACGGCTACTATGAAATATCCTGCGCAATTGACAACTGTCCATAATATTCATATACTCGTATATATAAAATTAAAAAATACTCAGTCATCGTGATTTAAAATACACAGCTCTTTTTCATTAGGGACATTTCCGTGTTGTACCAAGTGGCCGTCAAATACAATGTGTTAGCGAACGAAGACAAGCATGTTACGGAATAGCATTCTTACGTGTCCAGCCGCGCACCGCTCTCTGCTAGACTGTGACCGGTTCCCCAGCAGTTTACGATCGCCGGCTTATGGATGCGTTATGAAACCGTACCGAGCGAGCACAGTTGACGGTAACTGTCGAAACGCATATAAACCTTAATATCGAAACGATATTTTCCTTGCGTTTTTGTAATACCATACTAAATTATAACTGGATGTTGAGACGCAAAATATTCTTAATATTACTATAATTTTATTTTCAAAATTATATAATCCAATTATAAAAAAATATGAAATACAAAATATATTGACGACCGTTCCGTGGGTGTCTTTCAAGTCTACAAAGGAAAATGCCAGACAAATTTCGTGAGATTATTATTCCGCCATATGTTAACCTAACCTGTTTTTTAATACTTAGGGCAATGTCTAATGCATACCCACCCTCACGAGATCAATGACGGGACATGTCAGGCTTGCACCAACGACCACACTTCGGGAGCGAAATACATTCTCTCCCTCTCCCGACTGGCTCGATGTTGCGCAGGAACGCGGATGTGCCTACCTAATCAGCCTCCAATTTCACGTGGGCCACGGACTCAACAGAGTCCGTCACGGGATGCCATGGGGATTGGAAATCGTGTGTTTGTATGCAGCACCCCTGGCGGCATCCCACGGCGAGTCTGTCAATGTCTCCGCCGCTGACTACAATTCGGGCGCGGAAGGTAGGGAGGGAAAACGGTGCATAGTAATATCGACACTGCTCTCTCCCACGGTCCCGCCACGGCTCCATCAGCGGTACGGCCTCCACCTGAGTCGCAAAGGATGAAATGAGAAATGGCGTATCTCAATACTAAAACACTTTTTCTCCTGCGTCTCTATCTGTCTATGCCTATGGCTTAGTGTCAGCGATAGTGCTTAGACATATATTTTATTGAAGACTTGCAAACAAGCAAGCGGCTCACCTGATGGTATGTGATCATCGACGTCCGTAACACCGGAGGAGCTGTAGGTAGGAAAGTGTAAATAACCCTTAGTCGTAAATGTTCTGAAATACCACTAGGAACACCAGATTCAACAAAGTCGTAGAGCGTGGAAAAAAATTGGAAGTGTTGGATTGCCAACCATTTAGGCGGTGTTGGTGGAATTAAGTAATCTGCCGCGATGGATGATGGTGAACTTAGGGGATCGTTTCGAACACTTCCTCAGAACTCTCCTCCAGGTAAATTCAAAAATAATAAATAATGTTCAATTGCACGCTATAAACATCCTACTCGAGGCAAACGTAGCAAATTATCGAATTCCCTGCCACGCTCACCGTGAACGTAAGGGGACTCTACTCTAAGCTCAAGGTTTTTAATTACCATCTGGAAACAGAGAAGGCTGACTTCTCTGTTTCTTACCGACTCGCAGATATCCCCTATCTCCACTAACCGGGGTAGAAATTGAACTACCCCGCGCTGGAGTTAGTGAGCACTTTAAGAGGATAAATATTGCCGACTCCTCGGCAGTCTTAAAGGTACGGACCTATCTATCATTTGGATGAGCATTGTCAGCGATAACCATCCTCGCGTTTATGCGTGTTTTTAAACATCCTCGGTAATACTAGTTCATCGACTAAGACTTCACTTTCACAGACTCAACGACTTTGCATTGGTATTTTGTCAGTCAGTCATTTTGACAGAACTGGTTATTGCGTCCACACGGATCCCAGACGTGGAAGGCCAAACACCTTCTATGCAACTACCAGGTTTCTGTCGATCTTGGCTTGTCTGACCTTTGTCTAGCGTGATGCAATGATGCGTGTGCCGATTGCGAACGCGATCTGCGAGCCTCCGTCGTGTATGGCAGATTGGGATGGATTGCGGTTTTTCTTTGCTTCCTATTCGGATGATCCCAATGCCTTGGCTGATTCGGAGACAAATCCCAGCTTTGGGTTGGTGCTAAATAGCGTAACACTAAAAGCGGATTTCTTACCAGGCTACGGCCTATGAATCGGAGTCTCGGAAAGCGCTCTTAAAAAAAAGTACAACTCTGCCTCCAGTTCCTTCAAATGAATTATTGCCGTGGCAAAGTCAGAACACATTGGCACAATTGGCGAGAGAATAGTTCGACTCCCTTCGGGGACCTGCGCAGTCTGGTCACTGGCTAAGTCTGTCCAAGAAAATTTCTGACAGGCGTCGCTGCACAAGGAGAACGACTTACTGGCCCTCACTGTAAAATAGAAAGCTTATCTTTTGGGCTCTCTTTTTGCATCTAGCTCGACTCTTGGTGACAGGAGGAAATTCACATAAAAACAAAATTGCATTATTACGATACA
Source organism: Bhutanitis thaidina (assembly GCA_029286595.1). NCBI lineage: Eukaryota > Metazoa > Arthropoda > Insecta > Lepidoptera > Papilionidae > Bhutanitis > Bhutanitis thaidina. Next base: position 4,351,135 of record JAGSMS010000028.1, on the reverse strand, counting down.
ACTTTTAGGAACAGCTTGGGGGCGATAACCCATTCCCATGGTGACCATTAGATCAGCCGCTAGCTAAATTGTCTCCATTTCTTAAAAAAAAAACTTTAGTAATGAAAAATATGAAAATGAAATCCTCGTTTGTTACTGTAAATATAGAGAATTAATCATCATCATCATTTCAGCCTATCACAAGTGCACTGCTAAACATAGGCCTCCCCCAGGGATTGGCATAAAGCTCGGTCCTGAGCCACCTGCATCCATCGACGGTCGTCACTCCATCTTGTGGGGTGTCGTCCCACACTGCGTTTGGCTGTACGTGGCTGCCACTCGAGAACCTTTTTACCCGAACGGTTGTCAGTTCTGGTAGCGATGTGGCCGGCCCATTGCCATTTCAGTGTGCTGATCCTAGAGCATTAGCACTCTTTGTAAGGAATACTCATACCTTTGCCGCGACTTGGTCATCAACTAAACGAAAACCTGTTTTCCGTTCTTGTAACAAATATTAAAATCGATATTTCTTCGAGTAAAAGCTTAACTTCTAAAACATTAGGGATAATAATCTATTTCAGTGATTTTTCAATACATACAAGTATTATAAAATGTAGAGATTTTTACTTTTTTTGCTTTTCTTGGTATCGTGTAATAGCGTCGTAAGAATCTGCCCAAAAGTATGCCATTTGTTCCCATGGGCGACTATGGGAAAGCAATAGCCTAGGACTAGCAATAACATGAAAAGTAACATGCCTAACTATATGACATGCTTAAAATATTTGTAATAGATATGTTAGTTCTTATTCTATGATTCGTAATATAACGTGACAGTTCCCAGCATATATTGCCAAGCCGTTTCACTGGATACGGGAAGGTTTGCAGTAACCACTATAACATATCCTGCGCAGATGGCAACTTCTGATGGTAATTCCATTATTAATTAACTTGAAGATAAGACTTGACGTTAAAGTGTAGTTCTTCTTCATCTGCCTGCATAAGTCTACTGCTGAACATAGGCGTTTCCATGAATGCGCTAACACAAACTCATCACGTTAAGCAAGCAAGTTGATCATTGCAGTAACCTCGCTCTAGAGAAGCTGATCCCTGTCACTATTCTGTGGATTTTCTGCAATCATATAATATGTTCCTTAGTCAACAGGGTGCACCGTGTATATTCCACCCTATTATAATTCTAGAAAGAAGGTATATCTCAATTCACTCAAAACTTATTTTCATGACTACATTTACAATATAAATATATCTAGTTATATCCCCATATCTTTTGACTTTAGTACCTATAAGTCGAGTGGAAAAGACGCCGTTCTCGTAGCTTGCATTCTGCAATTAAATTTATCGTAATTGTACCTACGCGCAATCACTGCGGCAACGGTCAGTTGCGACGAGGCTGCTACGTGATCCTGTGTTTTCCTTATTGCAGGCCGTATCGCTGCGATATCTGCGGCGCGGCGTTCCGCAGACCGTACGCCCGGACCGTCCACACTCTCATCCACAGCGGCGAGAAGCCCCACAAGTGTGACATTTGCGGCACGGCCTTCAGGCAAGCTGATTTTTACTGTCGATTAACATTTAACATGTCTCTCGTATGTCGCGCCCATGCTTTAGAGAAATGAGTCTTTGTTAACTTTAGGCATTTATATTTCTAGTGCAAAATAATTAAAAAAAAATCTCATCAAAGTCAACGAATTATAATCTCTGTCTATTGATAGTATGTCATCGCTGCCTACTCTGTGAGGAATCACAGGCGTATGTGGTGTGCTCTTTGTACGTTGGGTTTATGTTATAATAGAAAAGAGGCCGGTGACTGCAAATGCCTGCGCGAAAATAAATATAGAATGTAATTTCAGTACCAATTTTGTTTAATGCACGCACATGAAAATAATGTCTAGGCCTATATCAGTAAACTTAAAATAAGTTCATCCAGTGTTATTCAGAGATTTAAAGAACGCACTGCGGAATTAGGCCTGACACTTCTGCATTGAGAAAGTCGTGATAGCCCAGTGGTCACGACGCTTGCTTTTATTTATACCCACAGTATGCGGGTGACCTGGGTTCAATTCCCAGTCCCGGCATAAGTAATATTGTTTAAAAAAATTAAGTTATTTAAGGGAAACATCCAGAGGAAACCTACATGACAAGAATAATAAAAAAAAGGTTTTTGAGGATATGTGTAGTCTTTCCGCAACCCTCTCAAATATCGTGTTTAGAGTAGTATAATAACAGGCGGTTACTTTACTCTTTTATACTCTGCAAGGTAACGTATATTGCAGAAGTAAGTTCAAGTCCTAGAGCTGGATGAAGTGCCACCATAGTAGCGCACTATAAGGTTTTGTTGTATATTGTAGATTGTTTGAAATCTTATTGTTGTTACTACATACTATTTTTCCATCTATATATCCCAGGATTATATCGATGTTTTCATCGAATACAAAACGATGGGGTCAGTGGTGAATGTATTAAATCTTAAATGTATTAAAAATATTAATGTTTGCCGCCCGCATGGTTCAGCCCGAGTTGGAATACCAGTGGTTGGCACTATTTTCGCGCAATAGTATTCGTTTTCGTGGCATTCTTTACATTTATTCTGTAGATGTCTCGCATGGGCGTTACTTCAGCCTCGATAATGTAAAGAGTGAGTAGCTCTATATTTTCGCTAATATATTATAGTATTATTATCTTATGCAGTTAATAACTTCTGGTTATTAACAAAAAGATATCTCTTAGATGTATTATTATGACCCTCATCATTATCATAGTCTTAAATTTCTGGATTCTATTTTACATTCAAGCCTTTTTAGTTGACATGGTCTGAATAGATATATTATTCTCATTTATAGTTCATTTTGTTGAATTCAATTTTATACTTACAGGCGATCAGGCGATATGTGGAAACACAAGAGAACCCTCCATGGACTCCCCACTACAACCACTCCGTGACTCAAGCTTTATAACTTATATTGTATATTACACATTTTTTTAAATATCTACGTTTTATTTGTAAAAAGTTTAAAGGTTATAAATGGGATTTCTAAATAGCGCAAGACAGTGCGACTATTTAATTTCCATAAAGCTGCCACAAATAATTTTAAGTATCTATTATATATTTGGTCCGTGAGCAACAAAAGGCACTTCAATTTTTTGTCTTTTCATAATTTACTGGGGCAAATAGTTTTTGTTTAAATCCTTTGATGACAAAGATTTTTTAAAAGGAATATTTTAAATTAATGATAGTGTTCTGTTTATTTTTAAATAATGACCTATATAAATCCCATATATTTAAAACCTTCTTCTTTAACTTTGTGTTGACTGGATACCAGAAGTTAGTTGGCTCTGTAGATCCGACGCACTAGACGCAGAATATCTAATAGAAGTGAATTGGTAAAATTATTTGGAAAATAAAAGGCTGAGATTCTTCAACAGTAAATATTTATTATAAAAATTGCTCTTATAGCCACATTTCTGTTTCTATAATATATATAATATTTATATGTTCATTCTTTGTGCCATTGTTTCACAAAATTATTCCTGTTCTTGTTATTTTCGACACAACATCTTAAACAATAATATATTACAATATAATCTTGCATTAGACAATCAGAGAAACAATTTTGAATAAAATTCTAACATGAGGAACGTTCAACAATTCGATGTGCAAACATTAAAGTTTATTCAAAATTGATTTCGCAATTTCCTAATGAGAGTATTTTTCCTAGAATATACAAGAGTGTTTCAATAAAATCCTGTCATTTTTGGTAACCAATGGCAATGAAAAACGCTAAAGGAATTAATTACACTTACATATTTTATATAAGTTACGTATGGTGACGTTGCGAGCGCTTCTTTGAAACGTACGCAGAATAGAGTAGACGGAAGTGACAAGGGTTCTACTGTCAACAATTATTGCTGTGGTCACAACTCTTGAGCGGCGCCCGGCTCCCCTGGCCCGCCAAAATACTCAATGCAAAACATACGGCACATAGCAACACAAGGAACAGAAGATAAAGTCCCAAACCACCTAAATAAAATGATACCCTTTCGTTCTCGCACACAATCTCACATTTCAAGTAATGGCGTGCAAACACGTTAAACATTAAAATTGAGACTTATTCAGTGAGCACAATCACGTTTGCTCAAAAATATAACTTTGTACAATTTGGCCCGTTTTGTGGAAATGACAGGACGTAGGCCAAAACAAGTCTACACAGATTTTGAATGACGTTCATAGTTTGTACATAATTGCAAGCATTCGGAAATTATACTTCTGTCGCATCGCTACCATAGTGGGAAAATTTTGAAATGTTAATTTGAGAAAAACTTACGGGTGTTTATATCTAACATTAAGTACATTAAAACGAGATAAATGTATACGAATGCGACAGAAACATAACACAGTATGTTTAGAAGTCTTAGTCAAACATCCGCCATACATTTTAAGTGAATGTTTGTAAAGTAGACGACTTTATTCATAATTTACTAACTTACTTAAGTAAACCATCACAACCAACCATACGGACATGTTTAACAAAAAACTATACAGGTAGGTACGTATGCGAAATAAATGTTTAAATGAAAACAACTGAACATTCATAATCCCAGTGCGTGAGTTTAGAACTCGATTATATTACAACTATTCTTCCATCTTCAACTCTTTACTGGCGAGAATTTTTGTGACTTAACCATAAAATGCATTTCTATTATGTAACTTGTATATCTGTACTTGTTTTGAGTGTATTGGACAGAATAAAGGTTGTAGCATACTACACAGTTTGACAGCAACTGTGTCGGCCCCTGGTCGAGTCAGTCCTTACTCGATACGTCACACCGATATCGATACTAAAAAAATTATTAATTTACATAATTTATTTACAACGGCCGCGATCACCGCGCCATAATGCCCAACTCCGTATATAATATGTACACTAAATTTAAGATCATAGAGTTTTCTCTCATTAGCTACCGAATCACAATTCAAATATTTGAGTAATTGACAACGGTGGACAAACATGCGCCGCAGCACTCACTAATGCGTATTACTTTATTGAAATTTGTACTTTGCTCTAGAATGTTTGGTCCATGCGGTCGTATGTTCACAGTAAGGGACGTAAGAGCGAATCGACGAGCGGGTGTTGCGCTCTACGAAAGCGTTTCAAAAAAACAATAAATGAAATAAATATGAAACAACTCTAATTGTATAACGAATTCGCATCATTTAAGGCTAACCGCAAAACCCGATGCAGATTCGTGACATCCCATTTCACGCGGCCTGGCCACAACCATGTGCTACTAATTAGGACATATCGGCCACTACAGGAATTACTTGAGCTGGTTTGATAGTGCATTACGCTTATAGGTATCCATAGTAGACCATGGTTGTGCTTTTAACAATGAACAATTTATAATGTTTTCAAATCTCTTTGCATTCGACAATTTCTATAGATTATGGCAAGCTAATATGATGTAGCATTCCCAGTTGCATACTAACGAAGTTTCTTGAAAACTAAACAACTAAATACTTATGTGATTTACTAATATTTTATTTACGTAATAGGAACTGCCAAAGACTGAAGTGTAGTAGTGGAAATAGTTTGAAACCATTCTATACAAACGCTATTTGTTTTTCATGCAGAAGTATTCGTCAGGAGGCAACTGGAGACTACAATATACAATTCCGATTCGGGGCATATTTTAGTAAAATCACAACAGTGGTAAGATACAAATTCCAATGATTCCAATGTTTCCTACGTCAAGTGTTGCTCTTGGCAACACTTAGTCACAGACGATAAGGCGGTATAATTGACACCTAGTTGCGATGTTTCAAATAAGTGTTGGATGCGTAACTAATGAAAGTACATTGGTAAGTTTAAGTACTCGCTTAGGTTCTATTAATTAGAATTTGTTCGCATCTGTCCATGGTGCGAACATTAAGAGCAAAAGATACTGCGTTCAGTATCCGGCAGCACCGTGAGCACAACGTTTCTGTTCCCGCGCAATACAAACACATCGGCACATGTCCACACATATAAATATGACGTAGATCTGAATGGTGAGAGGTGAGACCTTTTGAAGGTGTTTTAGAAAGACATTTAGGGGAACGACATTGAGCGGGGTAAATATAAATCTCGGAGGTATATCGATAGCACTAAAAGGTCACACTTCCACGGGCAGCGAAACTTAAGATAACCCAACCGAAGTCACGCTCCGCTTTAAGAAACGTACAGTTGAAAATACCAAGACAGAAATAATTTCAAATTATCACTTTTCCCTTTCAACGTAATAAATATAGCATTTTACCTAATTAATTACACAATAATTTCAACAAAAAAATTCTCAAACACCCGAGTTTCGATTCAAACTATAATAACGTCTTCAGCATCACTAAGTCTCAGTTCGGAATTCACTTAAAGAAATAAAACTATCAAAAATAACTCGGCTCGCGTTTAGGTCCTCCGTCACGTCCGAAGCTAGCACCTTCCCTGATTTAACATAATACTAACTAGCGAGTGCGCGTGGCATCGCGCCGCTCCGACTAGATGCCGCGTCAGCTGGCGCCGCGGGCCGGCGGCGTATCACAGGCGCTCAGTGGGGCGCGGGGGCGGGCCCGCGCGCCGTGCACTAACTCGTGGGCACCAGCAGCCGCACGAAGCTGTCCTCGCCCCAGCCCCAGTCGTCGGGCCACGCGTCCTCGGGCGGGTCGAGCGCCGAGCGCGACGACAGGCTCAGCACCGAGCCCCAATCGATTGCGCGCTCCTCGTCGCCGTAGCCCGAGTCGCGGTCGGGCGGAGGCGGCGCGGGGAAAGGTGTGGCGCGCCCAGCGGCGGGGTCGCGCGCGTTCAGCAGCTCGCAGCGCGCACCACCAGTGCTCGCCGCACACACCGCCTCCAGCGGCGCTTCTTCGACGCTCTCTCGCTCCATCTCCCGCTCGATTCCGCGCAAGGTATTGCACACCAGCACGGAACGCCGTAGCGACGGGTCGGCAGTCTGCCGGAATCGGGCGAGCTTCAGCGCACACAGGTTCATCATCTTCAGGCGACGCTCTCGATAGCAGCGTCGGGAAGCACAACGGCCGGCAGCGCGGCCGTCGCAACAGGCGCGGGCGGCGGCGCCACCCAGCTCGAGGTATGACTTGCCGTTCTCGGCACGTATGGTGTCGTGCGCACCGCACCAGCCGCCGCACCAGCGACGCCGACACGCTCGCCGTTCTTCGTCCTCGGCTCGCCAGCAGTCGCCGCCACCCGCCCCAGCGGCTACGGCTTCCAGCCGCGCGATGGAGTCCTCCCAGCGCGCGACTTTGCCTCCGCCCTCGCACGGGGACCCGGCGCGCCGCTTGCCGCCGCAACCCCCGCCCGAGCCCTGCAACCACCAATCCACACAAGTTAATAAAATGGCCTAAAGCGTCAACAGACTATTTCTGCGTAACAAGATTTGCCTGAGAATCACTGATTGCTTTAAATCGTCAATAACAAGATATTCATTACGGTTTATCAACGCTAGATGGCGGTAGTTGATATTCGGAATAAAAACCAGTTATGTTTAATCAGAAACCCAAGAGGACGGTTCGCGATATCATTCTAATTATAACATCAACAAGACGAATACTTAATAAGATGAAAGATAGAAGTTACCAAAGCTGCGTCGTCTCCGGGCAAGCTAATCATGTGCTGTTATGTACCAGATAGCCGAATAAAGGATAGGGACGGGGTAAAGAATTTGTAGGAAGTCTAGGTAAAACAAAAGACTACCGGCGCGTTTACCCGAGAGTTTTGTACGGGGGAACGTGGAATATGGTAACATCAAAGTCCACTGCAACGCGACCCACACGCGGAATCATGCAAGTACCGTACGCTAAAACTACACGTGCCGGCCACCACACAACTTAGAGGGTTTGAACACTGTTTTAAATTTTAATTTATACTTGCGCCTGCATTTCTGTCATCGATATCAAATTCTTTTAAGAACTGTCATTTTCAACCGACTTCAAAGACGGAGGAAGTTGTCAATAGTCTGTAAATTCGTCGTTGAAATAAAGAAAACATTCCACCCTAACAGTGGGAAAATAGGGTTTGAAGTCGGTTGTTTCACTAAAAACTTGTTTTAAATTCATTTTTATTTTCTATGTATATTCATGACTAACTTTTTTATGCAACATAATAGAAAATACCAAACATTTAATTAAAAATAGTTGGAGAGTGTACTCCCCACACTCACCTACTATTTTTTATAAAAAAGTGGAGCCAAATGAGCGAGCGGCTGACCCGATGGTAAGTCATTACCGACGCTCACGAACATCCTAAACACCAGAGGACCTACAGGTGCGTTGATGGCCTTTGAGAAAGGAAGAGGCTCCTTTCTTAAAGGTCCTTAAGTCGTACATAAATACCGCTGGCGACAGCTGTTTATAACAAATTTCAAGTTTTTAATGTTTAGCAGTGGATGTATGCAAGCGTATAATTTCGTATATTGCGTATTTTCAATACTTTTTTAAATTACCTTATTTGATCAGTAGGCACCAAATATAAAAAAAAAATGTGTTAATATAATTATTCCATGACAATATAAGCTATTCACGGTATGCTAGTATTTTAATAACGAAATATATTTTCTTGCATGTGAGATCAGCTACGATTTTTACTTTAAGCATCATCTCTAACTAAGGTACCTGAACCTAATTCCGTACGCTTTTGTACGCGTTCCGACCCTTCCCGCTTTTTTTTGGACACAATATGTTCCCGCAGAGCAACCCCTGTAGGGATCTCAGTCCAGGTAGAGGGCTCCGTGCTCCGCAATGCGTCTGTGAGATTTGCCGACCCATGCCGAAGGTACGGCATTCTTCATTCGAAAAACGTTTTCTACACAAAAGGCTGCTAGAGTTTTAGAATCATCCAAGTTAACAAGGGTATAGAGAACGGAGCCATCGAAATGGATAATAGAACTTTACAACAAACGATACTGCGAATTTCTTTCCTTACCTGTTTCTTTAGATCAATTTTTTTTTACTTTTGACCTCAAGTTAATTGAAACAAAAGACTAGTGGTGCGTGCTTCTGTATCATCGCATAAATCCAATGGTTTAATTTGTTATAAAGTTATTATGTAATTATTATACAGTTGTCAAAAGGTGTTGAGAGACGGAGTCAAAGAGTAATACGACATTTTAAATCAGATCTCTTTTGAAAAGCTGGCAGTATCATTGCCAAGACAAGCTTTTCGGACATTAATTTTTACATCTTCATAAGAAACAAAAAAAAATTTTACGTTTACTAACAGAAGTACTACTATCATGTTATTTTAAAATAAGACACGTAGATAGTACATTTTACATTTGAAAAAATTGGTTTACGGAAATAGTACTTTACTAACATACAATTTTATAGTAAGTAACGTCAGGATAAATCTTAAGGAATATTGCCTATTATGGTCAAACAATAATGATATACATATCCAAATAGTTTTACAAGATTTTTTGGGAATTAGAATTTCCTTCCTTTTTATTTATTTATTATAATTTACATATACAATTTATTAGTTTTATTATCTTTAACCCAAAAATTAAGAAGAGGGCAAAGTCCTACTTTCTGGAAGGATCTGCCTAGGATAAAGAATTAAGAAATAATTTAATTTTTTTCTCAGACATGCAGGTTTATATAATAATAGATGTATTTCGTTATTAACAACAAAAATTACAAACACTACTAAAATTTGTTATTAGCGAAATGTTACTTAATGATTATTAAATAAAAAAAAAAAATTATTCTAAAATATTCCAACAATTTAGTGAAAATGTTTGTCAATTTGAGTGCTAAAGCTATGCGTCGTATCACTAGGATTAGGTAGGCAGAAATTCTTTGTCTCCTTATTAAACTTGAAAAACAAGATACCAGCTGCACTTAACTTACTTATACTTTACTAGTAATATGATGAACGTAAAGGAGACGAGTTTGTGGCCTACGTTTCATTGTATGCTTAAGAAGCCTTCGAGACTCACACTTGACTCCACATTGCTTATTTAATTTGCTATAGAAGAATTATTTCGCAAGTCGGTGTGTATCGTTCAGACATGTCGCGAGCCATACACCCAGAGAGGTAAAAAATAAAATAGTCAACAGGCTGAGTCCAGCGAACGGCAGATGCCTTTCCACCTGCCGCGACAATTAGGTGGAACACGCGTCTTCAAAGAACTTTGTGTCTTGGTGTTATATATTATAACTCTCTAGTTTAATTTTAAATAACTTATTACTTTTCACGATACTTGTTTATAATAAATTATTAATAAAACTTCCAAACTTGGAATTGTTTCCAAATTTAGTGATTAGTACTTAGTTATTATATTTAAATGTAAATACACAAGAAATGAAAAAGTAAGTTTCAAGGTGTTGCATGAAACGTAACGCAATAAGAAATGACTGGAAATGAGATAGGTATATATATATTGTAGTGTAGTTGCAAAGCGGTGACTGCATACAACAAGAGACGCTGTGCCGCGTTGACTCAGAGACCACTCATAGCAACGCTGCAAATAATCACTTTGCGTCACCTTTATCGGTCTACGGAAAACTTGTCGCTCTATTGTACATTAGCAAACGCGACTCGTCGGCCCTGTTAGCGTTTAAAACTTAAATCATACCCGTCGAGCGAAGAGCTTCAATATGCAGAAATAGACGATTCCACGAGGTTTCATTGCTATCACGCGGCGAGCGAGTCGTATGTATGTAGCGGTGTCGCCAGCGCTAGCTAGCGCTCATGAAAATAAATTTAGTAAATGACGTTGGCGCGCGGCGTTGCCACATCGCGACTTGGAACGTGGCCGCGCGACGTTGCCGTCCCGTTCGCTCTTTCTAATCTTGTCGTAAAGTTCTTTTTCTGATGCGCAGCGCGTCGCTCGTTCTCTCTGCTCGAAACTTGGATGGGAACCGTCTGACGTTTATTTTATCGCCAGCGTCGAATACCTCGGCAGCATTTTATAACCGTACCTCACTTGTAGCTTCCATTTATTCCAAATGATCATCGTTAAGAAATTCTACTTTGCATCGCCTACGAAGTCATATTTGTTGGGTTGAAGTTGCGGTGCAACGTTCGTTTGAGAAGGTAGGAAAAGTTAGAGTCGAACGGCGACTTTCTATGGCATTGTGAGAAGCGAATAGATGGCGGCACGGCATTGCCTCACAACGTTAAGCCGTACCGTGTCGTTGTCGAACGAGCCCGGGTCAGGGGAGTTGAGGTGGTGAGAGGGAAGGGGGGAAAGCGAGGGGCGTCACGTCTGTGTTCTTGCTCGTTGCACGTGCACTCACACAGCTGTCCGGTATAATAACATCGCGTAGCTTCTATCTAGCGCTACAGATACCTACGTTCGACGCCGAAACGTTGTATTATAGCCAACTATTAAACGGGGTAGATAGCGTGGGGTGCATCTCTGCATTATACGTTCGGGGTGTATGAGAAAACATGTTTCTATACTGTAGAGTTAAACGACATCAGGAAGGTCGTTCTATCAGAAATTTTAATTCATTTCCTTTATTAGGTACAAACTGAGCACATCTTTGTTTATAAAATAAGAAGCAGATCATGCTGGTAAAGGATATTTGGAACAGAAAATTTTTGTCAGAAGTCGATGGACCTATCTATATCAGTCGGTTTGTGAAGCGTTCTTGACTTTTGATATTTAAGTTCCGAATTACAAAAAGTTGCTCTCGTATCGCTAATTTAAAATGCAGATACTTGCATGGCCAATGTCAATACGCACTGACAAAGTGTTTGCATTTCTGTTAAAAGAACAATGCGTTTAGAATGTCTTAAATAAACACGTGTGTGAGATTTTACTACAAAATGGTATACATAGTATTCTTTGTTCATTCATAAGCTGCTAACCGTGAAGAAGTGTCGTTAATCTGCTAGATCGAATTCGAGAGCCGCAGATTGAATGACCGATTAACTATTTAACGTTCCTTTCAGCACAATAGAGCACGTGATCGGTACTCAGTAATTTCATTCATTCGACCGAAGGGTGTACCGCGGACCTGTTCACTGTTTAATAGTTTTGAGATTAGAGATTGACCGTAGCGCGGAGAAAGAACACTTCCTGTATTACTTAGCAGTTTTTTCTTGTCAACTCGCTTAGTCGATTTATTAAGAGAATGCGCTTATTGTGACAAATCTGTACATCAAATTGTATTTTTAAATAATTTATCAAGTAGTGTCTTTGATATGCTAAGTGCAAATTTTTTTTGTATTGTAAAGAGTTTGGTATTTGTCAATTGATACGGAACATACTTCTTGTTTTTATCGATACAGGTACAGAAACATTTTTAAAGTTGTGTAAAGATATACGAAGCAAAAATCAGCGATCGGATTCGGACTGTGGATTGTATTCGCAAAGCAAGCGCCAAGGCAGCGAATGCGTCGCCATGATACCTAGTCTTCTCCGGACATTCCATTTTTTATCGTTATTTTTTAGCATAGTGAAACATAAGTGATCAGGTTCTGTAAGAATAACAATTATACATGGTTTTACGAGGAATACTGCTGCCTATCGTATTTTAAAAACTTCATTTACATTGTAGCGACACTGGCTATGGCAAAAATCAAAATGTATTATTTACCAACCAACATTGTAGTATTTAAAAAAAATGTTAAAATAAATGATTAATGAGTAATAAAAAAATGATTTTAAAGTTCGCCTATTTCCCATTGAAATCAGTACTAGCAGATTATCTGGATTGTAAAACAAAAAAAAATATGAACGTAACCATACTTCTACACAAAACTTCTTGGCTTTTCAATTCCATTGTGATGTACCTAGATTAAATTAGGTTGCCCGTGTAGAAATAAAATTAACGAGTGATTTTGCAGAGGCATCCCCGCACTTGCTTCGTTGCCAGTATCTGAAAAGGTTGGGTTTTGTTGGACTAATTCTGCTTGAAAATGGTTGTCCGGGATTTGTGTCTGTGCGAGCGGGCAACCCAGCCGACCCGTTGGCACGCACATTTCCGTGAGTGGCGAGCGGCGAGCGGCGAGGCCGTTGCTCATGTGTGCGTGTGAGCGTGTGACTTCACCGCTGTGTGCGCGGACCAGTCCCACATCCTGTTCGGTCGCCCGCGCCGCGCAGCTTCTGACGAGAGCTTTTTATTTCACGCCTGGCTACTGCGTTCGATGCGATTCATTTTAGCGCCCGAAATTCATTTGGTAGGTTTTTTCCGCTCTACTAAACTGACAATACATTAACAATTATTTATTTAGAACTTAAGACACATCGGTGGTCGTATTGGTTGGTGTTTTATAGATTAAGTTGGTTAATTGGCTAGAAATTTGTGAGTATATTTTTTTATATTCTATCGATCAATACAAATGTAATTGCATAACATTTCATACCGGGTTACTAATGTCTAAGAGGTTTGTGAACAAAAGCGCCACACTGTCATTGGTATGAAAACCTCAAGTTAAAGAGTTATGCAACACCGTCTATATAGTTAAGTAATTCAAATTTGACGTCAAATACTTAAATTAACAAGTGAGCCATATCTACTAAAGTAAATAAAAGGATTCCCTCAAGAATGTGTTTCCGCATAAAAGGCAAAGGGGATTCCCGAAAAGCATTGTTTACAATGCGTTCCGGCTCGTGCGGGACGTGGCGTTATGCGTTTATTCTGATGAGCGTCTTGCTTCGATGCAATGAAAGGGAAAATTGTAGTTTTTGTCGAGCGCGAGATGACGCACTCGCTTCCCCGAACGCCGCCGGCCTGAATGACAAGACAGGAATGTCGGCAACGCCGCGCTCGCTTGGATTCTTGCCGCCTCGCCTTTGACTAGAGTGCAACAAATGTATGTTATGGCTCAGCGATAAAAGCAAGCTTTCGATCTACCGCCCTAACTTCAAATCTGCACTACAAATAAGCTTTGTATAATATTAACATCTAATTGATCTATAATTTGCGTGTTCTTTTATAGATCAAAGGTAAAAGAAAGAAATGTGACCGGAAAACTTCACATTATCCTAGGTCTTTTTTTTATTTATTTGATTCTTTACATTTTATTATGTTTTTTCGAGGTTCAGAATTTTTCTTCCATTACAGTTTTACAGTATCAATTTAACGCTGACAAAACCTCCTATAACATTCATTAAAGGTTTCTTAAGGTATAATGCGTAATGCAAGTGAAGTGTCAAAGCTCAACGGACCGGTTCAAGGCACTTACAGCGTTTAACACTGACATTGCTAGTTCACTTTCAACATAAATCACCTGAATTCGCGGGAGTACGCCGTGCGCTTTTGAGATAATAAATCAGGGGCCCGCGGGCGTATGCCCAGATAATGACGTCACCGGCACGTACCGAGAATCCCCGGAAGAGAGTGGATAAAATAAAAATGTCACGTCGCGATCAGCTGTCGGGCGAGACGAGCGTGACGGGCCCGCAGCGCGATACGCATAACGACGCCGCAATAAACTTATTTTTATGTTTTTCGCTCACAATGGCCGCGCGAAGGTCGAGCTATCTAAATGGGTCAATACACTCCGCGTAGTACGAGCGAACACGTGCTCCCGCGTTTGTAAATAGCGAGATATCGGCCGATTGTTGCAGTGATTAATGGGGGGCGCGTAATGACTCGCCGCCCGCGCCGCTCGCTAATGTGTTCATTCATCGCTTCACTATTATTATTTGCCGGCAGATATGGTTTTGTTCGCATTCCGATGATCGGTGCGGCGACATTAGGGCGATGGCCAATGTCAAGGTTGTACTTGCTATGCGCTCGTCCTTGCCAAATTAAGTTACCTACGTGAAGAGATTTACACAGTTGTCATGTGCGTTTTTATTTTCTGTTCTCCGTTTTAATCGCAATTTACTGATCAGTATTTTATAACCAATATGACTTAACATGTAATACCTAAACATTACGCGCTACTAATAAAAATCAACAAATGTTATTAAAAATTGGTAAAGTGGATAAAGACGACCTAAATTGAAATCTCGACAAGAATTACGAAAATGGATCTGCTCAAAGTTGTTTGATTTTCCCGTCTACAGCATACTCATAATATTGTCTCATTTGTAATTTTAAGCATATAGGAAACACTGTACACTGTACTTTTACAATAAGACGAAAAGGTGAAAAATCACAATACAGTATCATCGAAATCACGGGGCGATATACGTAGGTTATAAGGGCGAGATCACGCTTATCAATGACGGAATCTCCATACTCGTATCGCAGTCGACCGCGACATCTCGCCCATTCAGTAAGAAGACGCTCCCCGCCACCCCGCGCCCTTCGCAAGCGGCCCTCGGTGCATCCATGCAACAAGTTAGGGCGTCGTTTCGGTCGCGTAAGAAGTTCCGGGAGACGGGCCACAGCGGACCCCGGCCGCTATGTTTACTCCCTTTAGTGGAGTATACGTCAGAAAACTTAAGAAACTGCAGATTCATAGATATAACTGAAGTTTGATAAGTAAACGCGTATGTATGCCGGACGTGTCAAATAATCATTAGGATCGATTTCGCACAACGGGTGTCACGAACCGTGTAATTTAAATAAAGTTCCCGTAAAACATGGCGCTCCAAACATATTTTCAGGTCCGCGATGTCCAATTAAATATGGATGTGATTGAAAAACGCGTGTCCGGTAACGAGCGTGTACATAATTGGTGGGCGGCGGTGGCGGCCCGGAGTGACCCAGTTGCGTTGCCGGGCGACGGCCGGGGGCTGCGCAGGCCGCCCGCCGCCCGCTTGCGCAGCCTCGGTCCCCTACCATGTTAAATAACCTGCCCGAAAGCGACACCTTCACAAAGGTCGTTCAACCGTCACAGACCACTCGCTCCTGATTCTTTACCTGCGACACACGAGATAAAAGAAGTTCTAATACTAAAAATAATCCTATAAACTCCACGACGTCCCGATAATTTCCACTCTCTTATACTACACTGCTCATTTCATTTTGGATTACGTGCTTCTAACGTGATATGTACTGCAGAGGGCGTAGAATTTAAATTAGTGTAAGAGAAGTTGCTCCTTTTGTAAAACAAAATAGAAAACTTGCGAGCGAATAAACTTAATTGTTGTAAGCAGAGTTCGCCGACTGCCACCCCGTATGTACGGCTCTAGAGGGCGGACGGGGGAGGCACCGTTGTATTTCTCCGAACTTGGGCTTAAATTTCACTTTCTCTGAAGACGCTATGCGTAGACTTATTCGCCCACCCCACCAATGTTATTATTATGAATCTTTACAGTTTAGTTTCCAAATAGTTTTACATAAAAATACTTAACAGAAGTATTTAGTTACTTTGAATAAAGTGTAGTTTTTATTGTAATTCCTTATTCATATTCTATTTCGGTTAAATAATTATTTATTAATTAGCAATTGCCTTTTATAAGTAAAGACGCTCGGAGCGCGTAACTTCGGCGAACGTTATCCACCATCCCACACGAGACGTCGTTATCTTAGCGTACCCTAAGCGAATAAAACATAAAAAAACATACGTCAAAAAAGTCGTTCCACTCACAAAAACCCTACCACCCTTCGCCCTCGCCTAAGTTACAAAACACTGAAGGCGGGCGAATGGTATGGGCGGACATGAAGTTGTGAAGTGAAGTTTGTTACCTTATGTGCTTAATTTTAGAGTATAGAATGGCGTATTCGAACGCATCGTAAAGTCGCCCGGCTGAAAGGCGAGCACACCAGCGTGGAAGCTTTAAAGCAAAATGAAAGCCGACTCGCTCTTAATTCACCAGCACATGGATAGGGCGTACGGGAACGTCGATAGAGCTCCCCACAACGCCCCACCTGCCTCCTCGCGCCGGGCATAAATAAGGGAGGCGAACTCCGCTTAACAAGAGAGTGAGCACCCACCCTTCAGTAACGCTGGAGGGGAGAATTAAGGGGGGTTGCGGCGAAGGACGAATTAAGGAGATGAGAGAGCACACGCTCTCGAGACGCGAAACATCGTTCCAGTCAGGGAATTAAGGGAGAGAGCTCGCAGGCGAGCATCGCTGTTGTCCCCGCTGTGTGCCTATACTTGTACTGTTTACTTTAGGGTTGGTAAATATAAAAAACTATAATAAGCTTAAAAAGATAAAAAAATATTATCTTTACAATTAGAAACTATTAGAAAAAATATAGTTTATGCTAATGCGTCCTTTAATTTTTGAAAGTACTCGAAAGAGGAAACTACGCTTGTTATACGATCTGTACAAACGATTACATATTATATGCATTATTATAGTAGTGACTCTAGTCTTAGTCTTTAGCGTAGGAAGGTTAATCAGAGCGGCCTACGAACCCTGTGACGTCACTATTGCGTTTCGTAGCACGTGAGGTACCTCTCCTTATAAATTACTAACTATATCCCTCTGGAGTTAGGGTTTGTTTTAGCTAAAATTGCTGAGACTCTTTGTCTTTTTGTTAGAAAACGATTGAAATTGGTCCGTATTTCCAAGGAGGCAGGGTTGAGTCTAAAAGGGGAAAATATTAATATTCTTGGGTAGAGGGTGGGTATAAATTTTCCATGGGGGCAGACGGGGCGACGTCGCGCGAGGGCGCCGCTGAGTCACGACGGAGGCGCGGGGCATAAAGGGTCGCACATATTGTAAGTATCTACTGCTCACATGTCACAAAGTTTCTCCGCATCGGAAAACTTTGTTAACGTCAACCGAGCACGTGGCCTCGTCCATAATATACATAATTGCCACGCAGTTTCCCGCGCAATGTTTTAACTTTTTGCGCATCTTTTTTGCTTCGACTATCTTAATAATGTCTGTGTTTTGTTCTAAAACCAAATCCAAGTGCAGTTGCGTCATGACTAAATTAATTAAAAAAATTCTTATATCTTATAGATATAGAGAATAACAGTTTTTTCTGAAGATGGGTTACCTCTGCCACTCATGGTGGCTGGCAGGCGAGGCTCTGATAAACGACTGACCGCGAAAATACATCTGATATGCTACACTTAAGTTCAAATCACTGGAGTATAAAGTGTCCGGCACAGCGGCTGGATTATGGGCAAACCTATGAAATACTTTCTACAAGTTAGAGCTAAGCACTAGCTTTTACTGCTGCTAGAATGTGCCGGCTTGACCGAGATGGTAACACGGCCTCGTATAATACCGACGTGAAGTAAGGCATCTTGTGCTTCTACATTTCCTTTACGATTACTCCCTCCCGTCTACCCAAATACCAGGTGAGCCCCTGCTAGTTTTCCCCTTTCCAATAAAATTTAAAAATAAGTAAAAAAATCTTTGCAGGCAGGATTTCTCTGAAACGTAAGAGGAACTATATATTTCTGTCGATATAATTGGTACACATTTTGTATTTATCAAATTCTACACTATAGAACTCAGTTTTAACCAAAACGGTGAAACGAAAAAAAATAATAAACCGTGATCCACCCGTTTCAATAATGTCGTAAACATTTGCAAAATTTACTAACACGAAGATCAAAGAATGGACGCATCAGATACGAAAACGTCTTCCCTTTACATTATGACACTGGTTTTATTCCCATATCATAATCACCTACCACTGAATTGTGTAATGTACATGTTCATAATTAGCGGCGTATCTTTGTGGCGGCAATCGGCTCAGTTACATCGGACCGTCACCTTGAAGGTTGATAACGAACACCCGTGATAAGTAGTGATACGCAGCGCTTGCTACATTGTCCAAATGCGTTTCACTGTATTTATTATAAACTTTTTGCGTCCTCTGTTTCATCCAATCAAGAAGGTATAAACATAAGAACCATCTGCAAATCTTAATAAATGAGTAAAAACCTTCAAAAACTTACACGATGTCACAGGATCATAGTCTAGTTAAAGAATGAAGAGTTATACTGTCATAAGAATAAAGATGCTTTTTTGTTCTGATACAAAAATGTGATAAAGTGGTAATTAAACAAATAAATAATATTAAGTTCACATTGCAGTGCAAATTTTTTAATATAAAACAAACATTGCGTTGATTAATTAGTTGTTAGTAATTACGTAAACAAACAATGATAAAGGCAAATAATATCAGTGTAATGAACTTAATCGAAATTAACAGGCTGCCTGTCGCCTGCGGATGTTTTAGCAGACTTGGACAGAAATCCAGAGTATCGATAACACGATTGCGAGAAACGAATTGTTGAATGCTGCGAATGTGAACAAGCTTAAGGCCCGTTCTACTGCGATCTTTACGTTTATTACCTTACCATGGGTTTGTGTTTATTCCAGGAATAATTCAAATATTTCTGCATAGAAACGGTTTGTACTATAATTTTTAAAATTATATCCTATGAACAGTATAGTTGGGGGTGTCGTGAAGACACTTAAGGAACAGAATAATCGAGGGAATAAGATAAGCATTATCTCTATGTGAATGTGGCAATTAAAGTAAAGGCCGATTTGGTAGCAGATTACAGTTAACTGAAGTTATGTAAAATGATTATATGCCGAATAATAAAATTAAAATCTACGTAAAAGTCAAGATACTAAGCTAAGTGAAGTTTAAGTATCAAGATAAGAGCAGTAGTTCTTTTTTTTTCAAGTCCAAAGAATGACAATACAGCTTCCATAACTTCTTCATACTTTACATTTCATCATAACATTTATGAACGTATGCAGTTAATAAAAATATTTTCAGCAAATCAAATCAAAGTGTAAATATTTTAAGGGTTTGGGAAATTTTTAATTTATGGTCTACGTCGTATACATCATTGTGTTGTACACAAAATCTAGAAAACTTTTAAAAGGTAAATGATAATGAAGTTATGATTTCAAAAGTTTACAAAGCAACGGAACGTTTGTAAACGATGAAACTGAAAGGAACATACAAAAGTGGAGACGTGTATCGCAGTGGAGCACCTTTACTCTACTGAGTTTTAACGCTGCTCTCGTTTATGTTACCTAAAGTACAGGGTTGCTACAAACACGAATTATTATTTATTATTTTTACGACAATTAAACCGTAGATAACTTAAGCGATCTAAGTAAAATGTTTAATTAATAAATTCAAAGATATACAATAAAAAATTTAAAAGAAAACAGATGTTAATGATTTTAAATGAAATTAGAATAATTAAATGTCAGTACAAGCTCATTGCAAAATTAATAAAAAACCTAACCTTATTCAGTTAAACTTCTTTTAAAAGACTAGATATGTCAACTATAGATCTACATAAAAAACTTCATTTAAATTCTCTAACTTCAATTAACAAAAAGATAAACATTGAAAGCAGCCCTAAACGTAGTATATAGACGGAGGGAGTGGGGTTATATTCGACTCCTCGACCCCTCGCGGGAAGCGCACGTTACAAAGCGCGGGAATGGATTTTCGCGCGCAAACTTATCGCGGCGCTTTTTAACAGTCAAACTTGAGCGAGCGACATCGACGGGTAAACAAAATAATAAAATTCAAGTTAAAACTCTTTTCAGCTTGGATTCTCCTTTCATACCATTTCATTATCGTTACGTTAATAAACATACGGAGAGATGTTTTAAGTTCAAATTTGATTTGAGCTTCGGTTCAAGTTATTTCATTTGTCAGACTTAGAATTTATAAAATACTTTTTTACAACTTTTGTTTTCTACCTTTAACAATAATATATATTACAAATACACCGGAAAATCGGCATTTCGTAAAATAGAGATTTACCCCTCGTACTCGATGGTGAAAGAAAAATTTCGCGGGGAAACCGGCATGTTTGAAAAATAACAAAAAAATTGAGGACGTGTAAAGTCCGCCAATCCGCACTGAAGCAGCATGGCGGATCTTTACCAGCTCCAAAACTCTTTCAAAATTTTGAGAGGAAAAGTGGATTGAGAGGAAATCCGGACTTCGCAGTCTTATCAAATGGAAATCTGTAATCTCTGTGTACCCCTATAGGTGACATGGGTAGAAATGCGATTATACATTTATTTATACTCACGCATTTATACTCACATTTTAAGAGTGAACATCTTATGTTAGATACAATCGTTAATAGTTGATAAAGGTTTTACAATAGTTTTTTTAATTTTTATAAGTTGTATTGTCATCAATTTGTATAATGTTGTGTTAAGTGACAGTATAATTAATGTTATATGTTATATGTAAAATTAAATATTGGATTCGAATCGCAAAACATTTTGATCAATCTATAAAAGGCGATGCGACCCCTACAGTACAGCGTAGGGTGAACCCGAGGGAGTGCACAAAGGACGACCCCCGAATTTGAGAATAGGTTCTGTTGAACCATTGCCAACTTGCAGATTGGGAACCGGCCTTACATTATGACGGACCCTACTGAAAGACAAATCACAAAGACTGCTAATAAATATGGTTACTGCAGGCCACAAATGTTCTGTTAGAAAACTTTGTACGCGCTCAGCACCGTTGAAGGTGTTATGCAAAAAGTGTCGAGTATGAAATGGATTAATCAATAAAGTAAGGTTAATATTGGTGGTGGGCATCTGCAGCGTCAGTAATGAGCAGTTCGAACGACCACGGCCGCTGCCAGTGCCACTGCCGCTTTGCATAAGTAATGACCGCGGACGCCTCCCCCGCACCTCGTACCGCAACCCGCCCTAGGCCTATCGATTGCGGCGGCGCGAGGGCGGGCCGCATAGCCGTAATTGTCACACCGAGCGAGCTGCCACACCCTGCCCACGCAACATCGACCTTAGTGCCCCCGCATAAAAGACAATTTACTATACTGAGGAACCAGATAGAAAATGTGCTGTAGTCCGCTCTAAGTTTGGAGGCGGCTCGTAATAGAGCCTTCGAAGAGTCTATGACAGAGCTTAATTAGACAGGCGCGCGATTGCTACAAATGGATTTTACTTGTTCAATGTTTCGGATATAATAAGTAAAGCTTAAATTGTGTACAGTTCAAATAAATAATTTTTTATTTGAATTTGAACGTTTTACCGTTGGCGTGAGTGCGCAGTTTTTCTATCTGCTTGGTGTGTTAGAGACTAGACGCCGACTCCACCCGTGTGTAGACAAGTGAACCGTAGACCAAACAATGTCGTTAGACTAAACGTTTTTTTACATAACATACGTTTCACTTTTCCTACTTCCAAAATTTTCTGGTAGAATATATTATGGCAGAATTTAAGAGTATACCCAATAGCAGGGAATTTTTTATTAAAATTATATTTAAACAGTAACTTATTGCATAAAAAAGGGTTGCACGTTTTTGAATTTGAACTCTTGTTTACTGCGCTTCTGCTACTGAATTAATGGTATTCAATTAGTTCATATATGCCGATCAAAGCGCACGCGCAGTCGCATAGAAAACAATAAGACGTCTCGCGCGATGGCACCCAACAGCGTCGCATCATTTGAATTAAAAACCAGCGTCTAATCATGCTTCGTTTTTTTTAGCGCGCCGAGCGACGAAAGTATGGAGAAAATGGCGCGTTGACGTCACACACACACGCGCAACGCACGCGTGACAGCGACCGCTCTCTGCAATGCACTACAGTCTTACTACACGGCCGGTTGCAACACCGAGGCATGAGAAACGGCCCGATACGCCGCCGCCTCTCCCGACACGTTCGCTTGCCTAATAGAAACAAAATTGAAGCCGAACTGAACTCTCCTCGAACAACAGTAGCTTCGTAGTTAAGAATCCAGGGTTGAATAGTATTTGGAATACTTTACATACGCGAGAACCGACGATGTTTCCATAACATTTCTCTTATCGTTGTCTCAACATGCAGAGTCTCCTCATGATATCAATTCTATTCTGACGATTAAAACAAAAGAAGAATAAGGATGAGTGTACCATAGCGTTACGCACGGTCATGCCTTCGTTATTTTTAATTTTATTTCACTGATGTTAGCGACTGTTCTAATTATTGTTCATCGATTATAACGGTTATGTTCATAAGGTTAAAACGTGTATGAGGCGACCAATCTCAACACAAATTGGTATACGGGCATCTAATCAAAGAATGCGGGCTACTGTTATTTTTCGAATAACTATCGCCCTTTCTGAATAAGACTCCACAACGACGAGCACCTGTAAGATGCTCTTGAGGACAATAGCTATTGCGATTGTTATGGATGGTTAAGAAATCGCTATTGTTTGCGGTGTTCGCATGACATAACGAGATAAACAGTTCAAGACCTCATAAGGTCGCTTCAAATGCTGGTTTTTCTTTAATAATAAGTTACTAGATTTTTTTTATTTTTAAATAATTTATTCATTAAACAATCACTGCAGTCATCTTAAACTGTTAGTACTAAATATTAAAACTAATAGTAATATTACAGCGTTAAAAATATTTTAACGCGAAAATTTTTCGATATCGTTGATGGGATGTTTACCTACTTACTTTTGTTTCAACAAAGATGCAATGAGGTCCATTCATAACATGATCCAAATGGTCAATCGAGCGCTTGCCAACGACACAGTTCCGAAGATTCAAAGTTCAAAACTCAGACACGATTTAGTGATGTAGCTACTGCTTTCTTCGATATTCGATAAAATTCATAACTTAATTCATTACTTTACCAGCTTTTAAATAGTCCACTGCAGGACATAGGACTCTCTCATTAGGTGGATTTGCCATAATCCCCACACTCGGCTAGCGGGTTGGCGATCGCAGTACTAGACACCTCGCACCTCAGACGCCGCTGCCTGTCATCAGTCCGTTTGATTTTGGTCTGATATCAGTTTCGTTTGAGACGGTTTTCCCGCAATCTATCGGCAACCATTGCGATTTCCAAGGCTTAAGCCTTACGACACCGCCAGGAAGAAAGTAGTATACTAAAATATAATTTGATTTATCTTGATAGGTACTTTGATAACAATATATAATATTTCAATTGGAAGTTTCTCCAAATCACTAATTTGTTATAAAGGATAAAGTAATTAATAAAAACAATCTTGTAACAAAAAATCGATACAATCTTTTTCAACAATGTTTCTATAACAAAATTTAAAGGCATGGTGAAAAACGATAATTTTGAAAAAAGAACTATTATTAGACTCATATAGACCCATTCGATGACTTGTCGTAATAAAATATTATTTTAAGACGTCAAGAATTACAAGATATTTTTTAATGTAAAAAAAAACAGTGATTATTATTGTTTAAACGTTGCACATCACTATTGGACATCCCGGTGGACCGGGATCGCCCGTGGCGACCGATTAATTACACAAAGTGCGAGATGAAAGGTCGATCAGCTGATCTGAAGCATGCTCCTACACGGACCCGTTTTATTTACTGCCAGAGGAAAATTAATAAAAAATCTAGATCAGGTTATTATGTTACACGTCAGATTGAAGATACTTATAACTTTTAGAAAAAATAATGTAGATAAGGAACTTTATGCTAAATATTCCACGAAACTTTGACGTTGATGTGGTTAATCCAGGTATCTTTATTACACCACCAATTCAAATAAATTTCGACATTCTTTTCAATAAGGTTCAGGAACCAAATAATCATATAGTAATAATTTTATTCATTTTAATGAATGCGCTGTATCCCTAGGTATTATTAAAACATGCTATGTCTTATCTATTCGTTGCCAAAAACTGTAACTGTACTGTAAGTGGTGACTGGTGACGTCACAAACTCACTGGGAGTACTAAAAGAGATTAAGGTGGTAAAGAGGGAGTGATATCGTGTATGGGGGGAAACCGCCAACGTTTCACCAATACCATGGATTTTCGACTTACACTACCTATTCATAATTTTAGAGAAAATTTGTCCATTAATAAAAATTATATGAAAGTCCGTACCTTTTTTTAATTGTATCGATAACAGTTGCAAATACAGTTAAAATAGGGTCCTATAATTAAAAGAATCATATAATTAATAAAAATAAGCTCTCACGTACACCCAATACTGGTTTTTTTTAAAAGGAAGAGTGGCTACCTGATGGCAAGTGATTACCGTCGCCCACGTACATCTGCAACACTAAAATTGTTTTAGGTGCGTTACCGGCCTTTAAGAATATTTGGTAGATGGGAGAGAGTACGAGGAGGGAGGATGAGGAGGGCAGAGGTAAGGGGATGCCTCCGGTTACCTCACTCACCGAACGAAACCCAGAAGCAAAAGATGTCTATATTTCACGCCGGTATTCTACGAGGTCGTGATACTAGCCCGGTGGTGCCGGCCGAGTACTGGTGGCGCGCGTGGAATTGAACCGAACTAGTCCCCTGATTTGAAAGCCGATCACCAAACCATTCGGCTATCGTGGCTATAATTATATGTAATTGAAGTAAAAAAAAACGAATTACTTAAAAATGCCAGTTATTTGCTATATATGTGGGAAAGTATTTTTAAAGAATATAATAATATTTTCTAACGAATAAATTAAGGCGTTTGGTACATTTACTAGCCTGCTCGAAATAAAGGTTTCATTCGAGAAATGAGATCGAGTTTGTCGAAGCGGTAAGGCAAGTGGTAGCAGAGATCAAAAGACAGGCGTAGGGATGAGGCAGGAGGCGCCTCCACTCACCGTCGGCAACATGTCGAAACGTACACCCCGCGCACTACATTACTATAATTATCTTAGGTATATTACAGTAGGTATTTCAGACAGAAGTCATGGAATCATTTACACTTGGTATAACATTATGCAGTTAAGCCAATATAGCTATTTATGAAACAGGAGTAAAAAAAAATTGATATTTATTTCTAGAAATCACAATTATAAAGTGAAAACAATATCTGTGGCAAACCATAAGTGTTAGGATAAAATATTAACATTAACTTGTTCACAATAAAAGCGCAATGTTAAATAATGAGAAAAGCTAGAACATGCTACTCTCCGCCCCCTTTGCGGCTGATTACGGCGCGGTGCTTCGAAATAAGAATGAATTTTTAATGAACCCCCACCCGTCGACGTACCCTTGTCTACCTCTTCCCAATGCTACGCACTTAGAAGATTAGTCCCAAGAGCTTTCTACCTAAATGACTAACAACAATCTTCTACACCAGGTCAAATACGAAGATCTTTTACGATATTAAGTCTTATGTGCGAGTTTTTTTGTACTTTTTTATCTGTTTCTATCGATTTTATTATATTAACAAACTAATATATTAACTGTTTACCAAACTAACTACCAATAGTGACATGCTTTTCGTGTAACACTTCAGTCTCTTCAAAAACTATGAAATTCAAAAATTAATTCGGTTTTCAGGTTAGTGATCAGACGAAGAAGATATCAAGACATCAAGACCTCACTGTACTCATGTACAGAGGGTAAAAAAAATATTGACTGTTTTCTTAAGAGTAGAAAGAAATTTGTTTCAAATTAGCAACTAAATTTTGAGGTTTAGTTTAAATCAACTTTTAGATGATTTAGATAATAAACTTTTAGCAAACCAAAAAAACAAAACAATTTTTCGGTTTCGGATGTATGTCTGAAACGCGAGCGCCTCAAACGCAAAACGAGGTGTAAAGCAATAAAAGATAAGTCGTGGTTAGCCACAATAACAATGTAAATACAGTTTTATAGTGTAAACAAAAAGAGCGCAGATGTGACGTAGGCACTAACGTCACAGGGAGAGGTACGTAACGGGCGCGACGTCACTGCCGGAAGTCCGTAGATATATTTACAGTGGGCTGCAACGACGGGACGGGTTCAATGTCGACCCACTATCTATCGGCCATCAATCACCCGATAGTCGCGGACACTCGACGATTCTCATTCATCCGCCCAGTGTCAGACTGACGTACGATACGGACACTCCTAAATATAGATCTAATTACCGTAAGATTACTCTATTACGTCACTTTTACGTAGAGGCTTTAAATATAGACACGCTTATTAAAATGCATAGAATTAAATGATGCTATGGACATGTCAGAATGTTATAGTAGAAACTATAGTAAAAATCTGAACTATACAAGCTCAATGTACCTACAAAGTTTATTTAACGATTATCGCTAATTGTTAGTATTTTTCGTTTCCTTATTGTAAGCATAAATATTTTTTTCACATTAATTATATTATATTTTGTTCTTGACTAACCGACATGGTAAAATAGCAGTATGGCAGTTGATAATTCTATTCAAGAGCGTGTATTAGTTTCAATTCATCGACTGTCGGGATCGGGAAAGTGTATCGATATATAGGTGCGTGACTAGCGGTGCGGTTGCAGGCCGCGTCCGGGAGCAAGGCCGGCGATGTTTACAAACTTCCGTCACGAGCACTTGTCACTAGGCCCACCGTTTCGCGGCACACGTGTCTACGCAAATACGAGCCCTCAGCGACATTGTCCCACTTTAACGGCTGCCCCACCGTCTAGACGCGAGATACGATCGTTAATAGATTGATTGCTGACGTGTGGCTAACGTTCGATTATCTTTATCGAGAGGCTCGTCTAAGCTCACAACGTCGTTGCACGATTTAAAGATGGAAAGGTCGTTATCCTTGCAGATAAATTAGCTGTTATGTTATTTGCCACGCGTTTATTACTAGTTATAATAAAACAAAAATTTTAACGTATTGCTTATAACAGAATTATTATTGTTTTGACAGTGATCTAAAGTACCCAGCGAGTTAAAATAACGAATTCGTTACATGAACACAACGTTAAAATAGAGACGCTCGTACTCCTAAATTTGTAAAGCTCGTACCCTTGTATTTGGTGAGCCCTGTACGGGGTGGCGTTGAGGGGTGAATGCATTGGGGTGCCTCCATTCCGCCGTCCCCCGTTGCACGGTAGGCGCGTAGTAACTGCAATAACGGAGCAGTGAAAGTGTCGCGGAGCGCTTCAACCGTCAATGGGTGAAGATGTACTCCCTTCGCCCCTCCGTCTTAAACTCAAAACTTGTAGTTGATAGTAAGACAAACATACGTTTACTCACGTTACGATGCACAATGAAATAACAGTAAATTTACATTTTTATGCACGTGTAATATTGATGATTCAAAGGAATTCTTGAATGTAGCAATCGATTGCTTCGAACGAGGCATATACATACGAGACGTGCGGTTACACATTAAATTGCAGCCGATCAGGTATGTAAAGCATACACGAGTGACGACCGACAAGTGGCGGTGACAAGCAAACAAACGAGCGGAACGACCACGTCGTTATTATCTCGACTCATGAATGAAACTGAACGTAAATTGAAATGTATCGCGTGCCATAATCCGCGTGCATTAATCTCGCTCAAACGCCGTGCGTTGCGTAACACCGAACGCAGCAAACGGCTCAAGTTCATTGATCCACTTGATGTCCGCTCTAAATGTGTCGCCGTTGTTGAATGTCAAAACATTGTTACATAATTTACACGAGTTAACGTGCGGTAGGAGAGCACGTGCCTAGTCGTTCCGGCCTCAAACCGCTTCCGACCGATCGCTCATACGTCACCATGTTTATTTATGAGCTTATGATTATAAAATGACGTTTACTCCATTCTGATATCGTTGACCGGTTGCTGTATAATAATAACATTCATTCATTCATAAATGATTAATAGTTACTACCTACGAAATAGATTTGTAGTGGTATTAATAATGCTATTATCGTTATAATTATACCTAAACAAGATTTCACGCTTCTCGACGTCTGTAGTAAAATCCGATTTACACACAAACGAGTAATGTTTACATTTGATAAGTATCTGTGTTAGATGATTTCTTTGCCAACTAATTCATTGCTAAATTTTGTAAAAAATTTACTACTTAACAATAGTAAATTTTTATATAGTCAAGATTTAGCAAAAATTTTACTTTAACCATTACTTTACCGTGTAGGAGCGGCGCAAGAATCTGCCATCCCTTCCTTCCCGTGAGTGCCTTAAAAGATGACGAAGGCAATACTAATCTTGAAACCTTCATGCCAACTTCAGAAAGCAAACCCGCGACGAAGCATCCGTCATTTTCTATCTCCCGAAGAGGCGGAAAATGGGTTGCGTGTAGCCTGTTTGGCTAATACGCTGATTCGTACCAAATAAAAATCTTATGACTGCTTCCCCCATGAGTGACAGACGGAGTCTTATAATACATATATTGAACTGTTACTTATTGTATCATATTTTTTTTATTTTAGGCCAAAACTAGAAGTTGTGCTTAAACTACACTAATTGCATGTTATATATGTAGATAGCATTTATTTAAGGTATTTAAACAAACATTTCTCCTGCAAACACGTATAACTTTAATAACGAGCATTTCAATAATATAAGCGCCGAAGTCGCTATAATTTCTAAAGGCAATTTGAAACGACAATAGTTTTCAAACTTTTGGCCCGCCGCGAACTTGACCGTCAAAATAAGAGAGCGGTCATAAAAACATCAGTCTTATACAATGACGAGAATTTACATAAATTATCGGTGACGGCCCGTCTCGGCGCGTTTACCCAGATGCAATGTGTACGCAGGCATCGACACACCAAAGTAGAGTTCAACGACTCATATAATATTGTTTTATTGCGGGAAGTAATTGGGTCGCGGGACTGAATTAGGGCCATGGGAATTGGAGGGCTTGACGGACGGGAATTGGTTTTCCCTATCAATATAATAAAATATATTTTTTTAAGCAGAGAGGAAGGTAATAATTACCTGTTATTTTTATACTTTGGTTGTTTCGTAGTTTCTGATGTAAAATTGTCCAAAAACTTTTTCAGCGTTGGCAATTTTATACCTTATTAAATTGGGAAACGTACAATTAAAAAAAGTTGTATTATTAATGCAACTTTTCTTAAGTCTTTCGATGCGTTCGAAAATAAAAGTAAGTGCAACATCGATAAAATGTATTACCTACACGAAGAATTGCTAATCCGTGTACAAAAATAAATTTGCGATTATAACTTTAATAATAACCTTCATGAAATTGATCCTTCATTATAACATGACGTGAAACAAACAAAACTTTTACAGACGAAAAAATGTAAATAAACAAGTGCGGCAACTCAATACGAAGGTAATAAAAATATAATCGGCCGCATTGAATTCGGTACACCTGACGCTTTGAGCGTCGCATTTTTTCTAAACAGGTGTTGTTGCTACGACCATTCATCGTTCGTGTCGATGCCCTATATTATTGTAGTGTCTTTCAAGTTCACCGAGTCACACAATGGGCTCGTAATTGGTCGTAAACTAATGTCAAAACGTGTCCGCGCTTTACATAATTAGGTTCGTTAGCATAAATGATTACGATGCGTGTCTTCGATGATGTCTTGTTGTTGCGGCCAATTCATTCATTTGTTTGTGTTTACTTACTTTTACTGCACGTGCTAGATTTTTAACGGTGTTAGGTGTAATTAAATACGTAGCGAGATTTTCTGGACCGGAGTTCAGTGCGACTGAACGGCACGGATTGCGGTCTTTTACTGTACATTACACGACTACTCTTTGTTTCTTTTATACAGTTGACGCTAATTCTTTCTATTATTTTGCAATTGAGCGGAAGACTGATGTCACCCCTATTCATACTGTAGGTGACGCTAGAACACTTTAATCAGAGAACCAAGAGTCAACAGCCATATTATTTTGTCCAAGCCGCAGTAGAATTGTCCGCGTCTGCCAAAAGTAGTGATTATGGCATTCAAAATAATCTCTCATATGAGTAATCTATACTAGAGGACTGTGTTGTAGCAGATTACGGACTAAAATGACCAAAATGTCTCTATACTATGCCTTGTGGTAGCCCACCCTTTTCTTCCCGTTGATGATGTAAGAGGAGAACAAGTTTCCCTTGGTCTCCTCTTACGTAGCCAAGAAAACGTCGTTGTAGTCATAGAGAGAGTTTGCTCCCAGAGCTTCAAGGTCTACCTATGAGAATTAGTAACGCTTACGCTGCAGTCGTACTCATATTCTGAACTTTTTATAAGTGTAATTGAAAAAAATATTGCCATCGAACTAGAGTAAAGAGTACAAATCATTTTAAAGCTTACGCTTTTCATAGTGTTTGCGAACTATATACCAGCAATTTTTAATTGAATATGTCAGAATAACATTAAAACGAACATAAAGCTTGAATACGGATATACGCTGTCTTCAACAACTTTGCTCAGTAAGATGATTATGGTTTAAGTGTATCTACTTATATAAACCAAATTTTGCAAAATAAATCAATCGGTATAAAACGGATTACAGTTACGTTGCCCGTGAGGACGTCTTATACATGTAGATACATAGACGTATTATATAAAGGTACACAGCGTCCCGGCTGACGGATGCACGTGACTGCAACAAGTCGCATTCCTCGGTGCACCCTTCAACCCCCGAACCCCATCCCTAACTCCCCGCCTACACGCACAGGCCTAACTGTAAAGCACGTGACTCGTTTTAGGAAGTATGTTTATGATGTCAACATTTGTTCTAAAACATATGATTCAAGTAAAACAATGTCGGTAGGTAACTATGCTATTTATATAGCGTTTTGTGATCAATTGGGCCGAGGGATCACTTTAACACCGTATTCCTTCTAATAGTTGGTATATAGATAGTAGTATAATTGTGGTTGTTGCATATATTTAAATAAAGTAACTGTTTGTTAATAATAGTTATATTGTAAACTTATAAATATGGATTCAATTGGAATGATTTGAAACAATATTAACTAATATTAACAATATTAATAGAAAAAGATAAAATGTGTGGTACTAAAAATAAAATAACTAAATAAGAAATATAAAAAAAAATCCGCTAAAATTAAGTTCAGAAGATGTATATTCCAATGTAAAAGACCGTTATCCATTATATTTACAGACCTATTTTGTTTTCGGCGTAGAAATATAATGAACAAATGTTTCTACCAATAGATTATACCTAAATGCCTTATCTATATGGCTATCTTCTTGATATGCTCAGCGATACCCCAAAATACCTGCAGTCTTTTCCTTTAATGATAAGCATGGAAAACCATGTTAAGGCACATGAGCAACGATTAGTAGTTAAAATGGTCCAACTCAAGTTGAGGTCCAATTAAAAATTAAGAAGTAGGCTGAGCGAAGCCCCAGCCGTTACCAAGGCAATGAGCCCCTCTGCTCAGAAAGCCTAACAAACCGAAATCATACCAGTCTTAATCTTGAAAAAGACTTACTTTAAAATTAATGTTATACTAGATCATGCGAAATGAAAATCAGGTATGTTCTATGTACCTTTAATTCTAAGATCAAAATATAAAAAATGTACTATTTAAAAACGCTGCCGAATTCTAATCAAGAAAATAACTTAGCAACATAGAAAGTAAAGTGCGTTCGCGCCGGAGCCAACTCGGCGATAATTAATGTGCGGCGAGCCGAGGGAACGGCGCCGGCAGCCTCGCGCCGCGCACAAAAAACCCGCTCCGACACAAAAACACCCGTCGGGCGAACGAGACGGTGCTACGCGTACGAGCGAGAGAGCGTACAATTATTTCTGTCGGTTCTCGGTTCTCGCTTGCCTCGGGCGACGCAGTTATCGAGGCGACTACAGCGCTTTGATTTAAAACTCAGAACGTGCCCTTCTATCTATCACATGACGTTTGACAGGTCGCCGGAAACTAAGAGATGTCAGATTTAAAAAAAGGCGCGCACCCATCGAGAAATAAACAATTTAGTATTGTATTTTTGGAAAAAAAATCAATGTTAAACCTTTTCAGATAAATCTAAAAATTAATTTAAATTTAATGTACGAAATATTTTAAGCATTATTATTATTATATAATAAACAAAGTAGGTACTTGCACATTTTTTATTTATGAGACAGTGTCTGGTATAAATAAAATTTGTAATAGTACTACTTGTAAAATAACAATACCATGGTATATTATTGTAAAATATTAGTGAAAGACAATTACTACCGTTCGTCGGATCGTTGAAAATTAATGAAACTCCTACATCTAAATTTGTACTCCTATACACAAACTTCTTTATAAGTTGCATTACATAAATAACACCTACAACCAATTAACATTTTGTAATATTTTATTTAGATAAAGTAGAAAATACTTCTGAGAAAATCAGTGATTAAAATAAAGAAACATGTAGATAAAAACTGTTCTTGATAGTAAAACAAAGAATTTCAAAATATTTACAGATCAAGACAAGTTTGGAAATACTACTCTATTTAAAAAAAAAATACTTGGTCAAACTTTTTATTAACGATCTACAAAAGCAGAGTTTGATTAGCATTCAAATTGAGACTCAAATTGTTTTGTGTAGCACAGAAGTTCTGTGTTAGAGTGGATAAAGAAAAATGCTTAAAGTTGTAACGAAACTGGTTTTTGTAGACCGCATTTAGTTTATTCCACTTAGAGCTATATCTCACCTGAAAATCACTCCACATTTTCATGGGGATACACCATAGTTCCGATACGAAAACATAACACGAGCACGATCAACAACTGTCAAAATTGTCACAGCACGGCGTCACTAGCATGAGCGAACTGAGCGGAGGCCGAGCGCAGACTGGCGAATGGTCGAGCAGTTGGCGGATACGACGTTCAATCCGCGAAGCTAGCTCGGTTAGGTTCGTCATTGCTCGGCAGTACTCGGCTTGACTCGACCCGCAGCGCCCACCTGCGACTCGTTTCCACGAACAACAAAACCGAAGCGACTTTACTGCCTGCATAGTGACGTTTTGATACCTTGAAGGTATCGATACCTACCGAGCTACGTTACTACTAATAGTCAAATGTTATTTTAAATAAAGAGTGGCAATGGGGTGACAACCTGTGTCGCTTCTTACCTCTGTATAATTTTTGCCAGAAGAAGGTACCCTAACTGCCAAAGAGTATTATTAACTCTTGTCTGTTGATACTTAGAAGTAATAACAGATCTGCATATCGCATACGCGATTACAGACATGCATTGACCTTGTAAAAAGTTAACAAATAAATTAAAATGTGTATGTTCTCGCCATACTAGATTAGAGGACATCATTCAAATCAGAAAAATAACTAAGAAATGGGGAAAATAGATGTGTTGACCTACATTTATATAGACTTAGAAAGATATAGCTCTTCAATGAGTAGTATCACATAACACATCCCTACACAGGGATGGCGCACCCCGTCCGTATTGGAAATTCCCACCACGTAAGCAGCCAGTGCACTGACCAAGGCCTGCTCATCAATTGCAATGAGAATGTTCAGCCATCTGGCAACAATACATTGTCTGTCCGAAAAGCACTAAACGTTTTAAAGCAATTATAGTAATATGGTAGAAACAAATATTTCAACATTGAGTTAGCTCTTTCATAGCGGTAGCTAACTGGAATCCGATCGAGACTCGTACGCAACAACTCTACTTCTCACAACTGATAACGGAAAGTGACAAAATAAAAAAGCTTTCGCAACAAAGTTTCGTGAGCGGGGCGCAACGACCGTTTCGTAGAAGGAAGTTCGTAGCAGTAAAACTTCGTAGCGCCCCGTAGCGTGAAAGTTTTGATTTCAACGATTTGCGTTGTGGCGTACAGAAGGCCGCAAGGCCGTACTAGCTCAGACCCCGCCTCTTGTACAATAGTTAAACAACGATATCAAATACCACTGTCTGTTAACAGAAACCATTGCTTGGTTTACTAAGCGCTATACAACTAACCGTGTATAAAACGTGGCAATGGATGTAGTATTAAGCGATTTAATACAATACTATTAGTTAGTTACATTCATCTGTTCTGACATTTCTCACGAGAGTGCGCCACTTGGTCGGATAGACTACAACCGTAACGTGTTATAGGTGTCTTGTAAATCAAATCGTAACAAAACCGCCTGAATTGTCGCAATACATTCCTCGTGCAATTCACATTGCATTTAAAGAGTCGAATAGCGCTGCAGCAATGGGGCGTGCGCGGATCGATATTGTTGCTTCGATACGGAGAAAGTCGGGAAAATTCGTTCGGCGGTAACTTTGAAAGGTTCGTTTCCAGAACAAAGAATACGCAACATTGTTCCCGAAAATTAATAAGTATTTCTTATTATTGGGGGTATTAACATATGAGATACGCACGTGTGTACGAATGTTACTTTGCTTATCGGCATGACGAAGCGCATTGGATCGGTCCGCAACGCCGCAAGCCTTTACTCAATAAAATAATTATTTACAGTTATTTATAAAGCAAATTTACTCTCGGTGTATCAAAGTATGATGACTTCTTATAAAGAAATATTCAACTTTACATTATTTTACTACTACGTACTTGTTTTTGGTTCATGTACACGAGCTACTATTTACCTGGCTTCACTGGTTTTTTTTTTTTTTATGAAAAAATAGGCCTGCGTTTGACCTCAATCTTGCCCGATGGAAAGCGAAGATGAGGCCTAGGATGGTACACGCTTGCCTAGATGTCTGTTCACTTTGGCCTTGAAGATATCCAGGTTATAGGCCTCCGGAAAAACCGACCTCGGCAGAGAGTTCCACTCCTTAGCCGTCCGCACAAAGAAAGAAGAGGCAAACCGCCTCGTGCGTAATGGAGGAATGTCTACAACATAAGGGTGGAACTTCTCGCCGCGTCTAGTCGTTCGGTGATGGAAAGGGGAAGAGGGTATTAGGTTATGCAAAACCTCCGCACACTCTCCGAAATGAATTCGATAAAAAACCGAGAGGCAGGTCACTCGTCTACGGTGTTCGAGGCTTTGAAGTTTTGCCTCTACTAGTGAGTCACTACCTATGATCCTCTTCGCTCGGCGCTCCAACGAGTCCAAAGCATCAAGCTGATGTTTAGCCGAACCATCCCAGAGGTGGGAACAGTATTCCATGCAAGAGCGGACTTGAGCTTTGTATAGATTTAAGAGCTGCTCCGATGTGAAGTACCGTCTCACCCCCGAGAGGATACTAAGTTTTTTGGCGGCAGTGTTTGCTATGGACTCGATGTAACGACCGAAATTTAGGTTAGAAGAGATCTAGACCTAAGAGCGCAAGACGGTCATTTACCGGAACGGAGACATTCCGGAAAGTCGGAGTCAGTTGGAATGGACTCCGTTTCGCCGAAAAAAGACAAGCCTGTGTTTTAGAGGGGTTAAACTCGACCAAATTGGCATCACCCCATTGGGAAACAGCCTCCAAAGTCGAGTTCACCCCCTCAATCATCGATACTCTGAAAGACTGGACTTTTGCCTCAGACTTCGCATCGGACAAGTATCTCCCCGAGACTGTGCTGTCATCTGCATACCCAAAGATATCGGGTGTTACCAGCAGGTCGTTGATGTGCAGCAAAAAAAGAGTCGCGGAGAGCACAGACCCCTGAGGCACACCGGCATTAATATCATGGAGATCGGACGAGGTGCCATTAACGACAACCCGAATCGATCTGTTCCTCAGGAAATCCTCGATCCAGATGCAAAGCTCGGGAGCAATACCATATGCCGGAAGCTTGCCAATGAGACTTGCGTGCCAGACCCTGTCGAAAGCATCTTAGTAAAAGAAGACTCAATTGTTTACTGAACCATGGGTCCTGACCCCAAGGTCAATGTTTGTTATCGAGTCAAAGCAACACAATACAACAACAAATATTGGCTTCGGCTGGGATTGAAGCAAATTTCGGACCTTCTTTTCGGAATTCAAGGAATTTCAACAAGCGAATTCAGGACCAAACCTTGGTCACTTAAGATATTAATAATATATGCATACATTAATTAATGATCAATAACTCAGTTATTAATATTATTGTTTCTCAAATCATCCCGTGGGTGTCGCAGAAATCGACTTCGTGAAAAATGTTAGTCACTTCCAATCGTACCAAGATAGTTCAACACTAGACTGATTACAGGCCTTGTGGTATTACAGCCTGCAACTCTAATCTTTAAAAGGTCCGTCTGGGATATTGTTCAACTAATTATAAAATTAATAAACTTTATAGTTAACAAATAACCAGAGCTGAGAGGTGCTAAAACTTAGATGGGCCGCACCACTAATGATTAATTTAGGTGCTCGAATTGAAATATCGAATAGCTGAAGAACGAACGGGTCGGCTCAAACACAATACCAACCAAAAAGCAGTACAATACTCATTTACTGGTATCGATGCATTCACCATAATAATTACTATAGAAATATAGTTAACAAAGGAAATTAAAGAAGGCGTCTGTAAATATGACAATGCTGGGCAATGGATCATGCACAACATGCAGGTTGCCTCACGATGTTTGACTTCACTGACGAGTACATAAAATTTCAATTAACAATTAGTGCCGGGAGCGGGATTTGAACGCGGGTTACGCGTGTACGTATCATAAATGTAACATTCCGCAACTGCGAGTACCGAGGCTCTCCTAGAAAGAGAAATTTAGATGTTGCCTACAATTCCTCTTATCACATTTGAAGCAAAGGAAACTTTTGTTTATTTATCCGGAAAGATGATTAAAATGGTTTTTTTTCCAATTATATATACTCAGCACCTACCAACCATAGTTAGTATGAGCAAACCCTCTAAGAAATGCATGCTTACAGTAATGAACTTAATAATATGATGATGAATTAGAACAATTACTCGGTCACCACAATCATTTGTGTTTTTGCTTTGGCTGGGTTTTGAATCCAACGATGTATAAGTTATTTATTTTCAAATAAAATCGGCCTCATAAGCTCAACGGTTAGAAGGTGATCCTTCGAATCGGTAGACCCGAGTTCGATGCCCTATGTGGAGGACTCGTACCAATGAGTTTTTCGAAACTTATGTACGTACGATTTGTATCGTTTGCCTGAACACTAAGATGACAAGTTCACCACCTGACACGTTGTTCCAAATAAGTTGTGGTGAAACGTGGGTAGAAACGACTAAAATAAATGTACGTTACTCTACTAAGCCAACGTTGAATTGCTCCAAGTTTTTTTCCAAACATCTTTAAAATGTTGGATTTCCACAAAGTAACGCCTGGTTCTATTTACTACTCGTATCAGGAAAAGTAAAGTAAGGCAGCAGCGCCTAAAAGTGTCCCTCTGCTGAGCAAAGGCCTCCTTTCTATATTTGTGAGTGCTCTAACCGGGGTAGGGTTCGCCACACTACAGATTGACATTCTTCATAACTCCTCGAAATAATATTTTTTATTATTTCTAGGAGATTTTTTATTATTCCTCACGATGTTTTCTTTTTATTATAATTCTATTACAATTCGAGAAAAGTGAGTTGCTTCCGTGTTATTCATTACTAGCAGCTGCTCGCGACTTCTCACAAATTTTGTTTAAAGAGAATTAAAATTATCCCATATTTTATTCTATGGCAGAATCTACATCTATGCTGAATTTCAGTCAATAATCGTGATGGAAAAACAAACATACTATTTTTTCATTTTGAGGCCAAAGTAAAACATAGCATAGAATCATATGAAATATTTAAAAACAATAACGAAAACTCGTCAATTTGTTTCTAAGTTAAATTAACACAAACTTAATTACTTAGGAGCATTTTGACATATTAGAAAAGACGTTTTCCTCCTATGATACTTTTCTATAATAACCGGGAGATGTCGCTGTAGTAAAAACCTGGTAGGACTTGTAATCAATACTACTTCGCTAAAACCGAAACTAATCGTTTCCAATATAATTGTATTGCCTTACTTTGTTGTTAATTTGTAAAATCGATAGCACCGAGAACAATAGACGGTACAGCCTTCCAATGATGCATCGCATACGTTATACAAAAACGTATTTTTATGCACAAGGTGCAGTAAAACCATGTGGCAGCGGCATGTGCGCGACGCGAATGCACCGGTGCTGTGTTTCGTGCGCTCTGCACTTCGCCTGCGGAATGAAAAGCTGACTCCACATTCGGTATCACTTTACATCGCTATGTGATAAAGGAGGCCACTCCGTTTAGGTATAGGACATCGTAAACAATGATACCAACGAAATATTAAGCATCGATTAAAATAAAAAAAAATATAATAATTAAAGAAATATACATAAAATATAAATTTTAAGAATCTTAGTGAACAATTTTATCAAGGTACATATTATGGCAAGTCGCCATATGCAAGAGGACGAAGAATTTGTTACCCCTTTCTTATCATGGGTGTCGTAAGGCGACAAAGGGAAAGTCTTTGAAAATATCATGGTATCCGAAAGATGGCAAAATAACCATCTAACAAAATGCCAGATCTGAGACAGGCAGAAGCGTCAAAGGTGCGAAGAGTTACGTAGTGAGATCATCAACTCATCGTCCAAACATGGCCAATGCCTACAATAAGAGAGGTATATCCAGCAGTGACCTTATTAAAGCCGGATGATGAACAAGAACAAATGTTACATAAAAATTATATTAAATAAAGTTTTTTTATATTTATCGAATGGTCACAAAGTGTAAATGGCACAAACTGGTTGTATATCAAAGGTATTAATCTGCCTATTCGTGCCCACTTTGGATGCCAGTTGGTAGACCGATGGGAGAGAATTCTTTGCGATTCGCACCACTGTTGCGGTGGTGGCGAGGTGACGCCGTGGGGGGACTGTATTACGATGTTGGCTATTGGCTGTTGACTAGATTTATGGATGATATTAATGAGTTTCAGAAAGAAGAATAATGAAGTTTATTTCTTAATGATTAATTATATTTACAAATTCTGACTTTAAATGATGACATTCCTCACTTTACCAATTCTGACATTTTATATTACTTTAATCTTTAATTAATTTTATTTTGTTAATGTTTTATGGTAATTGTATCATTGTCATCATTACAGTTTCTCACAAGTCCACGGCTGTACATTAGGAAGTTATCCAAAGGAAGTGGGCCTCCGTTACCTCACTAACCGAACGAAACGCAGAAGCACAAATTGCTTCTTCTTCTTCCGTTATTCTGCGAGGTCGTGGCACTAACCCGATCGAGTCGGCCAATTCGAGCAGCAGCTAAAGCTGTTTCTTGGCTATGCCACGTCCAAGTGTTGAAAATTGCGGCTTTTGGCACGGTCACGTATATCTTTTACGGGAGAACTATTATGTTTAGTGAGAAGACTCATACTAGAGAGCACCATAAGCACAAAATAAACATTATTCAACTTCTATATCCGAGTTATTTCTTCTTTTAACTGCGTATATTTATAAACTTTTTCTTTTATCGTTTACTGCTATGTCAATTATGTATGCTATTTCGTTGTTCTCTCTATTAATGTAATATCTGATCTTTTCTAATGTGCGATATAAAATCAACCAACTAACCAGTCAAAGTTGCTCTATCAAAGTATATCTTATAACTATTACTCTCCAATACCAGTTTGGGTACGTTCTGAAAAGGTATTATCTAATGCGGTAATTAAGCAATGTTTAAAAGCTATTTTTTTTTGTATAAAATGTGCTATTTGATTATGTCGAAAGGTATAGTCGGTGAGGGTTAGGGACACGCGTTTGTTATGTGGTGGATAGACACTTGTCTCGAATTGCGATGACAAATGCTTTTGTTTCTGGAAAAAGGGAACCTAACTTAAGCTATTTATTAGATGCTATGCCAGCACTAGTGGGGCCGCGGAAGTGTTCGGCGAAGGTGAAACATAATGGGCTTTTAGTAGATCTAAGTCCGATATAACCCATATTTGCCCTCGTGAATTCGTTACGTATTTCCTCACGAATAAATAGAAGACGGCTGCAGAGCGCAAAGGGGTCGGCTCTACTGGGTATTACATTCTCAGAATACCAGTGAAGTAAGCACAATACTACCTGTGGTGAGTAAAGGGAACCGGAGTCTCAATCACAGACAATGAGGCATCCCATCAAAGTGATTAATACGCTACAGTTATATAATGAGAGATACGCTCTTATAATGAGAGAGGATTAACTAATTCCATATTCACTCTGACTCTTGCTGTAATTTAGTGACAACATTTGGCAGAAAAATTCGACATCAGCCAGTACCTCACTTTCTTTTTCTTATTCGAGGCTAAGAAAGGCTATGTATGTAAAACAACGGTAAAATACTAAAATATCTGTTGTATTTCATTATTATTACTATGGTCATCCGGTTAATGGAAACGCAGAAGCACGTGATGTCCCTACTTCAGGCTGGTATTCTTTGAGGCCGTGGTACTACCCCGGTCTAGCCGGCCCATTCAAGCAGAAACAAAAGCCGCCGCATAGTATAAAATGGAGGTTTTTGTACTATACAGATTTAAAAGAAAGTAACAGCAGCAGGAAAATGTCCCACCGCTGGACAAACGACTCATTTTTTGTAATCGATTAGAGACCGCCACGCTGCTCCTGTGCGGGTGGTTACATGCACGCGCTTATTATTCAATGTGAAGCTCGTGGTACATTAAGCACAGACCTTGTGGTACCAGGATCATGAGACGAGCCGAAAAGAGCGAGTGTCTTACTCGCACACTGTGAAAGTAAAGCGAGAGACCGACTCATTAGTTGGCTGAGTATACACTATACCTTACTTTTATAGCCTGTAAACAGTCCACTGCAGGACATAGACCTTTTCTATAAGGAGGATGATTTACTATAATCGCCACATTCATTTGAAAAAGAAATTGAATTTATTGCACATTCATGTCGACTAATGAATATGGTTCAAAGATTTGGTTGATTGCGATCGGATTAAAACGTTTTCAGCAATCCCAAATCGCTATAAAAGAAAAGACATCCTTAATATTTTATCCGTATCCTTAATATGTGTTTTTTATACTGTAATAATGCTAGTAATCACAGCGTTATCTCAAAATAGTTTTATGAATTTTGAATTATTCGCTCGAAGCCTGCTTACTCATTAGGTGCTTACAAACTTGTTTAAACTCGTTTTAATTTTATAAATGCTTAGAACTAAAATCTGAAGTCCATGTTGTCACCGTCTAAAACGGTGATGTCGAAAACGCGACCTGCATTTAGTATTTAAAAATTATACCCTATTAACTTACTAAAAAATGAGACTTATTTTTAGTACCTATCTACTTAAAAATACTCTTATTAGGTCGTACAACTCTTAGTTCTTGATAGCCGCAGACGATTGTATTCTATAACTTTGTGTATAGATATTATATAAAATCTAAGATCTTATATAATTTTTCAAAATTATTACTTTTATTTTCAGTTACAAATTATGGAGTACTACGCCAACCCGTTTGGGTAGCGGGGGTGACTATGGGAAACTTTCTAGTAAACTAAAATAGGCTGATGCTCGTAGCATTTAGTTAATCTGAGCCTGATCCGCTAACAAGGATTGAAAGTTCTAAATACTCCCGGCGCACAAGGCCTATGACCAGTAATAAGTAATAGACTTCGAAAACCCTTGACAATAATAAGAATAATAAAAAATATTGTTCATGTACAAAATCATTAAATCTATTATTTGTTGATTATTATTTTACCTTATCTTAACAGCCTGTTAATAATGTCCAAGACAGGCCTCTTCCATCAGGACGATTTGCCATAATCGACATGCTCATCTTGGGGATCGCAGTACACCTAGCACCATAAACGCGTTAATGTAATAAAAAAATGTCGGGCTGCTAATTTTAAGACTGGCATTTTTTGAGATGGTTATCTCGCCATCTATCGGTAGCCATTGCAAGCCAAATAAGCAAATACTAAGGGAAAGTCTAGAAAATGTTCTGGACGTTCCCTTAGTATTTGCTTATTAATTAATAATAATTTAGAAGTAGACAGGTCTCAAAGTGATGTCTAATAACAACTTTTACTGAAAATTTTAATTATTGTATGTATTTAACTTAAAGGAAATTTAAAGTAATATTAAAAACTAAAACAAGATATTGTTTACAGATCAAAAATCTCTGGACTTTGTGATGCTTACAATTGAAAGAAGAAACTCGCTTGACTGGTTTGTAAATAAACACAGTGCGTTAAAAAAAACAGTAATTTAATTAAGTTGTAAAAAAAATCGCTGGTTACGTAATATTATGGCTATATTAAAATTTGCTCGGAACAAGCTAAGGAAAGGAAAGATTGCGTCTATTTTGTATGTTTTTTTTGTCATCCGTTCAA
Source organism: Bhutanitis thaidina (assembly GCA_029286595.1). Classification (NCBI taxonomy): domain Eukaryota; kingdom Metazoa; phylum Arthropoda; class Insecta; order Lepidoptera; family Papilionidae; genus Bhutanitis; species Bhutanitis thaidina. The sequence goes on along the minus strand of JAGSMS010000028.1, from coordinate 4,308,367 downwards.
GGACAACAGTAATTTAGGCTTCGAGTTTTCATAGAGGTGACATTACAGGTTCATTGGAGGTTGTGATGTTAACCCTGTCTACGCAGAAGTTATAATGGTGAATACGAGAGGAGGGTTAAGCGTCATTAAAAAAACTCCGTCGCACTGTAATTGTTAGTATCACGCTTGTAGTATGTATGATACGGCGTCCTTGCGAAGTCTGTTCTATCCTTACTGTGAGATGTTTTTTCTAGAACTACACATAAAAAAAATTATAATTTTAATTGGATGTAAATATCTTTATTTCTTTGAATTTATTTTTTAATGGCTCTACAAATAATCACTAGTTATAATATTAGACAAATCAACCACATAAAACAAATACAAACAAGGTCAGTGGATTTGTATGGCTCAGTACCTTGTTTTGTGGCAATCTTTGGTGTTAGTAGACTTGTAACAGGCTGTTTTTATTTGTAAAAGCACACACTTCTTAATAATTGCTGCTAAAAATAAAGTAAATCAAGACTTTTATATTTTATTTATGTTCTGTTTTGCTCCTGGAGATTAATATGAGATTTATGCGGCTTTTTCCTTATGCCTATTACAAAAAGAAAAAGGGGGTGGTAGATTCTTAAGCCGATATCACAAGGCAATAATTTGGTCAAATTCACTTTCGAAATTATAGCAGCATGGCCATTGACTTGAATTCGTTGATTTTCGAAAATCGCGGACAATCACCGCAACCGCAAACGAAATGGGAATTCAACCTCCTAATCATTCCTTGTACTATTGTCGTAATATGAATTTTATAAACACAGCAAAAACCAAATAATGTAAGTCTAAAATTAAAATGACTATTTACATAATAATTGTACTACTAGTTTGTATATCAAACACATTAATTTCATTTCTTTGATAATTAATGTCTAAGAAACTAGTTATTCGGTTAGATGTATGATGTGTTAGTTAGATGTTTATCTGTATGTCATCACAGTTTGTATTACTACAGCGAGACAGTTTTTTATAACAAATCTATGAACAATTATGAAAACGCTAAAAAAATACCCTCCCTTGTTATCTCAAAAACCGTATGACAAAAATGCAAAAAATGTCATTTAATTTTTTTAACAATTATATGTTTGTGTGATTACTACGTGCCAGGCAGACACAGTCTGATGACCTAGTGGTTAAATTTTTTATTCGAAATTTCTAAGAAACTACAGCAGAACGCGCCCAGCGTCAATATTATTTAGTAGATCATTGACTAATGATGGGCAGAGAAATGATAATCTCAATGTTTCATTATTTCATTTACATTTTAATATTCGGAAAAAATTCAAGCATTGCATATAGTCGAGAAAGATATGTTGTAATGTTAATGATACTAATTCAGATCTTACGCGTAAAGCAACTGAAACGTCGGTAAATAAAAAAGTTAAAATCTAACGCTTTAAATTCCGTAAAATTACTTTCATTTCTGATCTTCCGAGTTACAAAATATATTTTAAAGATATAACGTTGAAAGGTTAAAATGCGTTAATTTTATATTTAATATTAACCTATTAACTATTACATAAATTGTGCTAAATACAGCAGTTAGTAAACTAAAAGGAGAATATCACGGTAATATTATTAAGTGGCGAGAAAAAAAGGGCTCAGATAAAGCTCGGTGGTCGAAATCCCGGGAAATATAATCCAACAGAAGTAATGGTTTTATAGCATCATGAATTACATGATATTTTATAAAAGACATAAATTATAAATGATTTTTCTTCTTCGTCAATCTGTTAATCGTCCACTGAAAGAAGCGTGTATTCGTGTATCATTTACGCCAAGCTTAGCAAACATCTAGCACCTTAGACAGTGTTGCCCGTCATTGGTCCATGGATATTCAACCTGGCCTTTTAAGATGATTAACTCGCCATCTGTCACCGTGGCCACCATGAGATTTTGAATGCTTACCAAAGGTGACTCCTACGTTACCCACGGGCTGCTCCAAAATCTGAAACTTGGTATTTATCCATCTTTTTCATTAGCCTTAATAGTCCGTTACAGAACGTCTTGCTTCGGTGGCAAGTTGGCGATCACAGACATTTTCCACCTAAAACGCTGCTCCCCATCAGTCTGTGTAAGTCAAGTATTTTTTGAGATGTCCGTGTTCGATCTGAGAGGCAAGAAAAGGAATCCTATTCACTAGAGGTGCATTAAGATAGAATTTAAAACGATCAACGTTTGACAGGTCTGAAACTATCTTTAACCCTATGACAACGTAGCGAAGCACGGCTATATACTACTATTAATACGGCATAATTAACTTGAAATACAAAACCAAAAATCAGTGTTTACTAAAACCATTCTGAATTGTACTAAGGTATTTATTTCTTTCTTTAACTTTTAGTTCTTTTTTGTTCCAAGAGAAAATAATGAATGAATGTTCTTAAAATATTGAATTTAGATTGCGATTAGAGCGAGTGTCCTGGGTTCGAATCTCGCTAGCGGCAACACTTCAATTGATGTATATAATTCTGAGTGCTGAATCTAACACATGTTCGTCGATGAAGGAAACCCGCATGTCTGAGAAATTATGAAACATAGTATATGGAGGACATGTATAGTTCGCATTGGAGCAACCCTTTCCGTCTCCAAAACCCTCTCTAAAATTAAAGGAGACCTTTGGCCAATAATGAGACATTAAAGAGCTACAACATTAATTTTTACCTATACTTTAATGTCTTTGATTGATAAAAAAAAAATCTGACTTTCATTTCACACTATGGTTAGCTTAACAGAACACTAAAGATTATTTAAAAGAAAGATGTCACCGACGTGATTCTGTTTATTAATTACGAGAAGTACTCGGCAGTTATTGGAATTGCAGCGTTCTGAAATAAGTTCTTGCTTCTCACCTGACTTTATTTATTAAAGAGCGAACGCCAGTCACGCGATGCGAATGTACCTTAGTACATGCCTAATATATATTTATACTTACCGACATTCGACAAAATTGCTATTGTGAACACAAAATTAACTTTTTCGATTGGGAATTTTTGAGATCCATTTTTAGAAATATCCTCGTAATTACTGTATCATGACTGTTAACCACTGACAGTTATTGACCGACGAACATAGATCCCCTTATTATTCGTTAAATAGTATAAAACTGTGACATGTTTAATTTTTTTTTTTAAAAAAGAATGTTAAGAATTGAGACAATCTAAAATATCTGTTTATTTTTTATCAATCTCTTACTACGCGTTACTTGCTCTTTTACAGCCACCGACAGTATCTCTACCAGTCTATTTAAATACACCGTTGAACATGAGTCTTTCCATGAAAGCGCCAACAAAAGCTGGCAGGGAAGTTTTACCATATTCATCACGTCGGACAGGCAGGTGTTGGGTGCCACTGCATGCGCTACAGTCGCACTAGTCTCTGAAATTCAGGTTCGGCATACTTGAACGGAGTTTACGCGAAAAGTCAGTAGCCAGGCCTCGTTCTTCCGTCAGAGGGGTGGACCGCGTGCAGGTTGGGTTGACACGTGGAGAAAAAGAATACACATACACATTTCCCTTTCCTCCCGGATAGGTGGTCACGGTACCAGACCCTTCTAACTTTCGGCGCAGATGCGCTTCGCCAATTTGTGTATTTGACCGACCACAATTGTGTAACTCCAACGATATTGATGGAATGAAAGATTTTCTGAAGGCTCTATCATACGACATTTAACCATACTTTATATTTAAAGAAATATATCTATGATACGTGTGTAAGCGTGGTAAGAATTTGTCACCCCATTTTTTATGTGGAACTTGTAATAGGTGACTAAGGAATTTGAAAATCTAGTGGCAATTCCATTGACGATGTTCGCCTCCCATCACAATGTAACTTCCGGAGACGCTTAATGTGAGATGAGAGGAGACATTCGGAAGCCTGTTTCGCTACTCTGAAGGGCGATAAACAGAAATCTATAATCTCTCCATACCCCTTTAGGTGATAGACTTTAGGCGACATCCATGGATTAAGATGGGGTGTAATATTTTCTAACCGTACTACCAAACGATATTTTAAGATACTTCATGATTATAGTTACAATAAAGAAACTGGAATAAATTTTTCTTTTACAACGTTAAATAAGTACGCGCAGTAAAAAAACTTCAGAAGATCTAGAGTCTTCGATGGGTCTTCCACGTGATGTGCCGCCTCCACGTGAATCAGTTAGTTCACCCTCGCAATTATTTATTTTGATTAACAATTTCTTCTTTACTCTTAAATGTCGAATTTAACATTAAAAGCTATATTAATCCTGTTATGGCTTATGGTTAAAATATGTACTGGTTTATATCAACAAACATTACTGGTTTAATAGAAAAATAATATTTAAGTTCTCAGGACCGCATACCCAATACTGTGGTGGTCAGAGGGGTACAGAGTCAGAGTCAGAGTACAGACATTGATTTTAGTCTTTTCGAGTCACTTTTCACCAGAGCCTATTTGGAACAACGTGACAGGTGGTGAGTCTGTAACCGGCATCTTGTTCAGATCAACAATACAAATCGTACATATGCTTCGAAAAAGTCATTGGTACTAGTCGTTCACATAGGGTAACGAAGTAGCATCGTTGATTCGCACACTGAACCCTAAACAACTTAGCTATCGTACTAATAATAGGACCAATACCATTTTGAACATAATGTGTTCAAAAATTTAGTTAGTTCAGCAAAGATAGATCAAAATTTCGAAATATTTTCCGTTCACACCATCAAACATGTTTTTAATTTGAGAGAGCTAACTCCTACCCAGAGCAACAAAAGCTTGGTTTCAATAATAGTACGGTCTGTACTAACGCCAGTTGACAGCCGCCATGAACCTACATTACGCTAGATTAGTTCACACACTTCTAAAAATGTGTCTTGTGCAGATACCACTACAATGAATTGCACAAAGCAAAAAGCAAAATCTACATATTTCCTTGTACACAACTTGCTAATTAAACTAAAATTAAACAATAAAACATTATAATTTATACATCGGGAAAGTATAGTGTCTCTGCGTTTCCACATACGCGTACGGCACTGTAATTTAACCTGCGCAGTAGAGTACTGTCGAATGTAGTGGCCGTCGAAATCGAAGGACTCTCACGTTTGAACGTTGCATTCGCATCGGATCCGAGAAAGTGACGAGTGAGTGCTTCTATGTTTATACTAAAACTACACCGTGCAGGAACGGTGCAAGAATCTGCCACCCCTTTTCTTTCAGTTGGTATCGTAATGCGACTAAGGGAAAAGCCTTGTAATGAAAACCCGGCTGTAAAGCTCGCATCACCTCACGTTCTATCTCCCGCGAGGCGATAGTTTAATTGCGAAAGCCTATTTGACTACACCGAGTCGTGTCTAGTGGTTATCCGAAATTTACACTTGATATCCTGCGCGGTTGACAACTGCCGACAGTTTATATGATACTATGTTATACATCCTTTATGTGGTTGAATTCCATCCATGATATTTCAAAATATACAAACAGAGGTGCAAAAAAATATCCAATTATAATGTTTTAAACGGTAGCTTAGACAGATTATATTAAAAAAATGTGTTTCCACAATGAAAGTGGAAGATATCTATAGATCCACGACATAACGGTGAAGAGCTGGCATGACTCTAAGCAGCGCCTCGGGTACATTGTGACATCGACGATGTTTTATTGCCTGGTGCCGTCTGTCGACAATTTTAAGGCACTTGAGCTAATTGAATAACACGATGATGGAAAAAAAATCTGGAAGAACGTTCTTAAACGTATTGTTGTAAGTTAATATTCTGTGACGATATTCGCTTACTTAATCTAAAATAAGTTTTGTTTCTTCACATCCTATATTCTAAATACTTTGATATTTTTTTCATTAAAACAAATAAACATACGAATATACTATTCGATCGTAACAAAAATACGAACGAGGACGTCACAGAAATCGGTGGAAAGTAGTGATATGGAAATTGAAAAGCAGCCAGATTACAGAGAGCGTAAAACGACGAAACTGAATTATGTCTACGTCCGTGGAAAGTCAAAGAGCTAAAACAAATAAGGATTCAAAGCTTACGAGAGCGCTTGTTAGCGCAATCGCGGGTTATGGGATAATCAAGGCTATAAATATCATAAGATAATCAGTCTAAAGTTATTTCAGAAATCAAAATGTAGCTTAGTCACAAATATTCATTTACCTTAGTCAGAATGATACGACTGGACTGACAAAAAGATGTTCTAGTTTCAACGATGCCGATAGCATTGGCATCGTTGAAAACCAATGTTATCACAGCTCTCGCGATGGTAAAATTGAGTTGAAGTGTTGGCAACACAACACTCGTGAAATCAAATTATTTTGTATCGTAATTATGCGAGCATTTGATGCTGAATAAATCTTGGATATAGTTTCATAATTATAAATAAGAATATTAGTAAAATTTATGAAATATATAACACACGATTCTGATTTTAAGCAATATGACTGTTTTTTTTAGTCACCTTAAACCACGACGATTTCCCATGTGAAAGAACCAAGTTGTAAGTTGTAATTCGAAAGGATCTCTCTCACAGTATACCAGCGTAAATTTACAGCATAACGCTGCGTCGCTTCGTATGGGGAACTGAATACCAAGTTATTGGATTTGGACAAGGATTTTATGGTCTTACATTTTTATCATACGAGATCCACCACATATGTTCGAGAACAGAGACCAATAAAACAAGGACATACACACAATGGCTGCAGTTAGCCTAGAAGTGTTTACAGATTAGATTATATTGTTATAGCTTGTCCGATTTTGCCTCCATATAGAATTGTTCTCGGAATGTTTACGATGATTCTTCTGATTTTTAGTGTAATTAATGTCATGTGTAATCCGCCAGGATCCTGTACAAACAACTCCTGCTACAAAAAGTGTATGGTTTTTCTTAAATCACCGAGAAAAATCCTAATTTGTAATGACTTGGAAGCTGACGCACAATGTCTGAAAGGTTTCTTTGTGTGGACTTAACGGACAGCAGTCGAAACTCAGCGAGGTGAATGCCCGGCTCTAAAGCAAAAGCACCGTGTATTTTTCAGTTATAAATATAATAATGTATATTTTTAATTCAAATGACAATCTCAAAGTGTCTATAAGGGTGTTGTAAGATATGGGTTCTGTCACAAGGTCCAAGTCATCTAACACCATAAGTCTATAAAAGTAAATTAACAGTCTGTATATTTCCCGCAGCTGGGCAAAGGCTGCTCAATATCTGCCTCGGCCTGGCACTAGTGTGCCAACCCAGGCCTTCACATGTCCTCGAAATAATACTTTTTATTATTTCTCAGACACACAGATTTCCTTATAATGTGTTCCCTAGACGTGATAAATTCAGCACTTAAAATTATCAATTTGAGTGGTTTCGACACCAGGATTTGAACCCAGGTAATGAAATCGCGCTATAATTCTGCAGTGGCGGACCCTTGCTCTTCACTGCTCCAAAACCATAACAAATATTGAGAGGAGGCCATTGCCCGCAGTGGGACATTGGAGGCAGTTTGCTACTTCACTAGCGGAAAAGCGTCCAAAAAGTGATTCCGACTGGTTTTTGTGAAAACATGTGGGATTTTATTCGACAAGCTATTCACAATCATACTCGAGAGATAATGTGTCGATAGTTAATAACTTATAGAATGTATAGTGCTATACGCTACACATTCTGTGTGTGTCTCAGTGTCTGCCCGCCCCCTTTCTTCTCATGGGCGTTATATAAGTCTTCTGGCGAATTAAACATACTAAAAAATTATAGGCTGAAAATACGAACACTGGTAAAAGGTAGCAGCGCCAAGGTGTGAAATATCTGGTGTTACGATCACCAACCCGCATGTCAAACGATGGGATTACAATTTCGTATTGGCGAGGGTTATGTCCAACTTATTTCGGGTACTTATAGACTATTATTTCGGGGTCATTCAGTGATAGATTTTAAAGTTAATACGTAAAATATGTCTTCGTTTTACTCTATTACCTTTGATGATTCTTGAGATAATAGAAATTATATTGTTATGGCATCATGAAATCTCTATGGGTGATACATCCATATAATTATAATGAATGCGAATGTTTGTCTTTCTGTTACGTTTTCACGTCTAAACTGCGAAACAGATTTTGATCAAATTTGCTTGTTTGAAACTTTGGAAAAGACTGAGGCAAATTTTTATCTCGGGAAAGCCGCAGAAAATTTTTCTACGCGGAAGAAGCCGCGGGCGGAAGCTAGTATCTCTTTATTTTATTAAATTGCATACTTACTTATATATTTAAGTGATTGGAGATTTATTGCATATACTAAATTGAGTAAGTATTTACGTACGTTTTATTCCCGTGAGTATTAGTCCTTTTTACTAATTCTGTTTTAAATAAGGCGTCTGATTAGACAGCTTCGATGACCCTCCTATTACAACTGGATTTAGAATCCAGTGCTCCAGAGAGACCAAACAATGTTAAAGTTGCTAACAATTTTGAGTAATTTCGACCATTAATGTCAATTTAAAAACCTGCATTGATATATAATAAACAAAGACTCTACTAGGCTCTGGATGGTGGATGATAACAGTTGAGCATTTTACGACTGTCCAGATACAATACCGACTCGTACTTATATGGTTAAAGTGTATAAGTAATAATACTATTTGGACTGAACCAAATGTAACATTTAGGTTTTTTTTCGTTAACACTACTCTAGGCAATGTTTACAGCGACCAAATCATGACTCTCAGAGAGTACTTTATCAACAATTCATCATCATCCTCACTCCGCAAGGCAGTAGCACAAAATTAGCATTAAAAAAACCCCTAAGCTTTTTGTAGCAACATGCTACAAAACTACGAAAAACAAGACCAAGCTCACCGAATGGGCTGAAAAATCTCTCCACGGCAGAAACTTCCGTGATTTATGCCAAACTAATGCTGATCTTTATCAATATAGCCTTAGCGAGGCTTCATAATGGTAACTGAGAATGAAGTAATAGATACCTGGAACTACCAAAAGTATATAATAAAGAAACTACAGCTTCCGAAACGTACTACAGCTACCCAGAGAGAATTCAACACATTCAAACAATAGCCCAAACCGACTACAAGCATGGCCATGATCAAGTTGGAAATATTATTCACCAAAAACTTACCCATCAAAAGAACTTGATTACTTCTTTAGACAGTGTTAGTGGTGGACTTCCTTCCCCTTTAATCACTTCTATGGTAAATAACTCCTTGAATATCGTTTATTTTCCTATGTGAAAAGATGCTACGTAATTCATTTTTCATAATTTTTTTCTTGTAATGCAGCTAGTAGATGAATAAAATATAACATGTCCAGTCCAAAAAACCAAAATACATAATTCACTTACACTGAAAAAACATTTACAGAAGTCTTACTAGATCCAATAAAAAAAGGTATTATCTCAAGAAGATTATCACAACCAGAAAAATATGCGCAATCAAACACACTCACAACTGGAAATCACCTCGAACTAATAACATTGTGTAAATTACTGTTATAAGAATATCACTCACATTCACTCCTATCAACACAATAACCTTGACACATTCCTTCATTCACCTCATGTTATACCCAAATTTATTACACACGGTGTAATTTACATGTTACCAAAAGACAGCAGCACGGAAGATCCAGCAACATTTCGACATAAAATTCTAAAAGTCTGGATTAGGGACACTGCGATACAAACTACGACCATTTATAAGAATCTGATACTCTTGCAGGACAGGGTGTACAAGGGGTGTAGAAAAACAGACCAAGGATGTAAGGAGCAACTTACAATAGACGTCAGCACCATGAACGAAGTATTCTATAAAATGTTAGATATTTATACAATGTTCATGGACTATCGTATGGCCTTTGACTCAGTCCCGCATAGCTGGTTATTACACACACTTCGACTTTGTAATGTAAACCACACCTAAATAAATTTTTTAGATCTCAAAACAAAAGAACTTAACATTCTTTTTAGAACAAAATTTAAACAGAATCTTTTCATGTGGCGTGGCTTATAACACGGAGATGGGCTTAGTCCACTTTGGTTTTGTTTAGCAGTCAATCCACTTTCTACTCTCTTTAATAATATTATCGCTGGATGTAACTGAACTGCTAATATCAATTAAATTTCGGTAACATCCTACCTTAATATAGACTGTAAATGATCCACTTGCAAGACATAGGCATCTCCTATAAGGAGGATTTTCCATAACCACCACGCTCGGCAAGCGGACAAGCGATCACTTACGCGGATACCACACGGCAATATGGCGCATCTATTCTACATGGACGATATTAAACCCCTTTCCAGCAACAAAGATAATCTTTTCCACCCAGCAGACATTATTCTGATGTTTTCCAAAGATATGGATTTAGTACTTGATAATTGCAAAATTTTGTCAGTTATTAGAGTTCAATTAGAAAGCAATGACCGCAAAAAAGATATTTAACCGATGGATGATTATCCACTTACAAATATTTAAGTTTTAATCAAAACTTTGAATAACTAAAACTTATTTTAATCGTATCTTTCACTTAAAAAATATAGCTATCAACATGGCTTTGCATTTGGCATTTGTACTAATTTAGAATTATAAGCAGGACTTAAACAAATCTCAAAAAATTACAACGAACGATAAGCGCACATGAAAAAACAACGTAAACATCAATCCAAATTCATCAATAGAAGAAAGACTTACACTACCCCATAAAGAAGGAGGAATAGGTTTAATAGATATGCAAAATTTACATAACAAATATCCACACTAATTTCGATTAAAATCACAGTATTCATCTTTCCACAAATATATTATCGATAAACAACACATGCCTTTAAATTTACAAATTAGCCAGACGCAACCTAATGAAACATTGGTGGTTAATCTTCTTTAATAAAGGAAAAAATCAGGAAATAGGCTGGAAAAAGTATCCATAGAAGAAACAAAACCGATCTCAGTCAAAACCACGTAGATAAAAATAAGTCGAAAGAACGGCTCATGAAATCATGCGATATAACACCTGATTATAACTACCAGACATTTAAAAAAAACATTATTAGAAACCCTAACCAAACTTCAGGCATATGCAGACACTGTAAACTAGTGGTATGCAATCCCTAGGAGGTACAATCCGACTATAAACACAGGCATGACCAAGTAGCTGCAATAGTTAACCAACATTTAGTATATCAATGCCATTACATACGATGTTCTGTCATCAATTGGTATTATCAAAAGTCTTATCCAAAGTCCTGATATCCTTCACATTTCCACACACTCAATACATATTTTACAAATCCACCATTTTAAATACTTGTCGCATCACACTCCACCCATCATCATCAACTTTCTCAATTCACGGGTCACGCTTGGCGAGGACACGTGAAATCTGCTAATCCGCACCAGAGCAGCACGGTGAACTTTCAAAAATGTACCCAGCAATGGTTTGTTTTTACTTGTAAATGTCCCACTGCTCGGGAGAATCATTCTTTGAATATTTTAGTGGGTTTCGGAGACGGTAAAGGTCCGCCAGGTTGCTGCAGTGCGAGTTGGCGGACTGCACATGTCCTAGAAATAATATTGTTTATTATTTTTTAAATATGCTGGACAATGTAATCCTTTTCCCGCCGTACACGTGGTAATTCAGTCAGCTCTTAAAATAAAAAATCGCTATTTCCCATTATAATGGTGCTAGCACCGGGGATCGAAACCAGGTTACATTGATTTGATGATCTGGTGATCTAGCATCCTGAACACTTAGTTACCGCGGCTCCTAGCATTTATGGCGTTAAAAAAAGTCAAGTAAGTAATTGCAACTTAGGTTCTCATCGTTAGTTATTCTGCAAGATCGTGGCCCTCTTCTGTTCGAGATGAGCTACTTACATGTTGCAGGTAGTATGTAGCTGCTAGACGAGTCTCTGACGGCCGATAACGGAAAATCCTTCCGAATATACTGAACCCTGAAACAGCATCTCCAGTGCAAAGTTAGAAGTACGAGGCTTACCAACCTGCCGCCCGCCAAATCTGGTAAGTATGAGACATCTGCGAAATGCGTGCCAGCTTATGATAGCCCTTTCTGGGAAGATCCATATTCATCATTGGCCTAAGGTAGTGAAGTATCTAAGTACGCCAAATCGTTCCCAGTACACATAAAAAACCGTCGAATAGAGAACCCCAACTTTTATTTAATATTTTAAACAAAATACACCTGCTTCGGAAACAAATTCTACATCTACACCTGCCTATATTAGTGCACTGCTATATATAAATCTAAATTTCATGGAAGGTTTACCCATACTTACCACGCTGGGCAAGCGGATTGGTGAGCGTAATGCCGGTGCCCTCGCACTAGTGATGCTGCTCCCCATCACTACTCTTTAGATTTGGATTCGGCAAATTCAGTTGGATATTCCGCCCTTATTTGTTCGCTAGAGCCTCGTCAGTTTTCTAGCAGCGTGCAAAACGTGCAGGCTAGGTTGTCATTCCCCATGAGATAATATATTCCTCTGGATACTCCAGAATTTTTATTTTTATTTTTTTTTTAATTAGTATAGTAATTATTCAAACCAAATGAGTTCCATGTGTTCAGATATAGAAGATATTTTATAATCATACGAAGGTTCTACTACGCGATTATGTACACGCAAATTTAGTTGCTGTTGCTAAGAACTTACAGATAAAAATATTCTATATTGGCCTTCATATTTCGCGACTAAAACTGCGTTGGTGTCTTTTACAGTTAGGTTAAGAGTAAGGTGCATCATTTTGGTTTTAATAATATTAATACCGATTAAATTAAATTTAAAGACACTGGATTGCGAGGTAGAGCCACACTATAACTAGTAGTATCTGTAGTAAATAATCGGGGAAGTACCGCACTATACTATAAATATAATACTAACGTAAAGTCGGAGCTTTGCATTGGTAATATTACTTTCGTATGATGAGTGACGAGACGCTAAGAGACGTCGTATTTGATTTAGTCCTTATGAGTAATCACGGATCTACTTCTTGATTCTTCATCAATGTAATCATAAAGAATAAAATACTCAAAAACAACAGTAATAACTTCGAAATCCCTAAATTATACTGGGCATCAGAGTTTTACACAGTTCATATCAAATCAAGTTTTTTAATTACCAAATCGAAATATCGCTCATCCTAAATTTTTCTTTTTTCAAAGAGTAGCCGTACAATCTAAAAGTCAAACACAAAGTTGCTACATTATATTTAAAATCCATATTTTTTTAAAAACATTACATATTAATATCTTCTTTATCTAAACAGAGGTAGAGCGAAGTGCCGCATCAGACTAGACTATATATATAGATTTAAATCATCTAAAATTGTGTTCTAATATGTCTCAGCATTTAACTCAAACCCTGAACGAAGGAACGCTTTCCGCTATGCCGTGAGGTTGTCAAACGTCTAGTTGTATAATAAAAATCCTTAACATAACAATTTTTATTCTTGATACAAAAGATAAATTTAGGCATGGACAAAAACAAAAATATAAAATTAGTTACAATAATAATAAAAATAACTCCACAAAACAACCGCCAGCTCTATAATCCCTGTATTAATACGAAATGTGAAGAGTCCACCGGACCTTCGCAGGTGAGCCGTAGGACTTTACGTCCAGCTCATTTTCATTATAATTCTGCGACTCATTCGATGCGAGACGCTATCGCGCTCTCGATGTTTTCCTCCAACGTTTTTATCTCCCAGCTCTTTGACTTTGCCCGTATTCGACCTCAACAAACGACAACGACCTTATACCCCTCGAAAATAAAGCATTAATTCCCGCGGCGATGTTTACGCTAGCCTGAATTTTGGACTCATTACGCGGCCATTCGGGCATTTTGGATTTAGTAAACACAACTTTGGAGATGGAAAGAACTGAGAAAATAAATTGCTGTGTTTTGTTTAATTTCATTTATTTTTTTATTTATAGTTATTTTATTATGTTAATATTAAAGTTATTTACTTTTTAAGTTTCAAGTGATTTGTCTGAAAATAGTTGAAAAGGCTTCGCAAGGCTAGTAGGTATATTTGGGTATATGTGAAATGCGGGCGCGCGACGGCAGGCGGCGGATGGCGGGCGCCGTGCGACTGTCAAGCCGCTGGCGAGCGCTGGCGCGGCGGCTGACGCAACGCGACCTCTTTGTCCGGCCCCACGGACTCCCGCGGAATGTCCGCGGAGCCGGCCTCAGTCCGCGCTCGAGTAATTACGAATGTCAAATGTTATCGCACGCAACCGTCCACCGCGCCGTCCGCACTCCGCTGCGCCGCTCTTCATAATAATAAAACCTGATATTTAAAACGGAACGTCCTTCTAACGCCGTGTAGTTGCGCCGACGCCAATCTACGATAATAATAAGCCGGGGCACCAAGATAGCACTTGCCTAAAGCGCTTCAAGCTTCTGTATAGTTAGACGTTTCCATGGTTTAAAGCGCTACAGCGCAGTCAAAACTCGCTTCGTAGCGCTCACATAAGTACGGCCAGTTCTATGCGCGCCTGTATAGCTATTAAATGTATATAGAATATATAGTAGTAATCGCTCGACGCAGCGGTATTATGTCGGAAATATACTGGCTGCGTCGCGCCTTAGGCCGATTCACTGTTTCGCTATTTAGTTTGTATGGCAACTTTATATTAGATATTTTGAAGTGATAGATAGTGTTATGTTTTTGATTTATTTGGTAAAATGTAAAGTGTAGGGTAAGCTTTCCTTGAAGCTATATGGGGTTGGTCTCGTGTTTGAAAATTTCAAATAAATATGTAGACATCGAAAATTTCTAAGTCATGTTCCTTTATTTTATTTAATGTATAATACAATATTCGTAGTCATAATATTAATAATGGAAATATAAATCTTAATATAAGTAACGTAGGTAAAGTAAGTTACTCCGTAACATTGAACCATCTTTGAAATGTATACACAAAATATATGCGGAAATACAATTTTTATACATTACCTACATTTTATTTTGTGACACAACTAACCAAAATCTGAATAGAAAACATACCAGTACTATCTAAAATTATATTACTTATTACATTTTAGAAAAGCTATACTTTTTTTTATGAAAAAATAGGCTTGCGATTGACCTCAACCTTGCCCGATTAAATTTAAATTAAATTTAACTTTAAATTAAATTTAACCCGGTAACATTTAAACCTATAGTTCTTGTAATTAATACAAGATTAAATTTCGTAATATAATATATGAAAAAGAAAAAACCCCAGGAAACCACAACAATATATATGTTTTATATGTTATGTAATATCAGATTATTAAAACATTGTAGGTCTTGAAAAAATTACAAAAAAAAAGAGGACACCTACGCAGTTTATTTCGCCGCTTTCTTCTCCGTTAGAGGATCGTCATTACGAATCGGTGGAAGATTTTAAATAAAAATGACGTTCGACAAGTAAAATGTGTGTTTCTTACGTTGAATAATTGATTTGATTTGATTGTGCTTCCTAGTTTTTGCTGGATGACATATATACATTGTATACAAACATATATATGCATTTATATATAACCACACTACAAAAAAAAATGGGATGTTTTTGTGAACGATGAAATTATGGACAGGATTACATATGAGCCAAAAAGTATAAAATTAGATAGCTAATCACTGCCAACATTTGGAAATCAATTCCATGGTGTGTTAATCAAAACAGAAAAAAATTGTAAATAAGAGTTTTTAAAACTGGAATACACTCAAATCGCAATGCAAATAATCATAAACAAAGAGAATTAAATTTACTACAAGGAGTTAATTGTTTAGCGGAGTTTGGAAAAAGCTATCATTAGTGTTTCTGTGCGAGATACAATCTACAAATATGATAATCTACAAGAACAACCGACATAGTCTCAAGGATCAACAAGCTGAAATGGCAAAGAGTCGACCACAAAACATAAAATATGATTATTTTTATATTTTTTTATAGTATGAATTATAAATTTAAGCAGACAATGATATTGAAATTACGGCCAAAGTTAAGTAAGCTCCATGCCGTGGTAGCGACTTACGCTACAACATAAAGCGAACACCCTATCCTACTTGGATAAGGTGTTCACTTTATTTTCATAATACACGTGTGATCTGGGTTTGAACCTCGGTGTCGGTATCACTAAAATTGCTGTCTTTTTTACCACGTGCTCGGCGATGAAGGTGAAAGGAAGCCTGCATGTCTGCGAGATAGTATAAAATATTGTTCCGCGGACATTTGAAGTCCGCCAACCCACGTTGGAGCACCGTGGTGGACCCTTCCCGGTTGCAAAACCCTCTCAGGTATTGAAAAAAAGCCTTTGTCTATCAGTGTGATATTTACAAACTTTACAAACTTTTCATTTTTTAAATTTTATAATATCTATATCAGAGCAAATTATTCACATGTATGTAGATAGTGTCTTTATGTACTCAAGCATACTCTGATAAATCTTATTTTGTCAAACCAAAGTACAATTATTTCTAGAAGTGAAATAAAATAACGGATTGGAATCGGCCTAAAGCGTGTTGAGTCCCTCTGTCAGCTATAGCGTGGCCTTATAGATGGTTGTTTGCGCTCACAGAGTGCGGTGAACAGCGCTCACCGGCACCGGCTCTGTGTGTGTGAATACAGACACACACACAAACACACTACAGCGCACCGCGCACACAACGTCGCTTCGTGTACGGGTGCGTTCCGAAACCGCTCTCTATTCTATCTATGCGAAGGCGTCGTATCGCCACGTATAGCGGGCACGCTCGGGGCGAGGAATTTAGAGGCGGGGGTCGTATCGTTAATTGTTATGAAGTTGATTTCGGTCCTGAAATTCCAAAATAGGTATTTTGAAATAACGCCTCTTTTTCATCAATTAGACAGTCTTAATTTCATCAATCGGAACATAACCTTATTCTTATAGCAATTCTATTCTAATTGTTATTAATATTATATTTTGGAAAATTGAGGTGAATATTTTCCGAGATGCTTTGTGTTTGTTCTCATTTATTCTGTAGCAAACTCGCTATGAACTCGATAGCGAACGTGTTTTCAATTATCATCCGACTTTACTTGGAAGCGTTCGCGCGTTATCTCTGAACTTTGTGATAACGATGTAAATGAGACCGTCAAAGTCAGCTCATAGGGTCTATTCTTGCATACGTGTAAAACTATTTATGTTTCAGAACGTCACAGGTTGTGCCAATCGCGAAACAAGTCCATGGCTAGCGCATTGAGTGACCACGCGAGGGTCTTGAGGTCATGGTAGTGGTGGCGTTATTGATGGCTGACATCATGAACCAAGTTAGACTCTTCTGCATACTAGGCAACAAAGATTAACAGAGAATTTTGGCTTTAGATTGCGTAATATATTACCACAAACTTGCGTTTTGTAAGGCTTAGAAGGAAATAAACAAAACAGGGAGGGCTGTAGTATTCCATAGTTGATTATCTTTGACGGCAGCATCACAAACGTGAGTTCACTCACTCCTCAGTCAAGGGGTAGGGCTATGTTCAATAGTAGATTAAAAGGGATATAACGATGGTGATTGGTGAAATAATTTCGTGTAATATACATGGAAATCCTGTACTAAAAAGGAACGTAGTAGAATTACTTAAAAAGTGTTTTGCATTATTTTTATTTTGTATTCATTAAGCCCTATGTCCTTCTTTACATTAAATTTACGAAATGCATTTTCAAAACGCAAACTGAGAAGGTTTCCTGAAATGAGTGATAGACTTGAAACACCGACTACAAACATGAAAAACAGCGACTACAAAGCTACAAGTGAAACATCTCTCACTCTATCCACATCATGACACAGGCAATATCGTTAAATACCGATTTTTTTTCTGTTTCATGTTCATTGCGCAGTACCCCGACGTTGGTTGAGTCATTGACACGCGACGCGCAAGCTACAGTCAAACACTAAACAGTTTTGAAGAATCGCCCACGCGATTATCGCCTCTACCGGCAAGTAGCAATGCTTACATTTGAAAACATTTCTGCCACAAATGGTGGTATACAGCTTGCAGGGATGTTGCCAGTAACATATGGCGTACATCCTCTCCACACTGTGCTGTTTCTCTCCGTAACTACGCGAATATTGTACAATACATTGTGCGCCTCTAATCAACGTTGGCCAAAAAACGGTACATGAAGCGAAATGGAGTTAATGCCGTGTTTTAATCTCCATCATATCAAATTTGTTACTCATCCGGACTTGATCATTTTTAATGGTAATTTTTAAAATAAAAAAAACTATTTCAATCATGTTAAAATTGTTGACATCCTAACAATAAATAATTATATTGATTTTAATTTTATTTATCTGAATTTTAAAAACCAGCTATTTCAAATCAAAATACATAATTAACTTAAACTTAGTACTTAACAGTAATTATTAATATTTAATCTTCTTCATTTGAATTTTAAAAAACATTTTCTTCATAATATTTTTTTAATATTTTAGTTGTACTTATAGCGAAAAATGACAATGAAATATATTTCAAGTTCAACTTTAATATATTTAAAAATTTAAACTGAACTATATAAATATTTCAATTCTTCATCTCATGTAAACCTTTAACCTAGTCATGAATTAAAAATATAATTAATTTATTTTATCGTTATATGCCACCAAAATGGTGATTTAGAAATAAATTTTAAAATGGCCGCCTCATTACGTTACGTTCAAAAACGAAAGGCCGCGCATTGCAAAGAATACATGTCGCTCTGCGCAGAGCGGGTAGGTCGACGTCATGGTCGGATGCTTGTGAAATTTTCCCGTTGGTACGAGCTCAGCGTTCTAGCCGGCTCGAGAGTCGAGTCGAGCCAGTCGAGTTGAGTCAAGCAAGTCAACTCGAGCCGTAATCGCGGCGAAAGAATACCCGCTTCGTTCGTCGACGAGCGCCTGACAATCGCTTGTGTTGCCACAGAGTAAAATCTACAGAGGCGTAAACATATAAATTTCCGTAAATTACATTATTTACAGTTGGAATTTAATGTCTAATTACTAAGAACGAAGAAGTGCACGGTGGCGAGAAAAAATCTATCGCCCATTTCATTCCCTTGAAGCCCCCGCTCTGCCTGGGGAAGATGTTGGGTTCTTATATGAGTTTATATTTTATCCCAACATGAGTATTATTAAACACTCTTCTTAAGAATGTATTATGCGTTTATATTTTGTTAATAGTCAATCACTGGACGATTTGCCATAATCACGATCACCAGTACGTGTCTTCTCTAAGCAGAGAAGCTGCTGCCCTTCATCGGTATGGCATTATTTAGATGGTTAATCTGCCACCTGTCAGACACCATTCGATTTTAATATCAACTTTTTTCGATAATACGTCGACTCCTTCATTTACAAGGGAGATGTAAGAAACCAAAATTGAAATAATTTTTTTTTTACAAGGCATTATCCACATCATGAAACAAGTACGTTCAAACGCTTACGACTGAGGAACGATATTTTACGTTTCGTATTTATCCAAAGGAATGTCAAAGTAATTCAAATATCGGTACATAGTCTTGTAATTTTTAATCCAATGCCAAACATAAAAGCTTAAACTTAAACCTTTATTTATAAAATATGACAAAATTAACAAATATAAGTAACAGACACAGACTTTTTGTGGTTGCTATAATTTCAAATATTATGTCACGCATCGTTAATTTTTATTGTGTAATTTACAACTAAAGTTAGTATGCTTAATAATGGCTACTTAAATATATAAGAGTAACAGAAATAATCATTCTTTAATGTGTATGAAAAGAATCTTGAATATTCAGATGCGTTAAACCTTTTGGTTACTAACTATAATATTATACTCTGTGACATGAAGCGAAGCAGGCCGCTAGGTGGCAGCACATAGCTTGCTATTCACAGTGTATATTATTTACCACGTATATGTTGTTATATAAGCGAACAGAAAGCTACGTAGACGCTCGGTTGAGGAGGGGAAGCGCGCGGAGCACGGGGCGGAGACCTACGCAAACAAGTGCTCACCCACGCACACAAACGTCCCGCGCCACGTACGTACGCGTCGAACGAGCGAGCGCGCCACCCGACCGACTCGACGTATTCTTATTATTATGAAAGGAGAAACGCTTTTTGTAGGGCAAGAACTAAATTTGTAGTACCATTACCGCTACCGATAATAAAGATCGTAAACGCATTTCAGTTCGCTGAAGTTTCTGGCGTCGCTCATAGATGTCGCGTTTCCTTTAGGTTTTCGTATATTAACGCTTCCAATTTCCTTAACTTGACTATATCTCTCTTTAGTTACCTATATTACACGTTATATATGAAACCCATTGTGTAGTGTCTTTTTTCCGTAATTTTATTCTTAAATTTCATTAGTACAAAAAAATCTAATAAATTTATTAAATATCTACCTATAGCTACCTAACAGCAATAATAGACCCTTCTTAAAATCATAGAAATATCCAATTTGATACAATATATTAATTATTTATATTAGGTATTCATACATTTTTGTAATAATAACAAGAGTTTTATTAATTATCATTGTTATAGCTTAGTATTAAGAAATAATTTATAAACCCAGCAATTTCATGCAACGTGTGGTATACATCACATACTTAGTGATTATCGGCGTAAAACACGAGGTGGCGCCGAGTCGCGTGACGTCATCCATGTCACCCGTCTCCGTGCTAGCGATAAACTATATCTAGCATATCTAAATACAGCTCATGCCAATGTAGCTCGTATGGTACACGTATAAAGGATATAATCGCTTCAGATATTTTGATGGAATTTTTTAAGTCTATGAAAGAGCGTAGTGTACGTTAACAATTCTGTTATTGGTGTTAGACCATAAACAACAGAACTCGAACTAAAATGAGAAAACGAGATGGCGTAAGTGACGCTAAATTTAAATAGACTAGAAAGAAAAATTACATTCGCGTCTGCGCAATATGCTACATTTCTTTGTCTATAATACTAGTCTAAGAATAAGATGATATAATCATAGCCTATTACCTCTATGTCTTCTATCTAGTATACTTAAAGGTTTGTATTACCTATAACGTTATAATAAAAAAGGGATATTTCATTTCAGCCTTAAATGTATAAACAATTTTTTTTAAATTGTTTTATATTTGCCACTAGGATGGATCCAAAATCCCTTTACACGTTACTTTGCCAGTAATTTATTTGGTTGATAACTTTGTCTCTTTGTTTCTCCCAAGTTGGATGGTTTTGCCAATTAAATTATAAGATTCCAAATTTACAATAAGGGAAATTACTTATTCCCGCCAAAAAGGTTGCTAGTTTAACTCAAGACGATATTGGTATGACACGTTAAGGGTAAGATAAAGGTAATGTAAGGAGCTCAACCTCCAACATGTATTATAAAACCAGGGCTGTCAAGACTTCGACAATTCAACACACAAAAAACAAAACCTTAAATGTTACTCGTCTGTGAAAAAACCTTATATTGCCAAGTCTTGAGAAATTTGCTTCTACTTTTGGATAAGTAAATGCGCCGTTACGGCATCAGTTATGACGCCGTTATGCCTTCTTCTTTTGACCTACGGATATGATGTTAGGTGCCTTCGGGAGCGACATTAGTTGTAATGTAGCACCTACATTAGACAACTAATTTATGATTACAACGCCACGCGGTGATGCAGTGCTTTTTCTAGTCTTTGAGTTAACAGAGACTGTTACAATGCAGATATAGACTCTGTATAATAATATAACATACATTATGATTCTTACATAATACAGTACAAGGTTTCAAAGCAAATTTATATTCAAAGTAATAAAAGTAAAGTTCTTACAAAACTATCACTTATCCTCTAATTTTTCCACATTGAATCGACAACCCTGCACAGAACTAGGGCAGACTGCAGCGCTCATTACGCTGTGCGGTCTACAGCGCACGCCGCTTATTTGTTCAAGCGAAATTCATAGTACTATTCCAAAATCAAAAATGTAATCGAACTTGTCTTCAAAGATAATTAAAATTCTTAATATTTTTGGAACACCCATACGGAGTTCATACTTGTAAGATGTTTTTAAGGTAAAAATTTAGGACAAATGAAAGACTAGCTAGATTAAAGAGTATCTAAGGATTTAGTATGCTAAAATGATAGGCATTAAGTGGTATAAGGGAAATACGTAAACTATAAGTAGATGGTATCCTTTCGGCGTAGGAGGTACCACCCTCTTACCTGTTTCTGTAGCCAATTGGCACTGCAACCGCTGTTCCGGTTTCAAAAGTGTAGAGAGCCAGTATGTATGACTTCAAGCTGTGAGGCATTCTATCTTAGTCCTCAGGGGTGATAACACAACTGTAACCATCTTCGATTGAAGTTACTTGCAGGTGTCCAAGGACTGCAGTTGCAGCACTAATCTTCAGGTGACATTTTAGCTCGTTTGTTACTACAATCCAATATTAAAGTACAGGAAACAAAACCGGAGACTGAAACCCCTTTCTCTTACCGTGGGTGTTGCAAGAAATGGTATGGCAATTTTCGGGAGCCAACCCGACGACAAGTCTCGCCGCCCGTGACGTTCCATCTCCCGAAGAGGCGAAAAGTGAGTTGTGATGGCCTGTTTGCATACCTGCCGGTCCTGCCAAAGCTCTGTAATTAATTTTTAATTTGCCAACTACAAATAAATTCATACTTCTGATATACTTTTTATCATAACCACTTAACTTACCTGAATATTTTCAATTCTAGAGGAATACTCTTTTCCTTAAACTATTTATATATTTTTATTTAAAAAACTTTATTGATTACACCTTTATAATTTGAGGTGGCAAAGGGCGGACTTATGCCTATTGGCATTCTCTGCCAGCAACCCATGGGTTGGTGAGATAGCAGTAGCAGTAGCAGTAGGTGTATTTATTTAGCTTAGTAAATTAACTAACAAAAATTATTTTAAAATAACTATAAACAAATATAATAAAATAAATGAATAAAAATATGAAATGTGATGAGTATGGGCAAACCTTTCCAGAAATGCATCCGGCCTTGGCTAGCGCTTTCTTGGAGAGGCATTTGTTACCTGTGGATTAAAATAGACTGATTAAGAATAACGCATAGTTTACAACTTAACTAGTACAAAAGTAGACTCTGTTAGGGCAAATGAGACAAAGAAGATGGATGACACATAAAAACAAAAAAATTACGACGATCGAACAGTATGAAAAGAAGCCGCGCTTATCATTCACTATATGTTTGGGAACTTCAAAATAATGTTATTACTCTCAGATGCGAGTTTCCTCACAAATTCTTTCTTTAGCAGCAACCTCGTTGAAAATATACACACTACCATTAGTGGCAAATATAGTGGCACAGGCACATCTTCCCCTACCCGCATCCAATGTGTTTAAGTGATAAGGTCAGTGGAATTATCAGATGCAGTATCTAAGTCATGGGGTAATCTCAAAAATATCCCTCATCCGAAAATCAATCTGTGTGTCAAATCAAGAGTTTTGAACAATTATTAACTTTGGCTATGATTCGACGCCAAGACCTTGATGTAGGCTGTACACTGAGCCAATATCTACACTTAAATAAAACAAATTCTTCATATGTATATTTGAGCGAATTGAACTAGGAACGAAATTGAGGTACCGAAATTTTTTATAAATACTTCTTATGATTCTAGAAGTGCTCTTTCACGGTACAAAACGCCGAAGCAAAAGATGCCTCTACTTATTCCGGTATTGAACCGGTATTTTGCCCGGCTATCCCGGTCGAGCCCAGCCATTTGAACAGCAGCATAAGCCACCGCATGGCTTTGCCACGTACCACGAATTAATATTATATAATTTTATACAATACTAGCAGTTACCAGCGACTTCGGCAGCGTTGACTTTAGACTTTTGGTGGCTTATAGGTTTTATTCGGTGATATCAAATTAACAAATTACAGTGATAATAATGAAAGATAAAGCTTGGAACTCGTTCTGTATGCGTCGTAATTCCGAATATGTCATATATAATATCTACCTGGCCGTATTGCAATGCGTCGCTCAACTCCCCTACCTACTACCCTCTGCAGCTGACACGTGCTCAGCGGTGGAGCCAAGGAACAGATACGCCACTGAGGCTGGTGAACATGGACGGTTGGAGGCGTTGTAACGAAGAGAAGTTTTATTCCGAGAAGTGGCCGCGAAGAACAGCCGGTGCTGTTTTTTTGGAAGCCTCATTTATATGTATAATAAGACTTTTTTTACATGTACGGTACTATCTAGCACTAGAAGTGCTGCTCATCATCGACATTTGGGTTCGTTAAATTCGAATGAATTTTCAGCCCTGAGTCGGTCGCCAGAGCCTAGTTTGTAATCGTGAAGTAGAGTGGAGATGAGTAAACCCACCAACAAGATTAATATATAATCAATATTAATCAATATTTTAATAATAATAATTATTATTATTTAATATTTATTTAAAACTGACGACCTGCCTTCATGGAAAGTAAAATTTTTATTTGACAATAGATTTATAGAGCTGCGTAAAGTAAAAAAATACACGCCAAGTATGTCTTGATTCATGAAAGTGACAATATGTCAAGAGCATGGACAAGATCAATAAAAACATTGGAGTTTTCTTATTTAATTTAAGCATTTGTAAAATAAAAAATGTTTTAGTTAAAAAAATACTCTTAACATTATTGTTCACATAATAATTTATATTAACTTCAGGAACTAATTCTTATCTTGAAGACAGCGTGGATTACTGGTTAGCGTAACTGAGAAGCCTTGGATCTTCGGTTCGAATCCTAGCCGAAGCCTATATTTGTGCAAAACACAAATTATTGGAAATTATTAAATAATTAAATATCATATGTACCTGTTTTATGTCATACATAATTCAGTGGATGAAAATGATATAGTTTGATACTCTGAATATATACAGTGAAAGGCTAAGCCGGGTGGTTCATTAAAATCAATAAATGTAATATGAAACATGAACATGTGATAGATAATTCTCATAATAATGGCGTTTGGTCAAGTGACAATAATAGTAAGTATAAATTACAAATGATTGGTTTACTACAGGTTTGGATTACGTCCCGTGTCTCTGACACTGCATCATACCCTGCCATCATATCTCATGAGTGTTACAGCCGACATGGGAAAACTGTCGTCAGTATGTCTCTGCGTTTGCGTGTAGTTAGGACACTATAATATCTTCCGTGCAGTTGACAACTGCTGTTGGTATTGGAAAAATGTTACCGTGGTCGAATTCGGCCAGGAGAAGTGATGATATCATTATCACATCGAAAGCAGTAAAGGTGGAAATTTACCATATTCAAATGCGAGTACAGGGAGAAGAGGGCGGAGCATTGGATGCTGTCTGCAGTTGTATGTCTGAGAAATCATGAAAAACATTTCAAAGACATGAGAAATCATCCAAATGGAGAAGCTTGGCGAACTCTTCCCCGCTGGAAAACCCAGACTAAAATGAACACAGAGAGTGAGAGAGAGACAGAGAGAGAGAGCATTGCCTAACTTAATTTTTTACGTTTATGCATGATATACATAATTAACTCAGCATTTTGCCTATCCATCTGTAAAGGCAAAAGTACCAGGCTAGCATATATTGATAGTTATAAGAGACAACTAGTAAGAGTGCACCTGTGGGTGGCACGTTGCGTGACAGCGTTTAGTCACCGACGACTAGGATATAAGGACAGGTGCAAACAAGGTTCAAGGTTAATACGTCAACGCTGTAGTTATGCTTTTGCTGGGCTACAACTATTTGCGACAATAAATGTAAAGCTATGCAATATAATTTGTAAAGTTTTAGTTAACTTTTATGGTACACTACGTTAAGTTAGGAAGCATCATGGATGTGATAATTTAAGTAAAAAAGTGCAGCATGTACTGATATGACCCACTTCTCGCCTCGCCTCGTCATATGGTGCAAGAGAGCGAGTATCAGATTCTAGAACTTTGAAACATCGAAAAAATACATAAGTATATGTGGTCATGTGTATAAAAAAAATAAACACATTTTTCTGGATTTAACTCCCTGCACATCTTTTTCTCTCTAACAGGAGTTTTTTCTTTTGAAGAGCTGACAAAAACTAGCACACCAAAAGTGAAAGTATTGTCCACACTGAGCACGCTGAGCAGACGGGTTGGCCGACGCAGTGACCCCATCACTAGTCTGCGGGATTTGCGTTCTGCTTAGTTGGATGTATTTTTCGCCATCGATCGATTGCCTCATCTGTAATTCCCAGCTGACTAACGGAGATGGCGTCCACGAAACGAAGAAATTGGTATACTCGTAAAATTGGAAGATATTTAAATATATATAATATGACATTATTACCTACGAACAGACCTACTTCGAACACAAACAGATTTCTATCGTGGTAGAGTCTGTATAGTGACTTATAAATATGATAATATAGTGTATTAGATACTTGTTATAACACGTAAAGGGGTCGACTCCGACCAGTGAATGACTGCACTCTCATTAAATATTATTATGAATAAGCGACCATATGCTACACTGTTTTTAGTGTGTAAAGGATGAAAATAGGTGGCTGCGAACCGAAGGAGCTACTCACTACGTATACTTAATTGGACGATCCTTCTTATTAGTTCCGAGTGTTTAGCGATGACGTAGTTCCAGATAGTAGCGTACCAGCTCGGTAAAGGCCTATTAACTTTTCTCTCGAAAAAGTTGTCTACGGATGGAATCGAAATCTTCTGAAACCTTAGTCGTGAAGAGATGTTTTGAGGACCCTAGGCGTCATCTTCAGTTTGAATTTGCGTGGCTTAGAATGTGCAGTTAATTTTTGGCGGGATGGTGAAAAATTTATGCCTTAGTAACAGCTCCTAGCAAGTTTCCTTTTTATGGATCTCTTTAACCGATGAGAACATGGTGAATGTGTTTTTAAATATTAATATAAACTTAGAATACGCTGATTTGGATTGAGCTCGCTGCGTAGTACGGTTAACTGCTGATCAAGCGTAGCACTTATGTTAAAATAAGGCCGACATTCGCTCTATTTTATTTCACTTGACCTGCGGCTGTACAAGAAAATTTATCATTGCATTCGATATGCACTTCGATATAAAAATGGTAACTATGATAATGTAGACCTTTAAAGATAGTGAGACCTTTAAATGTAACAATTTTCACATCCTCAAGCTTCTTCGTAGCTAAAAAAATTTATGTCCAAGGTTTTAATAATTTTTTTTTTATATAAAATAAGCCTATTTTTTGACCTCAATCTCGCTTGATGGAAGGCGAAGATGCGGCCTTACATGTTTGCCTAGAAGGTGTTTGTTCACTTTGGCCTTAAAGATATCCTGATTATAGTGTTCTGGACAAACTGACCTCGGCTGCGAGTTCCACTCCTTAGCCGTCCGCGTAATGAAAGAAGAGGCAAACCGCTTCGTGCGTAAAGAAGGAATGTCTACAAAATAAGGGTGAAACTACTCGCTGCGCCTAGTCGTTCGGTGATGAAAAGGGGAAGGGGGTATCAGGTTATGCAAAACCTCCGCACACTCTCCGAAATGTATCCGATTAAAAACTGAGAGGAAGGCTCGTCTACGGTGTTCGAGGCTTGGAAGATTTGCCTCCACGAGTGAGTCACTGCCTATAATCCTCTTCGCTCGGCGCTACAACGAGTCCAAAGCATCCAGCTGGTATTTAGCAGACCCATCCCAGAGATGGGAACAGTATTCCATGCAAGACCGGACTTGAGCTTTGTATAGATTTAAGAGCTGCTCCGAGGTGAAGTATCGTCTCAGCTCGGAGAGGATACTAAGTTTTTTGGAAGCAGTGTTTGCTATGGACTCGATGTAGCGACCGAAATTTAGATTGGAAGAGAGATCTAGACCTATGAGCTCAAGATGGTCATTAATCGGAACGGGGACATTCCGCAAAGTCGGTGTCAGTTGGAATGGACTCCGTTTCGCCGAAAAAAGACAAGCCTGTGTTTTAGAGGGGATGAACTCGACCAAATTGGCATCACCCCTTTGGGAAACAGCCTCCAAAGACGAGTTCACCCCCTCGATCATCGACTTCCTCAGGAAATCTTCGATCCAGGTGCTAAGCCCGGGAGCAATACCGTATGCCGGAAGCTTGCCAATCAGACTTGCGTGCCAGACCCTGTCGAAAGCCTTAGAGATATCAACAGACACGGTAAGAGCTTCACCATGTCTTTCAATGGCTTCGCTCCAGAGGTGAACACAAGAAGATCCTCAGTAAAGCGGCCTCGACGAAACCCGAATTGACGGTCACTGAGGAGGTCGTTGTCTTCTAGGTATGCAAGGTAACGGTTGTTTAAAACACGCTCCATAATCTTACAGAGTATGGAGGTGATTGCGATAGATCGGTAGATGGCAGGGTCGGCACAACTTCTCTTCTTAGGTACAGGTTGGACATTGGCAATATTCTAAGATTTCGGAACTTGAACAGTCCTCATGGACAAGCCATAGAGTCGACTCAGAACAGGAGACAACTCAGGCGCACATGACCACAAGACAATGGCAGGACTGTCGTCAGGCCCATTACCCTTATTTACATCTAGAGTGCTGAGTATTTTGAGTACGTCTTTTTGCCGAAAGGTACACCTCTGGCATTGCAGAGTCACAACGAGGTAGCAAAGGTGGGCAGTTATCAGCACCATCTAGTTGTGAATTGTTCGCAAATAGAGAGGCAAACATGTCTGCTTTCTCTTTGGCGGTGTGAGCTAATGAGCCATCCGACTTCTGCAATGGCGGTAAAAAAGACCGGAATTGGCTAGAGACCAGAAAGCTTTACTCCCAGATGGGTAAGACGCTAGTTTGGCTCCAATACGATCAATATGGTCGAAGCGGGCCTTGCGGAGGGCACGTTTGCAGGACTTGGCAGCACTATTAAAGGCTCTTTTCAGTTTCTGGACATTCGGTGTTTTGCGAACTCGTGCATCCGCCCACTCCTCGTAAGCTAAGTGCTTAAGTGCTTCGGCACTATCACACTCAGAGTTGAACCAAGCGTGGGCTCTCACATGCCGGGTCGTGTGAAGAGAAGCATAAGCGCTGCCAAGGGTCGACGTAAAGAAATGCCGCATCTCATCCCAATCAGCTGACATGTATTGGCATACACGCCTAGTCCCCATGTGCTCGGGTTCAGGTGGCGAGTATACAGACACAGATTTCACCAGACAGTGGTCAGAGCTACCTAACGGAGAGGAAACTGCCACTTTCGATATCGGTCTGGACAACTGATGTCAACAGAAGGTCCAAGCAATAGGCCGTGTGGCCATCAATATCAGGTATCCGAGTAGCGCCAGATACCAGTTGGGAGTTTTTCCATCCATCCATTTGAAGTCAAGCCGACATTTTAGTTCTTCACTATCGAAAGAAAATAATTTTTCGTGGACCCCCACTTACGAATTCAGAAGCCCCATTATTTTGTCACGTCAACTCAGACCCCCGTCAAGTCTCCCCTGGGGGTCCACCTGGACCACTTTGGCAACTCAGGGTCTAGACCATTCATGGATCCAAGCGAACTACTCGCTCTTAGCCTTACTGATTTAAAATAGATTTACTGCGATATGTTTATAATCAAAACTAACTACCTAACTACTACTACTAACTAACTAACTTAAATACACAACTTAAAACATGACAAATATGCGTAATCAGATATTTACTTAATTAATATGAGACCTCACTGTAAGCAATATCCTTTCTCCTGAAAAAAATACTATATAAATCAGTTCAGAAATGCCCGAATTACCGAGTAACATCATAAATAAATTAATATATTGTCTCAAATGCTCGATGACATCTTGTCTACTCTTACGACTCCGAGAGGTAACGAAACTTATTGGTAGGAAAAGAAGAAAAAGAGTTGGAGGCTTTACACAAGTTGAAATATAAAACTATTATCATGAGAATTAATAAATTAATAAAAATAAATTATCGTTTCGGGAATATTCTGGAAAAATTAACAGGAATAGAAATAAAAAATGGAAAGGTAGACGAAGACAAGGAGTTAAGGCAAGGTAACCAGTATAGGAAGCAGACAGCAGACAGCAGACAGCGGTGTCATTCTAAAGATTATGTCTTATTTGTGCGTATTTAACCGATCAATTATATTATTCATTTACCTGTTGTTAACCTACGTAATTAATAACTATGTATTCATTGCAAAACTCTTATTTTGACTATTTTAAGAAATTTGTGATTGATACCTTAACACTTTTACAGTGATAAAATTGATTTACTATGCATAGTATTGGATCGGATACCAGGTTACTCGTTTACTATGAAAGTAAAGAGCGCCTGGCTCTCTTGGCGACCATAATATTTAATAATAGGGTGGGTGGTAGCGGCGAAAGAATCTGTTCGCTCTCTTTCTTTCCTAAGGGAAAATGGCTATCTACTGGGAGTACGCCCGTCATATTCTATCTTTCATTGAGGTGTAAAGCAGGTTGCGGAAGTCCATTTATCTACTACTACTATCGTGTCAAATGGAAATAATGTAGATCCTTAAAAAGCGCCAATCAACTTCTGTAATAACATATATATTTAGAGACAGGATTAAATATCTGGAACTATTTAAAAACAATGAATTCTCCTCGCAACAGTCATTGCTATTTTGGGATAATTTTAGGCAGCCGATTTGGTAACAGTCAATTTGTGTACACTATTACGACTATGCTGTCTAAAACGGAACTTGCTAACAGATTATGCTTTTTGCGAATCGAGTGCATTAATTAGTTAAATATAGCTCAGGCTTTTCATGCTAAGCTACGAGTATATTTGAATAATGAAAACGGTCTTCTTAAGATTTTAGATTATTAAAAGCTAAGTAAGCCTTGCTAAGTGGCGGCGAGAATCTGCCACCATCCGTCTTATCCCGTGGGTGTCATAAAAGTCAACTAAAGTAAATATCAGATAAACCTCATGGCCACAGATATATGACGGAATATGTCTGAAATTTACAATACCTATACAATCAAGACCGCACTGGTAACGGGCAGCACAGTCTAAGGTGTGTATCTAGTGCTGCGATCACCTAACCGCTTGCCAAGTGTGGCTATTATGCCAATCTTCTCAAGGGGAAGACAACCTTTCTATTCCCTTGATAGATAGAGTGGATATTTATCATCTGAATAATGGAGGTTGAGTATATTTAGGGCCCGCCCGCCTTAAATATACTCAACCTACATTATTATTAATCCGCCCTTTCGCGTTTCGATATTCTCAGGTTTTTTTTTAAAAAGGCAAAAAGGTAAATTCAACAAAAGCTGTCTCGACTATGGGCGGGTGTGAAAACGTGCCGGTACCTTCGCACTGCCGATGCTGCTCACGATCACTAATCTGTATTTTTTGTGTTTGGCATACTCTGATGGACTTACTGCCATAAGTCGGCCGCCACAGCTTCTTCTGTCAGTCAACAGGTGAAGTCACCACGTGCAGATGAGTTTGATATTTCGGGATAGAATGTTCGTATATCTACACTCATATCGTTTGTTTTGTTTATATTTTAATTATAAACTCCATCAAGCTGCGGTAAAAGCATCCTGTTCCCTGATCATTACCCGTTTCAAGCAATTGATGTTTGGGATTGTTTTTAATTACACTTGATTGCAAAACTCATCCCGTAATTTTACCTACTTTTCGTTATCATAAACATATTATTAATTTTTATATAAAATGTTTTGGTTCGTGGTTTTATTATGTCAATCGTCATGTATCCCAAATTGTTACAAAATATCATTTACAGTCAATCACATAATCATTGTGTGTTTTGCCTTGCGATATTGATGGCTATTGATCGAGTTGGAACACAACACAATCTTCGTGTTAAATGTTACCTCAAACAAGGGCACTCGCCTTAACCTTCTCATGTTCGGTATAACACTGATACTATAAAATTAAAGGGATGGTCGAAGACGGAGACATGGGGTTTCACGTGTAATGTAATAAATGTAATAATATTTGTAAATTACAATTACGAAAGCATATTTTAGTTCACTGTTAAACTCTCCAAGAATTTCCAGCCAAGAAAGCGCCAGCAAAAGCCGGCACATATTTCTTGGAAGTTTGCCCATACTCCCCACACTGGGCATGCGAATTGGTAAGCGCAGTGCCGATACCCTCGAACTAGCGATGCTGATTTCCACAACTAGTCTGTGAGATTTGGAATTGGGTGTGACAAATTCGGATGTATATTCCGCCATCATTTGATCGCCAGAGCCCCGTTTGTGAAATGCCATGTGCAGGTGAAGTAGGCATTTGAAGTAAAGATAGTATAATATTCCCCCTTACACCCTAGAAATATTTTGGTTTAGTAATGATTCATTCGGAATAAAAGAATTGCGCATCATGTTTTGTTTTTAATAACTTTATCACTGTTGCAAGTCTTTAGTTTCTCTCGAGTCACGGAGGCTTTTACAAACATAAACTGCTCATGGACGAACACCCTGACCGTGAATAATTTTCTGTAGATCATTCAATTATTTTTACCGTGCGGGAAACGAGGTTGTGATCTGCAGCGCAGTAAGCTGAACCACAGATTATGTAATAGTTACTTCGTAAGCTGAACACTAGACTAGAGTTTTTCTACGTAACAAGTATAAATTCTTACGAAGTAAATATTTTCTGTAAAGGAGTAATTGCAATTTTCTTAGTTATATGATGATTTGAAAAAAAATTGTGCATACTGTTTATCGATAAAATTAATTGGCAGGCACAAGCCTGAGTACACAAGAAGGGGAGTAGAAGCTACGACACCTTGCTGAACGAGTTGTATCTTTCCACAAAAGGAAGCAAGTAAGAGAAGGTGAACTTTGAGAAGATGATGTGAGTCAAAGCAGTGTGTACCTGAAACTGGTATGATGATTTTAAACTACGCATAACATCTATAGTTCGAGTTTAAAGCCGTTTAACTTTTAAATCCGATTCCAGCTGACTGTCATATAAATATACGTAAATTATGTATGGAATACACACGCCAGTCATCATTAGGATTAGGTAGAGATAGCTTATTTCCTTTTGATATAACTCGGCGTAGCAACACAGGTTTCACACGTGGGGTGTGGAAACCTGTTTTCCTGCCTCACCGGGAGACAGAATGAGACAAGTGGCGAGCCAAAATTTTCAGGGCTTTCACTTACGACACCCTTGGCCTTTCTAGTCTTGACTAGAAAGGCCGATAATTACACGGTTTTTAGACGGCCATCACCCACGGGAACAAAGGGTTACAAATCTGTTAATAGTCCATAATAGGCTTCGATATTGTAATCCTTTTTTTAGTAAAAAAGTATACAAAGATCTTCTTGTTTCCAACTGACTCATACTTATTATCATGATTTATCATAACTAATATTAGTTAATGTTATATACTTAATGATATGTTGTACTTAGGTACAAAGTAATTAAATATTTGTTGAAGGAATCGTTTATAACATCTCTTACCGAACGTTGCGGATAAACGTATGTCAGCCGCTTTTCTGGCTTCCCGTCTGACGGCGTGGGCGGCTCATGACTACAAATATCCGTTTAAACCATTTCTGTTCACAGCGAAAATTTACTTACACAACCATTGTTATATACTTTTGTGTTGCTCCCTTACATATGTTGTGAACGAGAATGATAGGATCCTGAATATGACGAGGTCCTCATGGAATGAGCGTTGCGATTTCAGAATAATCAGAATATCCATATGGTAATGGTTATCGTACCTAACTACTGTCCTATGTTCAAATCCCAGCCAGAGCCAATATTTGTTCAAGTGCGCATGCCGTGTCCTTTCATCGCACTCGACGTAACACTTATGCTTATATCGAACACATCGGAACGTAAAGGTTAGTAAATGTGTCTGTGTTTGCGGCACTATAATGTTTCCTGTGCAGTGGACACTTACCTATTGTAATGTAGCCATGGTCAAAATCAGGCAGGAGGATAGACAGTATAAAGTGATATACTAAACTAGACGGTTTCAACTGCAGAGTTCTTTAATATCATTGTAGGCCACAAATTTTGGTGTTGTGTTGTGAATCGCTTGAAAACGCAAATGCCATGATGTAGCTTTAAACTGTTCTTCAATTTCTTTCTTGAACTTCACTTCATTTGAAGCGGGTTATGTCCCATGCTTATAATGGACGTCAGGGCGGCGGTCGAGGGAACTACACCTTATTGACGCAGTCATCAGCAAAATGATTAAACCCCTCTGCCGCCTGTACTGAAATACCCTAACTTTCCTTAACAGCCTCTATATATCCCAATGCACGACATTGGTCTCTCTCATAAGGAGGATTTTCCATAATTGCCATACGATCGCAGTACCAGACACCTCACACCTAAGATGCTACTGCCCGTCATTCGTGTGCTAAATTTTGGTCTGTTATTTTTCGAGATGGTTGTAGGCTTTTTCAGAGGCAGATTCTTAAGACAAACACACACGGCATCCAGTCGTCCAATACAAGGATTCCTAACTGGATGAATGGATAAATAATCATATAACATATTTAAGCATCCATGACTCGGGGACGGTAAATTCATCATACCAAATCGGAATTCGAACCACCAACCCTCGACTTCGAAGGTAGGGTTACTACCAAAGGTTTGTTTCTTTTATTATTTTATTTTGTATTTTATTATGTGATTGCCAAATAAATGTTTCTTTCATTCTTTCTACTAAATACGCCATCGGATCACCACATAAAACTATGTATAACTTTTTCTAATTGATAAAACTACACTTAATTTACTTTCAGTTTTTCGGTTATGTTATATGTCTTAAAATTTGAATTAAATTCGTATCCGCTGATTTAGAATATTGAACGGAAATGTCGCTAAAAGTGGATTGTAAACCTCTATACAGGCGAACCAAAATTTTAATAAACCACTTAAATAAAAAGCTACTAATAAATTAGTAACCGAGAAAATAAGGACGAACATCTAGGAAAGATGAAAATAAAAACTAACTTTTAGTTCCGATCATGTCGAACGCGGTGACGTTAAAAAGTTTTCAAATAAAAGGACATTCATCACAACAACTTTCAGCATTAGTTATTAATTAACTGACATTGTGTTGTAGATGTACATGCGCAACGGTAATTTCAACTCCTTAACTAAATGCTTAACTGTACAACGCGACAAAATGGACATAGATATTAGGATTTTTTTCTTAATGGCTACATTACATCGCCGTTAAAAAAAGTAATATTTTAAGTTCGTTTTAAGACTTAAAATTATCTCATGTACAAGATATACAAGTATAAAATACAACTGACGTTGCGCTTCGCTGAGTTACACACTAAGTGATTAGAATGCTAACAGAGAATGATCATCGACATTTGAACAAAGATTTTATAAAAAATATACGTACATATATGCTCACAAACCAACCGAAAAAAATGTTCCGAACGCAGGAGCTGCATTTTTCATTTTATTTATATTACATACAATTAACACATTTACGTAGATCTGAAGACACATGGCGGCATTTGAAGCTATCAAACGAAATCTAAACACAGGTAGCGGAAACTGGGAAGCACGTGTATCATCATCATCATTTCAGCCTTTCATAAGTCTGTCCACTGGTGAACATAGGTCTCCCCCAAAGAACAAAGCTTGATTTTTTTTATAGAAGAAGTGGGCAAACGAGCGTGCGGCTCACATGATAGTAAGTGATCACCGACGCCCATGAACATCCACAACACCAGAGGAACTACAGATGCGTTGCCGGCCTTTAAGGAAGGAATAGGCTCTTTTCTTGAAGTCGCAACTATTCGGAAATACCGCTGGCGACAGCTGATTCAATAAGTTGAAGTGCGTGGCAAAAATTTCCACTAAAACGCACTGTGGTGGAATGGCAACCATCTAGGTGGTATCGATGAAACTTTGAATTCTGTCGCGATGTACGATGGTGAAACTCAGCGGCTGGGATCAATCCGAACCTCAGAACATTCCCCGTGGTAAATTTTGTAAAAAATGCAAAGAATCTCCTTAGGTATCCTGTTTTTGTCAACATTTTTTCCAGCACTTTTGCCGTCTGGGTGGCGTTATCTGATAATCTGAAACATCTCCTCACGCGGGTAAAGTAAAAGTCAACTAAGGAAAATACCTAGCCTCCAACTGATGACAGTCGAACAATCATCATTAAACGAGATCTAAATTATCTATTTCAGTAAGTCTTAATTTTGTACTGTAAGGAACAACTCGTCTGCCATGCGTAACGATTGCAGCTCAAACATTAGCTTGAAAAACAGCAGGAAACTGTTCAGAGTAAAGAAAAAGTTATTAACATGTGCAATCCTTTGTCTGACAGCATGAATATATATTTAAAAACGAAATGAACCTAATGACTGAATGAGAAAGATCCTTGCAGTAAGCATATAAACATAAATTGATAACTCATCTATTCTTTGTTTAATTACTGGAATAGTTCTGGATTATTTATAATCTACTACTTTAGATTTACTTTAATTAGTGGCCAATTGACGAATCGACGAAGTTTTAGCTGCTACACACATACAAATCAATACTTAGAATCCTTTTGTATCCTTTTTGCTGTCCATCCGCCCTTAGGGAGAACTCGCAATTGCATTTAAATACTAGCAAATAGACACATAATTTCTACAGACTATATTTTTTAACATAGCTCGTTTCTAATAATAAGAATGTATTTTTTCTTTGCTTACATGCTTTATGCATCAAATTTTGTTAAATATTTATCACGAGGAAACTACTAAATCGATGTCGATGCCGTTATAAGCGTTGAAGTAGTAGTAGCTAGTCTTGGAATCTGGTAAAATCGTCACCCCATGTCAACGAAGTGCAGAGCAGCATTAAAATAGGAATATTTAGTTTAAAAACTAAATAACTAACTATTCACTTTTTTTTCTTCTCCCTTTCGTCAGGTCCTCGGCATTAAGTGAAATTAGCCATTCAAGAGTCTCGTTACTCAGCTCTCTAGACTCTAGCTCCATCATCACTACAGATCAATGGTACCATATTGCTTCTTTATACGTGTACTAATCTAGTACTAGCATTGTATGTAATTACATATATAATACATAGTTGTTAAGAATTATACTTTGTTATGTGATGTAATAGGAATACACTATCGCATTAGGTACTAATTTCCTGTAATATATACTTCTAAGTTTCTACAAATAAATTGCAACTAAAAGTGAGTGAAAATTTAATTGAAAGATTCCATTACTTTGATACATACATACAGGTCAAGCTTATAAAATACGTGTAAAATGGATCATTGCCTGCGGGTTATCGGCTAGCAGCTAGAACTAATAAAAAGTAAAAAAAATCAATGTTTTTGTAAAAATGCAAAGAATCTCCTTAGGTATCCTGTTTTTGTCAACATTTTTTCCAGCACTTTTGCCGTCTGGGTGGCGTTATCTGATAATCTGAAACATCTCCTCACGCGGGTAAAGTAAAAGTCAACTAAGGAAAATACCTAGCCTCCAACTGATGACAGTCGAACAATCATCATTAAACGAGATCTAAATTATCTATTTCAGTAAGTCTTAATTTTGTACTGTAAGGAACAACTCGTCTGCCATGCGTAACGATTGCAGCTCAAACATTAGCTTGAAAAACAGCAGGAAACTGTTCAGAGTAAAGAAAAAGTTATTAACATGTGCAATCCTTTGTCTGACAGCATGAATATATATTTAAAAACGAAATGAACCTAATGACTGAATGAGAAAGATCCTTGCAGTAAGCATATAAACATAAATTGATAACTCATCTATTCTTTGTTTAATTACTGGAATAGTTCTGGATTATTTATAATCTACTACTTTAGATTTACTTTAATTAGTGGCCAATTGACGAATCGACGAAGTTTTAGCTGCTACACACATACAAATCAATACTTAGAATCCTTTTGTATCCTTTTTGCTGTCCATCCGCCCTTAGGGAGAACTCGCAATTGCATTTAAATACTAGCAAATAGACACATAATTTCTACAGACTATATTTTTAACATAGCTCGTTTCTAATAATAAGAATGTATTTTTTCTTTGCTTACATGCTTTATGCATCAAATTTTGTTAAATATTTATCACGAGGAAACTACTAAATCGATGTCGATGCCGTTATAAGCGTTGAAGTAGTAGTAGCTAGTCTTGGAATCTGGTAAAATCGTCACCCCATGTCAACGAAGTGCAGAGCAGCATTAAAATAGGAATATTTAGTTTAAAAACTAAATAACTAACTATTCACTTTTTTTTCTTCTCCCTTTCGTCAGGTCCTCGGCATTAAGTGAAATTAGCCATTCAAGAGTCTCGTTACTCAGCTCTCTAGACTCTAGCTCCATCATCACTACAGCTCAATGGTACCATATTGCTTCTTTATACGTGTACTAATCTAGTACTAGCATTGTATGTAATTACATATATAATACATAGTTGTTAAGAATTATACTTTGTTATGTGATGTAATAGGAATACACTATCGCATTAGGTACTAATTTCCTGTAATATATACTTCTAAGTTTCTACAAATAAATTGCAACTAAAAGTGAGTGAAAATTTAATTGAAAGATTCCATTACTTTGATACATACATACAGGTCAAGCTTATAAAATACGTGTAAAATGGATCATTGCCTGCGGGTTATCGGCTAGCAGCTAGAACTAATAAAAAGTAAAAAAAATCAATGTTTTTTTGTAAAAGGTAAAAAAACCCTTTAGATTGGGTAAAAATTGTGTACCCGAAACAAAATCTTTAGATTTTTTGTTCGATACGAAAAGTTTGAAAAAATCCATAATGTCTGCTTGTTCGAGCACTACCTGTACCAATTGTAATGACGTTTTTAATGTGTGCGTTTATTATGTTATTTACGTTTTGGCTAAACTTCGAAACTTTTATAATTGGCACAAGTTAATCCTAGGATTGCATATTCAGCCAGTTAGAGGAATTTCACCCAATGATTTTTTTTAAATAGTTTTAACTGCTGCTCTGCTTCTCTACGACATTCCTCTTCTTTTTCAACGGCCTGTTAGTAAACTACTGACGAACGTAGGCCTCTCCCAATGGAGTATATACTATAATCGACACGCTTGGTAGCCGGGTTGGCAATTGCAATATCAGACGCCCAGCATCTCGCTGTTGTCCGACATTGGTCAGCGTATTTTTTATATATAAGCACATTTGAATCTAAATGAAAAAAAATTAGGTCTTGATAATTTAATACTTGTAGTTTTATTGCCATTTAAAAGCAACTTATTAGTGATAAACCAATGAACTATTTTTAATATAGTAAGATTCGACTATGGAGAAACCCTGGAATCGCATGACAATCTCCGGAAGCGAACGATGATGCTGGCTAGCCCTCGCGTTCTATTTATTACTTAAAAGTGGATTGCGGAAGCTACGCTGTTTGGCTACACTGAGTCATTCCAAATGGAAATTCGTATAGAATAATTTCAGCGGGTTTTTTTTTGTTTTAAAAAATTATTACTAAAAATGGTTTTTAATACATTCATTTTTATTTAATATTTAGATTTTTCGTAGATTATCTTCTATATTTTACGTAATGCTCAAAAAGGTATATTATATGCCCGTTACTTTTAACTTAGATGGAACCATCATTCGATGATCACAGCCTCATTTGTTAGCCTCATGCGGGAGAGGTTGACATTTGGAGAAAAAGATGGTAAATTCTCTCTTAACTTTATAAAATGGATATTTAGGCTATATGAATACAAACAATCTGTATGTCAGTCGGAACGAAAATCACTTAAAGTATTAAAAGTTACAGCCAATAAAATATGCAGTGTATGAAACTCCTTTTATTACTCCTTTCATTACAACTTAATAGTAACAAAAAGATATTGGCATAATGTCTTTACAGATTACACATAAGAGAAGGTCGAGCAAGGATACGTTGGGTAAAACGGATACTTCCTCGATAACACTATTAGCGCAAGTACGAGTCACAACATAGTGCTCATGCACTGTGGTGGGAGTCAAATCTGCCAGCGACGGTCAGCCGCGCCAACTGTGGTGTACCCATGAGACCGTACTAATTTTCCCACACAAAAATAAAAACATTAAAAATGTTAATTACGCTGCATAATTTTTGATTTATGTAAATCTTACTGGATGTCCATGTTCACCACGATGAACCGGATTTGTATGGTAATTAATACGAGTGCAATAACCGAGAACATTTTTGTTCTATTTGTCAAGCGCGAGAGCTGGGGTCTCGAGCATTATGTAGCATTGTGTAGTGCCGAACACAAATCAACGTCTAGTCTGGGGAGCAGCAGCAGCACCTCTAGCACTGCACAGCACTGGCACTACGCACACAACACCGCCCGACTAGCGCGGTGAATGTAGGCCAATCATCCATTCATGGCATACTGGATTTGTTGGCGCCTTTATAAAAAACCAGCTACGGATGACGGACACAGTCTAGCAGTGGATTTTAAGAGGCTGATAAAGAATGAGACTGAGGAATCCATCACTTCTTACAGAGGGCTGCCATCTTTTTTTTGGGCAGGACATAGACTTCGATTAGACATAGATTATCTTAGCCGAACCCATATGAGCAGTCTGTTACAAATTAAAAAAAAAAATGTAAATTTTCTAAGAAAGCTTCTTTTAATTATTTTATAATAGTTTAAATAAATATTAAATTTAAATTTATGTAATTACATGTTGTTATATAGTAGGGTAGTACCTATGTGAAAGTAGTGACAGGCAGAGCATCATCATCTTTTACATCTTGCGTAGATAGGATTTGCTGCAATCGGCACGTTTGGTAGGTTAATTTAATTGGCTTTCACAATTACTTACCTTTAGATACGTTACACAAGGATGTCTGGCCTTGAATAAAGGTTTTCTTCTGTGCACGGAATTTAATAAGTTACCCTGGTCAAAAAAAACTAAACTTAAAGAAACCTTAAAATATACTATCGACCCTCTCCGGCTTCCCACGTTTAGGTAGGTTTAATATTTTACGAAACCATATATTTTATATTCATCTGAAATAGTGAATGGCTTTACAGCAGTGAAAGGACTTTTGAAATCAGTTCTGTAATTTTTGGCGTTTCTTCTAACCAAGTAACAAATACACGATCTCTCTTTATAATATTAGTAATGACTTATGGTTCTTCATATGGCTCAAAATTGCTCTACTAATTTATTCTATAATACATAGGCACCAACGCCTATCTCCCAAAAGGGATATGCAGGGATTGATAGAAGTACATACGGATATTTTAATATCGGTGGTGAAAAAAAAGCTTTCTTTAGATACAGTTTACCTGAAAATTAAAAAAAAATAAACACGTATCCACTGTCGCGTGATTAACGCTACGCTACGAGGCTCGAGACTTTGATGAGCGCGGGAAATTGAATTTGTGTCATTCCGCAGCATCCTTGATAAATTTCGTCTTGTAATAATAGGAATAACACAGTAATATCAATAAATATAATAAAATGCATGTTATTTAATTGAAAAATAAATGATCGTGGGACTACAGCAAACCAAAACAAACCCAGATTTCATTATAGTTGTAAAACAATTTTTAAACCATTTCTGAATTTTTTAAAGAATTAGAAAAAGTTGTTTCCGATTTTTTTCGAAAATAATTTTACGCTTAAGAAATCCATCCTATGTTTGTTGTAAAAGTTTATAAAGAGCCTGCCTGCAAAGCCTTTTTACTGACGTCAGATGGCCGTAATAACTTAAACCGATGACGGGCAGCAGCATCCAAAGTGCGTGTTGCTTAGTACTGCGATCGCACAGAGAAGAGTAATCTGATCTCCACTTCGCCTATCCAACGACAGTATTACATTCGGTACTTAGCAACATGAGTGAAGAATTTGTAATAGCAGATCACTTAGTACATTATCAATTATCATAGAATTTTATATTACCTTTTGGTAGTATCTCAATCCACGCACAATTTAATTTGTATTCCAGTGAATAATTTCAATAAATGAATAACATCGTTTTCGGCTTTGTAAAAAAAGTAGAGAATTTTGTGAAATAAAAATTATCATAAACATAGCACACTTTTTTTTAGTAATATTTAAGTGTTTTTAAAAAGAATATCGATATAAAATAAGAATCTTAAGAATGATAAATTTCAACGACGTCAACAATAGCACGCAAATAATTCTCGCCAGTAGCGCCATCTTGTTACCAGTTGCGTGTATACAATACGCATTGTTTACTATCACAACATTTTTTTTTTGTAATAAAATGCACATACAGGGTAAAATGATACATGCATAACATAACCTGCTTAAACATTACTAGATAATAATCACATATCTCTACAAAGGTTTCTAGATTTTTTTCCGAAATATGTACAACAGCACACTTAGGAAATTAAAATGAGAATTCAGTTTTTCTCCTTCGTCTTCTATTAAAGGTCCACTATTGAATATTTGCCTCACCGAATTGGAATACTTGCTAGGAAGGTGATCGCTACCAGACGCCTCGGACCTTAGACGCTGCTACTGCTGTGTATGGCTTTTGCTTAATCCGCCACCTGTCGTTCGCCATAAAAGCTCTTCTCTCGGCCCCTTCCAAAACTTACGACACCCACGCGAAGAAAGAAGGTAGCAGGTTTTTGAGCCTCGTCCAAAAATTAAAACATATTCAACAAAGAATTTTAAGCAAACGTAACTTTTTACTCCAGCTTGTGAAACATCACTCTGTTTACCATATCATAGGCACACTGGGTTCATCTTGTAAAATAACCAATCGCAAAGTACGCTACTGGCGTAAAATTTACAATCCGAACTGTTCATCTGGATGATTTAAAACGCATTATACTATGCTTGCAAAGAGCATTGATAAATTTTGGTCTTAGACATATTATAAAACATTTCGTACATTATTATATTTATTATATTACGGTATTAGACATTAGGTAAAAGGAAAAACTAAACCAATTGCAATTTGCCTTTTTTCAAATTCTTTTGAAGAAAAGTTAGGTAATAGAGTTATGAATTGAAATTAAATTGTTAAGATCTCCAAAAAAAACGATATTTTAATAGACTTTTTTGATAATTTTGTAGACTCACCTGTAACATACCAACTAACTAAGCCCCCAAAATGGAATTCAAAGTTTTGTTATTAGCAAATGTGAGTCGGATTTCATAACGTCGCATTACGTTTTATAAATCTGTTTGAATCTTCTAATACCATAAAATTCTTCTAAAATCATTAACAATATAGGAGTTAGTATAAGTACAGTTGGAATAAAGTCTCATTGTAACACAAATTCGGCTTCGTGTATTGATTTTTTCGACTTCACCATTTTTTAACCTCACCGCACCTTACAAGTTGACAGACGAGATTATGATGACCGACTGTTGGTGGAGAATTCATCCAACAAAGTTGATCCAAAGTCCCACAGAATCACAGATTACTGACGAGGAGCAGTATGGAGGTTCCTGTACTACCCGTAACAATCCAAGTGCCCGGCGTGGTCTGTATTTTAATTAATTAATTTCAGAATTTGTGTACATTGAATTATAAAAGTGAAAAAAAAACCATAACCGTAGAAATTATTATCGGTATTTCTCGGTGGAGGTAAAATTTGTAGAGGTGAATTGCGAACTTTTGAGAGAATGTTGTCGTTTATGGAATATCCTAATTTGGAAAATAATATCTTTAAACACAACCAAAGCCCATATTGGGGCAACCAGTAGTTCTTAAGTTACTATAGACGAAGGCCAATAGCGTTATTGTGAGCAGGATGTATGCATCTAAAACAAGTTTTTAAACACTTATTCCTCCTGCCCTATCGCATAAGTGTTACATCTACAGTATTTTACAAGGTAGTAGGACTTTACTCCTTTTCTTGCCTAGAATTCATCTTGGTGAGTACCATCCTCTTACTTATCCTCTTACTGTTCTATTCTGGTTTGAAGGGTGTGGAGAGTCTGTATAATTATCGAATAAGCATTCGATCTTAGTCTTCAAATGTGACAACGCTCCTGTAGCTTTGGCGTTTGGCCTTTTCGTCTTTAATGTTAATAAGTATGCATACATTTTATCTAAGTATAAATTAAACGTTATCTGTGCGATGAATAGAAGCTTTATTTAAAGGTAACCTTTATAACGTATCGTCTTTAGGCAGAGAGTTGTTACGAGAGTGACTAAAATACACGAGTACGTTGTACGTTGTGATACGTTGAAAGATTAGTAGCGAAATGAGAGGAAAGATAAAGCTCTTATTAGGTATGACAATCACAGTTGGAGAACGTTTAGTAAATACAATAGATATAACTGATGTATTTATATTATAAACATATGTACATTTTACGCTACAAATACGAGTAAGTGAAAGGTGTAAATTGTTTAACTTACTTTTATTATTTTTCGTTCTTAGTTCAGTGAGTTATAATTAAGAAATTAATTATAAGCTTTTATTATTAAAGTTTATACTTAATTTACATAAGATTTTATTTCTGTGTTGTTTGTAGGTTATTTTAATAGTCAGCCTCTGGACAAAGGCTTCTCAAAAGTTCGGAGAATTCGCAGGCATCGCCAAGCACATATCACAGTACCAGATGTCAAATACCTTCTGTGCTTTCCGAGCCCAGTCTGGGTGTTTTAAAGCAAGGATGGCGGTACGCATTTCTTGGAGCATTAATCCTTCTTACTCACACTCGCACTTAAGATGTCACCTATCACTAGTCTGTAAGGTTAGAGTTCGGTAAATTTTGAAAAATTTCTTTTCACCTTGAGTCGGTCGCCAGTCTCGTTCGTTTTCGAAGACAGGAAAATCAACGAATCTTTCACGTTTACACAATTAAGAAAAACTTAGATTTTAATCATTGTAAACAACCAACAGCAAAAACGTAATCTGGAAAATAGGTAAAGCGGTAAAGTCTGAAATTAGCGGATAGGCAGGAGTAGCGGATCGATGGCGCCGCCGCCGCCGTCGCAGCTAGCCAAGATAAAACATCGCCGACTTTCCCACTTTCCTTTTCCTATTTCCATTTATTTTCCAAATCTCATTAGTGTTATCGAC
The DNA here is from genome assembly GCA_029286595.1 of Bhutanitis thaidina. Taxonomy (NCBI): domain Eukaryota; kingdom Metazoa; phylum Arthropoda; class Insecta; order Lepidoptera; family Papilionidae; genus Bhutanitis; species Bhutanitis thaidina. The sequence continues at coordinate 4,263,368 of JAGSMS010000028.1, read as the reverse complement.
CCGATATGTAGACGTTCAATTAATTTATTCGTGAACTTGCTTTTTTTAGAATCAATACAACAATTATATTTATAATAACTAAAATCTAGTATTTTATTATTTTATTATTATTAGACTGTTGCTGAACAGAGACCTCTTCGAAAAAGCGCCAGCAAGCAGAATGATGGTGGAATATCCATCCGCCATCATTCGGTCTCCAGAGCCTTGTTTGATATCCGGGTACACCATGTGCAGGTGAGGTTGGCTTGGCTAATATTAAAAATTTTCATTTTGCCTTTTGACATAGTATCACGAACGATGGATGCATTTTCATCCTGGACCTAGTGTATCTAGAGCAAATGGCATGAAGGACTCATATTTGCGTCACCTACCCAATTCAGTTGTCTCTGATGCCGTTATTCGTAAACCCTCTGTTGATTACGTTACTAGGTTTAAAGCTCCGTTAAAGATATTAAGCACAACACACAAATCGTAGATGTATTACGAAAGCCCCCTTTGTTTTTGAAAGTTATCTTTGACAAATTAAGCGTACTTCGCCTAAATTTAACTTTCTTTTTCTATTTACGGTAATATCTATATATCACATTAAACATATTGTGAGAAGTAAATGCGTGTAGTGATAATTCAATGTACAATCGGAAAGTTTATCCAAAGTTGACTTGGACATCTTCAGGGAATACGTCTTTGGATGGCAGCTCGGTCTAGCTAAAGTTAGGCATACAAAAATAAGATGAGTATTACCTAGCTTGAAATGAAAAATTGTGATGCTTTTTCAGCCGCTCTATCGTCTCAGAGTTATAAGTCTTGAGAATGGCCAAAGGTGGCCATTCTCAAGACTTATAACTGGCGTAGGCGTTTTCAACGTCGATGTTGCGTATTACTTAGGATTTCTGTGAGGAATAGTGACCCCTTTCTTCTCTTCAAGCTAGTTAATACACACCATCTCTTTCCGGATCTCAGCGAATTAAGAATTAAGCTCCTTTCATATTTTAAATTAATCTAAAACAACTTTATTTTATTAAAAACTGGTATATTTTTACATGAAAGCTTCCAGAACGAACGTTTTTCTTTTCTATTTTTTTTATACTGGTTCTTACTCCTAGCCTTAGTATTTGCATATTCTTGAATATTGAAATGGGAGAAACCTATGCCACTGCAATGAGCTATTAAATGAACGACATATTAAAAAAAAAAACTGTTTGGAACAGTGATTTCTTCCTCTCACTACGAGTGCGAAGGGAAACTGGCTACACAAAAGATATTTGTGATCTATACTCTGAATACTTTATGTGTATACTAAAATAATCTCAATAATTCGGGAAAATAAATTATTTAACAGAAGCTTAAAAGTTGGAAAAACCTTTTCATTACATTTTTTATTAATTCCAACCTTGTTCACAAAATAGTCAACTTAAGAGTAATGTCAACAAAAACTCTTGGACACCAATAGATGGCGTAAATAGTAAATGCCAGACCTTAATTAACTTACAATAGAGTCTAGATCGCCTGTAAAGCGATGAATTAAAAATATTTTTACTTGTAACTGTATATTATTGAATATAGGTCATGTAGTCTTCATTGGGAAATCTAACACCTAACTTATTAAGAAAGATCCTTTTCCTATTATAAGAAACTTATGTCCAGCATGAATAAATTAAAGTATATATTATATAAAATTATTATACGTGGTAGAGCCAAGCGGCGGGTTTTGCTGCTGCTCTAATGGGCCGGCTCGACCGGATTAGTACCACGGCCTCGCAGAATACCGGCGTGAAGTAGAGGCTCTCTGTGCTTCTGCGTTTCGTTCGGTGAGTGAGGTAACCGGAGGACCACACCCTCTTCCCATCCCCCTCCTCGTCCTCCCTCCCTAATACCCTCAAAGGCCGGCAACGCACCTGCAGCACCTCTGGTGTTACGAATGTACGTGGGCGACGGTAGTCACTTACCATCAGGTGAACCCTTGCTCGTTTGCTGCCTTTCCCATAAAAAAAAAATGTCGATGCTGATGTCGGATAATAAGCTATGACGTTTTCCTGGCTTAATAATAGCGCCGTAATTGTACGCGCAAAGGTAGGAGCTCTCCCTCGTTGTTAAAGTAGCAGCATGTAACTGTAAAATGACTTTCTTCTCATTTATCTGCGATGGTTTTGGAGCCGGGAAGGGTGCCAGCTACTCCAGCGCGGGTTGGCGGACTTCACATGTCCTCGAAATAACATTTTTTATTATTTCTCAGACGTGCAGGTTTCCTCACGAGATTTTTCCTTCACAGCCGAGAACATGGTAATTTCAGCAAAATTCAGGTTATTTTGACACAAGAACACTACTGGGTTAGTACTTTACGCGGACTTTAATAACGGCTTAATACAACTATTAAGTATTTAATAGTTGTATTAAGCCTTTAGTTAAACGTAATGTTTTGGGCGGTATGGTAACGAATGCGTAGAATCTCCGGCGTAAATTATCAGTGACTGCCTCGTACATGCTAACGCCTTACTACCAGATATGGTCATATCACTATTGTGTAAAGTCGGATACAGATGGATTATGCGATGCTTTGTGCCAATTTTGAGAATGCCAATGTTCTGCAGTGAACTTGTGATAGGCTGAAATGCCGATGATAAATATTGATACATGTTTCGATGAAGCTATTTCAAGTTAGACGTGGTCACAGTAACGCACACGCCGCTTTAACACAACACGTAACTTGTAAACAAGGTTAAACCCCAATTATCACTCCAAACCGCGCGCCAAATTAATTTTTTCCACTGTAAGTGTGTTAGGAGGGATTATCTCGCCAGACGTGAAAACTTGGAAACACAAATTAAAGCCCAACCTTTATTTCTTCTTAATATTCTGTTATACGGTAAGTATATTCATTATTTTATAAAGAAGTGATTTTGTATAGGGACATCATACAAGTCCAATTTTTATAGTTGGTATAAACATTAAAAAAAGCGACTGGCTGATCACTTGTCTCGTTCTTCTTTATCAACCTATACAATTCCACAGCTGAAAATAGTTCTCTGCAAGAAAGCGCATGCTGGCCAGCATTTCTAGAAAGGTTTGCCCATACTCACCATGCAGGGCAAGCGAGTTGGTGTGCGCTGCCGGTACTGCGGGCACCCTCGCACTAGTTATACTGCTCCCTATTATAGTCTACGGGATTTGAGTTCGGCAGATAAAATAGCCATAATTCAGTCGCCACAGCCTGGTTTGTTAGCTAGGTGAGGTTGGCATTTGGAGAAAAAGGTAGTATGTTCTTCCTTATGTTCTCCCTTACACCACCTGGCACTTTTATTCAAACAAGCTCTTGTAAGAACTGGGTCGAAACTACTAAATATATAGTTTATTTTTATTAGGTATACTGTCGGGAGAGCGGTATTTATGTTTTTTTTTTATTAACATAAATAGCGTACCATACCGCTTTTAATAATAATACAATATTACCATATAACTTAGGAAGAGCTTGGGAGCGATCAAGTCATTCCTAGGGGTTATTGTCATCCACGTATTCGTCAACATTATAATAACCCTTTTTATGAAGTCTTTGTTTAATATATTTTGTATAGTTACAGGTAGAATTTTTATAACGTATTATAATTATAATTTAATATTATAATATTAATATAACACACCAACATAGGTTCTATGAAAAAAAATTGTAACCTCTAAGAAAAAAAGCTAAATACCTCGTCACCGGCCAGGTTCGCAAGTTATCGCTACTCACCATTGCAAACGAAGCAAAGTTTTGCTAACACCTTATGTTGTTACTGGGTGTATATCGTGTCACCCACGGCGCTTGAGTCAAGATGTCATCTCGTGCCCGTAGGTGTCGTCAGACACCTAAGATAAACAAGGCAACTAAGAAAAAAGCTTCCCAATGGCTATCGATAGTTAGCCGGATAATTCTATGCGCAGCGCCTGAGGTGGGAGGTATCTGGTACTGCGATTGCCAATCCGTATCCCGAGCGGGACGATTATGGCAAATCCTTCTTACGGGACAGGCCAGGAGAGGTTATTCTAGACATCATTTCTCTTCCTTTAGTAAGACTGCCTTTTCAATTCAAACCATCCAAGAAATTCATGTTCGTCTTTGCTTTCTGGGGGTGGCATATGCTGAATACAACATAAAACAATCAGCTACGATCTAGAATATCCTACGTCATTTCTCATAAAGTAGATATAATTGAAATAAAACTAAAGACCTGTAAAAATAAAATACAGTCAACATTTGCAGCAAAGTTGACCTTCCTTGAAGCCTGGCACATCCGGGACCGGCTCGGGTCTTGCCACATCCGGGAAACTCCGTACGGAATTCCAATAATTACTGATACAATAAATTGACCATAGCGTTAGAACCCTTTTCTTAGATTAATTTAAACTAGATCGTATTATAATTGTTATATTTTCTTTTTCCTTTGAATAATATCTTTAAACAATTTTTAATGTATTAATAATTATTACTAGTAATAAAAATATACTTAAAGATTATAAATAATAAAACATATATGAATTTATATGCACATTTTAGTAATATAGTGTTTTCAAAAATAAATAACAACCTAAAAGTCAAGAATTAGTTTCAAGACGAGAGCCCAAGTTGCATCTCGCTTTTGTAAAATGAATATCCAGTTTCTAATGCGGCTACTGATAGATCCCCACAATAACACACCAAAGGACATGGTACAGTGAAAGTATGCGAAGTTATCTCATTTGGTTGTTGCTTCATCCACCAGCTGTCGAATCTAATCCACCAAATGTCAATAGCGAAAATATGAAACCTAATTCCGAAGCTACTTTATCTGTATGCACTAAACCATGGAATCAATAGAGATTCCGAAAAAACGGTCGAACGTCCGAAATCTAGATTAGTATTCTGTAAGTTAACTGTTAATTCTGTGTCGATATTGATAGTGTAAAATGTTATCATTTTGTTTTTTCTGCGTTAAGAAATAAATTGTTTGCTGTAAACCATTTGGAAAGTATTTGGTTGGGACTTTCCAGTGTATAATCGTTTCTTTTAACTTTTATAAACAGCAAACACAACTATCTCAGAAATATTCTTTTACCACCTTAGGGATCCCTAATTTGTTAAATAAAATATAGCCTTATTACAGGAATAGACGCAGCGTTCTTAAAAATATGAATTCCTGGCCAATTCGAATCGAAAACTGTTGTCGTGATCGAAATCGACCAACCATATCATCATCATCTACTAATCATTTTCTTCTTCATCATCATCAACCTAACTTACATAAATCTTTCCGAAAAAGCCTCAATAGAATCTGGCATGCCATTCTTGCAAGTTTTGCACATGCTTACCACTCTGGACGCTGGGCAGACTGGGTTGGTGACCGCAATGTGCGTACTCTCACACCAGTATTCTATCCCTAATGAGTTTTCCGCATTTTCCATTGATTTTCCTCCTTTAATGTCACGCCTCTGGCCGCCAAAGCGCTGACAGAATCCTGCACTGCGTGCAAGTTGGTTTTTGGAACAAACCTTGGCATATGGGAATATTCCAAGGTTTACTTTATACCTAATAAAATAAAGTCGAGATGTCAAATCTCGATCTTTGATTTTCTTGGACCCTGAAGCCAGGCACATCCGGCACTGGCTCTAGTATTCCACCTCCAGGAAACTCCGTTAATTCCGGGAATTCTTTAACTCCGGATTCAATAAACAAACCATTCAAAATTCTAGTTCGTTTTTCATTCATTTACATTCGCCTTTACATTCATTTATTACTATTTTTACTGTATAATATCTGTGTACATAGAAGTATGATTAAATTATGTATTTAACATGACTCATACTAGTAATTCGCCCCGGCTACAAGGCTTTCCAGTGGTAATTCCATATCCTAGAAAAGGGAACAACCTTATTATAGAAAACCTTATTATAGACAACCTTATTAAACAAACTTATTATCAAAAAAGAAACATATCCATAACCAACTTTATTCAATGAAACTCAATATTTTTCTTTACCTTTAGGTATATTATAAAGTAAGAGATTTAGTATAAATGTTACACCTATGTTATAGAATTCGGGTAAAGCTTTCTTTAGCATAACAAGTTATTTAAAACCTTTTTAAACTTTCGTGGCATCGTGGCAAGTAACAAAAAAGAATATTATTGAATAAAATCTTTGGCAAAAATCGTATTATATTGTATTGATAAAATTGTCAAGTCATGGTAAAAAGACCTTTTCAACATATACTTTACACAAAATTATGTCTTTTAGTCTTGGATTTATTTTTAATATTTAACAGTAACAGTAAATAATAACTACTTTATTGAACTTTACGCCATCTAGCGACTAACTAAACGATTCTTTTCCACAAAGAAACACGCAAAAACCTGTTCAAAAGATTTGGTCGATAGGAGCTAAAGGAGCACTGTATCTGTAAGGTGGCTGAACAAGCAGTTCGAACCGAATTTATATAAAGCAACCATTGCAACTTTACTCTTGTAAACCGGCGCCATGTCTTGCACAAACCTTTGGATAATTTTCTTTCTTCCTTAATGACTTCTTTAAGTCTCGCTTATATGAAAGCATAGGACACTCCGGTAAATATCCTGTAACCTTCAATCAATTAATAAAATACAGATACATAGACCCAAAAAATCTGTGGTTACAGACCCATCATCTTTCCGGCTGATTCTGACACCGTAAACGTCTTAAAGGCGGTGTAGGCTTTTTGTGCCGTTGCATGGACTCTTGCTTTGACTCGAGCTCAAAGTGATGAACCCATGTCTCATTCCCAGTCACACTTCGCTCCAAAATTGGTGAAAGATATTCACCAAAACAGCTGTAAAAAAACATTAGACGCGACAATTCGCTATTAGTTTTGATGCGGCGTGAGTATTCTCGGCACCCATCTTTCACTGACTTATGTCATGCCAAAATAATCGTATAGGATCTTCAAAATGACGGTATCGTATACTCATACCATTGCAAATAGTTTTTTCTTTTTTTAGTACTACTACTTTTTCGACGATGTCTGACGTGATGGCCTCGATCGGCCGACAAGGTCGGGGGTTGTGTTCAATCAATTCTCGACCTTGTTTAAATTTACCAGGCACTGTTAAATCGTGGTTTTACCAGGACAGTGAGTTCCAGAAATGGCTTCGATCTTACTCATTATGGTTTTTCTCCATTAATGCAGTTTTATTTTGGATCGACTTTTTTGTTGGATACACTTTTAAATATATATTTTTTAATGATTTCCCATTGTGATGGTACCAAGTAGGCATCTCTTTCCCCACCCAATCCGTCCATTCTACGGACTTTTGGCGGTACTCGGACTCTTACACAAAAATTTTATAAAACCCCTTAGTGTGGAGACCGTATGTCCTAAAACACAAC